>CM036627.1:7889006-9160078 GCA_020746105.1 Trogon surrucura | reverse complement strand
GCGCCTGGCATCTGGCAGCTCTCGAAAGCTGTTTGCGGGCCCCTGTGCAAAGACCGCGTGGGCAAGCATAGGGCTCCTGGGGGCTTTCCTACTGTGCACAAAACAAGCCCACGAGAAATCACGGCCGAGAAATAAGGATCCCTCACGTGGAAAGGCCTGCTGGCCAGCAGAAGCTGCCCCAGAGCTGCTGCAAGAAGCAGGCTCTTGCCTGGCCCCTGCGGTGCCCGCTCTGGCCCTGCCCTGCAGGGACAGGGTGACACAGGGCCATCTCCAGGGACACGGCTGTCCTCCCCCACTGGATGTCCTTGCCCCACCGCTCCACAGAAAAGTGCCCTGCAGCGGCTGCAGCCTCCTGCCCAGGGGGCCACCCGCCTTCTGCTGCCTGTGGAGCTGGCCGTGGCTCATCCAGCCCAGCCCCACTGCCCTCCTGGCCCTGCCCCACGGCACCCCCAGCCCTGCTGTCAGCCCCAGGTCCCAAACCACACTGCCAGGGGCTGCATCTCACAGGAGGCCTGGCTGTGCCAGGAAAGGTTCTTTCTCCCTTTGTTAGCATCTCTGGAGGAGCGAACACCCTGGGATCACAACATTTCCTTGATTTCTGCAGAAATGCTGCTGGAAAGCAATGCACTCTGGAGCCTCTCCTTCTCTCAGCTTTGCTTACGCTCTGGGGTGGCTGTAATCCAGCTTTCCCAGGGTCGTGATTTGCTCCCCTGCCTGGGGATCCTTCCCAGTGGTGCACTATTTCTTCTGCACTCGCCCACCTTCCCTTTCCAAGGCTTGCTAGTGCTGCTCCCCAGAGGCTCTCTCTGACCCTTTGGGACGAGTTGTCCCACTGCACAGAACTCCTGAGGCCAGACGGAGAGCATGTGGGGGAGCCCGGCTCTGTGACCATTGCCAACCCCTCCCTGCCTCAGGGAGCGCTGCTCCCTGCTCTGCCTCCTCAGCCCAGCACCCACACCCCAAGGGGACGAGTCAGGCCTCTAGGGAGGCACCTGAACCTCGTTCTCCAGCTTGGCCTTTTCTCCAGCATGGGCACTGCTTGCATGCCCCCTGTTTTCAGCACGTGTCTCACGCTTATGGCCCCCTGAGAGACTGCTCAGCACTTGGATTCTGCTGAAGAAATCCATAGGTACCAGGCTGGGGGCTTCCTGGACGGCAATTACCTGGCACTCCTGAGGATTGAATTGCCCTCAGCTTGTGGTCAGGGGCTGGCACTGCCTGGCTGTCCCCTTCCTGAAGCGCCTCGTTCTCCACAGTCGCACGGTCCGCTCCTTTAGAAGCAAGGGAGCCACTTGAATTTCAAATATCCCTGCCTCATCAGGAACACAGGACATTCACACCACCCCTCAAACGAGCAAACACCACGACCGAGCGGTCTAAAACACAACCAGAAACAGGCAAGCTGAGCCACCCAAGACTGAATTCACTGCCCTTCATTGAGCTGCCTTCAAGCGAGGTGTGCGGCCTCAGGCAGCATGTCCAGCTGTCAACCTGGCCCTGACCCCAAGGTGTCCCCAAAAGTCCTCAAACGTGGAGGAGAACGGTAGGGCTGGAGCAGGCTGTGAAACTGGGGCTGCTCCGATCCCGTCCAGGGCATGCCTGCAGCCTGGGCACAGCCTGCCGCTCTCAGCGACCCCCAAGCTGCCCGCGCACCCAAGGGGTGAGCGCCCCCAGTTCCTGCCAGCTGGATACCGACGTCTGCCCAGGACAGCTCTGACCAGGACTGCTGTAACTGGGGCAGCCACCGTCCCTGGGACTCAGCCTCAACCACAGCTGGCAGCAGAGGCTCTGGAGCATCGCCTGCAGCTCGACAGTGCCTGCCAGGCACAAAACTGTCACCACAGGGAGCCTCGGATCAGTCCCTTGCTGCCCTGTGGGCTACGGCTTGTCCATACAGGCACCTAAAACCTCTGCTTCCCAGGGCTTCTGGATAAGAGTGAGGAGCACCCACCATCTCCTGCGTTCTCCAGGTCCTTCACGATTTGCTCTAGGATTCCTGAAGGTCGCTGGGAAGATTTGCGTCCTCCAACTCCATACTTTACTCTTTGAGGACCTTCACAGAAAGTAGAAAGTTAGATTATGCCAAAGAAAACAGTGGAAACAAGTGCTAGTCTGTGAACTCGGTCTAGAGAGGGAGTACTCACGCCTGGGACGCCAGGTGAGCGCCGGTGCAGGATCCTGCCAAGAAGCTGCAAAAGCCCTCCCTGGCTCCACACCTGCAACCAAACACCCATGAGAAGTTTCCGTTCTGCACTGCCATGAGGCACACTGTCATCACTGAATGACAGAACGTAGGAGGGGATCAGGGGAAAACGTGGCACACGCGGTGCAGGTCTCTGTTCTCCCAACCATGTGAGAGGCCTCCGCTCGCATTTGGGCTTTGAGCTGGCAGTGCTCAAAGGAACTGAAAAGCCAGGACATACCCACGCCATCTCCCTGAGCATCAGCCAAAGCACCCAGCTGGGAAGCTGGATATCCATCATCTCCAGGCACATCTGTAAAGAAACAGAAGAGAGAAACTCCCAGGAAATAGTTCGGCAGACTTCTGTGGATCTGACAAGCAGTGAATGCGGCTTGAGCGCAGGATTGCTCCACGGCACTCGTCTCTCCCTTCCACTCAGGAGCGCTGTGCCCGCAATCACGGGGTGCCTGCTCCGTGCCGGTCTGAAACCAAGCACGCGGGGAGCTGTTGGGAGAAAGGGCTCCCTGGAGCTCACACCAGCTCCAAACTCAAGCCCAGGGGGAAGCAATGCAAGCGTCGGGAGGCTGCTGGCAAAGACAGTTTTGCAAGGCAGAGCTTTGCCACAGGGCAGGTCATTGAGCTGGACCCAGTCGCTCTCTGCTCTTCTGCTCTTGGCCAAGCACTGGCCGAGAAACGGGAAGTTCAGTTTCTGTGAGCAGACTATTAAAACCTAAAAGCTCTCTCCTTCAAGTGACATACCTGCGGGATCGTCCTGAGGCTCCGGGAGAAGAACCGGCTGAGCAGTCGGGGGGCCATCAGCTAGAGGCACAGCTGTAACCAAGCACATTTCCATCAGATGTTGGGATCCCCCTTCTTCCCCAGTGACCTGCGGGGACTGGAGCTGGGCAGGCAACGCCATGGCACCCAGTCGCCGGTGGAGATTTCCAAAGCTGCAGAGGGCCCTGGTGACCGGGCGCCTGGCATCTGGCAGCTCTCGAAAGCTGTTTGCGGGCCCTGTGCAAAGACGCGTGGGCAAAGCATAGGGCTCCTGGGGGCTTTCCTACTGTGCACAAAACAAGCCCACGAGAAATCACGGCCGAGAAATAAGGATCCCTCACGTGGAAGAGCCTGCTGGCCAGGCAGAAGCTGCCCCAGAGCTGCTGCAAGAAGCAGGCTCTTGCCTGGCCCCTGCGGTGCCGCTCTGGCCCTGCCCTGCAGGGACAGGGTGACACAGGGCCATCTCCAGGGACAGGCTGTCCTCCCCCACTGGATGTCCTTGCCCCACCGCTCCACAGGAAAGTGCCCTTGCAGCGGCTGCAGCCTCCTGCCCAGGGGGCACCCGCCTTCTGCTGCCTGTGGAGCTGGCCGTGGCTCATCCAGCCCAGCCCCACTGCCCTCCTGGCCCTGCCCCACGGCACCCCCAGCCCTGCTGTCAGCCCCAGGTCCCAAACCACACTGCCAGGGCTGGGGGCTGGCCCTTGCCTGCCCACCTACCTGATCCCGGCACTCGCCATGGAGCAGCCTCAACCTCCTGGGGTTGCAGGGCACCAGGAGGAGGATAAGGCACACGGGGACCACAGCCCCCCGTGCCAGCACCATACTGCTTCTGCTGACGCTACTGCCAACGCTTCCGCTGCTGCCAACGCTGCTGCTGCTGGCGCTGCCAACGCTGGCACTGCTGAAGCGAAGCCCCTGGCCCAGCACCGCTTATAACTGCGGGCTCCGTGACATCACAGGACGACATCACAGGCAGACGTCACAATGGCAGTTTGACACAGACCGCCCGGTCAGGAAGGTGAGGCTGGTGCAGGGCTCTGTGAGCAGTTGGGAGAGGTTTCACAATTGCCACCTCCTGTTATTGTGGGGGAGTACAACAGAGCAGGGAGGGAACAGCCCCGTGTCATCTACAAAGGTTTTTTTTTTGCTGCAGCAAACTAGCAGGAGCAGCTCATTTCTTCCTAGAAGGATGTCTAGTAAAAATCGTAACAAGTAAAGACACTTGAAATTGGCTTTTTTTGTGCTACCTTCACACAGAGCATTTGATATTGATTGGTTCTGGGAAGCAAGGGGGCAGGGAGGCAAGAAAACTGGGGCTTTTCTAAATGGCTTCTTCACCGTAGGCGGGGTTTGAGCCATTGGGCTAAAACCGTCCTCTACTGCAGTTTACAAACACAGAAAATGAGCTGCTTGCAAGGAAAGTTGCAGAAAAGTGAGACTCAATCTACTAAATTGGGTCCTCTATGTCACGCAAAGAAGAGAGGGCTTGGCGGTGTTTGCATCTCAAGTGCGTGCTGGTGTGTTAATGCAGGCTGCCGAGGTCTGTTCAGGGTACTTCTGGACTGCAGGTCGTGTGCCTGAGTGGCAGCGAGCCCCAGGCTCAGCCAACTCCTGCAAGAGATTGCGAGGATGTGACAGAACGGAAACCGCTGTTGTGGATCCCACAGGTCAGCGGTGCGGGTGTTTGGTCGATGTCCCTTTTCGCCAACAGTCCAAGAAGGATCCTGTTTTCTTCTGAAATGGACTTCCAGATGGATGTAACACATGGCTGTGTTTCTGCTTGCAGTGGCTGTCAGAAGAAGGGCCGTTCTGTTTGTTTCCCAGCACAAGGGCTTTGGAAGAGAACTGGCTACAACAGCTTCCTCTCTACGGAGATCAGCAGCATTTGTGTAGGAAAGCAGAGGTTCAGCCAGCAGACCTTAGAGCGTAGTTCTGTGCTCCGAGCACGGAGCTCTGTCTACTGGAGATTCTGTTCGTCTGGACTCCTTATTTTCTCGGTTAAGTCTACCCGATTCTCGGGACCCGGGGGGCGCCAGGGAACGGCCCCGCGCCTCGGCCCGGCCCGGGCCCCGACGGCGGAACAACACACCCCCACCGCCCCCGGCACCGGTTCGCCCCGGGCGGGCGGCGCGGGCTGTGCCGGTGGCACGGCTGGCTCGGGTCCGCCGGGCACGGCGCTGCCCGGGCCGCGGCTGGAGCTTCCCCGCTGGCGCCGCTCCCGGGCCGGGCCGGGCGCTTGCCGGGCCGGAAGAGCGCGGCGGCGGCGGCGGAAGCGACGCGCGGCGGCCTCGGGCGGGCAGCGGCCGCGCCGGGGGAGGGGGGAGGCGCGCGCGCGCGGCGGGCAGCACCACGGGCAGCGCTCGGAGGGGGGGCGGGGGCGGAGCCGGGCCCCGCGCGGGGAGCAGCGCGAGGCGGAGCGAACCATCGCGCGGGAGGGGGCGTGGCCTACGCGAGGGGGCGTGGCCCGAGCCGTTGCCTCGGCAGCTGGACGCGGCGGCGGCGACGCGACCGGTGGCGGTTTCCTCTCCGCGACTCCCCGCGGGCTCCGGCCCGACCCTGCGCATCCTCGCCCGGGACCCCTCGGTCCCTCGGCACTTTACGAAGCCCCCCCCCCCGCCCCGCCGGGGTTCCCCCCAGCGCCGGTGCTGTGGTGGCGGTCCCCCTCCAGCCCCCCCGCCCCCCGGGGCTGCCCCCCAGCCCTTGCGGCCCGAGCGGACCCTTGCAGCCCACGGGCCGGGTCCCGCCGCCTGGGCAGCATGGCCCAGCTCCCGGGCCTTTTAGGCTCCCGGTTCCCCTGCACTGTCACGCGAGGCAGATAAAGGCTCCCTTTGGACTTTGTTGCTCATAAATCCAGGTGAGTAGCAAGTTCTTAAAAAGGCCCGTATCTGAAGTGGGTTGTTTGGCGCCGCTTTTGGTTAGCTCCTGTTTCTTTTGGCTGCACAGACAGAGACGACGTGTGATACCTGCTAAGTAGGGACGTAGTACACCCGTAACCTCCCAAAACCTCTGGCGCTTGAGCGGTGGGACAGTGACGCAGCACAAGCTGTGTCACAGTGTAGCAGAAGCAATTCCCTGGCTCCCAGCTTTGTTTATCCCTAACCTCCTCTCTCTCTTGGCAGCCTGCCTGGGAGGGAAGTTTGCCGACACTGCTCGCCCTGAGAAACCAAGGCACAGTGAAGCGAAGCAGCTGACCAGGAAGTCCTTTTAATCGTGGAAGTACCTCTGCAGAGCTTTGTTGCTCGTTTTAAGCTCATTCCCGTAAGAATCAGTTACTTTTCTGCGAGAAGAGGAGTGCCGGGAGGTCTCGAGCTGTTCCCTCTGTTCAAAGCGGGTTTGGGTGTTCTCACTCGGGGCTTGATGCAAACACCGGGGTGTCCCCAAGTCACCTTTCTCTGTCACGAGTGTTTGCAGATGGACGTTTAAGAGAGGCGGACTGGGAGTACCTCCACTGGCTGGTGTGAGTACTGCACAGCACGGCTGCCTGTGCTTAGCTCAGGGAAAGCCTGGGCAGAGCGGGTGGAAATGCCTCCAGAAAGCTCAGGAATACCCGTTTGCAAAGACAGATCTGTGGCTTTCGCTGGTGCTCCTGCCATTAGCTTCTTCAGCCCTGTGTTCTGGGCAGGGGATGGTTTCAGCCGCTCTGGGGACTGGAGGGTGCCGGGCTGAATTCTTACTGATAATCTAGAAAAACGGCAGGAGGATTTTAACATAACAAAGGAAATACAAAACTTAATACTGACTGTTGAAAGAAAATTCAACGCCTGTAAAGACAGAGTTGTGAACACGTAAACACAGCTTTAGTATTCAGAGCCAGGGAATCTAGCAGCAAAATAAACTATTTGCATATTATGCAGTGCAATGAACATTTGCTCTCGGAGGTGCTGGGGTGGGTGGTCCGGGTCTCCGGGCACGAGGGCAGTTGCTGGGGTCAGGCCAGGCTCCTGAAGCTGCCTGAGGTGCCTGTGGAGAGAGGAGGCTGCTGAGGTGCCCCCACGGCTGTGGTGGCAGGCGGGTGCAGGAGCGCCGGGCAGCACCAGGCGCCCCGTTGGATGCAGGCACCCAGCTGCATGTGGGAGCTGTTGGCCCGGAGAGCTCCGTGCAGAAAACGAGGAGCCCCTCAGGCCTCCTCTGAGGCTCTGCTCACCTGCCCAGGGCTCGTCTCCTCTCGGCTGTGACCATCCTGACCTGCCTGCTCTGCACGTGCTGGGAAGGAGACCTGACCCCGGGCAGAGCGGGGGGACCAAAGCTGGGCCTGGCACTGCAGGGCACTGCCGGAACCTCCTGTTCTCCTTTCCCAGCATGCCTGGCAGAGACCAGCACTCAGCTCCCCTGCCCATCCCTCATCACGCAAGGCGACAGCCTCAGCTCCCTCTGTGGCTGAGAGCTGGGAAGGTTCCTCTCCTCACACGCTGGCCTCTGAGTTGCTGGCACACCTTGGCCAAGGTGAACATCTGGGACTTGTGGGATCACCAAACAGGGTGATTTCTGATGGCAGCCTCACTGCTAGGGAGAGGTCACGACTGTGTTTCTTGCTTTCTGTGGCAATGTCAACCCTGGCTGCTTTTCTTCCTTGCCTTCCTCTGCCTACATTTGTGGCCGGATCTGCTCTCGTCATGTCAGGGTCACATTGAACTAACACTTGCCACAGTGAGAACAGGTGTCAGAAAAGAATGCCAATGATTGGAGAGGCCAGCTCAAACATCCTACAGCAGAAATCTCATTAGAGTTTGGCCAGGAACTAACTCAGCATTCCAGAATACCCCACCTCTGAACACTTTGTGGCTAATCGCAGCCATCTAACAGCAGGGTGTGGCAACATGCCCCTTTGCCGCCCCAAACAGCTCTTTATTTTCTTTTCCTCAGGCACAGATAGAGCACGCAGAAGAACACGAATCCGTAGACCGCGGAGCCCAGGACTGCCACGATGCCTTCAGTGCACGGGATCTTGAAACTTCCAGCGGCGCTCTTGCTTCTCCCACCACCCACACCTGGAGGAAGAATGCTGCATGTCAGTGTGTCCTGCACACTATGGGACATCGCACAGGAGGCCAGACTGTGCCAGAAAACGTTCTTTCTCCCTTTGTTAGCATCTCTGGAGGAGCGAACACCCTGGGAGAGCAACATTTCCTTGATTTCTGCAGAAATGCTGCTGGAAAGCTTCCTGGACGGCAATTACCTGGCACTCCTGAGGATTGAATTGCCCTCAGCTTGTGGTCAGGGGCTGGCACCGCCTGGCTGTCTCCTTCCTGAAGCGCCTCGTTCTCCACAGTCGCACGGTCCGCTCCTTTAGGAAGCAAGGGAGCCACTTGAATTTCAAATATCCCTGCCTCATCAGGAACACAGGACATTCACACCACCCCTCAAAACGAGCCAAACACCACGACCGAGCGGTCTAAAAACACAACCAGAAACAGGCAGCTGAGCCACCCAAGACTGAATTCACTGCCCTTCATTTGAGCTGCCTTCAAGCGAGGTGTGCGGCCTCAGGCAGCATGTCCAGCTGTCAACCTGGCCCTGACCCCAAGGTGTCCCCAAAAGTCCTCAAACGTGGAGGAGAACGGTAGGGCTGGAGCAGGCTGTGAAACTGGGGGCTGCTCCGATCCCGTCCAGGGCATGCCTGCAGCCTGGGCACAGCCTGCCGCTCTCAGCGACCCCAAGCTGCCCGCGCACCCAAGGGGTGAGCGCCCCCAGTTCCTGCCAGCTGGATACCGACGTCTGCCCAGGACAGCTCTGACCAGGACTGCTGTAACTGGGGCAGCCACCGTCCCTGGGACTCAGCCTCAACCACAGCTGGCAGCAGAGGCTCTGGAGCATCGCTGCAGCTCGACAGTGCCTGCCAGGCACAAAACTGTCACCACAGGGAGCCTCGGATCAGTCCCTTGCTGCCCTGTGGGCTACGGCTTGTCCATACAGGCACCTAAAACCTCTGCTTCCCAGGGCTTCTGGATAAGAGTGAGGAGCACCCACCATCTCCTGCGTTCTCCAGGTCCTTCACGATTTGCTCTAGGATTCCTGAAGGTCGCTGGGAAGATTTGCGTCCTCCAACTCCATACTTTACTCTTTGAGGACCTTCACAGAAAGTAGAAAGTTAGATTATGCCAAAGAAAACAGTGGAAACAAGTGCTAGTCTGTGAACTCGGTCTAGAGATGGAGTACTCACGCCTGGGACGCCAGGTGAGCGCCGGTGCAGGATCCTGCCAAGAAGCTGCAAAAGCCCTCCCTGGCTCCACACCTGCAACCAAACACCCATGAGAAGTTTCCGTTCTGCACTGCCATGAGGCACACTGTCATCACTGAATGACAGAACGTAGGAGGGGATCAGGGGAAAACGTGGCACACGCGGTGCAGGTCTCTGTTCTCCCAACCATGAGAGAGGCCTCGCTCGCATTTGGGCTTTGAGCTGGCAGTGCTCAAAGGAACTGAAAAGCCAGGACATACCCACGCCATCTCCCTGAGCATCAGCCAAAGCACCCAGCTGGGAAGCTGGATATCCATCATCTCCAGGCACATCTGTAAAGAAACAGAAGAGAGAAACTCCCAGGAAATAGTTCGACAGACTTCTGTGGATCTGACAAGCAGTGAATGCGGCTTGAGCGCAGGATTGCTCCACGGCACTCGTCTCTCCCTTCCACTCAGGAGCGCTGTGCCCGCAATCACGGGGTGCCTGCTCCGTGCCGGTCTGAAACCAAGCACGCGGGGAGCTGTTGGGAGAAAGGGCTCCCTGGAGCTCACACCAGCTCCAAACTCAAGCCCAGGGGAAGCAATGCAAGCGTCGGGAGGCTGCTGGCAAAGACAGTTTTGCAAGGCAGAGCTTTGCCACAGGGCAGGTCATTGAGCTGGACCCAGTCGCTCTCTGCTCTTCTGCTCTTGGCCAAGCACTGGCCGAGAAAACGGGAAGTTCAGTTTCCTGTGAGCAGACTATTAAAACCTAAAAGCTCTCTCCTTCAAGTGACATACCTGCGGGATCGTCCTGAGGCTCCGGGAGAAGAACCGGCTGAGCAGTCGGGGGGCCATCAGCTAGAGGCACAGCTGTAACCAAGCACATTTCCATCAGATGTTGGGATCCCCTTCTTCCCCAGTGACCTGCGGGGACTGGAGCTGGGGCAGGCAACGCCATGGCACCCAGTCGCCGGTGGAGATTTCCAAAGCTGCAGAGGGCCCTGGTGACCGGGCGCCTGGCATCTGGCAGCTCTCGAAAGCTGTTTGCGGGCCCTGTGCAAAGACCGCGTGGGCAAGCATAGGGCTCCTGGGGGCTTTCCTACTGTGCACAAAACAAGCCCACGAGAAATCACGGCCGAGAAATAAGGATCCCTCACGTGGAAGAGCCTGCTGGCCAGGCAGAAGCCTGCCCCAGAGCTGCTGCAAGAAGCAGGCTCTTGCCTGGCCCCTGCGGTGCCGCTCTGGCCCTGCCCTGCAGGGACAGGGTGACACAGGGCCATCTCCAGGGACAGGCTGTCCTCCCCCACTGGATGTCCTTGCCCCACCGCTCCACAGAAAAGTGCCCTTGCAGCGGCTGCAGCCTCCTGCCCAGGGGGCACCCGCCTTCTGCTGCCTGTGGAGCTGGCCGTGGCTCATCCAGCCCAGCCCCACTGCCCTCCTGGCCCTGCCCCACGGCACCCCCAGCCCTGCTGTCAGCCCCAGGTCCCAAACCACACTGCCAGGGGCTGCATCTCACAGGAGGCCTGGCTGTGCCAGGAAAGGTTCTTTCTCCCTTTGTTAGCATCTCTGGAGGAGCGAACACCCTGGGATCACAACATTTCCTTGATTTCTGCAGAAATGCTGCTGGAAAGCAATGCACTCTGGAGCCTCTCCTTCTCTCAGCTTTGCTTACGCTCTGGGGTGGCTGTAATCCAGCTTTCCCAGGGTCGTGATTTGCTCCCCTGCCTGGGGATCCTTCCCAGTGGTGCACTATTTCTTCTGCACTCGCCCACCTTCCCTTTCCAAGGCTTGCTAGTGCTGCTCCCCAGAGGCTCTCTCTGACCCTTTGGGACGAGTTGTCCCACTGCACAGAACTCCTGAGGCCAGACGGAGAGCATGTGGGGGAGCCCGGCTCTGTGACCATTGCCAACCCCTCCCTGCCTCAGGGAGCGCTGCTCCCAGCTCTGCCTCCTCAGCCCAGCACCCACACCCCAAGGGGACGGAGTCAGGCCTCTAGGGAGGCACCTGAACCTCGTTCTCCAGCTTGGCCTTTTCTCCAGCATGGGCACTGCTTGCATGCCCCCTGTTTTCAGCACGTGTCTCACGCTTATGGCCCCCTGAGAGACTGCTCAGCACTTGGATTCTGCTGAAGAAATCCATAGGTACCAGGCTGGGGGCTTCCTGGACGGCAATTACCTGGCACTCCTGAGGATTGAATTGCCCTCAGCTTGTGGTCAGGGGCTGGCACTGCCTGGCTGTCCCCTTCCTGAAGCGCCTCGTTCTCCACAGTCGCACGGTCCGCTCCTTTAGGAAGCAAGGGAGCCACTTGAATTTCAAATATCCCTGCCTCATCAGGAACACAGGACATTCACACCACCCCTCAAAACGAGCCAAACACCACGACCGAGCGGTCTAAAACACAACCAGAAACAGGCAGCTGAGCCACCCAAGACTGAATTCACTGCCCTTCATTTGAGCTGCCTTCAAGCGAGGTGTGCGGCCTCAGGCAGCATGTCCAGCTGTCAACCTGGCCCTGACCCCAAGGTGTCCCCAAAAGTCCTCAAACGTGGAGGAGAACGGTAGGGCTGGAGCAGGCTGTGAAACTGGGGCTGCTCCGATCCCGTCCAGGGCATGCCTGCAGCCTGGGCACAGCCTGCCGCTCTCAGCGACCCCAAGCTGCCCGCGCACCCAAGGGGTGAGCGCCCCCAGTTCCTGCCAGCTGGATACCGACGTCTGCCCAGGACAGCTCTGACCAGGACTGCTGTAACTGGGGCAGCCACCGTCCCTGGGACTCAGCCTCAACCACAGCTGGCAGCAGAGGCTCTGGAGCATCGCTGCAGCTCGACAGTGCCTGCCAGGCACAAAACTGTCACCACAGGGAGCCTCGGATCAGTCCCTTGCTGCCCTGTGGGCTACGGCTTGTCCATACAGGCACCTAAAACCTCTGCTTCCCAGGGCTTCTGGATAAGAGTGAGGAGCACCCACCATCTCCTGCGTTCTCCAGGTCCTTCACGATTTGCTCTAGGATTCCTGAAGGTCGCTGGGAAGATTTGCGTCCTCCAACTCCATACTTTACTCTTTGAGGACCTTCACAGAAAGTAGAAAGTTAGATTATGCCAAAGAAAACAGTGGAAACAAGTGCTAGTCTGTGAACTCGGTCTAGAGATGGAGTACTCACGCCTGGGACGCCAGGTGAGCGCCGGTGCAGGATCCTGCCAAGAAGCTGCAAAAGCCCTCCCTGGCTCCACACCTGCAACCAAACACCCATGAGAAGTTTCCGTTCTGCACTGCCATGAGGCACACTGTCATCACTGAATGACAGAACGTAGGAGGGGATCAGGGGAAAACGTGGCACACGCGGTGCAGGTCTCTGTTCTCCCAACCATGAGAGAGGCCTCGCTCGCATTTGGGCTTTGAGCTGGCAGTGCTCAAAGGAACTGAAAAGCCAGGACATACCCACGCCATCTCCCTGAGCATCAGCCAAAGCACCCAGCTGGGAAGCTGGATATCCATCATCTCCAGGCACATCTGTAAAGAAACAGAAGAGAGAAACTCCCAGGAAATAGTTCGACAGACTTCTGTGGATCTGACAAGCAGTGAATGCGGCTTGAGCGCAGGATTGCTCCACGGCACTCGTCTCTCCCTTCCACTCAGGAGCGCTGTGCCCGCAATCACGGGGTGCCTGCTCCGTGCCGGTCTGAAACCAAGCACGCGGGGAGCTGTTGGGAGAAAGGGCTCCCTGGAGCTCACACCAGCTCCAAACTCAAGCCCAGGGGAAGCAATGCAAGCGTCGGGAGGCTGCTGGCAAAGACAGTTTTGCAAGGCAGAGCTTTGCCACAGGGCAGGTCATTGAGCTGGACCCAGTCGCTCTCTGCTCTTCTGCTCTTGGCCAAGCACTGGCCGAGAAAACGGGAAGTTCAGTTTCCTGTGAGCAGACTATTAAACCTAAAAGCTCTCTCCTTCAAGTGACATACCTGCGGGATCGTCCTGAGGCTCCGGGAGAAGAACCGGCTGAGCAGTCGGGGGGCCATCAGCTAGAGGCACAGCTGTAACCAAGCACATTTCCATCAGATGTTGGGATCCCCTTCTTCCCCAGTGACCTGCGGGGACTGGAGCTGGGGCAGGCAACGCCATGGCACCCAGTCGCCGGTGGAGATTTCCAAAGCTGCAGAGGGCCCTGGTGACCGGGCGCCTGGCATCTGGCAGCTCTCGAAAGCTGTTTGCGGGCCCTGTGCAAAGACCGCGTGGGCAAGCATAGGGCTCCTGGGGGCTTTCCTACTGTGCACAAAACAAGCCCACGAGAAATCACGGCCGAGAAATAAGGATCCCTCACGTGGAAGAGCCTGCTGGCCAGGCAGAAGCTGCCCCAGAGCTGCTGCAAGAAGCAGGCTCTTGCCTGGCCCCTGCGGTGCCGCTCTGGCCCTGCCCTGCAGGGACAGGGTGACACAGGGCCATCTCCAGGGACAGGCTGTCCTCCCCCACTGGATGTCCTTGCCCCACCGCTCCACAGAAAAGTGCCCTTGCAGCGGCTGCAGCCTCCTGCCCAGGGGGCACCCGCCTTCTGCTGCCTGTGGAGCTGGCCGTGGCTCATCCAGCCCAGCCCCACTGCCCTCCTGGCCCTGCCCCACGGCACCCCCAGCCCTGCCGTCAGCCCCAGGTCCCAAACCACACTGCCAGGGGCTGCATCTCACAGGAGGCCTGGCTGTGCCAGGAAAGGTTCTTTCTCCCTTTGTTAGCATCTCTGGAGGAGCGAACACCCTGGGATCACAACATTTCCTTGATTTCTGCAGAAATGCTGCTGGAAAGCAATGCACTCTGGAGCCTCTCCTTCTCTCAGCTTTGCTTACGCTCTGGGGTGGCTGTAATCCAGCTTTCCCAGGGTCGTGATTTGCTCCCCTGCCTGGGGATCCTTCCCAGTGGTGCACTATTTCTTCTGCACTCGCCCACCTTCCCTTTCCAAGGCTTGCTAGTGCTGCTCCCCAGAGGCTCTCTCTGACCCTTTGGGACGAGTTGTCCCACTGCACAGAACTCCTGAGGCCAGACGGAGAGCATGTGGGGGAGCCCGGCTCTGTGACCATTGCCAACCCCTCCCTGCCTCAGGGAGCGCTGCTCCCAGCTCTGCCTCCTCAGCCCAGCACCCACACCCCAAGGGGACGGAGTCAGGCCTCTAGGGAGGCACCTGAACCTCGTTCTCCAGCTTGGCCTTTTCTCCAGCATGGGCACTGCTTGCATGCCCCCTGTTTTCAGCACGTGTCTCACGCTTATGGCCCCCTGAGAGACTGCTCAGCACTTGGATTCTGCTGAAGAAATCCATAGGTACCAGGCTGGGGGCTTCCTGGACGGCAATTACCTGGCACTCCTGAGGATTGAATTGCCCTCAGCTTGTGGTCAGGGGCTGGCACTGCCTGGCTGTCCCCTTCCTGAAGCGCCTCGTTCTCCACAGTCGCACGGTCCGCTCCTTTAGGAAGCAAGGGAGCCACTTGAATTTCAAATATCCCTGCCTCATCAGGAACACAGGACATTCACACCACCCCTCAAAACGAGCCAAACACCACGACCGAGCGGTCTAAAACACAACCAGAAACAGGCAGCTGAGCCACCCAAGACTGAATTCACTGCCCTTCATTTGAGCTGCCTTCAAGCGAGGTGTGCGGCCTCAGGCAGCATGTCCAGCTGTCAACCTGGCCCTGACCCCAAGGTGTCCCCAAAAGTCCTCAAACGTGGAGGAGAACGGTAGGGCTGGAGCAGGCTGTGAAACTGGGGCTGCTCCGATCCCGTCCAGGGCATGCCTGCAGCCTGGGCACAGCCTGCCGCTCTCAGCGACCCCAAGCTGCCCGCGCACCCAAGGGGTGAGCGCCCCCAGTTCCTGCCAGCTGGATACCGACGTCTGCCCAGGACAGCTCTGACCAGGACTGCTGTAACTGGGGCAGCCACCGTCCCTGGGACTCAGCCTCAACCACAGCTGGCAGCAGAGGCTCTGGAGCATCGCTGCAGCTCGACAGTGCCTGCCAGGCACAAAACTGTCACCACAGGGAGCCTCGGATCAGTCCCTTGCTGCCCTGTGGGCTACGGCTTGTCCATACAGGCACCTAAAACCTCTGCTTCCCAGGGCTTCTGGATAAGAGTGAGGAGCACCCACCATCTCCTGCGTTCTCCAGGTCCTTCACGATTTGCTCTAGGATTCCTGAAGGTCGCTGGGAAGATTTGCGTCCTCCAACTCCATACTTTACTCTTTGAGGACCTTCACAGAAAGTAGAAAGTTAGATTATGCCAAAGAAAACAGTGGAAACAAGTGCTAGTCTGTGAACTCGGTCTAGAGATGGAGTACTCACGCCTGGGACGCCAGGTGAGCGCCGGTGCAGGATCCTGCCAAGAAGCTGCAAAAGCCCTCCCTGGCTCCACACCTGCAACCAAACACCCATGAGAAGTTTCCGTTCTGCACTGCCATGAGGCACACTGTCATCACTGAATGACAGAACGTAGGAGGGGATCAGGGGAAAACGTGGCACACGCGGTGCAGGTCTCTGTTCTCCCAACCATGAGAGAGGCCTCGCTCGCATTTGGGCTTTGAGCTGGCAGTGCTCAAAGGAACTGAAAAGCCAGGACATACCCACGCCATCTCCCTGAGCATCAGCCAAAGCACCCAGCTGGGAAGCTGGATATCCATCATCTCCAGGCACATCTGTAAAGAAACAGAAGAGAGAAACTCCCAGGAAATAGTTCGACAGACTTCTGTGGATCTGACAAGCAGTGAATGCGGCTTGAGCGCAGGATTGCTCCACGGCACTCGTCTCTCCCTTCCACTCAGGAGCGCTGTGCCCGCAATCACGGGGTGCCTGCTCCGTGCCGGTCTGAAACCAAGCACGCGGGGAGCTGTTGGGAGAAAGGGCTCCCTGGAGCTCACACCAGCTCCAAACTCAAGCCCAGGGGAAGCAATGCAAGCGTCGGGAGGCTGCTGGCAAAGACAGTTTTGCAAGGCAGAGCTTTGCCACAGGGCAGGTCATTGAGCTGGACCCAGTCGCTCTCTGCTCTTCTGCTCTTGGCCAAGCACTGGCCGAGAAAACGGGAAGTTCAGTTTCCTGTGAGCAGACTATTAAAACCTAAAAGCTCTCTCCTTCAAGTGACATACCTGCGGGATCGTCCTGAGGCTCCGGGAGAAGAACCGGCTGAGCAGTCGGGGGGCCATCAGCTAGAGGCACAGCTGTAACCAAGCACATTTCCATCAGATGTTGGGATCCCCTTCTTCCCCAGTGACCTGCGGGGACTGGAGCTGGGGCAGGCAACGCCATGGCACCCAGTCGCCGGTGGAGATTTCCAAAGCTGCAGAGGGCCCTGGTGACCGGGCGCCTGGCATCTGGCAGCTCTCGAAAGCTGTTTGCGGGCCCTGTGCAAAGACCGCGTGGGCAAGCATAGGGCTCCTGGGGGCTTTCCTACTGTGCACAAAACAAGCCCACGAGAAATCACGGCCGAGAAATAAGGATCCCTCACGTGGAAGAGCCTGCTGGCCAGGCAGAAGCTGCCCCAGAGCTGCTGCAAGAAGCAGGCTCTTGCCTGGCCCCTGCGGTGCCGCTCTGGCCCTGCCCTGCAGGGACAGGGTGACACAGGGCCATCTCCAGGGACAGGCTGTCCTCCCCCACTGGATGTCCTTGCCCCACCGCTCCACAGGAAAGTGCCCTTGCAGCGGCTGCAGCCTCCTGCCCAGGGGGCACCCGCCTTCTGCTGCCTGTGGAGCTGGCCGTGGCTCATCCAGCCCAGCCCCACTGCCCTCCTGGCCCTGCCCCACGGCACCCCCAGCCCTGCTGTCAGCCCCAGGTCCCAAACCACACTGCCAGGGCTGGGGGCTGGCCCTTGCCTGCCCACCTACCTGATCCCGGCACTCGCCATGGAGCAGCCTCAACCTCCTGGGGTTGCAGGGCCACCAGGAGGAGGATAAGGCACACGGGGACCACAGCCCCCCGTGCCAGCACCATACTGCTTCTGCTGACGCTACTGCCAACGCTTCCGCTGCTGCCAACGCTGCTGCTGCTGGCGCTGCCAACGCTGGCACTGCTGAAGCGAAGCCCCTGGCCCAGCACCGCTTATAACTGCGGGCTCCGTGACATCACAGGCCGACATCACAGGCAGACGTCACAATGGCAGTTTGACACAGACCGCCTGGTCAGGAAGGTGAGGCTGGTGCAGGGCTCTGTGAGCAGTTGGGAGAGGTTTCACAATTGCCACCTCCTGTTATTGTGGGGGAATACAACAGAGCAGGGAGGGAACAGCCCCGTGTCATCTACAAAGGTTTTTTTTTTGCTGCAGCAAAACTAGCAGGAGCAGCTCATTTCTTCCTAGAAGGATGTCTAGTAAAAATCGTAACAAGTAAAGACACTTGAAATTGGCTTTTTTTGTGCTACCTTCACACAGAGCATTTGATATTGATTGGTTTCTGGGAAGCAAGGGGGCAGGGAGGCAAGAAAACTGGGGCTTTTCTAAATGGCTTCTTCACCGTAGGCGGGGTTTGAGCCATTGGGCTAAAACCGTCCTCTACTGCAGTTTACAAACACAGAAAATGAGCTGCTTGCAAGGAAAGTTGCAGGAAAAGTGAGACTCAATCTACTAAATTGGGTCCTCTATGTCACGCAAAGAAGAGAGGGCTTGGCGGTGTTTGCATCTCAAGTGCGTGCTGGTGTGTTAATGCAGGCTGCCGAGGTCTGTTCAGGGGTACTTCTGGACTGCAGGTCGTGTGCCTGAGTGGCAGCGAGCCCCAGGCTCAGCCAACTCCTGCAAGAGATTGCGAGGATGTGACAGAACGGAAACCGCTGTTGTGGATCCCACAGGTCAGCGGTGCGGGTGTTTGGTCGATGTCCCTTTTCGCCAACAGTCCAAGAAGGATCCTGTTTTCTTCTGAAATGGACTTCCAGATGGATGTAACACATGGCTGTGTTTCTGCTTGCAGTGGCTGTCAGAAGAAGGGCCGTTCTGTTTGTTTCCCAGCACAAGGGCTTTGGAAGAGAACTGGCTACAACAGCTTCCTCTCTACGGAGATCAGCAGCATTTGTGTAGGAAAGCAGAGGTTCAGCCAGCAGACCTTAGAGCGTAGTTCTGTGCTCCGAGCACGGAGCTCTGTCTACTGGAGATTCTGTTCGTCTGGACTCCTTATTTTCTCGGTTAAGTCTACCCGATTCTCGGGACCCGGGGGGCGCCAGGGAACGGCCCCGCGCCTCGGCCCGGCCCGGGCCCCGACGGCGGAACAACACACCCCCACCGCCCCCGGCACCGGTTCGCCCCGGGCGGGCGGCGCGGGCTGTGCCGGTGGCACGGCTGGCTCGGGTCCGCCGGGCACGGCGCTGCCCGGGCCGCGGCTGGAGCTTCCCCGCTGGCGCCGCTCCCGGGCCGGGCCGGGCGCTTGCCGGGCCGGAAGAGCGCGGCGGCGGCGGCGGAAGCGACGCGCGGCGGCCTCGGGCGGGCAGCGGCCGCGCCGGGGGAGGGGGGAGGCGCGCGCGCGCGGCGGGCAGCACCACGGGCAGCGCTCGGAGGGGGGGCGGGGGCGGAGCCGGGCCCCGCGCGGGGAGCAGCGCGAGGCGGAGCGAACCATCGCGCGGGAGGGGGCGTGGCCTACGCGAGGGGGCGTGGCCCGAGCCGTTGCCTCGGCAGCTGGACGCGGCGGCGGCGACGCGACCGGTGGCGGTTTCCTCTCCGCGACTCCCCGCGGGCTCCGGCCCGACCCTGCGCATCCTCGCCCGGGACCCCTCGGTCCCTCGGCACTTTACGAAGCCCCCCCCCCCCGCCCCGCCGGGGTTCCCCCCAGCGCCGGTGCTGTGGTGGCGGTCCCCCTCCAGCCCCCCGCCCCCCGGGGCTGCCCCCCAGCCCTTGCGGCCCGAGCGGACCCTTGCAGCCCACGGGCCGGGTCCCGCCGCCTGGGCAGCATGGCCCAGCTCCCGGGCCTTTTAGGCTCCCGGTTCCCCTGCACTGTCACGCGAGGCAGATAAAGGCTCCCTTTGGACTTTGTTGCTCATAAATCCAGGTGAGTAGCAAGTTCTTAAAAAGGCCCGTATCTGAAGTGGGTTGTTTGGCGCCGCTTTTGGTTAGCTCCTGTTTCTTTTGGCTGCACAGACAGAGACGACGTGTGATACCTGCTAAGTAGGGACGTAGTACACCCGTAACCTCCCAAAACCTCTGGCGCTTGAGCGGTGGGACAGTGACGCAGCACAAGCTGTGTCACAGTGTAGCAGAAGCAATTCCCTGGCTCCCAGCTTTTGTTTATCCCTAACCTCCTCTCTCTCTTGGCAGCCTGCCTGGGAGGGAAGTTTGCCGACACTGCTCGCCCTGAGAAACCAAGGCACAGTGAAGCGAAGCAGCTGACCAGGAAGTCCTTTTAATCGTGGAAGTACCTCTGCAGAGCTTTGTTGCTCGTTTTAAGCTCATTCCCGTAAGAATCAGTTACTTTTCTGCGAGAAGAGGAGTGCCGGGAGGTCTCGAGCTGTTCCCTCTGTTCAAAGCGGGTTTGGGTGTTCTCACTCGGGGCTTGATGCAAACACCGGGGTGTCCCCAAGTCACCTTTCTCTGTCACGAGTGTTTGCAGATGGACGTTTAAGAGAGGCGGACTGGGAGTACCTCCACTGGCTGGTGTGAGTACTGCACAGCACGGCTGCCTGTGCTTAGCTCAGGGAAAGCCTGGGCAGAGCGGGTGGAAATGCCTCCAGAAAGCTCAGGAATACCCGTTTGCAAAGACAGATCTGTGGCTTTCGCTGGTGCTCCTGCCATTAGCTTCTTCAGCCCTGTGTTCTGGGCAGGGGATGGTTTCAGCCGCTCTGGGGACTGGAGGGTGCCGGGCTGAATTCTTACTGATAATCTAGAAAAACGGCAGGAGGATTTTAACATAACAAAGGAAATACAAAACTTAATACTGACTGTTGAAAGAAAATTCAACGCCTGTAAAGACAGAGTTGTGAACACGTAAACACAGCTTTAGTATTCAGAGCCAGGGAATCTAGCAGCAAAATAAACTATTTGCATATTATGCAGTGCAATGAACATTTGCTCTCGGAGGTGCTGGGGTGGGTGGTCCGGGTCTCCGGGCACGAGGGCAGTTGCTGGGGTCAGGCCAGGCTCCTGAAGCTGCCTGAGGTGCCTGTGGAGAGAGGAGGCTGCTGAGGTGCCCCCACGGCTGTGGTGGCAGGCGGGTGCAGGAGCGCCGGGCAGCACCAGGCGCCCCGTTGGATGCAGGCACCCAGCTGCATGTGGGAGCTGTTGGCCCGGAGAGCTCCGTGCAGAAAACGAGGAGCCCCTCAGGCCTCCTCTGAGGCTCTGCTCACCTGCCCAGGGCTCGTCTCCTCTCGGCTGTGACCATCCTGACCTGCCTGCTCTGCACGTGCTGGGAAGGAGACCTGACCCCGGGCAGAGCGGGGGGACCAAAGCTGGGCCTGGCACTGCAGGGCACTGCCGGAACCTCCTGTTCTCCTTTCCCAGCATGCCTGGCAGAGACCAGCACTCAGCTCCCCTGCCCATCCCTCATCACGCAAGGCGACAGCCTCAGCTCCCTCTGTGGCTGAGAGCTGGGAAGGTTCCTCTCCTCACACGCTGGCCTCTGAGTTGCTGGCACACCTTGGCCAAGGTGAACATCTGGGACTTGTGGGATCACCAAACAGGGTGATTTCTGATGGCAGCCTCACTGCTAGGGAGAGGTCACGACTGTGTTTCTTGCTTTCTGTGGCAATGTCAACCCTGGCTGCTTTTCTTCCTTGCCTTCCTCTGCCTACATTTGTGGCCGGATCTGCTCTCGTCATGTCAGGGTCACATTGAACTAACACTTGCCACAGTGAGAACAGGTGTCAGAAAAGAATGCCAATGATTGGAGAGGCCAGCTCAAACATCCTACAGCAGAAATCTCATTAGAGTTTGGCCAGGAACTAACTCAGCATTCCAGAATACCCCACCTCTGAACACTTTGTGGCTAATCGCAGCCATCTAACAGCAGGGTGTGGCAACATGCCCCTTTGCCGCCCCAAACAGCTCTTTATTTTCTTTTCCTCAGGCACAGATAGAGCACGCAGAAGAACACGAATCCGTAGACCGCGGAGCCCAGGACTGCCACGATGCCTTCAGTGCACGGGATCTTGAAACTTCCAGCGGCGCTCTTGCTTCTCCCACCACCCACACCTGGAGGAAGAATGCTGCATGTCAGTGTGTCCTGCACACTATGGGACATCGCACAGGAGGCCAGACTGTGCCAGAAAACGTTCTTTCTCCCTTTGTTAGCATCTCTGGAGGAGCGAACACCCTGGGAGAGCAACATTTCCTTGATTTCTGCAGAAATGCTGCTGGAAAGCTTCCTGGACGGCAATTACCTGGCACTCCTGAGGACTGAATTGCCCTCAGCTTGTGGTCAGGGGCTGGCACCGCCTGGCTGTCTCCTTCCTGAAGCGCCTCGTTCTCCACAGTCGCACGGTCCGCTCCTTTAGGAAGCAAGGGAGCCACTTGAATTTCAAATATCCCTGCCTCATCAGGAACACAGGACATTCACACCACCCCTCAAAACGAGCCAAACACCACGACCGAGCGGTCTAAAACACAACCAGAAACAGGCAGCTGAGCCACCCAAGACTGAATTCACTGCCCTTCATTTGAGCTGCCTTCAAGCGAGGTGTGCGGCCTCAGGCAGCATGTCCAGCTGTCAACCTGGCCCTGACCCCAAGGTGTCCCCAAAAGTCCTCAAACGTGGAGGAGAACGGTAGGGCTGGAGCAGGCTGTGAAACTGGGGCTGCTCCGATCCCGTCCAGGGCATGCCTGCAGCCTGGGCACAGCCTGCCGCTCTCAGCGACCCCAAGCTGCCCGCGCACCCAAGGGGTGAGCGCCCCCAGTTCCTGCCAGCTGGATACCGACGTCTGCCCAGGACAGCTCTGACCAGGACTGCTGTAACTGGGGCAGCCACCGTCCCTGGGACTCAGCCTCAACCACAGCTGGCAGCAGAGGCTCTGGAGCATCGCTGCAGCTCGACAGTGCCTGCCAGGCACAAAACTGTCACCACAGGGAGCCTCGGATCAGTCCCTTGCTGCCCTGTGGGCTACGGCTTGTCCATACAGGCACCTAAAACCTCTGCTTCCCAGGGCTTCTGGATAAGAGTGAGGAGCACCCACCATCTCCTGCGTTCTCCAGGTCCTTCACGATTTGCTCTAGGATTCCTGAAGGTCGCTGGGAAGATTTGCGTCCTCCAACTCCATACTTTACTCTTTGAGGACCTTCACAGAAAGTAGAAAGTTAGATTATGCCAAAGAAAACAGTGGAAACAAGTGCTAGTCTGTGAACTCGGTCTAGAGATGGAGTACTCACGCCTGGGACGCCAGGTGAGCGCCGGTGCAGGATCCTGCCAAGAAGCTGCAAAAGCCCTCCCTGGCTCCACACCTGCAACCAAACACCCATGAGAAGTTTCCGTTCTGCACTGCCATGAGGCACACTGTCATCACTGAATGACAGAACGTAGGAGGGGATCAGGGGAAAACGTGGCACACGCGGTGCAGGTCTCTGTTCTCCCAACCATGAGAGAGGCCTCGCTCGCATTTGGGCTTTGAGCTGGCAGTGCTCAAAGGAACTGAAAAGCCAGGACATACCCACGCCATCTCCCTGAGCATCAGCCAAAGCACCCAGCTGGGAAGCTGGATATCCATCATCTCCAGGCACATCTGTAAAGAAACAGAAGAGAGAAACTCCCAGGAAATAGTTCGACAGACTTCTGTGGATCTGACAAGCAGTGAATGCGGCTTGAGCGCAGGATTGCTCCACGGCACTCGTCTCTCCCTTCCACTCAGGAGCGCTGTGCCCGCAATCACGGGGTGCCTGCTCCGTGCCGGTCTGAAACCAAGCACGCGGGGAGCTGTTGGGAGAAAGGGCTCCCTGGAGCTCACACCAGCTCCAAACTCAAGCCCAGGGGAAGCAATGCAAGCGTCGGGAGGCTGCTGGCAAAGACAGTTTTGCAAGGCAGAGCTTTGCCACAGGGCAGGTCATTGAGCTGGACCCAGTCGCTCTCTGCTCTTCTGCTCTTGGCCAAGCACTGGCCGAGAAAACGGGAAGTTCAGTTTCCTGTGAGCAGACTATTAAAACCTAAAAGCTCTCTCCTTCAAGTGACATACCTGCGGGATCGTCCTGAGGCTCCGGGAGAAGAACCGGCTGAGCAGTCGGGGGGCCATCAGCTAGAGGCACAGCTGTAACCAAGCACATTTCCATCAGATGTTGGGATCCCCTTCTTCCCCAGTGACCTGCGGGGACTGGAGCTGGGGCAGGCAACGCCATGGCACCCAGTCGCCGGTGGAGATTTCCAAAGCTGCAGAGGGCCCTGGTGACCGGGCGCCTGGCATCTGGCAGCTCTCGAAAGCTGTTTGCGGGCCCTGTGCAAAGACCGCGTGGGCAAGCATAGGGCTCCTGGGGGCTTTCCTACTGTGCACAAAACAAGCCCACGAGAAATCACGGCCGAGAAATAAGGATCCCTCACGTGGAAGAGCCTGCTGGCCAGGCAGAAGCTGCCCCAGAGCTGCTGCAAGAAGCAGGCTCTTGCCTGGCCCCTGCGGTGCCGCTCTGGCCCTGCCCTGCAGGGACAGGGTGACACAGGGCCATCTCCAGGGACAGGCTGTCCTCCCCCACTGGATGTCCTTGCCCCACCGCTCCACAGAAAAGTGCCCTTGCAGCGGCTGCAGCCTCCTGCCCAGGGGGCACCCGCCTTCTGCTGCCTGTGGAGCTGGCCGTGGCTCATCCAGCCCAGCCCCACTGCCCTCCTGGCCCTGCCCCACGGCACCCCCAGCCCTGCTGTCAGCCCCAGGTCCCAAACCACACTGCCAGGGGCTGCATCTCACAGGAGGCCTGGCTGTGCCAGGAAAGGTTCTTTCTCCCTTTGTTAGCATCTCTGGAGGAGCGAACACCCTGGGATCACAACATTTCCTTGATTTCTGCAGAAATGCTGCTGGAAAGCAATGCACTCTGGAGCCTCTCCTTCTCTCAGCTTTGCTTACGCTCTGGGGTGGCTGTAATCCAGCTTTCCCAGGGTCGTGATTTGCTCCCCTGCCTGGGGATCCTTCCCAGTGGTGCACTATTTCTTCTGCACTCGCCCACCTTCCCTTTCCAAGGCTTGCTAGTGCTGCTCCCCAGAGGCTCTCTCTGACCCTTTGGGACGAGTTGTCCCACTGCACAGAACTCCTGAGGCCAGACGGAGAGCATGTGGGGGAGCCCGGCTCTGTGACCATTGCCAACCCCTCCCTGCCTCAGGGAGCGCTGCTCCCAGCTCTGCCTCCTCAGCCCAGCACCCACACCCCAAGGGGACGGAGTCAGGCCTCTAGGGAGGCACCTGAACCTCGTTCTCCAGCTTGGCCTTTTCTCCAGCATGGGCACTGCTTGCATGCCCCCTGTTTTCAGCACGTGTCTCACGCTTATGGCCCCCTGAGAGACTGCTCAGCACTTGGATTCTGCTGAAGAAATCCATAGGTACCAGGCTGGGGGCTTCCTGGACGGCAATTACCTGGCACTCCTGAGGATTGAATTGCCCTCAGCTTGTGGTCAGGGGCTGGCACTGCCTGGCTGTCCCCTTCCTGAAGCGCCTCGTTCTCCACAGTCGCACGGTCCGCTCCTTTAGGAAGCAAGGGAGCCACTTGAATTTCAAATATCCCTGCCTCATCAGGAACACAGGACATTCACACCACCCCTCAAAACGAGCCAAACACCACGACCGAGCGGTCTAAAACACAACCAGAAACAGGCAGCTGAGCCACCCAAGACTGAATTCACTGCCCTTCATTTGAGCTGCCTTCAAGCGAGGTGTGCGGCCTCAGGCAGCATGTCCAGCTGTCAACCTGGCCCTGACCCCAAGGTGTCCCCAAAAGTCCTCAAACGTGGAGGAGAACGGTAGGGCTGGAGCAGGCTGTGAAACTGGGGCTGCTCCGATCCCGTCCAGGGCATGCCTGCAGCCTGGGCACAGCCTGCCGCTCTCAGCGACCCCAAGCTGCCCGCGCACCCAAGGGGTGAGCGCCCCCAGTTCCTGCCAGCTGGATACCGACGTCTGCCCAGGACAGCTCTGACCAGGACTGCTGTAACTGGGGCAGCCACCGTCCCTGGGACTCAGCCTCAACCACAGCTGGCAGCAGAGGCTCTGGAGCATCGCTGCAGCTCGACAGTGCCTGCCAGGCACAAAACTGTCACCACAGGGAGCCTCGGATCAGTCCCTTGCTGCCCTGTGGGCTACGGCTTGTCCATACAGGCACCTAAAACCTCTGCTTCCCAGGGCTTCTGGATAAGAGTGAGGAGCACCCACCATCTCCTGCGTTCTCCAGGTCCTTCACGATTTGCTCTAGGATTCCTGAAGGTCGCTGGGAAGATTTGCGTCCTCCAACTCCATACTTTACTCTTTGAGGACCTTCACAGAAAGTAGAAAGTTAGATTATGCCAAAGAAAACAGTGGAAACAAGTGCTAGTCTGTGAACTCGGTCTAGAGAGGGAGTACTCACGCCTGGGACGCCAGGTGAGCGCCGGTGCAGGATCCTGCCAAGAAGCTGCAAAAGCCCTCCCTGGCTCCACACCTGCAACCAAACACCCATGAGAAGTTTCCGTTCTGCACTGCCATGAGGCACACTGTCATCACTGAATGACAGAACGTAGGAGGGGATCAGGGGAAAACGTGGCACACGCGGTGCAGGTCTCTGTTCTCCCAACCATGAGAGAGGCCTCGCTCGCATTTGGGCTTTGAGCTGGCAGTGCTCAAAGGAACTGAAAAGCCAGGACATACCCACGCCATCTCCCTGAGCATCAGCCAAAGCACCCAGCTGGGAAGCTGGATATCCATCATCTCCAGGCACATCTGTAAAGAAACAGAAGAGAGAAACTCCCAGGAAATAGTTCGGCAGACTTCTGTGGATCTGACAAGCAGTGAATGCGGCTTGAGCGCAGGATTGCTCCACGGCACTCGTCTCTCCCTTCCACTCAGGAGCGCTGTGCCCGCAATCACGGGGTGCCTGCTCCGTGCCGGTCTGAAACCAAGCACGCGGGGAGCTGTTGGGAGAAAGGGCTCCCTGGAGCTCACACCAGCTCCAAACTCAAGCCCAGGGGAAGCAATGCAAGCGTCGGGAGGCTGCTGGCAAAGACAGTTTTGCAAGGCAGAGCTTTGCCACAGGGCAGGTCATTGAGCTGGACCCAGTCGCTCTCTGCTCTTCTGCTCTTGGCCAAGCACTGGCCGAGAAAACGGGAAGTTCAGTTTCCTGTGAGCAGACTATTAAAACCTAAAAGCTCTCTCCTTCAAGTGACATACCTGCGGGATCGTCCTGAGGCTCCGGGAGAAGAACCGGCTGAGCAGTCGGGGGGCCATCAGCTAGAGGCACAGCTGTAACCAAGCACATTTCCATCAGATGTTGGGATCCCCTTCTTCCCCAGTGACCTGCGGGGACTGGAGCTGGGGCAGGCAACGCCATGGCACCCAGTCGCCGGTGGAGATTTCCAAAGCTGCAGAGGGCCCTGGTGACCGGGCGCCTGGCATCTGGCAGCTCTCGAAAGCTGTTTGCGGGCCCTGTGCAAAGACCGCGTGGGCAAGCATAGGGCTCCTGGGGGCTTTCCTACTGTGCACAAAACAAGCCCACGAGAAATCACGGCCGAGAAATAAGGATCCCTCACGTGGAAGAGCCTGCTGGCCAGGCAGAAGCTGCCCCAGAGCTGCTGCAAGAAGCAGGCTCTTGCCTGGCCCCTGCGGTGCCGCTCTGGCCCTGCCCTGCAGGGACAGGGTGACACAGGGCCATCTCCAGGGACAGGCTGTCCTCCCCCACTGGATGTCCTTGCCCCACCGCTCCACAGGAAAGTGCCCTTGCAGCGGCTGCAGCCTCCTGCCCAGGGGGCACCCGCCTTCTGCTGCCTGTGGAGCTGGCCGTGGCTCATCCAGCCCAGCCCCACTGCCCTCCTGGCCCTGCCCCACGGCACCCCCAGCCCTGCTGTCAGCCCCAGGTCCCAAACCACACTGCCAGGGCTGGGGGCTGGCCCTTGCCTGCCCACCTACCTGATCCCGGCACTCGCCATGGAGCAGCCTCAACCTCCTGGGGTTGCAGGGCCACCAGGAGGAGGATAAGGCACACGGGGACCACAGCCCCCCGTGCCAGCACCATACTGCTTCTGCTGACGCTACTGCCAACGCTTCCGCTGCTGCCAACGCTGCTGCTGCTGGCGCTGCCAACGCTGGCACTGCTGAAGCGAAGCCCCTGGCCCAGCACCGCTTATAACTGCGGGCTCCGTGACATCACAGGCCGACATCACAGGCAGACGTCACAATGGCAGTTTGACACAGACCGCCCGGTCAGGAAGGTGAGGCTGGTGCAGGGCTCTGTGAGCAGTTGGGAGAGGTTTCACAATTGCCACCTCCTGTTATTGTGGGGGACTTTGACATCCCAGGTGGGTGCTGGGAATACAACAGAGCAGGGAGGGAACAGCCCCGTAGGTTCTCGGAGTGTGTGGAGGAGATGACATAGCTCATGTAGGAGCCATGTAGAGAGGGCGTCCTCCTGGGCCTGCTGCTTGTTCAGAGAAGGACTTGTAGGCGATGCAATGGCTGGAGGCCACCTTGGGCACAGTGACCACGAAATTATAGAGTTTTTATTTCCAGAGAAGTAAGGAGGGGGTTAGCAGAACTGCCCCCTTGGACTTCCCTAGGGAGACTTTGGCCTGTTGAGGAGACTGCTTGGCAGGGTCCCTTGGGGGCTGTCCTGCAGGGCGAAGGCGTCCAGGGAGGCCGGGCACTCTGCACGAAGGAAGTCTTGCAGGCACAGGAACAGGCCAGTCCCACCTCCCGAAAAACGGTCTGGTGAAGCAGAAGAGCGGCCTGGCTGAACTGAGAGCTCTGGCTGGAACTCGGCAACAAGAGGAGGCGACAGGGCCAGGGGTCCCGCAGGAGCAGGAGGGCCTGGGGAGAGGAGGGGCCTGGAGAGCCGACATGGCCCTGCTCAGCAGCCGCAGGCCCGAGGGCTCAGCCCCAGGGGACCCCCCAAGCCACAGCAGTGGTTTGTCACCAGCAAACCTGCTGAGGGGGCACTCTGCCCTCCTTATGGATTGTTGGTGAGGATTTTGAGCGGCGTTGGACCCGGTACTGATCCTTAGGTTACCCAGGGAACCAGCCATTCAGCCACTGTGTCTGCCTCACCGTGACCATCCCGGCCAGACTTCAACAGCTCCTCTGTGCAGACCTTGCGGCAGACGGGGTCAGTGGCGGTTTGGATGCCCAGAGAGGCAATATCCACTGTGCTCACCTGGTCTACCAGGGCGCTCATTCAACAGGAGAAGGTTATGAGGAAGCAGACTTCCCCTTGGGGAACACCTGTTAACAAAGCCTGAGGCAAAGGAGTCATTAAGAACTTCAGCCTTTTCCTCCTCTGATGTCACCGGTCGTCCGCCCGCATCTAACAGGGAATGGAGGCTCTCCTTGACCTTTCTTTCGTTGTTAATATATTTAGAGAAACTTTTCTTATTATCCTTAACCGTAGAGGCCAGATGCACTTCCAGCTGTGCTTTGGAGCTTCTCATTTTTTTCCCTGCATAGCCTCACAATGTTTTTGTAGTCCTCGTGAGTTGCCTGCCCTTTTTTCCAAAGGCCATAAATCCTCTTTTTCTCCCTGAGTGCCAGCCAAAGCTCCCTGTTAAGCCAGGCAGGTGTTCTATCCTTCCAGCTGGATTTATGGCTAACGGGGATGACCTGCTCCTGCGCCTTCATGACCTCTTTCTTAAAGATCATCCAGCCTTCTTGGACTCCCAAACCCCTCAGTACCGATTCCCAAGGAACTCTGGCAATAAGGCTGCTAAACAAGTTAAAATCAGCCCTACTGAAGTCCAAAATGGCAGCTTTGCTGCACCCCTTCCCAGCATCTCCAAGTATAGAAAACTTTATCAGTTCATGTGCCCAAGGCACCCTCCAACCATCACATCTCCTACCAGACCTTCCCTGTGTGAAAAGAGCAGTTCCAGCAGGGTCCTGCCCTGGTCAGTTCACTCACCAGCTGTGTCAAGAAGTTATCCTCGACACATCCCAGGAACCTCCGGGACTGTTCCTTCTCTGCTGTGTTATAGTTCCAGCAGACATCAGGGAAGTTGAAGTTCCACACAAGAACAAGTGCCAACGACCAAGAGATTTCACCCAGCTCTTTATAGAAAATCTCATCCACCTCATAATCCTGGTTGGGGGGCCTATAACTGGCTCAAACAGCCACATCAGCCCTGTTGGCTCTGCCCTTAATCCTGATCCAAACAGACTGAACCCTGTCACCACTCCAGCTGGGCACATTCATAGCTATTCTTTTATAGGGGGCACCCCCCCACCTCTCCTTCCTTGCCTATCCCTCCTGAAGAGCTTGTAGCCATCAGCTGTGGCACTCCAGTCGCGTGAGGCATCCCACCACGTTTCTGTGACAGCCACTATGTCAAAGTCTTCTTGTTGCATCCTCCTCTTGTTTGTTGCCCAGCTGCGTGCATTGGTAGAGATGCACTTCAGGTGAGATAACGATCCCAACACCTGTTTGTGGGAGCGGGTACTAATTCCTACCTGAACCTTCTCAAACGTTTCCAGGCTTTCTAGAACATCACTGCCTCTTGCCCCTTGGTTTCCCATTGCATCTCCATTCCCCATCTCTACTGAGATAGGGGAGTGAGTTTTTGCAAACATGCCATCCTACAGACTCTGGCACGTTTGCCCTGGGCTCATTCTCCGTGGGCCCAGATTTAGCCCCTTCCCCCTTCAAACCTAGATTAAAGCTCTGTCAATGAGCCCTACTATGTCCTGCCCTAGGATCCTCTTCCCCCTCTGGGATAGGTGCATTCCATCTCTTGCCGGCAGGCTGGTGACTTACATACCAACTCATGATCAAAAAAACCCAAATCCATTATGGTGACACCAGTCTCAGAGCCATGAGTTGACCTGATGATTCTTCCAGGTAACTTCCTCGTTCATCCCTGTCGTTGGAGGGATAGATAGGAACACAACCTGTGCCCCTGATCCCTTGACCAACTGCCCCGGGGCCCTAAAATCCCTCTTAATTGATTCTGAGCTTCTTGTTGTAATGTCATCACTACCCACCTGAAAGACCAGCAGTGGGTAATAATCTGAAGACTTTACAAGGGTGGGAAGTCTATCTAGGGGGTCCTTTGTCCGGGCGCCTGGGAGACAGCAGACCTGCCTGTGAAGGGGGTCTGGTCTGCATATCGGTCCCTCCGCTCCCCTCAGGAGGAAGTCACCCACTACAATGACTCGCCGATTTTTCTTTTCAGGGTCAGTTTTGATGGCTGGTCTGCAGCGAGAGCACCTCGGTGAGCTCTCTTTCTTGCTCACAACCTGCTTCTCCTGCAGAGCCCCCCGGATGTTGTGCAAGGGCACTGCAGGTGGAGCATTTCTTAAGAGAACATGCCTGCTCTCTGCAGGGAGTTGCAGACAGTGATGAGGTCCCTCCCAATTCTATGAAATGGGGAATGGCATGTTTTGCGCTCAACAATTAATCAGTGCAGGGCTGCACACAGCTGATATAACTTTGGCTTCAGCCTCTGTATTTACCTTTAGACAGGTCCAGGCTTTGCACAAACCATGGAGAGCAGCAAACCCGCTCTGTTTGTGGCACGAGACAGACACCACCTGGTAATCCTTTTCATGCTACTCAGGCTTAAAGGAAGGCTCTGACAGATCACCGTGTCGATCATTATCACCTTACTTCTGAACAAAGGTGAGGAATGAAAAATGTACTCCATCTGCTACAGGGCGCCTAATTTTACACTGAAATGTTATTTTAAACGCAGAGTACACACAGGAGAAGAACAAGGAATTTATTACTGTATCAGCAGGTTCAGTTCCTGGGATCAGCTGACTGAAGCTAGCTCGGCCGGAGCCCTGAGCGGAACCTCGAAGCTACAGCGGTAGGATAAGGTAAAGAGGAGAGCTTCTGGTCGCGTTTGGGATTTCGCTACGCGGAAGTCCCCGGCAGCCCTTGCGGAGGCGGCTGACGTGGTGCGGGTGTTACCGTTACCGCGGTGACGGTGATCACGCCCCCTTCCCTTCGCCTTGAAAAAGCCTTGCTGCCCACCAGGCGCTGGCAGGGGAACCAGCTTGTGAGGCAGGTGAGTACTACCCACACTGTGGGTAGTATTTTTTTCTCTCCCCAATTTTAAGGTAGTAATGGTTTCTAGAAAAAGGAGAGCTGTTGTTGCTGTTAGTACAAAGAGTGTGTCTGAACAGACACAGGAAGGATGCAGCCACCCAGGCCTCTGGCTGTGCAGAGTGTCTGTGCCTGGCATTGGTACCAGAGAGTGGTATGGGAGGCACCTGTGTACGATGTGACCAGGTCAGTGACTTACTGTGCCTAGTGGCAGAGCTTAAGGAAGAGATGGAGAGACTAAGGTGCATTAGGGAGAGTGAAGAGGAAATTGACTGGTGGAGTCAAACCCTTTTGACTCCTAAGGGTGTGCAACAGGAGATGGCGAAGCCCTGTCCCTCCTGCCATAATGCAGATGGAGCAGACCTAATTGATGGGGGGGTATGGAAACAGGTCCCTGATCGGAGAGGTAAAAGAACCCTCTCTCGAACCCCATCACCACGCTTGGTGCCCTTAACGAATAGCTATGAGGCCGTGGACCCAGAAAATCAGGCAGAGAACAGCCAAGAAGATCTGCCTGGAGAGCCTCCTGGTTGGACCTCATCTACAAAATGGATTACGACTGCAGCTGTAAGAAGAAAAAGAAGGGTGGTTGTAGTCAGTGACTCCCTTCTGAGGGGAACAGAGGGCCCTTTATGTCGCACAGAGCCACCCCACAGGGAGATCTGTTGCCTTCCTGGGGCCTAGGTGAGGGACATTAATAGAAGACTTCCTGAGCTAATTCAGCCCTCAGACTTATCCTTTGTTAGTAGTCCAAGCTGGCAGCGAGGACATTAATAGAAGAAGTGTCAAGATAATTAAAAAAGACTTCAAAGCACTGGGTCGGTCAGTTCATGGGACAGGAGCACAGGTGATATTTGCCTCAGTTCCTGTGCTATCTGGGATGGATGAGGAGTTAAAGAGAGGAGTAGAAAAGCCCATCTCATCAACAGGTGGCTAAAGGATTGGTGTCACCATCAAAATTTTGTTTTTTTGACCATGGGGCAAACTCCATAGTACCTAGTCTCCTCAAACCAGATGGGCTTCATTCTTCTAGGAAGAGCAAGAGGACTGTAGCCCGTAAGTTGGCGGGGCTGATCAGGAGGGCTTTAAACTAGGTTTGAAGGGGGAAGGGATTGAAACTGGGCTCTCCAAAGATCAGCCTAAGGATGGAAAGCCTGAATTAAGAGTGAAATCAGCAGCCCACTTGAAGTGCATGTACACTAATGCACGCAGTATGGGCAACAAACAAGAGGAGCTGGAAACCATCGTGCAGCAGGAAAGCTATGACATAGTTGCCATCACAGAAACATGGTGGGATGACTCATAAGACTGGAGTGCTGCTATGGGTGGCCACAAGCTCTTCAGAAAAGACAGGCAGGGTAGGAGAGGTGGAGGGCTGGCTTTATATGTTAGAGAGTCTCTTGACTCTGCTGAATTTGAGGTCAGCAGTGACAAGGTTGAGTGCCTGTGGACCAGAATCAGGGGGAAGTCCAACAAGGCTGACATCCTCTTGGGTGTCTGTTATAGACCGCCCAACCAGGATGATGAAGGAGATGAATTATTCTACAAGCAGCTGGCGGATGTCTCAAAATCGACAGCCCTTCTTCTTGTGGGTGACTTTAACCTGCCGGATATCTGCTGGGAGCTCAATACTGCACAGAAGAGGCAGTCTAGGAATTTCCTAGAGTGTATAGAGGACAATTTCCTTCATCCGCTGGTCAATGAGCCTACCAGGGGTAAGGCCCTGCTAGACCTACTGTTTACAGAGAAGGGCTGGTGGGAGATGTAGTGGTTGGAGGCCGCCTGGGGCATAGCGACCATGAAATAATAGAAATTTCAATACTCGGAGATGCAAGGAGAGCCATCAATAAAACCTCTACGCTGGACTTCCGGAGGGCAGATTTTTGCCTATTCAGAAGTCTAGTTCAGAGCATACCCTGGGAAAAAATGCTTAAAAACAAGGGGGGGCCAGGAGGGTTGGACATGCTTCAAGCAGGAGGTTTTGAGTGCACAGGAACAGGCTATACCAGTGTGCCGAAAGGCTAGCTGGCGGGGAAGACAACCAGCTTGGCTAAACAGGGAGATTCTGAAGGAAATCAGAAATAAAAAGAGAGTTTACTGACTGTGGAAAAAAGGGCTGGCTACTTATGAAGAATTTATGAAAATAGCTAGATCATGCAGAAAAAATATCAGGGAAACAAAAGTGCAGTTTGAAGTTAATTTGGCCAATTCTGTTAGGGATAATAAAAAGTCCTTTTTTAAATATGTTAATAACAAAAGGAGGGGCAAGGAAAACCTCCATTCTCTGTTGGACTTTGAGGGAAATACAGTTAACAAAGATGAGGCGAAAGCTGAGGTACTTAATACCTACTTTGCCTCAGTTTTTACCAGTAAGACAGGTGGCCCTCAGGACAACTGGCCTCTGGAGGTGGTTGACAGAGATAGGAAGCCAAATAGCCCCCTTGTATTCCAGGAGGAAATGGTTGGTGACTTACTGAGCCAGCTGCATCCTCACAAGTCTATGGGACCAGACAGGATCCATCCTAGGGTGATGAGGGAGCTAGCAGAAGAGCTCGCCAAGCCGCTCTCCATCATCTTCCAACAGTCCTGGCTCACTGGGGAGGTCCCATATGATTGGAAATTGGCAAATGTTACCCCAATCCACAAAAAGGGCTGCAAAGCTGACCCTGGCAACTACAGGCCTGTCAGCCTGACCTCAGTGCCTGGCAGGGTTATGGAGCAGATCATTCTGAATGCAATCACACAGCACCTTCAGGATGGACAAAGGATCAGACCCAGCCAGCATGGGTTTAGGAGGGGCAGGTCCTGTCTGACCAACCTGATCTCCTTTTATGATCAGGTGACCCACCTGGTGGATGAGGGGAAAGCTGCAGATGTGGTCTGTCTGGACTTCAGCAAAGCCTTTGACACTGTCCCCCATAATATACTCCTGCAAAAGCTGGGTTTAGAACTGGCTGGAGGGCTGGGCCCAGAGAGTGCTGGTGAATGGGGCTGCATCTAGCTGGCGGCCAGTCACTAGTGGTGTCCCCCAGGGGTCAGTGTTGGGTCCAGTCCTGTTTAACATCTTTACTGAGGATTTAGATGAGGGGATCGAGACCATCAGCAGCAAATTTGCTGATGACACCAAGTTGGGAGGGAGTGTCGACCTGCTGGAAGGCAGGAGGGCTCTGCAGAGGGATCTGGATAGACTGGAAAAATGGGCTGATTCCAATGGGATGAAGTTCAACAAGGCCAAGTGCGAGGTCCTGCACTTTGGCCACAACAACCCCCTGCAGCGCTACAGGCTGGGCACAGAGTGGCTGGAGAGTAGCAAGGCAGAAAGGGACCTGGGGGTACTAATTGACAGGAAGCTCAACATGAGCCGTGTGCCCAGGTGGCCAAGAAGGCCAATGGTATCCTGTCCTGTATCAAAAAATAGCGTGGTCAGCAGGACAAGGCAAGTGATCCTTCCCCTGTACTCTGCATTGGTGAGGCCACACCTGGAGTATTTTGTTCAGTTCTGGGCCCCGCAGTTCAGGAAAGATATTGGAGTGCTGGAGCGGGTCCAGAGAAGAGCGACAAGACTGGTGAAGGGACTGGAACACAAGACCTGTGGGGAGAGGCTGAGGGAGCTGGGGTTGTTTAGTCTGGAGGAGGCTTAGAGGTGACCTCACCACTCTCTATAACTACCTGAAGGGAAGTTATAGCCAGGTGGGGATTGGTCTCCCAGGCAGTTAGCAACAGGACAAGGGGGCACAGGCTTAAGCTCTGCCAGGGGAAATTTAGGCTGGATATTAGAAAGAAATTCTTTACAGAGAGACTGGTCAGGCATTGGAATGGCCTGCCCAGGGAGGTGGTGGATTCACCGTCCCTGGAGTTTTTTAAACTATTGGACATGGCACTTAGTGCCATGATCTAGTAAACAGACTGCAGTTGGACCCAGGGTTGGACTTGATGATCTCTGAGTTCTTTTCCAACCCAATCGATTCTATGATTCGATGATTCTATGATTTTACAGGTTAATAACTCAAGTTCTACATTTTTTTTTTAAAAACAACAAAAGAAAAGGTTTAGGTATTGTTTTCCTTCCTTGCAATTTCACTGATTTACAGTGAAATTATAATGAAATGTGTAATGAACTGCCTATAGTGCTGGTCTGGCTATGCCAGAGAGGGGGAAAAAAAAAAAAAAAGATCCTTCATCATCTACTGCCAGAGACTGCACCTTCCCGCCGCACGCAGGATACTGTTTTTACAGAGAAGACACCGTTTGGTGGTATGAACACACTTCAGCTGCATCCACACTTAGATTATTTTGGTGTTGCACTGCTCATTTTTCACCGGTAAAGCACTAACTGAAAACCAGAGGCAATTACAAATGAATAATTTTAAGGTTCCAAAACCTGGAATTCCAGCTCAGTGGAAGCCCAGCAGCCACTGCGGCGTCCGGGGGCTTGTATTCCACTTCGCGAAAATTCAAACCACTTCCTCTGCAAAGCTGCTAACAGGGAACTGACAGAGCCTCATCCTGCAAACTGACAATAACGTTGAAAGTAATCTGGAAGGAAATCTACATAGGAAACGAGCAGGCCTAAGAGAGCAGCGGGAAATGGCTGCCTCTTCCCTTGGAAGGTGCAGGATTATAGAATCATAGAATCATAGAACAGTTCATGCTGGAAAAGACCCTTGGGGTCATCGAGTCCAACCATTAACCCTACACTACAAGTTCACCCCTAAACCATCTCACCCAACACCACATCTAAGCGACACTTAAACACACCCAGGGATGGCGACTCAACCACCTCCCTGGGCAGTCTGTTCCAGGGTCTGACCACTCTTTCCCTGAAGAATTTCTTCCTAATGTCCAGCCTAAACCTACCCTGTTGCAACTTGAAACCATTCCCCCGGTTCTGTCCCTAATGACCTGTGAGAAGAGACCAGCACCAACCTCTCTACAACGTCCTTTCAAGTAATTGTAGAGCACGATGAGGTCCCCCCTCAGCCTCCTCTTCCTTAAACTGAACAGTCCCAGCTCCCTCAATCGCTCTCATAAGGTCTATTCTCCAGGCTCTTCACCAGCTTTGTCGCCCTCATTCTGCACTCGCTCCAACACCTTGAGATCTCTCCTATACTGAGGTGCCCAAAACTGAACACAATACTCAGGGTGCGGCCTCACCAGTGCTGAGTGCAGGGGGACAATCACCTCCCTACTTCTGCTGGTCACACAATTTCTAACACAAGCCAGGATGCCGTTGGCCTTCTTGGCCACCTGGGCACACTGCTGGCTCACACTCAGCTGGCTGTTGATTAGAATGCCCAGGTCCTTTTCCACCAGACAGCCTTCCAGCCACCCTTCCCCAAGCCTGTAGCGTTGCGTGGGGTTGCCGTGACCAAAATGCAGGACCCTACCCTTGGCTCTGTTGAATTGCCTGCAGTTGGCCTGGGCCCATCGATCCAGTCTGTCCAGGTCCCTCTGTAGAGCCTTTCTACCCTCCAGCAGCTCGACACTCCCTCCCGGCTTGGTGTCATCTGCAAACTTGCTGAGGGTGCACTCAATCCCCTCATCTAGATCATTGATGAACATGTTGAACAGGAGTGGCCCCAGCACCGAGCCCTGAGGGACACAGCTTGTGACTTGCTGCCAACTGGATTTAACTCCATTGACCACAACTCTTTGGGCCTGGCCATCCAGCCAGTGTTTCACTCAGCAGAGTATGTGCCCATCCAAGTCATGGGCAGCCAACTTAGCCATAAGGATGTTGTGGGGACCGTCCACCGGGATGGTGCTGTCGCTGCTGTAAGGCTCTAACACTCGTTCCGCAGTGTTTTGCCACAGGAGTGTCTTTTGCCCACTCCTAAATTTGAGAAAGGATGCCCTCAGTGTGTTATACCCGTGTTGATACTTGTTCTCAAGAAACTCTGGAAGAACAAATCACTCAAATAAGAAGTAAAACATGTCACAAGTTCATCTTGAATTACTTTATTTTTCACAATAATAAAAAATAAATTAGTCATAAACAAAAATAGTTAACATTTTTTCATCAAAGAGGAAATGCATACAATATGAAAAGGATGCTGTACAGTTCTGGTTCAGGTGCATTGCCATGGATACATATTCCTGAACGAGTCAGAAAGCAATTTGCCTCTACTCCCCCACTTTAATTCGCTCAAGGAACTGGCTAATCATAAAGTTTAGAAACTTGTATTATGGATTTACAGTATGACATATATACAAATATATATGTAATACTCATGCTATAAAATTCCCTAAATAGCTGGGTTAGTATAATGAACAAGCTGGACAAAATTTGAATGGTGTATGTAAATAAATACATATTAGGTCCCTTTAAATAAAAAAAAAAATCTGCCTGTTCTAAATATTTGAAGTATTTTGGTGCAGTGGCTTGTTCCATAGACACAGCTCAGAATTACATATTTCCCATAGACATCTTGTATTTACAAATAACAACAAAATAAGTTATAATAAAGTATATCCTTCTGCCAAAATCAATTATGAGGGTCAAGTAGACAATTTCATACATACTTAAAAAGTGAGGGTTTCTTTTTGTCTCCATCTTTTCTGATCCTTTATGTAGATCCTGAGTGACTATGATGGGACTTCACCAAGCTCCTACATGCCAAGGCCACTGCTCTCAAGAGACCCGAACACAGCAAGGACAAAACAGATCAAGGCAGCAGCAATGACAGACTGTTGCTGGAAGCTCAATGACTTCTCAAAATTAAGTTCCCCTTCTCTCCAGATACAGTGGTAGCTGTCCGTACCATTATAGTAAATGGAGATATAGAAGATTGGGAACTTGCATTTTTAAGAACTTCTGGCTGCTAAAAACTGAGAAGAAAAGAGCTGAGTTCAGGTCTGTTGTGAGTTCTCTTAAATGGAATTTTCTCCCGTTCACCAGGTCTGAATTTCACCCACACTAATGAGATATTATGAGAATTAAAAAATATACTGAAAATGCTTAGTGGATGATTTTTCATTTCTGATGATTTTCCATTTTCTGATTTTCCATTTTCTGATGATTTTCCATTTTCTAAGCAACAGCTAATGTATCCTCCACAAACATCATCTGTACACTTGAGAATAAAATAAGTTTACTTTCAGTGTTCGAAATTTCAGGTTTTTGTTCCTGTGCATTACAGAAATGCACATAATGTATCTGCCCAATACACACAATAGTTCTTAAGAAGACAGAGACACTAAGTGTAAGTCTCAAGAAACCAGGTTTTCCTTTTTCAGTGTGAAGAAGAAATTTCTCTACGCAATAGATGAGAACGAGGAGCCACTACCTACTTCCAATATCTGTGCAATGACAGGTTCATTGCACAGGAATTAGTTCAGTAGTACTTTAATATTATATGTTTAAAACCAGCCAACGCAGACACGCGTACAGATCACTGGACTGAAAAGGATATAGCTCTCTTCATAGCTGGGCTTATTTCTAACACAGATTATTATCAACCAAATGGCCAGCTCAGGATTTTCTGTAATTCTGGCAAAACTGAGTATTGTCATCCAAAGGACAAAGGGATGGAGCTAAGACAAGAGGAAGAGAACACTTGTAGGTGTAAAAGGGAGAGAGATCAGCATGAGGATGAAGGAAAGCACAGCCCTAGAAAGCACATTTTACTACTCATGCGGTACAGATTATAAAGAGTGGAAGCAAAGTATTTCCTTCAGGGAGGCATAACCTCTCTCCCTCAGTGGCGACCACTGGCTCCTTCTAGAACTTGGACATAAGCAAAGTAGCAAGTTCCTGGTGACACTGCTGCCCCATGCAGTCTTCTACTTCATGTACCCACTTCAGTCAGGACTATACCGACCACTTTGATCAAGTCTATGAACACCTACCCTGAAATACGTCTTTGCATTAACATGTCACTAACCTAACATGCTTTGCAACACATTGGATTTTTTTCTGCATGAAAGGACCAAACTCTGAACTGCGTTGTTACTGTCCAGAGGGACCTTGACAGGCTTGAGAAATGGGCCAGTGCAAACTGCAGGAGCTTCAAGAAGTCAAAATGCAAGGTCCTTCATCTGGGTCGGGCCAATCCTAGGTACAAATACAAACTGGGCACAGAGTGGGTTGAGAGGAGCCCTGAAGAGAAGGATTTGGGGGTGTTGATAGACGAGAAGCTCAACATGAGCCGGCAGGGCGCTCATGCAGCCCATGCAGGCCAACCCTGTCCTGGGATGTATCAGGAGAAGCGCAGCCAGCAGGGCAAGAGAGGGGATTCTCCCCCTTTACTCTGCTCTGGTGAGACCTCACCTCGAATCCTGCATCCAGTTCTGGTGCCCCCACCATAAGAGGGACATAGAACTGTTGGAGCGTGTTCAGAGGAGGCCACAAAGATGATCCAGGGGCTGGAGCAGCTCTGCTACGAGGACAGGCTGTGGGAGCTGGGATTGTTCAGTCTTGAAAAGAGAAGACTTTGGGGGGACCTAACAGCTGCCTTCCAATACCTGAAGGGATCCTACAGGAAGGCTGGGGAGGGACTTTTTACAAGAGCGTCCACTGATAGGACAAGGGAAATGGGTTTAAGTTGAAGGAGAATAGATTTAGATTGGATCTTAGGAAGAAATTCTTCAGTATGAGGGTGGCAAGACTTTGGAATAAATTGCCCAGAGATGTTGTGGCTGCCCCCTCCCTGGAGGTGTTCAAGGCCAAGTTGGACAAAGCCTTGAGAAGCCTGATCTAGTAGAGAGGAGTCCCTGCCCGTGACAGGTAGGTTGGATTAGATGATCTCTAAGGTCCCTTCCAGCCTAGGCCATTCTAGGATTCTATGAAAAGTGGAATCTAACCAACATTAATATTAAACACTGCTTTACTCAGACAGGAAGTTCTCCGTTTGCTGCTCTACTGCGAGGAGGGGAAGGAAAGCAGGTAAAGAAGAAGGCATTAGTTGCCTGTGCAGGGAGACTGAGGTAGTCCTGAGTCGAGTCAGAAGGCAGACATGGCAGCTGGGCTTCAAAAACACCCCTGGCTTGCAAGAAGACCCCTCTCCCCTGCAGTGCCCTTCCTAGGACTCGCCTGCCTGCTAACGAGCCCCCTCCTAATGCAGAGCGCTGGGGACCGAAGGTCAGAGATACTGAAGCAAACATGAACGCTGTCTCCTTGCTGGCCAAGTCAGGCACAGTGCCATTCCCACAGGAGCAACCCTCACGCCGCCACACCACCTTCAGTTTTCTCAGCCAGCAACAGGAGAGGAAAATTCCCATTAATCGAGAGCTGCTGGTAGGCATGCAACAGCTGTACGTGAGCAACTCGACCTACACGTGCTTGGATCTGACACTGCACAGGAGCTAGCAAACACTGATGGGCTCTTCACAACTTGATCAACAACTGCACCAGCCGTCCTCAATTCCAGAAGGAAAGGAAAGCGTTTTGAGACACAGAGCCTGCTCTGGATGGAGCTGGTTTTGGCCAGCTGCCTGTCTGCGTGACGTCAAAGCTGTATGCTGATTTTACCCCTGCTAACAGTTAGGCTGCTCCGAGTCTTTAAATCAATGACCTACAGTGGTCTTCCTACCCTTAACTCTGGTCTCACTGGATTGTGTAAGGTGAAAATCATTAAAGCAAGGAAGCACTTTTTTCCATTATTCTGTGGATTTTGACCAATGTTAAATTATCCAAAAAAAGAAATTAAAACATTCAAACTCAGAAGCCTTCATAATTTCTTACTTATATTGGTTTTCCTGGGCTCATTAAGGCCACCTCTGATGTACAGTGAAAGTAAAATCAGGCCCTCTGCAGGCACCATCCTAAACTCGTGCACGGATAGACTCTGGTAAGAATCACAATTCTGAAAGGGCACTTAGTGTGATGGTGAAATCTTTGTGCAGCACTTAATTTGTGTGGACAATATTAGTACAAAGTGCTGAAAAGAAGGGGTCGTTAGTTCTTTTCATAGGAACAACTATTTTGATCATGCTGACACATCAGAAAAGGCGATAAATGATCAAGTTCAGCAACATTCCAGCAGCTTCCTTATCATGAAATGTTTAATTAGGTGACACGACCTTTTTCGTTTATCTGATATATCTGAAAATTGTCGCTTTATAAAAAACAGTACAAATTGCATAACCATAACTCACTGCTGTGTATCTCATGTGTATTATAGCAACATTGCTCATATAGCAATATAATTCAGTACATTCTTTGATATTTAGCTCCCATGAACTCTGTTTACTTTAGTGGCAGCTTAATGGAGCGTACAAGATGATCATCTTTGTAAAATAGCCCAATGGCCATATATTACGGAGCGAAATGAAGTATTTTATAGAAGACCAGGATTGCCTGATTATGTGCTGAGTATCTGTCTCACAGTCAAAAGTGTGTACAGATTATCTTCTATGAACTAACTGCAAACCTGATTACTGCTCTGCATTTCATTCACCTTGTGGTTTTCAGAAAGCCTTTTTATGGAACAGGTATTTCTCTCAAGCTGACAGGATACACTTCCTTGGGGCAAGAGACGACAGCAAAAATGCATATACTGTATGTGAAGATTTGCTGCAATAAGAGATCCAGATGAAAATCTGTATTTACAAATACTGGATTACAGAGCTGTTTATGCTGTACTTTCTCCATATCATTCTTTGGTCAAAAATCTAAGGAATGTAAGGATATAAGGATCGCAAATCTACAAACGATCTTCATGAATAAGTCTTCATAACATAAAGAAACAGGACTGTTAAAGATGAATGAATTCAAATGAAAGGTTTTCTAATTAAAGTTTCTAACAGCTTTATATCAATTAATTACAGTGAAAAAGCCCAAATCAAGGTGCATAGAAACAGCCAATGACATTATTGGTTTATAGTCACAAAGAGCAAGTTCAAATTTTAGGGGAAACATTTCTCCATTTCACTTAGCCAAACAGTTCATCATGTCCAAAATAGATTTTTCACAAGTGACTGAATCAAAAAATCTCCAGTTTGTATTCAATACCAAGCAGCTTTCAGACTACAGGAGTTCCACCTTCCTCTGGCTTCCAACACGCAAACTGCTGTGCCTAGTGCCACACTCGGCAAGCTTTGCCTCCCAGTGCCCCATTCTCATCCTTACACCAAAGCAGTGAGAAGGAAAAAAATCGCACAATGAAGCTCTAAACTACTCTTCATCAGTAGCAGGACACCTTGGTCACTGTTACATCACATCACTGGGAGTGACTTAACATAGATTAGTAAAACTGTTTTTTTAACTCAGACAACAGGCATCTTAGAAACAGATGCATAGCTGGGTATCACTAATTTACAAGCAATATGCTTGTATTAAGCTTGTATTAAGCTGAATAAGCAGAGGTGTTTATATTTTCCCTCAGCCTAATTTAAACATTTGAAAGACCTCTCAGGAAAAGGCAAGAGAGTGTGCAGATAATGCAAAAGCTTTGATCTTCGCTGCACAGAACATTCTATTTGCTTGTAGCAAGTCCCAAGGCTGAGTACAGAAACTGCAGTAGCGAAAAAACCACCACCTAAACTCAGCTCTACGTCTGGAGCCATTCTTGAGCAGTACAAAAGGAGAGACAGAAACAGCTCTGTGCGGTGAAACACTGCCTAAGCAAAGCCAAGTATGTTGTAATAATCAATCAAATTCGGAAAAACGTCCGTAGCTAAGATCTCTCCTTTTTACAGATGGTCAGCTACTACTCTCGTGCTGCCTGACACCAAGAGACCACCCAAAGCACAGAAGCCCGCACGCTTTGGTGGTTGTTTCAGGAACCGGCGACGTATCCAGCCCAAGTCTGGACACAGTACTTTGGTACGGCAGCTGCTCAGTGACAGTGCAAAGACATTAGACAAGATACCAGTTAGCTGAAATAACTGCCCTGCAGGAAAGAGACCTTGCCAATGGAAACAATCACTGTTTTATAGCAACAAAGGCACCTTTCTGATCAATCTGTCTCACTGACAGCTGCAGCTGTTAAAGGCTTAAAGGGCTAGACACTAGTGGCATTCTGGTAGGTAACGTATTTTTAAAATCACACAAAATTAGATAAGTGTAACAATCAAGAGTTTATGAGTGAAATATCAAGGCACTTTTTGGCAGTCAAGTGTATATATATCTGCTGCCTGCAGACAAGAAGTTAAAAGTACAACTTAGAGAGCTTAACAGTGACTCTAATTTATTATGAAAGGAGTGAAGTAATTAAAAACATACGCTAGAGTGCTAAGAAACTGATGATAAATGGGTCTTCAAGGGTCTGGTTCTTTGTCAAGTGATTTTTTGCACATGCACGTTTCATTGATTTAGTTGTTTGATTTAAGGCAGTCCCAAATACCAAGTAAGAGTAAGCACTCAGAAAATATTACAGCAGCTGCATCCACAGTACTAGCTGTGACTTAGTTTTCATTAATTTCATAATACTAAGGCTGGTATGCTCTTTAAACAATTATCTCATGAGCAGGTGCAAAGAATAGTATCATTAAAAATTAACGCTTTAAGAAGATCATGGTTTTACCAGAAACATTTTAAAAGACAAAACAGCACAATAAATGTAACTGAAAGGATGTGAGATTTAACCATAGTCTTGATGTACTCGGCAAGAGAAAAACCCATTTCTAAGAAGCTAAAACCTGCTGTAGTCGAAACAGTTTTAACACTGTTCAAGCTCCAGCCGAAGGCTGACGTTGCCACTTTGCGTCGAAGAGCATTTGTTATCTGCGCCCCAGGAAGCCCGACTGCCTGTTTGCCACCCGTGTGCAGGAGGCACAACAGGCAGTTTTGTAGTAGGTGTAGACACAGAGCCGGGCCTGACCCACCACGTTGCAATTGTAGTATTTATCTTTGCAGTTCTCATCTGCGGAGAAAAAGGAAGAGAGAAGAAAAGGAAGAAAGCAGTATTAAAGCAACAGACAACCATTTCCCTTTCTCTTTACCCTGTAAAATCCCATGGACCTGTATTTAAATGTTCATTGTATTTAAATGTTCATTGTCAGGTTAAAATAGGCTACCTGTGCAAATAAGTTAGATTACTCAAGATTTTTCTATGCTTAATATAAAGATACATGCAACTGTGGAAGAAATGAACTAATCCCTATTTATACTGTTGTAGGTGTTTGGTTGGCCTTCACGATTTGCTCTAGGATTCCTGAAGGTCGCTGGGAAGATTTGCGTCCTCCAACTCCATACTTTACTCTTTGAGGACCTTCACAGAAAGTAGAAAGTTAGATTATGCCAAAGAAAACAGTGGAAACAAGTGCTAGTCTGTGAACTCGGTCTAGAGAGGGAGTACTCACGCCTGGGACGCCAGGTGAGCGCCGGTGCAGGATCCTGCCAAGAAGCTGCAAAAGCCCTCCCTGGCTCCACACCTGCAACCAAACACCCATGAGAAGTTTCCGTTCTGCACTGCCATGAGGCACACTGTCATCACTGAATGACAGAACGTAGGAGGGGATCAGGGGAAAACGTGGCACACGCGGTGCAGGTCTCTGTTCTCCCAACCATGAGAGAGGCCTCGCTCGCATTTGGGCTTTGAGCTGGCAGTGCTCAAAGGAACTGAAAAGCCAGGACATACCCACGCCATCTCCCTGAGCATCAGCCAAAGCACCCAGCTGGGAAGCTGGATATCCATCATCTCCAGGCACATCTGTAAAGAACAGAAGAGAGAAACTCCAGGAAATAGTTCGGCAGACTTCTGTGGATCTGACAAGCAGTGAATGCGGCTTGAGCGCAGGATTGCTCCACGGCACTCGTCTCTCCCTTCCACTCAGGAGCGCTGTGCCCGCAATCACGGGGTGCCTGCTCCGTGCCGGTCTGAAACCAAGCACGCGGGGAGCTGTTGGGAGAAAGGGCTCCCTGGAGCTCACACCAGCTCCAAACTCAAGCCCAGGGGAAGCAATGCAAGCGTCGGGAGGCTGCTGGCAAAGACAGTTTTGCAAGGCAGAGCTTTGCCACAGGGCAGGTCATTGAGCTGGACCCAGTCGCTCTCTGCTCTTCTGCTCTTGGCCAAGCACTGGCCGAGAAAACGGGAAGTTCAGTTTCCTGTGAGCAGACTATTAAAACCTAAAAGCTCTCTCCTTCAAGTGACATACCTGCGGGATCGTCCTGAGGCTCCGGGAGAAGAACCGGCTGAGCAGTCGGGGGGCCATCAGCTAGAGGCACAGCTGTAACCAAGCACATTTCCATCAGATGTTGGGATCCCCTTCTTCCCCAGTGACCTGCGGGGACTGGAGCTGGGGCAGGCAACGCCATGGCACCCAGTCGCCGGTGGAGATTTCCAAAGCTGCAGAGGGCCCTGGTGACCGGGCGCCTGGCATCTGGCAGCTCTCGAAAGCTGTTTGCGGGCCCTGTGCAAAGACCGCGTGGGCAAGCATAGGGCTCCTGGGGGCTTTCCTACTGTGCACAAAACAAGCCCACGAGAAATCCACGGCCGAGAAATAAGGATCCCTCACGTGGAAGAGCCTGCTGGCCAGGCAGAAGCTGCCCCAGAGCTGCTGCAAGAAGCAGGCTCTTGCCTGGCCCCTGCGGTGCCGCTCTGGCCCTGCCCTGCAGGGACAGGGTGACACAGGGCCATCTCCAGGGACAGGCTGTCCTCCCCCACTGGATGTCCTTGCCCCACCGCTCCACAGGAAAGTGCCCTTGCAGCGGCTGCAGCCTCCTGCCCAGGGGGCACCCGCCTTCTGCTGCCTGTGGAGCTGGCCGTGGCTCATCCAGCCCAGCCCCACTGCCCTCCTGGCCCTGCCCCACGGCACCCCCAGCCCTGCTGTCAGCCCCAGGTCCCAAACCACACTGCCAGGGCTGGGGGCTGGCCCTTGCCTGCCCACCTACCTGATCCCGGCACTCGCCATGGAGCAGCCTCAACCTCCTGGGGTTGCAGGGCCACCAGGAGGAGGATAAGGCACACGGGGACCACAGCCCCCCGTGCCAGCACCATACTGCTTCTGCTGACGCTACTGCCAACGCTTCCGCTGCTGCCAACGCTGCTGCTGCTGGCGCTGCCAACGCTGGCACTGCTGAAGCGAAGCCCCTGGCCCAGCACCGCTTATAAACTGCGGGCTCCGTGACATCACAGGCCGACATCACAGGCAGACGTCACAATGGCAGTTTGACACAGACCGCCTCGGTCAGGAAGGTGAGGCTGGTGCAGGGCTCTGTGAGCAGTTGGGAGAGGTTTCACAATTGCCACCTCCTGTTATTGTGGGGGAGTACAACAGAGCAGGGAGGGAACAGCCCCGTGTCATCTACAAAGGTTTTTTTTTTTGCTGCAGCAAAACTAGCAGGAGCAGCTCATTTCTTCCTAGAAGGATGTCTAGTAAAATCGTAACAAGTAAAGACACTTGAAATTGGCTTTTTTTGTGCTACCTTCACACAGAGCATTTGATATTGATTGGTTTCTGGGAAGCAAGGGGGCAGGGAGGCAAGAAAACTGGGGCTTTTCTAAATGGCTTCTTCACCGTAGGCGGGGTTTGAGCCATTGGGCTAAAACCGTCCTCTACTGCAGTTTACAAACACAGAAATGAGCTGCTTGCAAGGAAAGTTGCAGGAAAAGTGAGACTCAATCTACTAAATTGGGTCCTCTATGTCACGCAAAGAAGAGAGGGCTGGCGGTGTTTGCATCTCAAGTGCGTGCTGGTGTGTTAATGCAGGCTGCCGAGGTCTGTTCAGGGGTACTTCTGGACTGCAGGTCGTGTGCCTGAGTGGCAGCGAGCCCCAGGCTCAGCCAACTCCTGCAAGAGATTGCGAGGATGTGACAGAACGGAAACCGCTGTTGTGGATCCCACAGGTCAGCGGTGCGGGTGTTTGGTCGATGTCCCTTTTCGCCAACAGTCCAAGAAGGATCCTGTTTTCTTCTGAAATGGACTTCCAGATGGATGTAACACATGGCTGTGTTTCTGCTTGCAGTGGCTGTCAGAAGAAGGGCCGTTCTGTTTGTTTCCCAGCACAAGGGCTTTGGAAGAGAACTGGCTACAACAGCTTCCTCTCTACGGAGATCAGCAGCATTTGTGTAGGAAAGCAGAGGTTCAGCCAGCAGACCTTAGAGCGTAGTTCTGTGCTCCGAGCACGGAGCTCTGTCTACTGGAGATTCTGTTCGTCTGGACTCCTTATTTTCTCGGTTAAGTCTACCCGATTCTCGGGACCCGGGGGGCGCCAGGGAACGGCCCCGCGCCTCGGCCCGGCCCGGGCCCCGACGGCGGAACAACACACCCCCACCGCCCCCGGCACCGGTTCGCCCCGGGCGGGCGGCGCGGGCTGTGCCGGTGGCACGGCTGGCTCGGGTCCGCCGGGCACGGCGCTGCCCGGGCCGCGGCTGGAGCTTCCCCGCTGGCGCCGCTCCCGGGCCGGGCCGGGCGCTTGCCGGGCCGGAAGAGCGCGGCGGCGGCGGCGGAAGCGACGCGCGGCGGCCTCGGGCGGGCAGCGGCCCGCGCCGGGGGAGGGGGGAGGCGCGCGCGCGCGGCGGGCAGCACCACGGGCAGCGCTCGGAGGGGGGGCGGGGGCGGAGCCGGGCCCCGCGCGGGGAGCAGCGCGAGGCGGAGCGAACCATCGCGCGGGAGGGGGCGTGGCCTACGCGAGGGGGGCGTGGCCCGAGCCGTTGCCTCGGCAGCTGGACGCGGCGGCGGCGACGCGACCGGTGGCGGTTTCCTCTCCGCGACTCCCCGCGGGCTCCGGCCCGACCCTGCGCATCCTCGCCCGGGACCCCTCGGTCCCTCGGCACTTTACGAAGCCCCCCCCCCCGCCCCGCCGGGGTTCCCCCCAGCGCCGGTGCTGTGGTGGCGGTCCCCCTCCAGCCCCACCCCCCCCCGGGGCTGCCCCCCAGCCCTTGCGGCCCGAGCGGACCCTTGCAGCCCACGGGCCGGGTCCCGCCGCCTGGGCAGCATGGCCCAGCTCCCGGGCCTTTTAGGCTCCCGGTTCCCCTGCACTGTCACGCGAGGCAGATAAAGGCTCCCTTTGGACTTTGTTGCTCATAAATCCAGGTGAGTAGCAAGTTCTTAAAAGGCCCGTATCTGAAGTGGGTTGTTTGGCGCCGCTTTTGGTTAGCTCCTGTTTCTTTTGGCTGCACAGACAGAGACGACGTGTGATACCTGCTAAGTAGGGACGTAGTACACCCGTAACCTCCCAAAACCTCTGGCGCTTGAGCGGTGGGACAGTGACGCAGCACAAGCTGTGTCACAGTGTAGCAGAAGCAATTCCCTGGCTCCCAGCTTTTGTTTATCCCTAACCTCCTCTCTCTCTTGGCAGCCTGCCTGGGAGGGAAGTTTGCCGACACTGCTCGCCCTGAGAAACCAAGGCACAGTGAAGCGAAGCAGCTGACCAGGAAGTCCTTTTAATCGTGGAAGTACCTCTGCAGAGCTTTGTTGCTCGTTTTAAGCTCATTCCCGTAAGAATCAGTTACTTTTCTGCGAGAAGAGGAGTGCCGGGAGGTCTCGAGCTGTTCCCTCTGTTCAAAGCGGGTTTGGGTGTTCTCACTCGGGGCTTGATGCAAACACCGGGGTGTCCCCAAGTCACCTTTCTCTGTCACGAGTGTTTGCAGATGGACGTTTAAGAGAGGCGGACTGGGAGTACCTCCACTGGCTGGTGTGAGTACTGCACAGCACGGCTGCCTGTGCTTAGCTCAGGGAAAGCCTGGGCAGAGCGGGTGGAAATGCCTCCAGAAAGCTCAGGAATACCCGTTTGCAAAGACAGATCTGTGGCTTTCGCTGGTGCTCCTGCCATTAGCTTCTTCAGCCCTGTGTTCTGGGCAGGGGATGGTTTCAGCCGCTCTGGGGACTGGAGGGTGCCGGGCTGAATTCTTACTGATAATCTAGAAAAACGGCAGGAGGATTTTAACATAACAAAGGAAATACAAAACTTAATACTGACTGTTGAAAGAAAATTCAACGCCTGTAAAGACAGAGTTGTGAACACGTAAACACAGCTTTAGTATTCAGAGCCAGGGAATCTAGCAGCAAAATAAACTATTTGCATATTATGCAGTGCAATGAACATTTGCTCTCGGAGGTGCTGGGGTGGGTGGTCCGGGTCTCCGGGCACGAGGGCAGTTGCTGGGGTCAGGCCAGGCTCCTGAAGCTGCCTGAGGTGCCTGTGGAGAGAGGAGGCTGCTGAGGTGCCCCCACGGCTGTGGTGGCAGGCGGGTGCAGGAGCGCCGGGCAGCACCAGGCGCCCCGTTGGATGCAGGCACCCAGCTGCATGTGGGAGCTGTTGGCCCGGAGAGCTCCGTGCAGAAAACGAGGAGCCCCTCAGGCCTCCTCTGAGGCTCTGCTCACCTGCCCAGGGCTCGTCTCCTCTCGGCTGTGACCATCCTGACCTGCCTGCTCTGCACGTGCTGGGAAGGAGACCTGACCCCGGGCAGAGCGGGGGGACCAAAGCTGGGCCTGGCACTGCAGGGCACTGCCGGAACCTCCTGTTCTCCTTTCCCAGCATGCCTGGCAGAGACCAGCACTCAGCTCCCCTGCCCATCCCTCATCACGCAAGGCGACAGCCTCAGCTCCCTCTGTGGCTGAGAGCTGGGAAGGTTCCTCTCCTCACACGCTGGCCTCTGAGTTGCTGGCACACCTTGGCCAAGGTGAACATCTGGGACTTGTGGGATCACCAAACAGGGTGATTTCTGATGGCAGCCTCACTGCTAGGGAGAGGTCACGACTGTGTTTCTTGCTTTCTGTGGCAATGTCAACCCTGGCTGCTTTTCTTCCTTGCCTTCCTCTGCCTACATTTGTGGCCGGATCTGCTCTCGTCATGTCAGGGTCACATTGAACTAACACTTGCCACAGTGAGAACAGGTGTCAGAAAAGAATGCCAATGATTGGAGAGGCCAGCTCAAACATCCTACAGCAGAAATCTCATTAGAGTTTGGCCAGGAACTAACTCAGCATTCCAGAATACCCCACCTCTGAACACTTTGTGGCTAATCGCAGCCATCTAACAGCAGGGTGTGGCAACATGCCCCTTTGCCGCCCCAAACAGCTCTTTATTTTCTTTTCCTCAGGCACAGATAGAGCACGCAGAAGAACACGAATCCGTAGACCGCGGAGCCCAGGACTGCCACGATGCCTTCAGTGCACGGGATCTGAAACTTCCAGCGGCGCTCTTGCTTCTCCCACCACCCACACCTGGAGGAAGAATGCTGCATGTCAGTGTGTCCTGCACACTATGGGACATCGCACAGGAGGCCAGACTGTGCCAGAAAACGTTCTTTCTCCCTTTGTTAGCATCTCTGGAGGAGCGAACACCCTGGGAGAGCAACATTTCCTTGATTTCTGCAGAAATGCTGCTGGAAAGCTTCCTGGACGGCAATTACCTGGCACTCCTGAGGACTGAATTGCCCTCAGCTTGTGGTCAGGGGCTGGCACCGCCTGGCTGTCTCCTTCCTGAAGCGCCTCGTTCTCCACAGTCGCACGGTCCGCTCCTTTAGGAAGCAAGGGAGCCACTTGAATTTCAAATATCCCTGCCTCATCAGGAACACAGGACATTCACACCACCCCTCAAAACGAGCCAAACACCACGACCGAGCGGTCTAAAACACAACCAGAAACAGGCAGCTGAGCCACCCAAGACTGAATTCACTGCCCTTCATTTGAGCTGCCTTCAAGCGAGGTGTGCGGCCTCAGGCAGCATGTCCAGCTGTCAACCTGGCCCTGACCCCAAGGTGTCCCCAAAAGTCCTCAAACGTGGAGGAGAACGGTAGGGCTGGAGCAGGCTGTGAAACTGGGGCTGCTCCGATCCCGTCCAGGGCATGCCTGCAGCCTGGGCACAGCCTGCCGCTCTCAGCGACCCCAAGCTGCCCGCGCACCCAAGGGGTGAGCGCCCCCAGTTCCTGCCAGCTGGATACCGACGTCTGCCCAGGACAGCTCTGACCAGGACTGCTGTAACTGGGGCAGCCACCGTCCCTGGGACTCAGCCTCAACCACAGCTGGCAGCAGAGGCTCTGGAGCATCGCTGCAGCTCGACAGTGCCTGCCAGGCACAAAACTGTCACCACAGGGAGCCTCGGATCAGTCCCTTGCTGCCCTGTGGGCTACGGCTTGTCCATACAGGCACCTAAAACCTCTGCTTCCCAGGGCTTCTGGATAAGAGTGAGGAGCACCCACCATCTCCTGCGTTCTCCAGGTCCTTCACGATTTGCTCTAGGATTCCTGAAGGTCGCTGGGAAGATTTGCGTCCTCCAACTCCATACTTTACTCTTTGAGGACCTTCACAGAAAGTAGAAAGTTAGATTATGCCAAAGAAAACAGTGGAAACAAGTGCTAGTCTGTGAACTCGGTCTAGAGATGGAGTACTCACGCCTGGGACGCCAGGTGAGCGCCGGTGCAGGATCCTGCCAAGAAGCTGCAAAAGCCCTCCCTGGCTCCACACCTGCAACCAAACACCCATGAGAAGTTTCCGTTCTGCACTGCCATGAGGCACACTGTCATCACTGAATGACAGAACGTAGGAGGGGATCAGGGGAAAACGTGGCACACGCGGTGCAGGTCTCTGTTCTCCCAACCATGAGAGAGGCCTCGCTCGCATTTGGGCTTTGAGCTGGCAGTGCTCAAAGGAACTGAAAAGCCAGGACATACCCACGCCATCTCCCTGAGCGTCAGCCGAAGCACCCAGCTGGGAAGCTGGATATCCATCATCTCCAGGCACATCTGTAAAGAAACAGAAGAGAGAAACTCCCAGGAAATAGTTCGACAGACTTCTGTGGATCTGACAAGCAGTGAATGCGGCTTGAGCGCAGGATTGCTCCACGGCACTCGTCTCTCCCTTCCACTCAGGAGCGCTGTGCCCGCAATCACGGGGTGCCTGCTCCGTGCCGGTCTGAAACCAAGCACGCGGGGAGCTGTTGGGAGAAAGGGCTCCCTGGAGCTCACACCAGCTCCAAACTCAAGCCCGGGGGAAGCAATGCAAGCGTCGGGAGGCTGCTGGCAAAGACAGTTTTGCAAGGCAGAGCTTTGCCACAGGGCAGGTCACTGAGCTGGACCCAGTCGCTCTCTGCTCTTCTGCTCTTGGCCAAGCACTGGCCGAGAAAACGGGAAGTTCAGTTTCCTGTGAGCAGACTATTAAAACCTAAAAGCTCTCTCCTTCAAGTGACATACCTGCGGGATCGTCCTGAGGCTCCGGGAGAAGATCCGGCTGAGCAGTCGGGGGGCCATCAGCTAGAGGCACAGCTGTAACGAAGCACATTTCCATCAGATGTTGGGATCCCCTTCTTCCCCAGTGACCTGCGGGGACTGGAGCTGGGGCAGGCAACGCCATGGCACCCAGTCGCCGGTGGAGATTTCCAAAGCTGCAGAGGGCCCTGGTGACCGGGCGCCTGGCATCTGGCAGCTCTCGAAAGCTGTTTGCGGGCCCTGTGCAAAGACCGCGTGGGCAAGCATAGGGCTCCTGGGGGCTTTCCTACTGTGCACAAAACAAGCCCACGAGAAATCACGGCCGAGAAATAAGGATCCCTCACGTGGAAGAGCCTGCTGGCCAGGCAGAAGCTGCCCCAGAGCTGCTGCAAGAAGCAGGCTCTTGCCTGGCCCCTGCGGTGCCGCTCTGGCCCTGCCCTGCAGGGACAGGGTGACACAGGGCCATCTCCAGGGACAGGCTGTCCTCCCCCACTGGATGTCCTTGCCCCACCGCTCCACAGAAAAGTGCCCTTGCAGCGGCTGCAGCCTCCTGCCCAGGGGGCACCCGCCTTCTGCTGCCTGTGGAGCTGGCCGTGGCTCATCCAGCCCAGCCCCGCTGCTCTCCTGGCCCTGCTCCATGGCACCCCCAGCCCTGCCGTCAGCCCCAGGTCCCAAACCACACTGCCAGGGGCTGCATCTCACAGGAGGCCTGGCTGTGCCAGGAAAGGTTCTTTCTCCCTTTGTTAGCATCTCTGGAGGAGCGAACACCCTGGGATCACAACATTTCCTTGATTTCTGCAGAAATGCTGCTGGAAAGCAATGCACTCTGGAGCCTCTCCTTCTCTCAGCTTTGCTTACGCTCTGGGGTGGCTGTAATCCAGCTTTCCCAGGGTCGTGATTTGCTCCCCTGCCTGGGGATCCTTCCCAGTGGTGCACTATTTCTTCTGCACTCGCCCACCTTCCCTTTCCAAGGCTTGCTAGTGCTGCTCCCCAGAGGCTCTCTCTGACCCTTTGGGACGAGTTGTCCCACTGCACAGAACTCCTGAGGCCAGACGGAGAGCATGTGGGGGAGCCCGGCTCTGTGACCATTGCCAACCCCTCCCTGCCTCAGGGAGCGCTGCTCCCAGCTCTGCCTCCTCAGCCCAGCACCCACACCCCAAGGGGACGGAGTCAGGCCTCTAGGGAGGCACCTGAACCTCGTTCTCCAGCTTGGCCTTTTCTCCAGCATGGGCACTGCTTGCATGCCCCCTGTTTTCAGCACGTGTCTCACGCTTATGGCCCCCTGAGAGACTGCTCAGCACTTGGATTCTGCTGAAGAAATCCATAGGTACCAGGCTGGGGGCTTCCTGGACGGCAATTACCTGGCACTCCTGAGGATTGAATTGCCCTCAGCTTGTGGTCAGGGGCTGGCACTGCCTGGCTGTCCCCTTCCTGAAGCGCCTCGTTCTCCACAGTCGCACGGTCCGCTCCTTTAGGAAGCAAGGGAGCCACTTGAATTTCAAATATCCCTGCCTCATCAGGAACACAGGACATTCACACCACCCCTCAAAACGAGCCAAACACCACGACCGAGCGGTCTAAAACACAACCAGAAACAGGCAGCTGAGCCACCCAAGACTGAATTCACTGCCCTTCATTTGAGCTGCCTTCAAGCGAGGTGTGCGGCCTCAGGCAGCATGTCCAGCTGTCAACCTGGCCCTGACCCCAAGGTGTCCCCAAAAGTCCTCAAACGTGGAGGAGAACGGTAGGGCTGGAGCAGGCTGTGAAACTGGGGCTGCTCCGATCCCGTCCAGGGCATGCCTGCAGCCTGGGCACAGCCTGCCGCTCTCAGCGACCCCAAGCTGCCCGCGCACCCAAGGGGTGAGCGCCCCCAGTTCCTGCCAGCTGGATACCGACGTCTGCCCAGGACAGCTCTGACCAGGACTGCTGTAACTGGGGCAGCCACCGTCCCTGGGACTCAGCCTCAACCACAGCTGGCAGCAGAGGCTCTGGAGCATCGCTGCAGCTCGATAGTGCCTGCCAGGCACAAAACTGTCACCACAGGGAGCCTCGGATCAGTCCCTTGCTGCCCTGTGGGCTACGGCTTGTCCATACAGGCACCTAAAACCTCTGCTTCCCAGGGCTTCTGGATAAGAGTGAGGAGCACCCACCATCTCCTGCGTTCTCCAGGTCCTTCACGATTTGCTCTAGGATTCCTGAAGGTCGCTGGGAAGATTTGCGTCCTCCAACTCCATACTTTACTCTTTGAGGACCTTCACAGAAAGTAGAAAGTTAGATTATGCCAAAGAAAACAGTGGAAACAAGTGCTAGTCTGTGAACTCGGTCTAGAGATGGAGTACTCACGCCTGGGACGCCAGGTGAGCGCCGGTGCAGGATCCTGCCAAGAAGCTGCAAAAGCCCTCCCTGGCTCCACACCTGCAACCAAACACCCATGAGAAGTTTCCGTTCTGCACTGCCATGAGGCACACTGTCATCACTGAATGACAGAACGTAGGAGGGGATCAGGGGAAAACGTGGCACACGCGGTGCAGGTCTCTGTTCTCCCAACCATGAGAGAGGCCTCGCTCGCATTTGGGCTTTGAGCTGGCAGTGCTCAAAGGAACTGAAAAGCCAGGACATACCCACGCCATCTCCCTGAGCGTCAGCCAAAGCACCCAGCTGGGAAGCTGGATATCCATCATCTCCAGGCACATCTGTAAAGAAACAGAAGAGAGAAACTCCCAGGAAATAGTTCGACAGACTTCTGTGGATCTGACAAGCAGTGAATGCGGCTTGAGCGCAGGATTGCTCCACGGCACTCGTCTCTCCCTTCCACTCAGGAGCGCTGTGCCCGCAATCACGGGGTGCCTGCTCCGTGCCGGTCTGAAACCAAGCACGCGGGGAGCTGTTGGGAGAAAGGGCTCCCTGGAGCTCACACCAGCTCCAAACTCAAGCCCGGGGGAAGCAATGCAAGCGTCGGGAGGCTGCTGGCAAAGACAGTTTTGCAAGGCAGAGCTTTGCCACAGGGCAGGTCATTGAGCTGGACCCAGTCGCTCTCTGCTCTTCTGCTCTTGGCCAAGCACTGGCCGAGAAAACGGGAAGTTCAGTTTCCTGTGAGCAGACTATTAAAACCTAAAAGCTCTCTCCTTCAAGTGACATACCTGCGGGATCGTCCTGAGGCTCCGGGAGAAGAACCGGCTGAGCAGTCGGGGGGGCCATCAGCTAGAGGCACAGCTGTAACCAAGCACATTTCCATCAGATGTTGGGATCCCCTTCTTCCCCAGTGACCTGCGGGGACTGGAGCTGGGGCAGGCAACGCCATGGCACCCAGTCGCCGGTGGAGATTTCCAAAGCTGCAGAGGGCCCTGGTGACCGGGCGCCTGGCATCTGGCAGCTCTCGAAAGCTGTTTGCGGGCCCTGTGCAAAGACCGCGTGGGCAAGCATAGGGCTCCTGGGGGCTTTCCTACTGTGCACAAAACAAGCCCACGAGAAATCACGGCCGAGAAATAAGGATCCCTCACGTGGAAGAGCCTGCTGGCCAGGCAGAAGCTGCCCCAGAGCTGCTGCAAGAAGCAGGCTCTTGCCTGGCCCCTGCGGTGCCGCTCTGGCCCTGCCCTGCAGGGACAGGGTGACACAGGGCCATCTCCAGGGACAGGCTGTCCTCCCCCACTGGATGTCCTTGCCCCACCGCTCCACAGAAAAGTGCCCCCGCAGTGGCTGCAGCCTCCTGCCCAGGGGGCACCCGCCTTCTGCTGCCTGTGGAGCTGGCCGTGGCTCATCCAGCCCAGCCCCGCTGCTCTCCTGGCCCTGCTCCATGGCACCCCCAGCCCTGCCGTCAGCCCCAGGTCCCAAACCACACTGCCAGGGGCTGCATCTCACAGGAGGCCTGGCTGTGCCAGGAAAGGTTCTTTCTCCCTTTGTTAGCATCTCTGGAGGAGCGAACACCCTGGGATCACAACATTTCCTTGATTTCTGCAGAAATGCTGCTGGAAAGCAATGCACTCTGGAGCCTCTCCTTCTCTCAGCTTTGCTTACGCTCTGGGGTGGCTGTAATCCAGCTTTCCCAGGGTCGTGATTTGCTCCCCTGCCTGGGGATCCTTCCCAGTGGTGCACTATTTCTTCTGCACTCGCCCACCTTCCCTTTCCAAGGCTTGCTAGTGCTGCTCCCCAGAGGCTCTCTCTGACCCTTTGGGACGAGTTGTCCCACTGCACAGAACTCCTGAGGCCAGACGGAGAGCATGTGGGGGAGCCCGGCTCTGTGACCATTGCCAACCCCTCCCTGCCTCAGGGAGCGCTGCTCCCAGCTCTGCCTCCTCAGCCCAGCACCCACACCCCAAGGGGACGGAGTCAGGCCTCTAGGGAGGCACCTGAACCTCGTTCTCCAGCTTGGCCTTTTCTCCAGCATGGGCACTGCTTGCATGCCCCCTGTTTTCAGCACGTGTCTCACGCTTATGGCCCCCTGAGAGACTGCTCAGCACTTGGATTCTGCTGAAGAAATCCATAGGTACCAGGCTGGGGGCTTCCTGGACGGCAATTACCTGGCACTCCTGAGGATTGAATTGCCCTCAGCTTGTGGTCAGGGGCTGGCACTGCCTGGCTGTCTCCTTCCTGAAGCGCCTCGTTCTCCACAGTCGCACGGTCCGCTCCTTTAGGAAGCAAGGGAGCCACTTGAATTTCAAATATCCCTGCCTCATCAGGAACACAGGACATTCACACCACCCCTCAAAACGAGCCAAACACCACGACCGAGCGGTCTAAAACACAACCAGAAACAGGCAGCTGAGCCACCCAAGACTGAATTCACTGCCCTTCATTTGAGCTGCCTTCAAGCGAGGTGTGCGGCCTCAGGCAGCATGTCCAGCTGTCAACCTGGCCCTGACCCCAAGGTGTCCCCAAAAGTCCTCAAACGTGGAGGAGAACGGTAGGGCTGGAGCAGGCTGTGAAACTGGGGCTGCTCCGATCCCGTCCAGGGCATGCCTGCAGCCTGGGCACAGCCTGCCGCTCTCAGCGACCCCAAGCTGCCCGCGCACCCAAGGGGTGAGCGCCCCCAGTTCCTGCCAGCTGGATACCGACGTCTGCCCAGGACAGCTCTGACCAGGACTGCTGTAACTGGGGCAGCCACCGTCCCTGGGACTCAGCCTCAACCACAGCTGGCAGCAGAGGCTCTGGAGCATCGCTGCAGCTCGACAGTGCCTGCCAGGCACAAAACTGTCACCACAGGGAGCCTCGGATCAGTCCCTTGCTGCCCTGTGGGCTACGGCTTGTCCATACAGGCACCTAAAACCTCTGCTTCCCAGGGCTTCTGGATAAGAGTGAGGAGCACCCACCATCTCCTGCGTTCTCCAGGTCCTTCACGATTTGCTCTAGGATTCCTGAAGGTCGCTGGGAAGATTTGCGTCCTCCAACTCCATACTTTACTCTTTGAGGACCTTCACAGAAAGTAGAAAGTTAGATTATGCCAAAGAAAACAGTGGAAACAAGTGCTAGTCTGTGAACTCGGTCTAGAGAGGGAGTACTCACGCCTGGGACGCCAGGTGAGCGCCGGTGCAGGATCCTGCCAAGAAGCTGCAAAAGCCCTCCCTGGCTCCACACCTGCAACCAAACACCCATGAGAAGTTTCCGTTCTGCACTGCCATGAGGCACACTGTCATCACTGAATGACAGAACGTAGGAGGGGATCAGGGGAAAACGTGGCACACGCGGTGCAGGTCTCTGTTCTCCCAACCATGAGAGAGGCCTCGCTCGCATTTGGGCTTTGAGCTGGCAGTGCTCAAAGGAACTGAAAAGCCAGGACATACCCACGCCATCTCCCTGAGCGTCAGCCAAAGCACCCAGCTGGGAAGCTGGATATCCATCATCTCCAGGCACATCTGTAAAGAAACAGAAGAGAGAAACTCCCAGGAAATAGTTCGACAGACTTCTGTGGATCTGACAAGCAGTGAATGCGGCTTGAGCGCAGAATTGCTCCACGGCACTCGTCTCTCCCTTCCACTCAGGAGCGCTGTGCCCGCAATCACGGGGTGCCTGCTCCGTGCCGGTCTGAAACCAAGCACGCGGGGAGCTGTTGGGAGAAAGGGCTCCCTGGAGCTCACACCAGCTCCAAACTCAAGCCCAGGGGAAGCAATGCAAGCGTCGGGAGGCTGCTGGCAAAGACAGTTTTGCAAGGCAGAGCTTTGCCACAGGGCAGGTCACTGAGCTGGACCCAGTCGCTCTCTGCTCTTCTGCTCTTGGCCAAGCACTGGCCGAGAAAACGGGAAGTTCAGTTTCCTGTGAGCAGACTATTAAAACCTAAAAGCTCTCTCCTTCAAGTGACATACCTGCGGGATCGTCCTGAGGCTCCGGGAGAAGAACCGGCTGAGCAGTCGGGGGGGCCATCAGCTAGAGGCACAGCTGTAACCAAGCACATTTCCATCAGATGTTGGGATCCCCTTCTTCCCCAGTGACCTGCGGGGACTGGAGCTGGGGCAGGCAACGCCATGGCACCCAGTCGCCGGTGGAGATTTCCAAAGCTGCAGAGGGCCCTGGTGACCGGGCGCCTGGCATCTGGCAGCTCTCGAAAGCTGTTTGCGGGCCCTGTGCAAAGACCGCGTGGGCAAGCATAGGGCTCCTGGGGGCTTTCCTACTGTGCACAAAACAAGCCCACGAGAAATCACGGCCGAGAAATAAGGATCCCTCACGTGGAAGAGCCTGCTGGCCAGGCAGAAGCTGCCCCAGAGCTGCTGCAAGAAGCAGGCTCTTGCCTGGCCCCTGCGGTGCCGCTCTGGCCCTGCCCTGCAGGGACAGGGTGACACAGGGCCATCTCCAGGGACAGGCTGTCCTCCCCCACTGGATGTCCTTGCCCCACCGCTCCACAGGAAAGTGCCCTTGCAGCGGCTGCAGCCTCCTGCCCAGGGGGCACCCGCCTTCTGCTGCCTGTGGAGCTGGCCGTGGCTCATCCAGCCCAGCCCCACTGCCCTCCTGGCCCTGCCCCACGGCACCCCCAGCCCTGCTGTCAGCCCCAGGTCCCAAACCACACTGCCAGGGCTGGGGGCTGGCCCTTGCCTGCCCACCTACCTGATCCCGGCACTCGCCATGGAGCAGCCTCAACCTCCTGGGGTTGCAGGGCCACCAGGAGGAGGATAAGGCACACGGGGACCACAGCCCCCCGTGCCAGCACCATACTGCTTCTGCTGACGCTACTGCCAACGCTTCCGCTGCTGCCAACGCTGCTGCTGCTGGCGCTGCCAACGCTGGCACTGCTGAAGCGAAGCCCCTGGCCCAGCACCGCTTATAACTGCGGGCTCCGTGACATCACAGGCCGACATCACAGGCAGACGTCACAATGGCAGTTTGACACAGACCGCCCGGTCAGGAAGGTGAGGCTGGTGCAGTGCTCTGTGAGCAGTTGGGAGAGGTTTCACAATTGCCACCTCCTGTTATTGTGGGGGACTTTGACATCCCAGGTGGGTGCTGGGAATACAACAGAGCAGGGAGGGAACAGCCCCGTAGGTTCTCGGAGTGTGTGGAGGAGATGACATAGCTCATGTAGGAGCCATGTAGAGAGGGCGTCCTCCTGGGCCTGCTGCTTGTTCAGAGAAGGACTTGTAGGCGATGCAATGGCTGGAGGCCACCTTGGGCACAGTGACCACGAAATTATAGAGTTTTTATTTCCAGAGAAGTAAGGAGGGGGTTAGCAGAACTGCCCCCTTGGACTTCCCTAGGGAGACTTTGGCCTGTTGAGGAGACTGCTTGGCAGGGTCCCTTGGGGGCTGTCCTGCAGGGCGAAGGCGTCCAGGGAGGCCGGGCACTCTGCACGAAGGAAGTCTTGCAGGCACAGGAACAGGCCAGCCCCACCTCCCGAAAAACGGTCTGGTGAAGCAGAAGAGCGGCCTGGCTGAACTGAGAGCTCTGGCTGGAACTCGGCAACAAGAGGAGGCGACAGGGCCAGGGGTCCCGCAGGAGCAGGAGGGCCTGGGGAGAGGAGGGGCCTGGAGAGCCGACATGGCCCTGCTCAGCAGCCGCAGGCCCGAGGGCTCAGCCCCAGGGGACCCCCCAAGCCACAGCAGTGGTTTGTCACCAGCAAACCTGCTGAGGGGGCACTCTGCCCTCCTTATGGATTGTTGGTGAGGATTTTGAGCGGCGTTGGACCCGGTACTGATCCTTAGGTTACCCAGGGAACCAGCCATTCAGCCACTGTGTCTGCCTCACCGTGACCATCCCGGCCAGACTTCAACAGCTCCTCTGTGCAGACCTTGCGGCAGACGGGGTCAGTGGCGGTTTGGATGCCCAGAGAGGCAATATCCACTGTGCTCACCTGGTCTACCAGGGCGCTCATTCAACAGGAGAAGGTTATGAGGAAGCAGACTTCCCCTTGGGGAACACCTGTTAACAAAGCCTGAGGCAAAGGAGTCATTAAGAACTTCAGCCTTTTCCTCCTCTGATGTCACCGGTCGTCCGCCCGCATCTAACAGGGAATGGAGGCTCTCCTTGACCTTTCTTTCGTTGTTAATATATTTAGAGAAACTTTTCTTATTATCCTTAACCGTAGAGGCCAGATGCACTTCAAGCTGGGCTTTGGAGCTTCTCATTTTTTTCCCTGCATAGCCTCACAATGTTTTTGTAGTCCTCGTGAGTTGCCTGCCCTTTTTTCCAAAGGCCATAAATCCTCTTTTTCTCCCTGAGTGCCAGCCAAAGCTCCCTGTTAAGCCAGGCAGGTGTTCTATCCTTCCAGCTGGATTTATGGCTAACGGGGATGACCTGCTCCTGCGCCTTCATGACCTCTTTCTTAAAGATCATCCAGCCTTCTTGGACTCCCGAACCCCTCAGTACCGATTCCCAAGGAACTCTGGCAATAAGGCTGCTAAACAAGTTAAAATCAGCCCTACTGAAGTCCAAAATGGCAGCTTTGCTGCACCCCTTCCCAGCATCTCCAAGTATAGAAAACTTTATCAGTTCATGTGCCCAAGGCACCCTCCAACCATCACATCTCCTACCAGACCTTCCCTGTGTGAAAAGAGCAGTTCCAGCAGGGTCCTGCCCTGGTCAGTTCACTCACCAGCTGTGTCAAGAAGTTATCCTCGACACATCCCAGGAACCTCCGGGACTGTTCCTTCTCTGCTGTGTTATAGTTCCAGCAGACATCAGGGAAGTTGAAGTTCCACACAAGAACAAGTGCCAACGACCAAGAGATTTCACCCAGCTCTTTATAGAAAATCTCATCCACCTCATAATCCTGGTTGGGGGGCCTATAACTGGCTCAAACAGCCACATCAGCCCTGTTGGCTCTGCCCTTAATCCTGATCCAAACAGACTGAACCCTGTCACCACTCCAGCTGGGCACATTCATAGCTATTCTTTTATAGGGGGCACCCCCCCACCTCTCCTTCCTTGCCTATCCCTCCTGAAGAGCTTGTAGCCATCAGCTGTGGCACTCCAGTCGCGTGAGGCATCCCACCACGTTTCTGTGACAGCCACTATGTCAAAGTCTTCTTGTTGCATCCTCCTCTTGTTTGTTGCCCAGCTGCGTGCATTGGTAGAGATGCACTTCAGGTGAGATAACGATCCCAACACCTGTTTGTGGGAGCGGGTACTAATTCCTACCTGAACCTTCTCAAACGTTTCCAGGCTTTCTAGAACATCACTGCCTCTTGCCCCTTGGTTTCCCATTGCATCTCCATTCCCCATCTCTACTGAGATAGGGGAGTGAGTTTTTGCAAACATGCCATCCTACAGACTCTGGCACGTTTGCCCTGGGCTCATTCTCCGTGGGCCCAGATTTAGCCCCTTCCCCCTTCAAACCTAGATTAAAGCTCTGTCAATGAGCCCTACTATGTCCTGCCCTAGGATCCTCTTCCCCCTCTGGGATAGGTGCATTCCATCTCTTGCCGGCAGGCTGGTGACTTACATACCAACTCATGATCAAAAAAACCCAAATCCATTATGGTGACACCAGTCTCAGAGCCATGAGTTGACCTGATGATTCTTCCAGGTAACTTCCTCGTTCATCCCTGTCGTTGGAGGGATAGATAGGAACACAACCTGTGCCCCTGATCCCTTGACCAACTGCCCCGGGGCCCTAAAATCCCTCTTAATTGATTCTGAGCTTCTTGTTGTAATGTCATCACTACCCACCTGAAAGACCAGCAGTGGGTAATAATCTGAAGACTTTACAAGGGTGGGAAGTCTATCTAGGGGGTCCTTTGTCCGGGCGCCTGGGAGACAGCAGACCTGCCTGTGAAGGGGGTCTGGTCTGCATATCGGTCCCTCCGCTCCCCTCAGGAGGGAGTCACCCACTACAATGACTCGCCGATTTTTCTTTTCAGGGTCAGTTTTGATGGCTGGTCTGCAGCGAGAGCACCTCGGTGAGCTCTCTTTCTTGCTCACAACCTGCTTCTCCTGCAGAGCCCCCCGGATGTTGTGCAAGGGCACTGCAGGTGGAGCATTTCTTAAGAGAACATGCCTGCTCTCTGCAGGGAGTTGCAGACAGTGATGAGGTCCCTCCCAATTCTATGAAATGGGGAATGGCATGTTTTGCACTCAACAATTAATCAGTGCAGGGCTGCACACAGCTGATATAACTTTGGCTTCAGCCTCTGTATTTACCTTTAGACAGGTCCAGGCTTTGCACAAACCATGGAGAGCAGCAAACCCGCTCTGTTTGTGGCACGAGACAGACACCACCTGGTAATCCTTTTCATGCTACTCAGGCTTAAAGGAAGGCTCTGACAGATCACCGTGTCGATCATTATCACCTTACTTCTGAACAAAGGTGAGGAATGAAAAATGTACTCCATCTGCTACAGGGCGCCTAATTTTACACTGAAATGTTATTTTAAACGCAGAGTACACACAGGAGAAGAACAAGGAATTTATTACTGTATCAGCAGGTTCAGTTCCTGGGATCAGCTGACTGAAGCTAGCTCGGCCGGAGCCCTGAGCGGAACCTCGAAGCTACAGCGGTAGGATAAGGTAAAGAGGAGAGCTTCTGGTCGCGTTTGGGATTTCGCTACGCGGAAGTCCCCGGCAGCCCTTGCGGAGGCGGCTGACGTGGTGCGGGTGTTACCGTTACCGCGGTGACGGTGATCACGCCCCCTTCCCTTCGCCTTGAAAAAGCCTTGCTGCCCACCAGGCGCTGGCAGGGGAACCAGCTTGTGAGGCAGGTGAGTACTACCCACAGTGTGGGTAGTATTTTTTTTCTCTCCCCAATTTTAAGGTAGTAATGGTTTCTAGAAAAAGGAGAGCTGTTGTTGCTGTTAGTACAAAGAGTGTGTCTGAACAGACACAGGAAGGATGCAGCCACCCAGGCCTCTGGCTGTGCAGAGTGTCTGTGCCTGGCATTGGTACCAGAGAGTGGTATGGGAGGCACCTGTGTACGATGTGACCAGGTCAGTGACTTACTGTGCCTAGTGGCAGAGCTTAAGGAAGAGATGGAGAGACTAAGGTGCATTAGGGAGAGTGAAGAGGAAATTGACTGGTGGAGTCAAACCCTTTTGACTCCTAAGGGTGTGCAACAGGAGATGGCGAAGCCCTGTCCCTCCTGCCATAATGCAGATGGAGCAGACCTAATTGATGGGGGGGTATGGAAACAGGTCCCTGATCGGAGAGGTAAAAGAACCCTCTCTCGAACCCCATCACCACGCTTGGTGCCCTTAACGAATAGCTATGAGGCCGTGGACCCAGAAAATCAGGCAGAGAACAGCCAAGAAGATCTGCCTGGAGAGCCTCCTGGTTGGACCTCATCTACAAAATGGATTACGACTGCAGCTGTAAGAAGAAAAAGAAGGGTGGTTGTAGTCAGTGACTCCCTTCTGAGGGGAACAGAGGGCCCTTTATGTCGCACAGAGCCACCCCACAGGGAGATCTGTTGCCTTCCTGGGGCCTAGGTGAGGGACATTAATAGAAGACTTCCTGAGCTAATTCAGCCCTCAGACTTATCCTTTGTTAGTAGTCCAAGCTGGCAGCGAGGACATTAATAGAAGAAGTGTCAAGATAATTAAAAAAGACTTCAAAGCACTGGGTCGGTCAGTTCATGGGACAGGAGCACAGGTGATATTTGCCTCAGTTCCTGTGCTATCTGGGATGGATGAGGAGTTAAAGAGAGGAGTAGAAAAGCCCATCTCATCAACAGGTGGCTAAAGGATTGGTGTCACCATCAAAATTTTGTTTTTTTGACCATGGGGCAAACTCCATAGTACCTAGTCTCCTCAAACCAGATGGGCTTCATTCTTCTAGGAAGAGCAAGAGGACTGTAGCCCGTAAGTTGGCGGGGCTGATCAGGAGGGCTTTAAACTAGGTTTGAAGGGGGAAGGGATTGAAACTGGGCTCTCCAAAGATCAGCCTAAGGATGGAAAGCCTGAATTAAGAGTGAAATCAGCAGCCCACTTGAAGTGCATGTACACTAATGCACGCAGTATGGGCAACAAACAAGAGGAGCTGGAAACCATCGTGCAGCAGGAAAGCTATGACATAGTTGCCATCACAGAAACATGGTGGGATGACTCATAAGACTGGAGTGCTGCTATGGGTGGCCACAAGCTCTTCAGAAAAGACAGGCAGGGTAGGAGAGGTGGAGGGGTGGCTTTATATGTTAGAGAGTCTTTTGACTCTGCTGAATTTGAGGTCAGCAGTGACAAGGTTGAGTGCCTGTGGACCAGAATCAGGGGGAAGTCCAACAAGGCTGACATCCTCTTGGGTGTCTGTTATAGACCGCCCAACCAGGATGATGAAGGAGATGAATTATTCTACAAGCAGCTGGCGGATGTCTCAAAATCGACAGCCCTTCTTCTTGTGGGTGACTTTAACCTGCCGGATATCTGCTGGGAGCTCAATACTGCACAGAAGAGGCAGTCTAGGAATTTCCTAGAGTGTATAGAGGACAATTTCCTTCATCCGCTGGTCAATGAGCCTACCAGGGGTAAGGCCCTGCTAGACCTACTGTTTACAGAGAAGGGCTGGTGGGAGATGTAGTGGTTGGAGGCCGCCTGGGGCATAGCGACCATGAAATAATAGAAATTTCAATACTCGGAGATGCAAGGAGAGCCATCAATAAAACCTCTACGCTGGACTTCCGGAGGGCAGATTTTTGCCTATTCAGAAGTCTAGTTCAGAGCATACCCTGGGAAAAAATGCTTAAAAACAAGGGGGGGCCAGGAGGATTGGACATGCTTCAAGCAGGAGGTTTTGAGTGCACAGGAACAGGCTATACCAGTGTGCCGAAAGGCTAGCTGGCGGGGAAGACAACCAGCTTGGCTAAACAGGGAGATTCTGAAGGAAATCAGAAATAAAAAGAGAGTTTACTGACTGTGGAAAAAAGGGCTGGCTACTTATGAAGAATTTATGAAAATAGCTAGATCATGCAGAAAAAATATCAGGGAAACAAAAGTGCAGTTTGAAGTTAATTTGGCCAATTCTGTTAGGGATAATAAAAGTCCTTTTTTAAATATGTTAATAACAAAAGGAGGGGCAAGGAAAACCTCCATTCTCTGTTGGACTTTGAGGGAAATACAGTTAACAAAGATGAGGCGAAAGCTGAGGTACTTAATACCTACTTTGCCTCAGTTTTTACCAGTAAGACAGGTGGCCCTCAGGACAACTGGCCTCTGGAGGTGGTTGACAGAGATAGGAAGCCAAATAGCCCCCTTGTATTCCAGGAGGAAATGGTTGGTGACTTACTGAGCCAGCTGCATCCTCACAAGTCTATGGGACCAGACAGGATCCATCCTAGGGTGATGAGGGAGCTAGCAGAAGAGCTCGCCAAGCCGCTCTCCATCATCTTCCAACAGTCCTGGCTCACTGGGGAGGTCCCATATGATTGGAAATTGGCAAATGTTACCCCAATCCACAAAAAGGGCTGCAAAGCTGACCCTGGCAACTACAGGCCTGTCAGCCTGACCTCAGTGCCTGGCAGGGTTATGGAGCAGATCATTCTGAATGCAATCACACAGCACCTTCAGGATGGACAAAGGATCAGACCCAGCCAGCATGGGTTTAGGAGGGGCAGGTCCTGTCTGACCAACCTGATCTCCTTTTATGATCAGGTGACCCACCTGGTGGATGAGGGGAAAGCTGCAGATGTGGTCTGTCTGGACTTCAGCAAAGCCTTTGACACTGTCCCCCATAATATACTCCTGCAAAAGCTGGGTTTAGAACTGGCTGGAGGGCTGGGCCCAGAGAGTGCTGGTGAATGGGGCTGCATCTAGCTGGCGGCCAGTCACTAGTGGTGTCCCCCAGGGGTCAGTGTTGGGTCCAGTCCTGTTTAACATCTTTACTGAGGATTTAGATGAGGGGATCGAGACCATCAGCAGCAAATTTGCTGATGACACCAAGTTGGGAGGGAGTGTCGACCTGCTGGAAGGCAGGAGGGCTCTGCAGAGGGATCTGGATAGACTGGAAAAATGGGCTGATTCCAATGGGATGAAGTTCAACAAGGCCAAGTGCGAGGTCCTGCACTTTGGCCACAACAACCCCCTGCAGCGCTACAGGCTGGGCACAGAGTGGCTGGAGAGTAGCAAGGCAGAAAGGGACCTGGGGGTACTAATTGACAGGAAGCTCAACATGAGCCAATGGTATCCTGTCCTGTATCAAAAATAGCGTGGTCAGCAGGACAAGGCAAGTGATCCTTCCCCTGTACTCTGCATTGGTGAGGCCACACCTGGAGTATTTTGTTCAGTTCTGGGCCCCGCAGTTCAGGAAAGATATTGGAGTGCTGGAGCGGGTCCAGAGAAGAGCGACAAGACTGGTGAAGGGACTGGAACACAAGACCTGTGGGGAGAGGCTGAGGGAGCTGGGGTTGTTTAGTCTGGAGGAGGCTTAGAGGTGACCTCACCACTCTCTATAACTACCTGAAGGGAAGTTATAGCCAGGTGGGGATTGGTCTCCCAGGCAGTTAGCAACAGGACAAGGGGGCACAGGCTTAAGCTCTGCCAGGGGAAATTTAGGCTGGATATTAGAAAGAAATTCTTTACAGAGAGACTGGTCAGGCATTGGAATGGCCTGCCCAGGGAGGTGGTGGATTCACCGTCCCTGGAGTTTTTTAAACTATTGGACATGGCACTTAGTGCCATGATCTAGTAAACAGACTGCAGTTGGACCCAGGGTTGGACTTGATGATCTCTGAGTTCTTTTCCAACCCAATCGATTCTATGATTCGATGATTCTATGATTTTACAGGTTAATAACTCAAGTTCTACATTTTTTTTTAAAAACAACAAAAGAAAAGGTTTAGGTATTGTTTTCCTTCCTTGCAATTTCACTGATTTACAGTGAAATTATAATGAAATGTGTAATGAACTGCCTATAGTGCTGGTCTGGCTATGCCAGAGAGGGGGAAAAAAAAAAAAGATCCTTCATCATCTACTGCCAGAGACTGCACCTTCCCGCCGCACGCAGGATACTGTTTTTACAGAGAAGACACCGTTTGGTGGTATGAACACACTTCAGCTGCATCCACACTTAGATTATTTTGGTGTTGCACTGCTCATTTTTCACCGGTAAAGCACTAACTGAAAACCAGAGGCAATTACAAATGAATAATTTAAGGTTCCAAAACCTGGAATTCCAGCTCAGTGGAAGCCCAGCAGCCACTGCGGCGTCCGGGGGCTTGTATTCCACTTCGCGAAAATTCAAACCACTTCCTCTGCAAAGCTGCTAACAGGGAACTGACAGAGCCTCATCCTGCAAACTGACAATAACGTTGAAAGTAATCTGGAAGGAAATCTACATAGGAAACGAGCAGGCCTAAGAGAGCAGCGGGAAATGGCTGCCTCTTCCCTTGGAAGGTGCAGGATTATAGAATCATAGAATCATAGAACAGTTCAGGCTGGAAAAGACCCTTGGGGTCATCGAGTCCAACCATTAACCCTACACTACAAGTTCACCCCTAAACCATCTCACCCAACACCACATCTAAGCGACACTTAAACACACCCAGGGATGGCGACTCAACCACCTCCCTGGGCAGTCTGTTCCAGGGTCTGACCACTCTTTCCCTGAACAATTTCTTCCTAATGTCCAGCCTAAACCTACCCTGTTGCAACTTGAAACCATTCCCCCGGTTCTGTCCCTAATGACCTGTGAGAAGAGACCAGCACCAACCTCTCTACAACGTCCTTTCAAGTAATTGTAGAGCACGATGAGGTCCCCCCTCAGCCTCCTCTTCCTTAAACTGCAGTCCCAGCTCCCTCAATCGCTCTCATAAGGTCTATTCTCCAGGCTCTTCACCAGCTTTGTCGCCCTCTTCTGCACTCGCTCCAACACCTTGAGATCTCTCCTATACTGAGGTGCCCAAAACTGAACACAATACTCAGGGTGCGGCCTCACCAGTGCTGAGTGCAGGGGGACAATCACCTCCCTACTTCTGCTGGTCACACAATTTCTAACACAAGCCAGGATGCTGTTGGCCTTCTTGGCCACCTGGGCACACTGCTGGCTCACACTCAGCTGGCTGTTGATTAGAATGCCCAGGTCCTTTTCCACCAGACAGCCTTCCAGCCACCCTTCCCCAAGCCTGTAGCGTTGCGTGGGGTTGCCGTGACCAAAATGCAGGACCCTACCCTTGGCTCTGTTGAATTGCCTGCAGTTGGCCTGGGCCCATCGATCCAGTCTGTCCAGGTCCCTCTGTAGAGCCTTTCTACCCTCCAGCAGCTCGACACTCCCTCCCGGCTTGGTGTCATCTGCAAACTTGCTGAGGGTGCACTCAATCCCCTCATCTAGATCATTGATGAACATGTTGAACAGGAGTGGCCCCAGCACCGAGCCCTGAGGGACACAGCTTGTGACTTGCTGCCAACTGGATTTAACTCCATTGACCACAACTCTTTGGGCCTGGCCATCCAGCCAGTGTTTCACTCAGCAGAGTATGTGCCCATCCAAGTCATGGGCAGCCAACTTAGCCATAAGGATGTTGTGGGGACCGTCCACCGGGATGGTGCTGTCGCTGCTGTAAGGCTCTAACACTCGTTCCGCAGTGTTTTGCCACAGGAGTGTCTTTTGCCCACTCCTAAATTTGAGAAAGGATGCCCTCAGTGTGTTATACCCGTGTTGATACTTGTTCTCAAGAAACTCTGGAAGAACAAATCACTCAAATAAGAAGTAAAACATGTCACAAGTTCATCTTGAATTACTTTATTTTTCACAATAATAAAAAATAAATTAGTCATAAACAAAAATAGTTAACATTTTTTCATCAAAGAGGAAATGCATACAATATGAAAAGGATGCTGTACAGTTCTGGTTCAGGTGCATTGCCATGGATACATATTCCTGAACGAGTCAGAAAGCAATTTGCCTCTACTCCCCCACTTTAATTCGCTCAAGGAACTGGCTAATCATAAAGTTTAGAAACTTGTATTATGGATTTACAGTATGACATATATACAAATATATATGTAATACTCATGCTATAAAATTCCCTAAATAGCTGGGTTAGTATAATGAACAAGCTGGACAAAATTTGAATGGTGTATGTAAATAAATACATATTAGGTCCCTTTAAATAAAAAAAAAAATCTGCCTGTTCTAAATATTTGAAGTATTTTGGTGCAGTGGCTTGTTCCATAGACACAGCTCAGAATTACATATTTCCCATAGACATCTTGTATTTACAAATAACAACAAAATAAGTTATAATAAAGTATATCCTTCTGCCAAAATCAATTATGAGGGTCAAGTAGACAATTTCATACATATTTAAAAAGTGAGGGTTTCTTTTTGTCTCCATCTTTTCTGATCCTTTATGTAGATCCTGAGTGACTATGATGGGACTTCACCAAGCTCCTACATGCCAAGGCCACTGCTCTCAAGAGACCCGAACACAGCAAGGACAAAACAGATCAAGGCAGCAGCAATGACAGACTGTTGCTGGAAGCTCAATGACTTCTCAAATTAAGTTCCCCTTCTCTCCAGATACAGTGGTAGCTGTCCGTACCATTATAGTAAATGGAGATATAGAAGATTGGGAACTTGCATTTTTAAGAACTTCTGGCTGCTAAAAACTGAGAAGAAAAGAGCTGAGTTCAGGTCTGTTGTGAGTTCTCTTAAATGGAATTTTCTCCCGTTCACCAGGTCTGAATTTCACCCACACTAATGAGATATTATGAGAATTAAAAATATACTGAAAATGCTTAGTGGATGATTTTTCATTTCTGATGATTTTCCATTTTCTGATTTTCCATTTTCTGATGATTTTCCATTTTCTAAGCAACAGCTAATGTATCCTCCACAAACATCATCTGTACACTTGAGAATAAAATAAGTTTACTTTCAGTGTTCGAAATTTCAGGTTTTTGTTCCTGTGCATTACAGAAATGCACATAATGTATCTGCCCAATACACACAATAGTTCTTAAGAAGACAGAGACACTAAGTGTAAGTCTCAAGAAACCAGGTTTTCCTTTTTCAGTGTGAAGAAGAAATTTCTCTACGCAATAGATGAGAACGAGGAGCCACTACCTACTTCCAATATCTGTGCAATGACAGGTTCATTGCACAGGAATTAGTTCAGTAGTACTTTAATATTATATGTTTAAAACCAGCCAACGCAGACACGCGTACAGATCACTGGACTGAAAAGGATATAGCTCTCTTCATAGCTGGGCTTATTTCTAACACAGATTATTATCAACCAAATGGCCAGCTCAGGATTTTCTGTAATTCTGGCAAAACTGAGTATTGTCATCCAAAGGACAAAGGGATGGAGCTAAGACAAGAGGAAGAGAACACTTGTAGGTGTAAAAGGGAGAGAGATCAGCATGAGGATGAAGGAAAGCACAGCCCTAGAAAGCACATTTTACTACTCATGCGGTACAGATTATAAAGAGTGGAAGCAAAGTATTTCCTTCAGGGAGGCATAACCTCTCTCCCTCAGTGGCGACCACTGGCTCCTTCTAGAACTTGGACATAAGCAAAGTAGCAAGTTCCTGGTGACACTGCTGCCCCATGCAGTCTTCTACTTCATGTACCCACTTCAGTCAGGACTATACCGACCACTTTGATCAAGTCTATGAACACCTACCCTGAAATACGTCTTTGCATTAACATGTCACTAACCTAACATGCTTTGCAACACATTGGATTTTTTTCTGCATGAAAGGACCAAACTCTGAACTGCGTTGTTACTGTCCAGAGGGACCTTGACAGGCTTGAGAAATGGGCCAGTGCAAACTGCAGGAGCTTCAAGAAGTCAAAATGCAAGGTCCTTCATCTGGGTCGGGCCAATCCTAGGTACAAATACAAACTGGGCACAGAGTGGGTTGAGAGGAGCCCTGAAGAGAAGGATTTGGGGGTGTTGATAGACGAGAAGCTCAACATGAGCCGGCAGGGCGCTCATGCAGCCCATGCAGGCCAACCCTGTCCTGGGATGTATCAGGAGAAGCGCAGCCAGCAGGGCAAGAGAGGGGATTCTCCCCCTTTACTCTGCTCTGGTGAGACCTCACCTCGAATCCTGCATCCAGTTCTGGTGCCCCCACCATAAGAGGGACATAGAACTGTTGGAGCGTGTTCAGAGGAGGCCACAAAGATGATCCAGGGGCTGGAGCAGCTCTGCTACGAGGACAGGCTGTGGGAGCTGGGATTGTTCAGTCTTGAAAAGAGAAGACTTTGGGGGGACCTAACAGCTGCCTTCCAATACCTGAAGGGATCCTACAGGAAGGCTGGGGAGGGACTTTTTACAAGAGCGTCCACTGATAGGACAAGGGGAAATGGGTTTAAGTTGAAGGAGAATAGATTTAGATTGGATCTTAGGAAGAAATTCTTCAGTATGAGGGTGGCAAGACTTTGGAATAAATTGCCCAGAGATGTTGTGGCTGCCCCCTCCCTGGAGGTGTTCAAGGCCAAGTTGGACAAAGCCTTGAGAAGCCTGATCTAGTAGAGAGGAGTCCCTGCCCGTGACAGGTAGGTTGGATTAGATGATCTCTAAGGTCCCTTCCAGCCTAGGCCATTCTAGGATTCTATGAAAAGTGGAATCTAACCAACATTAATATTAAACACTGCTTTACTCAGACAGGAAGTTCTCCGTTTGCTGCTCTACTGCGAGGAGGGGAAGGAAAGCAGGTAAAGAAGAAGGCATTAGTTGCCTGTGCAGGGAGACTGAGGTAGTCCTGAGTCGAGTCAGAAGGCAGACATGGCAGCTGGGCTTCAAAAACACCCCTGGCTTGCAAGAAGACCCCTCTCCCCTGCAGTGCCCTTCCTAGGACTCGCCTGCCTGCTAACGAGCCCCCTCCTAATGCAGAGCGCTGGGGACCGAAGGTCAGAGATACTGAAGCAAACATGAACGCTGTCTCCTTGCTGGCCAAGTCAGGCACAGTGCCATTCCCACAGGAGCAACCCTCACGCCGCCACACCACCTTCAGTTTTCTCAGCCAGCAACAGGAGAGGAAAATTCCCATTAATCGAGAGCTGCTGGTAGGCATGCAACAGCTGTACGTGAGCAACTCGACCTACACGTGCTTGGATCTGACACTGCACAGGAGCTAGCAAACACTGATGGGCTCTTCACAACTTGATCAACAACTGCACCAGCCGTCCTCAATTCCAGAAGGAAAGGAAAGCGTTTTGAGACACAGAGCCTGCTCTGGATGGAGCTGGTTTTGGCCAGCTGCCTGTCTGCGTGACATCAAAGCTGTATGCTGATTTTACCCCTGCTAACAGTTAGGCTGCTCCGAGTCTTTAAATCAATGACCTACAGTGGTCTTCCTACCCTTAACTCTGGTCTCACTGGATTGTGTAAGGTGAAAATCATTAAAGCAAGGAAGCACTTTTTTCCATTATTCTGTGGATTTTGACCAATGTTAAATTATCCAAAAAAAGAAATTAAAACATTCAAACTCAGAAGCCTTCATAATTTCTTACTTATATTGGTTTTCCTGGGCTCATTAAGGCCACCTCTGATGTACAGTGAAAGTAAAATCAGGCCCTCTGCAGGCACCATCCTAAACTCGTGCACGGATAGACTCTGGTAAGAATCACAATTCTGAAAGGGCACTTAGTGTGATGGTGAAATCTTTGTGCAGCACTTAATTTGTGTGGACAATATTAGTACAAAGTGCTGAAAAGAAGGGGTCGTTAGTTCTTTTCATAGGAACAACTATTTTGATCATGCTGACACATCAGAAAAGGCGATAAATGATCAAGTTCAGCAACATTCCAGCAGCTTCCTTATCATGAAATGTTTAATTAGGTGACACGACCTTTTTCGTTTATCTGATATATCTGAAAATTGTCGCTTTATAAAAAACAGTACAAATTGCATAACCATAACTCACTGCTGTGTATCTCATGTGTATTATAGCAACATTGCTCATATAGCAATATAATTCAGTACATTCTTTGATATTTAGCTCCCATGAACTCTGTTTACTTTAGTGGCAGCTTAATGGAGCGTACAAGATGATCATCTTTGTAAAATAGCCCAATGGCCATATATTACGGAGCGAAATGAAGTATTTTATAGAAGACCAGGATTGCCTGATTATGTGCTGAGTATCTGTCTCACAGTCAAAAGTGTGTACAGATTATCTTCTATGAACTAACTGCAAACCTGATTACTGCTCTGCATTTCATTCACCTTGTGGTTTTCAGAAAGCCTTTTTATGGAACAGGTATTTCTCTCAAGCTGACAGGATACACTTCCTTGGGGCAAGAGACGACAGCAAAAATGCATATACTGTATGTGAAGATTTGCTGCAATAAGAGATCCAGATGAAAATCTGTATTTACAAATACTGGATTACAGAGCTGTTTATGCTGTACTTTCTCCATATCATTCTTTGGTCAAAAATCTAAGGAATGTAAGGATATAAGGATCGCAAATCTACAAACGATCTTCATGAATAAGTCTTCATAACATAAAGAAACAGGACTGTTAAAGATGAATGAATTCAAATGAAAGGTTTTCTAATTAAAGTTTCTAACAGCTTTATATCAATTAATTACAGTGAAAAAGCCCAAATCAAGGTGCATAGAAACAGCCAATGACATTATTGGTTTATAGTCACAAAGAGCAAGTTCAAATTTTAGGGGAAACATTTCTCCATTTCACTTAGCCAAACAGTTCATCATGTCCAAAATAGATTTTTCACAAGTGACTGAATCAAAAAATCTCCAGTTTGTATTCAATACCAAGCAGCTTTCAGACTACAGGAGTTCCACCTTCCTCTGGCTTCCAACACGCAAACTGCTGTGCCTAGTGCCACACTCGGCAAGCTTTGCCTCCCAGTGCCCCATTCTCATCCTTACACCAAAGCAGTGAGAAGGAAAAAAATCGCACAATGAAGCTCTAAACTACTCTTCATCAGTAGCAGGACACCTTGGTCACTGTTACATCACATCACTGGGAGTGACTTAACATAGATTAGTAAAACTGTTTTTTAACTCAGACAACAGGCATCTTAGAAACAGATGCATAGCTGGGTATCACTAATTTACAAGCAATATGCTTGTATTAAGCTTGTATTAAGCTGAATAAGCAGAGGTGTTTATATTTTCCCTCAGCCTAATTTAAACATTTGAAAGACCTCTCAGGAAAAGGCAAGAGAGTGTGCAGATAATGCAAAAGCTTTGATCTTCGCTGCACAGAACATTCTATTTGCTTGTAGCAAGTCCCAAGGCTGAGTACAGAAACTGCAGTAGCGAAAAACCACCACCTAAACTCAGCTCTACGTCTGGAGCCATTCTTGAGCAGTACAAAAGGAGAGACAGAAACAGCTCTGTGCGGTGAAACACTGCCTAAGCAAAGCCAAGTATGTTGTAATAATCAATCAAATTCGGAAAAACGTCCGTAGCTAAGATCTCTCCTTTTTACAGATGGTCAGCTACTACTCTCGTGCTGCCTGACACCAAGAGACCACCCAAAGCACAGAAGCCCGCACGCTTTGGTGGTTGTTTCAGGAACCGGCGACGTATCCAGCCCAAGTCTGGACACAGTACTTTGGTACGGCAGCTGCTCAGTGACAGTGCAAAGACATTAGACAAGATACCAGTTAGCTGAAATAACTGCCCTGCAGGAAAGAGACCTTGCCAATGGAAACAATCACTGTTTTATAGCAACAAAGGCACCTTTCTGATCAATCTGTCTCACTGACAGCTGCAGCTGTTAAAGGCTTAAAGGGCTAGACACTAGTGGCATTCTGGTAGGTAACGTATTTTTAAAATCACACAAAATTAGATAAGTGTAACAATCAAGAGTTTATGAGTGAAATATCAAGGCACTTTTTGGCAGTCAAGTGTATATATATCTGCTGCCTGCAGACAAGAAGTTAAAAGTACAACTTAGAGAGCTTAACAGTGACTCTAATTTATTATGAAAGGAGTGAAGTAATTAAAAACATACGCTAGAGTGCTAAGAAACTGATGATAAATGGGTCTTCAAGGGTCTGGTTCTTTGTCAAGTGATTTTTTGCACATGCACGTTTCATTGATTTAGTTGTTTGATTTAAGGCAGTCCCAAATACCAAGTAAGAGTAAGCACTCAGAAAATATTACAGCAGCTGCATCCACAGTACTAGCTGTGACTTAGTTTTCATTAATTTCATAATACTAAGGCTGGTATGCTCTTTAAACAATTATCTCATGAGCAGGTGCAAAGAATAGTATCATTAAAAATTAACGCTTTAAGAAGATCATGGTTTTACCAGAAACATTTTAAAAGACAAAACAGCACAATAAATGTAACTGAAAGGATGTGAGATTTAACCATAGTCTTGATGTACTCGGCAAGAGAAAAACCCATTTCTAAGAAGCTAAAACCTGCTGTAGTCGAAACAGTTTTAACACTGTTCAAGCTCCAGCCGAAGGCTGACGTTGCCACTTTGCGTCGAAGAGCATTTGTTATCTGCGCCCCAGGAAGCCCGACTGCCTGTTTGCCACCCGTGTGCAGGAGGCACAACAGGCAGTTTTGTAGTAGGTGTAGACACAGAGCCGGGCCTGACCCACCACGTTGCAATTGTAGTATTTATCTTTGCAGTTCTCATCTGCGGAGAAAAAGGAAGAGAGAAGAAAAGGAAGAAAGCAGTATTAAAGCAACAGACAACCATTTCCCTTTCTCTTTACCCTGTAAAATCCCATGGACCTGTATTTAAATGTTCATTGTATTTAAATGTTCATTGTCAGGTTAAAATAGGCTACCTGTGCAAATAAGTTAGATTACTCAAGATTTTTCTATGCTTAATATAAAGATACATGCAACTGTGGAAGAAATGAACTAATCCCTATTTATACTGTTGTAGGTGTTTGGTTGGCTGGTTGGTTTGGGGGGCGAGCGTTGTTGCTGGTTTTTTTAAACACAAAATTTGTCTTTATTAAAGGTAAGTCCCTAGCATTTTTCTCTTTGGTACCTGCCCACTTCATCTTTAGATTCACAGGCACTAATCTCTTGTGGCAGGGCACAGATGACACTCGAACCTGTAAATGTTATTTTCAAGTAATGACGAATCTCAATATAGGAAAACAAAAAAAAGTCTTGCTCTTTACAAATATTACAAATGGTTTCAAATAACTAGATTAAAAAGAGAAAAGTTGGTGTTCTTAATATTAGCCATTTTTCTAAGCTGTTAGGATGTGGTCTGTTCGTATTTCGAAGGTTTCCTTTCCAACCAACAGGGTTGGAAATACTTTCAAAAGTTACAGTTAAGATTTGCATATGACTGTGTGCTTGAGCACAGAAACTCGTGCGTTAAGAAAAAGACAGAATAACAAAAAAATGCCAGAGGTAAAAATTAGCAATTCTGTATAAACCTGTTTTAAATAAAGAAGTAACTACACAAATGCAACGAAAATAATAATATTGCTACACCAGGTTTTTTTTATACAGTTATCTTAAATTGTGCTGAAGACTAATTCCCAACTGAAAATCGTTGTAGGAAGAGTTAAAACTGTTTCTAGATACTTGTGCCCTCCTTTCCCTAGTCATTCTCACTATTATTAAAATCAAATCTGTATGAGGTGAATGACTAATTCCAATGCCAAATTAGGTGTACGTGTTTATTTACTATATATAAAATAAAATTGCTTAATTGCCCGCAATATCTTAGTTTAATGTTATTGGTTCTTATAGAACCTGTTACCAAATACATTATATCATACTTGATCCTTTTTTTGGTTTTAAAGACTCAGAGAAGAGAAACCTCTGAGGATGCGAGGAGGCTGCATAAAAACACCCTTATATACACTGTTTTCACAGAAGCAGATTTCTCACATTCTCAGCAACTTTAAAGGTAAAGCCAGTTTCTTACATGTTACATGGAAAACATTTTTTAACCAGAAATGAAACCCTACTTTTTCACCATAGAAAAAAGCTGTGTGGTGTGTAAAAACAACCCCTCGAACTTGATAAAAGAAAATATATTTACTAATCTTGCAGAGGTTTTAGAGTATTTTCTCCACTAGATGGAGTTTCATGGTTAAAGCAGAAGCTTCCTCTTTCCTACCTATTTCGGGGATACAATCGTGTGCGTTACACGCTTCTCTTTCTTCAGGTTTAAGCTGCGGATCACACTGAGTACTGGCTGTCATGTCATCTGAGAGACATCTCACCTCTCGAACCCGAAATCCTCCTTCACAGGATTTGGAACACTGAAACACAAAAGCTGAAGCTCATGAAGACCATATGAGATGTGCAAACCCAGAAAGAAAAAAATATGGGAACCTCGAAGCCAGACCCAGGTATCGCTGCAGACTTTTGTCAGCTTCACCACTTCTGTTGGTTTTCGTTTCCTAACTCTTAAGTGCTGAACACACAGGTCCAATTTTGTTAGAGGTTCTAAAACATTTTTGACCACAAGGGCAACAACTGGACAAGAAAACATCACAGACACTGCACAACTGAGAATAATCCCCTTTCTGAATTTGTTAGTTAGCTTCTTGCTCCTCTAGTTAGTCTTGTTCTTCTCTGCTTATTTACACCATTTCCCAAATCCACCCTTTCACAGAATTCACATTTCTTACTTTAAGAACCTCCTGCACTGAACTCTACTACTTGGCTGCACTGCCCTCTACTGCCCTTTTACCTCCATTCATATAAAATTAGGAATAATTTTAATTGCCTTTTTCTCATGAGTATTTTTCACTTCTTGCAGCACAACAATTTTACCATGCATTATAGGTTTCTTTGTATTTCTAAAGAAAATATTCCCGTGCTCCTTCCAAGGCTGTCATGAAGCCAGAGACATTTGGACTTGCTTGTCATGGTACTTTTGAAGCCAATTATTACACATTTCTGCCCATGCCGAAGCAAATCCCCCTGTTGACTTCAAGAATTTCGCCTGAGTGAGGTCTTTGAGACTTGGCTCACTGTCCAGTTTGACCTAAATGCTCACAAACTTAATGAAACCTGGGTCATTTATAACGATTAAAACCTTAAAAGCTCCAAACCAGTAAGTGTGTTTTTCTTTCTGACCTTGCTGGCATAATTGTTTCTTTTCCTAACATGGCAAAACCAGCTTAGCCGTATTATAAAATCAGATATTGTATCAAACCAAAATCCTCACAATAATATATTCTCAAATTGCTGTTTCATCTTTAAAGTACAACCTCTCCCTGTTTCAGAAAAGACATAGCCCTGTGGTGACAGTAAGAGAACCCCTGCAGTTCTTTATGTCATTTCTCTCGTTACATGCTTGTGAAGAATACTGTAATTATCCGACATTAACAATAAGAGCTTCAGTTTGGGTTTGCAGAGATCTGAAGCACTTAAAACGAAATCAAGACAGAATTTAGACGTTACGTACTTTACTACGAGCCTAACTTGGATGTGGTCTGCAAATAAACATCTTTACCTGCAATTAAGGAAGAAAAATCAGGACTCCCTTCAGCTGATTTATTTTGCTAAATGCATCCACGTTCTTTGCCGCTTTCTAGCGCTGCCAACAGGCCAGTCAAATCACTACGTATTTAGCAAAAATGAAAACCAAAAGAATTTCTCTCTCTCATGTCATGTGGACGAGGTTCCTGACTAAGGGAACTCAAACTGAAGGCGCGTGAGGTGCTTCCACATTTCGGAGCTGTCATTCTGAATCTAAGGCTTGAGGAAGGGCGTAAGATACTGCATTAGATATGATGTCATCTAAGTAGTTTTCACACTGTTTTTCATTCTAAGATCACAATGGACTTTGGGATTTTCATTGAGGAGAAAAATGTTGAGTTTTTGGTAAAAATCCAATAAACTTTGTCAGGTATAGGAGATGATGGAAGGATAGATGAAACCAAAGCGCTTTGTGGCCCTGGTGAATGCAGCTGGTCCACTTCCCAGGGAAACTGAAGATTCATGAAGTCTTTACAGTAAGTTTTCTCTTAGTAACATTCTAACTATTACAGTGAAGAGTTTACAGCAGAATATTATGGTAAAACTAACTTTAAAAACTAAATCCATCCCTCATTCATTATTACATGCTCCTTCTTTTTTAATGAAACTAGAGGTCTGAAAAGAACTTGTCAGTGCACTACATAGTCTCATTAAGGGGCAAATCAGCGTTATAAAACCGGAAGATTCTTGGAAGGAGAGATCAGTGCTGAAAATACACCTATGCAGTGTCTTCTCCTGGTCAGGATACTTGTAACTTTCCCAGGCTCCACTGGGCACTAAAGAGTGCGCTTTCTTTTTATTATCATTCCTGTGCTAGATTAAGTCAATTCCATGATCAACGGCTTCATCCAAATGGTGTTCCCTTCAACGGACACAGAAAAACACGCATCAAACAAAATCAGATCTAGAAAAGCACGACAGACTTACTGTGCTCCATTCTGTATGAAACCACTTAGATCCACAGGGTTTGAGGTAGCAGGATTGCTGGCTGGGAGGTTTTTCCAAATATGAGCATTCATAGGGGTTCAAAACATCAAAATTACCTTCATTTTTCCTAACACAAATGACTTCTCTCTGTTGAGTTCCACTGCCACATTCAGTAGAGCACTGTAGCAGAGAAAAAAGTAGTCGAATTTGTTATTCTGCTTATGTTATGTTCCTCACCTTGTTTCCAATGTTTCCCCATGGTATTTGTTTCAGAAATAAAACAACACACACATATACTTACTTTTTAAATTTAAGATTCAAACAGGAAAATTTGTAAAGTTTAACTGTTCTTGGACACATACCTAGACACTAACATTCAAAATCCATTTCCTTCTTTGTATGTATTCTTTCCTCAGTAAAATGAACTTAAAATTGTCTTTCCTTCCATCACTGGCACATGTATGACTTGACAAGAAAGGAAAAGGGTAGAGTATTCCTTATGCTCCTGTGGTGAGGGTTTCTCTCTCAGAACCAAACAGTAGCCTAGATAAACCTTGGGTTATTATTATTTTATTTATATGTAGTACTAACCTAGTAGCCACCACTAGAACCAGGACAAGAAAATGCTGAAGGACATAGTAATGACTTAATTCATCAAGTGACTACTTACTGTAAGTGTCAGGCATTGTGTATTTTTTAAGCTTAAAATGGTTACAGCAGTTAAAACCATTTGTCTGTGAATTTTCATTCCATGTGGTACCACAGATGCGAAACATATTTCTAATTATTTCTATGAAGAAGAGGACATATGACTGAAGGTGTGCTTTTGAAGAAATCTAAAAGTGTAGCTACAAACCTGTAGCTACAAAAAGAAACTGGTATTTATTTTTCTAATAAAAAGAGAAGCATAACTTATTTTCTCCATAAACAGTGTTACTTCTTACTCCAGCAGGATCGTATGCGCTGCGCTGAACCTTTGAGGGTTATCAGGTCAGAGCACAGTTTTGTAGCTTTGCAAATCCCCACATTCTGGGCAGTTTTCAGCAAGTGCCTTGATCTGCCAGGGTGTTCTCTTCATGTTTGCAAATATCTATGTGATGCAGTGTTTGTTCCAGTTCTGAAACGCCAATGCGATGGATGTGGACTCTTACTGCCCAGTGAAAGGCTAAATACACACACACAATACTGCTTCTGGCACTCATCAAAAAGTTTTTAAATTATTCCAGCAGCCCATGACAGGGAGGTTGGATTAAAGGATCTCTAAGGTCCCTTCCAGCCTAGGCCATTCTATGATACTGGTTTCTACATCATGAAAAAGTTTTTAAATTGTTCCAGCAACATATTGGTTTCTACGTTGTGTAAAGGACTATGATTTTCAAAGGCTTTCAAGATTTTCAAAAGTTATTAGAAGTGGGGATTTTGTTCATATTTTGGGTGGAATTTGTGAACGCTTTTCTAGATATACACAAAAACTGAATGAAGAACCTTGAGATACCCACACCCAAATAAACTCTACAGAAAATAATGCAACTGCACTTTCCTTAACACTGAACATCTCTGTCACTGCTCTCTTTTAACGGCCCCTCCAAAGGACAATGTGCTAGAGCCCCAGCTCTAGCAGAGCACAGTATGGAAGGTCATCCACCAGTGCTCCCTCCTGCTCTGGTCTCCTGACTGTCTGCTTGTGTTGTGTGCACTTGCAGCCCAGAAAGCCAATCGTGTCCTGGGCTGCATCAAGAGGTGCGTGGCCAGCAGGGTGAGGGAGGGGATTCTCCCCCTCTGCTCCACTCTCGTGAGACCCCACTGGAGTGCTGCATCCAGTTCTGGAGCCCACAGCACAAGAAAGATCTGGACGTGCTGGAGCAGAGAACTAAATCTTATTTTCATCAAAGTAAAAAACCAGCAGGTGCCGAAAAGCATTGAACATCAACTCAGCAAAATACAGAAAAAAATATCCAAATGTTTCACAGACATGTAGAAATACCATGTGGCACACATCTTCACTGCACAAAAAATACTTAAAAAAAAATAAAGTACCATCAGAAAACAAATGCAGACGTCAGCAACAGAGCTTACCTGCGTCCAAGCTCCAGCAAACCACTCCACTTTCCCAGCACAGGGCCCGTTGTTACAGGGAGTTGTTTCAGAGGGTCTGTTGTTGCCACAGCCTTCCAGGGGCAAGCTGCTGACGTGGTTCGTCATACAAACCACCGACCGCGTGCGGACGCCGTCACCGCACTCTGCAGAACACTGAGGGGAAAAGACAGAACGTGTCCAGAGCAGTCCATCCAGACTGCACAGTGACAGGAGGCGAAGCAAGAATCACGAAAAGCAAACTCATTTATGCGAAGTTGATTGCTTTTACTTGTAATTCAGCTGTAGCGAGTTCTCTCAGTTTCACACTTTTGAATACACTACAAGCAGTACCTGTCCTTTACAGTCACAAACGAAAGAAATGGAAGGATTAGGGAAGAAAGCAATCTTTTTTTTTTTAGCATTTTATTAGCTTCCTTGCTTTCCTTCTTTTCTGTCTGTATGTTATTTGTGTTTTATTCATCTTTTTGCATGCCAATTAGCAGATCTGAGAAGTGATCTACTAATAAAAGCAGCTTTTCCGACAGCAGTCATATTTCAGCCTTTCAATTCTCTGCGAAACTCAAGCTGTCAGTCAGGGGAATTCTTCCACTGGTTAGAACGATGAAGCTAGAAGGACTCTGAGGACTGTGGTATTGGTATGAAGACGACTGCATTGCACATCCCGAAAGTTTTCCATAGAATGAGTCAACAGCTTACAAGAGCACAATGACGTAGGAATATTTTAAAAAAGTTTTGACAGGTCTTTTCAAAATATTCAGGTAAATTCTCAGCAAATAATTGGAACTGTCGCTAATTACTGGCCAACCTGTTTCAACTGTAAGTCGTTAAGGAGTTTCAGCAGAAGAGGTGGCTGCAGAATTTGATGTAAATTCAATGTTGCTTTCTAATATGATTGCCAGGAATTAAAACTCACCATTCTCAACTTTTCACTGATAAATTCTGAAAGCTCTTAATAAATAGTGATATGCAGATACTTAAGTGACGTATCTGGAGGCAGTATGCATGTCATCTCTAAATCATTCAGGACAAATTCCACTTACACCCTTAGTTTGATCATTCTAGCTGAGGGGGATAGTCTCCAATATTATGAGCAGCATTTTTTGTGCTAAATGTGTATTTTTTTGTTGTTGCTTAATTCTTTCTTTCTTATTCTTCCCTTTCTTTTTCATTTAAATGCATCTGGCATTTTATGTCTAGACCGTAAAATAAGGAACCTGTGGGCAGCTTGCTGAAAGACACATACATAATTGAATTTAAACAATCACAGTTATATTACACATGCAGAAATCCACAAATAAGTACGTAGTGAATGGGAGAGAAAAGTGCGCTTGGGTGACATTTGGGATTTCATTTTTAACGTACAGTGTCATTAGTTATCATAAAATCCTAGAATGGCCTAGGTTGGAAGGGACCTTAGAGATCATCTAATCCAACCTACCTGTCACGGGCAGGGACGCCTCTCTACTAGATCAGGCTACTCAAGGCTCTGTCCAACCTGGCCTTGAACACCTCCAGGGAGGGGGCAGCCACAACATCTCTGGGCAATTTATTCCAAAGTCTTGCCACCCTCGTACTGAAGGTTTTCTTCCTAAGATCTAATCTAATTCTATTCTCCTTCAACTTAAACCCATTTCCCCTTGTCCTATCAGTGGACGCTCTTGTAAAAAGTCCCTCCCCAGCCTTCCTGTAGGATCCCTTCAGGTATTGGAAGGCAGCTGTTAGGTCCCCCTGAAGTCTTCTCTTTTCAAGACTGAACAATCCCAGCTCCCGCAGCCTGTCCTTGTAGCAGAGGTGCTCCAGCCCCTGGATCATCTTTGTGGCCTCCTCTGAACACGCTCCAACAGTTCTATGTCTCTCTTATGGTGGGGGCACCAGAACTGGATGCAGGATTCGAGGTGGGGTCTCACCAGAGCAGAGTAAAGGGGAAGAATCACCTCTCTTGACCTGCTGGCTGCGCTTCTGCTGATACATCCCAGAACAGGGTTGGCCTTCTGGGCTGCATGAGCGCCCTGCCAGCTCATGTTGAGCTTCTCATCTATCAACACCCTCAAATCCTTCTCTTCAGGGCTCCTCTCAACCCACTCTGTGCCCAGTTTGTACCCAGTTTGTATTTGTGCCTAATTGTGCCTAATGTTAGGAGAAACTGTGAATTATTTCCACGAACAGTGCATTCCTTGTAAACGAAGGAAAATCCGTACTGGAGCATTTTACAAAAGTTTATTGAATAAACGTAAGAATGATTCAAAGTAGCTGAGCGCTTGCTTGATTGGGTCTCACTGGTAATAATGTAAGGGTTAACAACCAGCAGTGCAACTACAGCACTGTGGATGCCACAACAGCACCGCTGTTAAATAACGGGATTTACCAACACAGTCACGCGGCTGCTCAAGAGACACCAGCGACTGAATGCACAGTTGGTTGCAAACATCTTCACTCCCTTGCGCTGAAGCAAGCTGCTTATTTGTCTGAAACGTAGTCGTGTTTGATTTATTCCACAGGTACAGCACAGAAAAACATTTTCCCTATCAGCAAGGCGGTTTCTTTCACCAGTTGTTCAAAAAGAAGGGCAAAGCTTTATGGAAAGGGAGTCCCTAGAAAACTAAAAAAGTGATTCAGCTTTTTACGGGTTATTTTTTTAACAAACAGAACACAATTTTGGAATAACTAGAAATTCAGAGTTTAAGGCGATGCTTATGTACTCCATAGGAAACGAAAAAAAATTGCTCGTAGTTTGGAACCGTTTCTTTCTCTACCTGCAAGATCAGAAAGCTTCTCCTAAATCATGCTTGTGACACAGTGAACCCTTTTTTGTTGGTGGTGCACAACAAAATTTTCCACTTTCATGCAAATGTGGAAAATATAGCTACCTCCTTGGCAAACCAGATTTGATGGTTAAGAAGGTCTTTTCAGAGTCAAGTGGCAAAATCTTGAAAATACAAGAATGATGTAAACTGTGCTGGTAGAGACCATTTTCCCATTCACGTAAACTAAACCTAAACTAAACCAAACCCATTTCAAATGGTCCCCTCCTAGGGAAAATAATGGTTACCTCCTTTCAAACTCACTGTACAGAAACAAATTTTGTGGTTATTGATATTTCATCCTCGGCAAGTATGTTCAATTACATTATGAATCCATACACTCTCCAAATACTTTTCTTCTTTCTAAGTAATTTTCATTTGACAATCTAATTTGCTTTTCTCCTTTGCAAACCAGAGCTGGGAACAAGTTTAGTCTATAAAGCCATCCAGAAAATCTCCACAGTCTAATGTTTTAAACGATTGCGCATGAACTAGGCTTACATATCAAATAACAAAGGAAATACCAAATGGGAAGGTATAGGGCTATCCCTCCCTCCGCTGCAAGATTTTACTACAGATTAAATACCCTCGAAGGATTTACAAAGCAAACTTAAACCTGAATGTTTCTGCGTTAAGTATTTGGTTTTTCACGTTTTTTACTTCCTTTCAGTAAAAATTTTCCATGTGAAAGCCACAATTTTCAAAGCCCAAGGCAGGGCGCTGGGAGTGTTTGGATAATGAATCCTCTCCCTTTGGTTTTCTCAACCAACACACCCATTATTTGTTGCATTAAGATGTAGTAACTGCCATAACCTAACACCGTATGACATGAGGAACTTTCACAAGCTGCAACTTCTCTGTTCTGGTCCTATTATTAAAGATATTTTGTTTCACCGTGTTATTTTATTTGGCAGGATTCCTCAGAAGCTTTAGCCTGTGGAACACCCTCCCTAGTTTTAAGGAGTCTGCCATTTCCTCTCTTCCTGAAGTTCTTTCTTCATGAGTTCAGTTTCAGAAGCTTTCCATTCCCATTAAAAACTGAAAATGAAAATAAAAAAAATCCCTAATCCAGTGTTATAACAGTTGTCAAAAAATAACTGTAACAGCAGTCCAGGAAAGTAAGTCTGGTTCCTGCAAACCTGGAACAGTGCAAGTGGAAGCCAGAATTTGTCTTAGACATAGGCATGTTAGAGCAAAAAATCCCTTTAAGAGTGCCAGTTCCCTCTCACTGATGTGCCAGCCCTACTCACTATGCTCAGCTAGGGCAAGAGGCCACAAGAAAGAGGCAGCAGCAAATCCAACGGAACTGCGGAGTCCTTTCACTCAGGGCTCACCAGCATTGCTACCCTGAATGAAATTTTTTAACAATAACCAATTGAGTTCCAGTAAAACTTGCCATTTGTGCAGGATTTCCCTCTACCACGCTTTAACCTTCATCACCTTAATTATTCCCCACAAAAGAGCAGAGGTTTTTATGACTCATCCTCCTGATGTTACACTACTGCAAAAATAAAATAAATTTGTGTTTGAAATATATTTATGAAACTCCTTAGCCTTATTTGACCTGCTCTGAGAAAAAGCCCTTTCAGAAGGGATTTTAGAGGATTATGTAACCCTTGGTTTTCCAATAATAAACTAAGAATTGTATCTCAGAAGCTCACTTCTGCTGCCATTGCAAGACTAGGGGCAGATTTTCAAAGGACATACAACTGTTGACTGCAGCTTTGGTTTCTTAAAAATTAAAAAACAGTTAAAAAAAGTAGAGGTCGGGGTGTAGTCAAAAATATCCTTAATTTGCAATAACATATCCTTAGGTCATGCCAAAACACTTTCTGTTATCTGGATTTTAATTAATTCCTTTTAGACTGAATCTATGCTGGATCAGAAGTCACCGTCCCCGTTTTTCATCTAGCAGATCCATGGTACCCTTCAAAGGAAACACAAGTTTTGAAATACGGCCTTAGAATTTTTGGACACTTCTGCCGGATCATGATTGCTTCTACAAACGCGCTGTTACTTTCTTTATATGATGATGTTGTCTACCTGGACTTGACTGAAGCCTTTGCCACTGTCTCCCACAGCATTCTGCCAAAGAAGCTGGCGGCTCATGTCTCAGGTAGGTATATTCTTTGCTGGGTTAAAAACTGGCTGGCTGGCCGAGCCCAGAGAGCGATGGTGATCAGAGCTCAATCCAGTTGGCAGCTGGTCACAAGTGGCGTCCCCCAGGGCGCAGCTTTGGGGCCAGTCTTGTTTAATATCTTTCTGAATGATCTGGACGAGGGGATCAAGAGCAAGTTTGCAGATGACACCAAGCTGGGTGGGAGTGTTGAGTTGCTCAAGGGGAGGAAGGCTCTGCAGAGGGACTGGGACAGGTTGGATCGATGGGCCAAGATCAACTCCACACTAGGTTTAACAAGGCTGAGTGCCAGGTCCTGTGCTTTGGTCACAATCCCAGGCAACACTACAGGCTTGAGGAAGAGTGGCTGAAGAGCTGCCCAGCCGACAAGGAGAGCTGTTAGGACTTGGCAAGGCCCAAGTGCATCGATATCCTTACTGGCCCTGAGAATCCTCCCCTGGGGCCTCCACCCACAACCCTGTCCATGGGCCCAGAGGCTTCATCTAACCTCAGGCCTGGTCCTCCAGTCCCTGCCTGAGCTTCATCAGGCTCTCCAAGGAGAGCTACGAGGGTGATCAAGGGACTTGAATATCTCTGCTGTGAAGAGAGACTGAGAGACTTGGGGCTGTTCAGCCTTGAGAGGAGACGGCTGAGAGGGGACCTTATGATTGTATAGAAATATCTGAGGGATGGGGGTCAAGGGGAAGGGGACAATCTCTTCTCAGTGGTGCCCAGCAATAGGACAAGGAATAATGGGTTTAAGTTAGAACACAGGAGGTTCCACCTCAACATGAGGAGCAACTTGTTGGCTGTGAGGGTGCCGGAGCCCTGGCCCAGGCTGCCCAGAGAGGGTGTGGAGTCTCCTGCTCTGGAGACTTTCAAACTCCGCCTGGACACGTTCTTGTGTGACTCTGCTCTGGCAGGGGGTTGGACTGGGTGATCTCCAGAGGTCCCTTCCAACCCCCAACATTCTGTGATTTTATGATTCTATGATTCTGTGATTCTATGATTCTCTGTGCCTCTATGATTCTATGTGCCACTTCCCAGCCACAGCCTGGGCACAAGCCTCGTTGATCCCGCACCCTTGAACTCACTTTTCCCAGCTTGATCACAGAATCACAGAATCACAGAATGTTAGAGGTTGGAAGGGATCTCAAAGATCATCTAGTTATCTTGACCCTGCCTCACTACCAGGGACCTGTCCCAACACCACGGGGCTCTGACCAGCTCTGGTTACCATCACTGCACCTGTGCTGTGGATTCATTTCCCAGCTTGACCTTGGACCTGCCTTATCGCCGTCACCTTGCCTATGATCTGCACTCCCATTTGCCCCTACCTGTCACCTGCAAGCCTGCTCTGCCCATCTCACTGGGATACTAGGGGCCCTAGCTTGCAAGGCTCCTGCCTGCCATGCAAAGTTTCATATGCTGATTTTCATCTAAAGCAGCTCAACTGTGGCAAAGAGAGACCAGCTCTAGAGAAAACAGAACTCTCTAAGTCCTGGCCACCCTCCCATCAACGCCTCCTTCAATATGCTCTTGGCCCTATGTTTCATTGCAAATCATGGAGTGACATATTTATGAATAAAGAATACAAAATTTCCATATGATTCCCACATGAAATCACTGGGAAAGGATATTTTATCTTGTTTCCATTTTATACTGAAAACAAATAAACAGTGACAACAAAGAATAACAACATGCCTGCAAAAGGTCCATGGTGGTCTCTTTCTTTTGTTTTTTTGAAGATCCAGGGGTTTTTACATGAGCTACCCAGATTTAAATGAAAAACAGTGAAAGAAGAGTGTGAGCTACAATATTCATTGGTGGTTCCAGATTTGACTGGTCAACAAACCCACTTGTACCTGTTAGGTAATGCTTCAGGAGTGTGAGGAATACAGCATTTATTTTTATAAAACATACTACAGCTCTCTAATGGAAGATACTACAGAAGCATTGCTGTTACTCCTTTTAATGAAGAGTGAAACCAGAGCACGCGTTTGATCTGTTTTGACGCTGTTCCCCGATGTGCAGCATTTTTTTCTTTTTTGCCAAGATTTTATTTTGGCCTCAGAATCTCATTAACATCTAAGAGCTGTTTGTATTTTGGCTCCTTTTCTAAGTATGCTCTAAGCATAAAATGAGAAACAAATGAACAGAGGAGATGGCAATGAGGAATAAACAAAAATGCAAGAGGGGAATGCTCCATTTAGCCGGAAGGAAACACTGGTGAGTCTTCCATTGCTGTAAATCAGGAGAACGCAGTTTCCCACTTCTGATCCACCAGAGAAGTAAACTTTCCAGCAATTAGAGCTGTCAAAGAAACAGTCATGTGAAATGCCTGCAAGAATTTCATCTGCTCCCATCAATCCAATTTTGTTGCTAAGTTCAGCAAGGTTCACCAGCTTTACTTTGCTGATTAATGGATGCAGTCTGGTGGAACTCTGCCATTTTAACGCCGTGTAACGAGAGAATTATGAGACAGGAAGCCATTTCCCTACAAAAACACGTGAAAAAAACCACAAAAGTTTGTCCAGACTGTCATCAAGAGGGGTTAAAGATCATGTAGAAGCAAAGCCATGAAACTTAATTCTCTTCTTTATACCCAAGTCAGAGCAATAAAGGTAAAGACCAGGCACCTACAAAGTAAGATGAGCCTCACTTTGCATCAAGAGACTTTCCCACTGAAATGAATAAAAAACTTGTTTCTTGAACCAGGGCAATAACAGAATATGCTGTTTAGATCTACTTCGAAGACAAATAATGGAGCATACACTTTTCAGGAAATAAAAGTCTGTTTCTTAAGGATGAACTGCCTGTCTTCCTTTACACGTTCCACCCGTGTGCAGGTGGCAGCCACACGGCTCACAAGCCTTGCAGGTACAAGTGTGCCCTCAACATACATACAATGGACTCGGATGCCTGTTTATCAAAATAAATCGAGGACTGCTTTAGGAACAATGAGCTTTTTCTAATTATTTAGGATTAATTACATGTATAAAGCATCAGCCTTTGCAGAGACTGAATCCAAGAAGGTCAATGGGGGGGAAACAGGTGGGCCATAAAAAACATAAATGTATATATCGAGGGAAAACAAGGTGGGAGAACACAGAGACAAGGCGGCGGAGTAAAAGCTACACACACGGCCCTGGGAAGGAAAGACTGCTCCTACACACAATTCCGTGTGTGTACTCTGCAGGTTTGTAAGTGCACATACGCTGTATCGCGTTTAGCGAAATGAAGGCAACTAGCATGATCAATTAAAATTTTGGAAGATTTCAGTAAAATAAGAAACCCCCAAATCCTTTCACCAGTCCTAAATTCGAACCTGTCCTTTTCTTTAAACTCAGATGTGACTATTTATCTCTTTCTCTCCCAACGTTAAAAAATTCTGCACAAATATATATATCGCAGTTAATCAAAGCCTGAATTTTAACATCTGTTGACAGTTGTAATTTTTATGTTACTGTGCTTTTCCTTGATGCTTCACTAATTAACCAAGACTGTATTGTAATGCTCCATGTGTCCCATAAATCCAGGCGTGGAAGTTTGATATATCGCTTGCTGAAAGAGAAAGTATGTGCCTGATCGATCTCTGACAAGCCTCTGGAAATCTCTGCTCGCCGCATGTGCAGCAGCGTGCAGCGAGTGCTTGCAGAATGGGTTCAGAGAAATACAGGCCACCTTCTCTTCTGGCTGTAACCGAGTTTGAACTCAGCCATCTCAAAGTTCCAACGTTCTCCAAAGTTATGATAAGTTCTTTTACCTCTTATTTCTAGGCACGGCTGAAATGTCAAAATACAAAGGGAAAGACTGTTCTGTGGTATTTCCAGCTGGGACTTGTAATAAATCTTCACAAAGAAGGTCTGTTCTTGTGAGATTTCCACCACAGTTTTGTGGATTCAAGAGGTTTGGACAAGCTTTCTTTAACCATTTGAACTTTTGGCTGCTTATCTGAACCATTTGTGGCCGCCCATCACTGATCTTTGCTTATTGCTGAAGTGCGGCTCGGCTTAAAGCACTTTTTAAATAACTGCTTGGGGAAATTACGCGTGCAAAGTCCATACATCTGGGAATGCCCATTTCCACTCCATGACAGGATTCTCCTCTTGCCTGTCAACAGAAACACGCTCTCCTACAAAGAAAAACTTCTGATCCTAAAAAACAGCCCCTGAAAGGTGCAGTAAGAAAGCTAATGGCCAAACTCCTCCCCCAACTTTGCAAAGCCATTGACTACTCCTGCATTCCACTGACTTCCCCTGCAGTCACTGCCATGAAATGTCTCTGAACATCCAGGTTATAAGCCGTGTGTGAACCTCAGAAGATTCTCCACGCTGTAGCTCTTATATACTTTTTTTCCTGAAATAAGCTGTTCTGTTCTCTTTGTAAATCAAACTCCAAACCCACTTCCGACAGAAGTGACGGAATAACGCCAACTACAGTAGCAGGCATTTGGAAAAAATTAATTTGTACACTTACATAAGCTGAGAGGGTTAACAAAATCCCTTCTTCACACTCTGACCCTATAGTCTGTGTGGTAAGAAAACAGCTCCACCATTTTCCACATTACCTGACTCATTTTTATGTCTCATCTAGTACATAAAAATAAGGATAACAACATTCTAAAGTCATAACTTTCAGCTACAAAAGCTACTTTTAATTCTGCAGAGGGTAAAATATCAGTGTAGAGTAATGAAGCAAACATTGATGCTAGAGTCTTCGCCAAAATTTATGTGCTCTGTGCGGTGGAACTTCACCAGCTGATAGGAGCTGGGCCAGCTTTTTCAAGAAAGATGTCTTTGAGGGTAGAATGGATTTTTCTCTTAATTGTAAAATACCATTTTAATAGCACTGTAAAAAGAACACTGCCATTTGCACTAATACTTAACACTGGTAACTTTCTGTCCGTGGTATGCAAGAGCATAAACTGAGTGAATAACAACTTGAAAAAGAAGTTCAAGTGATAACAATAAAGATTTATTAGTGCATAGGGTTTTTTTTCCTTTATAAAAACTAAGTTTCCTGAATACCAAAAGTTTTGCAGGCCTTTAACCGCAATGGGAGTCTTAATGGCCTTTTTAAAATTATGTAACACAGCAGGTACCTGTCCTACTTGTGAGGTTCCTCCTCCTTCTCTGCATCTAAAACACGGTGAAAACCTTCTGAGTGTCCAAACTAATGCATAACCTATGGGCCAGACATTCCTAGCTTTCAGGGATACTACCACAAAATGATCCAAACAACAAATCCGTGAGGTCAGGAGTGCAATTTTAGAGCTTCAACGATAAATCACATTTTTTGCCTGCCAAAACAACCAGTCAAAGAAAAAGGAGATGCAATCGGGATTTTGCAGACCAGGGGCTCAGAAATTGATATGCAAGTATCCTCAAGAGGGACTAAAATGCCAGGCTTTTCTTAGCCCATGTTTGTTAGCTTTTTAATGAAAGCTCGTAAATATCGCCACTGAGCAACGACTCTAAGCCCAATCATGAAACAAAGTAAACAACCATTTTTACTGCTTTCATGAAAAGAATTCGACTCACTGGAATAAAAAAAATACATAAATTCATGTCCAAAAAGTACAAAAGCCTGAATCACTCTTGTCCGAGTTTATGAATTTGTTCCCCTCTTTTCACAGCTATAGGACAGTTGTTTTACAGCTGGAACATACACACAGACATCAGGCCTCAAACCTCCATCCCTTAAAAAAAACAGTAGGGAAACTTCTAGAGTCTGAATCTTGAGACTCAGGGCTAAGCAAGGCAGAATAATAAATCTCAGCACACTCAGTGTTTTGGGAAGTTCAGACACAGAGTCAATTCTAAATCCAGAAATCCTTTCCATGCATTCTTGTACCCACAACAAACTCAAGTTGCCCTTGGGATCGCTATTTTTTTGTTTGCTTTTGCCCATTTAACGGATTAAGGATCACTCCTTTTATGGCTGACAGATGCGTATGTTTTAATTCTGATGCACCTAAGTTGTTTTAGAAGATTTGGCAGCACAGAGGTAACGAGAAGCCTTACCCTGTCACTCCACCCTGTAAGGAACCAGCTCTTAGCACAGGGACCCATGTCGCAGTTCTCAATATCATTTGGCCGCAGCTTCATGTTACACTCCTCGTCATCAACAACGTCTCCAAGGTTGCTGACACATTTCACATCTCGGGTCCTCTGCCCCACTCCACAAGGCACCGAACACTGCAACAAAAGGGAGGTTGTGTCAGGACTCCGTGTGTCAGGGAGCTGGGAACATACAGCTCATGCATTCCTGCTAAGACAGCCACAGAAGATATAGAATACTCTGGGAATAAAAATGCTTTCGTAGTTTTAAATCATATTCTAAGTCTCTACTATTCTACAGTATACTATCCAGACTCATTTGGAAAACATAAAATTAAACCCTATCTTCAACAGGCCGTGCTGCACCTTATTACAGAATCACAGAATCAAAGAATCACAGAATCCTAGAGTCACAGAATCCTAGAATCGTAGAATCACAGAATTATAGCATCATAGAATCACAGAATCCTAGAATCACAGAATCACAGAATTATAGAATCATAGAATCACAGAATCAAAGAATCACAGAATCAAAGAATCACAGAATCACAGAATCCTAGAATCACAGAATCACAGAATCATAGACTGGTTAAGGTTGGATGGGACCTTGAAGATCATCTGGTTCCAACCCCCCTGCTGTGGGCAGGGACTCCTCTCTCCCACTGAACTGCTGGTATCTGAATAGCAGGCTGACATATTCTCCATAATTTTGATCTTGATCTACTACAGCAACTACTGACTCTAACCTTAATACATACATAGGGCTAAATAAGTCCTGGAAATTAACTCTACATGCTATGAGAGAAAGCGCCAAGTTGGCCACCACAGGCAAACCTATCAGGACCCTCCCAACTTCATACGGTATTTTTAAAAAAACATTGCTCAGAAAGCTTGTATACTTCGGTACACAGACGTCTGCATGTTTTGGGCTGTTTTCAGTCACTCTTTTTCAGGTCTTTCTGGTTACAAACAGTAAATCTCAATGGCCAATATCATGCAAGGTTGTCTTGAATTAAGATTCACCTATTTCCAAGGCTTTTCACATCCCACTTCTTGTTTTAAACAAAACCAAACTTCGTGTTTGATTAGTGATACCTGGAAGAAAATTCTTACTATTTTCTGAGGTTTTACATGCCGCATTAATGAATCGTACTTACTGAAGTCCATTCTGTCCTGATCTGCCATTCACTGCAGATCTTCAGCTGGCAAGTGCTGGTTGTCTCTGGTTTCTCCAGGTGCTGGCAGCGGTACTGCTGCACTGTCAAGGTACGGTTGGCGTACATTTGTCGGCATAAGATCTGTCGATGCTGCATGCCGAGGCCACACGTTTTGCTGCATTCAGACCACTCCCCTATATCCCAGCTAAAGGGAAAAAAAAAGACAAATGAAAAGAAAGAGGACGCATTTTTCCGGTAAAGATTTCTCTAACACTAATCTTTGACAGCACTTGAATGACATGATTATGATGCTGGGACAGAACCTTACAAAACACCACAGTGCATACAGATTGTAAAATTCATTGTTTCAAGACATATTACAAACACTAATCAAGACACTAATAGGTGATAGGGTTTGGGGTTTTTTTTAAAAACATCTATCTATAATATATATTATTGCCCTAATGACACTTCTCAAAGGTTTAAGATTCTGTTGCACAACCTTTTCCTAGAGCAAAGGCTCTGGAGAAGGACAACATACAAAAATCATGTTACAAATCTAGGAATTCATTCATCAGTAAAACTGAGAAAGATAAGCAATGAATAAACACATTTAATTTTATAGAGGAAAAAAATCTCTAGATCTATTCTCCCCATAGCAGGACTTCACTGTATTTATCACTTTTGTACAAACATGTCATTTTCCCCTTTCAGTTTTCATTTCAAGCACACAGAGGCACACAAATAAGGGAGGTATCGGAACTGTTCAGGCATTTTATTTCAAAATTCTTGTGGAGGGCAAGTGAAACCTCTATGGGCTTTTCAATAAATATTTACACATCTTTGTTTACATTCTTGATATTAGGCTGTATAAACAAATGAAGCTGAATGAATACGAGTTGTTAGAAAGAACAAGGTGAGAAAAATGTCTGGTGAGAGAAGACATCTCCAAGTAAACAGCTTCAGAAGTTCCTGAGTATCTAACGGGAACTAGGAAATCGCTTGTCAGGCACGCCTGATGGTAACATCACTGACACCATTAGAAACTTGGTGGGATAAGAAGTGGCCGTTTGCTTGCTCGGAACAGAACTGGAGAACAAGAGAGATGTAAAATACAGCTGTTGACCGCCAATAAAATTGCTAAAATGGCAACTGGGTTTGACTCTTTTCTCTTCTTGGTACACACCCAGGGGGCTGATTAGCTCACGTGGTCAGAGTATGCTGCTGACAACACCAAGGTCGTGGGTTTGATCCCCGTTGGGTCCCCATGTGTTGCCTGATCTAGGTGAGAGGCGTCCCTGCCCAGGACAGAGAGGTTGGATTAAATGATCTCTGAGGTCCCTTCCAGCCTAGGCTATTCTATGATTGTATGACCTTCGCCCCCCCAATATTGAAAGAAGTTGCTCAGCCTGTTGCAAGTCCCAGTCTCCGGACGGCAAGCGTCTCTTCAGAAGGAAACCGCACCTGAGCTGGCTGTGTTAGTGTGCTGGAAACACGACTCAGAATCCAGGCTTCAAGTTGAAGAACCGCTGAATCCCAGGAAAGAGGGGTGATGTTTATGAGGGCATTATCAACCTCATCTTTTAATATGATGCCATGGAATGAACAGGAGAGTACTACAGCACGCTGATGCGCTGTTGAGTGATAAAACCCACAGAGCCTCTTTTTTAGACAGGTATGAGCAGAAGCCCGTCCCTTGGAAAAAACGTACCCATAGAGAGACCACATATAATGTGCGTGCCTGAACGATCACGTAAATTTTGAGAAAGCTCTACACTCATTTGTTGCCAGCTTCTACTCTGTCTTCTTTGAATGGTTTTGGTCTCTGTGAAGGGGAAGAAGGCCAGCAACAACTACAGAAAAAGTATCCGCTACACTTCATGACACAAGTGCATAGTGCTTATCAGTTCAAACTAGTTTTTCCTACTTAGCACAACCTCTTTCACATGCAAAACCCCAGTGATATCAGCTTATTTCACTTCACTTAAATCATGATGTCTTACAAAGCTGGACATGGAAAGAGGTTGCAGGCCTCCTCTTCTGGAATGGGTTTGGTGCTGCTGTCACAGTAACTCTCAGACACCTCCTCGTGAGTGATCCTATTGACACACTGGAAAACTGGGTACTGTGATCCTGAAATGAAGAAGAAAATCAGGTTATGCATTGCAAAGGACTCTGCAGTCGTAACAGCAGCATCCAACACTGAGGAAGAAAGGAAAAGCGTAATTTCACGACAGGGAATACAGACCAAGGTTTTATACAAAATTTCCAAATGTAAGAGTTGAATACTACACTGTTTATACCGCAATACTACGGAAAGTCCTTAAATAGAGAAAATATAGCATAACATGGCATGTAGGAAAGGCTCCTATGTGTCTTCTATTTTCTGTGCACGGTGTATGAAGCACTTACCTTTCCCACATGTAGCACTGCACTCGGTTTTTCCAGTCTGTTTCCAGTTGTATTCTCGGTTGTGTCTTGGTGGATGCACAACAGGCACCTGGTTTTCTGGCTGATGAGAAGTAAATCTTCCTGGCTGAATAACTGGAAATGTTCCAGCTGACTGTCCAGTGAGAGAGTCAGTCTCCCTATGCAAATCCTCGTCCTCTTGATTTGTACTTTCTGGCATTCCTAACTGACCATTCAAGGGCTCCCCTGATGTTGGACAAAACCAAAAAAAAGGGGAAAAAAAAAAAAAAGAGCCTCACTTGCAAATATCAGCCTATGTTTTCATCCACTAATAATCACAACTGGAGCATTATTAAACTTGAAAGCAGCTCTAATCTGCTGCGCAGAGATCTCCTGATAGCGTCCCGCAAAGACTGTGTTGTTTTAAGCTAAGATAACCAAGTCTCAGTTAGCAAATGCATTAAAGGCTAAAGAATCTCCAAACACACTGTCAAAATTTCCCAAAGCTTTTGGTGTTGCACCACGCTCTGTATATTCTGTGCCTCCCGATGTCACAGCACAGCCGCCCCCCAATACGAACAAACTGCAAACACGCTCAGAAATTTGTTAAGGCAAGGCAGGAACATTGAAAGTAGGACCAAACTCGCTTGCAAGATTTCCACTGTCCTTCAGAACTTTGCACCAGTACTCCCAGCATGCATCCACAGCTCAGTGAGGAGCACGAGCTGTCTGGATTCTAGCCTGGGAAGGCAACAGCTCTGCATCCTCTTTAGTCGGGAAAGAGAAACTGCGAAGGGTTGTTTTAAATTATTTCAAACTCAGAACAAAAAAAACCACGTTCCATTTAATTTCTGAGACATGGTTACAGCGCTCCAGCTCATGCAAAGCCATGGTTAACATTTGAACACCAAAATTGCTACTGAAAGTAGAAATATGTGACCAGATTCCCTGCTACAGTATAAATAATCCTTGCCAGTATTAATTCACAAGTTACCAAATCTATGTGGCTTCTCTTTCAGCATGTAGGGTGAAATTCTGGGCCTCTCCCACACAAATGACAGCATTTACACTAAATTTTATGGTACGAATTACTCCATTAGCTTGCTGGTAATGTAAATGTGTTTAATAATAGGAAATAATGCATTTTACCTGGCCTCCTGTGAGCAAGCAACTGAGGACTAATGACATTATCTCCTGGAATGATATACTCATAATGTATGCCTGGGTTAGGCTGCTGATGTATCATCTAAAAAGAAAACCAGACATATATTCTTACATTACTCAGACTTAAATATGCACCTGAACTGATCAACTATGTAACATTAATTATCATTGGTCAGGACAAAAACATTTGTCAATGAGAGTCTCCAAAAAATGCAAAAAAAAAGATACCTGTTTCTGCAAAAAATAGGAAAATACAGGTCATTTGCAAATGGAGATAGCATTTGATGGCAGATAAACTGTTTCTCTGAATCATCTCTGAAAAATGTGAAACCCACGCTCAGAGCCAAGGCGCGGCCGGTGGGGTACCCCAGCCACAGCTTTGCCTCTTGCCAGCACGGGCACAGAAACGTTCTCTAAAGTCACCAAACCCTTCTCAGGTAGAAAGAGCTTGACAGATACCTGAGGAAACATCAGCAAGGAAGAAACAAAGTAGAGAAAAATAAATCCCACTGACTCCCATCTACAACTCTATCCAATTGTCTTTTTCCAGGTTTATCAGCCGTGCCGGAACGCAGCCCATGCAGGCAGCACACACGTGTTACTCTGCGTGTAGCATCTCACCGATCACGCTGCTCCTTTCACCACTGGGCAGGTAGCTCTGCATCACTCAGTGGAAACTCAACAACCAACTAGCTAAAATTTCATCCTGGGATGTATCAGGAGAAGCGCAGCCAGCAGGGCAAGAGAGGGGATTCTCCCCCTTTACTCTGCTCTGGTGAGACCCCACCTCGAATTCTGCATCCAGTTCTGGTGCCCCCACCATAAGAGGGACATAGAACTGTTGGAGCGTGTTCAGAGGAGGCCACAAAGATGATCCAGGGGCTGGAGCAGCTCTGCTACGAGGACAGGCTGAGGGAGCTGGGATTGTTCAGCCTTGAAAAGAGAAGACTTTGGGGGGACCTAATCGCTGCCTTCCAATACCTGAAGGGATCCTACAGGAAGGCTGGGGAGGGACTTTTTACAAGAGCATCCACTGATAGGACAAGGGGAAATGGGTTTAAGTTGAAGGAGAATAGATTCAGGTTAGATCTTAGGAAGAAATTCTTCAGTACGAGGGTGGCAAGACTTTGGAATAAATTGCCCAGAGATGTTGTGGCTGCCCCCTCCCTGGAGGTGTTCAAGGCCAAGTTGGACAGAGCCTTAAGTAGCCTGATCTAGTAGAGAGGCGTCCCTGCCCGTGACAGGTAGGTTGGATTAGATGATCTCTAAGGTCCCTTCCAACCTAGGCCATTCTAGGATTCTGTGATCACCAGCACACTGCTCCTCTCGCCATCAGAGCTGCTCAATAAAGAACAACTGAACAGGTGACAAAGGCCCATGGATTTGTTACAGCTGCTGAAGAGCGCCCGGCAACCCTCTTGCATCCTTCCTCATTTGTTTTCAGCTGAACGCAGACATACTCCCACTGCTTTACAGTGAGCTACAACAACTCTATCAAAGCGTTCTCTACAAAACACATGAGCTTTTCTCTTTTAAATGTGAAAATGAAGCCAAGTGGTTTCAGAACGCAGCAGCAGCAGTTCGTGTTACAAGAGCATGCCTTTAAAAGTCCGTGCCACTTCCGTGTGCTGGTTGAAACACTTCGGCATTACAAGACCTGAGCAAGGCAGGGTTTTATGAAATCTTTTTAAAGCTGTTAATGGCTCACTCCATACCCATCTGACTCGTACTTCACTGCTGCTGCTGATGGCCTGAGCATACTCACATCAGAAATCGGGGAAGCCACCAGCTGCTAATTGCATTAGTTTAGCTGTGATTAATTCAGTACTGCTTCTACTGACATTGGTGCTTTAAACGTCCTGAACTCTTTGTGGAGACTGGTCTGGTAGAAGCCTCAGATTACACCTAAAGTGCTTTTTTTTCTAAAAACCAAACCAAGCAAATACAGGAGCTTGCACTAGCTCTTTGGTTCTGACAGCCTACGGGCTGAAAAGGACAGTCATGCTGTGCCAATGGCTTTATGGCCCAGCAGAGCACACTTAGGCTTCAAGGTTTCACTAAATTCGTCACACCAATTAACACCACTCAGGCATTCAGACCTTTGTTTTTCCTTGTGTCAAAAGCACTTTTTCCTTGCCAAATATAATAGCTCTGGCCCTCAGAGACCACTCACTTTCCTCAACCGTCTAATAATGCATCGCCTAATATTTTTTGTAAGGGTTGGTCCTCCCCGTGTCACTTGGTTATCCAAAAAACACAGCTCTTTGTGTTTGGTGCTGGGAGAACGGAGCATTGTGAAGCTGACCTCAGCAGAAGAGAAACCCCACCTTCCAGAACCAGGACCCTGTTCTTAAGATGTTTCCAGAAACAGCTTTCCAACGGTTCTCATGGCTTTTCTGTCACATTTCTCGAAACAACTGACAGGAACTTGTTAGAAAGAGCTTAACTGACAAAGTCTATGAATATATAGTCACAGCTTTCCCGCAGGAAAATACCTCTAAGTATACAACAGTTTTGCTTTCAAGTAGCGGACCTCAGTGTTTGCTTCATACTTGGACAAAATGTGAATCTCTGTATCCTGATAATTACAATGTTCCTCTACATCTTTAGAGTAGAATAAAGAAAGCATCATCTCAGGAAAAGGAACAGAAAGCCATTTTGGAGTTCCCATCTGCAAATCTCTTCATTTTTCTACACAGAGCATAAAGACCATGAGTATGGATGAAAAGAGAATTACACAATCCAGGAACTGCAAGACAATGTCTGGGGAAAAAACCCCAAACCCGTGAGAGAGCTCGTGCCATACTGAGGATTAGCTTTCAGTCAGCCTTATTCATTTTTATCTTTAAACACTACATTGAAAAAGACACTAAACTCTCAGTTTGCAATGAATTGTAGTGTTCCTCCTATCTACAAGAAACTTCTCAGATAAGAGTCCAGCCAAATTAGATGTGGTGATATAAAGTAGCAGCCGCAGAGCAAAAATCATAAAGCTATGCACTTCCTGCCAGCTTTCTGATATTCATTGCAAAACCAAAAAAAAAAAAAAAGGATACTAAGCCTATATTAAAACATTAGAATACCATAAATTTAAGTTTATGGGGTTTTTATAGTATTACTCTGGAAATAGCTGTTTAATCCATTTTCTGATCCTTTTATCTCTGGGTCATCACACACTGAGCATCAATCAAGTGACAATAAAAACTTAAGACTAAACATCAGCTCAGAGCATCAGAAAACTACACGACGATGTGTGTATCTGAGAAACACGGACTGCACTGCAGAATGTAGGAGCCCAACCATTTCATTTTCCAGGCTTTTGCTGGTCTTACGCTGCTGTTGATCAGAAATTATCCCTCCCAAAAAAGGTAATGTTTGAATAATTACTACATTGCTTTATTAAGACACCATATAGCAGATGGGGAGCAACTTTGCCAACATCTAACTTTTCCCAGCTGGGTAATCATGGTTGTTACTATTAATTTTTTTCTGTGAAACAACCCAGTACACTAACTTTTCCATCCTAAACTGCTCTTAAGAGCGAAAAAGCTCTGGACAGAACAACCACCAGCCAATCTATTTTTTTTCCCAATGAATGGACTTCACTATGGCAAAGTGTACAACCTCAGAACACACCATTTATCTTTCAATGAATGGTAATCAACCCCAGTTATAATTCTTATTTCAATATCACGCAGTAAAAACCTGTCCCATCTGAAGTAAACAGCTTTTTCAATATGATTTCCCCCTCTTGGCCACAATTAGCCTTTTTTCTTCCTCTCTCAGATGACTATTATCTATGGTTTCCTTGCACAGCTTCACATTAAAACTGCCCCATTTCAAACCCCACATTCTTGAGTTTTTTGGACTTACTGAGACGGCTCTCACTCTGCGAGAGGCTTTGTCTGACTCAGGTATTTGCTTCAGTTCACTGTGAAAACTAAACTACAGCAAATTTGCTTGAGTGGCAACAAGTACCCAGAGAAAATCAAGTTCACAAAACAACCCCCCAGCCCTTTGTATGCTTTATCTCTGTTTTAGTGGACAAGTAAAACTGGCTTTACTGGATCAGGAGAATCTGAGAGAGAAAGGTTTCATCGTTACTTAGATTTCCTGTGATCTGGAGCAAGATGGGAGCAGCCACAAGCAACAGCAAAATATCAAAAATACTTTTTCAAAAATCAAAGGAACCAAACAGTAGAAAAGTATTGGTACCGAATGCAATTTCAGTGTGGCGCATTAACAATGAGCTCAACGATTTTTTTTCCATCAGGAAGATTAATCTAAATACAGGAAACTTACATAGACATCGAGGACTTCATTTGTGGGCCCCTCCGCTAAAAACGACTCTCCTGCAGTGCTGGAGATTTCATTCGGGCGTTTGTAAGTGAACATCGTCCCACCTCCTTCGTATCTCCCAGGTCGATCAATTGCCCAGTTGCCGTTGATGATGGAGCGTCCTGAGCGACTCCGCAAGGCTGCAGAGGATGGGGACAGAAACACAAAGACGTTGCTCAGAGGAAACCACCTTCACCACCAGTGCCCAACCCAGTCCCCAAAGGTGCGTTAGGCTGCCAGGTGTTCCCCGATGCCAGGGGACAAAACCGCGTGGTCGCTGAGAAGAACAGAGTTATGGTTGTGCAAAAAAAAAACCCCAAGAAAAAGCCAAGCTTAGAAAACTTTGTCCAAACACTTGCTGCAAGAAAAGAAAGAAAAGCCTAAGGTAGCTGGGAAACATCACAGTTTCTCCTCGGCTGTCGCGTGACTCTCAGCCAGGCAGCGGCGTACACTGAACGTACGGCGATGCTGAGAAAGTGATTTTCTTCCACTTCCTTCCCACAGAATCAGCTATTTTGTGATTTAGACAGAACCAAAAAAACAGAGGCAGGTACGGAAAATCAGTACACTACACAACACGGAAGCAAGAAATAATTTAGGAGCATCCCGAGTTGCCAAATATTCCGGTTATTCTTCATGAAGCCATTTGGCTACTCCCTCCATTTCCTTTTCAGCACAGAATTATTTTTTTGCCAGAACATCTGCAGAGCCCTGATCTGCAGCACTCTTTGGAACGACAAGCTCTGTGAAAATACCAGTAGGATCTCTCGAGTAATGAAAAGCGACAGGATAAAATATGGATTCAATACCCAGTTGCGCAGTGCATTCCCTCTGTCATCACAGGCAAGTCACTGCCTTCGAGGTGCCTTCTTCCTACCTCCTTTATCTGCGACTGTAATTTTAACTCCTTAAAGTCTGAAACTCCTGCCACACGTGCGTGTGTAGTTTTATGCAATATTACAGTTACACATTTTAAAATATAGCAGTATTTTGAGGCTGAAAACCTGTCAGTCACTGCTTAAGTACACAGGAAAGACGTGACCCTTTCCCTAAAGACTCTACTCAAAGATTTTCAATTTTACTATGAAAGAATTTGCTTTTAAATAGACTTTAAAACAGACAAAAAATAAATATACTAATATCCTTGGCTGTATATCGCTCGGCAATTTACTTTTTACTGCAAATACGAGGCATGAGCTTTGAATTTATACAAATTTAGGGTTGAGGACCCAGTTATTCCGGAGACTGTTTCTTTTTTGTCCTGTCACAACAATTGCAACACTCCGTTAAAATGCTCCCAGCGTGATACACAACTATTTACGCTGGTGAGAAAAACTTTTAAAACTTATGTGCATGACCTAAATGACAGGAAATTAAATTTATGAGGTTAATTCCAAAGTAATAGAGAAGAAACTTAAATTGTTCTTACATATTCCAGACATCTGACTTAACCGACTCAGCCTTCCTGCCTTTGCTGTGGGTCTCTGGGTGAAAAACACCGGTGTGACTGTGTGCTGAGAAACGGTCCCAGAATGTCAATGTAAAGGTGCATTATGGTAAGATAAAAAAAGACAGCGACAGAGAACCACACTGCAAGTACTTGTTCGTTCGCAGAAATTAATGATTTTATGTGCAATAGTATTGCTACGTTTCAGAAACTGTGTCAAGCACTTTGTTACTCTTCTTTGAGTAGAAAAATGCCTGTATGGAAAAAATGCCATATTTATAAGGATATATATAAATATAGGCACATATATAAATATAGACATATATAGATATATATTTATAAGGATGTATAAAAAGATAAGACATATGGATTAAAAATTCCAGTTCAAAACAGAAAATAAATGAAATCAATGAAAGAAAAAGCCTTGTAAATTAAAACTAATACTTTCCACACGGTGTATCTACAAGCCCATCCAACAAGAAGCTGTTGAGTGGAACATTGTAATATCAAAGATTCAAGAAGAGATTGGACTGGTAGATTTATTTTTTTGTTATAATTAATAGAAGTAAATAGCTGTGAAGGACACTGGAACAGATTGCCCAGGGAGGTGGTTGAGTCGCCATCCCTGGATGTGTTTAAGTGTCGCTTAGATGTGGTGTTGGGTGAGATGGTTTAGGGGTGAACTTGTAGTGTAGGGTTAATGGTTGGACTTGATGATCCCAAGGGTCTTTTCCAACCTGAACTGTTCCATGATTCTATGATTCTATGATTCTATGATATTTAAGGTCTGAACTTTGTAATATCCTACGTCTATCAGGCTAGGACCAATAAGTTGAGTGAATCTATTCGCCAAGTGCATATTCTTACGATACCTTACGAAATACTTGGCTGTCGGTCACTACAAAATCCCAAACTGGATAGATCACAGCCTCGATCACAGAGCAAGTAGCGTAACCCCACTAGAAGAGTGAGCTGATATCCAGGCTTAAAGACAATCCAGAGCAGAACTCAGAGCCGAACATCCTGCGTGAAGGGACAGTGAGAGTGCCAAGTGTCCTCGCCTTGTTAAGTTGCACGATTCAGAGTCTTTTGTGTCTTGAATTTAATTAATATTCACGAAACTGTTTGCAGATGACAACTTCATCGTGGTTTTTGATAAATTTCGTAAATAGTGCTTAGATACCATCACGTACTTAGGTCTCCTGTAAGTCCTTACCATCGTTATTCATTAATGAAAAAACAATGGTTCATTAGACAAAGTGGGTGTATCAGTCTTCAAGCATCAACCAACTAGAATTTTAAGTTAGGTCTGTGATTTCCGGTCAGCTTGCACTAGTTTGCCTTATGATACATGCAGAAGCAGAGGTACACAATACTAATATATAACTAAGAGACCCGAACTGCAGTTCTATGGGCTATACTAATCACCCTTGCACCAAATCAATCCAGTGACACCTCTAGAGAGACCAAGGACTCAGCACCCTAATTCTACAAAGTAAGGCAACAAATTACACGAGAAGACACACGCGACCTGCAAATATAAAATATAAATTTGTTTATTCTTTACCATTCCATTTGTGTAAAAAAGCTTTCCACAGGAAAGCATCTGTGTTTTATTAAAAGAAAAATAAGGTAGTAAATGAACAAAATAGGTATAAAAGTAGATCAAGTTAAAAGACTTTGTATCCTTGCATTCCCTTCTATGCTGTAAAGAACTTTTTTTTTTTTTTCTCATCATTCTGGACAAAATGTAAGATGTGGGAAGGTTAAGGATTAAAGCAGTTGGCTACCACCAGTTCTGAAGCTATGAGAAAGAAGCCCAGATTGTTGCCAGTCTTTACTTTCAAGGAATTATGTAGGACTGGCCTGGACCACTTGTCCCTGTACAGAGCTTTGATGGGTGAAGTTTCAGGCTTTTACTTCTCCCTATGCGAAACACTCAGTGTAATGTTTTGGACTTCAGAAGGAAAGAAAAGTTAATCTTCATCATTCCCAACAGAGCACTAAAACTGCTGGCATAATCAAGAAACTGGTACGTTTGGCTTGCAAATGAAGTAACAAAATGTCAGGAACATTAATGGTTCTGTTAAAATGTAGTCACAGATTTTGAAATTTTATCTTACTTAATGCAACATGTTTATTTTCCCAACAGCTATCATGCATGTACTTGCTTCTCAGGGCTCGCTTTCTGACACATTAACAAAACAGCCTCTATACGGCCTCTAATGCGGTTCAACAAGGGCAAGTGTAGAGTTTTGCACTTGGGAAAGAATAACCCCATGTGCCAGTATAGGCTGGGGACTGACCTGCTGGAGAGCAGCGCAGGGGAAAGGGACCTGGGGGTTCTAGTGGACAGCAGGATGACCATGAGCCAGCAGTGTGCCCTTGTGGCCAAGAAGGCCAATGGCTTCTGGGGGTGTGTTAGAAGGGGGTGGCTGGTAGGTCGAGAGAGGTCCTCCTGCCCCTCTGCTCTGCCCTGGTGAGGCCACATCTGGGATATTGTGTCCAGTTCTGGGCCCCTCAGTTCCAGAAGGACAGGGAACTGCTGGAGAGAGCCCAGCGCAGCCACAGAGATGATGGAGGGAGTGGAGCATCTCCCTGAGGAGGAAAGGCTGAAGGAGCTGGGGCTCTGCAGCTTGGAGAAGAGGAGACTGACGGGTGACCTCATTAACATTTATAAATATGTCAAAAAGACATTCATCAATATTGTAATCAGTGGTGGCCCTTGGACAAAGTAGAGGATGTTGGGAAAAGGCCCTTTCACAAATTTTTGGGCTATAATACAATCTTGCAATTAATGTTGTTTTGCCGTTGGGATAAAGTGCCCTACTTGGATCTTTTCTTTACACGCAGAAATTATGCACGTTAGGCGAGGAGATCACCTGGGCGTCCAGCGCTGCGATAAAGAACACCTGCTTAATAGTCACCAACACTATTGAGTCCTGCTTTTGGCTTTTCATGGCATCACTATCCTTGTTGCTTATTCCCAAGCGACCCGTTAAGCTAATGAAAAAAAAATTCCTCTGATTAACCTTTTTCACGAAAACAAAGGAAAAAATTACTGATTTGCAAGTTGTGAGCCTATCCCCATATCTATATAATTCTAGTTAATTAATGGCAGTATTTTGTCTGCAGCACAGATAAAACTGTGGAGCCCAGAGTCTGAATAGATAATAGAAGAAAATGGGTTAAGTACCGCCAGTGCAGACTATGTAATTATTAACTATTTTCCAAGCATATGGGGAGAAGAAAATATAACTAATAAGAAAGTTGGGTTTTTCTTGGTCTTACCAAGAGATTGTTATATATATAGGCTAATACAGACTCAGATTTTCCAGAGGAGCTAGAGGAATCTCAGTAGCAACAGCACGACACATCTACGCTCCTAAACAATGAGATATGATGACGATGAATTTATCATGCTGAACGGTTGATATTCAACATTTCAGATGCAAATTTCTTATTTACCCTCTACAATTCCACCTTAGAAAAGAGAAATTCCGGTCTTTATGTCTTCGATTAATTCACATTAGAGTTTGATAAATTCCCTCTTCTCCCTTTACCGAAATTTCTCCACTACTGCTTTTTAGGAGCTATAAAGAATGTGTTAGCTAGAGCCTTAATTTTCATCTAGGCCAAAAATCATATAATCCATAACCTAATCTCTTTTTTTTCGCATTTCAGACCTCATTTTTCACCATTTAGATTAACAGCGAATTTAGGTTTTTGTAAAAGTACATCTAGTACACCTAGTTTCATACTCTGCTGGGGACATTTTTTCCATATTTGAGCTAAGTGTGTCTTTATGAATGGTAAGAGAAAAGAGTTTGTTAAATAAACTGGCTTTCTCTTATAAACACAAACTAAATAATTACTGTAATGGCAACAGGTTGAGGATGTCTAGAAAAATACTTCATGCTATCAAATTATAGCATAGATACTTATCAAAGCCTTTAACTTTATACAATCCATTTCAATCTGATTCAAGCCAAAAATTGGAGTTTTATCAGACAGAGAGTAAATACAGGGAAATCCATCTTCTTAATCCATTTTTTGTGGGCTAGATCACAATGATTGCCATAATTCAATATGGTTACATTCACAGGCCACTGCCAGGTGGTAAATCAAGACACTGATATTTCTATGTACATCGTATTCTGGTGAGATCCCCTTCCACACCCAAATACATTAACGGAGCATGCTACCACTTCCTCAGTGGGCAAGCTGTTCATCTGCACATACTACGACCCATAAACGCCTTGTAGTATAATTCCGCAAACAAACTGGACATCAAGGGCTGCTCTTACACAGTGGCTCAGAGTCTAGAATGCTGCTGGGAACAAAATGAGAGCAAAGTGGTTGAAAATGTCTCGGAGAACGTTCTTGCTGCACCAGGGAGCCACTGCCAGCGCACAGCCCAACGCCACTCTCTTCCGCGATACAACACAAGGTTGACGGACGGTGGCAGTCTGCTTGGAAGTGGGGAAGGACAAGCCTTGGGAGAAACTCTGCTGCCCTGTACTGTATTTTGTGCTCAATAATCTCCTTTCGTTTCCCTCCTCTAGTATAACCTATAGCCCAAGTGATCCAGAATCAGGGATCCAAAACGTTCTTCTGCTCAGTCCCCTTCTTCATTCAGGCTGACCTCAGCCTACACAGCATTGAAAATCTAGTTTGTCAGGTGACCTTCTTGGCAAAGCACTCCCCCATCTTCGAGCAGGAGAAGATTTCACCCCACACATCGGTTCCATCTGCAGCCTTTTTACACTTCAGAGCATTGATGCCAATGGTGAATCACTTAAGCACTACTTTAATATCTACCCTGTCATTATGCTATGAATATTAATGGTAAAACACCACTGAAAACTTGTTGACAAATCGGAAGTGTAGCATAGAATCACACAATGCTGGGGGTTGGAAGGGACCTCTGGAGATCACCCAGTCCAACCCCCTGCCAGAGCAGGGTCACCCAGGGCAGCCACACAGGAACGCATCCAGGCGGGTTTGAAAGTCTCCAGAGCAGGAGACTCCACACCCTCTCTGGGCAGCCTGGGCCAGGGCTCCGGCACCCTCACAGCCAACAAGTTGCTCCTCATGTTGAGGTGGAACCTCCTGTGTTCTAACTTACACCCATTATTCCTTGTCCTATTGCTGGGCACCACTGAGAAGAGACTGCACCCTTCCCCTTGACCCCCACCCCTCAGATATTTCTGTACGTTAATAAGGTCCCCTCTCAGCCGTCTCCTTTCAAGGCTGAACAGCCCCAGGTCTCTCAGTCTCTCTTCACTGCAGAGATGTTCAAGTCCCTTGATCACCCTCGTGGCTCTTTGTGTACAATACATCTTTCAATTCACCTCTTATTCCTGACTAATGAAATACACAAATGGCATAAACTACTGATCAAAAAACTAAAGCTCTTTTTTTTTGAGAGAAGAAAGCCAAAGAGGAACAATCCTATAAGCGTAGGAAAGGCTTTAGGATCCTTCAGAGGCCAGGCATGTGGCATGCACCTGTTTCACACAGGACTGGTGCTAAGTGCCAAACTCTGCAGAGATTGTACAGTTATCACGTCACATAAAATCAATTGAATATGAGAACCAGTCCTTCAATAAAGCTGTTAAGTCACCTACATTTAAAAAACAGACAAATAAGTTTAACCAAATTAACTGAACCAAGAAAAATCTTCATCAGAGATGATTTTACCAATCCAAGTAAACACTGGACTTGGACACACTGTTAGAGTGAGGTTTTGTTTGAAAGGGTTTTGGGATTTCCCATTATATTGCCTTCTAGTTAACAACTTGGTTCTTTTATTTTCTCCACACCTTTTATTTCTTTTCTGTTTACTCTTCTTTTTTTTTTTTATTTTTATACTAGCTGCCAAAAAAAAAAATCTAAAATACAAACCCTGACCACTTCATCCAAAGAAACCACAGCCAGCTGATTGAACAATGTCTCTTCCACTCAAGCCAATAAAATCACTGCACCAACAGCTTCTTCTGCTGAAAAAAAAACCCCCTAAATCCAAACCCAAACCAAATGAAAAAACAGCCCATGAAAATAAGCAAATAAACAAAAAAAACCTCACCCAACAACAACAAAAAAAGCCAAGGTAACAAACACATGGAATTATACTGCAAACCACAGCAATATAAAAAATGTACTGGCTGAGCAACACACATAAAGGCTTTCAGTGGCGTCACACACACAGCCAAAAGGCAGACAGTACTGCTCTCTGAACAGCAAAACTCTCTGAAGCTCACTATTGCTGCCCCACTGATCAGCTGATGGTGTTTTCTTGTCTGTCATAGGGCTTGTTCAATACTTTTCTCAAATACCTGATGTAAACACGCTCTCTTCTTCCGTCTTCTAAATGCATCACGAAGAGAAAGGCTGTGAGGCTTTGTCACACCTCTTTTTTTGCATTACTACATTCCAGAAAAGATAGACGCCAGGAGCCTCATCGGAACTGAGCTAAACGTTCATCGCTCCAGGACCCAGCCTTCTGTCATCACTCTCCCTGTGGAGCAGGCAGGAAGCTCAGTGCTTTGTTCAGCAACTGCTGCTGCAAACAGCACGAGATCTTCAATGCACTGATCAGTGATCAGTAATGGCTTTCGATGCTTACTCAGACAGGGAAACACGACTGGAGTAAATTTCTAGAGCATGAAGGTCATCTATACCTATTGCCCCAGAGCTGTAGTCTCTTTATTTGTGTTTGTGCATGCACACATAAAGCCGGAGAGTCACCAACACGTCTGCGTTAAAACCTGCTCAAAGACAAGACGTGTTGCTGCACTCTTGTTTACCAAAACCCTCACTGCCACCCTGGTTGCTAACGACGAAAAAAGACAACATGTTACTGCAACCTCAGTTTTATGTAACATATCAAACATAAGGGATTAAAAATTTATTCAAGAGTTCTTCTCCCATCTCTTAGGTTCATTTCTGTCGACACTAAACAGGAATGTACTATAAATCCAAAACAATGATGGTAACATTCCTTGTTTAAATACGCAGACTGAAATAGCCTTCAGTATGAAATATTTATCCGTCTTCTTTTAATCAATCCCTGTTTCAGTGCTTTCAAGTTCACAGCCTACTCCACTAACAATTATTTTACTTCCAAACTAAGTATCATGCTTACATTATTTAAAGATCGTAACTCCTAGGGAAAATACGTGACCATGAACTGATAGTGTGAACCACAGATCTTCCTGGGCAACATTGACAGGCATATATTCCAAGCCCAGAGAGTTTCAACGCTGTGCGTCTTTCATTTATAATCCCACCAGAAATCTACACAGTACCTTCAGTGGTCAGCAGCATTTCCTGACTAACGGAAAGGAAGAGAGAAACAAACCCCACCCTAAATATCAGAATACAGGTTCGTTCCCCGACTGACTGTCGGATACAGTTTAGGCTAATGATCACTTGAGATAGAAAGGAATTTTTGGTTATTGAGTGGAGCGAGAAAATATTTTCCATTTTCATCCTAGGATATACCCACGAATACCCATGACTTTATTTCGTTTTGTCTTTCTTTGCATTCATTTAATGCATCATTCTCGTGACTCTGCCTCATACTTGCAAACACACGGAACAGATTTTTCATATCTTCATTACGTTATTGCTGTTGTTACTGTTAGGTATTAAAGCTCTTTATTCAAATCAGGTGTTACTATAACATATTGCTTTACTTCCCAAGCAAAGGGCCAAGCTTTTCAGCCCATCTAAGGCAGCCCAGTTCCATGGAAATCAATGGCCCCATTGTAATTCACAAGCTGCTGAGGATCTGCCCCTGCTTGCTGGAACAGCAGCTTTTTTACGTCCACAAGCACGTAAGCCTAAAAGTCTGCGGAAAGTTCAAAAGCATTTCTAATTTTCGTGCACTTTTTTTCCAAACACTTTTCAAGTTATTTGGGCAGTAGAAAAAACACTTTATCCAGCCAGGCTCCAAAAACCTTTAATACAGTTCATTGCAACAGGAGAGCTTAATGGGCAGTTTTAGGCTGCTCCTTATCCTGCTCACAGGATTGCCAGGATCCAATTAATTAATGTCAGAAAAACACTTTGAAGATAAGAAGCACTTTCTGTGACGACTTTCTCGAAGAACCAAGGAGCTTTTGTTTCAACAGCCAAGTTCTGGATGGAGGCATGAAACACAAGCCCACAGGCCGGTTGGACTTGAGCAGAAACCACCACCGCGAGAAGGTGAAGGAGGGCAGCCTTGCACAGCAAGAAGCTTTAGGCACTGCTCCCACCTCCCTCTGGAGCTATTTACCAGGCTGAGTGGATTTTAAGCACTAAACAGCCACATGGCTATTCAATAAGAATTTTAAAAGGCGGTGTCTTGAAACGCTTTTAGAACATCTTAATGATCTATTAAAGTCTGGGAACCTTTCAAACAAGTCCCCATGTGTTGCCTGATCTAGTTGAGAGGCGTCCCTGCCCATGACAGGGAGGTCAGATTAAACGATCTCTAAGGTCCCTTCCAGCCTAGGCCATTCGATGATGATGATGAAGAAACCTAGGCAGCTCTGCTCACGCTCCCAGGCACCATGGACACTAAATCATGCACAAGATTAAAAGTCTGGCCTGTAGTGCATTCCCGCAGAGGGCACTTGGAGGATTTTCCTCATATTAATTTGGACTCTGAGAAAGCCAGATCATCATAACAGTCAAGAGGTTCAAAATAAATATTTAACTTGAATCCCTCCTAATTTCTGCCGGGGGGGGATGCAAATATGCAAGACCTTCAGGAGCACCCTCGCTTTCATCTCTGTTGTGAAACTTTGCAAAAGATTAGTAGAATTCAGCTGACGCACAACATGCCAAAACAGAACCTGCTCTTCAGACTCTTAAGTACCTTAGCCCAGCTAAACACATTACCACTAAACACTTGCTTGAAAACCTGATCTTGAAAAGAGAAGACTTCGGGGGGACCTAACAGCTGCCTTCCAATACCTGAAGGGATCCTACAGGAAGGCTGGGGAGGGACTTTTTACAAGAGCGTCCACTGATAGGACAAGGGGAAATGGGTTTAAGTTGAAGGAGAATAGATTTAGATTAGATCTTAGGAAGAAATTCTTCAGTACGAGGTGCCCAGAGATGTTGTGGCTGCCCTGCAGGTGTTCCAGGCCAAGTTGGACAGAGCCTTGAGTAGCCTGATCTAGTTGAGAGGCGTCACTGTCCGTGACAGGGCGATTTGGATGAGATGATCTCTAAGGTCCCTTCCAACCTAGGCCATTCTAGGATTCTATGAAATAGTGTATTTTTAAGGTTTTAAGTCATCAGAGTGAGTACATACGCAGGCGTAAAGAATTCCACTTGTTTGTCTTCCAACATGCATGCTGAGAGTCACCGTGCTGTTTTCTGAAGTCTCTGAAACTCTGAAATAGCTGCCTGGTGTTATTTTTAGAATAACATTGTGTTCTGCTTGTCAGTATGCTCATTTCACAGCCTGTTAACTGGAGACAAATAAAGGCAAAGCCCACAGATGCAAGCTGCACCGTCCTAAATCGCTCGTGACAGCACAACTTCTGCTTGTGGCAGGGTCACTGGACATGCTGCTCCCCGCGTCCTGGGCACACACCTCTGCTCACATACCATTTGTGAGGAAGAAGAAGTACTCCAAAGGGCCACCATCTGTACCAGACAGTTCAAGGCCAATACAAAAACATTAGTAGACTTTCCCATGTTTAGCTTTTTTAATCCAACTATCTAACAAGGCTCAGGGCAACTTTCTAAATGACAAATATGGGCCGTTTCTTCACAGAACGGAACAAAATCCCGTGTTTCACTCTGCAGTTCTCCACAACCTGTCCTCTGCCCAACTGCTTCAAACCGAGCCCACTCTACAAGGCACAGGAAAGGAACCCTCTGTTTCATTCACAACCAGTGAGCATCGGCTTATAAATTCCCGACAAACTTTGACGTTTCCATGCACAATACCCTTCCCTCGAACAGAGCCAATCACTGGTAGTTAACGATAAACCACGTCTGTTGCTCATTAGGACTGTTTGAACAGTTTCAAAACAACCCCTGAAGAACTGCTTTGCGCTAGAAATTCGAAAGCTTTAGGAATGACCTATGATGTGCTATTAAAAGATACAAGGGTTATAGGAAAAATTTAATTTCTCACTGTATGAATAGATACAGTCTGAAAAAAACACTATATTGTGAAGATTACCTGCTTTTTCCAACTGATGCATCGGAGACATTTTTTCCAAAGTCTGTTTCGTTAAACATGCAACAGGAAAGGATGATGTTGGAAAAGTTACAATCTCTTAACACAAATTTAAGACTGCACCGTGCTTCTCAGTCTGTTTTTTTTTTTATCTTTGGCAGAAGACAATCAAATAAAGGTATTGTCTGTTTGTAATGTAAAATCAAGTTAAAACCAATCCCCATGGCTTGACATTGCCCTGCATTAATTAGGCTTGGGCAAGGAAAGAATAACAACCAAATCAGAGGGAACTATTATTCTGGATATATAACAAGCTCTTCTAGCTCTGCCAGACACTTCGGGAAAAATCAGTCCCCCTGGTCCTCTGGAAAACGAACCTAAAAGAGAATGATGAAGTGCTATGACAGAATTCCAATAGTAAACTTAAAATTCCACTTAATGAAGGAATCTTTATTCTGCAGTTCGACGGAACATCTGCAGACACATTATACAATACAACATTATTGCCTTAGGTCCTTACAAGCAATTTACAAGACAAATGACAGGGTCTCTTTTTGCCAATACAAATATATCTTTTTCCCAACTTTTCCAAAGCTCTGGTATTGCTTATCACTTAAACGTTCTTGGGCTTTGGTTAGTCCTCCTGCTCAATGGAACAGTCCAGCTCTTGCTCCTCCCTGAGGTTTACAGCCCATAACTGCAGTGAAACTGCTAATCTTCAAGTCACATTCAGATGATCCTTGCTCAGTACCAGCTACAGACAAGGTGCGGAAGGAAGAGCTGCCATCACAAAATCACAGAACGTTAGGGGCTGGAAGGGACCTCAAAAGATCATCTAGTCAAGCCCCCCTGCCAGAGCAGGATCACCTACAGTAGATCACACAGGAACGTGTCCAGGTGGGGTTTGAAAGTCTCCAGAGAAGGAGACTCCACACCCTGCCTGGGCAGCCTGGGCCAGGGCTCTGTCACCCTCACAGGGAAAAAGTTTTTTCTAATATTTTTATGGAACCTCCTATGTTCCATATTGAACCCGTTGCCCCTTGTCCTGTCATTGGACATCACTGAAAAGAGCCTGGCTCCGTCCTCCTGACACTCACCCTTGACATATTGATAAACATTTATGAGGTCACCTGTCAGCCTCCCTCTTCTCCAAGCTGCAGAGCCCCAGCTCCTTCAGCCTTTCCTCCTCAGGGAGATGTTCCACTCCCTCCATCATCTCTGTGGCTGCGCTGGGCTCTCTCCAGCAGTTCCCTGTCCTTCTGGAACTGAGGGGCCCAGAACTGGACACAATATCCCAGATGTGGCCTCACCAGGGCAGAGCAGAGGGGCAGGAGGACCTCTCTCGACCTACTGGCTATAGCAATCACTCATACCGAGTGACTCAAAGCTGGGCAGTGTCTTCTGCAGGAGAAGTGCTGCTGCAGGTGAATGTGCGTGAGTGAGATGGACTTGAGCATTAACCTCCTGATGCAGATTAGCTGCAGCTGGACTAAGATGTCCTTAATAACCCCCTTTTATTAGCATTGTATGGTTATGCTTTATTAGCATTTAGTGGTTACTGGCAGTCAACAGATATCTCAGGGTCCATAAGCCATGAGGAAGGGGACAATCTCTCCTCCATGGTGCCCAGCAACAGAACAAGCAATAATGGGTTTAAGCTAGAACATGGGAAGTTCCACCTCAACATGAGGAGAAACTTGTTGGCTGTGAGGGTGCCGGAGCCCTGGCCCAGGCTGCCCAGAGAGGGTGTGGAGTCTCCTGCTCTGGAGACTTTCAAAGCCCGCCTGGATGCGTTCCTGTGTGGCTGCCCTGGGTGACCCTGCTCTGGTAGGGGGTTGGACTGGGTGATCTCTAGAGGTCCCTTCCAACTCCCAACATTGTGTGATTCTATGATTCTATGTCTGTGTTAGCAGGGTGAGCTGGTAACCTCTGCTAGGTAGCTCATGGAAAACAAGTTCATAATCTCGGAGCCAACATTTACCTGACCCAGACCTCTCAGCCAGCCCACCAAAATTTTCTGAATTACAGCAGTTTGATTATAAGACAAATATATAAAATAAATAAAGCCATGGCCGCGAGGTAACTAGAGCTGCCATGGGTATAAATATGAAAGGAAGATTGGGTCTGTAAGGCTTCTAAGCATCCAGATTTTTCTGACACAACGTGCTTGAAGTAACAGTCAATAAGAAACAAAGACACTGGGCAAGTTAAGAAATAAAGTTTAATCTTCCTTGACTAACTTAATCACAGAGTCTATAAATCATGTTGTAAATCCCCATCTATATTGTGTATTAGGAAACACTTGGATTCCTTTTGGAATTTAATGCTGCAATATAAAAATATTCTCTGCAGATGAAATCTCTTTATTGGATCCAACCACGAAGCCACTAATCATGGAGAATTTCTACTGGGTGATTATTTTACTGAAAGAGATTTTTAAAAGGGTAAGAAACAAAAAATGCTGAAAGTGAAAAGTTCAAAGTGAAATAAGAGGAACAACAGCACAAAAATAAAAGGAAGGAAAAAAAGAAAAACAATGCGTTTCTTTTACAGAATCAGACATAGATGTAAGAATACATCCTATGTGACTAGATCGATACTTAAGGAACAAAGAAAGGTTTTTCGACATCCAAAAGAGAATTTTGCTCAGGATAAAATAACATTAGGGAAGCAAAAAATGTTGTGCAGAAATATCTGCGACAATTGAAACCAGGTTCCCAACTGCTTCTTCTTAAGTTTCGTTGTGTAGCATTTGAACAACTATTTAAATTAGTAACAACCTCTCCTCATGGAAAGAAAAGGAAGAAATCTGTCTTCATGTGATTTGGGAATTTGCCTATGGATAGTTTATGGTCATTCTTTACGTATAGCTTAGTTGGAGTAGAAAAAAATCATTTTTAATTAAAATTTGAAAGAAGCAAGAGGAGAAGAGTACTGTATCAGGCCCATGACTAGCAAGGTAAGATCACTAAACCTCGATCACAGCTTTAAAAAAGAACTTTAGTCAAAGTAGTGTTTAGTCCAGGTAAAAACACAACTGAGCAACACATCATTTATAAGGGACTTTAGTCAACTCACAGAGCTAATGGCTTGCAAAAAGCACACGACATTTCCAAAACGGTCCCTTGTTGGCCATCTTAGAAACAAAGGAAGAACAGAATGAGAGCAGAAAGTCAGCTGCATTAGCAAGGGGAGAACACATGTTACTGAACACCGTCTGGTGCCACAAAATGCATGCGGTGTAAGATGCTCAGAAAACACACATTGTTCAGAAGAGCTTTGATTTTTTGAGAAGCCTTGACCAAACCATGTGTTGATATTGCAAACACTGTGAGCTAAAAACAACATTCAAACTACTTGATGGTTTGGTCATCAACTCGAAGGCAAAACTATCTAAAGCTTTGAGATCTAAGGAGTTCACATTAATTGTGTTCAGATTAATAAAAAAAACATTCAGGCAGCCCATCTCTTTCAATTATTAATGCATTTTCTTTGAAATTTTGCACTGGAGTTCCCTGATTCTGTCTATAACTGGAAACAGAGGTACAATCAAATTACAGTAAGGCTGAAATTAAAGATTTTGTGGTCTGACCAGAAGCAGGAAATACGGAAAATCGGGGTCAGCTGTCCAGAGGCTTCGAGGTCAAGGGGCTTTTCCAGGTTACACGGGCAACTAGATTGCCAGGTGCTTTACAAGTCAAACTGAATAACCAGCTTTTCCGAGACTCCTCTCGCTATTTTGCATGCTTCTCTTCATCCCTTTCTCTTCCTTTCAAAACAACATTTCCATATTTCAAGAGAAGGGAAAAAGCCACTCATTTAATACAGAACTTAGGAAGCAAGCACCTTGGTGGGACTCCTTGCTGCTGGCTGTTGTTCCGACGACATTATTTGCAGGGCAACTCATCAAAGCAACAGCAGGAAATGAAAATGGGATTTTTGTGAGTTTCAAAACTGGTCAGAACCACTGTCATTGATGAGCAGGTGTGAGCCTACGTTTAGAAGACTGTAAGTAAAAATACCGATGGCAAGCGACCTGCTTTGCAAGATAGGGGTGGAAAGCTGTGATACAGGAGTCAACCCAACCACTACAGATTAACCACTTCCCTGAGGCCGGGGGAAAGAATGCTTCCCTTCATTGAGATGAGTAAGATCTGCCACTTAATACATAAAAAAAGAATAAAGCAGCATTTCTTTGTATGTTTTCAAAATGTGCCTGGAACCCTACAGACCACTACACAGAGCGTCAGATATTAGCTGGCTGTTTAATGAAGCCAGAAGGGATTTTACTATAATAAGGTAACACTGCCAGAAACTCTAATATGTAATTACTTAAGCAACACCGGTATTGAAAAAATATATGGTCAGTAAAGGATAATATCCTCGATATATTCTGGTTCAACTACAGGTCATTAGACTAGGTAAGACTCTGGTGTAACTTGAATTCACTGGAGTTGAATTCATTAACAACAGGGCTGAATTGCATCCAAAGTCTTAACAACTTCAAGGGTTTTAGTAAGCAATCACCCTAGCGAAGTAACGCACGTTGGCTACAATAAGACGAACATTATTTAGTGGAAAAAGCCTCTCCCTGTCGAAAATCAATTTGAAATGATTTTAAGTACAGTAACTCAAAGGATATGTAAATGTAGGTGTGTGTGCACTGAAAACCAGGCATCTTAGTAATAAACTTCAGGTAAGATGTGAGAGAAATAATAGCTATTGCACATTTCTGTCTTAATACAGCATCTCCTATTAGTTTTTAACCCTTCTGCAATTAGAAGCAAACTTGTGACAGTCTTCATTCTCCTCAGCAACTTACCTACACCTGTAGTATTGACAGAGGCTGAACGCTGAAGGTCAGATACTGCCATAACCTGCAGGACTTCAAGTAACACTGTAAGTGCAGTGAGAACAGAATACCAAGCAGGATCACAACCCTGGACTTCAGCAGGGCCAACTTTGGCCTTTTCAAGCAATTGCTGGGGGAAACCCCATGGGACAGGGAACTGGAAGGTAAAGGGGCCCAAGACGGTTGGTATTCAAGGACCACTTCTTCCAAGCCCAAGATCAGTGCATCCCAACAGGTAGGAAATCAAGAAAGAGATCCAGGAGACCTGCGTGGTTAACCAGGGATCTGCCGGGCAAATTCAAGTGCAAGAAGAGGGTCTATAGATCATGGAAGGAGGGGCTGGCCACTTGAGTGGAGTATAAGACTGCTGTCAGAGGATGTAAGGAGGCAACTAGGAAAGCCTAAGGCCTCCTTGGGCTTAAACCTTGCGAGGGAGGTCAAGGACAATGGAACGTGCTTCTTTAAATACGCTGCAGACAAATCTAACCCTAGAGGCAATGCAGGCCCTCTGGTGAATGAGGTGGGTGCCCTGGAGACAGACGACACAAAGTAGAAAAAAATCTGAATCTGCTCTGTTCATCAGGTCTCTTCTAAAACTGACAGAGAATTGAACCTTCGGAGGTTGCCAAACACTGGGTAATAACCAGTTTTGTAGAGTCAGAAAATATCTAACCCAAAGTAAAATCTGAAGCATTGCAGGAAAAGCCTGAGAGTGGAAACAAGAAGACAAGGCAGAAGCAAGCGAGTGGGAGTTATTAAGTGACACTACCATTACTGTATTTTTAGAGGAATGCTTGATTTTGCAAATGTTTTCCAAATATGCAATTGTTCGTCTCTTTGTGTAGCATTCCCTTCCTCTTCTTTCAGTATTCAGGAAATAACTACACAACAGATTTGCTAAGATTCCTAATAATGAAAAGCACATTTTAGAAATACTATTCAAAATGTTCTAGTGAAGTTTACACAGCGATTCCAACTGCCTCTTCAGATATTCATAATTTCCTCTGAAATTCGAAATATGGTTTGAACTTGCTGTGTTTAATTTCAGTTTATTTAAGAAGCAATTATTTAAATTTTTTTTTTCTTCTCAGTTTGTAGGACATCCTCAGTACAAAGAAATGTCCTTCTGTTTAACTCTGGGAGAGAACAGGCAAGAGGATGCAGGACAAAAGGTTAAAATCCCAGTTATTCTGATCCAGATACTGTAATTACGCAGTTTATAAGTAATGCATTCAGTAAGCTGTACTTGTGAGAGACTCACTGCAGTTCTAACGCATCGACTGACACGTACAGGGATGCACTCAATAAATGACATACACCGTAAGAAATACAACGTCCCGGTCCTTGTGGGGGTTTCAGAAGTCCATAGCAATAAACACACAACCTGCACAGCCCTGGGCTGCAGCACTTTGCAAACTCCAATGAATTAATTGCAGATTTGGTTTCTGAATAGAAATGTGAGCATTATCAATAGCGTACTGACAGCTCTTACTGCTCATTTGGGACAGCCATGAACCCAACACACACCCAGGCACTGCAGCAAAAGTTTACTATAAATAGATCCTTTATATACAGACTAACCTAGAAAAACCCTCCTCCCTCAGGTATATTCTTCACGTTCATTCCAAGCTCTGAAATTCAAACATACCTTTTCTCCACATTACTATATAGTATCTGTTGTAACTTTTTTTGCACAGAAGCCTTTAATCTTGAATAATTTTTTTAAACCTAAAGAATAATTAAAAAATATTTTAAAGTGTATTAATTGATCTAATCAGTACTACACAAAGGAAATCATGGAGGTGATTGCTGCTATATAAATTACAAAGGTTTTCGCCTGATCGCATGTGATATAGCAATGCTTCTAACAATGTTTATCTTCTAAATTCTCTGCCAGTGTTCTAATCTTTATTTGCTGTAAACTGGAATCTCTAAACTGCCTTCAAAATGTTATTTTAAACTCAAGAGCTGCTAACAATATTTCATCATGCGACACACTGTTTGAATGTTATCTGCTGCAGGAATACTGAATGGAAATATTTTACAGAGGATCTTTTCACAGTCCCTTTAGCATCAGCCAGTGTTGCTTTCATATGACAAATTCCTTAAATCCATATTCATACTGGAGCACACCAATGCCATTAACACTTCTTGGGCTTTTGTTTAAATAAATAGTAATTCTTGATTGTAACCCTTAATGACAAACACTGCATCCTGGCATGTGCTAATAGACATTGCTAGAGGAGCAGAGTATCATTTTACAGAAAGCAGGGGAAATGGATGAGAGCCAAAGATCTCCCTATCTTGTTTCGCGGCTGAAATGACTGAATACCACAAAACACAAAATCAAAATAGGCAGTAAGTTCCCTGAAGGAACTGTAAAGACCTTTGCAATTAGCAATGAAATGCATTTCACCACAAAATATCTTTGTAGTAAATAGCATTCAGGTAAGGCATAAAACGTTAAGAGACTTGCCAAAACTCTAATGTAAATACCCCCGCTTTGGTAAATAGCTCCCATGGCACCGCTGGCAGGCACTGGGCTCTTTGCAGAACTGAACCTCAAAGTGACATGACTCCAGATTCCGACAATTGCTCTAGAAAGAAACTGTTCCTTGAGTTATGGGACATCACCAGACTCTTTCCAATTGGAACGAGTTCCTTACACACGGCCAACGTATTTCAAAACTAATGCGTTTTCAACCACTGTATCTTCCATCCTTGTATTTGCGCTGAATTTTAGGGTTTGCTGTCGATACCTCCTTCCTACACAGTTAACAACCAGCTTCTTTGCATTAGGTTCTCAAGGCCTAGCATACAAATAAACACTTTGGATTCACGTCATCTGGCTTTAAAGTTTTGCAATTAACCCCAGTCGCAAAGATGCTGAGGTATTTCACAGAATCACAGTGTTAGAGACTGGAAAGGACCTCAAAGATCACCTAGTCAAGCCCCCCTGCCAGAGCAGGATCACCTACAGTAGATCGCACAGGAACGTGTCCAGGTGGGGTTTGAATGTCTCCAGAGAAGGAGACTCTACAACCTCCCTGGGCAGCCCGGGCCAGGGCTCTGTCACCCTCACAGGGAAAAAGTTTTTTGGAATATTTTTATGGAACCTCCTGTGTTCCAGTGTGCACCCATTGCCCCTTGTCCTGTCAGTGGACGCTGCTGAAAAGAGCCTGGCTCCGTCCTCCTGACACTCCCCCTTGACATATTTATAAACATTAATGAGATCACCCCTCAGCCTCCACTTCTCCAAGCTGCAGAGCCCCAGCTCCCTCAGCCTTTCCTCCTCAGGGAGATGTTCCACTCCCTCCATCATCTCTGTGGCTGCGCTGGACTCTCTCCAGCAGTTCCCTGTCTCTCTTGAGCTGAGGGGCCCAGAACTGGACACAATATCCCAGATGTGGCCTCACCAGGGCAGAGCAGAGGGGCAGGAGGACCTCTCTGGACCCACTTGCTACTCCTGTTCTAATACACCCCAGGACGCCACTGGCCTTCTTGGCCACGAGGGCACACTGCTGGCTCACGGCCATCCTGCTGCCCCCTAGAAGCCCCAGGTCCTTTTCCTCTGCGCTGCTCTCCAGCAGGTCAGACCCCAGCATGTGCTGGTACATGGGGTTACTCTTTCCCAATTGCAAAACTCTGCACTTGTCCTTGTTGAACCACATAAGCCCTCCAGCCTGTCCAGGTCTCTCTGAATGGCAGCACATCCTATTTATAGTGAAAACCCACACGTTTTGCAGCGTTAAGTGCTGTAGCGCACTGCTTCCACTTAAGGTAAAACGGTCCTGCTCAATCCAGTGGCTCGCTTCCCATTTTCAGTGTTCGAGAACTGGCCCACTGAGGATTGCCAGTGGGATACAAGTATGGCTTTGTCTCTTTTCTGTACAAGACTAGCTTGTGACAGAATCGCTTTGCCAGTGGTAAAGCCTGTCCAAGGTCAGCAGTGCTGTTGCTGAAAGGTCTAACGCATCAGCCAGTAATAAAATATTGCAGAAAACTACTTTGAGAAGCAAGTCGTTCCATACGTAGCTCAGGACTGTACACAGAGGCTAAACCTAAGATGTACTACGGAGCTTTTGCTTCTAACTGTAAAAAACCTGAACTAGAAACATATAGATCAATTAATACATTATCAATGGTTATTAATAGCTATTATTTAGCAGCCCGAAACCGTACTGCTTTCTTTGCAAACACACCCAAGAAAAAATAAGAGATGTTTCCTGGGGAATTTCTGATCTGCTTTATGGCTCTGTCAGAGGTGTTTTATTCTGGCTCACTAAGAAACATCAGCCATTCTCAGTTTGAATGTTAGAATATCTTCCTTTATCAGACTGACACTCTTCCTACGGTAAAGATCTTCAAGAAACGAAAAATCTACAAGCACATGGGGGCAGGGGGGAAAGCAGGAAGAAGAAAAGATGGTGCTGTATAAAATTTATTCATTCAAAAGCTGGAGAACAGCTGAAAAAGAAGAAAACAGAAGCAGAAACCAGAAGCAATGAAGATGAAGGGTTTTAAGGGATACAGGAATAAAATAGTACAGATCACTAGATGCTCAGGAAACCTATGATTTTGTAATTTTTGTGAGAAATTAATTATAAAGTTACGAGAACAACCAGTTGAACCACCATTGAAACAGCCTATGTCCTTTAATCTGGATATTCTGACTACTCAGATAATGACATGTTCCAAAGCCACTAGAAGTTTCATGTACCACTGCCCTGTTTTTTTCTTTTAACTGCAGTTTCACTGTTTTTAAGTAGCGAGACCTTAAAAATTTTGTCCTGCAATCCCTCCAACTTGTGTGCAAAAACCAAAACCACAATACTTAAATTTAGAAGGCCTTAATAAACTCGCATCACGTTGAGCAGCACCGTTCAAACCACACTTTTCAAAAGAGTTCCAACAATGAGAAGCTGTATTGGTTTGGCCTGGCCGGATTTTGGCTGTGGAGGGGGAGCTGCAGGTGGCTTCTGCAAGAAGTTGCTAGAAGCTCCCCGAGTTTGACAGAGCCAATGCCAGCCGGCTCCAAAGAGGGACCCGCCACTGGCCAAGGCTGAGCCTGTCAGTAAGGTGATAGCAGAGGAACGCCTCTGTGAAAACATATTTAAGAACAGGGGAAAAGAACTGCGCCACAACAGCTGGCACAGAGATGGAGGAGTGAGAATGTGTGAAGACACCAAGGTCAGTGAAGAAGGAGGAGGGGGAGGATGAGTTCCAGGCACTGGAGCAGAGAGTCCCCCGGGTCCGTGGTGAAGACCATGGTGAAGTGGGTTGTCCCCCTGCAGCCCATGGGCGAGGTGTAGATGTCCACCATGAGGATCACCGCGTAGATGTCCACCGTGTAGAGGACTCCACGCCGTGTGGGTGGATGCCTGAAGGGGGCTGTAGCCCGTGGGAAGCCCGCATCAGAGCAAGTCGCTGCCAGAACCTGTAGCCCGTGGAAGAGGGAATGCCCACGCTGGAGCAGGTTGGCCGGTGGGACTTTTGTGACGCTGCGGGTGGCTCACGCTGGAGCAGTTTCCCCCAAAGGACTGCGTCTCAGACTCACGAGGGGTGGGCTGCCCCTCGTGAGGTGTCTCCCGTTGGGCAGTTTGTGATGAATTGCCCTTCGTGGGACGACGGAGAAGAGAGCGTGAAGCTTGTCTCCTGTGAGAGGGACCCCACAATGGTCCTGGGGAAGAGTGAAGAGTCCTCCCCTGGAGTGAAGAAGCGGTGGAACCAACGTCGGATGAACTGACCGTAACCCCCATTCCCTGTCCCCCTGCGCCGCTCGGGGGGAGGAAGTGGAGAAACCGGGATTGATGTTAAGCCCGGGAAGAAGGGAGGGATGGGGGGAAGGTGTTCTGCTTGTAAAGATCTGTTTGCTCTTTCTTACTTCTCACTACTCCTCTCTGATTAGCTCTTTTAAATAAATGTACCTAATTTCCCCAAAACCGAGTCTCTTTTGCCCGGGACAGTAAATGAGAGTGATCTCCCTGTCCTTATCTCAAACCCTGAGCCCTTGGAAATATTTTCTCTCCCTGTCTAGCTGTGAAGGGGGAGTGAGAGAGAGGCTGTGTGGGTACCTGGCTGCCAGCCAGGGTCAAACCACGACAGAAGCAAATCATTACAATGAAGTTTACAAAAGCAGCACGGACAAGCTTTCAAGTATTTGTACGACTTTTAGCTGAGCTTGAAAATCTGTGGCTAAGAAACTTTACCTTTGCGCCTGCCTTTTCCAGCACCTCCTGATTTTACAGAAACACCTCCTTGTGTTTCGAGCTTTGCTCGTTCCTTATTTGCTTAGGACTTTTGACAAAGCACTGAAAAGGTGTGGGGCTTTGTAAAAATTGTTTCATGAAGACACACGGAACTCAAGTGAACAGAGGAAACAGGGATATCGCAGATTCCCAGAAACACCTGCTGTTATCTCCTAAAAAAATTCTAGTGACTGAGTCGCCTTAGGATTCTGCATTGAAACAAAACCCTAAAATGTGCCAGGTGAAACAAAAACCAAACCAACTAGCTTGCACTCCTTGCAACAAATATGTCCCTTACAAGCAGCTCTGATGGATACAGCTGGGCCATGACAGAACATTCACCTGAAATCTCAGTTCTGCAAAGCACTCAACTACCTTTTTTAAAGGAATGGGTGCTGCGTTGTCTTTCTTGTTGCTGCTGTAGTGGAAGGATGAAGTCAAGACTTCTTTCTTTTTTTACTTTTTCAAGTTCAAGATTTCTGCTTATTACCAGAAATAGAGACACCAGTAAATACCAGATCTGAGTTTCCAAGGTTCCCAGCTGTACCAGTGTTATGCACTCTATAAAAAAATGTGCGTGTCTAAATTCTGAATGCTATTTTTTCACTGAGAAATTTGTGACCACCAATACGCCAACAAAAACCCCAAACCCTCCCAACTACCATTCCACTTGTCCGATAAATCTTTCTCTAGTTTCAGTTTGCTGATCTGTTAGAACATGTTCATTCCCGTCCTGTGCAACTCACCTGCCTCAATAAACCAAGTTTATCATGTAACAGCGTAAGCTGAGAGGCTGGAGTCTTCTAGCTGGAATGACAGCCTCAAAAATGCCTAACAGGGGAGGGAACTGGCAAATCTATCAGACTAAAAATCCATACCAGCAGCTCTAAAATGAAACATACGAAACGGATAAAAGGAAAGAAAAAAAATAAAGTAGCATAAACCAAGAGCTCAGGGGATTCAGGGGATAAGGAGTAGCATGGGAAAGAAAAACTTCACCACTTTCCCATACATGCCAACAGCCTAGTTATTTTTAAGCAAAAAAATGTTTCCCTCTTTCTGTCCTGCCCATTCCAAAACTGTTCAAGTGGCTCAGCACATTTTAACCCAGTTAAGGGAATATTTCTACCAGCCGTTTTCAGGTGCTGGCATGTAAATCTGACAGAAAAATTACATTGAACTCCATGATTTTATATATTAGTAACATGTCTACTTTCACTGTCCTGCCAAGCAAGCCTCACTCTTGCCCATTTTCTAACAAATGTAAAAGTATCTATGGAAGGTCTTTAAATAGAATTGTTGTTTTATTTCATCAGCAAACAAGTTTGTGTTGATGAACACTATACAAACTGTTTGCATGAAATAATGGATGCTGGCGTATAAAACCTATCAAAAATACATTTGGATGAGACCGAGACGAATCACAATTGCTAAGTTCACCCAACAAACAGTCGGTTTTCTTGGAGTGTGCGTAGCTCATATTATTTATTAATTTTTGAAGAGTCGCTTTATGGTAAAATGATGGAGTTCACACTCCAGTTTAAACTGTTCCCCGTAATATACCTCCACCTGGAGGCAAATGAATCATAGAATGGCCTAGGCTAGAACGAGTTACAGCTCCTGCAGCAATTAAGGAGAATGAGGCAGCAAAGAGGAGAGAAGCAACTCAATAACAAGTCCTTTTCTTTCTTCTACTTGACCAGTAGCTGCTTGCCATCCAGATGTGAGACAGAACAGCTGTCAAACAAGAGTACTGGGACTTGAAACATCCAGCACAGCTAGATAGTTCTAGTAATAATTACAGCAAGTTAGTAAGAAAGCCCTCGTGTAGCTCCATTCTATTATTTGCCATGGTAATTTTTTAGGCAGATCTAAGGGTGGACTGGTAGGTGAAAAGAAATGAAAGGGCAAGGGGAAAGTTCTACAGATCTCAGCCAACTCTCCTCTCTCCAGCTCGCTCAGCAGAACTGGCTCCAACACAGAAGTACAACCGTTGACTAAAACTAAGGGCTTTGTAACCTGGGATCACGAGGAGTTTCAGCAGGGAAGCACGGCAGAGTTCATAACTGCACACAGGATGGATGCAGATTGGCAGAAATACCACGTAACCTCCAACCTGCAGCACACTAGGCGCATCTAGAAACAAACCACAGGATACTGTGGCGTTAATATAAATTTTCCAGGATCCTCTATGGTTTAGAACTAAGGACCTGCTTCAGAAAAACCAACTGGACCTTGCATTCTGCAGATACCACCTCAACTATAACATCATCTCAAAACAATTTTGACATGCTTGTACTTTGAAAAACCTGAAATTTTTAGGCAATTGGAAGATGCTCTTTACTCCTCAAGCCGGCTTGATACACTGTACATAAACGAGCCTGCCACTGGGCTGGATTCTGGATGGCTCCGAGAAGGTTAAACATGCGGGAAGCATAATCACCACAGTGGAAACAACTAACAGGAAACTCCAAAGCCAAGTCAGATGGACAGGAACGGTAACGGGTAGATCATAACAGGTCTGCAGTGTTTGTCATGTGAAATCAAGCCAGAATTGTAATTAGCTCAGATCAGAAGGCCTGCCTCATGATTTCCCCTCTCCCTTCTCCTCTTTTCTTCTTGACATCTGTTTCACGCTGCTGAGAAGGCTTTTCCTGGCCTCCACTCGGCTGCACCAGCACACAAAGATGCAACTTACCCAAATAGTTGTTGCTCTTTGACATCTCCGTAATGTTGATTTTAGTAGCTCCTTGAGGAATTTCCACGATCTTATGGTAGCCAAGATTTGTCAGCGTGTGTTTGAAAACTCCGGACACAACCTTGCAAGCGGTGTTGTCCCCTCCACATATTCCACATTTGTCAATCACCTTGTCTGAACCCAGGTAGTCGTCACAGCCAATGCTCTGCAAAATAAAACAAGATTTCTTTTTCCAAGATCTGACAACTGCAGACTTCAGATGTAACAAACAGGGACAGCATGACCTCAAGGGAACACAGAACTCTGAAAAAGATTCTGTGAATGAGCATTTGGGCATTTTTTTTCCATTTTTCTTCTGTATGCAGAAAGGCAATTAAAAAAGAGAGGGTTCGCAGACTTGGGGATTTCAAGTTAGCCAACAGGTTTTTACACACTGCAGAACACTCGTCCATCGATCATTGCTGTTTACACCCTCCTCAGTTGAAAGAAAAGAATGTCTTAACAGAGAGCAGCTACAGTTCCTGTAGCTACAGCTCCTGTAGCTGCTAGTCAGAAAAGAGGTGAAGAGCTATGATCTTGTCATGAACCCAAACGGGCTTTTCAGAAAGCAGAACTGCTTTCTATATAAAGTGTCTTCTTAATCTCCTCTAAAATTGAGCACTGAGCCTATTCTCACCAAAAGAGGTTTCTAACATGTTCCTATACTGTGCCTAGACAGTTAGAGAAGCAATCCTCCTGTACACCGAGTAGAAAATCTTCAACCCGCTTATAACAGCCACTTGGACAGGATCGTTTTTAAAAAAATAAATAATTTAAAATAACATAAAGCTAAGGGGCTTAAAAAAAGTTAAAGATTTAACACAAACCAGAAAAAAAATCTTTCCAACTCACTGCGCTTTAAGCATACTGTACTTCTTTTACAGAAACGTTTCTGTTCATTGACCTTCTTTGTTTGTACTTACAGACATTAAATAACATCTATGGTGAACATTTATCATCGTCAACTGGCACATGCAAAAAGGAACTTATTCTCATTCAGAAAATGAAACATTACATGAGTCAGTATAACAGAAGCCTATCACGTATTTTATGAAATGCAGTCATTAGATGGGAAACATTCAAAACAAATGACAGGGTATTGCTCTATTATTTCAAATTGCCGAAAACACTTGCAAATCCTTGCAAAAGTCTTGATGAAAAAATGGTTATTATTTTATGGTCTTTCCTGGAAGTAAACATCCCAGTAAGAGGTGGAAAAAACCTACAATTTTTGATACCACAAACCTACAACGTAGGGAGTATCCTGAGCCTTGGCATCGCTCTGTTTCTTTCCTATTCCCACTATTAACGCTTGGCCCTTGCTGTGAAAAATGTTCTAAACTGCAAGCCAGAGTCTGCTGAGTTCCAATACAAATATTTAACACCCAACATCTTCTTTAGGACCATCCAAGACATCCAACACAGAGAAAGCGCCTAACTCATCACTGCCAGGATCACGTGGAGCCTGACAATGGCACCCGTTTGTGATCACGAGGCAAGAGAACGCGGAAGATCCCCAAGCGCTCTTGGTTTCATGGTGAGATAACACCACGACTAAAAATTTTGTTCACCCTATCGAATCGAGTGTGAGCAGATTGCTGCACAGTTACAGAGAGATTCTGGATTTGAACGCTTGGTTTAACATCTTACATTTGCATTGCTTGGTGGAAACCTTAAAAGCATTTTGCGTTTTGCCTCAAAATGCATTTTATTACTGACAAAGCAAGGCATTCGCTTAAACAGAGGAATGATAAGTGTCACATTTCCATCACTACTGAGTCCCATGCGGGTTAACGTAATTTTCTTCCTCTTAGCAAATAGAAAAAAAATGGCAAAAAGCGTGTTTTATGCAGTGAGGCCACAACACAAAACTACCATGGCTCAGTCTGAACGGAACTACTTTTTACAGGAAAAACACAACCAATCAGCACAAATAGGATTCCTCTGAAAGAAAAAAAAAAAACCCAAGCCAGTTTTAAACTCATATGTCACTCTTAATCAAGTGCTGACTGACATACAAACCAGCTGTCGATCTTTGGCTCTACTACTTGGAATTCTTCCCATATGGGGTGTATTAGAAGGGGAGTGGCTGGTAGGTCGAGAGAGGTCCTCCTGCTCCTCTGCTCTGCCCTGGTGAGGCCACATCTGGAATATTGTGTCCAGTTCTGGGCCCCTCAGCTCAAGAGAGACAGGGAACTGCTGGAGAGAGTCCAGCGCAGCCACAGAGATGGTGGAGGGAGTGGAACATCTCCCTGAGGAGGAAAGGCTGAAGGAGCTGGGGCTCTGCAGCTTGGAGAAGAGGAGGCTGAGGGGTGGCCTCATTCATGGTTATAAATATGTCAAGAGGGAGTGTCAGGAGGACGGAGCCAGGCTCTTCTCAGTAATGTCCAATGACAGGGGCAATGGGTGCAAGTTGGAACATAGGAGGTTCCACAAAAACATGAGGAGAAACTTTTTCCCTGTGAGGATGACAGAGCCCTGGCCCAGGCTGCCCAGGCACGGTGTGGAGTCTCCTTCTCTGGAGACTTTCAAAACCTGCCTGGACACGTTCCTGTGCGCTCTGCTGTAGGTGATCCTGCTCTGGCAGGGGCTTGGACTAGATGATCTTTTGAGGTCCCTTCCAACTCCTGACATTCTGTGATTCTGTGATCTGGTAAAAGGTGTCTGTGTCACGAAGTGCCTGTAATGCTTAAATGCTTTTTCACAGAAAACAACGAGGAAGACACGAAGAGTTAATTTCTGGAGACAAGGACCTAATAACCTGAATCCAGCAACTGACAGTGAGGAAGAAGCCACAGAACCACACGTATATAAATAAGAAAACCACTAAGATAATAAATAAAAAACAGAAGACAAATAAGGTAAATACAAGTAATAAGATATAAATGATACCTGTATTATGCAGAGTGCACTCATACACGCATTTTACATACTAACAGGTATTCAGCAAGAAATAACAATTTTACAAAGAAAAATTAAAAGCATTTACTGGGGCATTTTCCGAGGCTTCCCTGGAAATGATGTCCCTTAAAGATGAATATCGTCGAGGTTTCAGAAGAAGCGGCCAATTCTAAGCAATACACTCTAGAAAACCCTGACATTTGCGTAAGACGGTTCAGACAGGCACAGAAAAATGACTGTGTGCTCCTTACTATTTCCAAGGATACCATATAGCAAGGCTGTGTCTCCTATGTTCTATGGGAATCTCCCTTTCTAACTGCCTAAAACAATTAATCCTAGCACTGACAGGTCATGACATGTTGAATCAGACTCCTGTTACTGGACCAGGACTCCATACTTAGGACATCCCAGGCCTTGGTCCAAAGAAATTTGGGGAAGATGAAAGAAATAGCTTTCTGGCAAGCTGTTGCCGTTTTCCTTCTGCTTTTAAACAGCTGCTTGAAGCTATGCCAAGATTTGGAATGCTCATCCCTAGGGAAGAAGGCTGGAAAACAGAATTCACCCCAATTAACCAGAGATGTAGAAACCATAAAATAGTACTAAACAAATAATTCAGCTTTTTTTTCTTTTTTTAATCCCCTCCCCATTATGATTATATTTTTAAGAAATATCATTTTGCTACTTGGCTAACATACATTCATATAAAAATACGAATCAACTTCCAACTTCTCCTGGGTTGGGGTCTTTGTTACATTTAGGCTCATACACACAGCAAACATAAATCCCCTTATCACACCGTGTAATGCACTGCGATACATCAGTATGAAAAAATGATGTTAAGGAAAGAAGTGATACAAACTGGAATCCACTGTGAGTGTTCCTTCCAGTATTTGCTGCGGGAACATGAACACACCTTAACTATGTCAACAGATATAAAGATCAGAAACTTTGCTAGATAAGCAGATCGGTCTGAAATCTCAGTCGCTTCGTACCGCCCTGGGAGGCTGAGCTGGACGCGGGTGCCAAACACATTAACACATGTAAGGAATCCAAGAGCAGACATAACTTTTCGAACCACGTCACGCACAACATTCCTACCATGAACATAGAAATATCAGGACTGTGAACGTGAGATGAGAAGACACAGGTAAATGCACTCTGCCTATCAGAACGATTTTGGGCAGGACTACTGCAAGCTGTTCCTTGGCTATCAATGTGAGGAGGGCTGGAACACGTCTGCCCCTTAAAACATTTTCTTGCAAAGTGTTGTTGTTTAGAAGAGGCACTCCTGACTTGCGCTATCTATACATCTTTGGTATTGCTCGACTATTTTTGCAAAGTGGTCCAAGAAACTTCTGTAACTGAAAAGCTAGCGTGAAAGACACTGTTGAAGAATTACAGCCAACTGCATGCCAAATTAATTTAAATAAAAACCCTTGAGAGAAACAAGGGGCACTCTGGATGAAATATTCAGTGGTGGACTTAACAGGGATTTAGGACTGTACATACAATAAAATGGGGCTGGTGCCAGGCATTTGAAAACATGAAGTGCTGATCCTTGTAATTAAAAACACATGTTACAATTCCAGTACTAAATGATTCCATTCAAAATCTCAATCTATGTGGTAGAGTGGCGTAAGTACAACATGACAATAACTTGCTTCTGTTGCTTTAGCTGCATTGTACGATCAGGTAAGAAAGACACTATTGTGAATTGTTATATATTAACACCATTCATTTAAAAAATAAGTTATATTGACAAGCAGTAAGCCACAAGATGCAATACGTAAGTAATTTGGAGTCTGGCTATCCATGGGGCTAGAAAGCATAAGGATAAAATGTTTACAAGAAATCATACTTAGATATAAGCCCAAAAGTTGCAGAAAAGGTTCAGGGACAGTTACGGACGTACGAGGGCTGACACAGCTGCTAAAGAGATGTCAGGTAGGGTAAAGTGAGAAGAGCACTGAAGCAAGGTGCATGCCCTAAATCACTGCTAAAGCAGTTAAGTGGGTAACAGAAAAATAGCTGGCTACTGGTGAGAGACTTCCTTTGACACTATATACTACCAATAAATTACAAACTGCTGAGGATACTGTCAGTTAAGTTTCACATACTACGGTCCTATGAAACGGAGCTTCATGGGAACCATCCTATTTGCTGTTCTGCTTGAGCAACACTTCATCTCCCCAAACTTGGCATCACTGATTTAGCCACCAGAAAGCATGTACTCTTTCATCTGCTCTGTGGAATAAATAGAAATATTCAGATTAACTATTAGCATTGTGGGGCTTAACTACAAGAGACGACACCTTTAAGTTACTGTGTCTCCTCTCCATGTTCTGAACAACTATTCAACGAGGCTGGAGAGCTGGGCAAAGGGGAACCTCATGAGGTTCAGTTAGGACAAGTGCAGAGTCCTGTATCTGGGGAGGAACAACACCAGGCACCAGCACAGATTAAGCGACATCCTGCTGGAAAGCAGCCCCATGGAGAAAGCCCTTGGAGTCCCAGTGGGCAGTGAGTTGTCCCTGGGACAGCAACGTGCCCTTGTGGCCAAGAGGCCAGTGGGATCCTGGGGGGCATCAAGAAAAGTGTGTTCAGCAGGGCTAGGGAGGTTCTCCTGCCCCTCTGCTCTGGCCTGGGGAGACCACCCCTGGAATCCTGTGTCCAGTTTGGGGCTCCCCAGTTCCAGAGAGACAGGGACCTACTGGAGAGAGTCCAAGGGAGAGCTACGAGGGTGATCAAGGGACTTGAACATCTCTGCTGTGAAGAGAGACTGAGAGAGCTGGGGCTGTTCAGCCTTGAAAGGAGACGGCTGAGAGGGGACCTTATTAACGTACAGAAATATCTGAGGGGTGGGGGTCAAGGGGAAGGGGACAGCCTCTTCTCAGTGGTGCCCAGCCGAACTAGGAAGACATTATCTTAATAATTCAAACACTAATGAAAAGGATTCACTTGAGCTTGCACATTAGAGAGGTAATGTTGCCCCCAGGATACTTAAGTGAGGTAAGCATTTGTACAACATGTAAAACAGCTTCCCAGTCGCCGAAACGCTAACTTAGAGACTGCACTGACCAGGAATATAACTGTATTTTTACAAAAACAATGCTGCTCTTTATCTTCGTAACAGGCTCATTAAGAAAAAAAAAACCCAACTTATCTACAAGAGAAATCAGCTTCTGTTCTGTGACAGAATCCAAAGCTCTTCATCAGCGAGCCAAGGAAGAGATATGATGTCCTGGAATTTTCATACTAGTTAAAGCCTAAGTATAACATGGAGATAAGTAGGAACTTGTGACTGCATGTGCACAAGCAGTTGGAATGGTTGGCAGCTAAACAGCATGAAGACAAACCGCAGGGTGTTCACTTCTAGAACACAAGCTTGAACAGAAATTGGCTAGAGGGCAAGCTCCAGATCCTCAAGAGACACTTTTAAGATAAGCAGCAGATATTTGATATACATTAAATGTCGTAACACTATTTTTAAGTTATCAAAAAGCAGGAAAAATAAGTACATATAATTAGAACCTCTGTGTGCCTCAGAATAAAACCTGGATTTGTGCAAAGCACAGAAATTTACATAGTCAGGGCTTGCTGTTACAGGCATCATTGCACCCAGCCATCAGAGACAAGATGTCCCCTCATAGCTATAAGAACATGGCACAGCTGACCTACCCACCGCCATGAGATGTCAACCCAACACCACATCCCACAACAGAATACAGCTGCCAGAAACTCAGGAAATCCCAGGACATCTGACAAGGAAAACCCTAAGACCCACACACACAGAAGCAGACTGTCAAACCACTCTCCAAATACCACAGTCCACCATTATTCAAAATGAAGCCCCAGCCAACAGAGAGAGGATGACTAAGCACGAACAAGGAGAACAAGAGCCACAAATTCGTCACCCACAGATACGGTCAGGAGAAGGGGTGAACAACCAGCCATCTTTTCAGATCATTTTAAAATCTGGAAGGATAAGATTGCTAGAATAACCTGCAGTCACGCTGAAGGTCTGTGGGAGAATCCCAAACTCCTTCCAGACATAAGTCCCAGATCATGCCTCCATTACACCCCGCCTGGTCTCCCATATCCAAATTTACAGGTGCCACTGACATATTGCTCTGCAAGCAAACTGTGCGTCTGCTGTGCAAGTGGAACCAAGCTAGAACTCTGTTGATGCAGCAACCACACAAGAAGTCTCATTTTCTCTAGCACATGCAGGTCCATGACAACTAGAGAAATACATAATCACAGAATCACAGAATGTTAGGGATTGGAAGGGACCTCGAAAGATCATCAAGTCCAATCCCCCTGCCAGAGCAGGAACACCTAGATAATGCTACATAGGAACGTGTCCAGGTGGGTCTTGAATGTCTCCAGAGAAGGAGACTCCACAACCTCCCTGGGCAGCCTGTTCCAGTGTTCCGTCACCCTCACTGAGAAGAAGTTTCTTCTCGAGTTTAAGCGGAACCTCTTATGTTCCAGTTTCAGCCCATTACCCCTTGTCCTATCAGTGGTTGTCACCGAGAAGAGCCTGGCTCCATCCTCCTGACACTCCCCCTTGATATATTTGTAAACATTAATGAGGTCACCCCTCAGCCTCCTCTTCTCCAAACTAAAGAGCCCCAGCTCCTTCAGTCTTTTCTCATAAGGGAGATGCTCCACTCCCTTAATCATCCTAGTTGCCCTGTGCTGGACTCTCTCCAGCAGTTCCCTGTCTTTCTTGAGCTGAGGGGCCCAGAACTGGACACAGTATTCCAGATGGGGTCTCACCAGGGCAGAGTAGAGGGGAAGGAGAACCTCTCTCGACCTACTACCCACTCCCCTTCTAATACACCCCAGGATGCCATTGGCGACACATTTCTTTCTGGTTTGTGCATCAACTAAATTATTAACAAGACTCCAGCTTTCGAAAGATGACCTGTACAAATGATACTTCAACAGCAGCTTAACGACATTTCTAATGTCCTTCTAATAAATTTTAATTTTGGCTTCTACAAACATACAATGAAAACCAAAAATATCTCTACTGTAGCATATAAAAAAACCCACTGAATACTTTCTAGGAAGCTCTCCTTCCGGTATTTAAAGTTAAGAATAAGCCATACAGATTTCAGCTAAGTTCACTGGAATCTGTAGGAATCTTTGCAGTCGAAAAAGCTCTCAGGAGGAACATCATCTAACATCCCTACAGATTCTGCTCTTGGCACTCTCTCGATCCTGAGAACATATCATTGCATACTTCAGGTATCATTCATTTTGCCACTTTTTGTGCTATAAGCAACATCTTGTTTCTCTCTGCATTGGGCTCATCTAGTTACCACAGCTTAGTAATGTTTTTGAACACACAGGATTCATTATACCACAAATGCAGCATGATTAATGGCCTTGCAGAGCCCTTTCACCTCAGACCATAACTCAGGAGGTCTCCATGGGGACTCTTTGTATCTGGTCTCATAAAGGTCCTGAACGCTGGAGGAATACAATGTTGTTCATTTTCTCAGTTGGTTAATGATTCCACCGTCTAGTCCTCAAGCTTCATCTTCAGTTAAACAAACCTCAAGCCCACCAGGACTGCTACAACAAACTAGATGATACAAAGACAAAAATTCCAATGCTGTTGCCAACAGCCTTTTTACGCTCAGAGGCTGCTTCACAGATACCTGAATGTCTTCCACATTTCTGTCACTGGAAATGATCATTGCTGTTGTAGTCAGGACCAAAAGATTTGCTTTATCAATCCCAAATTACCTGACAGGTTTACTCACTTCAATGTTAAATTCACACCTACGTGTAAAATATTTTAGCAAAGCATTTGGTATGTAAATATTGTTGTCTATAATGCCTAATGCTTTTTTTTTTCCTCTGTCTGTGACAGAAGCTTCAAGCTAAAGCTGTAAATATTTGCTTTTCTGGGAGTTCTCTTACACACTCCCTTCATTAAGATGTTGCCTTCAAAGCTCTGAAGAACCACGCCAGCGTTGCCATCACTGCTTTTCCCCAGTAAGTCTGAGCAGCTTTCACAAGCATTTTTAGTGATGATATCTGTTCCCCTTTCTGGCACCTATTCACAGAACTCGTTTGCAATTTCTGAAACAAAAGTTTGCACATACACTCCTGTGGCTGAACTGCATACCAAGTCCTTTATTTGTTATTTACCACATTCTCCCTCACCCAAACAGAACTGTAACTAACTACTGGAGTTTCTAAGAACTGAGATAAGACAGTATGAAATCTGAACACAAGTTCTGCTGCTTTATCAATCTGTGACTCATCCATCAAATATCCATTCAGGTAAGACAACATCTAGATGTGCACATGTCATCTAGTTCAACTTTTTGACACAGAAACTTCTAAGAAAATAATTTCATTAGGGTTCTTTTGATTTGAAGTCCTGTTTGGAATCAATTCCTTCTTCACTGGCTGGATGGTCGCACTCAAAGAGTTGTTGTCAATGGCTCAATGTCCACATGGAGACCAGTGACAAGTGGTGTTCCTCAGGGGTCTGTTCTGGGTCCAGTGCTGTCCAACATGGACGACGGCATTGAGTGCACCCCTCAGCAAGTTTGCTGACGACACCGAGTTGTGTGGTGCCGTGAACTCACTTGAGGGAAGAGATGCCATCCAGAGGGACCTTGATAGGCTGGAGAAATGGGCCAGCGCAAACTGCAGGAGCTTCAACAAGTCTAAATGCAAGGTCCGTCACCTAGGTCAGGTCAATCCTAGGCACAAACACAAACTGGGCACTGAGTGGGTTGAGAGGAGCCCTGAAGAGAAGGATTTGGGGGTGTTGATAGATGAGAAGCTCAACATGAGCCGGCAGGGCGCTCATGCAGCCCAGAAGGCCAACCCTGTCCTGGGATGTATCAGGAGAAGCACAGCCAGCAGGGCAAGAGAGGGGATTCTCCCCCTTTTGCTCTGCTCTGGTGAGACACCACCTCGAATCCTGCGTCCAGTTCTGGTGTCCTCACCATAAGAGGGACATAGAACTGTTGGAATGCATTCAGAGGAGGCCACAAAGATGATCCAGGGGCTGGAACACCTCTGCTACGAGGACAGGCTGCGGGAGCTCGGATTGTTCAGTCTTGAAAAGAGAAGACTTCGGGGGGACCTAACAGCTGCCTTCCAATACCTGAAGGGATCCTACAGGAAGGCTGGGGAGGGACTTTTTACAAGAGTATCCACTGATAGGACAAGGGGAAATGGGTTTAAGTTGAAGGAGAATAGATTTAGATTAGATCTTAGGAAGAAAACCTTCAGTATGAGGGTGGCAAGACTTTGGAATAAATTGCCCACAGATGTTGTGGCTGCCCCCTCCCTGGAGGCGTTGAAGGCCAAGTTGGACAGAGCCTTGAGTAGCCTGATCTAGTAGAGAGGCGTCCCTGCCCGTGACAGGGAGGTTGGATTAGGTGATCTCTAAGGTCCCTTCCAATCTAGGCCATTCTAGGATTCTACGGTCCCACAGAAAGGCTGCAAGTTCTATTGGTCCCCAATGTAACATGGGGAACATTGATGTCATTGAACATGCAGCCTGGAACACAACTGTGGAAGCCAAGAGAATCTGTCACTGAGAAAGGAAAAGCTGAGGAGTCATGTCCATCACTGAGACTAAATTCCACTGCAACTGAATTGGGCAAATAATAACTAGGTTGATTAAGATCTTGGGAAACTGAACAAAGACAACTCACCAGAGAAGCAGAAAGTGAAACCAGAGCGTTTTTTGGCTCCTTCCAGTTTTCCAGTCTGGGCCTGAAGCTGCTTGAACTGAGTTCCAGTTAAACTGACATCAGTCTAATGCAAGTAGTGTAACATGGTTTGGTACACTAGCCTACAGTGCGGAACACAGAGAAATGGAAGGAGTATGTGATGAAACCAGGCGTACAGAAAGGGGCTCTGGCCAGGAGGGCAGATTGTGTTCGGGAAGCAGGAAAAGAACCTGTGTAAGCTCCTCTGAGATTTCAGCACTGCAGCTGCATCTGCTAGTCAGAGCAGGACTGGTCAGAAATTCTGGCACTGCGCTCCCTAGGAAGGGCTCCAGTAACACTGCAACCAGAGCGCGTCAGCTGCAGGATAAAGCCTCTCTAGCCTGGTTTCCTAGGCTTAAAACTAGACAAAGCTGAATTTTGCTTATTCCCTGTTTCAGATACTGTGTGTCACTCTTGGGCGGTTAGCTGCCCGGGCTCAAGGCTAACATTCCTAATGCAGCTATCCATCCCCAAAGCACAGAGCCAAGACGCCTCCTGCCTGCCTTTTCCCAAGAGGTGCTTTTAAGTCAGGGTCTCACCACTGGTCTCTGCCCGAGCTATGCTGCAGCCACACCTGGGCTGGATTCTGGATCACCCTGATTCTGACCTTGGTCCTAACCTGCTGACTCGATTTTCTATCTTGACAGAGAATCTAGTTCATCAGCAAATCAAGAGAGGGGATTCTCCCCCTTTTGCTCTGCTCTGGTGAGATCCCACCTCGAATCCTGCGTCCAGTTCTGGTGTCCCCACCATAAGAGGGACATGGAGCTGTGGGAATGAGTACAGGAGGCCACAAAGATGACCCAGGGGCTGGAGCAGCTCTGCTCCGAGGACAGGCTGAGGGAGCTGGGCTTGTTCAGCTGGGGAAGAGAAGACTCCGGGGGCACCTTATCACTGCCTGCAGTGCCTGAAAGGACCTACAGGGAGGCTGGGGAGGGACTTTTTACAAGAGTGTCCAGTGATAGGACAAGGGGAAATGGGTTTAAATTGAAGGAGAATGGGTTTCGATTGGATCTTGGGAAGAAATTCTTCAGTGTGAGGGTGGCAAGACTCTGGGACAGATTGCCCAGAGCGGCTGTGGCTGCCCCCTCCCTGGAGATGTTGAAGGCCAGGTTGGATGAGGCCTGGAGCAACCTGGGCTGGTTGAGAGGCGTCCCTGCCCATGGCAGGGGGTTGGATGAGATGATCTCTAAGGTCCCTTCCAACCTAGGTCGTTCTAGGATTCAGCGATCATCAGGGACTGGCCGTGACCTCTGGACTGCTGACTGAGTCTGGCAGTCATCAGCAGACCCGCCCTACGTGCTCTGCCACTGGTGACATGCACCCTTTTTTGCTAAGGTCGCTGTCTGCCTGGGTTGCTGCGATTCTCTACTCCAGGTTCACCTTCTATGGATGAGCACGCCCTTGTTGCTCCTGACACTGTAGATAAGACCGACCAAATGAGTTGTGTTTTTTTCCTGTGTCTGTCACCACTACTCCAAGATCCAGGCAATGGAAAACAGTTCTCCTGTTTGCAACCGGCTTACTGAATAAAGAACCCCCAAATAAGCAAATTACTATTGCTCTAGATAAGCTAAAAATCTGCATTAAAAAAAAGCAGAAAATGCACATCTTGCATTTTTCCCTAAATCAGGGGGAGCCTGCACTGTGTAGCTGTTACCTACATTTTGCTGTATGTCACGATGTAACACTGCAACCAAGAGTGGTTAAAAACCCAGACAGTCTTGAAGGTCTTAGTTATGTGTGGTAAGAAGAATATAAACACAGAATATACCTGTTCCTGCATGCTCCTACATTCTTTTTAAAGTTAAGGGGAAACACTGCTTTTCCTTCTTAATCTAAGAATGTTAAAAGATCTGGCAAAACATGATTCTGGAAAGGTCTTAAATTACTGAAGAGAAGGCTGTACTATTTAACACTACTGGGAACAAATGCTTGGCCCCTTTTCAGGTAGAGCGGGACTATCTGGTGAATATTAGAGGGAAGAGAACCTGGAGCTTGGGTAGCGGAGAAAAAGGGAAACTTACTTAGAAGCCCTGTTTTTCTGCAATCTACAGTCCTTAGTGAAGTTCTAAATATGATGTAACAAACGGCCATTTGAATCAGATCTGCAATTCATGCAAGCTAGCCCTCAGGATTGGAGAGCGACCGACAAAAGTATTTCAGCAAGAACTGCCAAAATCATGAAGGAGCAAGACTCCACAGTGAAACGAGTGGAGTTTGGCTTTATTCACAGCTGTTGAAGCCACCAGTAGTATGATCACTGACTTCAGAGATTTCTTACAGATTTACTAATTAAAAAGGCAAAGTCTCAGAACATCAACTGACAGTACTGGAAAAAAGAATAAATCAAACCCTTCCAGTACCCAAAGAAAATGTAACTAATTTCTGTCACAGAATTTGAAACTAAATCTACTATCCTACCTCACACATTTGTGTCCTGTAGCCAGATGCAAGATTAATACTGTTGTCCACAAGGTGGCACATACAATCCTTGAGAAATCAAGAAGTAGATGCTCCACGCAAAAAATAATGACTTGCATCTGAACAGACACTTTGTATTGCTGCTCTTGTCAAATTAGCCTCTACTACATGAGTAACAGCTGCTGTTATTTTGTTATTGGTAGTAAGTTCTTAAAATTTATCAGTCAACCCAAAGATTCCTTTTGGTTTGAGGGATATTTCAACATAAAATGAAATGCTACACAAAAGTGAAATGAAAGGGGAACTCTTGAACTGATTTTTCCTGCATCATCTGCACTCCTTGTCTGGAGGCCAGGTGGACTTCATTTATCAACCATAAATAAGTATTTTAATCCAAATCCTGTTGTCTTTCCTCAAAAGGAATCCTCACTGACTTCAAAGCTGACATCAACTGGAAATTTGCCAAGTCGCAGGAGTCAGCCTCTTTATGGATTTGACAAGGCAGAATTATGTCAACCCCACAGTCTCCACGATTCAAAATGTACTAACAAATTTAAATGGCTTCAGGTTTTAAGCGTATCAAACAGAAGTATATATTTTTCCTACTCACTTCTTGTTTGTGTAAAATTAAATCACTCCCACTGAGTCTGTGGGAATTAGTAGAGAAAGATCAAGTTAGGGAGCACCTGAGAAAAATTTATGTACGCAAATCTTTGGGCCTGGATGGAATGCAACCAAGGGTGCCAGTGGAGCTGGATGACATCGCAGTGAGGTCTTGCTGATTGCTGGCAGTGTCCAATGACTGGAAAAAGCAGATGTCACATCCATCCATCCATCCATCCATCCATGCATCCATCCATCCACTCATCCATTCATCATCCATCCATGCATCCATCCTTGCATGCATTCATGCATCCATCCATCCATCTTCATTAAGGGCAAGAAGGAGGACCTGAAGCTCAGTTGCAAGTTGGTCACCTTAAGCACAGGAAGGACAAAAAAAAATATTGGGAACAATTGTTATGGATTTACCAAGGTCAAGTCATGCCTGAATAAGCCACTGTCTTCTGTGATTAAACTACTACTTCAGTGGATAAGTGGAGAGCAGTAGATTTTTACTTTGACTTTAGTGAGGCCTTCAACATAGTCTCCCAAAGTATTCTTAAAGCCAAACTGGAGAAAACCAGACTGGGTAAATCGACACTGACTGGGAAACCAGATGAATTGCCAGACTTACAGGGTATTGATCACTGCTCCAAAAATCCAACTGACAGGCAGTTAGTGGCATCCCTCTGGGAGGTTTACTGGGGTCAATCCAGTTGAACGTTTCTTTCAGGACCGAGACAGTAAGGTGAGAACGTGTTGTCAGCATATGTACAGATGATGCCAAACTGTGGGGAGCAGTCAAGGTACTGGAAGCAGGGCTGGTACTGAGGGGGACCTCAACAGGCTGGAGAACTGGGAAGAGTGGAACCACACCAAGTTCAAAAGCAAAACCATACAGAGTAACTGCAGTGTCCTGGGTTTAGCTGAAAACCTCAAATCCGTTTAGTGATTTTTTACTTTCCAGTTTAGTCTCTTCTAAGAGGTTGCACGTTCTGAAGTTTGCAGCATGTTTTTGCAGACAGTGTGTGCTGCTGGCAGTGATAACACCTGATGTTTGCAGTCACTGCCTGGGGCTGGGATGCAGAAAGGCTCTGGCTGATACTTACTCCTGCAGTGCCCAAGGCCACTGCTGGCTCCTGTGTGCCACGCTGGGGGGCCAGGGAGTGAGAGGGGTCACAAGAAAGTAAAAGGTCACACCTCCAGGGGGTAACAGACAAACAACAAGAGTATTCAGAGAATCATTCAGGTTGGAAAAGACCCTTGGGATCATCCAGTACAACCACTAACCCAACTCTACAAAGCTCACCCCTAAACCATCTCCCCCAACACCACATCTCAATGACCTTTAAAACCCTCCAGGGCTGGGGACTCAAATCCCTCCGTGGGCAGCCTGTGCCAATGGCTGACTGCTCTTGCTGGGAAAATTTTTTTCCTCATGTCCAGTCTAACCCTCCTCTGCTGCAGTTTGAAGCCGTTCCCTCTTGTTCTATCTCTAATTACCCGTGAGAAGAGACCAGCACCAACCTCTCTACAACGTCCTTTCAGGCAGCTGCAGAGAGTGATGAGGTCTCCCCTCAGCCTCCTCTGCTTCAAACTCAACAGCCCCAGCTCCTTCAGTTGCTCTTCATAAGATTTATTCTTCAAGACTTTCACCAGCTTCACCCATACACATCATATTCAGTATAAAACCGAGGGATCACGAGGGTTTAGGTCTCTTCTGCCTCTTTTCTGCAATGGCTGGTGTCCAGGGAGGACTCCGTCCGATCTCCTGCTTTTGATCCAGATCCCAAGTGCCCGAATCCAGCTCCTTTATCCAGCTCCCGCTGCCGCTGAGCCTGGGGCTGCCCCAGTGTCACCTGCTCTGCAGCACCAGTAGGGACTGATAGTGGGGGAGGGGGCAGTTGGGTTCAATATCGGGCTTATATATAGCTGCATCTTATAAAATGGTCTGCATCACTTCTTCATATTTTCTGCTCAAAGTTGCAGCACTGACTAGCAACCGTTCTTTTTTACCTCTTACTAATTCCAGTTGTATCTCTTGTTAGTTTTCTGAGACACAGTCATTGTAGAACAGGCAGTAAACTTGATAAAAACTGGCTAAATGTAGACATCAATATTTATATCTTGAAGAAGTAAGATTTCATTTATGCACTAGTATTAAATGCCACGCCATCTTAGAACAAACAGAAAGCAAAGATCCTTTTATTCTTTCAATACCACATTTCTTTTTCTAAAGAAAGCCTTGAGCACCTTTCTTCAGAGCCAAATTTGTAACATGGACATCCCACAGAAATGAAAAAATTACTTCAAAACAATAAACTCAAAATTTTAAATAGTAAGGAAGGCCAAGGATACTTGGCAAGAACAGCCCATTGCTCATTTTATCCAGATGCATATTTATGTCTAAGAACTCCTACTTCTTTTATAAGCAAGCAACACCATAAAAATAAAGTCAGAGGTTTTTTCCCCTAAGTAATGGCTATATAAGTAAATAGCTGAAAATGAAAATGGTAAACTTTAAAGTATGTCCCTTTATACCACTAGTACCACTCTATTCACTCAGAATTCCAACTTCCAGGAGTTTATATTAAAACAAACACAGCTGCCTTACTTCACAATCTGTTTCTAACGGCTCAAACTCATAGCAAATAGTTAATTTACCTTTACAAACCCGAAACACACAAAGTAGTGCATCAGAAAAAATTAACGAGGAGCGGTAAGATTAGTTAATGAAAAAGCCAACCCAAACATTAGAATATATCTATTTGACACAGAGTTTGAAGCCCCATTTGAGTAAGTTGAATCTTCTAAATTTCTCACTGCAATTAAATATCTCTGATGCACAATACTGAAGACAGAATACTGGAAAACACTTTTGGCATACAAATATGGATCTTTTTCTCAGGTCAGTCATTTTAACCTACGTAAAAACTGCAGGACAAAAATTTAACACAGATGTTAGTGCAACCAGATCTTAACCGAATTCTACACCTGAATGGGTGAAGTACTTAGCGATGGCAACACGGTGCAGCTCTGTGGGGTTCGATGGCAACGCACATCACATGAACACGTGTGTGTTAGTTTATCCACAAAGTCTTTTACAATATTGGACCGGAGGGGCTAAATAAATGCTTGCAGTATTGCCTTACTTTGGTGGTTGCATTCTGTGTTCCCTCTTTAGAACTTGTACAAGGAAGCCTGGCCAGACGGCATCTCAGTCAGTCCCAAACGGACTAATTTCACTCAACTGGAACTGACAGAAGTGTGGCTCATATAATCCTTTCCCTCCAGGCAGGAGGTACATTAGATTAGGAACAAGAAAGCATATATTGCTTTGGCATCTGAAAGCTTTGGCTCCTCATCTTTCGGCGTTACAGCTTGCGTTAGTGGACTTACATTCCTTTCTCAGAGAGCCAGTTTCTGAAACTTCCACTGCAACTCATTTCTTGTCTTCGATACATCTCTCTCCTTCACACGAGGGAGGACCCCAGTTTTTCTGTTTCTTTGTTTTTTCTCTGCAAGCCTAAGCAAGGCTGCCTAGAGACTGGCTGGACGGCTCCTTCCTTGACATGTGAGGAAGCTGTGGATAACAGGATTGGTTTTCTTTGGCCACTGCCAAAACCTGTGGCCTTCACTTATGAACTTACAGATTTAACTCCTACAGTTAGATGGAGATTACTCCTTTCATTGTTCTATGTCTGTGACACGTATTAAAGGAGACACCAAGAAAGATTTTATGAGTGCTAGAGAGTGACAGCCAGCACTTGCTAGTACATCCCCTCTCCACCAAACGCACTCATCATTCACCGGAGCTATTTGTAAATAACGAGAATGATAGAGATGCCCAGGAACTGCTTTCAGCTTTGCTGATCCCTTAGGGAGCCAAAATGGATGTGCTTCACATAGCATTCGAGTAAAACAGCAAGCCAAATTACCCCGTACAGCCAGCTTTTTAAGCACGTCACTGTATGAGGTACTTAACACGTGCAAACAACAGCAAGAGGCTCAGAGATGCACGTCCTGCCGCAGAAACAAACCAGGGTGTTCATCGGTGAGGAGCCACGCCTGTGCTTGTCGAGCCAGAGACACCTTCAGAAGCCGTCCAAGGGCAGAGCGCAGCGGGGCAGCACAGTCCCCTTGCCTCACTTGAACATCTCGGTGTCTGCAGGGCTGCAGCCTAACCCGCGCTCGCTTTACAAATCAAAGCAGCAATGTTGAGAATTTACATTCAACCGCAGGATAACAAACAACATTCAAATGGCTCTCACTTGATTTGTGGTTAGCTGTAACCATAATTTTAGCCAAACATTTGATCCTGCTTTAGCTTTCAAATGTTTCCTGCTGTCCACAGACCTAACACTCACAGATCTTTGATGCCGTTTACAGCCCTTCACAAATAGATTGTGGTCACATTCAGATGCTGCCCATTCGATTAATCACACATTTTCTACCTGCACAATAGCTGTTTTCATTACTTATCTGTGCTTTAGGTTGAACTTTTTTTGTCAGATAAATTTCAGACAGCAAGAAGAAACCAACTATTCATTTTTGACAAGCTTAAGAATCCAAATGACATTTATAGTATCTAGATATGCACCAGTTTAATAATAAAAAAAAGCTACTCATGTAAAGACATATAAGACTCTTTCACTAAGACATTCAATAATTTCTTTCTGGCTAGAGAACTACTTGAGATAAAAAAGCTTTTATTCTTGTTACAATGGAAAAAGTAAAGCCATCCAGGAAAAGCAATCACCTGAAAAGATGGTCTTAAAGATATCCAGTAAGAGCTAATGAAAAAGAATTCAAAAATACAAGGCATGCATCTCACATGACACCTCTGACACTTAGCAAAACAATTTCTCTCACATTGTTCTTCTTCAAAGGAGAGATACTATAAATGGGACTCATACACACAACCATTTTCAGTGTATGAAATTAAGTTAATTGGCAGCAACATCCCAGCAACAAAGAGCTGCAATTAAAGAGACCATTGCTGGTTATCACCTTGCCAGAGGAAGGATAAGGCATTCAACTCTGAGATCTCTACTCTACAAACAGCTTATTGATGTTTGCTAGTCCAGTGTTTTGAAGTGGCCGTGTTAGTAGCATATAAGAGTAGAAAAGATTAAGATGCCTCATCGTAATATATACTTTCCGCTGGAAACTGGAAAATGTATCTGGAAGGGGAGTGAAAGGCTTGTAGGTCTTTTTCCTCATTTCAAAGAATCATAGAATGTTGGGGGTTGGAAGTGACCTCTAGAGCTCACCCAGTCCAACCCCCTGCCAGAGCAGGGTCACCCAGGGCAGCCACACAGGAACGCGTCCAGGTGGAGTTTGAAAGTCTCCAGAGCAGGAGACTCCACACCCTCTCTGGGCAGCCTGGGCCAGGGCTCCGGCACCCTCACAGCCGAGAAGTTTCTCCTCATGTTCAGCTCTATTTGAACTTGCAGCCCTGAAATACTAGAATTCTGCCTGCCCTATACGAAACAACAGCCCTTAAAACACTAAAAAAATAAAGGGGAGGGAATTTATTCCAAATCCTTTGCAAGACAAGCGGAATCCAAACACTGTGGAGCTTTATGCATAGCTATAGACCAAAATTTAGGAAAGGAGGCAGTGCACACTAGCTCTGTTACACAAATTAATTACAAAGCCCATTTAATACTCAGCTGTCTGGATTTCTGGCTGGACATCAATGCTGTAGTGGAAGGAGATGTGCGAATCCAAAAAGGGAGGAGACCACAACAGTAGAGGATATGATGGCATAAAACAGCTCCTTCCAACTGTGTGTCTGCATCAAAAGCAGCAGAAACAGGAACACCCGTTTCCTCCCAGTGCAAGCAATACTTTTTTTTTTCATTTTTTTGGTGGGAGACTCCACACAGACCACTTCTCTTTAGAATCTCACGTAGAGAGATGGAACAGACCATATATAAAAGTGGCTTAGTGTAACATTCCTGTAAACTACTGTCTCTTCCATACTGCTTAATAATACAAAAGACAAGACTGGGAGCTACTCGTGAGACGGGGGAAGTTACATTCACTGTCTTTCCAATAATTCCCAATGTGAAAAGAACTCCAGCCATTGCCAGTAGACTAGTCCCAACCAGCTTTATACTAGGGTTATGTTTATTCAAGTGTTCTCCTTTATGAAGGAAAACCTTGGCTTTATTTCAAGGTAAAGAAAAAACCTCCAAGCAGCAAAATATTTTAAGGACAGATGTCTGATCTTGAAACTGCAGCTAACACAGCCGGAATGGAACCGTGCAATAAACACTTACTTATCAGCCCTCCCTTTCAACTGCGCATATTTCTTTTCATCCACCATGTTGCTCACAAAAAAAAAAAAAAAGGAACAGAAGAAAGAGTGTTCTCCATTATGTCCTAGGACAGCTTTAATTAACTCCTTTAACTCTAATAAAATTTGAAATTCTACAATGTGTTGCTTTTTTTGTCCTCTGGGGTCTTAATTATGCCTCTTACACCTGGAGCTGTGCTGCTGAGCACCGGGAGGTGCGTGGTCCTAACAGTAGCAACCCCCAGGAACTCGATGCGCTGGTGACATCCCAGGAACCCAAACACCTCTGTCACCTTTCCTCACCCGACGCTCAGCACCACTGACGCCCTTACCTCCTCTCCACCTTGGTGCACCCACTTGCAAGACAACCAGCACTGCTGCGACTTCACCCCCAATCTTGCAAGCTACAATTTAGCTTACAAAAAAAGACCAAAAAAACCCAACCCACCACCAAAAGTCCAAAGAAATACAGGCAGAGCTGGTAACTATAATAACGGCTAATATTTTCGAATGCTTCCCAGTAATATCCCTGTTGTTTTTAGACAGTTGTAACTCCGCCAAAACTTAACAACCCACACTGGAAAATTCCTTGCCAGGTACTCGAAACAAGCTGAACATTTCTTTTCAAAGAAAATAAACCATAAAAATAATTTTGGTCTTTGAATAAATTATGATTACACAAAATTTTGTGTTCTGTAAATATTTTTCAAAATGTTTAACTGCTTTATTCAGAAATTCTTGTACTGTTTTTATTTAAGATCAGGGGCTCAAAATTGGCAAAGACATCACAGGATATGCTCTTTTCCCTTCTTAGGAAACAACCTCCATGTCCAGTCAAGTTTATAAACCCCCGAGTATCACCACGGCATCCAGTCAACACAAACTTGTTAAGAATCAGGCAGCACAACACTAAAACAATACTCTGGTGGTACTGTGCATGATCCACAGTTTCAAGTATGTTCGAGACTGCCTGTAATTGCTACTGTCCAGAAGAAAAGTGCCTGGAACAGGCTGCTGTCACCGAAGCAATAAAAGTGGCTCAGAAACGGAGCATTTTACTGTACAGGACCAAGGCAGAGACAGTCAGTGGGTCACACGCGCAAAAAGAGACGCTGGAGCACAATCACGGAAGGATGTTCTCCCCGCGCAAGGACAGAAGAGGAGAGAGCAAGTAGTTTAGGGCCAGAACCATCAGAAACTCTAGCAAAGGATTCTGAAACACTTGAGCTGCTCGGCGAACAGCTGACATCCAGCGGCTTTTACCTAAGGGCTTGTAAACACTTGTTGGACTCCATGAGAGTCAAGGCAATTCCACGATGGAATCTCTGGGGGGGAGCACAGTTCTGCAGCTTTCCTTCTTTAGAAAACAAACAAAGTGTCATACGACTGTTCCAAACACAGGAAAATGACAATATGAAAGTATTACCTTTCAATATGCTCTCAACGTCTCTTTATCCCACCCTCCCCTAAACTGCGCATTAACTCCCAAAGTCAGACTTGAAGAGCTAGAAGGTGCTCCAAAAGAGAGGTGCAGAGACGTACCCTGACACCCCGCACCACCAGCAGATAAGAAACGTTCTTTCTTAGTAAGAAAATGCTACGGGTTTTATTGAAAAGTCTGGCTTGGCATTTACTTGGTTAGGCATTCAATAAACGCTCTTTTGTCACAAGGCACGTTGAAAGGCAACAGACGGCAGCAGCTCTAGGCTTCATAGCCTGTGTTTTAAATGCCAGAGCATAGGCAGGCAGTGCTCCTGATCTCCTACTGCTGCTCCAAGCTCACACGATGTACAACAGGCTTTCACGGTTGCCCCTGGACCGCTCTGAAGGCCACACGGCTGTGCTCTTGTCCCACCACAGCACTAAGCTGTCGAGGAAGGTTTACAGACACCTAGTAAGTCCCAAACTCAGCCCTCCTCCGAAGAAACATCTCAGCTCTTTAATTACCAGAATGTCTTGAACAGCCCATGGTAGGAGGTGGGATCTATTTCACCGTGTTTTCACCTTTAGTTTGCCTACATACATTCAACAGCTCTGTCCTTGCCATCGTTTAACTCACAACCTGCGTTACCAACCTGCAAAGCCATCCCGATGGCCTGAAGTTGGGCTGGGGGGGTTCAGGTTGGATATGAGCAAGAATTTCTTTACTGAAAAAGTTGTCGGCCATTGGAACAGGCTGCCCAGGGATTGACTCACTGTCCCTGGAGGGGTTTAAGAGACGGGTGGATGTTGTGCTGAGGGACATGGTTAGTGGTGTTGATAGGGCTGGGACAAAGGTTGGACTCCATGATCTTCAAGGTCTCTTCCAGCTGAAACTATTCTATGATTCTATAATACTCAGGGACTGAATCCAGCAATCTCCCTCCCCTGAGCTGGATGCAATCCCCTCCCAGATAGGACAAACTAAATTCTAACAGCATCTCTATCTGCTCTGAGAGCACCCCAAAAGCCGAGGGACTATCTAGCACTGACATGCTGCAGCAACTAGAACTGAGCTGTTCTTTCAAGAAATTCATATTCAAGAATGGGAGGCATTTTCCCAGCTTGACTTCTACACTAAAAACTAGACTCTACTACATTTATCATGCTAACAGCAAAGTCGCGCATCTTTTTCCCAACACTTCTGCTCTCAGAACGTACAATCCATCTGTTAGTAAATTAGCCTGGCCTTGGGGATTATGTAATATTCTCACTCACTCACTGTATGGCACCAGTTACAAACAATCTCAGTTTCAGCTGTATTTCAGACATTTCAAAACCTCTCAAGTCCAAACTACCAGTGAACCAGTGATGTAATTTAATTATTACACTTTCTTTGTGCCAAGACATGACAGTTAGGATTAGCCACGAAGTCTGCCCATTCTTGATCACCAGTAAAATCTCAAAAACAACTCTTCTACAGCTCTTAATCCTTAGGCTTATTCTCTCTACTCCAAGTGCCTGATCAAGTACATTATAAGAAGCCAAACTAACACCGTATTTCTATTCAAGGCAGATCCGCATTTAGGCTCTTGCTGGAAATAAATACAAATTTTTCTTTGGTGCTAAACTGAGAATTTCCTTCCATTTAACTCTTCCTTTTAAAAATTTATTACTCTGCCAGTGAGTGCTTTTCAAACAGAAAACTGTTGATTTCTTTCCCTTAAATCTATTGTAGCTACTGAGGCTTGAAGGTAAAAACATTACTTTGTTAGCTGCTGTGAAGAACTTGAGTCCCTTTCCCTTCTCAATCCTGCACACTCTTCTCCCTACCACTCAAGTGCAAGTTTACCCATGGCAGGAGGGGGGGTGAAATAATAAAATATGCTGTACTTAACCTTCTAAATACATTATCTGGGTACTGAACTTAACAGTCATTCTGCTACTTCATTTATTGAAAAAAACCCCATTCCCAATCAGGCAAACTCTGTGGAAAAAATACATCACTTTTCCACAATATTATCCAGCAACAGCTAATGAGACGTGTACCACCCAGACACATTTCCCTGTGCCTCCGGGCTGTGATTTACTGAGCTGGTTCTACTCAACCAGCAGGCTCCCCGTGTAATGTTTGGGTTGGTACGGCAGCTCCAGCTGTCCCATGGAAACAGAAATGCCCATCCCAATATGAACAGCGTGAATTCTCTGACACCCAGCCAGACTCCCTCGAACCACTGCTCTCCTGTCCAAGACTGTTCTGCTCCCTCTGTCTTCTTAGAAGGCCACAGCTCAAAATCCTCTGTAACCGTTTTTAATTCTATTTTGATGAACTGCATAGAATCTTTTCTGCGCACAACTACTCATCCAAGCTTTTATGGCACATACAGTCGATAACAGAATTTAGCTTGTGTATGCTGATCAGATTCTAACCTGCCTACAACTTTCTGTCTGAATTTAAAATAGTATTCAATACCTTATAAATGCTATTTAATTACAAATTTCCTAAACACTCTAATTCCCACCACAATATAATCACTGGACAACTGGAGAGACACAAGACTATCAGAATCACAGAATCACGGAATGTTAGGGGTTGGAAGGGACCTCAAAGATCATCTAGTCCAACCCCCCCGCCAGAGCAGGATCACCTACAGTAGAGCTCCCAGGAACACGTCCAGGCGGGTTTTGAATGTCTCCAAAGAAGGAGATTCTACAACCTCCCTGGGCAGCCTGTTCCAGTGCTCTGTCACCCTCACAGTAAAAAAGTTTTTCCTCATATTTTTATGGAACCTCCTGCGTTCCAGCTTCCACTCATTGCCCCTTGTCCTGTCAACGGACGCCACTGAAAAGAGCCTGGCTCCATCCTCCTGACATTCCCCCTTGACATATTTATAAACATTAATGAGGTCACCCCTCAGCCTCATCTTCTCCAAGCTAAAGAGACCCAGCTCCTTCAGCCTTTCCTCATAAGGCAGATGCTCCACTCCCTTCACCATCTTTGTGGCTCTGCACTGGACTCTCTCAAGCAGCTCCCTGTCTCTCTTGAACTGAGGGGCCCAGAACTGGACACAATATTCCAGATGCGGGAAGAAAAAAGAGATTTTTGACATATAAACTCATTCAAAAACCTAGAAGCTTCCTCTGAGGTAAATGCCTCTAGGAAAGGGGAATAGCAAAGCTTTACTGAAAATAAGGATCTTAGATTAAGGCACGTAAGACTTGCATGTTTCCATATAAGAACTCTTCTGCTAAGAAGAAAAAACATTTAACTGTGTCTTGTGTTTTGTTACTTTAAATTAGGAGAAAAAGAAAATCCAGAAACAAGGCTGCTTCTACTCACGTGGGAGTTAATATAATTTGCTGAGAATATAATGGGAACTCCCTTTGCTCAGATGTAATGGACAGAGGAGGCCTAAATTCATCCTACATTATTCCTCTGATTGTCGAAGAAATTGCCAGTACCCAAATACAAAATTAATCCATAGTCTGTGGAGTTCTCTAGGATCAGTTCGATTAAAGGAACAGTCAGGATTTCAGTCAATGAGAGGATGCAGTTTCTTTTGCAACAGGCAAAACAGAAGAAGTAGGCGTGGCTTCAAAATTCTGAATGATAGCGAATTTTGTGGCCTACTACCTCAAAGTAAAATACTAATACAAATAAATAAAATACAAATAAATACAATAAATACAGTAAAATACAAATTTGATTATTACATGCCCTCTTCTCCAGTGCTTTTTTAATTCCCACAGAAATTCTAGTCTAGACCGAATCAAATTAAAGACTAACTAATTACAAATAACTTTAATGTACAAGCATAAATGTACTACTTCATCCTGGTTGTGTCAGTGCAGAGAAACAGAAAGTAAAGCAAATTACCAAAAGGTAAAACTACGTAAAACAATATGATTATAGTTACCAATGCACACAACATAAAATATATGGTGATTGCTAATAAAAAGCCCCAGTTGTCTGTAGGTTATCTCAGACACATCTCAGACGCAGACCTCTAGTGCCCTACATATTGCAGACATTTTATACAGTTCCACACTACTAAGCACTTCTGTATGAAGAAATCAGCATTTTAATTCTATTAAATACTTTAAAGCCAAAAATCAGGCTTAACAAAACAGCCAAAACCTAAGTCCACTGCAAGTTTTGACTACAGTAGAGGTCTTACTCTTGAACAAGGTCTTCAAGACGGAGCTATAACTTAATAAGGCGTGCTACAAATAAGGAGAAGTTAAAAGAAGTGTCATAAATATGTGTAAAGTAGCAACACTTGAGCCAGCAGTGTGTCCTTGTGGCCAAGAAGCCCAATGGCATCCTGGGGTGTGTTAGAAGGGGGTGGCTGGTAGGTCAAGAGAGAGGTTCTCCTGCCCCTCTGCTCTGCCCTGGTGAGGCCACATCTGGAATATTGTGTCCAGTTCTGGGCCCCTCAGCTCAAGAGAGACAGAGAACTGCTGGAGAGAGTCCAGCGCAGCCACAGAGATGATGGAGGGAGTGGAACATCTCCCTGAGGAGGAAAGGCTGAAGGAGCTGGGGCTCTGCAGCTTGGAGAAGAGGAGGCTGAGGGGTGACCTCATAAATGCTTATAAATACATCAGACGGGAGTGTCAGGAGGACGAAGACAGGCTCTTCTCAGGGATGTCCAATGACAGGACAAGGGGCAGTGGATACAAGCTGGAGCATATGAGGTTCCACAAAAACATTAGGAAAAACTTTATCAATGTGAGGGTGACAGAGCCCTGGCCCAGGCTGCCCAGGGAGGTTGGAGTCTCCTTCTCTGGAGACATTGAAAACCTGCCTGGACACGTTCCTGTGCGATCTACTGTAGGTGATCCTGCTCTGGCAGGGGGGCTGGACTCGATGATCTTTTGAGGTCCCTTCCAACCCCTAACGTTCTGTGATTCTGTGAACAAAAACTACAAGACATCCCAGAAAAATGTGCTAAGACGTCTACATCTAAGAGCTTAGAGATGCAGTTGTCAAGCCCCAAATGATGCCACAAGGTATCTCATATTGCTATTCCACAAACAGTTTAACCATCAGGTCTCGTAAAAATAGCATCCACCCACTTTAATTTATACAACTGCAGAAAAAACCCAAAACGTGAATAATTTCCTCATTCCAGTTCTGCGATTTGGCCAGACTCACCTGACACACCCATACACACACCAAAACCCCCAAAATCGCAAAATAAATGAACCGCTCTTTTCCCTAGCACAAAGTAGTACCAAACAAGTAATTGCAAAAGCAGGTCAATAAAATTTCTGGCAAGCTTAGGTTCTTCCAATTAGAGAAACAGCCAAAAGATATATGAAAAGAGCCAAAAAAATACTCATGGCAAGCAAGCGAAGAACCAGCCAAGAGAACACACTGTTTGGTTTCCTATCCGAAGAAGGAGAGAAGGAAGAGAGGTGAATTTCCACCTGGAAAAAATCCATAAAATCGTCCAAGCACAGAATTCTGGCAGCTGTATTTGCTGCTACACTGAATCAATATCCTGATCAAATTTGCCAACGCTCGCACACGTGTCTGTTTTCTGTGTTCATACCTATGTGAGTATTTAAGAAACACATCTCTCTTCCTGTCGGAGGGCAGGAAGGGACTGCAAAGGGACCTGGCCAGGCTGGGTCGATGGGTCGAGGCCAAGGAGGTGAAGTTCAACCAGACCAAGGGCAGGGTCCTACACTTTGGCCACAAGAACCCCTGGCAGCACCGCAGACTTGGGGAGGAGTGGCTGGGGAGCACAATGGGAGCAGCTCGCATATACTGAAGAGCCAAATTCCTGAACCACAGAGGAATCACAGTGGGTAGGGTTCCCCAGCAGCTCCCTGCAAGAATAAGTGAACAAAATTGTCTGTTAGCATGCTACCAGCATGCAAAGCCTACATGCAGCACCTTCACAACTAACCATGTTCACTCCCTCACCAGCTGTGCTCCACTATAAATTGATGCTATGTGCGCAATGCAGGCTGAAAAAGGAAAATTGTCTATGAATATAATGATACCTGAAGCACATGGCATTTCAAAAATGTGTGCAATAACACAGCAAAGTATTAAAAAAACAAGTAACAAACTAAAGAGGAAAGAAAACACAAGTGCAAAGAAAGGAAAAAGGAGAGGGGGGAATTAATTCATCAATAAAACTGTACCACTGTACAAAGAAAAGGGCTGCCCTCAGAAATCAGCTGAAAGTCAATCAGAAATCTAAGCCCAACTCTTTCATGTAGTCCTAAAATGGACCTAAGACAGCTCAGTGGTTATAAATAATAAAAGAAAAAGCAGTAAAAGGTAACTAATGCTTTCGAAACATTGACAATTACAATCCCACACAATCTCAGTCTTTATTCTTGCTGTTGCCCGCAGGAATCATTTCCAGCAGTTTTATTTTACATAACTTTGGAACCAGCGAGTCACAGGACGACACACTCACTTGTCTTTAGAAAAATCAGGCAGCACTACCAAAATGTGTATTATCTACTTAAGCCAAAATACCTGAAGATATATATAAAAACTGCCATCAATGAGCCACAGTGTGTTTGCTGAAAATCATTCTTCAAACCATAGTTATGTTATCCAGCATGTGTCTGCAGGCATGCAGTACAGATGACCCATTGTATAAGAATAAACGTATTTCCACATGAACATTCTGGACTGCATTTGTGCTGCTAACCTCTATATTTAAAATCCACATCATTAACAAAGTAAATAAAATAGGTGAAATATTTGCCTGACCGTTCAGTTCAGCTGAAACTCTGGAGCTGTAATAAAAGACAGACAGTACAAAGTTGTTTTAATAAAATTTACTGCAGCCAGGAAACTCCTTGACCAGTGTTAAGGAATTAAAAATATGTTGCATAATACCACTGCACTTTATTTCTGATGATGACAGACTGGCTGTGAAATTAGAAGAGATTGTAGAGACATCAGTGCTGGCTGAGGAAAATTGGTTTTCAGATAAAGAGATCAATTAAAAGATTATCAATTAGATCAGCAGAGGACAGGAGAGAATTTAACAAGCAAGCAAATTGCAAAGACTGTTCTCCATTCTGCTGTCAACAGATGGTTGGCCAGTGGTTCTATTCTTATAGAAAATTCTGAATTATTGTTTACTAGTTGGATTAGAGTTTCATCTAGGGAGTGCACTGCAAAAACTCTTACAAAAGCCGTTTCTTGAAATACTTCCAAAAGACAGCAAACTGTAACATGGCACGACTGACATCTTCCAAATGACACAGAAGTCTGCGTAGAGAATTACACCAAAAAAACTAAGACTGGTCAGGATGAAAACATAGATGAGCTCCAGAAGAAACCGCAAAGCAACAGTTTGAGGAAATGATCTGTGCTGATAACAAAAGACACTGTTCATTACAACAGAACTGAGGAACATGATGTTTATGTCCAGACTAGACAGCCTGCTCTGCATCGGGACTCACCGGCGGAAGACTCTGCCCTCTGGCAAAAGCAGGAGGGCAGCACGGCTCCGCAGGTCCCATTTACCACTTTTTTCTCTCAGTGCAACACAATCATAGAATCATAGAATCCTAGAATGGCCTAGGTTGGAAGGGACCTTAGAGATCATCTCATCCAACCTCCCTGTCACGGGCAGGGACGCCTCTCTACTAGATCAGGCTACTCAAGGCTCTGTCCAACTTGGCCTTGAACACCTCCAGGGAGGGGGCAGCCACAACATCTCTGGGCAATTTATTCCAAAGTCTTGCCACCCTCATACTGAAGAATTTCTTCCTAAGATCCAATCTAAATCTATTCTCCTTCAACTTAAACCCATTTCCCCTTGTCCTATCAGGGGACGCTCTTGTAAAAAGTCCCTCCCCGGCCTTCCTGTAGGATCCCTTCAGGTATTGGAAGGCAGCTGTTAGGTCGCCCCGAAGTCTTCTCTTTTCAAGACTGAACAATCCCAGCTCCCTCAGCCTGTCCTCGTAGCAGAGCTGCTCCAGCCCCTGGATCATCTTTGTGGCCTCCTCTGAACACGCTCCAACAGTTCTATGTCCCTCTTATGGTGGGGACACCAGAACTGGATGCAGTGTTTGAGGTGGGGTCTCACCAGAGCAGAGTAAAGGGGCAGAATCCCCTCTCTTGACCTGCTGGCTGCGCTTCTCCTGATACATCCCAGGACAGGGTTGGCCTTCTGGGCTGCACGAGTGCCCTGCCGGCTCATGTTGAGCTTCTCATCTATCAACACCCCCACATTCTTCAAATCCTTCTCCTTCAGGGCTACACCCCCAAATTCTTCTCTTCAGCGCTTCTCTTCAGAAGACAGACTGTTGCTATGAAGTTAACCCAACAAGAAAAAACGGACAACGTGCAGCAACTCTGCTTTGAGCTGATGCAGTGAGCTTCTGAGCCAAAAGGTCACTCCTAAATGGCTTAATTTCCCACACTTGTACAAACTAAACCGAGTTACACTGTCCCATTTCTTGTCACGAACACGACTGGTTTTGCTTATGCTAGTTGAGCCCTTTTCTTGAACTACATTTCATCTGTTGATCTAAATTACTTTAAAAAGACTAATGAAAACTGGTATTAGGGTAAACAATGAAATGCCATCACAGCCCTATGTACTCCTGAATTAAGGACGACACGTTCAAGGGCAGTTGAATATCATTCTTCATTGTTTCACTATTTCTCTCTCAAGTGTTTCTGCCATCTCCCAGTATAAAATGATTTCTTTTCTGGATACAATGATGACATCATTAACTACAAAAGCAGATAAAACCCACACAAACATTAATGCTTCTAATGGAAGATGGCAGTTTACAACAATAACACTGTTGTAATTAGAACAAAAAAGAAAAAAGGAAAGAAAATGCTTCTCAAAAGGATGGTGGTAGAGAGAAAATCGTAAAATCTTTATCACTGCTTCTTTAACCTGGAACTCACGCCCACATCCTCTTCCAGTATATTCTTTTGAGAAGTGAACGCAGACAAGACTACTCCATCACTGACTCTTGCAGGTGAGGGATAAATCTTGGAACACGCAGATGGGAGGCAAGCTCGGCCAAATGACAAACATTGTTACTGTAGTCATTACCATTCTCTTTCCAAATCCACAATTTTTGGCAGGATTAGGCAAGAAACGCAAGAACTGACAAATGAACAACAATTACAAGGAGTTTATCGCACGACTGCTTAGTTCATTTTTGCAGTGCCTGATGTTAGTGGACGCATAACCAACTGACTGCATCGTGCTTACAAAGCTTATGACCAACTGTTGTTGAGTAAAAATGCCTTTAAATATATTAAAACTTCTACTACCTGCTGAATCCTTAGTAAAACCAAACCATATTTGACATGTTCACAGCAATTTTGCTTACTTCTTACTACCACACAGGTTCATACTGCATAAGAATCCAGCACCTATTCAAGTTGTTCTAGAATGCACATCTCGTTGCAGCTTCCAAAAAAAATGCAGCACAACTTAACAGTTCTATTTTATGTACTACTTATTGGCAAGTAAAGGGCGCAGCCTGCACCAATATAAAAGTTGTTGGGATTGTCTACAAAAGAACAGTTAAAAAGAACTTATCGAGACCACCTACCATTTTCAGCATCTCTAACAACTACATGGATGATGATACTTGCCTCACGTTTGGTTAAATCTGCTCTGGTTAAATCCTTTACATCAACTCACAAACCTGAGCTCTCTCTACTGTGATCACAGGCTTAGTATCTGCTGAAACTTACAAGATAAAGGAAAAGAAGCAAGTGGCTTCCAGGGCTTAAACCTGACTAAAGGAGGTATTGGTACCAGTTTTCAAGAGTTTGCCAACGAAATTACCTTTGTTATCTGTAAGTCTTTCAATCTCAGCCTTAGTGAATGAAGGGAATGAAAAGAAAAAACAAGACAAAGAGTTCACAAGCACGGCACCCTTCCTGGACTATTCCTGAGGCAGCAGGACAGGGGGAGAAAATATTTCCAAGGGCTCAGGGTTTGAGATAAGGACAGGGAGATCACTCTCATTTACCTTCCCCAGCAAAACAGACTCGATTTTTGGGAAATTAATTGCATTTATTAAGAGAACCAGTCAGAGAAGAGTAGTGAGGAATGAGAAAAAAAGCAAACATCTTAAAAACAGAACACCTTTCCCCCATCCCTCCCTTCTTCCCGGGCTCAACATCAATCCCAGTTTCTCCACCTCCTCCCCCCGAGTGGTGCAGGGGGACAGGGAATGGGGGTTATGGTCAGTTCATCCGACGTTGGTTCCACCGCTTCTTCACTCCGGGGGAGGACTCTTCACTCTTCCCCAGGGCCATTGTGGGGTCCCTCTCACGGGAGACAAGCTTCACGCTCTCTTCTCCGACGTGAGTCGTCCCACGAAGGGCAATTCATCACAAACTGCCCAACGGGAGACACCTCACGAGGGGCAGCCCACACCTCGTGAGTCTGAGGCGCAGTCCTTCAGGGGAAACTGCTCCAGCGTGAGCCACCCGCAGCGTCACAAAAGTCCCACCGGCCAACCTGCTCCAGCGTGGGCATTCCCTCTTCCACGGGCTACAGGTTCTGGCAGTGACCTGCTCCAATGCGGGCTTCCCACGGGCTACAGTCCCCTTCAGGCATCCACCCACACAGCGTGGAGTCCTCTACACGGTGGACATCTACGCGGTGATCCTCATGGTGGACATCTGCACCTCGCTCATGGGCTGCAGGGGGACAACCCGCTTCACCATGGTCTTCACCACGGACCCGGGGGACTCTCTGCTCCGGCACCTGGAGCTCATCCTCCCCCCTCTCCTTCTTCACTGACCTTGGTGTCTTCACACATTCTCACTCCATCTCTGTGCCAGCTGTTGTGGCACAGTTCTTCTACCCCGTTCTTAAATATGTTTTCACAGAGGCGTTCCTCTGCTATCACTTTACTGACAGGCTCAGACTTGGCCAGCGGCGGGTCCCTCTTTGGAGCCGGCTGGCATTGGCTCTATGAAACTCGGGGAACTTCTAGCAGCTTTTTGCAGAAGCCACCCTGCAGTTCCGCCCCCACCGCCAAAATCCAGCCAGGCCAAACCAACACACCCTCATTGGAAAATTCTGTCTGATAGTCTTAAAACCCCCAGACCTTCGCAGGGTAGTCCCTCCTGCTCAAGGAGGGAGGGTGATCTGTTTGGTCGCGGGGACCACTGTACCTGTCAGACTACAAAGACAGCATGCTAGTAAAGATTCCATAATCCAATGTCAGTGTTGAGTATCCACCTGAAGTGCAAACTAACAAGACGCCGAGGCAGAAGTTTCCATCACTCTCTGCTCTGTGCCTGAAGCAGAGCCAAGAGTTTCCATCACTCTGTAGTGTAAAACCAAATTGATATTCAAGCACACAGTCAGCAGGACAGCAGGAAAAATAATTCTCTGCTCCTCCACTACACTGAGCAGGATCGATGACCAGGAAACTCAAGGAGTTTATGCAAGACTTGGAAAATATAGGATCAGGAAACTTTATAAAGACCACAGAATTTGGCCTATTATGTACTTACTTTATTACTTTTAAAACATTTCCTTTCTGAAGAATTTGTCCCAGATTGCAACTGCTATTTTCACACAAAGCTGTAAAGAAGTCACTATCCCACTATCTAATTATTAAAAATCCTCACGCACAGATTAAAATTCAAAGACATCAGGATATGTTTGCTCATAGGTGAAGATTAGTTTGCAGAAGAACAATTTCTATTATTTTGGACACAATTGTGCTGGTTTAAGCTAAACAGAACCAGTTCTCTTGAGTGACTTTTGCTTCTCAGCTCAGTCTCTTCTAAGAGGCTGCACGTTCTGAAGTTTGCAGCATGTTTTTGCAGACAGTGTGTGCTGCTGGCAGTGATAACACCTGATGTTTGCAGTCACTGCCTGGGGCTGGGATGCAGAAAGGCTCTGGCTGATACTTACTCCTGCAGTGCCCAAGGCCACTGCTGGCTCCTGTGTGCCATGCTGGGGGGCTGGGAAGTGAAAGGGGGCACAAGGAAGTAAAAGGTCACACCTCCAGGGGGTAACAGACAAACAACAAGAGTATTCAGAGAATCATTCAGGTTGGAAAAGACCCTTGGGATCATCCAGTACAACCACTAACCCAACTCTACAAAGCTCACCCCTAAACCATCTCCCCCAACACCACATCTCAACGACCTTTAAACCCCTCCAGGGATGGGGACTCAAATCCCTCCGTGGGCAGCCTGTGCCAATGGCTGACTGCTCTCGCTGGGAAAATTTTTTTCCTCATGTCCAGTCTAACCCTCCTCTGCTGCAGTTTGAAGCCGTTCCCTCTTGTTCTATCTCTAATTACCCGTGAGAAGAGACCAGCACCAACCTCTCTACAACGTCCTTTCAGGCAGCTGCAGAGAGTGATGAGGTCTCCCCTCAGCCTCCTCTGCTTCAAACTCAACAGCCCCAGCTCCTTCAGTTGCTCTCCATAAGATTTATTCTTCAGGCCCTTCGCCAGCTCTGTCCGCACACATCATATTCAGTATAAAACTGAGGGATCACGAGGGTTTAGGTCTCTTCTGCCTCTTTTCTGCAGTGGCCGGCGTCCAGGGAGGACTCCGTCCGATCTCCTGCCTTTGATCCAGATCCCAAGTGCCCGAATCCAGCTCCTTTATCCAGCTCTGGCCATCGCTGAGCCTGGGGCTGCCCCGGTGCCGCTGGCTCTGCAGCACCAGAGGGGATTGATAGCGGGGAGGGGGGAGTTGAGTTCGATATCGGTTTGGTATATAGGTACATAGCTCACTATTTTTATTTTTTCCTTATTAGTTCTTTCATTATTGTTTTACTAAAGCTGTTTAGTTTTCTTTCCTAACCCCTAACCCCTGCCTCATCCCCTTCTCCTTCCCGTTTGGGGGGAGAGGGGATTAGCGAGCGTCTGGCAGCAGTTAGTGGCCAGCCCAGCCCGAACCCGCAACACCAGTGCATACAGTCTCAGTATATAGAAAAGTTGTATCGTAGAGAATTTGAGAAACCCGAGGCTAGAATTAAGAAAGAGTCTAAATATTCTATTCTCTACCCTCGGGCAAAATTAGCAGCACTTTGAAGTTCTGACACACAACCCTCAAAGTCTGCCTAACACGACCAAAGAGTACGGGTTGACAGACGCTGTTTAAAAGGGACTATGGAATCTGTAGGCCTGAATAAACCATCACGGTTTAGGATCCAGCCCTTCCATCCCCTCCCTACAGCCCTGTGTGGCTCCGGGCCTCCCTGGCAGACTTCCCTTCCTCGGAGCTTTGGCCACGGGACATGCCGCAGGATTTGTATCCAGAGGCAGCGTTTCAGAACGCCAGGGTTCAGCACGAGGTCTCATCGACGTTTCCCCATTCCGTTTCCACATTCCTCTAAGCTTTCTGGCACTCTGCAGAACACCACAGACTGGAGCTACTGCGGTACCTAAGCTATCGATTCCATTGTACAAACAGCTAGGAAGATGCTACTGCTACATTTTTTGATATATAAATACTCCAGCCTTGCTTCTCCAATATCTTGCATTTCACCTGGACACAGGCACAAGGGAAAAGTGCATATAGAATACCAGTGTTCTGATTTGTTAATATGTAAAGCTTGTTTTGCACTGGTGTGAAAAGCTATATGCTCATCTTCGTACCTGGGCAGTGAACACTGAAGAGGAAAACTTCTAACTCCATTTTTCTGGACAAACTTTTAAAACAAGCGGTAAGAAGGAAGTAATCATAAGGTGGGCTTTCCGTATATTTACTGTATTGGGTAAATAAATAAAAGCGTCTTGGACTTGGTTCAAGGTTTTTATATTTGTGGGACATTTGCCAGTCTTTGTTTTAACTCAAAGTGAGAGAAAGCAAGTGCACTGTTACATTTCACAGAACATCTATTCTGTTACCACATGACAAAAACATCGACCATACTAATACTCAGCCTAATTCATTGAAGAGTATCTCCTTCAACTTGGCAGCAAAGCACAAAGAATTCCAAATGTAATTCTCAATGTCCCCAGCCCCAGACATGGGCAGAGTGTAGAAGAGAGGCTTTCTCCAAAGGAATGCTTTTAACTTCAGCGCTAACAGGGCTGAAATTATTGTAGAAAAAAGCGTGTTTCCGTTTTCCTTCCAACCCTCGCTGTCTTCTGTGCAATTCAGCCCAAGAGTTTAGACAACTATGTTCTGCCTTTGGCGATCCAAATCCTTCAGTCTTTACTTAGGCAAAGCTCCCGCTGAAGGCAGTGAAGACAGTGGGAGTTTTTGCCGGGATAAGAACTGATGGGTTTGGCTCAGAACGGCCGTGGCTCTGGAAGCTAAGGAGATGGTGAGGAGAACGGGAGTGAGAGCCATTGCTGCATGTAAGGAGCTCATGTTTACAGCCACAAGAATCATAAATGACTTTACAATATACAAACAGGCATTTCGTATTACTGACATTACATGACAAGGAGCAGCGAAAGGCTTGCATAGCTTTGGTAGAGTTAAGCGACCACATTGACACCAATTCTGTGTGCAGTTCCAGTTTTTTAGTACAACTTCTTACTTGGCAATCATGAAACTTTGAGTCTTCTGACACCCCAAACCCCCAGGGCACAGGAGTACCACCTGAGTGCCTTCTCTTCCCACGCGATTCCTACTGCCAGTCCTTCATGACTTGCAGAAAGGGAAAAACTCGTTTCACATCCAAATCAAATTATTGCGTCAAAAGCTAAATTAATTATACTGGGGGTGGAGGAGGGGGGCGTAAGAGATGCAACAAGATGCAAAATATTATTTCCAGAAAATTTCAGATCTGTAAAGAATAGATTCTCACCCTCCTTACACAGAAAGTTATTTTCAGTAAAAAGAAATCTGTCTTCTTTATACCCTTAATATTTTCAAGTAACAAACCAGAAGGGATTCTCTCCCTCGGGTTGATCTGCAAGAAGCTAACACATCAATTTCCCATTTGGCAAGAAAGCCATGTGTGGTAATCTGCCATGGCGCCGCTGCTGTTCTTGCCTAAAAAAAGTCTGGGCAAAGACGGTCAAAAATAGGCAATTTATAAAGTCTGATGGTCCTGAAATGGATTACCAGGGCTACCACCCACAAAAGCAGGAAGGATCGATTTTATCTGGAAGAAGGTACCAACTTGTGCCACTTTATACACAGCTTGGGCTGCAACCTCCGCGGCACTTCCCCTCTTTTCGACGCGAGGGCTGAGCCACGCTGCGGCACGTATTCCCAGCAGTTACGTCTTCACCTTTTTCAAAGCAGCAGAGGAACTGAGGTCTCCACAGTGTTTACACAGACCAGTGCATTTTGGAAGGGACAATGCAAAAGGAAACAAGTCAGAGGACAAATAAATATTACAACTTTAGCCTTCTACAGGAGTGGAAGGCACTAACGCCTTGGATGAAAAAGAGATGCTGTTCCACCAGGTTGCTGCGACAGACCTTAGAAAGACACACACAGTTTTATGGTCTTATAAGCGTTCTTCAGTGAAAGGGAAACTTGGAAGCAATAAAGCATTCTCTTACAACCGAAGCCTGACCACAACTGCTGCCAACTCAGCAGTGAAACTGCCTCCAAGTATGTGCAGTCAGATGGTTTCAGCTTCACCACTTCAGGGAACCCAACTCTGCAGCCTGGCACAACCACCGGCTGGAAACCTGCCACGATTGTGCATTGAGTTAAGCTGCAGACAGACTGTAAGGGCTGAACTTGAAACCATTTGTATTTTTAACATACACAAATAAATTTATAGCTGCATAACAAAAATGTCATGCTTCAGGGATTAACCTCTAATAACCCCTCTTGCTATGTTAACAAAGACATTTAAAGTCTCCAAGTTGCACAGGACTCAGGTTAATGAAGCCAATTAGAAAAGAAATTTTAGGGCCCCATTATATCTAATAAGGGATTAGTGACACCAGCAATTTTTAAGACCATTTGTGGACACTTTGATGCTGCCCTACGGCTTGGGACTCCCTCGTTTCACCTCAGGATTCCCAGCCGAAGATACGTTTGGCAAGGTGGACAGAGCGCTACAGAAATGAGTGGCGTGCAGCCCTTGAAAATGGAAATAATCTTCAGAATGTCACGACATCGAGCTTTCATTGCAGGCATCCTACCGTCTAACAATTTAGTGTTATCTAACAATACGGTCTAAATATTTAGTTTGCCCTGGTTGATGAGGACTGGGTTAAGGATCAGTTTGAATGCTTAAACATCCACAAATGCATGGGCCCTGATGGGATGCACCCACGGGTGCTGAGGGAGCTGGCGGGAGTCATTGCTAGGCCACTCTCCATCATCTTTGGTAAGTCATGGGGAACAGGTGAGGTGCCTGAAGACTGGAGGAAAGCGAATGTCACTGCAGTCTACAAGAAGGACAGGAAAGATGACCCAGGTAACTACAGACTGGCCAGCTTCACCTCCATCCCTGGAAAGGTGATGGAACATCTTATCCTTGGCATTGTCTCTGGCCATATCAAGGAGAAGAAGGTTATTAGGAGCAGTCAGCATGGCTTTGCCAAGGGGAAGTCATGTTTGACCAACCTGATAGCCTTTTACGAAGACATAACCAGGTGGATGGATGGTGGCCATGCAGTGGATGGGGTCTATCTGGATATCAGCAAGGCATCTGACACCGTCTCCCACAGCATCCTCACAGGTAAACTGAGGAAGTGTGGTCAAGATGACCAAGTAGTGAGGTGGGTTGCTAACTGGTTGAAAGGAAGATGTCAGAGAGTTGTAGTCAATGGGGCAGAGCCTGGTTCTGTGATATCCTGCACATCTGAGCCAGGCACCACATTTTTTTGGTAACAGGAGATTATCTAGAAGAAAGTGATCCTGCCAGCACTCCCAGTCAGGAAAAAGGGACAGTATAAGCCTGTGAGAGAATCCATATAGAAACTATCTGTTCTGAACATCACAATCTCAGAAAAGCTTTATTTGAAACATCTTTATATTGAAACTACACAACAGAGGACCCATACCGGAAAGATCCCTTAAATCAATGTCAGCCTGTACCCTCCAAACTGAAGCAGATACAGAAAGTAATGTATTGACAGGAAGAAACTAAGGCTGGCAAAACAATTTTGGTGACACTTCATTAAAAAAAAATAAAAAGCACATCAGAAGCTTGTCTTTTGTCTTTAGAGTTGTTTCCAGAATTACTCCAATGAAAAAGACAGAGATATTCAGGACGTTAAGTATTTTCTGCAAAACAGTCAAATATTTGGACTATCCAGGTTTATTTCCAAAGAAAAGGCATATAACTAAATTTAATGACTTATCTCAGAACCTTCAAGGACAAAAGGCCCCAAAAAAGGAATAAAGACAGAAACTATCGGGTTCAGAAGGAAGGTCATAAGACAAGGTGACCTGCAGCAACAAGTTAGATACGTTTACCTCCCGACGGCAATTCTAATCTGATATTCCACTATTATTAATGCTTCTATTTTTTGTCTAGACAAAACAGCAAAAATACTTAAAAATACCACGGAGAAAATGTAGTTACATTTTTTTTAAGAGCTTTAAAGACACGAAGTTTAGTCTGATTTCTGACCATGAACTATAAGGTTTCCACAGTTTGTATTTTATCTTGGTAAGTTCAACAAACCCCGAGCAGAAACCATTCCACAGGACAGACATAAAAAAGGAAAATAAAACCAAAAAACACCCAAGAAAAATCCAGCCACAATTGCTGAAGCAATCCTTTCATGCATATGATAATATTCTACAACTATTGCTGTGACTTCCCAAAGTGTGGTCAGTAGTTTAGGCTTTACGCAGTCTACACAAATACGCATCAAGGCTGCAATCCACTAAAAATTGTGTATACTTAATTGAGAAGCAGTATTACGTTACATTTTTTACCTAGAAGATGCTATTAAAATATAATTGAGTAGTTCACGTCCACTCAGGGACACAATAAATTGCAATAGCACATCAATGACACTTTTTTTTCAATAAGAACTCTTAGAAGAATGAGTGAAAAACAGCTTTTCTTGTCTGATTCAGGAACTGTTTTTAAAATGGTATGTTCTGATGAAATGTAAAGACACCACAAGGAGACTAAATGCTTGCATTTATACGTACATCTAAATACATTGTCAGGCACGTGGGTAGCTTTTTTAATGGAAAAAAACAGCTGTTACTCATTTTCTAGAATGGCTGTCGATCACAATTAGAGCAGTATTAATTCTTCATAGTTTAAACAGCTTCAAACTCCAAAATTTATATGTAAAGTTAAAAGCACACACAAGCGAGAGATACACAATGGAAGTGTAAACATCCCCAGAGGCAACCGAACAGAAAAACTCGGGGAAAAAATTATCTGCTTGGAAGAAATTAGTGTGAAGTTTGTTATATAACATGGCTGAGAAAATTCTGTATTGTCGTTAGCTGAATAACACTCTGAATTTTAACTCCTGCCCTCCATAAGCCATGAATGGCAGAATCAAACCACGCAACCGAACAACGGGAAGAACACCGCCCCAAGCAACGGGAGACTTTTAAATCCTTTGACCATCACCACCGAAACCCTCTGAACCATCCAAGCAACCACGTCTCAGAGGGCTGCAATTATCAGCTAATTAGGGTGCCACGATTCCAGGTTGGGTAAAAAAATCAGCTCCCTCTTCGTATCTCTAAGTTTGAGAATTTGGTGAGTGAATAACAAACTAACGGTGCTGAACAGACCTCACCTGATCTCTGGCACAAAGGCTTCATAGTCTCACAGACCTAAAGCAAACCATGGGAAACGTTTTTTTGGTTGGGTTTTTTTGTTTGTTTTCTCCCTCCCCCGCCCCCGGCTGTGGGGTTTCTTGTTTAGGTTTGGGGATTTTTGGGGGGATGACGACAAGGGGAGTAGTGGGACCAGGGGCTGAGGAATAAGAGTATAAAATAAGTAATTTCATGAACCTAATACTTTATTAATACCACGACAATGATGCTGAGGAAACTATTGGATAAATTTACAAAAAAGGTGCATCTTGTTTACTTCTCTTTTTTTGGTTAGGCTTTAAGAAATTCTAAAGGATCATAAATCAACAGTGAATGAGGATCAGTCACCCGAAGAACTCTGATTCCTGTTTGGACAAGCAGACTCGCTTCTACCACAGACTCAATCAATGAAGAACTGACTATTAAAGCAATAAATCCATTAACTTTTTCTTAAGTTGTATGTTGGTTAGCTTCTGATATTTTTCCTACTGAACTACTGAATTCTGATTAAATAGTTTTTCTCCCAAACATAAAATTACGAGTAGCTTCAAGACTTTTTTCTTCTTTGAGGAAGAAAAAGGGTTTTTGGAACAGGAAGAACAGACGTGGTGATTTCACTTTTAAACGTCACTACCAAGTTCCTCTTAACATCTTCATTATTAATCTCAGCACTACCAGTAGACCACAAAAAAAAAGTTACTTCCCAATATATGCACTGGCAAGAACTCTCGCCCCAATCTATTTTTCACAAACCTCACATGTCTGAAGATGTCATTTACCACAAATGAAAAAAACCACAAAAATCAAAAAAGGCAAACTGGGATAATCCCATAATAATTGCTTTAATACCACAAAGTGCTAGGACATAATCACATACTTTTATTTTTATTAAACACACAACTGGAAAATACTGCTTTTGGTCTTTGACTTGGCCTGCAAACTCAGCTATTGCAAAACCTTTGGAGACTTCATCACATACAGCGTGGACATAAGACAACAGAAAAACTTAACATGGCACACACAGCAGTTCTACCACGTAAAAAAAAAATGACCATCTGGGAAAAAAAAGAAGAAGAACGCGGCTGAAATAACACTTTCCCCCCCTGCAGTATTACTAATTAAATATTCATCTAGGTTCCAACTTAACTTTCCATGAGACTAGTTTCATTAAACGTCCAGACTGAAATATAACTTGATACTTCTGCCATTGGCAGAAGTTGTTATCCAGGCAGAGTTGTATGTGATTAATCGGTACAAGGAACATGCCTGGAAGCTTCTTGAATTACACACAGGCTATTCACCCAGTCTCCAGCTTTTGATAATGTTTTAAAATTAGATTTTTTTAAAAAAAAATATCAACAACTGAAAAATTGTTGTGCCGCAGCACTTTTAAACGTCAAAAAGGGACAGCATTTCTTCAGGGTTTTAGCACAGTCATTCTAAAATTTGAAGTGGTTTGCACAGAGTTTAGTCACCTCTATTTTCAGATATGCCCCAGACCAGGTGTTTTTGCCATTCCTCATGTTGCAGGATACCACATTTATTTCTAGTTCCTCCCAACCAATGCATTCGCAAATCAGCCACTGTACAGGTATTTATACAATGCTACAGGAAAAGTTGCATCCAATCAAGGCAGCAGGATCTGTTTAGTGACATCTCTTTCCTAAATCCTAAGCTGCCAAGAACAAAACCCCATTTATGATAGTTTCAAATCAGTGACAATTTGGCTTCCACCATCTTCATCTGAGCCAAGACTTCACCTCGACATTCCCAATGCTGATCCCCTGCTTTTGCTTCCCTGCAATGTCTCCCTAATGAAGTCTACGATAGTTTCCACAGGGCTGATTGCTTTCCAGGTAATTTCCTTACTTTCCTAGAGATCCTTGGCCAAACCTTCTTAAAGCAAAGTGTTCACTTCTTAGTTTTTGAAATTTTGCCAAACTGTTTACGCTAAAGCAGAAATTTCCTTCTGCCTTGAAGCAGAAGTATCAAGCACCCGCTTGTTATCCAAGAAGTAACTTCTTATCCTTTATCTTACCCTTTACAGGGAGATTTTATCCTCCTGGCCAGGCATTTCCAGCCTTCTCTTCAACAGAGAGAACCCAGTCCTGACACTTGAGCGAGAACAGTGCTGTAGCGCTGAAATCTGTTCTTTCAAGTCTGAAGTGTCTCTCCTACACTAAAACACAACTTCACCAGCTCTTTAATGCTTCCTTAGCAGCTGGAAACAGCTGCAGATGTTAACTTTTGATCTCATCTGCTCTCAATCCATTCTCACAACGAATGGTTGCATACATGGCTGGAGCTACAGCGATTGCTATTCCTTCCAAGGATTAGTGGACTTCTGTGCATCACAGCACTGACTTCTGACAATCTCTGAAAAAGAGATTCACTTTTTCCAAGTAAAACCTACTTCTTGAGTACACTGCATTGTCTTGTGAACACACATTTACTGATTCTTCCTTCCCAAAACTGCTTTTGGGAAAAATCAGAAAATAATTAGACGTCCTTTTTTTTTTTTTTCCCACAAGCAGAATCTACTGCAATGAGAACAAGAAAATTAAAATTAACTAATTGAGTCATTAACTCAATATATCCACTACTAAAGCGAAAATGATGGACAGAAATTCAAACACATAATGAATAACATTTATTGTCTCCTTTAAAATAGTGTGATATTTAGGTAGTTTGTTAGAGTGAGAAGAAAGAAGAAAAACTGCACTTGACAGATTTCTGGCCTGATCGTCACTGAGACTAAGGTTTCTTTAAAGCCCTTCAGTACTGACAGAGCCCTGTGAAGAGAAGTTAGTACACAAGTAAGACTTCCTAATCTTCTCATCTTCCTAAGTTCTTCTGAATAAGTTTTTCCAATCCTTTACCTTCATTTGAATGGTTTTACTTAGTTTATGTAGTTAAAATTTGATTTCTATGATTACAAATAAAGCACCATTACATGAGTTGTCACTCCTAGTATTTCTCACTCTCATCCCACAATCAGAAGCAGTGCCCATTCAGAAAGAAAAGGCAAGATACAACCCGGTCTCTGCTGGCTTGGTCTTGCCAGAAATAACCCCCAACAGCCACGCTGAGACAGCTGGATGCACCGGGGATTTTCTTCAACTATCAGAACGGTCTTACCGCAGAGTTGCGTATCATTTTGCTTTGATTTAGCACTGTGATTTTCCTGAACCGTAACGAAACAGCTGAAGAAATAGCTCTGATTCTCACATTGGTCCTTCTTAATTACTTGGCAACACACAGCTCTTCCCATCGTATCACCAATAACCGGGCATCTCAACGTACCTAACGTGAGCCTTTCATGTTTCAGGGACCTCTGCCAGGGATCCCAAGCACAGCACTGAACAGCTGGCCTCGAAATCCCGCACAGTCACCTGAGTACCTGAACATCTGAGGTGCAGCCACAGGGCAAACCCCGCGGTAATCACATCACGTCACGAGCACGGGCAGGCGTGGGCTGTCCTTAATGGCACGGGGCTACTGTGCCCCTTTCCAGCTCCTCCACTGCACCCAGAAAATCTGTACCTACTGTTTGCAGTATCAAAATATATAAGCAAATACTTAACAAAATTGTCTTCAGTTAAACAGCTTGGCTCGAACAACCTAATTGTACTATTACGGGAAAGAATCTCCCACTTAATGAGGACGTAAGAGAAATCATTCACACAGTTATTCTGTATTCTTGTGTTTTTAATATGGGCTCGTAGCTAACATCAAAACATTTGGTGCCCCTGGCTGGAATACTTCACTGCCACCTGCTCACTCCAGCACTAAATAAATCTCGGTTTTCAAGTACTTACAAGCAAGAGTCCAGCACGTGTTTCACATGCTCTGTTCACGTACAGATGTTAACATACCCTCCATACGCTGAACGTTATCAAATGTGGTTTTGTTGTCTTTGCAGCAGTTACTTAAAAATCACTTCCAAAGCATACTGAAATTATTACATTAGGAGAGAGAAGAGATCCTTCCTCAGAGGGGGTAACTTCTTACAGTAAATCCACTGACTGCTGGGGATTAAAATGCAGCATTTCCACATGTTTTTACCATTGCTTCTATAATTTCTACTTCCAAGGAGCAAGGAGGCAATGGTATTAAAATACCAAGCTCTTAACTGTTATGTTATCTTTTACCTGTGATCACTTACATTTTACTTACTATCCTTTAAAAAAAAAAAGCTCCAAAAGAACCTTTTGAATTTTTGATGGAAGTAATGTTTTCTAACAGACAGATTTTAACCACAAAAAGATCTTTTCTCTAAGTAAAACATATTGAAATGTTACGAAAAATGGAAGCGAACTGTATGCTGCATTCAAAGAGCAGTTCTAACTGAAAGTATTAATTCACTGACTCTTAATTCACCTCGCTTTCCTGTGTCTGCCAAATATGTGGGAGTAGAAACCTGTCAAAACCGTTCGTCTCTTGATAAAACCTTCCTTGTAACTCAAATGCTGGGAAAATAATACCTGTAACCTATGAAGAAACAGATTGACAGCTTCAGGCAATGACATAGCCCGTCAGACCTTTAATTTAACACTCTCTCATGCTCCACTTTCATGTGTCTCACTTAGAAGGGTTCTTTAAAGGGAAGCAATGTAGCTGCTGTCAGCGATGTAATTGCCCCGTTGGTGCCTTTGGTCTGTAAACACCCCAGTGCATGATGTTTGATCCCTGCTGCTGCCCTTTCAGCAGCGATGAATAGCAAGCGATAGGCAAGAACAATCAAGGAAGCTACAGATCAAGTAAGGACAGAGTTGTTTGTCACACACACCAACCCTCTTCCATCCACTGCCTTTCAACAACGCAGGGAAAATTTGTTTTACATCCCTGATCGTTGCATAATTCCCTTCAACTCTCCACTGGCAGGCTCAGAGCCACAGCTCACCCATCTCTAGAATGCCTGCAGGAAGGCTTGCAGCAAAACTCCCGTGCTGACTGGAGCAGCGAGGCATTTTGCAGAATCACAGACTGTTCAGGGTTGGAAGGGACCTCTAGAGATCATCTCGTCCAACCCCCCTGCTTAGTTGCTTAGCCCGGCCTCTTCGGTGTGCCAGCTCTCCTTTCCAGAAGGCGCTGCTGGCAGGGGGCTGGGTAATCGTAGAATCCTAGGATGGCCTAGGCTGGAAGGGACCTTAGAGATCATCTAATCCAACCTCCCTGTCATGGGCAGGGACGCCTCTCAACTAGATCAGGCAACACATGGGGACCCAACGGGGATCGAACCCGCAACCTTGAAGCAGCCGGTTCCCTTTGAGTGTGCGCAGCACCCAGCCCCAGAACCCAGCAGTGAAAGGGAACCTCGGATCCTGGGCGGGGGCGCAGGGGGAGGGGAGTGTTTTAAGAAGTGATATTACTCAAAGGCAACCACCAGGAGTTTACAAGAATTTCCATTCTTTTAATTAAAGATTTTATTAGTCTTGGAACACATTCCTGTGCCCTATTATACATCAGAGCATGTAAAAAAAAAAATCAGAGCCTTATAAGATTACCATAAAGAGATAGGGAAAGCAACGAAGTCTTCTTTAGAAGAAAGACCTATTTATACAATGACTGTTGTGATTTAAAAACAATTAAAGAGACTTACTAGACTTACTGGATTTTATTCCTTGCCTTTTCTGTTGTTTGTGAATACCTTTCAATACACCCCAATATAAACTACCTCGCTTCCTAAATCATTGCCCTGTTTAGACGCACAGCACATTTGGAACAAATATTAAAATTCTGAGAAATTCAAGACAAGCTCACTGTGCCAGAAGAAAAAGCATTTACAGCGGGTTAAAAATACATTCCTTAGCATTCCATTTTAAGTGAATTATTACTTCAAAACCCAAAAATTAAAAAAAAAGGCAAGAGAATGAAGAGTACTGATAATTAAATACAGTAAAGAAAGCGTTTTGCAAACTGCTAGTTTCTAGGTAAAACGATATTTCCAGGTGTAAAATTCAGAGTAAACTTTTTCAAACATATGTCTATCTAATAAGCAAACCAACAAGTTTCTAGGACAGCTTTCCAGAAAATGGGTCTACAAACCACGTCCAAGGAACAAATCAGTTCATCCATCACCCGTTACCACTTATTTGGTAATGACTTAATGAATTTAGCTTAACCACGGTAGGACTGAGTGCAATACTGTCATTACTGTGGGAATTACTGGAGCCCTTAGTCTGCCTTTTCGATGTTTATAGCATGGAACAAGCAGCTCAGCAACAGCCTGAACCCGAGCCCAGAGTCAAAAGGCTTCGGATCTCCAGGTCTATGATCCCAGAGCTATTACGGAGGTCTCCTTACAGACCTCTGCCAGTACACACCATTCCGCTAATATTTCAGTCCTGTCTTTCCCACAGGAACAGCAAGGATCCGCAGCACAGGAAGAACTAAAAGCCTTAAAGAAGTCTGGCGAAGAAAACTGGAAGGACATTCATCCCGCTTCGTCACCCAGGGTGATGCATTTAGAGTCATTTCGCGAGAATGTAATCAACTTTAAACCGAACATCCTACCACGCTAAGTCTACATCCAAGTTTTTAAAGCTAAACAGGGCTGTGTTACTAATGCTGCAGCTGAGACAGACAATAAAGCTGGGAAGAGTGAGGCAAGAATGCCAGAGGTCAAATAAACTGTGTCCAGTTCTGGGCCCCTCAGTTCAAGAAAGACAGGGAAGTGCTGGAGAGAGTCCAGCACAGGGCAACTAGGATGATTAAGGGAGTGGAGCATCTCCCTTATGAGAAAAGACTGAAGGAGCTGGGGCTCTTTAGTTTGGAGAAGAGGAGGCTGAGGGGTGACCTCATTAATGTTTACAAATATATCAAGGGGGAGTGTCACAAGGATGGAGCCAGGCTCTTCTCGGTGACAACCACTGATAGGACAAGGGGTAATGGGCTGAAACTGGAACATAAGAGGTTCCGCTTAAACTCGAGAAGAAACTTCTTCTCAGTGAGGGTGACGGAGCCCTGGAACAGGCTGCCCAGAGAGGTTGTGGAGTCTCCTTCTCTGGAGGCATTCAAGACCTGCCTGGACACGTTCCTGTGTAGCATAATCTAGGCATTCCTGCTCTGGCAGGGGGATTGGACTTGATGATCTTTCGAGGTCCCTTCCAATCCCTAACATTCTATGATTCTATGAAACCTGTTCTGGGGTACTTAGCAGCCACAGCAATACAGAGCATATTCTTATAATTTGGCCACGTCTGTGGATATTTACTTGACAGGACTATTTTTCAAGCATGGCATGCCTCACTTTCAGGCGTTCTGTTGGTGATGTCAGCAATTACTGCCAGATGTAAATTAACGTCTCTTTTTTTTCTAAATCAGCATAGGGTAATTTTAAAGTAAATCCACACAACTTTCTCTTGCGCATGCTAAATAAATGAACCGTTTGATCCTTCCTTCATTAACAGTCCACCAAGGCTCTCAAATATTCTCATGCTTCATAAACAGAAGGGTTAAGGGTGATGTTTTATGGGAAAATACAGTCAAGACGACGTGTCGATTTCTCATGAGAGTCAATGGAAGCCCTATTAACCTTGGCTTGCAGATGGGGATACTCAGGTACAGAGATGAGAAATTCATTTTGTCACTATGTCAGTGGGAGAAATTATGTGTTCTTCACCTCCGTGGCCCAGGAATTCCTACGGAGTATCTGTGTAATGGCACCTCACAGGACTACCACAAGGATAAAAGACACCAAAACGCACAGATACAACGGTAATTAAGGCCATGCTGGTAATGTCAAGCGGAATGTAATAAAAGAGGATCGTCACCAGTCATGGCATGTGAGCATTGCCGTGGTCATTGTCCACATGGTCCTTGCATAGAAATGTGCTGGAACTTCGTCAGCCTACTCTTCTGTGACCCGCCGACAAGGTGCCTCTCCGTGCATCGTCAGAAGCGCACGCCACGTGCCACAAGTGCACCAGGCTGACCGTGGAACACCCGCAAGATTCCACCAAGGACAGAAATTTTACTCCAAGTCCGAAGAGAGAGTTCATGCTTGACAATTAAAAGATCAGCCAAAAACCAGTGTGAAATGGGCCGTGAGCACCGATCAGAACTAGCAGGTTCCGTAGCACACAAAGGTTCACACCCAAAGTTGCTCAGACTCCTTCACACGTCTCAGCAGGCAGAACACAACGTTTTCACCCTCTTTATGCTCAAATCCCAAACAGAAGCGCTTTACATCTGGTTAAATAAACACAGCATTTATAATGAAAAATACATTAAAACAAGCCGTGAGGACACTGTTTACTGTCTTCTGTGCTCCATGTTAACTGCTTTACGAAGAAAGCCAAGCAGTGTCGAGGATCCAGATATTCTTAAAGCTAGACAGCACACGGACATTTAAATGGAAGTTTTATTTCTATGAACAATACAAACAAAACTCAAAATCATGCCATTTCATTTTGCTTTTTTTTCTGAGGAGGCCAGGCTGGTGACTTTAGCACATTCCCTGACACCTGTACTGATCCAAGCAGTACTGACAGTCCTGGTTCAAGGGTCAACACGCGTAAGATCGAAGAAGCAACTACAATAGGAGGAGAATTCAGTCAAAACAACTAAAATTTGAAGCAAGGTGAAATCCTCAAAATACAAGTCTATCAGGGATACTGAGAAAACAATATTTCGAAAGCTGCCTCCTTGACAAACAAGTGAAGAATTATGCTATGCTTAGGAAGACCTGAAAATATAGGGACAGGCTATTCCTCAGGCAAACCCTCTAGCTGCTCAGAAATTTGTGGATGTATCTATTCAAACCAACAATTCTCATGCTAGAGATGGTTCCAAACCACTGGATTAGAAGAAACGGGCAGGAGGAAACCTTAAGTATTGTTTTGAAATCTATTTCTGCGTTCTGCAGGGTAGCACGTATTTCCCCTGCTTCGTCTTTCCTTTCTAAATTCCTCCTCGTGCTGGTTTCCCGTCTGACGCCAACTGAGCCTTAGCTCGCTCTCAGCCGCAGAAGACGGCGGGGCCGCCAGCCGACGAGGACGACTGTGCCCGGCCCCCCCGAGAGAAGGAAACGGCACTCTGGCCCTCTGGCAAGGCTGATCCTGAGAGGAGGTACCGGCTATAGCTTCTAGCTATGGAAGAAGAGAGTCATTCCCTAAGAAACACACAAAATTTTGGGTCTTGGCCACTGCAAACGCGGCGTGAGCTGCAAAGCTGTGCCACCTTATTTCCCTCCCAAATGGAAAAGCGAGGCAATGCAGTTTCACCGACTTCATGCCAAGTCAGTCCTTAACTCAACAACAAATGAAAAGCAGGACGTAATTATGCACACAGCCGAAAAACGGGTTTCTTAAGAATTATAAGGGTAAAAACATAACACTTGCATTTTTGTAATTTTCTCTTTCTTGAAGGGTCAAAGTTCTGCAGCACCACAATACCGAAAGAGCAAGCTGGAAAGAAAAACAACTTCCCATTGACTTCATAATCTATCACAAAGTGACACTTTGATGAGCAGAGCTTTTAAAAATACATACCTAAACAGCAATTAAAATATTCAAAGAAGTAAACAGAACAGTTCTGCAGTTCTAAACAGAACAAAACTACCATAGAGGTTCCTTTTAAAAATGGCTTCTCACTTATTTTTCCCTGTCTTCAATTCACTGTCTCTCCACCATGGGGAAAAAGCTTAACTGAGTAATTTCCTAGAGAAATAATATTTACGTAGCCAAGGTTGTGCAGCTGGAGCAGGGAAAAGCACAAAATTATCAGGTGGTCTTTTACAGTACAGGACAAAGAATTACTATATTAATAATAGTAGACACGGTACTTTTTCTCTATTATATGAATTTTCAAAATTAGCCACATAAACACTATAAAGGAAAAAAATTCACACTCCCTACTAAAACCTACAACCTCAGGTGAATTGATAAAGTAACAAGCCATTTTTCATACCCTGTCTGCCATATGAGCTGAAAAACTATGAACAATACAGTCTGAAATCCTTGGCATATGGATCACAGTGCCAAAACATTCCACATCGCACTTTTACTGCAGGAATCCATTTCCAGGTAAGAACGCAGCATTGCTTTTATTTTTCTTGCTAGCGAGGCTAATTGGCAGGCAGCACCGCTGCTGCTCTAGCTTTGCTCTTTCTATGGATCTCTGAAGACCACACGTGCACGCAGTGGTGACAGAAATATTTTCCATGTGAGCCTGCGCACATTTCAAGGTCCCTCGCTCTGGACGAGGTGAGTCTATCCATCATTTTCAGTGCTCGGTACCAATCAACCGGGGAGATAAAAGCTTCAGTGACAACTAGAGGGGAATGATCAGCCCCCAGTCACGCCGATTATCAATGTACTGAGATTCCCGGAGCCTCTCCTCAAAACGGGTCTCTGCTTTAATTAGATCAAAGGCAGCACCAGACTGCATTAAAAGACACTTTCTTGAATCAAAACCGTTACAACTTTGCTTTTTAAAACCCCCTGAAAGCAAAACAAAATTTCTATCTAGACATATGAGCTATGGGGTGTCAACCCCACACTGCTGGACAAGGTGTTGCATCCAGTTCCCTTCCACTCTCCTTTACCAGGAAAATTAATTGCTTTGGACTTTGAGGCTACTATAAACTTAGGACAGGGCTAAGAAAAGACAACTCTCCATAGTAGAATCACTGTTTTCACAAGATTTACTTCAAAAAGGCATGTTATGGAACAAAACTATCCAATGATTCCTTTAAAATGCAAACCTATGCATCACATTTCAATTAGACAAAGGGCGAACGAGTATCAAATGTGTCTTCTGCTATTAACTTCATTAGATAGAGTATTTTGTAACTAATAGCACTACGCTTGATGAATTATTTCCTAAATGACAAACGAGTAGCTGAAAATCTCTGCTACTGTATGAAAGAAAAACTTGGTGAAAAACTGCTCTGACGAGAACAAAAATCTGGAAAACTGCTCTTCCTAAACCAAGTCGCAACTTTTTAGAGCTCAGCGAGGGCTAGTCTATTCCATTTCTTAAGATTTCTCATATTAAGAATGCATAAGGTTCTTCTCGAACATGATGGCAAACAGTTTTAAAAAACAAAATTCCTTCTGCCCTGCCACATATTAAGCTTCACATGGATTTGCACAAAAAGAATGTTAGAGTAATGGAGACCGGAGTTTTTACAAGCTCACTCCCCAAAAACCATATTCTTTGTAAAAGCTTTTTTCAATCATGAACATTTTTTTGTAGAAAAACTGAACAGAACACTACCATCTGCTGCTGCAGAGAGTATCGCGTTCCTCTGCGTGTTAGTAAAGAAAAATTCACAAATTAGTCATCTCTCACAGCAAGCGTATTGTGTATCGAACTGTAAAGCAGCTGACTTGCAAGCTGCCCTTCCTTAGTACCTGTAGACTTTTGCAAGAAAAAAACCTAAGGAATCTCTGCCCCCCAAACAAAACAATACCTAAAAACTAAACCAAAACAATAGTTTGTTGCTCGCAAAGCCAACGCAGTTCTAAAACGCCTTGCAACGCCAAAATCATTCGCAATCCCTGCTAACCGATCGGAAGAACACGCAGCTCTGACAAGACGGGTTTTGACAAGATGTACTTTGCTTACCTCACCCCCGGGTCTTGCTACCAGTGCTGTCTGAAAGCAGAGCAACGTTAGTATCAGGTAGCTGACAAACATTATTACCCAAAGTTAGAGCTACCCTGGAGGAGAAACCCCTGTGCCAAGTACTAACAGCGAGCAGATGCACTCGTGTCTTGGGCTCGCAGCCTCGGCTCTTCTGGGTCCGGCTCCTTCTCCCTCTCCCCCTTCCTATCGCGCTCTGCTCCCAGGCGGACCAGGAGCTTTGCTCTCGCCCCTGCTCTGGAGACAACTGGTAAGTTGATCTCCTCATGTACTGGCTTCTCCCCGCTGGGGGAGGGGGCTCGGGCAGCCCGAGCTGGGGGGCTGCAGCTGGGCTCGAGAAGGGGAGGGACAGCGACGGCCACTGCCAAGTTCTGCATCTGCTGTGACTCACGGAACGAGCCGCCCGGTCACCTTGAAGGCACGAGGCGGTTTGGCAACGCGGGATTGACTTAGGCAGCATGATTAGAGAACCAGGCGAGCAGCCTGCGAGATGCCTGGTGATGGTTAGCCCGCGGACGCTGCTTAAAGGTACAGCACCTCCTCTGAGCGGAGACGTTTCGAAGGAAGAAATGCTCAATTAAAATCTCATCGGGAAGCAGCCGAGGGTTTTGCGGCCAGCCCTGCGCCAGCACGACCCTGCAGCCCGCGCGTGCTGATCTTGCCCAGGGGCTCGGAAGGAGCTGGCGCTCACTGCTGGCCCGCGGGGTACCCCAGTGGCCCGTCACTCTCCAGAAAGTCAAAACTGAAATTCCTGAAATGGACCCCATCCTTGAGGATAATCCGGGAGCAGGGTACGGACGTCGTCTCTCTTTCTTTTAAAGCTTACAGCTGAATAAGAGACATCTTGAACTGGGACAGTCCAACCCACCAAATAACCTGCTTTGACAGAGCAAGCACAAGTGTGAGCCTTCCAAAATTCTTTTAGAAGATGAGTAAGACCTATTTTCAAGTAAGGAATAAAGCAATATTGAAGGCAGTATTACATCTCACGAGCAGACCACTGAGTGTTTGTCCAAAAAAGAAAAAATGAGTAAAATTGCAAACAGAGCTATGAAACTTGAAGGGCTTCCCTTTAGTCAAGTACATCTGATTGCAATCTCTATGCAACAGACGCCTTCTTATGGTAAATTAAGCAACACAAAAATACAGAATGTAAGTTTTGAACCCCAATGATCCCTCACATCTGGAAAGAACAACCATTTTGTAACATCCACACCTGTATTCCTTTTCCTTCCCTTTCTTGTTTTACTCGTTAGCTTCTTCTAACTTTTCTGTTGCCTATTTAAGTATTTTATCAGGGGAATGTGAGATGTTATGTGGTTCTTAAAGTTTCAGCTCGTGAAGTCGAGAAATCACACTATATTCTCATCTTTCATGTAATTACATATTTCTTATCCTTACGGTTGCAGGGGAAATCTCAAGAATATGACCCAAGAATAACCTTGTCTCATATGTCAGACACCAAACCGCGTGAACTCAAAATACAGGTACTTGAAAACATCTCAAGATTTTAGGAGGCGGGAAGCAAAAATGTTGGTGAAATTGAGAAGCACGCCATTATTACAGGTCAGATTTCCTTCTGCAATTTGGTAAGCTTTGTATACACAGCTGAATATGTCAGACTCCTCACCCTATTCTTAAACGAGCTTTACCAACCATTCTTTTCCTCCGCTGTGAGAGGTGAAAGACACATTTTCCCTCTTTTTCTAAATATTCATATAAACAGAATACTTTCATGTATTAAAAAGCTTTCCAAATTGTAATTAAATACAGACAAACTCCTAAACCAGTACAGAAAATCAGCATTCTCACTGCTGCTGAAAGTCCAAATTCTGCTGTATTTGACCTTGGATATCTGGTTCTCCAGCATAATAAAATATGACTTGTATTAACTATAACTGCACCTCTTCCCTCTCAGGCTTTTCCTTTTACAGACTGCTACTATTGCCCAGAAAGAGAATTCTCTTTTCTGCTGCCTCACAATGCTGTCCCTCTCCCACATCTACAGGCACAACACTTGCCTCTTCAAGACCTACATAAAAGAAGCATTTTCCCCCTTTTAAAGGCAAGCTGAAGGTTTGCAGGCGATACCATTGTGCCTGCGGCTAAACGGAGCGCTCCCCTTACGGGTACTTCGGGACAAAGTCTCTGGACTAAAAATGTAAAGAAAAATAAACTCAAGGAAATTTTCCATCAAAACCCTGTCAGGAAGCCAAGCTGTCCTTCCATACTTTTTTTGAAATATCTAACTGTACCACAAAAGGAAGAAGGATAACAACCAAACCGCCAACTAAACTGGCGTTCAAAACACTTCCAACATGACAGCTCCAACTACGAGCCTTAAAACTACAGTTTCAGCGCTCGAAAAATTGAAAAGGATGCACCATTTCGGATATTGCCGTGTGTCACACAAACTGCAGTGACAAACGTTGCTTCATGTAGATTGACCAGCTTCCATAAAACAAAGCTTTGCCGCCTTCTGCAGTTCTGCACAAACTGTGAATAAATACATGGCACAGGCACAAAATTGCCAGTCCTCTTGGGTTTTTTATTGGCAAGTCGAAAAGCAAAATCAAAAAATAAGGAGTAATTCATTTCAGTCTTCTCTCTGCTGATTCCTGAAAGCAGTACATCCTCTGTAAATAACAAAAAAAACCTTATCAAAGTCTAACTGAATGTAGTTAGGATGAATCTCGGAGCACAGAAAACTCCTACATTCCCATTTATTTAATAAGTCGCATAACTAATTCTTTCCATATGCATTTAATTTTTCCTCTACAAAAAAAACCCCAAAACACAGAGTTCCCTGAAACCCAGAAGCCGGCGTTCTGTTCTCCGTGGTAAGACAAGAGATGTGCCCGTAGTAGTACTACAAGCTTTATCCAACAGCAATGGGCAGAACCGTGCACGTTCACAACCACAGCCCTATTCTGCAGCACAAAGTCACCCAAAACTCAACACGATGCCAAACTTTCACTGTGGCAACCAAAATCAAATCTCAGCAGCAGCTAGAGAATGGTGCAACAGGAAAAAAAAAATCAGTTTATGACTGAAAAACCTATTTCAGATACAAAGTTCTGCAAGAACAGAGAGAGAAACCAAAATACCTGGTAACAGTCCACTGGAAGAAATAAAGCGTCTCTTATTTCAACACAAAAGCATCCTTGGTTTTACTTTGAAACATGTAAGCATAGCAAAATAACACTGCAACAACTTTAGGTACATAATTTAAACAGACAATCCAAAGTTGGTTTTTTTTTTTAAATGGAAAAAGATATCTTTTGAACAAAGTTCCTATCTCTCACTCTCAGAAATCAAAACTCACAATGGAACTTCAGATAGTCCAGTTCTCATTGGAAAGGTACTGACATTTATCTGCGACCAAATTAAGTGGCAGTCTCAAGTAAATATCAGTAACTTTATGAAGTTTTCTTACTAGCTGCCTCCTGAGGCAACTGCACTCATATCCCCAATGAGGACAAGTTTGTTAAACTGATCAAAAGCAAGTGATTACCCTTCCAGGTCCCTCAGCCTTTCTGGAATTGCACGTGAAATCATGAACACTATGCTCAGGTAAAATCACTCACAGCTACTTCTTTCTGCTAAAGGTATATTTGCTTAGAAAGTTGACCAATTTCCTAATATAAAAGTATTAGTATGAGAAAACAAGAGCCACATCCAACCTGACCTTGAACGTCTCCAAGGATGGGGCTTCTACAACCTCTCTGGGCAACCTGTTCCAGCGTTTCACTGCCCTCGTTGGAAAGCATTTCTTGCTTACATCTAGATTAGACCCACCCTCTTTTAGTTTCAAACCATTGCCCCTTGTCCCATACCAACCTGCCTTGCTAAAAACACTGTCCTTGTTGTTCTTACAGGGCCTCCTGAAGTACTGGAAGGCAGCAATAAGGTCTCGCCGGAGTCTTCTCTTCCCCAGGATGAACAACCTCAGCCCTCTCAGCCTGTGCCCATGGCAGAGGGGCTCCTGCCCCCTCAGCATTTTTGTGGCCTCCTCTGGACTAACTCCAACGGGTCCATGGAAGACACGGACTGTGCTGGGGGCTCCAGGGCTGGACACAGAACTGCCCGTGGGGTCTCACCAGGGCAGAACCACCTCCCTCGACTTGGCCAGAGGTACCAAAGAGGCGTTTAATAAGGTCAGCCCAGCGTACATTACGTCACGGCAAGTTTGTCAGTATCTTCAGTAATGACATGTTAGTCTTCTTCATTGTCACTTTCTTCCTCTCCTTGTTCTACCCCGGCACTGGCAGTGGGTGGTGCTTCTAAGCTACACTCAACCCCTGAAAATGAAATCCGAGCATTTCCTTCCTCTTCTCCCTACTCCTAACTTCGTAAAGCTCAGACTTCTGATTACAAAGCCAGACTTTGCTGAAAAGGTCCACCTTCAAAGAGCTGAGTATTACCCTGGGATTGATTTACCATCTCCCTTCTTTCTCCCAGTACTAAATCCATTACCCCTTTCTCTTTTCTGGCATTACAGCGCGCTGCAGGAAGTCAGGGACCCCTGGTTGTCACCTGCCCAGGGCTGGGCTAAAACGCATATTTGTCATGGCCACGTTCCAGTTTTCTGTATTTTGACGACAGAATGCTGGGTTATATCCCAAGTTCTCAAAGCAGCCCTTTGCTTCCCCAGACAGTAGCTGCATAGTGCAAGTAGAATAAGATGACATTTATGAGGCACTCTTTCTTCTGCCCAGTGCTACATTTTGACTGCAGAATAAGCGGACACCACACTTTGAACTTCTAATTTTTATGAATATCATTCATTTTTGTGACAAAAAATCTTCTCTCTGCATTTGTTAATTTGTTAATTTGTTCTAATAAGGCATTCAGATTTTTAGCAGCATATTTTGGTCCTCCTCACATTTTATTATTATTTTCTTCCCTGTTTTCATAACACATGATCCAACATTACTCATGCTGGCTTCTACCTCCTCCTATACACAAAACGAAGTGGTGAAACCAAATGGAGGAGGGTTCTTTGATGGATCATTTTTAACCTCTTTCTTTGCATGCATAAAAACCAGACACAGCTTTCTGGAAAACAACCTCTCATCACACAAAAGTTGCACAAAGCTGTGTTTCATGTTGAAGTGTAGCAAATGAGCAGCCACAGAAATATATGAAAGGAAAAAGCATGGCTTACCTTTTAAAGTATTTGAATTCGGTTCCTTCCTACCTACCAGAAAACTGGAAATAAACTACTTGGTAGCACTGTTGGATTTGGATACTTTACCTAAAACAAGAAATGGGACTAGGCCTGTTTGTCCTTTAGAAAAAAATAAGTTTCCCTGAAAAACTCAGAATAAACTTTAACTAAACCATAGCAATTATAAATTACACAAACAACGCATATCTATTTCTCATGAATAAGCTTCCTACCAGAGAAAACATCCTAAACATAAATTTGAATCCTGGTATTCGCAAATCTTTCACTTCTTCATGAGTGATAACGACTTTAATGCCACATGCACGAAGTATTTTAAAGGAAATAAGGAAAAAAGCAAGGCCTCTGGATCATGTAAGTGTATCATTTTTTTTAATTACAAAATCAAATAAACAGAGATCTTGGAGAAAATGCATCAAACTGCAGGCCATGACCCACACTATGAATCCTCCTGTGAAATCAGAATTATAAAAAAAGAGTCTTTTTCAGGTCCAAAACCACAACACACTTAAACTAGACTTTAGTGCTAACACACATTGTCCCAAGTGTCCAGCTGGCAAATGACAGCTACATTGTATGTACCATCATAAAAAGATTGGAACAAGCTGTCTCCAAGAGAAAGCCAACTCGTTAGGACTGCAAATGTAACTATAATGTTCAATTTTACTTGGAAATGTTCTTGAAATTGATTCGTTTAGAGGAAGCCCTTGTAGAACATGTTTTCATACATATACCTGACCTGTCCTGTTATTTTCCACATTGGCAGAAATCTCAAAGCCATAATGATATTCTTTTCGCCTGGGGAAAATAGATCTAGGAAGAACTTTGAGAATCACGGTGGTTCCTTCCCAAGTCCTGATCAACTATAGCATAAACTAGTCCAACGGGTAACGAGGAAACTGTAAAACCTGGAGAGGGGGGCACCTCCAGGGGAGCTCAAGTAGGGGCTGGGGGCCCAGGGTTGAATTTAAATGGGTCCCATGAGCAGAGATGAGGGGGGAGGCCCCCAGGAGGAGGCTGGTCAGGTTATTAAGGCTGGTGACCGTCATCAGGGCCTGGAAAGTCTGCGCCTCTGTCAAAATGCACATTTCTAACCATGTGGATAGAGGGCTAGCAACAGTATGAATGAGCAGAAGGGAGAAGAGACTGCACCAGGTGGCAGACACAGTTCTGAAATAGAGGTGACCTTGAGGAAGGAGCCAGCACAGCATACGTATCACAGCATCACAGAATGTTGGGGGGTGGAAGGAACCTCTGGAGATCACCCAGTCCAACCCCCTGCCAGAGCAGGGTCACCCAGGGCAGCCACACAGGAACGCGTCCAGGCGGGTTTGAAAGTCTCCAGAGCAGGAGACTCCACACCCTCTCTGGGCAGCCTGGGCCAGGGCTCCGGCATCTGCACAGCCAAGAAGTTTCTCCTCATGTTTTTGTGGAACCTCCTGTGCTCCAGCTTGCATCCATTGCCCCTTGTCCTGTCACTGGACATCCCTGAGAAGAGCCTGGCTCTGTCCTCCTGACACTCCCCCTTGACATGTTTATAACCATGAATGAGGTCACCTCTCAGCCTCCTCTTTTCCAACCTGCAGAGCCCCAGCTCCTTCAGCCTTTCCTCATCAGGGAGATGTTCCACTCCCTCCATCATCTCTGTGGCTGCGCTGGACTCTCTCCAGCAGTGCCCTGTCCCTCTGGAACTGAGGGGCCCAGAACTGGACACAATATTCTAGATGTGGCCTCACCAGGGCAGAGAGGACAGGGCTGGCTCAGTGTTCATCCTACAGAGAGCAGACATTCCTCCTAACAACAGAAAGTGAACATCAGACCAGGAGTCACAGCTGGAGCAACAGAGTCAGGGACACTCCTGTAGCACAGGCACCTCTGTTCTCTGATGTCACCCTGGTACTGAACCAAACTTTACTTCAGATTCAAAAAAAAGAATGGGGAAAAAAAAATCTTGGAAGTCTTTTAGTCACGATCACATTGGATATTAGGAAAAACTTCTTCACCGAAAGGGTGGTGAAGCATTGGAACAAGTTGCCGAGGGAGGTGGTGGAGTCACCATCCCTGGGCGTGTTTACAAACCGGCTGGATGTGGCACTTGAGGAGATGGTTCAGTGTTAGGGTGGTGTAGGGCTGTGGGTTGGACTTGATGATCTTAAGGTCCTTCCCTACTTTGATGATTCTATGATTCTATGTATTTTCTGTAGTTTATGGGAATACCAGTTTTCTCCTCTCTTCTTCTGACAGTGAAATGAAAATAGCCAAAGGAAATGTATCCATGCTTCGCTGAAGACTTGAGATTTAATCGCAATATTGATCAAAACAGACCTGGTTAAGCACTCATCTTGAAATCAAATACAGGAAGAAAGAGGAGAAGACTTCTAAAGTAATTTCATTGCACAACCCAGATACCTGAGGTGAGCAGAGAGAACTAATCTCCTAGTAATGTAACTTATGCTTTGAGCAGCAACAACATATTAACTTTCCCATCCAGTTACAAAACTCCTGAGCCAAAGATGCAATTTATTATTCGCAATATTTCTTCATGTTCTGTCTGATTCCATCTCCCCAATTCTCCGCCTCTTCCAATAAGATCATCTAAGCATAGTATAGCATACAACCTGCCTCTAGTTACACTGCAAATTGAAAGAACTACACTAGTCTAGGTCAAAATCTACCCTGCTAGTAGCCTAAGGGCTCACTGTTTATCACTGGAGGTCCACACCAGGTCAAGAACACACAGCACCAACAATCTGTTACACTGCCGGTGCCAATTAGGTACAAATTAGAAGCATAATTGCAGTGCAAGAACAAGGCTCCTCTTCCTCCACAGATGTGTACCATACAAAAATGAATGGACTCTTTTTAATTTAAAAGAAACTGTGCATCTTTACTGTCTTGAAAACAAAATTCTGGGGAAAGCTGGTTGCCTACATAATAGATTTTTTAATATTTTATCCTATAAATGTGCTTGTTTTTAAAGTACTCACATTAAACATGTTGCTCATGACTACCAAATAAACTACCAATGTATGCGGCATGGTCCTATGTGCTTAAAAGTCTGGGAAGCACAGAGGTACAACAGATACCTGGACTCCACGCCGTTTTTCTAGGTGTCTTGCAAACGCCATTTACAAGGAGAAAATGACCAATTGTTACACCGAGTTGATTTCTGCCACAGAGGACATTGGAAACCTGCAGCTATAGGTTACGTTAAACCTTGAGCTAGGTGTCTTGTATATGAATGCTGACAATCCATATGCAGCTCAAACTAGATGACGAGGATCTGAAAATAATTATGCATTCTTGTGTCTCAGTATTTCATTTACTGTAGGATCAGCAACTCGCAAAACTGACAAATACTTGTATAAAGAGCTGATGAGCCTCTGAGTACTCAGATCACGTCTAGTAGGATTTAACTTGAATTTTGCCTTCCTGAAGCAGAAAACCAAAACAAGTTCAGTCCTGTCAAATCTTCTCAGCACGCCTAAGTTCAGGAACACTTTTATACTATATAAGGAGACGAGTCAAGCCCCAAATGACTGCATGAAATAGTCCGATACTCTGAAAACACTTTCTAAAATGTTAGTTACCATGCCAGTTTATTTTTAAGCAGTTATGTGCAATTATTAGCAACAGAGCTAAACCTACAGTATACAGCATAAAATCTCTATATAATGGCACAATATCTGGAACTACTGTTTGCTGGTAACAAGGTGTAACTAAATATAACATGAACACTATGAAAACCAAAAGAAAATACCTTCTTAGAGGGCCACATAGAACAAAAGAAGTGAAGAAACATTCTCTACGTCTATTTTGAAAGAGGCAAATGGTGCTGATTACTTTATCCCCACACTCAAGACTGTCTACATGGGTTAAGGCTAGCAATAACACCAGTTCTAATCTTAAAGGTCCATCGAGAGACATAAAACTTGGCTGTTTGAGAAACCTGGTTGTAAAAGCACATCTGGGCAGCCAACACCATCAAGCAGCTGGAAAACAATCAGAATTCCATCAAAAGGCAAGTGAACAAAAATCATAGAAAATTCCTTCAGTGTGGAAGGAAGATTTCCTGCACAGTTCCAAGTCTTTCCAATACAGTCACTTATTTAAGACGAGGCATAGAAATACACATTATCAGTCAGTGTTTCACAATGAACTATTTCCCAGTGAATATAACAATTTTTATATACAGCTCTATGTTAGCTCACATTCAGTGAAACAATTAATGGCACTCCCCAGTTATTTTCCTAGTGTAACAGCATTATAACCCGGCCGTTCCGTTGGTAGCATTTTGAGTTTAGATTTTACTTTTTCACGCATATTTTGCATACCACCTACCACTACTGCTTTAGATATTCTGTCAGGTGCAAGAATTCAAAACACTTACAAAATTAAGATTTTTATTCTTTTTTTAAATGTTTCTTATCTCTCCCACCTTTAACATTTGGTTTGCTTGGAGTTTTTGAGTCATTAAATTTGCTTCTTCCTTTCACTGTGGGTGTATTACCGTAAGAAAAGGTGACTCCTGAAAGATAATGAACTTAGTGGTACTTCCAATAGGAAAGAAACTCATTAACTTCATCAAAACACACAGATTTCCAAAGTGTCCCGGTCTAATGGATATGGTCCTAATTGTTAGTGATATGAATTTGTCCAAGGGACTTTAACCTAAGATCAATGATCATTTACTCATAATTACCAGTACACGCTAGCCAGGGATGCATTACAGTCACGCTCCACTAGGAAAGAATTCCTAAGGACTGGGGATTCCTCTGAAGCTGCTGATCAACTGATGACCTTAAAGCAATACTGATATTTTCAACTTCACCTCATCATATGAAAGGGATTCCAGAAAAAACATAGCTCAGAAAAAAAGACCATTATTATTTTGCTGTCTTCGGCTGAAAAAAATTCTGGTACCCAGGGGCCTGCCCACTAACAAGGAAGCTTGTGGTGGGACACAGAATTGAACTTTCTTTTAAATATTCTCCTATACTCAAACATTCTCAGTTTAGCCATCCAGCCATTGTTCGAGCCAGCAGTCTGTCCATTAATTTAAAAAAGAATTATTCAAAGCTACGTAGCAACCAAACGACATGAACTGGTAAAGGATGCTCAGTCTGACTAATACCAAAGCTATTCTCTTGATTTATTTGGAAGCTACTTGAAGATCAAAGTGAAAGTCTGCGATGACACTGGAGAATGCTGTTTATTATTAACACTCATCATCTGCAAAAAACATACACAGATACCTCAATTCCCCAAACAACAAATAAGCAAATAAAAACCAGACACTATTTCCAAACTTTGATCTTGTCTACACAACTTTGATCTTGTCTACACAAGTTTGCAGATTTGTCATTGCTTGTTTTAGAAGCAAGTTTACAATTAAGTGAGGCCAATTTACACCTTTCCAAGGAAATACAGCAAATAAAGCGTAAGGATAAGGTCTTCAGCATATGTTCTTGCCCACACACAGTAACAAATACCTAAATAATGTTTTGAACTGTTAGGTGTAGAATCTTTTATTCGTTTGCGTCCTTCAGCCTGCAAAGTAAATAATTTTTTTATAGTGTCTTGGTTAATTTATATTTAATCAGAAACCATGGAATTGACTGTAGATTGTTTGCTTCATTTCAGTAACCATTTCTTTCATTTTTACAGTACCGCAATTTTCTCCCTTCTTTTTAATGAGAATTAGTTATATTCTCCTCTCTTATGAAATGCTCCAGAGACAAAAACTCACAACGCAAAATTCTACACAATGTGCTAGAAGACAAACCCAGTTCATACAAAATTTGTATTGTTTTAAATTTCTAAACACGTTACGTGCAAGTAGTAGATCAAGAGAACAATTTCGTACACACGCTAAAACGTGATGGCAAATGGCATTACAGAAAATCTGCCATGGACCACTAACTGCTACCTATCCAAAGCCAAAATAGACAAAAATTACATCAAGTTTTAATCTACAAATTAAAGTACTTATTATGAAGCATTTTCATGGAAGAGTAGACATTAAATTTAAACGGCTTTTAAAATCTCATTCTTTGACTTTCCAAGCACGTCCTTTACAAACAGATTAATGTTAATCTAAACATAGTATTTATTATCTAGGTACTTTTTTGCAGTTTTCCCAGTCCTTTACCTCCATGTTCTCAGCTATCTTTCTTTCTTTCTCTAATGTCATTTTCAAGTAGACTCTTCTGTAATACCCATTATTGGTACCTGTTTCCTCACCATCTCTTGGCTTGATTGCTGCCATCAAGTAACAAAACAGCTACTTTGCCAATAGCTTAGAGGAAAATTAAAATTACTGTCTCTCCAACAAATGTTTGTAAACAGCCTTACTCCCTGTGGCATGGTCTTATAGGCAAACATCAGCTTCAAATGTAAAACATTTAAGCCAAGTGGCACGTATTGCCTCTTTTTCTCTCATTTGCATGTCTTGTGACATCAGGACAGTAGAATCAGCAGGTTCCATGTGAACAACTCTCAGAACATTTAATGTATTGCCACTGAAGATTTTGTTGCAATCTAGAGTCAAGGGTTTAGTAAAGACTGAATCTCAATTCGTAAACTTTATTTCTAAAAAAAACATACCATTTGCTCTCCCCTAAAAAACTGTAACAGAAAAGTTTTACGTACTAAATATCCTTATGCCTGTATGTAGAAAATTGTCAATATATCTAAGAAAGAAAAGCTTCCTAGAGATCCCCGTTCAAGATCACCATTAGACGTATTATTAGGGAGAGCGCAACCAACTTTAAGAGTATTAAGACATTACTAATTAGGCTCTTCAGCGTGTGTTAGGCTCTAACACTTTAAATCACTGCCTTTAGATTTGTGGAGGAGTCACTGACTGTCCCCCCTTTGTGGTGGAGAAAAACACGGCACACATATCATTCCACATCTCGCCTTCGTGCTAGTCGCCGCCAAAGCGGTTTGGCAGCAGCGAAGCTGTTCAAAGGAAAACACGTAGGGCCTCACTCAGCCGTATTAATGCTCCTTCGCATTCTTCTTGCAGTATTATACAGCCCATAAAGCTTAACTGAACATAAGAACATCTTCAGCGAACCCAACATCAGCACCAGTACTGGAGTTCTCACCTTCACAAATAGCCTATTACTACCAGAACTTGTCATTACATGAGAAGAGGAACTGAGGTGTAGATTTTGAATGGGAATCAAATGCAGCTTTCACAACAAATTTTAAAATGAAGAAAGTCTGCCAGTATCACCTGGTCACTTAGCATAAAAATAAAAAAATCCTACAGACTTAAATATATGAGCAGCACTGTCAGAGTAACTCTAGATGAAGAACGGTTCTTTTTAAAGGATGTAACAGAGGGGAGATGGGCACTGTCCAACACACGGCTGAAAAAAAATAACACGCAGATACCCTCTCTGCGACAAATGTCTTCTCCAAGTATGTTTGTGTTACGAGTAGTCTAGCGCATTGTTTTAACCGGAAGAAAACATAAATCTAAAAGAGAGTAAACACCCATGATGCTTAATTTACCATTTCTCTGAAAACCAACTGGAAAGTTTGAGCAGTTCCAGTATGGTGCCTCTTACACTAAAAGGAGAACTACGGTTCTGAAAAAAAGTGCTGGAAGCAAAATATCCTCTTGCATTTATATACGTAACAGAAAGCAACTAAGAATTTGAAGCCCAACTCATCAATAAAATTCCTCAAGCACAGTAAGAGCAGGTAACAGCTGCCGTGCAACAGCGACTGTTGCTAGTTGATTAGACATGATCAGAGTTGACCACAGAAGAGTTTAGAAACATGACTTTAAGGCAGCTTTGTTTTCACTTGGGTTTTATTAAGACTACAGAGAACTTGTAAGAGTTAAACTTTGGGTGTATTGCATGCTGGACCCATCTTGGTCATAACTTGTACAGCATGTGCACAAGTGACACACTCACAACAAATTTCTAAGCTGGAAGTTGCTTTGAAACTGCTTTCAAGTTCAGAAAAGTGGATGGAATTATGTTACAGGAATAGTTTTACACAAAATTCAGTTCTAATGCATTTTCTCTAGGTGCGACTTGTTATACAACATACAACAATTCTGCAGTTCTGCCACTAATTCAGTCAGGCTTTAGTATACTCCCTGTTTAATACTGCTAGTAGTACTCACATGAATCACAGGGTGCTGCATCTGAACATACGTGTGCTTAGTCTGTGGGGACACCCTGTAATACAGAAATTCCCAGGACGAAATTGAGCATATGAGCCTACTTATGTAAGGAGATCAAACCCATTAGAATAGCAACAGAATAAACACACCACTCTCCTAAACTACTGGTATTACTTTTTCCTATCTCTTGTACCACATTTTTGCAAATGCCAGCTTAAGATTTTTAGACTAGTTCCCTATAGCTTCATTTAACAGGCTATGAAGTTTTAAGAACGCACCAAATTCTGCCTCCATTTGGAAAAAAAAACCACAGCAAAACCAAATTCTTGCGAATGATCTTCATGAATACATCTAAGACCCATCCACAGACACCACAGAAATAAAATATCACATGCTGGACAAGCCTAAAGGAAAGAAGAAAGAGAAGAGCTTTTGCCAATTTTCTAGCTAGCAGCAAGTGTATTATCCCCCTCTGGAAAGGGAGCTGGAGGTCAGTGGCAAAACCAGACTAAATCAGCTTTACTGGCCTGGAAAGTTTATTATTAGCACGGGAGGTCTGAAGCCTGCTGATCACTACAAAAATAACATTTCACTTTGATGCACGTCTATCAACTCTCACTATATTAAAATGTTTTCCTTTCTAAATGTGGGTTTCAGCTGCGGTGCCTGGCCACCATGTGATATAAAGTGAGGCTCTTCAGGCTACGCAACATATTGTTTTTCTTATCAGCATTTCAGACAAGTCAAGTTAGCGAACTGAATATTCTGTGTGCTTGTGCACTTGAAGCGACTTTAAAAGACTCAGAATTAATATAAAACACGTACTCTTGGAAACACGTACTGGAATAAGAAGCACAGGTTGGTTTGCAGCCAGAAGGAAGATATTTTATCCCAAATTGACTAGAGAGTTCTGATTATTTTTTTTAAATGGAACTATAGAAAAAGAGATACTCGTGATAAGATATGAATTGTTTCCTCAACATCACATAAGCAGTTTTTAAGAGGGGTGTGTCAAGGTCTCACCCTAAAATTTCGCATGAGAACAAACCTTTGTGTTCTAGTCTCCTGTGGCAAAGTAAGAGTTAATACTATTCTGGAAAAAAGCCATAAAACTGAGAAATAGTCCACTCTGAATAGCCTTACTTTGTCAGCAGTAGACAAATGCAAAATTCATTTTAATCTAAAAATGTCTTTCAGACTCTGTAAGTACCATACTACACTCATAAGCTACCGTACACGTATCCTATCAGCAGCTGGTATTTTAATATCCGTGGATAGAAAAATAGTCAAAATTTGACTGCATAAAGCAAGATCAAAACTGCACAGTGAAAGTGTTTAGTTACCAAATATTCACTCTGTATCCTCTATTTCCAACATATCGGAAAGAATTCATTTGCTTGTTGGCGGAAGTACAGCACCTTACACCCTTGTCCAACAAAAAAGTCAAACGAAACAATCAGGCAGTGGGACACAGTGTTTGAGTATTCGTTATAAACTGATACATTATGTGCTAAATCCTTCTTTGTGGCCATCTTCAGCATTTTGGTAGCCAGAGGCAAGTAACTCTTTAAAAATGTACCACGTCAGGTATGAGGATCTGGGATCGGCTTCCCTAAACATGGGTTGTCTTAAACGGGTTAATCGTAAGGAAAGGAAGAACTGCAGAGGTCCTGAGAACCAAGTAAGGAACAATCGTCTTGAGAAGGAGGTAAAGACATTTACACAGCTGCTGGTAACTTACAGCTTCATGTTTTACTCTTTGTCAGTGACATGGACAATGGCATTGAGTGCACCCTCAGCAAGTTTGCTGACGACACCGAGTTGTGTGGTGCCACGGACTCACTTGAGGGCAGGGCTGCCATCCAGAGGGTCCTTGACAGGCTGGAGAAATGGGCCAGTGCAAACTGCAGGAGCTTCAACAGTTCAAAATGCAAGGTCCTTCACCTGGGTCAGGCCAATCCTAGGCACAAACACAAACTGGGCACTGAGTGGGTTGAGAGTAGCCCTGAAGAGAAGGATTTGGGGGTGTTGATGGATGAGAAGCTCAACATGAGCCGGCAGGGCACTCGTGCAGCCCAGAAGGCCAACCCTGTCCTGGGATGTATCAGGAGAAGCGCAGCCAGCAGGTCAAGAGAGGGGATTCTCCCCTTTTACTCTGCTCTGGTGGGACCCCACGTCGAATCCTGCATCCAGTTCTGGTGCCCCCACCATAAGAGGGACATAGATCTATTAGAGTGTGTTCAGAGGAGGCCACAAAGATGATCCAGGGGCTGGAGCAGCTCTGCTACGAGGACAGGCTGCAGGAGCTGGGATTGTTCAGTCTTGAAAAGAGAAGACTTCGGGGGGACCTAACGGCTGCCTTCCAATACCTGAAGGGATCCTACAGGAAGGCTGGGGAGGGACTTTTTACAAGAACGTCCACTGATAAGACAAGGGGAAATGGGTTTAAGTTGAAGGAGAATAGATTTAGGTTAGATCTTAGGAAGAAATTCTTCAGTCCGAGGGTGGCAAGACTGGAATAAATTGCCCAGAGATGTTGTGGTTGCCCCCTCCCTGGAGGTGTTCAACGCCAGGTTGGATGAGGCCTTGAGTAGCCTGATCTAGTTGAGAGGCGTCCTTGCCCGTGACTGGGAGGTTGGATTAGATGATCTCTAAGGTCCCTTCCAGCCTAGGCCATTCTAGGATTCTATGATTACACAGCATGTAAATCCTCCTCTGTCCCTTCGTGACTGTGCAGTATGAGAAGGGTTAACGGAGGTCTTGTGTCTACGGCAACAATCGCGGACTCCAAAAAGTTACACCAAAGCACAAGTAAAATGAGCTGTCCGTGTTTCGAGACAGACATTCACATATAAACAAAATTCAGGATCAAGTTTAAAATTTAAGAAGAGCATTAAGAAAGCCCGAAGTTCACAATCTTGGAGAAATTAAATCAATTTAAAGTAAAAATAGAGAAATGTAGAAAAACCTGACACAGATAGAAAAACTACCAGGCTGGGTTATGATCTGCAGATGCAGTTCTAATCACGGCTTCCAAAACTGTAAGGGTTTTACATTCGACATTCCTTCTGGCCAATCCCTAAATGGACAAGGAGATGAGAAATATAAGTGTTAAGTTTCCTAGATCCCACATGCACATATAGACAGCTTCCCTCTTCCACAGTCTCTACGCAGTTGCTGCCAAGGAAATTACTGAAAAGCATCTATTCACTCTCTACTGTCTGTGTGTCTGTCCTCGTAACAGGCAAATGTCCTTGCAAATTCTTTGTGAAATATCCTTTCAGCTAGTGGAGGCACTGGCCTCATTATTTCCGCAAGGTTCTCTCCTGGCCCAGTAGTTATCTACAGGCAACCCTAACAGTGACAGCTCTGCAAAGGCTTTCCAAAAAGTACAAAAAATTATATACCCCTTAGAAGTATTTAGAAGCTTTGAGTATTCGCTGTCTGCGAGATCCTTTTTAACTTCTGTTCTGAAACAGTTGCATCCTCAGTTCTCACGCAGAAGACGCATCTTGAATGCTATGCAGAAATTATCACAGGTTCCAAACATTCAAAGCTTACAATTTCTATGCACAGAATAACATTCGGGCTGCAAAGCTGATTGGGTGTTAGAGCTGATGAGGGCAGGTACTATACCAATCAAGAAAACTGAATAGATTGGCTTCAAATTCACAGTAGACAGCTCGAGATAAGCTTCTGCATGAACTATTTGTCAAGAACAGCTGTGGTGGTTCTGTGATCAAACAGCTGGTGACGCTAAGGCAATTTAGCGTACATACGCTCGCAAGCTGGGAATTGTTTTAGACAGCGGTCATTATGCAAACCAAACAAAACAAAAGAAAGGTAAATGGAATGTTATTTGTCACAGCTAAGCAAAAGGAAGGGCACATTCAGACCGAAATGCACTGAATGTCTGTTGAATCTGCTTTTACAATGATAATATGAACAATTTTGCCAATGCCTTTAATAGGCAATTAAGTGGCTGATGTGACTTCATTAATAAATTTCCTGTTCCTCACTAGTCAGATATTCATGTTCTTCATTTTCCTGTCTTCTGTTCTACATTTCTGGATGCAGCAAACAGAACAAAACCTGGCACAAGCAGCACTCTCTGAACAACTGAAGAACCAAAACAGAACTCAAGAGAACTCAACAGCATTACTCAACGTCAACACAACACCCGAGTGTTTGTGGATGTGATGGCAGAAGCACAAGACTGCACATTTAAAATATGTTTTTTCATGCCAGGTTAAATCCAGTTGACTTATGAAGAAGCACAGAGCTCAGCTGTGAAGAGACTTAAAACACTGTGAGCAGTTTGGCATCTATCAAACATTGCAGCTGACTAAGGCACAACGACGGCAAACATGTCGTCCAACTGACAGAACAAACGGTTAACTCGGACACACGGCTTTTGTTTGTTCTAACCCATTCTGACCGATCCACCATATTTAAACTGTTTTATGAACATTTTCCTGGCCATGTTTTCAAACCTCTGACTTTTCACCAGATTGTTTCTAAGGTGTGGGCTAGTGCCTATAAAACACAGTTTTATACCAGTCATACTTTTGCTTCTGGCTATGCAGTTTTAACAGCTAACCATAGCTTAATTTAGTTTCCAGCATTGTAGGTGAGAATTACTATGGAAGATATACAGGAGAGAAACTAACAGTAGCAATTAGTGTCATAAAATAACTCAGGCTGATGTCTTCTGTCATTACCACCTATATAAGCACAGTAAGAACGCAAAAAAATGTCAGATATTTCAAAGTATTTTTTACTGAACTTTAAAACAGCGGGAAAGTTATCGTTGGTCTGAGCTGGTCATGAGCTAGTAAAAATTTTGTATTTTAATTAAGTGTGATCTAAACACCTTTCACTGCTCCAATGAAAAAGCACATGCTTTATCCTTCTCAAAGCCAGGTTAGATTAAGACATTTTACAGACTATTCCCACTGTTGCTTTTAAGTGAACAGACCAGCTGTCCATCTAGTAATGACTTTTCAACCAGTATCTCTACACAAAAATATGATCATGCAGGAATCCCCTGCCCATCCTTTGACACAATATACCTCAAAACAAAAATCGTGAATAAAGGGAGACTTGGAACTCTGGAAAGACAAGGTGGCAGAGCACTTACAATAGGAAAGTTTGCAAATAGGAACATTCCAGCCAAATATAAGGGTACACAGAAAGGGAGATTAAAAAATCACAAAACAAAGGATGATATTATTATTGCGCTATGTTCTTATTCCCCGTGCAGATTCCTTCTCTCTGTGTGGTCCCTCGCCTAAAATGAAAACCATTCCTGTAGGACTCTCTAAATTCCAACGATGAGGAGGAAGGAAAAAAGAGAGGCTGGAGAATGACTACTGAGCAGGGGCTTCACTGTCGTTACTGGCACTACTAGTGTGTTACTAACACTGTGTTAGTACCAAGAGCACCGACTTGGTACGAGAAATGAAGAGGCTGATGAGGGGATGATGTGTGCCAAGTGGGAGGAGGAGGAGACTAATACTCACGAGTAACAAATCGCCAGTGCTCTGCAAATCCAAAGTGGATGAAACCCACTTTGCCCTTCGTGAAGTACCTGAAGTGTGGTAGAACCACGCATCCTAGTGCAAGGCAACACGTCTTTTGCGTTTATCTTTCCCTGGTGTTTTGAGAAAATGTACCCCATAGAGCAACAAGAATGTTAAACCATCTCCAAAAGCATTCTTCTACCCGAAATGACTTCTCCCTGCATTCAGCATTAGAATTCCGCTGTTTCTGAGAGTGCCACCACCTTTTTTTTTGTATTTGGAGAACTAGCTTGGCATTTTAAATTACAAATGTATTTTTAAACTATTTTTCTGGCAAGCAATTTAGGAAAATATTTCAAAAGCAGAACAAAAGACTTTCTAAACAAGGTGACAGTGACTTCAGGACCTGGGCTGCTGAAGGTCTTCCTTAACACACGCACTGCAATGCAACAAAGAGATACCCAAGTCAAGTCTTCACAAGGTCTGGCTCAAGCGCAGAACATAATTTAGCTGTGACAATGTAAATCAACTACCACTGGGTTAGGTCTATGTTGCCAAAATCGTTTCCACCACTGTTCCAGAAGGAACATCTCAAAAAAATCTCAGACCTTTACACCATGCGATGCCCAGACTGATGTGACACCATAAAAGAAATGCTCAACAGGATTAAGAGAGAAGAACTTGTGCAGGAAGTCTGCAACTGTGTTTTTTTAAATCAATTCCTGGTTATATTTTACATTTCGTATGCAATTCTTGTTCTTTCTTTGCACCTCAAAAGGATGAGCTCCGAAGAAAAAAAATCTATCGAGAGTCCTCAATCAGAAAAAAAACCAAAAGCAAGCAGTAAATGCTATAGGGTCAAAAGTTTGAAAAATATCTGGCTTTTTTGTTTTTCAACATACCCACTCCATGAGTAGGCTTCGTGGCTTTCCTTAACAATGTTCCTAAACCAGAGGAGAACACATGATCCAATTTCCTCCTCCTCTCAAGTAACTGCAGCCCCTGGAGGTTTCAAAGCCAGCCCTGTAAACAGCAGTGTAGGTCACCGGTGCTGGAAAAGCAGAGTGCTGGAATCGCTCAGGCTGAGCTCTGCGCAGCTGTACCAGCTCTGGGATCCATAATCCTTCTGTGCCAGGAGTCGGGTTTCTCCACACGAGGTTTCACTGGCAACAAGTGCCAAGGAATTAACCGGAGACTCAAGCCACAGAAGAGGTTTATAGGAGTCCAGAAAAGCCAATCTGAACACAGTAAATGGTAAACTACTAAGGCTTCTCAAACCTTCACAGAAACTAATTAATCCTGAGCATGCCAAAAATGTTTTCAGAATCGTAATATTCTCTAGCTGATAGCCCTAGGCACTGAAATAATAGCCCACCACGTGAAAGCTGAGCTTTGCTCGTAAAAACTCCCGCAACAGATTTGCACACACCAGTGCACCCGCTCCACACAAACACCGCGAAGCAGCACCCGAGATACCTGCTCACAGGTCCCCGCCGAGCCAGCGGGAGCTGCCTTACAGCTACGATGCAATGGTCCACGTTTTTTTTTCCCCTATGCTCTTACTTCTACAGAAACGCTGATGGGATGCTTTGCAGCTCGCTCCGTCCTCCTTCAAACCGGCCGGACGCCACCTCTGCGCTGTACGGATGCAGGGGGAACGGTGTAAAGAAATAATTATTTGAGCACATGAGGCTCTTGGTTGAAAATTTGTGACTGGGTGTAATATGCGTACCTCAGTCTCGTGGGTGCCCCTTCGTGGTAATGAGTATCTTATGAGAGACTAGAACCAAAAAAGAAAAAAACCAAGCTACGCTAAGGAGGGAAAGATTCAGAATTAAATCTCTCTGCAGAGGCATCACATCTTCTTCTGAATCAAGACAGGGAAACAAACAGGACATTAACTAATAATAATTAAAAAAAGGTTGAAGTCAAAAGCTTTCCATTAGAATTTTGTACACTCCTATGAACATGTTCCAGACAAGGTGTTTTGATTTGGGGGGGCTTTCAGAAGCTGACAAATAGCCCTGCAGTAAAACCAGCAGCCCTATTGAACAGTACATTCACATTATCTTGAGGACATAAACCACAAATCATGTCATTAGTGAAGGTGTTCACACCATCGCATTCATTTGTAACCCATCAACTAGAAGCTGTAACTAATTACGAAGGGGTTCCTAGGAAAGAAAATCTTCTGTACGTGAACCTCTAATACCCCATTTTGAATAGATGCTCCGACAAGCATTTAACGCTTTATTTCTAATTACAGTATGTTGCTTCAGAGTAGTACAAAGCCTAACTACTTTAAGCCCAGCTCAAAATGCAGTTCTGTCAAACTTGTATTCTCTCTTGCCAGAAAAGAGAAGGCAGCAACAGTCGAGTTCTTCAGCTCGAAGCAGCTACAGGCAGCAGCAGCTGCCAGCTTAGAAGCACATCACAGTAATCTTAGATATAAACTGCGTTTATTTTCACACACACAGATCTTAAGGCCTTCTGCAGAAAATCAGTTTTTTGCCCTCACTTGTATTCAGAATCACACTGAGCTCTGTCATTCCAGTACAGCGACCTTGTTGCCTCCTGTACCCAATAAACCACAGCCTCACACGTGTCAGTTGAGGAAGGATTTCCCCAGCCAAGGATACGATATCCATCCAGACGGATGATAACACACTGCTCTTTTCAATTTGGGGGATGGAAATCACCTTTTTGCTCCAGTTAGAACCTAGCCTCTGGAGATTCTTAATGGAAAATAACTGCCCCATCCCATCTTGATTCAGAGATGTACCCTCCAAAGGGCAAATGTCTATGGGCAGGAAACAAACCTCAACATAATCTTATTATTTGTAATTAGGGAAATACACCTACGGTATAAGCATGTGAGCCTGAACAGCTTGCACCAGTTCTACAAGCTTTAATGAAAAATACAGACTTTTTAACTCAGGCAATTTCTTCCTCTGTGAAGAAACCATTAATTCATGTCATAAATGTCTACACAGTGAAGCAAAGGGCAGGTGTGGGCTCTAAAATGACTTTGGTACAAAAGGAACAGATGGCCACTGCAAAAACATTGATGGAACAACACAATTAAGCTTAAAAAAATTCTCCAGCAGTCAAAATAAACATAAAAATACACGAGGAGCACAATGTAGGTCTAACGTGATGTTAACACTTGACCTCAAGGAAATGCTGTAGAAATACAAGGCACATCTCACTTCCTTACTCAGAACACACCAGAGAAAGCTGAGAAGGTTTCAAAACTGGATTCATCGTGAATGTAACCAATTTTGCAATTGCTTTTCATTTTAAACACGACTGTTCAGAATTATCTCGAAGCAGGCCTGAAATATCTGAATAAAATCCTATTCCACGTGTGTTCTAACACATGTATAGGAGGCTAAAAATACAAAGCTGTTTAAGTCTGCATATGCAAGGTACAATCAAGTGTCACACCACAATGTCTTCCATGATCCAAAAGCAGAATCCCAAGCAGTTAAATTTAGTTAAATTCTCTAATTGTCTAATCAGCAAGATAGCATCACTTCCCCAATAAAGCTGATGTTCCTGACTAAGACCACTACTAGCAAGGATTTAATGATATACTGAGTTAATATTTATTAGAATAGATGAAAATGCACCTTAACAGTAAGTCTGCTATACTTCACAGTCTTCAGCAATATTAGATCTCGTCATAAAGAGAGACTTGGAGTACTGTCACTCCACCAAAGTTTTTAACTTACAGTAGTATTGGTGGCCCATGCTGCTTCAGAGAGAGTTCTGCACAGTTTACATGAAAACCTTCTGTACTGTTATTTTAAGTGCAATAAACATGTATTATAAATATTACTCTGATTTGCTGTAGACATTGTACCAAGGAGAAACAAGGATGAATGGATAATCTTTCACAGAACAGTTATCCGAATTCATGCCAACCAGAAAGTTTCTTCTCCAAATTAACCATGAGGCTCAACTACCACCTAAACTACACGGAAGTGCCGTTTACGTTACTCAAATATGTTTGTACAGACCTGGATTGGGCATTCGAATTACACAGCTAATCCTTGGCATACAGCTTTCCTGAAAATCTCATTGCACAATTACAACTCTGACCAGCAGCTGGTTAACACGTGTAATTTTTTTCTTTTTCCCCCAAGTTATCTTTTCTAACTTTCCATGTCACTGCCAAAGTTGCAGCTGTTGGAGCTAGGAGCTGCCTGTTTGAAACCCTGAGCAAAACTCACGGTTGCTTTTTTACCTGGAGAGCCAGCAGGTTCTGAGTCAGGTTCCTTGGTACATCTGAGATTCTCTCAAGATGTCAAAACCAGAATTAAAAAAACCCTTTGTCTGCTATGCCAGATAAGTTGTTAAATTACAGACCGATTTGCTTAGGTATATGTTTTGGTTTGGCCTGGCCAGATTTCAGCGGCGGGGGGGGAAAGAAGCTGCTAGAAGCTCCCCAAGATTGATAGAGCCAATGCCAGCCGGCTACAAAGAGGGACCCGCTGGCCAAGGCTGAGCCTATCAGTAAGGTGATAGCAGAGGAACGCCTCTGTGAAAAACATATTTAAGAATGGGAAAAAGAACTGCGCCATAACAGCTGGCACAGAGATGGAGGAGTGAGAATCTGTGCAGACACCAAGGTCAGTGAAGAAGGAGGGGGGGGGGGAGGATGAGCTCCAGGCGCCGGAGCAGGGAAGAGTCCCCCGGGTCTGTGGTGAAGACCATGGTGAAGCGGGTTGTCCCCGTGCAGCCCATGGGCAAGGTGCAGATGTCCACCGTGAGGATCACCGCGTAGATGTCCACCGAGGATTCCACGCCGTGTGGGTGGATGCCTGAAAGGGGACTGTAGCTCGTGGGAAGCCCACGTCAGAGCAAGCTGCTGCCAGAACCTGTAGCCCGTGGAAGAGGGAATGCCCACGCTGGAGCAGGTTGGCCGGTGGGACTTTTGGGACGTTGTGGGGGGCTCACGCTGGAGCAGTTTCCCCGAAGGACTGCGCCTCAGACTCACGAGGGGTGGGCTGCCCCTCGTGAGGTGTCCCCGTTGGGCAGTTTGTGATGAATTGCCCTTCGTGGGACGACTCACGCGGAGAAGAGAGCGTGAAGCTTGTCTCCCGTGAGAGGGACCCCACAGTGGCCCTGGGGGAAGAGTGAAGAGTCCTCCCCCGGAGTGAAGAAGCGGTGAAACCAACGTCGGATGAACTGACCGCACCCCCCATTCCCTGTCCCCCTGCGCCGCTCGGGGGGAGGAGTGGAGAAACCGGGATTGATGTTAAGCCCGGAAGAAGGGAGGGATGGGGGGAAGGTGTTCTGTTTAAGGTTTGTTTTTTCTCACTTCTCACTACTCCTCTCTGATTAGTTCTTTTAATAAATGTACCTAATTTCCCCAAAACTGAGTCCTGTTTTGCCCGGGACGGTAAATGAGGGTGATCTCCCTGTCCTTATCTCAAACTCTGAGCCCTTGGAAATATTTTCTCCCCTGTTCAGCAGTGAAGGGGGGAGTGAGTGAGCGGCTGTGTGGGTACCTGGCGGCGGCCAGGGTCAACCCACGACAGTATATGAGTGGGCATATTGTACTACATACTTAGGCACACGATTTAGGTTAAAGCCTGAGTTGTTAGACTAAATCACGAGTTATCTAGACACACCAGGTCAGCTTTAACCTTCTGAGTCTCATTCAGCGGAAGTAAGGCAAAGGTTGATTGATTAGTGCACTCAGAGTTACAGAAACATCAATGAAGACACAGCATTTCTGCCTTGAATGGAATATCCAGGCACAAATGCTCTTCATCCTTCTCCACGGATAAAAACCCTTCAGCAGAAGGGGTGTGCTCGCGCAGACTGAAACGAGAGAGGAGCCGGAGATGGTAACGGGAACAAGAAGGTCAAAATCACTTCCAGCATCAGAGGAAAAAAAGTAAGAACAAGGGGGCACGTATCCATGACAAAATCCACCGTTTCACAAGGGAGGTGAGGTAGGTGGAGAGAAGAAGAAACACTGGAGCTTCTGTAATTACACGTGAGCCAAACTGCAGGCATGGTGCTTCAGATTTTGCATGTGCTCGTAACACAACAAGCCGTTGTGTTCATTACTTCAGCTGGTGCACTTCAAAGTAACATCACATCATTTAACAGACAAAATGCTTCTGAGATCTGGTATCTGTGCTAAACAGATGGGCTGATACCTATTTTCATACACTCATAGGAATGAAAGTCTGCCTACATATGCCTAGTGATATTTTAGCTCATAGTTTAAATGGCATGTAATAAAAAATGTATAGCCATAGCATATCCAGTTCTCATCTGGAATTCTAGCTATAGTAGTAAAAAAATAGGCATCGAGGCCAGTTCAGTAACTTACGCAGAGCTCTGCTTAGAGGAGCCCACACGTGAGACCATGTCTAGGTGACAGTGAGCAACCCCCACGCGTTACACACCTCCAGAACTCTCCCTGGTGTGCAGGAGCCCACAGAGCCAATGGCTGTTTCTCCGACAACATCCCCCCACGGAACGAGCCGACCACTCTTGAAGAATGAACCAGAACTCCGCCACTCCTGGAGAAACTCTGCAGCTGTTGGTTTTTGGATCTATAACTGCTGGAATCACCTTCCAAGGGCAGCCCTACACAGAGTTTTCCAATGTATAACCTTTCCACTTCGCTTTTTTTCTGGCTCCTAACAGCATCTGCTTAGAGAACAAAACTATTTGTAACAAAAAAAAAGCTTTAAAATAAATTCAGTGCGCTACAGCCATGGTGTGTCTCTCCAAAAACACCAGCACGCTATTGCCAAGATGCCTACTGACTTGGGATTTTTAAAGCACAGAAGAGCTTTATTACAAAGCTTACCACTCTCACAGGATTGTTACACTGGGTCCTCCCCCTTCTGCCACCCCAAAATCATTTTACAAGGTAAGACTAACATGCAACACATTTACCTAATGGTGCTTTTGAACCAAAGCGCGTTGCAGTGAATAGACCGATCACAGGCTTCCTGATTTTTCATCAAAATCATTACAAACGATGCAGCAGGAAGCCTAAAATATGCCAGTCCAAGAGAAAAAGGCTACAGTTATTGTGTATCAAATTATTGAAAAACTCAAAAATCAGAATATTAAGACAAGATACATTTCCAAAGACATCAAATTACTCGGTCATGGGCCAAAACTATCAAATGCCTTCCCCTCCCCACCCTAAGAACAAACTGTAAGATACACTCTCTTAGAAAGGAGACACAATGAAGCATAAAGCATCAGCAGGAAAAAAACAACGGGCACATAAATGGCAGGAGACAGTCTGCAATGTGCTAAATTGCTTCAGATATTGCCGAAGGAAGAAAAGCCAGTAGGAACCGATGGCCACTTCCTACACACAGCAGGCCTAGGTGGCTCAAATAAAAAATAATTAAAAAAATTAAAAATAATTAAGTAAACCAAACAAAGATAAAAAACCAAGTCAAATATGGAACTGTAATTGCAGAAGCTCCCAGAACAGGGGAATTAAAAAGAAATACTTTCTCATGATTTGGGTCTGGCTGTAACGTGACTGCTGCAAACATGGTCACATCTTCAAGGAATCAGACTGAATCTAAATAAATTAAAGATAAATCCTCCTAAGGCTACTGATATTCAACTGTCACTGTGGTACAGTAAAGCCCACAATGAAACTTGACCCCTACTGACGTGAAATAAATTGAACATGTTAGAGTCACCAGCTACAGTGAGCATAAAACTGGAGTGCTAGTGGATTAAACCAGCATGACCCTGCCCCTAGAAAAATGAAATTACCCTCTGCTAAAAATGGTACGAAATATAATTAAAAATACTTTAAAAAGGCTCTAAGTAACAGAAAAGTCTTCAGAGAGTGGTACACAAACTCTATCCTCACATAAGTAAGTAATACCTATAGACATAAATACTCGTTTTTCCAGCAATTTTATCTGCTCTGCTAGTTTTACAGCACAAACATATGAACAAAATACCCAGAAAATATACAACTGGGGCTATCACCTTTCCCAGAACACTGAAAAGTAGATGTTACACTATCTTATAATTTCATGCTACTTAAGTTACATTTGCAAAACCCCATGTTTTAGATTAATCTCTGGCACTATCCTGTTGAGAATATATGGAGGGATTAACGCCTGCCTATGTTGCTCTGCTTACACCTTTAAACTCCACAAATGCAAAGAAACACAACCCAAGAATTTGTTAAGATGCATTATTTATTCGCTGCTGTACATAAAATTTATGCATTGCACTTCTAAGCCCGAAACGTAAATTTGCTCATTTCCCCAACTTCTCAAGTCCCCAAAGCAAAACAGAACACGTATATATGCGCGCACCCCCCAAAACAAGAAACCTTGTGATGTCAACACCTATGTTCTCACAAGCCTTAGCACTGACTGATTTATTTCCTAAGGAGAACATCAGTGGGCAGCAGCAGCAGAGAGTAGTTCAGCAGCAGCCCAGCACTCAGCCCATCACCTGCTCATATCAGCAGCTGTGTTATATGAAGTTTGAAACCAACTCTGCTACAGCTAGAAAAAAACCTCCACAGTTTACGTCTGAAAAGCCCTCTATCATACAATAATATCTGACATTGTGTAAAGTAGTTGTTCTCTAACCAGAGCCCACTGCCCTCCTGACAGCAAAGACATGGTGGGCACCTGCAAAGTTCCCTGATGTTGCTTGTACAGCTCGTGCACCTCACTGGGCTTGACCTAGCGGTCTCCAAAAACCACCCATCTTTCAAAGATTGAAAAAAAAGTCATCTGATTTCACAGCACACACACAAGTATGGACTGAAGATTTAAAATGCTTGTATGAGTTAAGCTCTGAACAAAATTTATTCTGATTATGCCACAACAGTGCAGAAAATCGGGCAAGAGAAGCAATATCTTCTCTCCTTATTCAGGGAATTATGTTGAGTAACCCTGGCCACAGCACCTTCCGGTCACTGTCCCTGCTCCTAAGGAGACAGCAGCAAGCTGAGAGTTAAAGAAATTCTTGTCTTCTGGTGCTTTTAACCCTCCCCTCCAAGCTGAGTCAGACACTTCTCTGCCACACGCAGAATCAGACCAACCGAGTGAAACTACTCGAAGGCCAACAGCCAAAAGCCAGCTCCCACGGCTACCAAAGTTGTGGGTTTACTGCCATGCCAGCTCCAAAACAGAGAGAGGCGTGGGTATAACTGCAACAGAACGCAGCCTTGCTAACTCCATGCTAGCATCAGTCTGTGCTGATCGCTGTGAGATCTCTCTCGAAAGCTCCAGTGCAGAAACACTTCTTTGCTTCCCAGCCAGCTCTTAGAATAAGGTTGTTGAAGACAGGAGTTACTGCCACCGTAACTCTGTGTGAGGTGACCGCAACTATTTCCGCTGATACACACTAAAAAATGCAGTGTGTGCTGCAACTCCTATTTAAGCACAACTGCAAACACTCGTATTCCTTGAGGACTTAAGGCACTATTAGTGAAGTAAAAATGCAAAACTCAAGTGTGCTTATGCACTGTGGTTTTCAAAGGTGAGAAGAGATACCCCAGATTCCTTCTGTTCAAAACCCCACTCAGTGTAGTATCTAAAAATGTACCTATAGGGTCATCTAATGAAACTTTTATATAGAATCAATGGAGTTAAATATATGGAGTTTATACAGAGTCAACGGAGTTAAATCCAGTCGGCGGCAAGTCACGAGTGGTGTCCCTCAGGGCTTGGTGCTGGGGCCACTCCTGTTCAACATGTTCATCAATGATCTAGATGAGGGGATTGAGTGCACCCTCAGCAAGTTTGCAGATGACACCAAGCCGGGAGGGAGTGTCGATCTGCTGGAGGGTAGAAAGGCTCTACAGAGGGACCTGGACAGACTGGATCGATGAGCCCAGGCCAACTGCAGGCAATTCAACAGAGCCAAGTGTAGGGTCCTGCATTTTGGTCACGGCAACCCCACGCAACGCTACAGGCTTGGGGAAGGGTGGCTGGAAGGCTGTCTGGCGGAAAAGGACCTGGGCGTTCTAATCAGCAGCCGGCTGAGTGTGAGCCAGCAGTGTGCCCAGGTGGCCAAGAAGGCCAACGGCATCCTGCTTGTGTCAGAAATTGTGGTGACCAGCAGAAGTAGGGAGGTGATTGTCCCCCTGCACTCAGCACTGGTGAGGCCACACCTTGAGTATTGTGTTCAGTTTTGGGCACCTCAGTATAGGAGAGATCTCAAGGTGTTGGACCGAGTGCAAGAAGAGGGCGACAAAGCTGAAGGGCCTGGAGAATAGACCTTACGAGAGTGATTGAGGGAGCTGGGACTGTTCAGTTTAAGGAAGAGGAGGCTGAGGGGGGACCTCATCATGCTCTACAATTACTTGAAAGGACGTTGTAGAGAGGTTGGTGCTGGTCTCTTCTCACAGGTCATTAGGGACAGAACCAGGGGGAACGGTTTCCTGTTGCAACAGGGTAGGTTTAGGTTGGACATTAGGAAGAAATTCTTCAGGGAAAGAGTGGTCAGACCCTGGAACAGACTGCCCAGGGAGGTGGTTGAGTCGCCATCCCTGAATGTGTTTAAGTGTCACTCAGATGTGGTGTTGGGTGACATGGTTTAGGGGTGAACTTGTAGTGTAGGGTTAATGGTTGGACTCGATGATCCCAAGGGTCTTTTCCAGCCTGAACTGTTCTATGATTCTATGACTTTGTGCCATTAATTACTAGGGTTTTTTTTCATCTAGTGTAGCTTTCATCCCTACTGAATATGTATTTCTGGTTCTACCCATGCGAGATACGTTAGAAAAGTTTTTTTGTGTTTCAATATTAAGACAGTCAGTAAAGCTTTGATTCACCAAAGCCTTTAAGCTTGCACCTATCTCTAAATATGCACGTAACGTGACTTTAAAGGGGCTGCTTACTTGCTCAGTTAGGCACATGTTTAGTAATCAAGGCCCATGTAAGCATAATTCTGCTCTTTGGACTGCACTCAAGCCCTTAAAAAGGAAATAAGCAGAATGGAAAACAAATGTTCAGTAAAGCTACAAGAAGGTACAGCAGCTTTCTAGAGAACACACACTCCATCGAAAATGCCAGCAACTGGCGTTAACTGGGAATTCAGTTAGTGAATTCCACCAAGGTATTTTCCAACCTCAGCTGAGCATTTTTAAGCCGACTTATTCAATAAAGGAAATCGTAACTAAAAGAAAGCTAATATCAGAGCACACAAGCATTTTCTCCAGGTGTGTTTATGCTGCTCCACACAACTCATGCAGTTACTAAGGAACATAAATGTCCAATGCTGCTAAGTGTTGTCACTTCCTCCTCTTTTTATGGGCAGAGATTAATTAAAATATTTTTTAGAACAATGTAAAGTCTATATTTGGAATATAATTTGAACTAGGCGCACCAATGCAATAGAGAATTCAGTCCTACAGCTTGAGCTCTACAAGAATTCAATGCCTCTCTGGGTTTTAGTCAATGGAGAGCTTTGTGAATTCTTTTGTGAGTGAGCTGTTTGTACAAATTTTGTCAAAAAAAAAATGAAATGAGTTTGTAATGCTAGATGCTGCAATGAACAGCAAAGTGACCTGGAGTCTCAAAGTCCTACGTCCTTGTTATCATTAATTTCTTAGTCACATATGTCAACCCCTGTTCTGCTGGACCAATGACTAAAAATTTAGTGCCACTTCTATTTTTTTCTATTATTTTTTATTGATTACAAGATCTTCATCTCCACAGAGATGTAAAAAGAAAACAATCTGGATCAATTTAAAAATAAGCACTTTTTTTTTGTTTGCTTGTTTCGGAAAAGGTAAAGAAAAAAGGGGGTGAAACTAAAATGCATTCCATTTGAGAATAACCATTCCATTTTAAAGCACTTGAAGTAAAAGAAGTAACAGGCTAACTTAAAAACCGCATTGGATACGGGTAGTGACCTCTTCTCAGTAATCCCCAATGCCCAGAGCGAGGGCAGTTGTGGAAATTCCAAGATCTAGAAAGTGCTACCAAAGCTGTCACATGCATTCTTAAGCAAACACAGCTGATCCGGATGTGGAAAAATGCTTTAAATTCCTGTGTTTTCTGTGGGAGTTACTCAACGTTAAGGCAAAAAACAAGAAAGAGAAAGGTTCAACGGCTGCGATGGATCCTTACCCTCCAAGCACCAACCGTCCCTTCTCTCGCAAGTGGAGTAGCGGTCGCCGCGTTGGTCAGGAGCACCGTGCCCAGCGTATCAAGCTGCACGGTGACTGGGGTAATTCTCAAAGCAATGGGACGTAGCTCCAAATCCTACTGAATTCACTACAATGTCACAACCGGGCAAACATTCAATCACCTTTAAGGCTGCTAAGAAACGGAAGATGCTTCCAAAAAATAACCATTTTCAACACTCTCCAACAGAATGCCTTGGAACAAATGTACTAACAAACTTAACTTAATTTGCTGTTACTTTCAGTTTAAAAGCTACAGGGTTTTGCGCCAAAAACAAGATGAGCTACAAAATCTTATTGTTTCTCCACTCTCATTGGCATCTGCTTTATGGCAGAAAGAACAAAGCAATGTATCTGAGAAAGTTAAAGAGCTGCCTGGAAGACTCATCCAAGATAAGACCATTTCCCAATCTAGAAAATCCACAGAAAGAAAAGGATGTTACATTCCTTTTTTTAAAAAAAAAAGAAGACAAAAGAACAATTCCTCCCAAGTCAACGTCCGTGAAACTCAGGAACTGCTACTAACAGGTCAGGTTCATTCTTGCCACTGCAAAGCAAATCAAACACAGGCACACCTGACCAGCTGGAACACAAGCCAAGCGGATCGCTGAATTTTTCCCCTTTGCATCACTGATGTTCAAAAGAGAGTATTATTGACATTTGAAAATACACGAGGAGTGAGATTTTTCTGAAACTCACACTTCCTACCAAGCAGGGTGGATAAAGATAATACGGTTCTGGCAAAACCAAACCAAAAGTTTTCTACTGAACACGACAGGAATCATTCTCTCTCCCACAGAACGGCACTTACACACTTGGTGGTTCCCACGAGGGAACACCTGACAGGTCAGATTTTTATGCCTTTTTTATAAAATAGTTACCAGAAAGTTTAACATGAGAACAACTCGACAGAAAACCTTTTCTGAGGGACACGGTCCCAAATTTCAGTGATACTTACCCGTTGCTCGATGAAGCTGCACTGCAGGAGAAAATAAATAAGATGAACCCATTTTTTAACCATGACTCATAGTGTAAAAACAAGCCTGAAGCTTTTCTTAAGCACTGTTTTCACTGGCTGGTTGATATCACAGTGCAGAATTTCAAACGAATACAACTACAAAACCCCAAGGCTTTAAACTCTCGGTGCATTAGATTCACGGAAAGTACATCTTGGTTTGCCTGTGCTGGCTCCCAAAGAATACAGAAATAGATGCTGCTTTGGGGATCTGGTACAATTGAAAGGCTGAGCAACAACAACTGGAAGCCCACATTTTAAAAAGCACTGTACAGCAGAAGTCAAGCATTTCATAGTCCAGGCAGATTCAGTTGGTTAGCACTGCTGCGCATCCTTCTGGGCTGGTTAATTAAACCAATTAGGTTATAAATTAAACCAATTAGGTTCTGTCCAGTATCTGGTCTTATAAACTATCTTTATTAGGACAAGTGACAAGAACAGTAAGAAAACCATGAAGTCAAAACTGCTTTTAAAAGCTAAGACAATTGCAGACGTGGAATTAATCTATCCTGACATATTTTGTTACTGATGGAAGAAACACTGCACAGGCAAGATAACACTTCTGGAAAATTATATACAGCATGCAATAACACTTATACAGACATTTTATTTCAAAAATTTACAGCTTTGCTCTTTTTTTGATATATAGTTTTACTTCTAATTCATTTATGGCTGAAAGGAGGGCCAAAAAAAAAAACCTGGAATAACTAAACAGAAAACTGGAATAACTAATGAGTAACTAATACATAAGGAAAACAGAAACAACTATATCAGAATCTATTTGATCCCATGTGATTTTGTTGCTAAAATAGCCATAATCTCAGAGTCGTATGGGAGATGGAAGAAAATCACAATTACTTGCAAAACAGTAACTTTTAATAACAATAATAAACAACATATCTTTTAATAATAATGATAATGATAACAATAATAAAAACAACAATAATAATAATGACAAGAACAAGAATAACTTTTAATAACTTTTTTATGTCTTCCTCTCCTAGGGAACAGAAATTTAAGCCTTCTAATTGTATCAGAGGGTGGAAACAAACCTACAAAAGCAAAGCCAAGCTCCCTTCTGGCCTTAGTAGCTGCACAAATTCCTTAGTGCCCATAAGAAGAGAACAGCCGTGGAGCAGCCCAAGAGCCCCCCTGCAAACATTCCAGAGCTCAGGAATCACGCCCGGCACATCGTGCCTCGGGGGTGGCAAAGAGGCTTAACGAAATTCAGGCGCGTAAGATGAACTGCGTCTGCCACATCCAGCCGACTCCAAACAAACCGACCCCGCAGTAATAAATTTGATTTGTTTCAATAAAACCCTACGGGCTGTAAGACAATACCCGTGTGCAGGTAGGATTTCCACAGGTCTAAGACTTTTCAGTCATGCCCTATTTCTTGGAACGTGAGCATAAACTGCAACAATCCCTTTCAAATTGCCATGGCAGGAGACACAACTACGCCAACTATTTTCCATCAGTAGTCTGATGGAAAGATCATGCTTCTTCGTAACACTCCAGGGTTGCACAAGGCCACCTGAACTCATTTCGAAAACTTGTTTCTCCCTCTCAGCAAACATTGAGATGCACATTTAAAAACAAAGCAGTCAACTGGTCCAAAATTTAGGGTCTAACTCTGTGTTCATACTTCATTTAAGTAAGCTCTAGTGAATGCATAATCCGTCAAATCTCTCAATGTTTTTCAGTCTTTCTCCAATTTTACTATTAAAGACACACTTTTCGCGACATGAACTGTTAACAAGTATCATAAATCATCTAACAAGAGTATTTACTAACCGCATAAATGTGTAAACTTTTCATTTTTAAGAAGTGGAATGATTAGCCAAGTTCTTCTTTAGTTTAATTCATATAAGGATGTAATAAAATGAGATGTGGTCAATGAACACAACCCTCCACAAAGATGTTCTGCAATGGTTAAGGTAAATTCAGACATACTGGTCTTTGCATTCAAGTATTGAAAATTATAAAAACCCCAAAATGTGTTTCCACTTCATATAAAAACCTTTAAAACACATTTGATTCACAGAACAAAACCTAGCAACAAAACACAGCAATGCAAGGAAAGACCATTTATTAGCATTTAAAAATCCAATTTACCTTCAAAACCAAAAGAAGCCCTACACGTATGCGTGTGGTGTATCTGGCTTGAAAAGTCTGACAAAGAATGTTCAAAAAGACAAAAAATGTAGAATTTTTATCAAGATGACTCAAGTGCTGATCAAAATAGCTTGATGCAACCCATAAAATATAAAAACATGTCTAAGCGCTGGATAATCATTAAGGTCAAAGAGAACCAAAAGCAGGCACAAAAACCTACATCCAAGCCACAAATTCTTTTGGAATTCACATCACCCACACACTTGATTATCAACATTCTCAGTAAAATTTCATCCATGTCTTCTGCATTGCATTCAAAGGCATGTTTTATACTTACTAATTGTTTTAGAATTACCAGCAGCTCCTAGAACTCCTCCCTGTTTTCTCATAGAATAATAGTAAGTAACATCCTAACTGAGAGGCAGCCACCACTCTTAAAAATCCGCCCGTTTCTAAAGAAAACTGCATCTCAAAATGAAAAACAAAACCTTCAGCAGTCATGAAATTCCTAACAATTGTGCAATTTGCTAGTAAAGTTGTTGAGATGCGGGCCTGGGTTCTCTCCTGATTAAAATGTTTACTCAATTTTTCCTCTATCAGCCACCTCTCCTCATCGAGGCACCAGTGTCAGTGCCCCTTTCCCATATTGTTTTGAGTCATGAAAGCTGCTAGAAAAATTACAAGAGTTATTCTGAAAGACGACTTGTTTTTCGAAAGGTTAATTTCTTTCAGGAAAATTAATTTTCTGACAGGAGTAAAATCGATACTCGAGTTACTGATAGTTGCTGAAACTGAACATTAATACTGATGAGCTCAGCTACAACAATTGTATAACCCTTCGCCCGCAGCAAATGAAAGGTAGTGCGATTATCTTAAGCGTCTAGCATAATCCCAGTGAATGTTATTTCTTACCTGACATGAACAAGCATCATAGTCACAACAGGTGGTTACTCTGCAACAACCTGGTCTTGCACCCAACCCCTAAAGTACTTCCAAACCTCAACAAATACCAGTTGATTTCAAGGCGTGCCTTCTTCAGCGTATTTGCTGTACTCCATATGTATGTGAAACACACACGTCCTTCTCATACTACCCAAGCTGTGCAAGACTTCAAAGTCTTCAAAGACCTCAAAGTCAAGAAAGAGCTAAAGGTAGCTCCTCTACAGTGTGCTCTTTCTTGCCCGTGCCACTGCAAATCAAGGGCACAATAGTCTAGGTTTGGCTCTGTTCTGGTTATTATCAACAGAAGCCTCAAGTTAAAACTAGAGAATCCCAGTTATTCCTTTTGTCACCCTTTCCACCCTACTAAACTGGGTAAAATTGTGTCATAAGTGCAATAGCTACCATGTAAAACACCCCTTCTAGGAAAGCAAGACTACATTCATTTATTGTAATCATATGCCAAGAACGGTGTTGAGGAAGAAGCACCTGCTTTTAAGAACTACGGCAGGAACTCAATCCCCTTCAATAATGTTATACCCAGCAATCCTTCCCCTTGCGTTTTGTAAGATATCAACAATGCGCACTTGAAATACCTACAAATTCATCAGCCTTGTGTGTAAAGGCTCACACCTCTCTGCAGAAATCAGCTTGGAAATAAGCATGGACAGGAAGGGAAAGAAGGTACCTCTCGCAGAAAATTTTGGGACTAGAGGACTGATTTTCTTCGTAACTAGTTTGTGGAGTTGCTCACCGGTGTTCTGCAGGTAGGTTTCACATTTACATAGGAACCAAACCCATATGCACATTCCTGCTTCTCCCGTAGCTCCTTGTGTGTCCACGACCTTGAGAAGAATAAACCAGACTACATATAAATAGCACCAACAGCCCAGCATTGTAACTAGTGAGTCTCTGACATGTCGAATTTCTGTAAGGTCCCCATCCTGGCAAACGACAGTTATCCCAGTTCTAGGCACAGTTCTAGGATGGCAAGTGAAAGGCAATGGCTGTATCAAGATTTTGTATCTTACAGGAGAAAACAGGTTTTTGTTTCAAAGTCGTCTCTCCCTGCTACGAGATACATACATCCTTACGTTTCCAATTTCCACTCCCCAGGGTTTGTTAAAACTACACACAAGCCAAACGATACTAAAACACTGCCAGGGAACTATTAGGATTGCTTGACTATGGGCACAACTTCAAGCTTGGCTGAGTTTTCATTTCATGAAATGCAGGCTAAGCCACCTCAAACTACAAAGCTAACAATGCCATGCGGCAGGCACTATCAATACCTCTGAATGCACCACGGTTTAAATGAAGAAAATCCATCAAGCTTAACGCCTGTGCTCAAATAGGTTTTTACAAGAGACTTTAAGTAGATCAGGCGTCTCCTCGTTACAAAGCGGAACAGGAAGTTATTCACAAGCATTCTGACAACTTATCAGTTGAGCAAGTTATAAAAACTCTTGTTCAAAGACACCATATTGCAAAAATCCAGTAAATTGGATTATCTCAGCAGTAGCGACAACCTGGCGTATTTCTGTCGCCGCAGAGAAGCTGTGGCCATAAAAAGGATTAAATATGTCAGTCATATGTAATAACATTTGTTCTCAGCTTCTTCAAGTTTTACTGCTATTTCTGCCAACATGAGAAACCTGTTGTTACAATAAAAAGTTTGGGGCCCCAACATAAGGCGTAGACTTGCAAATCAATAGAATGTTTAGTAAGGGTTTGAACTCACCTTGAACCACAGAAGCTGGAAACTTACATTACTTTAAATGAAAACTTAAATTATCATGCATTTGTGTCACTCCAGACGGTAAAATTTCAAGAAAAGTCAAATACTTGTGGGGAAGGAGGAGGGGAAGCTGTCAATATTGAGACACCAATTTCACTGCGAAGCCTCAGGAAAGTCCATCCAATTTCAGATTCTGTTAAAAATGCAATTTTATCCAAGTTTGGACAAGCTGGGTTTGATCTAGCTGTGCATCATTTTACAACCTCCGATCTAATCTTACGTCGTGGTCCAAGCCCAGGCTGACAGCAAAGAACCACGCAGTCTCACATTCACTTCTCTCTCCATCCCCATCTCCATGGGGATGTGGAGGGAAAAAAACTCAACCAAAAAAGGCTCAAGGACTGAGATTAAGGACACGGAGGGTAATAATGTACCACTTAAGATCACGGGTAAAAAAAACAAACAGAGAGCCTTGGGGAGAAAACATAGATTTAATGTACCACCAGCATTCTTACATTAGGATAGTGAAATTTAAACTGAAGTGAACTCTGGAGAGACTCCCAGGAAACTAGATTTCTCTTCTAAACGTGAGCATCTGCACCAAAATTGAAACTCGGGTCTCAGCAAAGGATTATGAGTCACATTCTGGCTCTGGCTGAGCTATTCTCCCTCATGTATCTTCAGCTCAACTTCCCGCACATCAGTGGTCAAAACACACGGAAAACCCACAAAGAACGGTTTGCTGCGATGAAGAGTGACCCTGGGCTATCAACCCAGTCCTTCTGCGCATCTCACAAACTGCATCCTGACAAACAAGGATTTGCCACACTATCATAGAATCATAGAACCGCTCAGGCTGGAAAAGACCCTTGGGATCATCGAGTCCAACCATTAACCCTACACTACAAGTTCACCCCTAAACCATCTCACCCAACACCACATCTAAGCGACACTTAAACACATCCAGGGATGGCGACTCAACCACCTCCCTGGGCAGTCTGTTCCAGGGTCTGACCACTCTTTCCCTGAAGAATTTCTTCCTGATGTCCAGCCTAAACCTACCCTGTTGCAACTTGAACCCATTCCCCCTGGTTCTGTCCCTAATGATGTGTGAGAAGAGACCAGGACCAACCTCTCTACAATGTCTTTCAAGTAATTGTAGAGCATGATGAGGTCTCCCCTCAGCCTCCTCTTCCTTAAACTGAACAGTCCCAGCTCCCTCAATCGCTCCTATTCCCACATTTGAGATGGAGAATCTAGGCATTAAGAGCACACTTTGGAGAAAGATGCATGATGTGGAGGATACAAGAAGCAGCTCCCAGCAAGCCACCCAAAAGAGGAGAGTCCCAATTCTCCTGGGCTCCACCTCCATTCAAACAGAACCAGTTCTTAACAGGGCTGCAGCCTCCCTGCCAGCTGTGGGGTCCAGGCTGCACATTCAGCACACACTCACCATTGAAGCACAGAGGTTAAATGAAATATCCAAGGTCAGACAGGAAATCTAGCAGGGAAGAGCCTTGCTGGTTTGATTGGAACGGGGACCCGAATCCACACGAGCTCCACTCCACTTCATCTCTCCGCCAGCTACTGGCAAGGCTGGAACTTTCCTGCTTTCCAAGTGTCTCCTCTCACCCACAAATATAATGTCTTGTGTTCCAAACACAGTAGTACCTTCTTCCTAGCTTTCATTTAACACAAGCCAACACCTGAAGCAGTTTTAAGGCAGAACAGCTCCTTATTCGCTTGCTCTGGGCGCACCTCTACACATGTGCAAGTGCCGGTGTAAACAGAAAAAAAATACACACACAGAGTTACTGTCTGTACCTACCTTGCTCCCAAAAGAATACTTATTCATGTGACAAATCTGCCCATCCTAGTTTATCAAAACCGCAACTTTTGTTTTAATAGAAGGGCCTCAAAACATACTGGACCCTTTCCAGGCTCAAAAGTAATATTATAATGTAGTTAAATGAAAACAAAACCTAAATACTTAATTTCCTGCAGACCAGATTTCCAAGCTTGGTGTTCCAGTTTCCTGATTAAAAAGGTATTTTGGTATATTCTATTACAGTTCTTATTAGTATTTTCAATTTGCTCCCAAAATCATCAACACAACTTTAAGCATTTACTTACTCAGTAAAAAACAGCTCAAGTCAGACAGCATTTTGCTGCCCTGACATCCCTTTTTAAAAATTCTTCTACTTTCATTAAGATCTCTGTGATATTGGCTCCTAATAGTTTATTACACTTTTTAGCACTTCTGTAGTTAACCAAAAAAAAAAATCCTCCAGTGCCTGAATTCTAAAATCTCTGAAATGACAGAACTGCAGTAAAATTTCCATCTTATCAGCAATTTTATCACTAATAACAGTAATTAAAATACTCCAAATATTAACCTGTGACTGGATGGTATATTAGTACTATAAAAGACAAGATGAGCAAACCTTTAGAAATATACTTTCACATTGTTTTTCTAAGACCTCTGAATTGAAGATGAACCCTGAAATACCACTGGGCAACCGCATAACTGCTAACACTGCTCGAGCACGAAGGAGGTGCAGCCACAAACCGGCACAGGGCTTTACAATTTGAACTAAATAAAAAAAGCTGATCTCTAGACTATGGACATCAGAGGAGACAGCATGGGTTCAAATGCACAGAGAAAGCAACAACAACAACAGGAAAAGAAATATTAATTCCACTTATTGTTTCAATGATTGCTTTAGCACTCACCTCATAAATCCTCCCATGTACAAGACTCTGTTTTTCCCCAAAAATGCTCAAAGCCTCCCTCCTCCTTCATGACCCCAGCTGAGATATGAACATTTCAACCTGCTAATAAGCCGTCTCTAGAACACACACATTGCCTATTTTTTTTGAAATGTGTAATAAGAGTAGTCTTATTGCACATTCCAATCCCCCGGCGGGTTAAGCTGTACTAGTAGGCAAGCAAGCAGGGAGACAGTACACAATCAGGTGAGAATTCTCACAAAACATGCCGTAACGCATCAAGTTTGCGCTAATTCCATGCAACTAAGACTTTTTTTTTCCTTCTCTCCCGACTTTTCCTGTCACACAGTGCCTAGTTGTAGGCATCTATCCAAGGTGTCAGGATGTTTCACGGGTTCTGCAGAGCGGCATCTACAAGCCCTTTTGGGAATCTCAACCTCATCACCACAAGGAGATGCTGACAGTCAAACGGCTTGACCAGTTCTAGGCTCTGACCTCTAGCACAAGAAACATAATGCAGCCAATAAACCCAGAAAAATGCTGTGACTAAACACAGAGATCAGTTCTTTTATGGAACCATTTATAGTTTAGGAGTAATTGTGAAGTTTACACCCATGTTCTAAGGAGAACAAGAATATTTACGCAGTCAGACCCTTCCTAATAACTTTTCTTGCTTGTCCAGGTGTTAAACAGATCCCTTACATCTGAGTCTCAGAACATTATTCCAGCAGCAATCCTCTCTGTTTCTTTGCAACAAAATCCAAATTCCTTTGTTCCCTTTTGCTGTTTAACCTGGGAAGAAGGTTCTTGCGCTAGTTACATGATTGTTTTTTTACAATTGCTTTCCCAATGAACTTCAGCTGGTTGAAATTTGTTTGTGGTTTGTTTTTTGTTTTTTTTACTGCTGTAACATAGTACAAAACAGATTTAGTTCTCTTAGTTACCTGAAAGGCATTAACTACGAATTAGTAATTCCTGCATAAGAGATACCACATGAAACACTCCCAGCTGAGCACGCAGCTCTGGGACCATTTGCCGTCCTTCGAGCTATCTCACCGCAGGCTGGCATGCATTGCTTTGTCAGAATACATAATGTGTACTCTGGAAAAAAGGAATAGTTTTGGGATCATATTTATTTTGTATTTTTATCCGTACTCCTTCTTTTCTTGCCTACACTTAATTTCCACATCACAGCAGAAAACCAGTAACTCAGAAGAACCAGGCTCAGGTTTGTTTATAAACAACCATGTGAAGGGACTAGTGTGTTACTGACTATTTTTTTTAATAAATACTCTCCGTACCCTTTGATAGAGCATATAGCTATTTTACAGGACTTTATCTTTCTTCTTTAAAAGCATGTTAGGTGCGGAACACGACTCTAATGCGAGGATTATCAAACAGCACGTGCTGCCCTTCGTACTGTGAACTCAAAACAATCATCTCTCAGCACCTGCCCAACAAGAGCTGCCAGGTGAAAGATGCTTAAAATTACTGCCAACAGCCTCAACCAAAAAGAGAAACTTTAACAAAGAAAGTAAAAACTAGAAGGACTGTCATTAAAAAAAAAGATACTACACTAAAATGCTTTAAAAAATGGCCTAAAAGACAGGAACAGAAAAAAAAAAGAAAGGATTGGCTGGGAATTATACAGGTTGGTTTACTCTTCAGCTGCTAGAATCATCGGCTGCCTTGGAGCCAAAGACTAAAGAACAAAATACATACTCAATATCAGACCTAGAAAAAGTCAGTAGCACCCAAAATCAATCATTTGGTTATTCCAACCTAGGAATTAGAATGAAGACATTCTGTCAAGCCATTTTAGGGGTCTGGGGGGTTTGTTTGTGCAGGTATTTTGATTTTACAGCTTTAACTTCATTGCATTTTGCACAATCACATACCACTACAGCAGTAAGATATAACGGGAAGTCCCAGTGTTTTATTTTTAAATCTTCAGAGTTATACAAGGATGCTGTTTCCTCTTTGCCATTTAAGAAAATTATCTAGATACTTTGATCTAAAAGAAGGAATATATTTCATGCAAGTATAGGTATCAGTTAATCTTAATTACACATTCTATTGATACAGTATGGAACTTGACAAAATTCTGCAAATAATTTCATTTTTTTAATTCTGATTAGGATGTTTTTCAAGATTGATATCTTACCTTAGGTATCTGACACTTGAAGTCTTCAGCATGTAGGCATAAAAGTCTGTTTAATCACGTTTTATTTAGCTAAGTGTTTTATTTTACTTTTCCTCCCCTGACAGCTGTGGTGAAAACATTTTAACATACACTGATAACATTTTTCCCCAGTAATTCAAGCTGAAAGTCAAATTTTAATGGTACTGCACTATGTTGTGTCTTTTCACCCACTTCTTGTCAGGCTGTAGTTCAACAACAAAACAAAGCACAGAACGAGCACAAATGCTGCATTACGTGGGCACGATAATGCTGCTAAATGTCGTTTTAAGTAACATCTGGCACTGATAACATCGTTATTACTGCCTTGTTGATGAGACTGCAGAACTACAGGTACAGACAGCAGCTTCATGGAAGAGTGAGGAGCTCCAACCCTTGGATTGCGAGGTCTTTGTCAGGACAAGAGGCCGATTGCCATGGGGAGAAGAACAAACACACAGACCTAGCGCTTACTCGTTTTGCCTGAACTTAACTGCCTTGAGTGCCTTGCTATTCGCAATTCCCTATCACCAGATTTTACATCCATTTGAGCTCAGTTCAAAGGCTGTAAAGTTACCCTTTCAGTACCTTTTCCATGCAGGGATTACACCTGCTGTGCATCAGCTATGAGAAGCATCTTAAATTAGGCTATGGCCAAAGATCTAAACCCAAAAAAACAGTTTAGTGTTGCTTTATAAATGGAGGTCGGCAAGTGAACTCAAGAAACCTTACAGAGGCTCACTTACTCTCTGTAAAACATTTAACAGAAAACTACACAAACAGTGGCAAGAAGTAGCAAAAGAAGTTACTTCTTACCTCCCAGAAACTTCTTTCTTCCATTAAGATCTGATTAATGCCAGGCAGGTGTTTCCCAATTCAATGCTTGGCACTAGCAAGTCATTACGAAGAGAAGCAATGAGGAGCCCTACTTCCAACATCCAAGAAATTGTAATGGTGCGTATGAAAAGGCAGAGAGGAGAGCACGTTCTGTTATAACTAGAGGTTTTCACTTTTATGGTGTATTTTACAGATCAACCATTTTTCCTTGAAAGAAAAAGCTCACACACATAAAAAACCCAAATCCACCCCAGGCCCCTTTTTTTTTCAATTTAAGCAATCAACATCACACACTAGTCAGTTGAGATTCATGCAGAAAATAGATTTTTTACTCTTACAAGGACAACGAAAGGACTACTGCACGTTCCAATGTATACGTGTTATGAGACTAATGCTAACTTACAAAAAGTGTGCAGTTCTCATTCTGATCTATTGCTTTGCCCCTACAGTCACTAAGAGCACCCTAACTTAAACCACAAATGCCACCTATCGCTCTGTCACCGAGGCACTAGTGCACATCAACCAAGTTCCAAAAGGGGAGCTCCCTGACTAATCAAGGACAAGAGGGTCATTAGGAGCAGTCAGCGTGGTTTTGCCAAGGGGAAGTCATGTCTGACCAACCTGAGAGCCTTTTGTGAGCACATAACCAGGTGGATGGATGGTGGCCGTGCAGTGGACGTCGTTTATCTGGATTTCAGCAAAGCGTTTGACATCGTCTCCCACAGCATCCTCGCAGCTGAACTGAGGAAGTGTGGTCTGACTGGTCAGGTAGTGAGGTGGGTTGGGAACTGGTTGAAGGGAAGAAGCCAGAGAGTTGTGGTCACTGGGGCAGAGTCTGGCTGGAGGCTGGATCTAGTGGGGTCCCTCAGGGGTTGGTACTGGGACCAGCCCTGTTCAATATATTCATCAATGGCCTGGATGAGGGAACAGAGAGCACTGTCAGCTGTTGGAGAACAGCGCAGGGGAAAGGGACCTGCGGGTCCTGGTGGGCAGCAGGATGCCCATGAGCCAGCAGTGTGCCCTCGTGGCCAAGAAGGCCAACGGCTTCCTGTGGTGGATTAGAAGGGGGGTGGTTGGTAGGTCAAAAGACGTTATACTCCCCCTCTGCTCTGCCCTGGTGAGGCCACATCTGGAATATTGTGTCCACTTCTGGGTCCCTTATTTCAAGAAAAATAGGAAACTGCTGGAAAGAGTCCAGCACAGAGCCACAAAGATGATGGAGTGGAACATCTCCCTGAGGAGGAAAGGCTGAAGGAGCTGGGGCTCTGCAGGTTGGAGAAGAGGAGGCTGAGGGGTGACCTCATTCATGGTTATAAACATGAAAGACAGGAGGACGGAGCCAGGCTCTTCTCAGGGATGTCCAGTGACAGGACAAGGGGCAACGGTGCAAGCTGGAGCACAGGAGGTTCCACAAAAACATGAGGAGAAACTTCTTGGCTGTGAGGGTGCCGGAGCCCTGGCCCAGGCTGCCCAGAGAGGGTGTGGAGTCTCCTGCTCTGGAGACTTTCAAACCCCGCCTGGACGTGTTCCTGTGTGGCTGCCCTGGGTGACCCTGCTCTGGCAGGGGGTTGGACTGGGTGGTCTCCAGAGGTCCCTTCCAACCCCCAGCATTCTGTGATTCTATGTGATTCTGTAATTCTGTTTTTCTGATGGAGATTTAGCTTGGCTATGGTTCCTATAGCTGATTTAAGTTATCTCCCTATAATGTTTGCAAGGATTTCAACATGTGATGCAATCTTCTTTTTTTTTTTTTTTTTTTTTTTTATAAAGCAAGTAAAATCTCTACTTCCAGGTCTTTCGCTACCAAAGTTACTATGCATTTTAAAACTGCTCAGATACTTTTGGTTAACTTCAGAAGTTAATTGGAAGACAAAAATAAACTACAGTGCAAGAGAAAATGTAATATAAAAATCAGGAGACAGAAAACAGTTGTTCCAGGTACGTTTAAAAGATATCTATAGTTCCCACCCAACTGAATTTTTATGCGAAATACTAAATGATTCTATGATTCTATGAAATAATACTTTTGCAAAGTGCGCCACTGTGTGGTAACCAACATCTCTGCAAAATCAATTGGGTTGACAGCTCACAAATAACTTATTTTTTTTTCTGTCTCCAAAACTACGAGTTAGTGCTCACACCCGCCTAAGTACTGGTAAAGACTTCTTCTGGCACAAGTTTCCCAGCGGCGCGCTAGAAACACCTGCAACATGCTCGCCTATAGGTACATTTAGTAATCTGTGGTCAAGGCCAAAATTATTAAGAGCATTCTTTCCTCATAATTGGCTTTATTTATCAAAAACCCCTCAACTACTTGCAATTTTCTTCTAAACTTAAAAGTTACTCGGTATGATCAACCCATTGGCTTCAGAAGAAATAAAAGGATGCACTGATTTAAAACAGGCAGGGGAAGAAAAAGTCTCGGAAGAAGAAAACACACACTCCTGGCTAAACAGTGAATTGAAGAAGCTCCATTTGTTGACATTCTTAAGAGTTAGGAGAGAGGTAGCAAATGTATTAAAATAAATGCTATAACTCTGGAAAATATTCAAAGTGTATATATCAGCAATAACCTGCTGTGATACTAAATAAAACAACAGTGGAACTCGATAGGACTGTCAAAGAAAAAGTTCACTTACTTTCCAAAACTCATCAGAAAGAACATTGTTCAAATGTGCAAGAAAATCAATTTCACACAGAAATAATAAGAATTATTATCAAGACAACGGTTAAACTTCTTTCTCCCACACAGGTAGAATATCAACCAGGTCTTCCTATTTTGCCCAGTTTTATTTTTCGATTATTTAATTGCTTTTAAAAGGTTTCGTTTCATTAGAATTCTGAGTCTCCTCTACACCAGAAAGGACACAGTAATTCCAATGGTGAGTGAGCTTTTCTGGTAGTATTTGCATTGATGGGCAAATGTGGCAGACGAAAAGTAGGAAAAACCAACAAATCAGAATATTTCATCATAAGAACATACTAAGATTTGTTATAGTGGAAAAATGAGCTTTTACATACCACTTCTTGTGCTGGACAAGTTAAAAAGTTTTTACTTCCAACTCTGAGGGGCAGTTGAAAAAAAGAAAACCAACAATAAAAACTAGCAAACAGTGAAAGAACCCCACGCTGGACACTCAGAAATACACTGCTGGGCTAACCTCTACTGCAACGGCTTAAAGGACTTTTATAGATACTAATGGTTTTTAAATCTTTTCTTATGCCGAGAACATTAAGCAATACTTCAGTTTTAAAACACTCTTCTACCCGTCAGTGGCTAACAGCTTAAAAAGTGAGAATTAACATATTAAACACCTGTTCCGACATAAAGATAAAACCTTCTCTTTAATGGTTTTTCAGTGTTAATAGGTGTGACTGTATTTTATACACAGAATTTCAAAGTGATGTTACTTTTGGTTTTCTTACATAATATTTTAAATGGTGAAAAAGTGAGAAGTGAGAAATGCCTTACTTCATACACGTTGAATTTTTACTTCAGATGAAGGTAAACTTGCCTCTGTTGTATTTTTTATTCTGTTTCTATGTAATTTTGATTGTTTTTATTATAGCAACATTCTCCATCTTTTGTGAACAATTACTAAACAAAAGCAGTGGTCCTGAGGAAAAAACAGATGATGCTTTTTAACACAAGGATATTATTTTTCTGGTAACACAGGACAATGTCCAACAGAGGGTGACAGAGACCATAAATTTGGTACACACTTAACTTTTCTGACCTTAAAAAGAACAACGTGCAGTTAAGGAAGAGCTATCTGCTACAAAGAGCTGAATAAGCTTCATTACTCAGGCAATATTTCTAGTTAACTGTAAACACTGACAACTTTTCAGAAAAATATTCTTTTAAGCATCTCACAGTACAGAATTTAAATTATTTGATTCTCGACTTATTACACCCTTCAGGAACATCCACGTTCGCTCCACAGTGCATAATACTACCGTTAAGTAAAATTATTTTACTTCTAATAGTTCTGCTGCTACTCAAGTGGGACACAAAGTGCTGGAGTCCAAGGAGACAGGTAGCATATGCAACTTGTGTGTCAGATTTATTCATCCTTTAATCACAGAGAACATGACGTTTCACAAATGGAATAGATAAAAAAAAGAGAGTAAGTCAAATAATTTTAATAGAGATAAATCTACCCGGAAACATACATTACTTTTAAGAAGAACGAAGCATATTTCATGTGACATAACATTGTCAACTTCTCTCAAATGCAAACATGCTACTGACTATTTAAAGTTTTGCCAAAGATGTAGCACGGACTTTCTAATCTTGAATCATGGAAATCACTGAGAAAAGAATAACGAAAAGAATAGCTGAGTCAATAATCACAGTGCTTTGAAGCACCACGAAGCTGCAATACTTTATTTTCCTTCAGCTTGATGTAGGTATCTCTTAATACTCCCTCAATTACTAACTCAAACTTTGAAACAGAGAGCTAGAGCGTGGTTCACACACACACAAAAATCCCAACATAACTACTACATGGTCAAACAAGCCCAATCTCTTTCACCTGACACCCGCGTTGCAATGTTACTGAGGGTGCAAGTAACGAATAAGGAGTAAATTGCTACGGATCAAAAGAACCGATCACAAGAAGGTGGAAAATGCCTGAATTAAGATCCTCTTCAAAAGCAAATACAAACCTTTTAACATTTTAGCTAGATGTGTCTCGCAAATCTTCCAATGTTCAGCCTTCTGCACAAGTACAGTTAATACCACTGAGTGTGACGACTCTGGCAACTCCTTCAACTTCTCCCAGCTCACTCTCTCCTCCTACCTCGCTGTAGTGAGAACCACTGCAAAGTGCACAGAATAAGAAGTGCCCTCACCTGCTTCATCTCGTCTTTCTCGTAGTAATTTATTACTTATATGGTGGCACTGAGCACCAGTCCAGAACCGGTTCTATTCTTTCAGAACAATGGACAACATAATTTTATGGAGCTTTAAGTAAGCATCGCTGAGAAACAGTTTAAATAGATACCGAGATTCTGATTATTAGATCTATGTTCAACAGCAAAGGAAATAAGAAATCAAACCAACAAATCACTGCAGCCTGTGAATTCCTTCTATGGGAGGGTCACCAAGCAGAGTGCATCAGGTTCTCAGAGATGCGCAGTGCTAGGCTGAGACACCGAGGGCACGAGCTGCAACACAAGGAATTTCAGCTGAGTAAGAGGAAAAAGATTCCACTGTGACGTTGCTCCAACACTGGAACAGGTTCAAAACTCAACCTGGAAAAGGCCATGACAGCTGATAACAGCAGACACGCGTCTGAGCAGGGGGCTGAACTACGTGACCTTCCCAGCTACCTTACAACCCGAACTCTTCTACAACTCTCTGAACCCCACGTCACACGCTCAACGGTGAGGATTCACAACCTGGTGTTTATTTAGACGCAGCTTTGGGAAGTGGCTTTCTGCACAGCCAAGGGGCAGTCTGCAGAGCACTTTCCTGCTTCACTACTCAACATGCCTTTCCTCGGTCTCTCCCAGCCCTCCAACACAAATGTACCAGCACACACTTTTGGAGCTGCACAGTACTGGGAAGACAGAATAACTGGCACATTAAGTGTATTTTTCAGTTTTCGGAGTCATAGATCAGAGCTGTAACTTCTGGCGTTTTCTGAATTGCTCTGGGATCAAGGAAACATTTAAAGAACAATCAACTTCACACATATCTGTCACCTACAAAGGAAATTCAAAGCTACGGTTTTGCTTGCACTAAGAAATAGAGAACAGAACCATACGGGGCGTTATCCAGATGTGCACAAGGAAGGGGAATGTGGACATACCTGCACAGGAAAAGGCTATGTTTGTAAGTGATTTCCCCTGGTAAATAAACTCTTTAACCTGAACTCGACCTTTCCCTATTCGAGTTCACCAGCCCCATCTGACCCACTGCTGCTTGTTTTGCCAATATATATGGGAAACAACAGCCAAGCACCAAACGCCCCTTGCTAGGAAGGGATTTCTTTCACTAACCTTATTTGAAAGATTGCAGATATTTTTTTTTCTGAACACCATAACATTTTGTTTACAATTGTGAGCACCTGGCAGAAAGCAGGCCTTACATCAGAAAGAGAAGCTGCGCAAAAAGTCACCGCAGTAGCTGCTTCTGCACCCTTGAAAATAACCGCTTGCTCAAGTATTTTCTAAGGGAAATCACTGCTGAGCAGATGGACAGCCAGTAAGACCTGATCCTTAAAAACAGCAAACATGGGCAAATCAAAAAAGTTATACTAACACCAGCTAAAAACCAATCAAAATAAACACGTAACAGAATAGACCATCACGTTGCAGACCAAAAACAGAATCTCCACTCTAAAGTTTAATCAGAAAAAGACACTATGTTTCTCTCTCCAATTCTTTTGTTCCGATTTTTCATAGAACCTCTGCTGCAGAAAGCTAAGTATGTGCAAAAAGCTCACTGGAAGTCACCTCCATTGCATCCAGCAGAGCTCCTGAATCCAGCCTTTCAGCATCCCCCAGTTTGTTCTCAGCAGGCAGGAAGATTAGTTAGGAAACAAAACCTGTACTGATAAAAGCTAACATTTTTCACACTTACTTTAAAAAAAAAAAAAAAGTCAAGGCACCATCTCATCGGTACGGTTGTACAAACCTCTTACAGACATTAAATCCGGCCCAGGCAGCCATGCTCCAAAGAGCAGCCTTACCTTGCACTGCCCCGCCACGCAGATGGCAGTCCCATTGGGGTCACAGGGAGTCCCGTCGATCACCTTCTCGGCTTGTCGAACGTAGAAGCGGTAGCCTATCGCCCGGCAATTCAGCTCACACTTCTGACTGCCCTTCACTGCAGAAAAAGACAAAAGTCCTTGTTAAAAAACATGACAGCTGTGGTTTTAAAAAGGAAAAGCCCACTAAGGTTTGAGAAGACGCTGCCAATAAGCAAACTGAATGCACAGTGAACGGCTGTATCCAGTCATTAGGAAACCAACTCCCAAGATAAGCGCTCCAACATAGCTTATGAACACTGGAACAGTATATCAAGTTTTTAATCACAGAATCATAGAATGTTAGGGGTTGGAAGGGACCTCTGGAGATCACCCAGCCCAAACCCCTGCCAGAGCAGGGTCACCCAGGGCAGCCACACAGGAACGTGTACAGGCGGGGTTTGAAAGTCTCCAGAGCAGGAGACTCCACACCCTCTCTGGGCAGCCTGCGCCAGGGCTCCGGCACCCTCACAGCAAAGTTTTTTCTAATATTTTAATGGAACCTCCTACGTTTCAGCTTGTACCTATTTGCCCTTGTCCTGTCACTGGACATCCCTGAGAAGAGCCTGGCTCTGTCCTCCTGACACTCACCCTTGAGATATTTTCCTAAATGATCAAGACTATTTTTTAATTTTATAAAAATTTTGCCAAATTTAGTCTTTCTAAATGGCATAACATGTTATGACATTTCATGACTCCAAAGCGTCAGCAAAATTACACTGTAATCAGAGAGATGTTCATCAAATCAGGCTCACACAGAGTACCAGTCAGCTCACACCAAAGAAGCACACTGGAACAGGCTGCCCAGGGAGGTGGTTGAGTCACCATCCCTGGATATGTTTAAGTGTCGCTTAGATGTGGTGTTGGGTGAGATGGTTTAGGGGTGAACTTGAAGTGTAGGGTTAATGGTTGGACTCAATGACCCCAAGGGTCTTTTCCAACCTGAATTGTTCTATGATTCTATGATTCTAACATTTAGCATTAAGAAACACATAAGCCATGCTAGATGCATGTTTTCAGAAAACCCATTAATTTTTTCCTCTTCATCTTTACAAGTTGCGCTCCGGCGACTATTCCCTAGTTCAAGAGAAAATGAAGAAAACAACTCTTCGATTTTTAAAAATACATAAGCCACAACATTATTCAAAACCTCGTGACCCCTGTTGACATGCTCGAACGAGAAGGAAATTAAGTCGGCTCAACTCTGGGGTGACTGGGACACACAAGACAAAAACCAGTTTTCTTCTCCTGTGCAAATCTGGTACTTGAACAGATAGAGCCGCACTCTCCACACACGTTACCAACTTTGTTAACACATCTGCGTAGTCTCTTTCAAACCGTCTGTCACGCTGAGGTTGCACACAGTTCACTACTCCTATTGGCCAACTGAAGTAACACCACCTTCACTTTCTATCTGAGAGTAGCGCTGTTACACGTTGGCTGTGCAGTCCAAACAAAATCCCTTTCTCTTTTGACAATACCTCCCTTGCTGCCATAATGAAAATTCCCCTGAGTTCAGCAAGCTTCAGGTCCTACCCTGTAACATGGCTCAAGCACACCATTTAATTTGACAAAAGATATGCTGTACACCTTAGCTAGCTGCTAAAACATGGCATTCCCAGCATTTTCTACTTCAGTGTATTTTTGAAACTAAGCTAAGACATAACAAATAGCCAAATTAAGTACATGTGATCATTTCAAATATATATTTAACATCTGTTTTCTGTAAAAGTAACAAACTTTTGGCTGAATTTAAGTCAGCCCCTGTGCGGACACAGGATTAGTGCAGACAAATTCTGAAATCCTGATCTCAGATTTCCCCTCAAGCAGCTCTCTAACTGCCACTCATATACATCACCTATGGCATCTTCTGATAATATCCTCAAATACCTCTACTAATTTTAAATGACATTAAAAATCCGTTTACCTAGTTCCCTTTATGCCAAAGCTCTGCATGCCGTGCTCAACTAGGTAATTTTTCCACTGGCTACTTTTTAAAAATAGATCCATTAGCTTACCATTCCAAGGACTTCACTTAGTTATTTAAATTTTAAAAAGTGGGATATTTCCGGCAGTTCAACCTCCAAGTTAAACAGTTAGTTTTCACAATAAACGGAGCCTTTTTCTTAGCAGCTTAGTCACTTCACACATAACTATTTTCACAATACTCAAATAAATATAATCTGGCTTCAGTGATTCATTTCAACTGAAATCAACTTGTCCTTCTCTGTGCCTGAAAGCGTCCTGTTTTTATCACCTGCAACACCAGCTCTCAGGCAGCACCGCCGCAGCGCACATTTTCTTATCTTCCCATTCCCTAAAATCAAGCCAAACTATCCACTCCGCGTTTCTAAAATGTCCTTACCTTCTACGCTAACTCCCTCTAGTTCAAAGTATCCTGAAGCCTCGCACTCCTGTACTCTTCCTCCTCCTAATCTCTATAATTTGATTTTGAACCTTTGAAGTATTTATTCTTGAAATCCTCCCTTTTTCCTTCTAGATTCCAGGAAAACTTTTGGGCTACTCAGAAAGACGAAGCAATTAAGCACGGCATTTTTTTCCCGGACCTATCTCTTCCCTTATTTATGATTTGATAGGTAAATCTCAATATGATTGAGGTTTAATACGATTTAATTTGAGAGGTAAGCCTTGACACACTGCATTGCCAATGCAGCGTATTAACAACCACAAAGAGACCAAGCTTATTTTCTCTATAAAATATGACTCCTATTTCATAACTGTTATCTTTCAATCTTTCTGATTAAGGAACCATTCCTGCTCATATGATAATACTAAAACAGCCACTGGTTTTGACCAGTACACCCCCCACCCCGAATTAAACAAGTAAATCAAGCCTTAACAATAAACACACACCAGAAAAAAAGTCTGCATGAGCGTCTCATCCCAGAACCTTTTGGCCTCAAATATTCAGATTCTTTTAATGAGCAACTGCAGTTCGTTAGTTAACGCTCCCCCATGTCAAAGATGTGGAAAAAACTTTCACCTTAGAAGAGCAAAATCCGAATTGTCCCTGTTGAACGGGAGGCACTTCCCACCAGGATTTTATGTAAGCATTGTGTATTGAGTACGCATCAATTATAGCTGAGCAAACACATTTTAAAATGATCTCTAAGGTCCCCTCCAGCCTAGGCTGGGTACAATTCCCTTGCAAAACAGGATACCACACTAGTAAAAAGTTCTCCATCACCTCTTAACCTCACAGCTATCCCAACACCTTCCCTTTCCCAGTACTTTTTCACAACTCTTGATTTTCTGTAGTTGAAGTTGCAGGTCAAGCTACGCTATGGGCTTGGCAACTGTACTTGAAACGTCAATTAAACGACGAACCGTGAAGCGATTGATTGCGCACAGGCAACATATTTCAGTACTCGGTCACCTGATCCAGACTGCACAAACGGATCTGTCTGACCTTAGGGAACAGGGGAAGGCTTCTAGGTGAAGACCTTCCAAACCAGCTAGCAGCAAGACACACTTCCACCCCAAAATAGCTCTTTTTAGGTTTGACACAGTTATTATATTTCTCCAGGTACTGTTTCACATGTTTACATATTTGCTTTTCATTCCCCTGCCCACCTGAGCACAAACAAGCCTGTGTGGAAATTCTCACCTTCCTCTACCTTAGTAAATAGTGAACTTAGGTGAAACTTAATGCTACTGCCCAGGTTCTGCTAGAAGATTCAGTATTGACTTAATTCAAAGTGGTGCGTTTAATAGGCAATCATGTAAAAATGTAACATTTGTTTTGCATTTTGCAGACTGAAAAAGTATCCAGATTAAAAAAAAAAAAAAATCAGTACATCCTCGCCAAACTAACCTTAAGTACCTCAGGGACATGCTGAGCTTATCTAAACTGCAAGACCTTTTTCCTCAAGTTCTCTGTTGAAACTTGCCTTTCTCCTTCCCTTATGAGACCGAGACCCAGGTAGTCAGGAACAGGACCTCAGCACAATTCTGCCACTTCTCCAGCAGAGTACCCAGAGTTCATGTTTAATGACAAACCGCACCCGTCCTGCATCACAGAGCAGACCCTGCACTGAAAAATCTCCACTGTGAATTACTCCTCTTACATGTTCTACCAAAACACAAAAGCCCTGCAGACAGGCACTAACTGAGACGTCATTGCCCTTCCAGTCCCAGAGAAATCTGATGTCCGCCACTACCCGCAGTGACACTATTAAGTACAAAACCCAGCCTGCTTCCCAATTAATTTGTCCTATGTATTGATACACTAACACACACACAGATGTATTTTTTATTGCATGTGTACTGACAAATATCCATAAACATGGAAAAAGAGAAAACGTGATTTTCTTAAGTGCTATTTCTGTACTGTGTTGGTTAGTCACACGATTTCCTTAAGCGCTGTATCAGAAATAGTGTAGTGAGCAGGAGCAGGGAGGGGATCATTGCTCTGTGCTTGGCTTTGGTGAGGCCACACCTCAAGTGCTGCGTCCAGTTTGGAGCCCTGCACTACAAGAGGGACAGTGAGGTGCTGGAGAGGGCACCGAGTTGGGCTGCCAAGCTGGGAAAGGGTTTGGAGCATGTGTCGTATGACGAATGGCTGAGGGAGCTGGGCTGTTCAGCTGGAGAAGAAAAGACTGAGGGGAGACCTATCAGTGTACAACTATTGGAAAGGAGGTTGTTGTGATGCGGCAGTTGGTCTGTTCTCCCCAGTGGTGAGTGATAGGATGAGGGGAAAGGGATCCAAATTGCACCAGGGGAGGTTCAGGTTGGATATTGGGAAGACTTTCTTTACTGAGAGGGTTGTCAGGCACTGGTACAGGCTGCCCGTGAGGGGGTTGAGTCGCCATCCCTGGAGGTGTTTAAGAGACGGGTGGGTGTTGCACTGGGGGACATAGTTTAGTGGGTTGATGGGGCTGGGCCAAAGGCTGGACTCAATGATCTTCAAGGTCTCGTCCAGCTGAAACTATTCTACAATTCTATAATCCTATTTCCGAAGTTCACAGAGTAAGTAAGCTGCTCTCGAACATAAGAGTGGAGGAGCAGGACGTGTTGAAACTCATGGGATTGGCCTTGGCCCAGTGACCCAACCTGTCCAAATCTCTCTGAGGAGATGCGGCAGGGAGGAAAACAGACGCGGTGGACGAGCAGGCCCCGCTGGTGGTGGAGCTGCTCAGCAGCGAGCTTGAAGAGATACTAAGAGAGCTCAACAGGCAGTTTGCCAGCGCAAGGAATTTCAATCTAATGATATTCTTAGGAAAAAATGTTACAAGAAAAAGCATTCCAACTGCAATGCATTTGCTAAATAACCTATTCAGCTGCTCAAAGGGAAATTAAAAATAGCCACAGAACCAAAAAAATACGCCAGGAAACGCACAAATCAAAACAAAACGCACCTGATCAATAAACTAATGGCATTGCACAGCTAATGGTACACCGAATGCCCTTACAAAATGCAGCAAGTTCCTCTTTTCTGTTTCAGCTCGAGACTGCAAGCTGCTTGGAGCATGTACAGTACCGAAGTCCCCTGCCACAGAAAGCGCTACCTGTAGGTGCAACCAGGACAAATAATACAACAAAGAAATTTCACGTTCCCCATGCTGTGAGGTAAGGGACTGGGACGCACAAACTCTCGCTGATGGTTGCTCAGTGCAAATCTTGGACTGCGAGATCCTGGCTCCCCATTGTTATCTATGTAGCAGTTCCAGTTCTCCGCAGAACATTACAGAATAGTTTTACCATTTGTCAGTTTTTGTAAGCTTGCCTAAACATCTAAAAATAGTTAATAACAAGCTCTGCAATTTGAGAAACATGCCTTGAGGGTGCCCACAGAGAAGTGGCGTGCACACTCTTGGCAAGCAAATATCACATTCATGCTAATGCTACATTACGGGATTAAACGAATTTAAATTGGCTTCATTTTGTGTGCAAACTGCCTTGTAAAGTCAACTTCAGTGCTTCTCCATAACGAGCCAAGATACACTCATCCATGATGTGTCAGAACCAATTGTTCCAGGAACAAGTTGTCTCCGCACAGCTCAGTTATTTTCAGGACCCAGCTTGCCACGGGCTGTAATTCATGATAAAAGCCATGAATGTGCTTTACAGGAAGTGTAATGGAGCATAACAGACATTGGGAGAACTTTTAAGAGATGTGTTCATGTCCATCCATCTAACACCAACTCTAGTGAGGGGGATTTCAGCGGCAGACGTGCAGGTTGCTGACACACTCGGTTAGCCCACAGAAGCCCACAGGGCAGAGAGGGAAGAACGCTATGGCAAGGGGTCTGGCAACTCTCTGGCTTCTGTATCCACTACACTTACTAGTGAAGCTATAGTAAAGCTACAGGCTGATGCCTTCTAAACAAAGCAGCAGTCTCTTCCGTTTCGGAGATGTAATTTAGTAAGTACTGTATTCACCAAGGCAGAACTTAGAGTTTTGTGAAATCAAAGTTTCTGCTTAAAGTCTGTCTTTTCCTAGATGAAATGCTTCAAGAGACGGGCACACGGGAGAACAAGGCAGGTCCAACGCACTACAAGCGGAAGTCGAGGCGTTGTGCGCACTGCTGCGGCTGCCAGCTCCATCGCAGACTTAAGAGCGACAAAACAGGTCAGGCCACAGATCTAACAGTGGCATTTCCAGATGGAAAAGCATCCCCCAGTGATCACCCGTGGGGCTCAGGGCAGGTGACAAGTGTTGGTGGAGAACTAAATGCAGGGAACTTTGGTTATGCAGCTTCCTATGCAAAGGAGGAAAATGTGTGGGAAACAAACACCCACCACAGGGCCTACCAAGCTTTCCAGAAGCAGAACTACTGTATTTAAAGGTGTCACCGGTCAGGATAACAGACTCTGCCGCCTTGGCTGTCAGTACTGGAGCGTCAGTTCAAGCTCTGCAGGTGGGCGATGGAGGCTGTCGGTTCCGTAACAGACAGCTGATGGGGAAGCAGGACCCTTTGCCACCGACAGACAGCTACAAGTTTCAGAAGCAGCCAGAAAGAATCCTGTTTTTTTACAGCAGTTACCTGTTGCTGGATTTCTAAATAACAATACACAAATATTCCCCAGGAAATAATTACCACGTCATTACATTTCCTCCTTCCAACAGACATAGTGATGTGATCTGTTTCATTTGAGTCTTTTTGTCCTTATTAGGTTTGGGAACATCTCCTGACAATAACCAGAAAGAGCTGGGTTTATTTTTTACTTTGTCTCTTTCAGTTTTGCTAACTTGTCACAAACTTTTATTAGTCTGGCTCAGATTTTTTTTTTCAAACATCATTTTCCATTCATCCATTCACCTTTCATCTTCTCATGTAATAAAGACGTTTATTACTTTACTTTGTCTCAACAACTTAATAGATATTTAAAATATGGTTCAGATATCAAGCATATAAATAAATTAAAGCTTTTATAATGAAGCTGCAAGAATATTTTAAACAAATAGGGAGCCAAAAAGGAAGACATCACCTGAATACACCACAGTTTGTTCTACTGCCAGATCCAGTAAGCCTTGTTTTAAAGAGTCAGGGGGAACCACCGCTGAGTAGATTCAGTGAAGATTTTTCTCCAGTGAACAGAAATACCTCTAGAAAGCCCTGATGTTCCATGATCTTGTCCTCATATTTAGCGTTTATGGCAACAAGAAACTTTCAAACATTGCCATTTAATCCAGTTTTACTTGTTTCTCTATTCCTCTCAAATCAACTTGTCCTTAAAAAACTATTAATGATACTTTCTAGATTTACCATGATCCATTGAAAAACAGCTGGAAAGTTGATTATTATTCCCCAATGAAATTTTAAAAAAACAACTAGAAACAAGTTCTTCATAAAAACACACACGTTCAAGTCTGCCTTGACTAAAAGACATCTGGAAATCCGCCAAAGGTGTAAGGCTGATGAGCTTTTATGAAATTTAGGGTTGTCCTCACTGCCTGAAGATTTGTCTTAGTATAGTATGAATGTTCTACCTAGGTCCCACTGTGAAAGGAGAGGAATGTGGTTATTTGGGAAGTTGCGATGTTTAACGAAAGCTTCTGAAATGTCCACAGAGCTCAGTCACGTTTGCCATTTGCAAGTACTTCTGCAAGAGTGAGAAACCCAAAAAGCTGCCTTAACAACCTTCCCAGGTGTTTTTTTTTGGATTGTGTAGAAATAGTGTAACTCATAAACGAGGGATTTTGCGCAGTAGCATAACTGCTCTATGACATAAACATCAGGTACTTAGACTGCAAGTGGCAGAGGATCATTATCAGGAGGTGTACTTTTCTGCTCTGGTTACAGCTCTTACAGGAGTTGGAGAAATCCTACAGATACAATTATTGACCCATAATTAACTAAAGCATTGCTAAACAATTGTGTCTGCTTCAAACCAGTGCACACTGCAACGCTGTCATTCTTTCCCAGTTGAGGTTACTTTCGTGTCCTCCGATCACTCTGGAAGCGTAGTCAGATGGCTTTTGGAAACCACCACACAGCTCCCAGCTCCTCGCCTTACCTGTTTCATTGTTAATAACAATTGTCCTCAACTGGTGCTCAGAACGGAGTTTTTCGTTTGAAGTTTAAATCAACGCATACACATTAGTCTACAAAACTTTAAGATGCGTTCACTCGTAACAATTTGAATCTAAACTGTGGATGGCAGCGGGCTGTTGGCCTCACTTCGGCAAAGCACTGCTCAGGGTTTACAGGCGTCCCCGAGCAGTAAGTGCTGCGGGCTCCAGCTGAACTGCCACATGTTTAAGGTCAGCTCAAGGCCAGTACCCCTTTAAACGACACGACCAGGTACTTAGTTTTTACTGTGTTGCATTTGGATCTCTTTTCTGAATTTAAAGAGGAAAAAAATAAAAATCCAAAACCCAACTCCTACAAACGCCTTTCATTTGTCAGGCAGGCAGAACCCAGAGACTCCCATTTGTCAGTCACTGAAGACGTTGGCCACTGGATGTCTCCACTGCCTTACACAAACACGGATTAAAGTTCTTTGACAGTGAAGAAGTGCTTTTTTAAAAGGCATTGATCTGTATTTCCAAGCCATCACTTACACTTTGCATGCAGCGCACAGCAGCCACCCAGACCTGCACTCCCTGGCGCTCAGGGCAGCCGGAGAGAGGGCAGCTTCACACGCTCTGGTGAAGGTCCCAGTATGCAAAATCCAAGGTACGAAAAAGTAGGTAAGTAGAAGAACACCAAACAGCAGTCGGTTAAGCTCAAAACTTTTTGCTTCCCCTTATATCCAGAAACAGCTGAAATGGTATCGGTAAAACCCTCGTAAGATGACGGGTGAAGGACTGTCCAAAATATCAAGCACGTGTGCTTCTAACGGGTAGGGAAGTTCTCACCTCACTGCTTTACTCTTTTGCTGGCATAACTGGCTAATTCATGTAAATCTGATGAAATCAACCATTTAGTAATCGGATGGCGTGATATCCCCTAGAAATTGTAGAAGATAGACTACTAGGGTTTCATGGGAGAGGCCTTCGCTTGCAGGGATATTATACACAAGTTATTAAAAATAAAATATATTTAAGGACTGTACTATTAAAGCCCAAAACTACTGAGAAAAAAAAATACAAATAATCTACACAACCTAATTTTGCCAGCCAGATTTATTTTTTTTTTTTTCCAATTCTGGCATTAATCAGAAAAAAAAAACCCTGCTAGCGCAGCGTAATTTCTCATAAATACCATGAAGTGCTTCGTCCTACACAGCACTGATCGCTTCCTGAGGAAGGCTGAGCTACCAGTCCCAACTGCTCTTAGCTCAGGGTGTTCTGAAAAGAGCTCGATACTGCTTTCCATCCGTCTTTCCAATTTGAAAGAACTGAGTATTTCCATTTGACTCTGTTAGAATCTCAGTGGCCTCCGAAATCTCAACTTACATTCAGATCTGTATTTTGAAATACGATTCTATCTCCATCGGCACACTAGTAGCCAAAAAAAATTTACACAGTTAAATAACATAAAACTGTCATATAAAAGCAATACTTTGGCAACATTAGTCAATATATCTCCAAATCCTGCCTTCAGACTTTCCCCAGAGCGCTTGGCCAATTTTGCCGAAACCAATTCTCCAAAAGAAGGACTCCATGTCCCACTGCAGAATAATAAATGCCAAAGGTGGATGGGAAGAGCGATGATTCAAGTTCAGGCTTGAGAAGCCCCCAGCAACATTCCAGACAAAAGCTTTCAGTCATCTCTTAGGGAGTCTATTTATGCTTACAAAGGTAAATGTCTTCGAAGGCTCTCTCCTATTAAAACATGACCTCTGTATCCGAACACTGAAAATTCCTAGAGCAGGTCACCCAGGAACGCGTCCAGGCGGGGTTTGAAAGTCTCCCGAGAAGGAGACTCCACACCCACTCTGGGCAGCCTGGGCCAGGGCTCCGGCACCCTCACAGGGAAAAAGCTTTTCTTCATGTTTTTGTGGAACCTCCTGTGCTCCAGCTGGCACCCATGGCCCCTTGTCCTAACATTCTATCTTTAAAAGTAAAAATTGCTACATCATTACTTGCAAGAAATCTACCAACTGGATTTGCCAGACTGGATTTGCCAAAATTTCCCAGACAAATAATTTTGGATCAGCCCACAACAATCTTTATAATTCCCCCCCTTTTTACCCCTTCTTTCTCCAGAGGAGGCAGTGCCTCTGGAATACATCTTTTTTCTCCCATGAATCCAGTAGTGGGACTGATTAACATATTGCAAATCACTTCATATCTCTCTGATTAATAACCTCATCATTTACAGTTTTCAGTGTTGACATGAATGCGGCAGCTTTGATGAATGCAGACTGAAAATCCACTACCCGTGGTTGAATACATTAAACGAAGTTACAGTCGAGTTATACAATCTGAGCATAATTCCAAAATGGTAATTATCACAAGTTTGTTTTCTGAGCAATACTGTTTTCTTCAGAAGCAAACTGTTCACAAAATAAACTTCTGTGAAAAGCTCCAGCGCAGTCACTACTGGAAGGATGGCATGCAAATTCTTTAATGGCATGTGTGTGCTGGTGAAATTACAGAACAGACAAAAGGAAAAAACACAGAAAAATGTTTAAAATCGGGCAGAGGGGGGAAGACCCAGTAAATCAACCTGATCCTGATAGTTTCAGAATCTACAAAGGGCACTGGTGTTATTTCGCTTCTCTGCAACGCCCAGGTACGCTCAAGCTGACGCAGATCCCACAAGCTGTTCTTGTCACTAAATGTTTGGCTATTACACCAGTCACCTGTGTGCAAATTAATGCAAATATAAATACGTATAATGAACTGATTTTCACTTATATTAATCTGAAAGATCTTCCTGTTCTTGTACACTAGAATAAGCGGCTCAATAAATGATTAAACATACTGCAAGGCAGGCTTCCAGGGAAGCACTCACACCTGACACGAACACACAAGGTGCCATCACGGAAAGGGCTGAGATTCCCACCCAAAAAGCTGAGCAGAGATGCTGTAACTTGTGCTACATATCAAGGCTTTCTCCCTGAAATAAGGCATCACTCTTGTACTCTTTATACACACGATCCTTAGCAATGGGAGAAGTGAAAGAAGAGACCAAATCCCTTTTCTAAGGCTTTATAACTGAGTATTTTTTGCTCTGGAGTAACACCAAGAAATTACCACCACTGTAGAAAGAACAAGATCAGAAACAAGCCACAACTAAAAGTCAGTCCCATACTGACTGTCCCTTAGGAGATACACATCAGTATGTTCTGACTGTGCCTTATACACTGAAGAACTGACTTAAGTACAGAAACTGTTACAGACTGATGAGTGCTTCTGAAATAATAGTAGACTTGTACTTATTTAAATATTAATAGAGCTATTACTGGGTTTAAAACGTCCTAAGTGCATTTCTGTGGCGTCCTGCCACAGCCTTTAATAAGCAAATAAATTCTTAAGGGTATGTTAAAACATTCTGTGTTTTTATTTACCCATCAAAGAAGCTTATTTCCTACGTTCTCATAAACATTAGTTAAAAAAATGAACGTTCATTAGAACAATGTTTTCACTAGGATGCCAGTGACCTGGAGCTCAGTCAGTTAACTGGAAAGCTGCTGTTCCTGTGGTAGCAGATAAAGCTCTAAACACTCAGTGCTTGGAGGTCTGGTTTCCAAGACCATCTTTTGAGGTCCCTTCCAACCCCTGACATTCCGGGGTTCTGTGAAAAGGCAATAAGGACCATTGCTGAGACTCCAAACACTGACTATATTTGCTTCTAACTTTTCTTTTTATTTAGGTTCTCACTCTTCAATCGCTAGATGTTAAGACCCTTGCTGAAAACTGAAAGATACCAACTCAGTGAGCCTGGATCTGGGAAAATCTAACTGCATGGCACTGGGGAGCAGCTCTTGCTACATGTGTCCACCAGCTCTGGCCCCAAGCGCTACCAGTTGCTCCGCTCTTAGCAACTGGACTTCAAAGTAACAAAGATTAAGTTCTCTCCTCACTTCCCATATCTCTCTTTGCTAAGGTGAAAAATAGTGTGTCTCTTAGAAGACTACTTGGACATTGAGAGTGTCGCCCCATGAAACTAGGATCTCTCTGGCACTCACCTCCGGCGTTACCCACATCCCGCTGCACTCACCGCTGCAGGGACCTTGCATGCCCGAGCGCTTTCCAATTCTATGTGCTCTTCTGCCTGCAAATTTTGCTACATTCCCATTACATGCGATAAATGCAACTAGGTATGTGGATCCATCCCAAGGAGTGTGGCCAGCAGGGCAGGAGAGGGGATTCTCCCCCTTTACTCTGTGCTGGTGAGACCCCACCTCGAATCCTGCCATCCAGTTCCAGTGTCCCCACCATAAGAGGGACATGGAGCTGTTGGAATGAGTCCAGAGGAGGCCACAAAACTGACCCAGGGGCTGGAGCAGCTCTGCTCCGAGGACAGGCTGAGGGAGCTGGGGTTGTTCAGCTGGGGAAGAGAAGACTCCAGGGGGACCTTATCACTGCCTGAAGGGACCTACAGGGAGGCTGAGGAGGGACTTTGCACAAAAGTGTCCAGCGACAGGACAAGGCGAAATGGGTTTAAATTGAAGAATGGGTTTAGATTGGATCTTAGGAAGAAATTCTTCAGTGCGAGGGTGGCAAGACTCTGGAGCAGATTGCCCAGAGAGGCTGTGGCTGCCCCCTCCCTGGAGATGTTCAAGGCCAGGTTGGATGAGGCCTGGAGCAACCTGGGCTGGTTGAGAGGCGTCCCTGCCCATGGCAGGGGCTGGGGTTAGATCATCTCTGAGGTCCCTTCCAACCTGGCCATTCTACGATTCTACTCTAAACAAAGTATATGGCAACTTTCTTGCCTCATCTCCCATATTCTGCCTAGGAGTTCATTTTTTTGAAACAGATGGAAAGAGCTGGCAAGGTAGGTTTTGCCATCAGACTGTCGAGTGGTCACACAAGAGGCCACATCGCCTGCAGATAAAGCCGGGTGCCCAGAGCAGCTCAGTGGGTTCCCCCCTGGGCACTTGCAGAAATTACTGAAGCAATCTCAGAGCAGTTGTTACCTTTGAGAATTATGAGGGTATGTCAGAGAACAGAACACCAGAAAGGGACTGAGCTGTGAAATGCAGAACAACAGGGAGCTGAGAAAGACTGAACAAGTAACTCAGTTCCACTTCCTGGAAAAATTCCACAAGAATTCAAACCCACTGCTCATAAACACTGATAAAATAATCACACCCATTTAATTTCCTTCCACAAACAGGCTCTACGTGTGGGAGAAGTGGAGGCTGCAATTTAGTTTAGCTTTTCTAAGGTGTTCAACACTTCTTCAACCTAGGAAAGCGCCACCTAAAAGAAACTGAGATGTGCAAAATTGGTTCAAAACCTATACTCAGTAGCTCACTACTGTAAGAATCTACAAGATCTTTCCTAAATATGGTTCCAGCCTATGTTTTCACGCATGAAGTAGATGATGGGACAGAGAGATGATATTCAAAGGTAACACTAAGTTGGAAAAGGCAGCGAGAATATTGAAGGGAAGGACTTAAAGAGTTGTGATCAATGGCTCAATGTCCACATGGAGACCAGTGACAAGTGGTGTTCCTCAGGGGTCTGTTCTGGGTCCAGTGCTGTCCAACATCTTTGTCAGCAACATGGATGACGGCATTGAGTGCACCCTCAGCAAGTTTGCTGACGACACCGAGCTGTGTGGTGCCATGAACTCACTTGAGGGAAGAGATGCCATCCAGAAGGACCTTGATAGGCTGGAGAAATGGGCCAGTGCAAACTGCAGGAGCTTCAACAGTTCAAAATGCAAGGTTCTTCACCTGGGTCAGGCCAATCCTAGGCACAAACACAAACTGGGCACTGAGTGGGTTGAGAGTAGCCCTGAAGAGAAGGATGTGGGGGTGTTGATGGATGAGAAGCTCAACATGAGCTGGCAGGGCACTCGTGCAGCCCAGAAGGCCAACCCTGTCCTGGGATGTATCAGGAGAAGCGCAGCCAGCAGGTCAAGAGAGGTGATTCTGCCCCTTTACCCTGCTCTGGTGAGACCCCACCTCGAATCCTGCGTCCAGTTCTGGTGCCCCCACCATAAGAGAGACATAGAACTGTTGGAACGTGTTCAGAGGAGGCCACAAAGATGATCCAGGGGCTGGAGCACCTCTGCTACGAGGACAGGCTGAGGGAGCTGGGATTGTTCAGTCTTGAAAAGAGAAGACTCCGGGGGGACCTAACGGCTGCCTTCCAATACCTGAAGGGATCCTACAGGAAGGCTGGGGAGGGACTTTTTACAAGAGTGTCCACTGACAGGACAAGGGGAAATGGGTTTAAGTTGAAGGAGAACAGATTTAGGTTAGATCTTAGGAAGAAATTCTTCAGTACGAGGGTGGCAAGACTTTGGAATAAATTGCCCAGAGACGTTGTGGCTGCCCCCTCCCTGGAGGTGTTCAAGGCCAAGTTGGACAGAGCCTTGAGTAGCCTGATCTAGTTGAGAGGCGTCCCTGCCCGTGACAGGGAGGTTGGATGAGATGATCTCTAAGGTCCCCTCCAACCTAGGCCATTCTAGGATTCTATGATTAGAGTTCAAAGATGTTGACAGCTTAGGAAAGTGTCTGCAAAAGCAGGAAAAAAAGTAATAGGGATTGGTGCGATATCCTACATTTACAACAGAAAAACCACCTGCACAAACACAGGCTGAAGAACTAACACAGAAGCAGTAATTGCACAAGGAATCTGGAGCAGTGACAGTGAATCTCATTTAGTGTGAGATGTCAAAGGGGTGAACTTAAAAAAAAATAAGCAAGTATTAGAGAAGTAGGTACAAAACAGAAGGTAGCCTGAAAGAGTGCCCAGTGCTCTGGAAAACACAACCCGAGAGGGAAGATTCAAATCACGGCACCCTTTCAAAAAAACAGAGGGGATGAGAGTCTCCAGGTAGAGAGAGAGTACAGAAGGGAATAAAAGTGTTCCTGTGTGCACTATGAACCGGAGAGGAGGTCATGGGCTAAAGCTGTAGTACGGAAGATTTGTGTTATACCTCACAGAAGAATTTTGACTGGAAGGTATAATTAAGCACCATTTACTTACAGACACGGCAGAATCTCCACCACTGGAGACTGGCACGGGGACAACCCGAATGGAGTCCCTGTGCACTTTGCAAGGGTTCAATTTCCCAGCCCAGGGCCTGGGAGAGCGCACAAGCCTTCCTATGTTCATTGATCGACTTCTTCCACAGTGCCTAGTTATGACAGATACAGCAGTTGCTTTCATTCAAAATATTTTTTTGCTAAAGTAAACTTCAAGACACTGTTGTTTACCATAAGGGAAATCGTTACTGTTAATACAAACAGTTCACAGCAGTTTCTCCATGAATAAACCTCATACTGTGGCTTCTCCCCAAAGAAATATAAATATTCAAGTGCAGTCCTAGACGCACATATGGTCAGAGCTCGAAATGAGAAAGAAGGAAGACTTTCTTGCACCTGGCTGGACTCCGGCCCACAGAACTGCACCAAGGGGTATCAGCCCTTAATTGTAAAACTATTTCTGATGGGTCAGGTTTTGTCTCTGGAAGGCAGTAAATTGTGAAATTTCACAGTCTTGCAAATCCTACCTCTAGTTCTGGACTGTAGAAAGCATAATTAAAATACAGAGTTTCCTGTCACCAAAATTGTATATGGAAAGCATCTTAGCTTGATCAGTGTACAGCTGTAAGTCTGACAGAGTAGGAGCAACGTAAGCATTGGCACTTCAAAATCTTTCTGGAAATATTATCACCATTATGCCAAAACTAATCCATAGAGTAACTGCTGCATCAAATGCCTAGATAACATCTAACTCATTTATTTGGTTTTAGGCTGTTCATTTAAAGGTTGCTGTTCAAAATTGTCTTAGTTTGTAAGAAAATTACTCTTGAATAATGAAGTATGCCACAACTACTTCTAAGCATCTTGCATACTCTGAAACATCTTAGCTTCTATCAGCCTTAGACTTGCTCCTTGAGCTGTCTCAGTATAAATGTCCTAATAGGATGCTGGAGGTCAAATGAATCTCTAATAATGAAAATATCAGGATGATCACCTGGTAGTTAAGAAAACCCTTCTCTTGAATGAATGCGTAACCATTACCACCATCAGGGCGCTATACCGAGCATGTTTGTTTAAAGCTTCACTTTTTTCAGTTTTGTACCACAGTAGCCAACCGTCACCTATGTGTGGAAGTATCCGAACCATTTCGAAGATGTGGTGTAGCAGACAGGCGTGTGAGTTTTGCCTTCAACATTTCTTGCCACTTTTATAAACCCCCAGCTTGGTGAAAAACCGCTTTCCGGTCTTGGGTGGCAAAGTGATGGAATGTTGTAGAGGGGCGATCTGAAAAGGCTACTGATGCCTCAAACAATACTGTTGAGATTGGGTTATTCTTGTGGAGGCAGGATGGCCTTATCTCGCAGCCTATTTCCCAAGCAGATGGGACATTCGCGCATGCTAAACATTCGCACATGCTCATGAGAATTACCAAAAACATTCACTCATGCCAACGAGTATCAAAAACAATGAAGGGCCTTGATCCCCTACCCAACATTCCGCATGTCCGCATGTAGAAAATTGGGTATAAATTGTGGCAAGGTAAAGCAAGAAGATAGAAGAAAAGTGCAGGAGGAGAAGGAGAAGAAAAGAAGAAGAAAAGTGCAGGAGAAGAAGAAGATGGATGCATCTTGAACTCTGCTTTGGCTGGATCAATGCAGGAACTTGGGACTGGTGATCGGTCTCTCTCTCTCCCCCTCTTTCTCTCTTCCCCTTTTTCGCTAAGTATCATAGTGTCTATTTAGTTCATGCTTAAATTTCTTTCTCGTAACATTTACAAATAATATTGTCTGTTATAATATTGTGTTTAGATGTCCTTTATTATCCCTTGTTATTATTGTGCTGTAGTTTATCGCATATTTAGCCTTTTCTTGGTTTTGGTTATAACGTCTGCCCTATCGTGTTTTAAATCTGAATCCTTTGTCGTGAGCCCGATCTCTATGTTGTGCAAAATTTGACAATAAATGTTTGTGTATGAACCTTGAGACTTGTCTCACCATTGTCCACTCCATCGGGGTATTACAAATTTAAAAGTCACCTGCCCCCCTTCTCCTGGGCAGGGCATGACACGTGGAAAAATGAAATTTCTCATGTTTGTACAAGGTAATTTGATGGTGCTAAAGCCACAATTTATAACCACCTTGCAACAAACGTGTGAGGTAAGTTAGCCTGTTGCTCTGTGTCCCTGCAAACCAGTCTACTAGACACAAAACAATACAGAATTTTAGTGGAGACATGGGACATTGCAGAAATGTTTCCAAACCCTCAAGAAAGCTAAGTTAATAAACCACGTCCAGCCTACTCACATTCATTCTTCCCAGAGCAATTAGGGGGGAGAGGGATTGAATGTTTAAATGTGCAAGTCATTTTTACATGTCTGTATCAACTAATGCTCGTTACCATAGCAAGGGAGACACACGTTAATACAACTAAAGCTGTTCTCCCCATCCCTACCTCAAGCTGGAGTGAATGCAACACAGTAATGCAGCAATCCTTTCAAGGTTGGCAGTAAGACCACAGTGAAATATGTAAGTTATTCACAAATATTATCCAAAAACAGAGGGCAAGCACACTTCGTGATTTAGGGTTCACCTGGTACGGACCTTACGGAGGAAGAAACCGTTTGCGCTGTAGTAGCAGAGGTAACTTTACCAACTGTAAACAATCTGAGGGAGGAAAAAGGGGAACCTTTAGCAAAACACCGTGGTGAAAAATAATGAATCACACTCAGAGACTTTAAACATAGATTACCTCTCTTTCAGCCAAAAAAGCAGCTGTACAAAAGCTGATGTTAACCATTATCCACCTTCCTTTGAAACTACTCTGTACTGGCTCAAACGCTTTAGTACTACCTATACGTACAAGCTTTCAGCAGCTCACCTAGCTCCCCCTCCCCCTTTCTGAATTTTTGCTGGTTAAGTCCTTTAAGCAGCCTACCCAATGTGATGCCCAACCCATAGTGAGTTAACGAGGACTTGGGGGAAGAAAAATCCACTGCTTCCCGCAACGAGAAACACGAGAGGGTTTTGCACTGTTAGTCAGCACCCAGACTAACAGAAGCAATTAAATATCCCCACTCACTCAACACTCTCTTTTATTTGGCATTCTCCTAAATTATAAAATACTCTGCCATGAAACAGGAGCATAGACACAACGTAGCACCGCCCTGTCACCGTCAAGTAACTGCATCTAGTGCAAGGTCTGTGTCTTTAAAGGAAAACAGAGGAAAGTCAGAGGAAATATGCAGCAACTCTCGAGCTGCATTAGCTGCTATTCTTTTGGAACTAAAAATTACTGGACAAGAGATGTTGCCAAGAAAATGAGCTATTCAGATGGATTCTGAGAAGAAGATTACTGATGGAATAAATATTTTGAGTTTTGTGGCTCTCTGAAAGACAAGTGAGCTTCTGTTACAATATGCCTGAGGATACTGACCCTATCAAGTACTTGTGCTAAATAAACCTTATATATGCTAACACTTCAGCTATTCCAAAGCTTATTGTCCATATGTTGCTCAGCTTATACACAAATGTAGAACAAAATCATGTATTAAATTAACTGCATACTCATGAGAACTCCAGTGAAGACGCAAGAGAATTCAAAACATATGGAGGTATTTTCCTTGACTATGGACTATATTAAACAGGAAGATGTATTGGTTACAACTGGGAATTACTGTAGGCAGATATCTGCCACAGACACACTGCATGATATTTAATATCACAGCACTTAAGAGGGACGGATCCAGAAGTTAGCACTGCGCTGGGATACACAGATGCACAGGGAAAACTGTTGTGGCTCCTTCACTCCGAAAGACAGCCCTTGTCTGATGAGAACATCTTCCAACCTTAAGTTATGCCACTAAGTAAATAATGTAGAGTTGCACATCTTGTCATACGGAACGAAGACGACTCATACCTAGGCTGTCTCTCCATTTCCAAAAAAAAAACCCAAAAGCCACCAAAACTTTTAACAAGTAAATTCACAGCAATTGAGACCAATCACGGTGGTTTTGAATAAGATTGTGAGAATGCAGACAGAAGGACCTGTAGCCAGACTTGTCTGTATAAACTCCAGAAAAAAACAGAACTGGTGGTAGATCAGATGCCTATTTGTAGATAGTTAACTGCATTTTACAATACATATAGTCATTTAAAATGCTTTGTCTTCTAGGTATTTTCCATCTCTCTTGAATCTCCAGGCTGTACACTTTGCTCAGAACCTTTTACTGACACTACATGCTCAATTCCATCTGCAAACACCTCTGTAAGTGCAAGGTCATGATTCCACTCTGCAACAGGCAGCAAACAGAGAGTCACAGAAAATTCTCACTTGAATCTCTTCAGCGTTGGCCGCTGAAGACAACGATGATGGCTCATGGGAATGAGACACGAATGAAACGTATTTCAAGTGAGCTAGATATGTTAGAAGATAATTGGAGTCAGAAAATAGTTCTCGATCTAGTATTTTCTTTCCAGTGAAAGGTAATCCCTTCCATCTGGGTGGTGATCGTGGGCAGAGAGGTGATGGTTTGGCCTGATATAGCACAATGCAGAAATAGGAAGAAGGATGCCTGCTGTATGATTCAACATCCTTAGTTTGGAATCAGCTGGCTAACAATTAACAATATTTTAAGGAGCAATTAACAATATTTTTCTTTTGTATTTGCAGTTCAGATGGTTCCAGAATCATTTCCAAAACGCTTACAACATTGATAAAATAAAACTCTTTCTCATCGGTGTTTTGACAAGAAACTCATTACAGTTGTAAGAGTTAAATTAATCATGACATTTAGTTTCTCGCTTAATGGCATCAAGAGGGATGGATAAGAACAGAAGAAATAGCACTTTTAGGCAAGATGCTTCGTATTAGATCCAGACATAACTATGACTTCCTTTGTTGCACTGGACAAAATAGTAACCAGACATGTTCTATAAATTACAAACCACATCATCAGGATAAAACTTTCCTTCTCCTGTAATTGCTGAGATGCTCACATAGTACTGTGACAAGAACCCAACGAGTACCCAGACAGGTTGAGGCTCCTGCTCTCTAACACTGAGCAGCGTCACATCTGACAAAAGATCACTGTGAACAAAGCAGATTTATGTTCAGAGTGAAACAGCAATCAGACTGAGAAAGCCTAACAAAATTGGCGTCTGGGTCTTCAAAGCAGGTGTAGCTTTTAAAAGCACGAATTCCTGAGAAGGAGCCCTGCACACAAATCTTCATCTTCAGGCAGCAGACACAGCATCAATTCTATCTGCAGCTGGTTTAGGCAGGAAAAACTAAGCCCATAGTTTGGATATTATTGCTGGTATTATCTGACCTCATTTTAAACTGGACTTTATCCAGTATTCCTGCAATACCCCAAGGAGACTTGATTCACTGATGACTTCTAAACTGATTTTCATAGAACAGGTCCAACATTTTTCAAATATCTTCTTTAATTTCCCAGTGACTAACGTACACTGTTTCCATCAAGACAGTACTTTATACTAGGAAAAAAAACCAAACAAACATTTTAATTTACTAAGTTCACCTTCTTCCTGCATACACTTCCTGCATCTTCTCTCTGTTCCCAGCTCCCAACCCCAATGAAAACAGAACTCGAGTCACAGAAGGGCTAAATGTGTCAACCCAGCTAACCAGAAGAACTTTCCACCTTGGCAAACGCAGATTTATGCTGTCCCCAGACAACAGGACCTCTGACATTCTTAGAGTTAAACTTTCCAGCTTAGCTATTATCACTTGGAAAAAGTTTAATTCTCTTCTTTAAAACGAAGACGTTGCAAGTACACTAAAGGAATGACTGGAAATATTTTTAGAGATAACTACCACTTATTTTAAACAGGAGCTACTCAAACTCCATCGTGGTGGATAATCCCCTCAGCAAACTTCATACACACGTGAAACAAGCACAGTGGGTTTGACTTCCTCAGATTCTGATGAGCTTCAAGTATTTCAACATTACTTTGCCGAACCAGTAACTACTGAGTCTCTGCAATACCTGATAGAATTTCATATTTCTTCGTGGGTCTTTTTGCTCACCATTTCCCTGTGCTCCTGCTCTAGAGTAGGAACCCAGACCCTTTAAAAAAACCCCTTGCACTGCCAAAATACCACGCATTGCCAAAACACTTCAAGAAGGCACCACCCTCACTCAAGACGTCCCCGGGTTACGCCTCAAAGACGCGATTTCAAGGCTCTCGTTTTCTGTACGGATGCGACGCAAAGCAGAACGCTGTCAGGCACAGCCACCGTGTCCCCTGCGCAACGGGCAAGGGGAAGGGTCGCTCACCCCACCCTGTAGTAGCCAAAGGAGCTCTGTAATTCCACTTTCTGCCAGTCAGGACACGGAATAAATAAACAAATTAATGTTGTGGAATGCTCTTACTGAAAAATCCTCCAAATTTCAGAGCAGCAACAATCTCTTAAGATTGTTTGAACACAAACCAGAGATTGAATGTTCTGCAATAAAACTTCTGTCAGTGACGCTAATAAAAATATTAAATTTCAGCAATATGCTGACTTTTTAAAAACAGACATCTGTTTATATTTAGGTTCTTTGTGTGACTATATTCAACAACAATGAAAGGATGAGAGCACTCCTTCCCTCCAACCCCTCCAAAACTAGTGGGTGATTATCAAGCCGATTAAATTGAGAAATTAGCGGGGAAGGAAATCAAATAATGCAGTCCTTGTTTGGGGGAAACGCTCCTACTAAAATTAAAGGGAAGAACCCAAAGCTCAAGTAATTAAAATCGGTTGACACGAGTCAGGGCAGCTGGATTCGGCACAGGATCCGTAAGGGATCGAGGCTGTCCCTCGGTGCCTTTCCAACTTCGGTTTCTGGGACTCGCCTGCTCCTGGGGCTTCGCCAGCCACGCTCTGCTGGATCGCAGATTTGAAGCATGGAAAAGCAGAACCTTGCCAGAGTTGAGACAGCCTGGTTTCAGGCGTGAAGTACAGAAAATCTAAACCACCGCGAGGCACCTCTCTGCTGCGCTCCCTTCGACCCAGCCCAGCCAGAGATCCCAGGGCAGGGTCTGGGCTGCTGCTGAAATCTCGCCCCTCAGCACTCGCACGCCCTGGCAGGAGGTGCCAGCCAGGGCAGCTGTGCCACACGGAAGTGCCACCTGTCTTCCGTCGTCGATTTCTCCTTTACTATTTGAGGCCAGCCGCTCGCAGCAAGCCCCGCAGCACAGACAGCGATGCTTTTCTTGTAGGATTTATGCACTCCGGCCACAACTACCAGCAGATCCGTTGCCAAGCTTTTCGGGAGCTCCTTGCCAACCATCTGAACATTCACAGCTGGCCAAGAAAGCTAGAGAGCCTCGACCTTGGGATGCCGGGTTGCCACCGCTGTAACCCGTTTCAGCGGGTGACTGCGTATTTTTGTACTCTATTCGATGTCATCAGGAACGGAGACAGTCAGATTCCCAGCACAGTTTCAGGTCACATCCGAGGCTCTAGTGCTTGAACTAGGAAATGAGAGAGACGCGGACAGACACAGAGCATTAGGTCTGCCTGGGAAGAAATGAAAAGTGTAAACATTGCCTGTGATTTCCATTAAGAAATTGGTATTTATCTGTTTATAGCTACTGATCTCTGATTTCTCACACTTGTTTTTATGAGATAAGGACAGTAGGTTTTCATTCTAATCTCAATATATATTAAAGTTGTATGTCTCCACAATCATCAATAAAACAATCCTCGCAACAAAATGAATGCAGACAATTTAGTTTGCATTACTCAAAGGATTCCTGGAAATAACCAAGGTTTTCACACACTTGAAATTTCAGGAAGTGGAGAAAACCACAGTGAGATCAGATTTTTTTTTGTCGTGTTATGCAAGTATAAATCTGAGCTATTTACATCCAAGTGTTTAAGCACAGGTTAAGCAGCAAGTTCCACAACTGCGAAGCAAGACACGAGTAAAGGAGGTTCCATTTCATCATCAACCCTATGTATTAAGTACACCTCAGAGGATAAAAAGGAACTGATAAGGATCCAAAATTGTATGTGCTTTTACTAAAGCTTTTTTTGATTTATTCCTTTCCGAGATCACCATTTGAACAAGGTCTATAAAAACAATCTCCAGAGAAATCTCTTAATTGAATATCCGTCTTGAAAGTTGTATTTTCTTAGAGGTGAAAAGGCAAATGAGATTAGTTTTCTTGGTTATAAATGTAGAGTAAACTAGGCAATGCTCACTAACATCACACTTTTACTCGAGGAAAACTTCTTTTATAAAAAACATGGGAAACTTCAGCCATCAGTCACTAAATATCAGCGAACACAAAACAAAGCAAAAGGTGACGTTACTCCAGTACGGTGCTTGCGATGCTTATCTCTTCCCTCAGGCTCAGCTCCCAGCTCTGACGATCAGAGCTGGTGCCTTTGACACTTGGCAGAGCCCGCCCACCTTCTTAGATTTCCATTCTGGCCACTGCACCCTGTGAGACTGCCCTGTCCTGCTCGTAGGCTGAGGTGGCCACGCTCAGCCGGTGCCCAACCATAGGAAAAGCCATAAAAAAGGCAAACAAGATGGCAGCAAAGCACATTCTCTTCATTTTTGCTGGTGCCCTCTCTGAAATGCCAACTGAGACTTTCCAAAGGAAAGTCAGAAGAGGCCACTGCAGTTTTCAGACCTCGGCTACCAATAACTAGGATCTGACTGGAGCATTTTTTTATTCAAGTCATGACTCCTATTATTGCATTTGCCAAAGTTCAGAAACTCTGCAGATCAAAAACTGTATCCAGTCAGGCAGTCAACAAGCCTGTGGGCATTTTTTGAGACGTCTGACAGTATAGCTTAGTCACAGTGTGGGAGTTCAGGATTCTCCTAGCCTGTAGACCTCACATCTGGTTACTGGAAGCAGTCAACATAAAATCCTAAAGTAAACAGCACTGATTAATTTACTGCTTCATTTTTAGACTTTGATTCTGCAACCATATTTGTAAATGCTTACTTCTAGAACATTAGCAGTCCTTCATTTCTTTGGACTATTTGGACTACTTACCTGACAGCACCTGAGCTCGCTTTTTGCCTATTTCCATTTACTGAAGCTCACAGAGGTCAACCTGATTGTCCAAGGTCGCACAGGGGCAAACAGCCCCATAGGGATTACAGCTCCCATGGTCCTGCAGTTCTTTATGCTAAATCACATGGCAAAGTTAAATCTTCCTCCCTGGAAGCTTGCTCAACTTCTCCCCCATTCTTATGGTTTACATCACTTCATTGCTTTTCTAGAGCTTGAAAATAATATGTGATTCAGTGACCTTTTGTTTCTTCTATTGTATTTTTCAATAATAAGAACTACTGCATAATTAAACCACATCTTTGAGTATTTAGCTTCTTTTCTTTAAGAGTTGCCCCTTTGCAAGTCTTTGGAAGTCTGAGAAGAAACCGCTTTTCTCTACCTGACAGTTCTCTTTGAAAAACACTTCTTTTTTTTTTTTCTTGCACTAAATTTATTTGGTTTCTGTATTTGTGGACTAGTTCGATTTGGACTTAATCTTGAGGGTTTTTTCCAACCTAAATGATTGATTCTATCATTGTGGAAGGCTCGGCTGGAATTAGCAACCAACCTCTACACCAGAAAGAACAGTGGCTCTAACCTGTACTTAAAAATTACTTATTTTCTACTACCTTTCAAAGGACGTCTATACTGAAAGGCTTCATTAGCACTTACTGACACGACAGGCATTCCACAGAAGGGTTACTGCTTGCGGTTCACATTCTTAGGCTGGGAGCCTCTCATCACTCGTGTGTAGGTCTTTGCTTCACAGAAGTTTCTGCTCCTTTATTTGAACCAATTTCTTCAAAGAAAATACACGGACACACATGGAAACACACAGCATCCCAACAACAAACTCAAGGTAGCAGAGAGCAAAACTCGCAGGCACACAACTACTTAGCAGAAAAATACAATGCTCTTGGAATTAAACGAATCCTGCTCTGGCCTTCATAGCAGAGATGTGCCTGGGTAATCTAGCAATTCAGAAAGCATTTCCAGCCCACTGGAAATACTTCCAAATTCAGAACAAGTGAGGCAACTCTTGGAAAAAGCAGCAATAAGGGATTCACATCTTTCTATGAGGTAGACTACTCATTTCATCTTGTGATTTATTAGAGGTATTAAAAGGCAAGCTATTAAAATCTCTAGTCCCTGGATCTAAAACAAGATCATACTCAGCAGAGACTCCACATGCTAAATAAGTTAAATTTGTGTAACTGTCTAGATAGCATCTGATTTCCCGATAACTGTAACAACACCAACATAAAGTGAAGGGTTAAAAAGATGCAACAGGACTGCGTGACACATACAGTATTACGTATTCATTTTTTCTTTTATGTTACTCACGGGAAACAAAAAAACATCACTCTCTCCATCCTGCAAGATACCAAGAGCACACGTGTCTCTCACATTCAAAAGAACGGACAAGACTTTCCCCGTCTTGGCAAGGAAGGACGAAGGAATTATTTATAAATGTATGTGGGAGATACTTAGTGGTGCTTCACAAAACCGCTTTCAGGAATCACAGGTGCAAGGTCGACTACCCCATCGAGCTCCCATTTCCCCAGGCAGCCTGAAGACCGACCGCATTCCTGAGGGATAAGCTATCATGAAATACAGAGCTTGACGCAGCTCACACAAAACCTACAGGACGCCTCCTTCCCACAAAGCCTAGATGAGGTCCTCAGTGGGATGCAAACCGAATGCTTCTTGCTCCCTGAGCCCTCTCTGGTTCGTTACACGCACACGCGCAGGGCCGTGCTGGTGGATGCATGTGCCCGGCTGGCTGGATGCAATCCGAGGTCGTGCCTGCCCGACGCAGCAGCAGCCGCAGCGTGATGAGGGAACCAACACACCTCCCTCTGCTCTCAGTAGGCAGCCTCCTAAAGCGAAGGCAACTTTCAAGCAAAGCACAAATGGATATATTTGAGATACATCAGCTTCCTGCATAAAAGGTGACCCTGGAAACAAGGACCTCTCTGCTCCCTCACCCACACCAATGTCTGGCTCTTCCAGCATTTATTTTTTCGCTTTTTGCTTTACAGCCATAGCAGGAGCTGACCCACCCACCTCAACCATCCAACTGCGAGGTCCAGGAACACATGCATTTTTTTCAGGAATTTCAGCGTATGTTATATGAAAACAGAGGACTATTCTATGCAGATTGTACAGTTCCACAAACCTACATCTAAAGGCACTCGTATGTGCTGCCCTTTTAAGAAACAGGCAGAGAGATCAATTATCAAGACATGACTGGGAAGGAGCCAAATTATTCCTACCTAAGGAGGAGTGAACCTACAGGGAGCCTCTTGATTCCTTTGGTAGTCTTATGTCCAAGTAATAAATTAAGTTCTGCAGAAGAAGGGCTGCTTCAGACTCTGGGCGTGGTGTCAACTCCTCCTGGGTTAGGGAGAATGGCCAACAGCCTCCACGGGCCTCAGAAGCCAGAAGTGCTAAGTACTTCGCTTCAACAACCCCAGTAACGAAGCACGTAAACCTTTTCAAACAAAAAACTCAGGTATTACTTACTGACAGAAAACAGTTTGTTCCGAATGCTTGAGGCAGCTCTTTGCAAAATCACTCATTTAAAAAGGAAAAAAAAAGAAAAAAATTATCTAATTTGATCATTTATTAAATGTTCTCCAAACCTTAAATTATGCTGCACATCACTGCTTTCATTACAAGACTTCTAATACATACACCTTATCAAATAGCTGACACCAAACACATTTTAGATGCACAAGCTGATGACCAGATTTCCACCCTTAACACTAAATGAAAATTATAAACTCCTGTCTATAAACTGCTAATAAAATAATCAACTGAACACAGAAAGTAACAAGCAACCCAGTGATGAGGTAGGAATTTTCTATAAAATGCCCTTTACTCACGTTAAAATGTGTTAGTGCCCTGAAAGTGGGGATGCTACAAACAATCTTAATCTTGTTTTTTTCTGCAGCGTCATCTTCTTTACACCTGCAGTGCTAGAAGAATTAGAGAGAGCTCCTGCTCCTCAGCAATCACAACAGCGAGGGCACCCTCACGCTGAGACCGCGGTGCTAATTCTCAGCTCCACCAGAGCACAGGGCACAGAAAGAGCACTGGAAAGCACCAAGTTTCCCCAAGTGCCAAAGCACTCGCCAAGTTCGCTGGAGCACCGAGCCCATTCAGCCAAAATAATCAAAGTATTTTGTCTGAACAACGGGACCCTCTCAGAGCAAAGAATTTCCACTAGGAAATACGTGCAGATAGGCCTTCTCTCTGTTCTAGGGAAGCAAAATGGACTCACAGGATTAAGTCTGCAACTTGCACATCACCTACGTCGGGTTTTTTTAACATATAGTTAAGATTGACTACAATTCTGGATAGCATTTAACTGCATGCTTAGATTACTTTGTACTCATTACTATTGAGTACTACTGAGTAAGTACTTGCATAAAATTAAATACCTGTTTTAATGTTTTCTGAGTTTGGAGCTTATTCAAGGACAAGTGTAATGACCAATTTCATTCTGGTCCAGAGCAAATAATGATTTTTTAAACTATGTGGCACACTCTTCCAATACTGTTGTAACAGATCTGTTGTGTGGATGTTGTCTACCTTGACTTGAGTGAGGCATCTGACGCTGCTGCCCACAGCATTCTCCTGGAGAAACGGACTGCTCTTGGCTCGGATGGGCACACGCTTCGCTGGGTGAAAAACTGGTTCGATGGCCGAGTCCAAAGAGCTGTGGTGGTCAACAGACTTAAATCCAGTTGGCGGCCGGTCACGAGTGGTGTCTCCCAGGGCTCAGTGTTGGGGCCACTCCTGTTTAACATCTTCATCAATGATTTGGACAAGGGGACAGAGTGCACCCTCAGTCAGTTTGCAGACAACACCCAGCTGGGTGGAAGCATCGATCTGCCGGAGGGCAGAGGGGCTCTGCAGAGGGATCTGGACAGGTTGGGTCACTGGGCCAAGCCCAATCCCATGAATTTCAATGAGGCCAAATGCCGGGTCCTGCCCTTGGGCCACAACAACCCCCGGCAGCGCTACAGGCTTGCGGAGGAGCGGCTGGAGAGCCGCCAGGCAGAGGGGCCTGGGGGTGCTGGTGGGCAGTCGGCTGGACAGGAGCCAGCAGTGGGACCAGGGGGACAAGGCCAATGGCATCCTGGCCTGGGTCAGCAATGGTGCTGTCAGCAGGAGCAGGGAGGGGATCATTGCTCTGTGCTCGGCTTTGGTGAGGCCGCACCTCGAGTGCTGTGTCCAGTTTTGGGCCCAAAACTACAAGAGGGACACTGAGGTGCTGGAGAGGGCACAGAGTTGGGCTGCCAAGCTGGGAAAGGGTTTGGAGCACGTGTCATACGAGGAACGGTTGAGGGACCTGGGGCTGTTTAGGCTGGAGGAGACTGAGGAGAGACCTCATCACTCTCTACAACTCCTTGAAAGGAGGTTGTAGCGAGGCAAGGTCTGGTCTCTTCTCCCCAGTGGCAAGTGACAGGACAAGGGGAAATGGCCTGAAGTTGGGCCAGGGGAGGTTCACGTTGGATATTGGGAAGAATTTCTTTACTGAGAGGGTCCCTGTTTCTCTGGAACTGGGAATCCCCAAACTGGACACACGATTCCAGGGGTGGTCTCCCCAGGCTAGAGCAGAGGGGCAGGAGAACCTCCCTAGCCCTGCTGGACACACTTTTCTTGATGCCCCCCAGGATCCCACTGGCCTCTTGGCCACAAGGGCACGTTGCTGTCCCAGGGACAACTCACTGCCCACTGGGACTCCAAGGGCTTTCTCCACGGGGCTGCTTTCCAGCAGGACGTCCCCTAATCTGTGCTGGTGCCTGGTGTTATTCCTCCCCAGATGCAGGACTCTGCACTTGTCCTTATTGAACTCCACGAGGTTCCCCTTTGCCCAGCTCTCCAGCCTGGCCAGATCCCGTTGGGTGGCAGCACAGCCTGCCTGTGTGTCAGCCACCCCTCCCAGTTTCGTACCATCAGCGAACTTGCTGAGGGTGCACTCTGTCCCCTCGTCCAGGTTGTTGATAAAGATACTGAACAGAACTGGCCCCAGCACTGGTCCCTGGGGAACACCACTGGCCACAGGCCCCCAGCTGGCCAAATCTTGCCAAAAAACTACTTACACATAAAGGCACCCCTAACATTACATCTTCATACTACAGGATCTAAGTAATTCGTGATCGTTCCATACAATAATGCGACAATACAAACAAAACTCCTATTTTAGGTTAAGTCCCCAAAATTGGGCAATAAAATTAATTTTGAAGTTTCTTAAAGCACATATCAGACTGACAAACGGAACTGCATCCACAGTTCATCTAGACAGTAAGTCAGAACCTTCTCTGCTGGGTGTCATCTATGCTCTAACTCCTACAGGTTTTCTCATCAATAGGACTGTCTGGACCAGAATCAGTCAGTAGTGCTTTCCCAGCTGTGTACACTTCATCTTAAATGTCACAATATTTGATATTTTTCTTAAAGCTACAGATAAAAATATATGACAATCTCCAGGTCCATCTAAAAAATTACTTTTCGATTTTCATGTGTGCAGAGATGTTTTCTAAAAGTAACTCCATTAAAAACCAAAAATTCAGTAAATGAACTAAAATCCCTCCCCAAAATGTGATCTTTGAGGCTTACTAATTTCAGTGCAGTGCTCATATTTTTCAAGGCTTTAGTCTGTATATTGTAAACCAACATACTACATGATAGAAGGTGGAGTAAAAGAAGCTTGAAGGAAAAAAAAAAACGACTTTTCCTGGAAAAGTAAATAAATGTATCATTTGTTCTGAAAAGTGATTCTCTGCTTTTCTTGACTGCAGTACACAGAGCATGATCTGATCTACAGGACGTGCATCGACACATACTCTAAATACTTTGCATACCTTCTCCACCCTTAAAGGCAGCAAGGCAGCCCTCCAACTCCTGAGCTCATGCAAGCCAAGCGGCTCCAACGCGCTCAGGAACCGGAGCTGAGCTCCACGGCACCGGTGCTGCATCTCCCGCACACCCCCGTCCTCAGCCACAGCTCCTCCTGTTCCTCAGACATTCGACCCAGTATACTTCAGCAGCTCACCTAAAATTGCTTCCACAGATTCTTACTAATTCCATTCAGCTTGTCACTTAAAAATGCTTTTATGGGCGTTACTTTTGATATTGCCGAGTGTCTGTTCAGCCCTAGAACTACATGCGGACTTGCAGGACTTACTCTTTCTGTCTCTCTATCTAGAACCAACTGCCTTCAATATTTTCTTTTCAGACTGACTTCCATTTATATTTACAAGAAGACATATTATGTACTTTTTCCAAATCATTACAGTTCTAGAGGGGGGAAAAAAATAATGTGCATTGCATAACCTTGGGCCAAGCTGAACTAAAATCACAAATCTCAGAACCTCGACTTATGTCATTCGACCCTTTGTGCAAAGAAGTACTCAATCCTCTGACTGCTTTCCTCCTTACACAGTTAGAAGACAAAACCTTTTCTTTATAAATACAGGAATATAGCATCAGTGTACCTGTCAGTAACAAAACACAGCATCTTTCAGCTCTGAGGGTTTTCCAGGAATAAGCTCAGCTTTGAATCTTAGAGCTCTCTCTTTACAGCAGGTAAATCCACTGAATTTAGCAACTAAAACTGACTTGCTCCCATACAATCAAAATCAGATGCCAGCCAGAGCTCATCTTCCATTCATACCCAACTGCGACCCCTTTTCTTTCACCCAAGTTTTGCATTCTTTTGGGCTTTCCCGGGGCACACACCATAAGCAAGCACTACAAGCACAAGGGGTCAGGCTTTCACATAACCTGCAGTTGTTTCCCACATTTCAATGAAACATATTTGAAAATAAAGTACTATAAAATTGGAGAAAATGTCAAATTCACATGCTTTGAATCAGATTTGTTACACCACATATTTTGGCTTTCTTTTTTGCAAGCTAGCTTACGTACTGGCTTTATTACATAACTGAAATGTATCAGCATCATCACAGTGTTCTCCTTTTTCACCAGAGAAGTTAGAGGTTAAAAAGCCGGGCCACCTTAGCACAGCTCCGTCCTTCTCTAGCGCCAGTATGCAGACAGCCTTCCTGTAGCAGTCAAATAGATTTTATTAATTTATTTTATCTCATTTCCCTTTTTTCTCTGTGCCTATTGAGGAGAGAGTACAGAAGGGGAAACTGTGCCCATGCACAAGTTTGGTTTTTAACAAGGATCCCTACAAGAGCCTATGGTTTTCTCCTCATGTCCTGAGAGCACTCACCGACTGCAGAGTCACCCCCGTCCAACAGCCGTCCTGCTGTGACAGAGCCTTCCGTGACCAAATGCAAAGGACACTCGGGATAATTTTCCAACCGTTTATTCACTTTATGTGCAGGTGTCCTATGACACTGATATTTCCACAGCACATCCCCTGAGCCATGGAGAATCCTAGAACAGCCTAGGTTGGAAGGGACCTTAGAGACCATCTACTCCAACCCCCTGCCATGGGCAGGGACGTCTCTCAACCAGCCCAGGTTGCTCCAGGCCTCATCCAACCTGGCCTTCAACATCTCCAGGGAGGGGGCAGCCACAACCTCTCTGGGCAATCTGTTCCAGTGTCTCGCCATCCTCACACTGAAGAATTTCTTCCCAAGATCCAATTGAAACCCATTCTCCTTCAATTTAAACCCATTTCCCCTTCTCCTGTCGCTGGACACTCTTGTGCAAAGTCCCTCCCCAGCCTCCCTGTAGGTCCCTTCAGGCACTGCAGGCAGTGATAAGGTCCCCCTGGAGTCTTCTCTTCCCCAGCTCCCTCAGCCCATCCTCGGAGCAGAGCTGCTCCAACCCCTGGGTCAGCTTTGTGGCCTCCTCTGGACTCATTCCAACAGCTCCATGTCCCGCTCATGGTGGGGACACCAGAACTGGACACAGGATTCGAGGTGGGGTCTCACCAGAGCAGAGCAAAGGGGGAGAATCCCCTCTCCTGCCCTGCTGGCCACAATCCTCTGGGTGCAGCCCAGGACACGGTTGGCCTCTGGGCTGCACTAGCGCCCTGCTGGCTCAGGGTGAGCTTCTCGTCCATCAACACCCCCAAATCCTTCTCTTCAGGGCTGCTGCCCAGTTTGTGTTTGTGCCTGGGACTGGCCCGACCCAGGGGCAGGACCTTGCCCTGTGACTTGTTGAAGCTCCTGCAGTTTGCCCTGGCCCATTTCTCCAGCCTGGGGAGGTCCCTCTGGATGGCAGCCCTGCCCTCAAGTGACTCCACTGCCCCACACAGCTCTGGGTTTTTGGAAACTTGCTGAGGGTTTACTCGATGCCGTTGTCTGTGTTGCTGGCAAAGATGTTGAACATCTTTGTTCTGGGCCCAGAACAGAGCCCTGAGGAAGAGCAGCACATTCGCTGGACAAGGGCTGGGACACGAGCTGAGGTCTCAGCACAGCCAGATGCAAACCTGAGCTCCACTTTCTCCACAAAACCATTCTTAAGAATGAACTAAAGAAATCAGGATTTCTCAGTGACATCACGTAGATACTCCAATGCTAATATATAAAACAGATGCATCTACCCTACAGTTGTTGTTTGGGTAAGGAATTTCCTTTTGATGCAAAACTCCCTCAGAAACCCCTTCTAACCACCGTTACTTCATGCTGCCAAGCAATCGAAGCATGCAAGCTGGATTCTCTCCAGATTAAATGAATCTCAAGACACTTTCCTTCTGATAAACATCAAATCACACTCCCATTCCATGCAGACAAAGCTAATGTCATTATAGTATTGCTTTGTGTAGAAATCAAAGTGTTCTGTGTTAAGACGAGGAACGCAGCTCTAATCTACACCTTTTTTATGTGTTTAGACATAAGAAAACAGGAAATTCCCATCATAGTTTGAATTAATAATTTCAAAAAGAGAGAATGAATCCATCTCCAGACCATACCTAATCTTCAACAGAACTGGATTCTTTGTGCCATACAGACTTTTACACACAAGTAATATTCTTTTTAAATATATACATTTATGTGTTACAGATCCCATGTTCTTATTAGATACGTATGCCTGATTTCTATTCCTCATGAAATAGAAACTCAAATGAACTTGTGATCGGAAAATTTTACTCAGCTATTATACGCAGATAATTACTTGGATGAATGTTGAAGCCCTAAAACTTTTGCATCTTACTTTTAAGTATCTCCTACTGTCCCAGATTTTCTTCTAGGCAGTTAAAGAAACATTAACACTTTTATTTTCTAACAGCTTCTTCTGTACCCCATATCTTGCTGACCTGGCCTTCCAGTGCCTGCTTGTTTGCACTGGCCCTGGAACGAGATGTCCTATATCTGAAAAATAACATCACTGCAGCAGAGTTTCATGTGTTCTAAACCGATTAGACACACAAGCTATGTTACACCAACTGTGGCTAAAGACAATTAAGGTACAGTCATACAATGAGGGCTTTTACGAAAGTCTCCCAACGTCAGATATAAGCGCAGGGGTCTCCTGGGGCACAGACTCGCAAGAACCAGACTACCAGGAGTAACCCTGTGAGAAAGGTGTTTTAGGTAATAACGCAGTACTTTTTATAGAGTCTTTACAAACTCTATCGCCAAAACCTGAGAAGAGGCAGCAGTGTGAGAAGCAGTAAGCCTGAGGGCCTGTTCTCAGAAGCGGGCTGGCAGCTTTCTTGCAGTTCACAGGAAAAGGAACGCAGCAAAGTGCTTCGCACAACAGGACCGCTAATACAGGGGCACTGGGATAACAGCAGCACCTGTCTACGATACCCACTTTTTCACCACTGCTTGAATCTTATCTTAAGAGATCCAATATCCTGGGCTGTAGAAAAATCCTTTTGAAACTTGTATTTGTTCTTAACAACACAGACTCTTGTTCTCCAAAAAGCTTAACACCTGCTTTCACATCTCTCTCTGTAGTTCGGGCCCCTGTCCCGCCCGGTGCTGTAACAGGAGCTGGAGGTACGCATCACCTCTGGCCCGCACGCCCACATCAATCTTGCTAATGTGATTAGAGACACCATGTAAACTGTCTACGGCATATATGAAAATTCTCAGGTCATCGTATTTCCATTGCAACCAAGGGCCACGCTAACTAGATTAGACACTTGCAAGCACCGGAGCACATACTGCCTTCACTTTGCCTTCCAGATTCAACATCCAGCAGAAACTGTGACCAATATCCAACAAAAACTGGTGCTGTGGTTGACAAAAAAATCAACCGATTCATGAATGCAATAAATATTTCAATAAGCAATTATTTAAGAAGTATTTATCAAAACACTTATTGAAAATACTGCAACATTGTAGTATGTTATTGAAATATTTCAGTATTTCAAACGCTGAGTATGTACTGCAGCCTAGTTTCATACCTCATAAGCTGACTGACTTTTAGAGTATATGACATGAGCTATCCATACATCCAGCATTTCTTTCATATACAAACACCACAAAGCCTGCACACGCACAACTCCTCAATGAAATGGCAGGGGAGGTCCTACCAGTACGTAAGTCAAGTCCAGCTGCTGTTAGGCTTAGCCACATAGTTTTAAAATCCATTTGTGCACAGTTCAGTGAACTAAAATCCAAATTTTCGTGCTGCCTACTGGTAACTGGTTTCGTCTCTCTGTAAACATTCATGCCATGAAAACTAAATTCAGATAAACAGATAGATTAGAGGTACCCGTCACCAGAATGAATATGAACATATAAGAACAAAAGCAAAGGCTTATTTGTGCAGTTTTGTCTGCAAGAGTCTGCATGCACCGAGCAGTATTCATAGGACTTCTTGTAAAGTCAGACTGCTAGCCTGATTTTTGATGTAAAAATACTTGCTAAGTTTTTCACCATATTAAGCTGACACACACTGAATTGACCTTGATCAGCTTGGGATTTTAAACTCCTAAAAGTTACTGATTTTTCCACTCCATATATGCCTAACTGAATTTTGCAGGTCTTCAATGCTAACCCAGTATTTCTATTATTTTATGTGGAAACCAACATTTGTTGTCCTTGAGAACTTGAATAATTTCCCTTGACTGGAGCAGAATTGATGTTACTATCGGATGAGCCAGTTTTCACAGAACAGTATTTATTTTAGAAAAAAGGTCCAAAAGCAATCCTGTATTAAAAGATGATTCCGATCCTCAAAATTTCCTGAAGGGTGATGCTAAATGTTAAAAACAGATTTAAATTTTACTCTAGGCTATATAGTAAGAGGAGGCATATTTTCACACAGAAGCACAGAAGCACATGTCCCCTGTCTCAGCCACAAGCGGCTGATACTGAGGGTGTTCACTGATGAATTCTCCAAGCTGTGCAGTCTGCAGCGCACAAACAGCATTTTAAAACTGAAGACAAACTGCTAATTCTTGAAACAGTTGGGTTTTGTTCTCCTGATAAAATTTGATAAGAAACACTATCTTTTGCTATGGACTTTTAAAATCGGATCATAAGACAATACACCAGAGCTGGGCTGTACAAAACCCCGGGTAGCTGGCTGGCCAATATACCTCTGCAAATGAGCAATTCATTGCCTGTTAGCTCCAGGACATACCTTTGTGTTTGAAATTAGGATGACTAAGGGACTGTCAGTATAAAAAAATCACAGAATCACAGAATACTGGAGGTTGGAAGGGACATATGGAGATCACCCAGTCCAACCCCCTGCCAGAGCAGGGTCACCCAGGGCAGCCACACAGGAACGCGTCCAGGCGGGTTTGAAAGTCTCCAGAGCAGGAGACTCCACACCCTCTCTGGGCAGCCTGGGCCAGGGCTCCGGCACCCTCACAGCCAAGAAGTTTTTGTGGAACCCCCTGTGCTCCAGCTTGCACCCGTTGCCCCTTGTCCTGTCAGTGGGCATCCCTGAGAAGAGCCTGGCTCCGTCCTCCTGACACGCCCCCTTGACATATTTATAAGCATTTAAGAGGTCACCCCTCAGCCTCCTCTTCTCCAAGCTGCAGAGCCCCAGCTCCCTCAGCCTTTCCTCATAAGGAAGATGCTCCACTCCCTTAATCATCCTAGTTGCCCTGCGCTGGACTCTCTCCAGCAGTCCCCTGTCCATCTTGAGCTGAGGGGCCCAGAACTGGACACAATATTCCAGATGTGGCCTCACCAGGGCAGAGCAGAGGGGCAGGAAGACCCCTCTCGACCTACCAGCCACCCCCTTCTAACACACCCCAGGAAGCCGTTGGCCTTCTTGGCCACGAGGGCACACTGCTGGCTCATGGGCATCCTGCTGCCCACCAGGACCCGCAGGTCCCTTTCCCCTGCGCTGTTCTCCAACAGCTGACAGTGCTCTCTGTTCCCTCATCCAGGTCGTTGATGAATATATTGAACAGGGCTGGTCCCAGCACTGACCCCTGAGGGACCCCACTAGATCCAGCCTCCAGCCAGACTCTGCCCCAGTGACCACAACTCTCTGGCTTCTTCCCTTCAACCAGTTCCCAACCCACCTCACTACCCGACCAGCCAGACCACACTTCCTCAGTTCAGCTGCGAGGATGCTGTGGGAGACGATGTCAAACGCTTTGCTGAAATCCAGATAAACGACGTCCACTGCACGGTCAAAGAAGGGTAAGTGAGAGAGAAAGAGGAGGGATGAAATTCAATATATCAAGCAAAAAGTAATCCATACTGCTAAGTAGCAGCAGCTCTAACCATGGTGGTAGAAAACTGACACCAAGAGCTTATAAACAGCCACTAGAAAAAGCCAAACTTTTTGAAAGACTTAGGTCCAGATTTTCCTTTCATAAACGATCACAAAAATAACCAGACTTTCCTTCCAATTCTTTCTAAGCTACACATATACAGTATATAGAAGTCAGACAATTAATGCATAAACACCTGAAAATACTGTAAACACATGACAATGGGTTAAGAATGTTCAGTAAGCTTGACACGGGATTCAGAAGAAGTAAGATCAAAATAAAATCCCCAAGAACCAGAATGTTAAAAAAAACAAAGACTTGACAGTGAGAATATTAAATACTGGAAAATTGCCCCAAGGAGAATTAAGACCATTTAAAACCAGAAAATACAATTCTAAGTATACAATAAAACAGAGGATAGAAAAATTAGGCTAATTAGCACAGCATTTTGATTGTTTTCCCTGTGAACTTTCTATGCGTTAAGAGAGATAATGTTTATTCCACGTGTTTGCTGCGGAAATTCAGATCTGAGTAACGGACGAGCAGTGGGAATTCCATTCTCTTACACACTCTTCGAACTCCACAGCAACAACTGCCGCTGTGGTGAGCAACAGCCGCAGTATCTCGCGCAGCACAGCATTGTAAGGGGAAACGATGCTTCTCTTCTGACCTGGCACCAGAGCCTATACTATCTCGAGCTGCCTCAGTGAAACCAGCCACTGAGGGAACTCTCCAGCCTGTCTGCAGGTGGCAGGTCTACACGTGCTGTACAAAAAGTGAGGGAGCAGGGAACAGCTGGTATTTTTGCACTCCCGTGACTGTTTCTGAACTCACAGATGCAACAAAAGGAAATTTCTTAGCTCAGAGGGTTGAGTGTGGTGCTTGAAACACGAAAGGTCGCGGGTTCGATTCCCGTTCGGTTCTCACGTGTTGCCTGACCTAGTCGAGAGGTGGCGTCCCTGCCCACAACAGGGAGGTTGGATTAAAATGATCTCTAAGGTCCCTTCCAGCCCAGGCCATTCTATGATTCTTGGGCTGCTTCTTGACCCAGATCTGGTTATATCTTTCAAACCTATATTTAGAGTACTCCTTGCATATCTCCTTACAGTAAAATGAAATATCATGGGGTAGAAACTGCTCCTGTACCATCAGGTTAAAACAAGGGAGAGCCAGCTGAGCGCCTGCCCTCCCAAGCTTCTGGTGGAGTTCGGTTTCTCCTCCCTATGCAACGTCATTAATCAGTGCAGATTACCCAGACTGAAGAATACATTACACCATTGTGCAGAAGAACATCAGCATTATTAACCAAAACAGAAAGAGTGGAATACCCCAGAATCAGAACCGATATACTTCAGCGGGAAGGCTGAACTCAACTTTCTGATGCAATTCAGCTCAAAAGCTTCTCTTGCTAAAACTAGTTTTGAAAAGAGCACGACATCAACTAAACAGAGAGTTTATCAAAACACACTGGGGTTTGTTTCTGCTCTGGTTTTTTGGATCTCAAGTAGCTAGTGCAACACTTTTTTGCAGTTACCATACATAGACGTGGTTTTCTTTGAGAAGTTCTGTTTTCTTTCACCTCCATGCACACGTCTATCTAAGTTTTACTTTCATGTACTAACACAAAGCATCATGCCCAGAAGTAGATTAATGTTTCCAGGACAAAATTTCATAATGAAGACTGGACAGTTCTCAGACTTACCGGTATAGTTAAAAGGAAAAATCAAGATTTTAAAATGAGATATTTCAGTATATTCCAGTCTCATGATACTAATGATGCAGTTATCTTCCAGAAAATCTAGTGCTTTGCAAGTAAAGCAGAATGCCCCAGCCCGCAGTTTGTTAATACACCTCTCAAATTACGTAAGCACAAAATTTTATTACTTTTATACAATTCCAAGGCAGCTTAAAGCTTGTCTTTAACTTCGTAATATCCAAATGCACCTGACTCACTTTGAAGTGCATCTTTCTTTCAATGCAGTAATGGATATTGAGACGTAAGGGGGAAAAGTACAACCCAGATACGTTTGATGGTTCCTTCAAGGTTATTTCTTACGTAATATGGGAGCCTTAGAGGGCTCCCTCCTTGCCTGATCAGCCCAAACCTGCTGCTTGCCCATCTGAATCCAAGAAGCTTTTATGGTTGTATTTTGGGGATTGTTTTAAGGCATTCCGATGATGATTAAGATCCATTATGGTTACAATACTGCATTTTTTTAAAGTAAGTTCAAGGTGTGACCAACCAGCTGGACCTTAAAAAATTTAGACCCAAAACAGCACCACCAAACCCACGAACAAAACTACACAAACAGAAGGCACGGGTCATGGCCACGCAATGGTACGCTATCACGCATTGCTATTCAAAGAATAAACAAGTCCTCTCTTGGCTCTCATGCAATAATAATTTCAGGACATCGTCATTTCAGTCCCTGCATTTAAGGACACATATTATGTTTTCAGTGTATTTCACAACCTGCTTACAAATGACATTTTTCCCATTGTTTCAAAAAAATTCAAGTTTTGCGCAAACCGAAATCTTCCCCTAGAATATATTGCTTTGGCTCAAAATGACAAAGGCGAGCCAAACCGATTTGCACTTCCCCGTTTCACTTCAATGCTGAAATATTCTTTTTCACTGGAATTTTAAAAATTCTTTTGAAATGCTAATACTATTACAATCACACATATTGTTTTAAGTTTGGACAATACTGACCCCAAATACTATAATACTTTAATTACTTGCAAAATTGTCCAGTTTTTCCATTTTTGTTCACACTTGGAATGCAAAGGGTCAGAATGTTAACGTTGCGACACAAAGCAACCCTCTGCCTAAGAGATACAGAGCAGAAAGTGATGCAGTCCCAACGGAGACGAGCAGCAAGCATCATCACAACACCGGCCAGATTTTACACGATCATGAACCTGTTGGTTACTTACAGATGCTTTAGCTCTTGCCTGCAGTGTTGCAGCACCTCATACACATTACACACAGCCCACGAGATATAAAAGGGTCACTATAAACCGCATTTTAGAGTCAGGAGCTGGAGAAATATTAACTTTCACACTGTTAGATAGGGAATCCATGGAAGCCAGAACTCCAGTTGAGCATCCCTCCAGCCCAGCACACCAGCTCCAGCGCCTTATGGCCCGTCCCCATGATCCGGAGCTCTGCGCACGGGGCCCACGGCGCGGCCCTGCCTCTGCCCAGATTGGCGTTTGGGGCGTTATTCATAATTTTATTACTTCGCTTGATCAAAGTCAGGGACTAGATGCTGACTTTCTCGCTGTTTTGGCAGCACTGTCGGAGGAACTTGAAATTATTAAGCAGATGTTCTGCAGCAGAACGGGGGGCTTGCTTTGCTCTAATGAGATGCAGTATTTGTTACAATGAAGGAAATTGCTTGCGGATTTGCTATAATGCATTTTACATACAGCAGGTCACATTTATATTGAACAAATGGAAAAACAAACCACAGTAAAAGTCTGTACGACTTTTCAGATCAGATGATGTCACCCGACTCGAAAAAAAAGACCAGACTCAACTTTTTGAGGTCTGTTTCTGTTTTTATACTTGATATCCACTTCAGCGGTGTAATGGATCCAAACGGCTCTTTGTGATCTCCCTCCAGAGGGATCGCCGCACCGTTTCAGCAGAACCAACCATCGCGAGTCGCGTCTCAGCATTTTTAGGCCTCTGACCAGAATTATTCAGAAGCAGGTCCCCTCTCTCTGTAGGTATATGAGGAAAGTTAACACACAGTTTCTCTGGCTCTTTCAAACTTCAATTTTAAATCTGGGGTGTTTGGATTTAAATTCAGAGTTATAGAGTGCAATGGGGAAAGCAAATTAACAAATTCACAAGTTGGCTCTGTGGACCAATGCCAGAGATTTGTATCTATCTGGGTGCAAGGGGGAGGACTGATCCAGAAAAATATTAGCAAGAATTGCATCTCCTCTGTAAAAGACCTCAAACTGTGGCTTAGATATTTATTATGCGTTGTGCTTATAAAACTTCCAAGATGTCTAATGGAAACAGAGCACAATAGAAGCCAGTTCTGCTTTTCATTTTATATACCACCACTGGGAATCTCTTTCTTCTGATGTTCATCCATATTATAAGCTTTCTTTCACAGCGGGTAAGATTTTCCTTGCTTTGAAAATAGTAATTCATCATAGCAAGAAGGAATATCAAGCATATATAAACGCCAGTCCAACTACTTATGCTGTATAAATTGGTAAAATCTTTTTTAATTCCCTTCATAGCACTCAGCGCTACCAAAAACCTCCATTCTAAACATTAACAGAATACTCCAGAAACACAGAAGTGCCTGCATTTAAATAAGCGTGTGCCGCGCAGGCACTCACACTCACCCAGCAGTTACATCGCCGGGAGTCATAAACTCCGTGCTCCTTCGAAATACTGGGAGATGAAGTTGGAAACTGTCAATCCGAGAGTTTTTTAAGGAACGCCACATCAGGCTGCAATACTTAACCCTTATGAACCCTCTGTAGCAGCTCATCTTCACAAGCTCCCATCCCTCCCCCACTCTTGAAGTCTTGCACAGACGAAGACTGAGCTTGAGGAGTCTCAGTACTCGGCTCGAGCCACCCTGCAAAGGAAAAGATAAAGTCTTCTCACTTGTATCCTCTTTCTGCGGAAAGAGGTTTTATCAGAATAAGAGAGGCTTCAGCAAACGACGTTTACCTCGTGTTTGCCACAGGCTGAAGGTATGGCTGTTACCAGTTAGCATGTTTTAGGGATGAACTGTTCCGCAGCAGTGACTCACGAGGACGTCCTAAGCTTTACCACTCCTGTGCTCAGAGGCCGACAGCGGGACAGTCCCCCCAGGAGCAGCCCAGGCACCCCTGTGACCTGGTAACCCTGCAATTACAGCCTTACCCCGGCGAGCTGGGATTTTCTAGTTTGGGAAAAAACTGCTCATGCTTTGAGTGCCTTACACCATGCTTAAATGCCAATCACCAATAGCCATCTACTTTTAAAGCACAGCAGCAAAAGACTCTCTAGATCTGAAACCAAACATCGTCCAAACTCCAGCAGGTTTCCTAAGCTGTTCAGCTAGCCACAACTTGGGGCTCAGGAACTCACAGCACCTTTGAGAACTGGATCAAAGCTTGGCGAGCACATCTGTCAACTCTTTCAGAACCCTTGGGTGTAACCCAATCAGGTAAAATCCACAAATCTACCTTTTCAGTATATGTAGGTGTTTACTTCTAACATCCATACAATTCCACAGGAAAAAACACTAAGAAAATAGAAATTTGCATCTAAATATTCCAGGACGTGAAAGTGCAAGTCCTACTGCTGAGAGTGTGCAAAAGCAATTTTTGAGTACAAAAATGGAAACCACGAATATAAATGTTTAGATTCACATCTGACTCCCTGAAGTTAATGTTATCTTTCCTTTTCTATCAGCTGATACTGGAACAGGCTCAAAATGAACAAACTGTAAATGAAAAGTATCTTAATATACAATTCTTTCAACATAATGAAATCAGTCTCCCAAAGCAGAACATAGAATCCTAGAATGTCTTAGGTTGGAAGAGACCTTAGAGATGATCTAACACAGCCCCCTGCCATGGGCAGGGACACCTCTCAACCAGCCCAGGTTGCTCAGGGCTCATCCAACCTGGCCTTGAACATCTCCAGGAAGGGGGCAGCCACAGCCTCTCTGGGCAATCTGCTCCAGAGTCTTGCCACCCTCGCACTGAAGAATTTCTTCCCAAGATCCAGTCGAAACCCATTCTCCTTCAATTGAAATCCATTTCCCCTTGTCCCGTTGCTGGACACTCTTGCGCAATGTCCCTCCCCAGCCTCCCTGTAGGTCCCTTCAGGCAGTGATAAGGTGCCCCGGAGTCTTCTCTTCCCCAGCTGAACAACCCCAGCTCCCTCAGCCTGTCCTCGGAGCAGAGCTGCTCCAGCCCCTGGGTCAGTTTTGTGGCCTCCTCTGGACTCGTTCCAACAGTCCCTCTCACGGTGGGGACACCAGAACTGGATGGCAGGATTCGAGGTGGGGTCTCACCAGAGCAGAGCAAAGGGGGAGAATACCCTCTCCTGCCCTGCTGGCCACACTCCTCTGGGTGCAGCCCAGGGCAGGGTTGGCCTCTGGGCTGCACGAGCGCCCTGCTGGCTCAGGCTGAGCTTCTCATGCCTGGCACAGAGGTAAGGCTGACTGGTCTGTAGTTCCCCGGGTTATCTTTGCTTCCTTTTTTAAAGATGAGGGTTATGTTTCCCCTTTTCTAATCTGTGGGAACCTCACCAGACTGCCAGTACCTCTCAAATATGATGGCTAGTGGCCTATGGGAGAGAGTCTGTATTTACTACGACCCTTTTATTGCTATATTCTCTAGGAGTTACTTCAGTGTTGGGAGGTTTTTTAAGCTAGGAATACTTATACTCTATTTTCTTCCTATGCCTCAGTTGTCTGTGCATTTTTAAATATGAAGAGGATATTCACTAGGCATTTTTCATGGTTAATTGACTCGCACTGCACAGAAGGTGGCATTTAAAATCAGGAATACTTGTTTTAAAAAATAGAAAATTGTACAAGAAACACGTTGAATAAGTATTTCACACATTCAACAACAAAGATGGAACACATGTTGATAATCCTTCGCTTAACTGTTGCCCTGTTTATTCAACATTCCCCAAAGTTAACGTCTAACATGTTAAAATGATTACACAGTCTCGACCTTGGAGCTCTGTTTTATTCTCCAGACTATTGCTTGGATCTGGGAGACATGGCAGGATTGCTGGGGGTTGTGCAAGAAGTACACACACCTGCAAAACACTGTAAGCCCTAAGTTTTCCCCCATCCTAGTACATTATGCTACAAGAAATGGTTGCGCAGATCTACGCGACCAGGACTCCGAGGACTACAACCGTAAAACTCATTAAAAATAGTTCCTTTGTGAAGCTGTAAAATACATCTGTTCTGACCATCCAAGCCTGCTTGTGCCTGTCTGCTACCAAAGGAATCTGCCACCAAAAAGAACAAATTTAGCAGAATTCAGACTTTTTTCATATCCCAAAAGAGGTGTAGGAATAAGGAAAGGATGCCCTCTTTATATTGGTGCTTTCCTATAAAGAAGTTAAAGGAAGTGAAAGATTTTGATCCAACAGCAAAAGCAAATTTTTGGAGTGACATTTGTCTCTGAAGCTCAACAGAGGACTCTTCCCATGGACAACAGGAGTAAAAAAAATATGCTATTATCTCAAAACTGACTAACGCATCCCCAAAGCACTGAATTCTACATGTGTGCTTGTATACAGCAACCATGCCAATGCAAAAAGCACTGAAAAGTGTGAGACAAACCTCCCTTTTGATAAGACAGTCTTGAGACTTCATCAGCCCCCCTGTTCTCTCCCTCATCTTGAAAAACCAAACATGCAGAAGGATCTGATGCTACAAAACGAAATGGAGATTCAAAGAAGTTGTAATTCTACCACTGGGCAGGGCTGCCACACAAGCCTTGCTAGAACTGCCAAGAAAGAGGAATCAGCGTTATCATTAATTCCTAATGCACCCAGGGCAGTGATTTTGGCTCTGAGAAAGTTGTGCTTGGCACAAGATCCAAAACAGAGAACACAGAGGAGATGGAGACCAACCTCTGAAATTGCCCGAGGCTGACAAAGTTCCTAGGGTATGTGAGTTTAAAGCAACCTTGCTCCATGCTCATTTTTACTGCTGGATAATCACTTCCACAACTAGACCCTCCGATTCCTGGGAGGTCTCTGCATCTAAGGTATTCCCTTTATACAAGCCCAATCACTCCCCAAATCTTAGCTGACAGCTAAGTTGGACATTGGGAATGCTGTGATAAAGTTCGGGGTTTGTGGATCAAAGTATTCCATTGATTCATTTTTATAGGGTGGCGGTGTTTCTTTTTAAAAAAATAATAATAATTTCTGAATATTGGGTATCTGCATGTTGTTCCAAGGGCCACTAACTGGTAAAAAAAAAAACTAAGGAAATCCAACAAAGATTTTGTTTACTCATTTTCAAAAGACCAAATAAAATCAGAGAATATTGCAACAGGACGGAGTTGCTCACACTGTGGGTCTGCATTTGCATGGCACTTCTCAGAGATGCTCGTACAGCATCAGGCAATTTGTTGATGCTGCAGACACGAATACTGACCTGAGCCAATGGAGGTCTGACTGCTGGTACCAGGTGGAGGGAGTCAAGACAAATTTTACCAAAGTAGGTTGAAAAGGATCTAGACCACTCACACACGTGCTCTGCAAAAACCAAGCCTTCCGTCTACATTCCATTGTAGCCTAACAATCTCCATTACTAAACAATCCGGACACAACTTTGCTTCTAAATCTGAGCCTGAAAGGCACAACACCCGTCCTTAATTTTCTGCCCCACCAAAAGAACTAAAAAGAGCACTTTGAAATGAGGGTGCAGTTCCTTCTGAGATGTACACCCAACTCGTTACTACAACTAGGGAGGTCAGATACTCTAAAATAGAGCAATAAATATTGGTCACCTGGATACAGAAGACAACAGCTCTTCTACAGCAAAGCCAGGCTAAATTTATCTACACCCTGTAAGATGAGAACAGACATAAGCTTCTCAGCTGATCTCCTTTCTCTTACTTCCTTGTCTTTTTAAAAACACGTTCTGCTTACGTGGTTTACATTCAAGTCCACTTCGGAGTGTCCCAAGTTCACCGCTGAACGATCACACGCGATGGACGCCGTTTCCCATTTTCCTAAAGGCACTGACAGCCCCTTCCAATTCCTGAGGCTTCATCCAGGTGTCCATCTCTAAACACTGAAACCTTCATGCTCTCATCCCTCTGAGCCCGTTTCCCCCTCCAAATTGCAAATGTGGGGAACTTGAGGTACGCGCAAGGAACCATGACAACAGGCGGTGCATGTGAGCGGTTAGAGGGAGACAGCCGCCTTCGTACGCTTCACACTGCTTAGAACAGCACAGTTAAAAATACGCATGTCTGACTACTTGAACTGTAACAAAAGACAGAATCCCAGGTAAAAGCCAGGCTCTGATACCACTAAGCATCTTACAATTGCAAGTCAAAACCTGTATATTAATAAAATTACACACAAAGAATAATTATAAAAGCTCAGTTGCCATGTGGAAGCATTATATATATATATATATACACACACACACAAAAGTATCTAAGCATGCATTTTTATTAAAGTCTTCTATAGAAGTAGTTACATATTTCTGTAATACACAGGATATTTACAATTTCCAGGTCAAGCTCAACACAACAGATGTTCAGGAAGCAGATTTATTGATGAAGTCAAAGAAATACCTCAGATACTTTAGCGTGGCCATACTTTTAAAGCTTTGCAACGTTCCATCTGCTTTCCCTTGTGATCCATTCACAAACCAGGAATAAATAAAGCGGGGAAAAGGGACACATATAAAGGTACTTCTTGTTCTACCGCATTTGTATAAACTCTAGTCTCATAAGCAAGCAACATTTCCAAGAGGTCTCAGTTACGAATGAAATGGAATTTCCACCAACGTGTGAAAAATGCGTACTTCACTGCGTCAGGCAGAATTTCCAACGAATCTAAAGGAAATCAGAGCTCATATTCCACCAGAATTCAAGAGGAATTTTATGCCTTCTGTGCTCCTCTCAATGTCAGGTATATGCTTCAGGATGACTTATCTTGTAACTAATCTGCTACTGGCTTCCTGTTCAGTTTAATGTTACTCGTTCGCTAAGTAATTGCTCCTGGAACAGCCAGAGACTAAGACTGATCCAACTTAAAAGCAGTCCATGGAGAACCAGAAAAGACCAAGCAAAGGAACTTGCAGTACGTCTCCTCTGTCAACTCAAGCAGTAGTGGCAGACCTGAAGCCATCGGTTCTCATAAACCACAAAACAGGACAAAGTTTTCACTGGGTTTTTCCGAATTTATTTCCTGAATCTCAAACTGCCAGACCGTAACGCCGAAGAACAGCGCACGTGAAACGTCCCCGTGAACAGCGTGTGGAAGAGAATGACATCAGCAGAGCTGTGTAACATTCAACTGAAAGGCACAGACTTAAACTTTTGGGTTGCAGAAAGGAACTGAGACCAACTCCTGGACAGCGGGTTTTTATTACACACATACTACAAACAAGGAATAGGATGAGTGGCAATAAGCCCTTTGGGGCCTCCCTTACTAAACATACGCAAGCATGAATTCTCTAATTTCCCTAAACTAGAAGTCCCGCTTCAGTTAACCTGAAAAGATGACACAAATGTTATATTTCTCTGTGTATATAACAAAATTTACAATGCTTCTAAGGACGGTTTTATACCAAGATGTGAAAAAAAAACCCTCTAACACTGGTCACTGAATGAATGCTTGCACTAATAACGTGTATATAAACACGTTATGTATAATCTGTTTATGTACATGTCACAATTCTAACAGAATAAGAAAGAACCACTGAAAACAAGTATAGTATATCCAGGGTTGGCCCAGAATATTTGTTGATTTTAACATTACACAACACCTGATAGGTCAAATTTATATCTGGGCCCAAAACTTACTGAAAAATTATTTGTGCACATTCAGTAGCGATATAAAAGTAGTCACACGTAGTAACAGAAAACTTAAAAGCAACACGTAGAAATCTGACAAGGCTGCTTGTCAGAGTTTTGATGGGCATTTAGCAGCCTTACAAACACTCACAGAAAGGGATGTCCTGAGGTTCACTAGTTCTGGTGGATGATTTCTGTAGATCAACTGAACGGAAAATGCTCAGCAAAGCGTTTAATTGCTGACACTTCAGAACTGAATAAGTGCTCCCTCACAAGTCTGTATACCCTTGTCTGCACAAAGCTCGAGCAAACGAGCCAAAACCTCCTAAAATATCAGCAAAACCACTCCATGCCTACAGCTGCTGGTGGAGGAGCTGCCCTGGAGCAGGAGGGAGCAGGGGCCTCTCCCCGCACTCTGCACAGCCCTTCGGCGTCCGGCCGCTATCTGCCAGCAACAAATTATTTAAACAGCTTGCAAGATCTAAGCATGGCTCTGTTCCTAGAAACTCGTCCGGCTTCATACAGTGTTCTAAGCCAAAGATATCTTGACTCTACCAAGTGGAACTAAATCATCTGCACGGCCACCACTGCGATGATCCTTCGGCCACGGCCTCATTGCTGTTACTGCCCTTGGTAGCCAGCGGCCAGTGAGTTCCAACCCAACCTACAGCTGCCATTGTAAAATAACACAGAGATCTGAAACAGCAAGAATTCCTGCTGCCGGTGCCATGACGGTAAACAAGCCTGCTGCGCCGCAAACAAACGCATTCACCTGAACGGGGAGCACTGAAACCAGAGCTGGTTTTCAACAAAAAGCAAACCAAACCATCATTTGCTTGGTGTCAAGTCTGCATTTGAGAAAACTCCCCATTAAAGTTTTACTCTAAAATAACAAAAGGAAAAGAATTCAAAAAAGGAAAGAGAGCAATTTCCATGAACATTTGGTATTTCTCTTACTATGAGGGAAGGGGGCAAAGCCTCAGTACCTTTTAGGGGCAAATTATGTCTGACTTTCAGTGAACCAGGCTCTGATTTGCAAAAACCTATTTGTTGCTCTTTCTTGGAACGAAACGAGAAAATGCTCCAACTGTGCAGCATCTTTCTGCTTGTAAATAGCTACGTTTAAAAGAAAGAATAAAAGCAAGTCCCCAAAGAACACATTTTTAGCTACAGCAGTTTTTACACCCTGGAGGTGCAATCACAGCTCCTCCAAGACTTCAAAGCCCTCTTCCACTCAGGAGCAGGCGGCTGCCCTTGCCGAGTATGGCGCCGAATTGCAGCAGAGGCTGGGAAAGCCACGAGTCCCCACACTCGAATTGAGCAGAGCGGGCAGTGCGGAGCCAAAGCGTGCTCCTGCGCCTGCAGGTGATCCAGATTTTCTGCAGTCGTCGCTTTGGAAACGCTGCACTTGACAATGTATTTGGGATGTGTAACAGTATCCAGCTGTCCTCCTGAAGGCAAAATGTCAGACAGATATCTTCCTGGAGAGGACTTCACTTCTTCTTTAACCTCACACAGGATTTCTGACCAAGAAAATCTGCAGTTGCCTCTCTCCTCTCAAAAAATGTGGTTATTTTTCACTGAGAGACTCCTGCGGTCAGCTCCCCACCGAGTTATCCTTTTTGATGCATCAACAGGTTTTCTCCTTTCAACAGATTCTTTTCATACAGCCATCCAAGTATCACTTTAGGTTGTGAATTTTTCGCCACAATAAAAAAATAAGAGTAAGCCGAAATAGAGAGTTCAAATCCAAAAGATCAATTATCAGAACGATTAAAACCTTCATTACTTCTGTAGATCTAAACTTCCTTACAGGTTTTACGGTCACGTCACTGTGATGTTTTCCCTCTTTCACAATGGGATCCTTCCTCTCAAATCCTCACCTTAAAGTCATTATGTGCTCTTGGGTCTCCACCACAAACCAGGGTTTTTTCATTAAATACTCTAAATTCGTAGGATTTACTTACAGTCCCTTTAATACAGCTTTTTTAATAAAGACAGAGGTTTGTGTTGGAGCAGTAGCAGATAAAACTCGGCTTAGAAATGCAGCTGCAGCAACCCGAACCAGGGAGAAATAAAAATACGTGTATTTTTAAAAAACAATAATAATTACACTTAACTCGCCATCAAGATGGGGCTGTAAATTACGGTTTAGCTGCCCTTATTGATCCAACATAAACATCAGGAGCAAGCTGTGCTATGCAGAGGAGGGAAAAAGAACTGATCGTGACACGGTTTAGATTCCCCCGAGTCATCTTTCCTGGCACGGGGCAGAGTGAGTCAGAGCTGCTGTGTAGGACGCGAAGCGGAGGTGGGTTCAGCTGGCTCAGCGCTGGCGGCGTCTTGTCACCAGCAGTTTGAAGAGGGGTGCCCCAAAACTAATCCATCCGAAGTCTCTGGGGCCATGTTATGGGAAAGAAGTCGCGCTCTCCAGGGAATACGCTTCAGCCACGCGTGTGCTGGGGTACCGAGCTCTCTGATCTGCTGAAATGCGCGGTACGAGTGGTACAGCTCTGAAAGTGCCTTTTGGACAACTTCGCAATGCTGAAGGGGAGTTAATTAAAAGCACAGTGCATACTGAACGTTCACAATTTGAGAAAAAAATAAGAGGTATAGCTCTGCAAGTCTTCACTGTACCCACAACAGATAAAACTAGGACTGAGGCATGACTATATGAGAAGCAAACATTATTAGATCAATTAGGAGTTGGATATAAACCTACCTACATCTGCAGTGACTCATGCTGAGCTCTACAAATGGGTCACCTCAATCGTGGGTCAAAGCTGCTCATCCAAAGAAACTACAAAGAGCGTGCTCAGTACCCACAGAAACGTCCATTTCTGAGTATAAGGAAAGGGAACTTCACACACTTGCAACACTCCCCGAGTGCCCTGAAAAACCAACAAACGACGGCTTCGAACGCTTCCTTGAGCACAGATTTGTAAGGGCCTTTGTTGCTACAGAACAGGCATTCTGCCTTTGCGCAACAAGGCAAGGCAAGGCACAGCAACAAGACAGCTGGCTCAAAGCGAGCTGCTGGCACAGGCAGCCCAGTGAGGAGCTCCCATGGTCCCCACGAGCAGCCTGGTGACAGCAGTCCGTGTCCCCCTCCCGCCCCACGCTCAGCTGCAGCCCCACACCGATGTGCTTTCCACGGCTTTCACTTCCAAACTTCGTATCGGGCTCTTTACTACAGCACAGGCATTACCCCTGTTTATTAGCAGCAAAAAATCACCAGTAGCATCCCCATTTCCTCCTTCTGCCCCTATTAGGATAAAGGGAGGGGGAATAAAGCACCAGGAGGAATCCCTACATCTTAAAAGAAACTTTCCCATTCCTTTTCCAAACCTCTTCTTTTGCCTTCCTTCTGGAGCTCAAAAAGCAACAGAGCAGTTAAAGGCTGCAGGAAAGTAAAACATGCATAGAGCCCTAACTGCCCCAGAGCAGATCCCTGACACCGAACCTGTGCATCATCAGGGAAACGTCACCGCTACATCAATTTTAGGACATGTGGAGGCAGGGCGTTGCCATAAAGATAAATCACAGCACTCCGAAGCCTTCATTTGCAATGAAGTCTTGCAGCAAAGAGAAATCCCCGCAAACACTGACTGTAAGGCATCAAAATGCACAATATCACGTATTGCTTCTATTTATTTGTGTGGCATTGCATTATGTCTAGATACCTAGAGAGAGGAAATAAAAGCCATATTCAAGAGACACTTAAAAACTACAGGTGAATTATCTTCCTTCCGCCTTGTTCTTCTCCAATCTAGAAAGGATGAGTAGGTGGGCCTGTCTCTTGTGTTTTAAGATTTTAAAGGGGGACTGTGCCTTAAACTGAAACTTCGAAGGGGAGGCACTGCCCGGAACACGCGGGACGGAGCACACACGTAAAAGAGGCCAGGGAGACAAAGTAATCCCCGTACTTTCCTACAAGTGACACAACGGCCTCAGAATAATAAAAGAGAGCTAGTCAGCAGTATGTGTAAATATTTCTTTATGCATAAATCCTCTTTGGTCTTTGAAGCTTTATGGAAAACAACTTTTAAAAAAACGTTAATTTAAAAAAATCAGACATGAACTAAATTCCTCTGAATCCAGAGACGTACTTGAAGAATAAACGATACACCTCATAAATAACCACAGATCTCAACTGATGTGGGCCCAGCTCTTCTTTACAGAAAGAAAAACAAAATCACACAACATGTTTCTGGAGAGAGGTTATGAAGCCCAACTGATGGAGATTTTATCCTCCCAAGGTGAGGACTCTCAAGGGGTGGCAGAACTCTACCAGAGCTGCTGCTGCTTTGTGCTCCAGGAGCATTGGTTCTACGTGCAGCTGGGTAAGTCCCTAGTACAGGTTTCCCCTCCTACAGACACCAGCCCAACTGACAAATATACCATTAAAAATACAAATTAGACAGTCAGAGAGTCCAGAAATGAATGCGTAAGGATCATGAGTCGCATGCTGAACTGACATAAAAAAAATAACTGACTTCACTGAGCCATACAGAGCCTTTGTCATCAAAAATAAATGTATTTTTAAAAGATAGTTAACAGCGTAGTAGCTGAAATATTGTTGCAATGCTACATAATGCCAATGGTATAGAAGTCAATGGCAGGACTTACATGGTCTCAGCTTTGTAAAATATAAGAAATATTGGTGTGAGATCATCTGCTCGTCCGCCCACGAACAAATGCGGCAGATGAACAGAGCAAAATGAGCAAGACTCAGTCAAAACCCAATGGCTTCCACTGGGCAAAAAAACCACACCTGCCCTTCCAAAACACAACCTGTACAACAACACAAACCCCAGATGTCTTCCCTTACCTTCTGCAAACGGCTCCCATTCATAAAATCGACCCATAAATGGCTTGTTATTGTATGATGCACATTGCACCTCTCTAATGTTTCTGCTGCTTTCAGGACACATCTGTTTAAATAAAAAAAAAAAAGCAGGCACATTACAATCAACAGCAATGTCATTGCTTTCTTATTAATTCACTTTAGAAGGTTAATGAAGGCATTGCCAAGTTCTAATCCAAATGAATGATATTAACATCAAAAGACTCCTTTTCTTCAGAACAGGTAACAAAAAGTGTGCTTTTAAGTAACAGCATCCAAAGTGGCTTTAGAAAAAGAAAGAATTTGTGGAGCTCAGGGAGTAACAGTTCTACCAAAAAAAAAGTAAAGCCTTTATTGAGCTGTCATTTTCCTCAGCAAAAAGAGGACGCTTCAAGATAAATTCAATAAATCAGATCTGAATCATTTCCTTCCCACAAAAGCTTCACATTTTTCTGTATTAATTTTCTGGGCTCAGATTCAACAGAGTTGAAACACTGAACATCCAGGCTTCCATAACTTAGGAAAACCTGGCCACACCAGCTTCTCATTCTCATCCTCCCCTTCAGCACTGTAGCACTGCTCTTCTGTTTTATTTCTACATGCTGCTGTCACAGTCATTGCATTACTTCTTATTTTAGTTTACACCTTCAGAGCTCTTGAAGCTAAATAGCAGGAAGGGCTCCTTACACAGGCGCACGCATGCACACCCCCGGTACTGAGGCAGGGCGAGTTTTACAGACAGAAGTAACATCTTTTATTACGTCACCTGCCCTGCAAGCCTTTGGCAGACAAGCCCCGTTTAGATGGAAGCACATTCCAAAAGCAAATACGAGTTAAATACTTAATTACTTTGTTCTGCCTGCATCCTCACACTACAGCAGCTCCAGCAAAAGGCTCCTCCGCGGGTGGGCACACACAAACGGGAGATTTCTACAAGAGGCAGGAGGTTGATTTGAACAATCTCTATGCTTGGGGAAAACACACCAGTTGTGGTCACAGGTACGTTTTAGACGGCACAAGGGCTATTAGAACACTACTCAAGAACAGAAGAAACCGCATGAGGAACATGGTCAGCACAGCAGAATAGTTTTTCTACAGGAGGCAGATTTCAAGGGAAAACTAGAGACAGTGTTATAGGGAAGCAGCGTGGCTCAATAACTGTGTTTCTTACGGGAAGGGCAAGAGAACCAGTCAGAAGAGCTCTCACTGCAGCTGCAAGACAGTTCTCTGTCTCTAGTTGTGTAAGGAGAAATACTGGTCATCGTCGCAAGGAAAGCAGCACGCCAGAGGTCCCAGAGGAGTTCTTGCTCTGTATCCACCATCTCTATATGACAATGTTTGTGACTGAACCAGTGAGATGTCAAAGGGAAGAGTTTTCAAGTGGGCTGTAAACTGTAACAAAGACAAGCCTGGGGCAAGGTTCAGGGACTACTTTATCTTCTATTGGAATCACAGTTACAAATCTTCTAGAATAAACATTGTTTCTGGCCAAACAGCCATCTGTGCTTTGTTCGCCCACCCTTCCGAGATCCCCAAGTACATGCAAACACTGTTTTCTTCAATAAGCCCTCTAACAAAAAAACAAGCAAGAAAGCTTCCCTGAAAACAGGACCAGGAGCCATCAAGCTACATGGGAAGGGTGGGACCAAGAGTCTTTCTAGTGCCAAAAGCAGAAAGCAAATCTATGATTTTCACTGTCCTTGTCTGGCAGCACCCAGCCTTGAATTTCCACAGATTCACTGGAGCTCAATGTGCGCCAAACAAACCAATCCCATAATTCCATAAATCCATAATGTAACACTTCCATATTTAATTGTTTGAAAGGCTGGAAAAAGCTCAACAGTTATTAATATAATTTTAAATGAAATATTATACGACGTCCTCAGAGATTTCAGATTGCAGTCGACTGTCACATTGCTCCCTAGTCTGTCGCAGTTTAAGGCCAGGCTGGCCACTAAACTTGGAGAGAAGTTCTCTCTGATCCTCCCCCACCCTCCCAGGGGAGGATAACGGGGGAACCAGGGAGAGAGAATTCGAGGTTGGAAAAAACTTGCACCAGTTTAATCAAAAAGAAAATAACACTAACAATAACAATGAAGATGTTGAGCTAAATACAGATATTACACAAGCATGTAAATAAATTCGAAGATACAAGAGAACATATAAAGAACCTGTACTTTTTGGATGCCAATGGGGCTCCAACCCCTTTTTTTTTGGCACACATTTTCTGACAGTCTATTGTGAAGTTTTGTTGTTTCTTGTTTTTCCTTTTCCGAGCCTTGAGCCCTTGCTCTTGTGTACCAGTACTTCTGGCTCACAAGCCATTTCCTGTGCAGCCCATTCATACCAACTGCAGGCAACAGACAAATAAAAAGATCAAAATATTCACTGCTCTTGCCAAAATATGGTGTCACCCACCCCTTCTAAGATCGCTTTATATAGCTGCAATTCCTGGTTTTAAACTTACCGAAAGTTGCCCATGGGACAGAGGCCCCATTGCTTTAAAGCAGGACAGAGGGGTAACAAATACACAGAACACTGCGTGGACCAAACTAAAACCAGCAGAAAAGGCTGACTCAGTAACACCCCTGCTACCTCAAAAGTCCCAGCTTAGTTGTCCTTCCTCCATTTCTTTCACTGAAGTTTTAAGTACAAAAAAAAGAATCTGAGTAAAAATTTGAGAGTGACCTCATGCGCAAAAACTCTTTGCTTTATTCTTTCTACAGATTATACTCTTTTGTACTTTTAAATGCCTCTAAAAAATATTTTATGAAAGAATTAGCTACAAAGTACAACTAATCAAACTTACTACAGTTTACCAATCACCAGGCTTAAGAGTTACACTATACTATGTTTAGTATATACTTTACATATACCCTATTAACACCTATACATCATTTATTAACCCCACTTAAATTCTTAAAGCTGAACAAAAAGACAAGTTTTATGCCGCCTGCTGAGCCTCCCTGAAAATTAAAACCTTTTTCAAAAGAGTGAGGAGCACCAGGCAATTTCTCTTGGCTTCTCTGGTTTTTAGCATGCATTTCAGGCAGAAAATACACTGTTTTCACTGAAAGCAGAAAGCTTGACCCTGTACCATCAAAAATGATACTTCAGCATACGGGTTTCTGTAGGTCCTCATTTTTTATTTATTCCCTGGGAGTGCACCCTATCTTTACACCTTAATTACTCTTTCTGCCCCAAACGCATCCAGCTCAACTACAAAACTCCTCTAAGACAGCCTAAACTTGCCCTCTTGCAACATGAAACCATTCCCCCTGGTTCTGTCCCTAATGACCTGTGAGAAGAGACCAGCACCAACCTCTCTACAATGTCCTTTCAAGTAACTGTAGAGCATGATGAGGTCCCCCCTCAGCCTCCTCTTCCTTAAACTGAACAGTCCCAGCTCCCTCAATCGCTCCTCGTAAGGTCTATTCTCCAGGCCCTTCACCAGCTTTGCTGCCCTCTTCTGCACTCGCTCCAACACCTCAGTATCCTTCTTGTGCTGAGGTGCCCAAAACTGAACACAATACTCAAGGTGTGGCCTCACCACCTCGCTCCGCAATTGCAGAGCCCTTTTTGCCATTAATGATTTCAGCTCTGCACCAAGACAGTTCCCTAAAGAAGTCTTTGCAGTATTAATGCAAATCAAACCCTTCTTCACTTTGCAATGTATCAGACAAATCCAGCACTAGGACATAAGGTGGTACGGGCACCTGCTCCTGCTCTCCTTCTTTCCCTTCCATGGCACTTTACAGCTGAAAACACAGTACAGCAAGTAACAGGCATGAAAGATCAACCAAACACATGGAAAAAAAGAAGTATTTCTGCTTTTTATCGGCAGTTTTTTTTTTTTAAATTCTCACTGACAGATCCACCTGATTAGACTGAAATAACCTATTTTATTTAAGATACTCAATGACTTGTAAAAGATTCAAGCCCAGCTTTGGTTTTATTTAAAATGTTAGGCACTCACCCACCCCACACAAAGCACCTACACTGATCTCTGGAAATGTTTGGCACTATAAGCTTAGGAGGGCATCACCAAAGAGCTACAGTAGGAAAATTAATCATACAGCTACTCTGTCATACTAAAAATGTGTTCAAGGAATGCAACTCTAGTGACATCAACAGACTTAAAGCCAAGCTGATGGATCAAGGTGTGGTGTTTGGCTAACGAGGCTCAAAGGATGATGAAGACTGGCCTTGCTCTCTCTAGTGCAATCCAGGGGAGCGGAGACCCGCAGGACAGACCTGCTTTAGGGCAGCAAAAAGAAACAACAGGAGCTGGTGTGCTTCTTTGCTGCTTAGAAAAGGCTGCCAGATCTGATAACGAACATGGGCCTCGTGACCTGTGAAATGCTTCTTAACGTTGTATATGCCAATGACAATTACAGAGAGCACACTAAAACCATGTATGGCTACAGCACTTGTCTCTCCACCCAAACCATACTACACGTCACCGGTGGGGGGGAGGAGAAACTTTGTAATTTGGGGGATAAAAAGATGGGGAAAATGATTGTTCAATTGGGAGAGGATAACCTCAACGCCCGATGGGCCACTCGAGGGGCTGCGCTCTCTTCCTCCGCCCCAGGCAAGGCTACTCGCCTCTCTGGGCAAACATGAACCTTTCGCCCTCTGGTGAATGTTACCCCCGGGCTGTGGATTTGTGCTGGCAATATTAACCTGTGTTCGCAGCGCTACTGCAGGTAGTTTGGCATTCAAAGACCACTTCTTTGAGGCTCAGGATCAGTGCATCCCATCAGGTAGGAAATCAAGAAAGAGATCCAGGAGACCTGCTTGGTTAACCAGGGATCTGCTGGGCAGACTCAGGTGGAAAGGGAGGGTGTATAAATTGTGGAAGGAAGGGCTGGCCACTTGGGTGGAGTACAGGGCAGCTGTCAGGGAGTGCAGGGAGGCAATCAGAAAAGCTAAGGCCTCCTTGGAGTTAAAACTTGCAAGGGAGGTCAAAGACAACAGAAAGGGCTTCTTCAAATACACTGCTGACAAAACTAACACTAGAGGCAATGTAGGCCCTCTGTTGAATGAGGTGGGTGCCCTGGAGACAGAGGACAGAAAGAAGGCAGAGTTGCTGAATGCCTTCTTTGCCTCTGTCTACACTGTTGGAGACCGTCCTCAGGAGCCTCAGTCCCCTGAGGCCCCGGAGGAAGTCATGACAAAGGAGGAGTCTGCCCTGATTGATGAGGAGTGGGTTAAGGATCAGTTTGAACACTTGAACATTCATAAATCCATGGGCCCTGATGGGATGCACCCACGGGTGCTGAGGGAGCTGGCGGGAGTCATTGCTAGGCCACTCTCCATCATCTTTGGTAAGTCATGGGGAACAGGTGAGGTGCCTGAAGACTGGAGGAAAGCGAATGTCACTCCAGTCTATAAGAAGGGCAGGAAGGATGACCCGAGTAACTACAGACCGGTCAGCCTCACCTCCATCCCTGGAAAGGTGATGGAACATCTTATCATTGACACTGTCTCTAGGCATATCAAGGATAAGAAGGTTATTAGGAGCAGTCAGCATGGCTTTGCCAAGGGGAAGTCATGTTTGACCAACCTGAGAGCCTTTTACGAAGACATAACCAGGTGGATGGATGGTGGCCATGCAGTGGACGTGGTCTACCTGGACATCAGCAAGGCCTTTGACACCGTCTCCCACAGCATCCTCATAGGTAAACTGAGGAAGTGTGGTCTGGATGACCAAGTAGTGAGGTGGGTCGAGAACTGGTTGAAGGGAAGAAGCCAGAGGGTTGTGGTCAATGGGGCTGAGTCTGGCTGGATGCCTGTGTCTAGGGGGGTCCCTCAGGGGTCAGTGCTTGGGCCGGTTCTGTTTAATATATTCATCAATGATCTGGATGAGGGATTAGAGAATGTTGTCAGCAAGTTTGCTGATGATACGAAATTGGGAGGAGTGGTTGACACACCAGAAGGCTGTGCAGCCATTCAGAGAGACCTGGACAGGCTGGAGGGCTGGGCGGGGAGAAATCTTATGAAGTTTAATAAGGGCAAGTGTAGAGTTTTGCACTTGGGAAAAAATAACCCCATGTGCCAGTATAGGTTGGGGACTGCCCTGCTGGAGAGCAGCGCAGGGGAAAGGGACCTGGGGGTTCTAGTGGACAGCAGGATGACCATGAGCCAGCAATGTGCCCTCGTGGCCAAGAAGGCCAATGGCATCCTGGGGTGTATTAGAAGGGGAGTAGCAAGTAGGTCAAGAGAGGTCCTCCTGCCCCTCTGCTCTGCCCTGGTGAGGCCACATCTGGAATCTTGTGTCCAGTTCTGGGCCCCTCAGTTTAAGAAGGACAGGGAGCTGCTGGAGAGAGTCCAGCGTAGAGCCACAAAGATGGTGAAGGGAGTGGAGCATCTCCCTTATGAGGAAAGGCTGAAGGAGCTGGATCTCTTTAGCTTGAAGAAGAGGAGGCTGAGGGGTGACCTCATTAATGTTTATAAATATGTCAAAGGGGAATGTCAGGAAGATGGAGCCAGGCTCTTTTCAGCGGCGTCCACTGACAAGACAAGGGGCAATGGGTGGAAACTGGAACACAGGAGGTTCCATAAAAATATGAGGAAAAACTTTTTTACTGTAAGGGTGACCGAGCACTGGAACAGGCTGCCCAGGGAGGCTGTGGAATCTCCTTCTCTGGAGACATTCAAAACCCGCCTGGACGCGTTCCTGTGCGCTCTGCTGTAGGTGGTCCTGCTCTGGCAGGGGGGTTAGACTAGATGATCTTTAAGGTCCCTTCCAACCTCTAACATTCTGTGATTCTGTAGGGAATTTACCAACATCAACCTCGAATCTGTTCTGTCACTCTCAATACAGGAACTAATTTCGATTTTTGTGAATCTGACGTGGCCTTCGGCGGGACTTGATGGATCAGGGCAGGACCTTTGCTGAGATTCTGGTAAATGGATCTGCGGAAGTCCTGGGACTCTGACCGACAAATATCAAATAGACACTCCTTCTAACACTTGTCTTCGTAGGTTGTAGAAAATTATGCCAAAGCGATAAAACACCTACTCTAAGGTTTCCATCAATATTTTATTTCATTTTTTAAAAACCTTCTTCCTGGAGCAGTGTGTTCTTTCTGTGGTGCAGTCTTTACCCCTTTACGCTAGCCACTGAAATGTAAATTCAGTTGCATGCAAGCCATCTGACTGACTGGCATGTCATTTAACTGAGTGGCCCTTGGCGGGGAGATGGGGCTACCTGCTCGGTTCCAGTAGAAGGCCTGAAAGTTTAGGGAAGTTTCTGATTTTTATTACCATGATATGCCACTTCTTAATTAAAAATTCTTATTACAGCAATAATTCTTAGAAAAGGATCTCTACCCTAAGCAAAAACCAGACAAGAGAAACTGTTATGCAGAGTTATATGAGGCAGAAATGTACAGGCACAAATATACAGGTGTTACTACATCTAGCGGGAATTCTGCTAAGTCTACTGAGAGAACACATTAGGTGGATAAAGAACTGGCTGGATGGCCACAACCAAAGAGTGGCTGTCACTGGGTCCACGCCCAAGTGGAAGACAGTGACAAGTGGAATCCCTCAAGGATCACTACTGGGACCAGTCTTGTTTAACATCTTCATCAGCGACATGGACAGCGGCATCGAGTGCACCCTCAGCAAGTTTGCTGACAACACCAAACTCTGTGGGGCGGCCAATACGCTGGAGGGCAGAGCTGCCATCCAGAGGGACCTGGACAGGCTGGAGAGGTGGGCCCAGGCCAACCTCATGAGGTTCAACAAGACCAAGTGCAAGATCCTCCAGCTGGCTCGGGGCAATCCCAAGCACCGATAAGAGGCTGGGCAGCGAGCAGACTGAGAGCAGCCCTGGAGAAAAGGACTTGGGGGCACTGGTGGACGAGAAGCTCAACATGAGTCGTCAGTGGCACTTGCAGCCCAGAAAGCCAATCGTGTCCTGGGCTGCATCAAGAGGTGCGTGGCCAGCAGGGCGAGGGAGGGGATTCTCCCCCTCTGCTCCACTCTCGTGAGACCCCACTGGAGTGCTGCGTCCAGTTCTGGAGCCCACGGCACAAGAAAGATCTGGACGTGTTGGAGCGTGTCCAGAGAAGGGCCATGAGGATGCTCAGAGGGCTGGAGCATCTCTCCTGTGGGGACACACTCTGAGAGAGTTGGGGCTGTTCAGTCTGCAGAAAGGAAGGCTCCGAGGAGACCTTATGGTGGCTTCCAGTATCTCAAGGGGGCTACAAGAAAGCTGGGGAGGGGCTTTTGAGGATGTCGGGCAGTGACAGGACTAGAGGGAATGGATTGAAGCCAGAGATGGGTCAGTTCAGGTTGGACGCTGGGAAGAAGTTCTTCCCCATGGGGGTGGTGAGACCCTGGCACAGGTTGCCCAGAGAGGGGGTGGCAGCCCCGTCCCTGGGAGTTGTTAAGGCCGGGGTGGATGGGGCTCTGGGCAGCCTGATCTAGTGGGGGATGTCCCTGCCCACGGCGGGGGGTTGGAACTGGATGATCTTTGAGGTCCCTTCCAACCCTGACAATTCTCTGATTCTGTGATTCCATAATCTTGTTCTTGTTTTCTTTTTTAAAAAAAAACTACCTACAACGTGGAACAATTTGGTTTCCACAGTGAACTGTTGTAGAGTCCCATAAATGTAGCTTAAAAATTGCTGTGAGTTTTCAGGAGCCAAGTGTAACCAAAATTGCAGCACTATTCCTATTTTCAAGCTCCTGTCCCCATCAAAAACTAGTTTCTGATACTCTCACATATTACACTGTTTCTGCAATATATTCTTTCTTCCTAGGTCATACTACTTAAGACAGAAAAATGGTACCTTAAACCAACTATCAGACGCCTTTATCATATTTTGCAGTGCTTTGGTATAGACACAGCTGGTGGCACTGGCCATTTACTTACGAGCTTGTCAAACTTTAACCATTCAGACTAAAACTTTCCACTCCTGGTATCTGTGTTAGTCTCATTTTTTTGACTTAAGTAATTCATCCAAGAATGAATCTGACAGGAAACAAGAGGGGAGAACTGTCTTCTTTTTTTCCCATGCTCTAAATGTTCTGGTGACTTTTTTTTTCAAGATATAAGTGCCTGTTTTAGTTTGATGAGTGAAATGAAGTCAGCCAGGAAAGTGCTTTTTTTTTTTTTGGTCAGGAATGTATCCTCTGCCTTTTATATGGAAATTTACCCAAATATAGTAAGACCACAACATCTTGAAAAAAACGGTGATAGTCAAACTTTGTACGTGTTCAGTCAAAACTTGTTAAAGTTTTGCAGTTGACCTACTAGAACAATCTGTTTACAAGAAGCGTGTTCCACATCTGAGGCTGAAAGGGGCTGAGAAGTTTTCCAGCAATTCCCGGTACGTGCTCCTGAGGTCTGCATTAGAGGCAGGCACTGAAAATAAAACAAGACATTTCTCTCTTCTGCTCTTAGGAACTGCTTGAAGCTGTCGCAGGCAGCAAGAACAAAGCAAGGGAGCAGCCCGATACGAACACCTGTAGCTGAAATGCATGGAATACTTCAGAAAAACTTGGACAAATTTCAGGACTCGGATTCAAGAGATGAGACTGGATGAGTAAATCAGCTGAAGGAGGTGCTGAGAAGAAAGATGAAACTGGAGAGAAGCTGGAGAACATAAGAAGGAGAGATCACAGGCAGAGGAAATGAGGAGAGGTGGAAAACCCTAGACAAGGTGTTAAGAAAGAAAGAAAGAAAGAAGTGTGACTCAGCAAGAAAATACAGTGAGACAGCTTCTGCCAGAGGGAAGGAGCAGAGATGGGCTGTATCTGAAGCAGCAGCAGAAGCACCTGTGGTGAGAAACACCTACAAACAGTGACAAAGCATCTTCACAGCCCTGTAGTACCAGCAGAGGGTAAATTCCTTCTACCCTTGGCCCAACTGCAACGATCTGATGAGTCCTGTGAAGAGCGACGCATCACAGGATGACATTCTGGTTTTGCAGGCTTTTTGTTTCAAAGCTATAAATTTACATACATCAGGTCACAGGACATTAAAATAATGTTTAAACCTCAATTTACAAGTGACCGTCCATGCCCTTACCATCTAATTCAGCCCTTTTTGCCTGTGAGGTCCATTCTCAACTGTATGATTCCATATTATTTTTTCCATACCATCTATAACTCAGAACGGACTTACTTCAGGTATTGAATCGGGAATGTTTCATTAGAATTGCTTATATAATCTGTCTCACTCCCTGCAGAAGCCAGTAGGTATACAATGGACATTCAGAATATGGAATAGGAAAGATGGTCTGCAGATTCTGAAACCAGCTACTCGATCAGTTTAGGGGGGGAAATGTCACCTACGATGCAATTTACTTAATCCAATCCTTTCCCTGTTTATGAACTATGTACTTTGCGTTTTGGAAGCCTGACTGACAACCTCTGAGTCTGATTTGCAGATAAGCTGCCGAATCACAATTCCAGTTTTGGACACTGCAAATTTTGTTTCGACTATTGTCAAGTAACGAAAACTATATTGAACATGGAAGAAAAATAATCAATCCCAATTAGTCAACATGAAGCATTAAATTACTGAAAGTTTCCTTTAAACCTCACTCTTCCGTATCTCAGCTCCTTTTCTTACAAGAGAGATTAGACCTTGCTATCACACAGCAGCTTTGTGAACACTAAATCAAACACTACAGTAATAGCATCACTAATCCTTAGAGAAGTCATTTTTTCTCATCTTTTGCAAGGAGCATTTTCAAGGCACGGAGCCAAAGGTTGAATAATAAAGAGAATAACATTGTCTAGTGTGTCACTAACAACTAAGCTGTTCATCTACGCAGAGACGCTGGGGGAGAATAATACATATCAGGTAATTAAATAACTTTCTTAACGTACAAGAGTTATATAGGATTGTTGACAAAACTCTAGTTCTGCAAACTCAGTCACACTAAGAGAGTCCTTTTAATGGCACTTTGCTGCTCAAAGTACAACCACGCACCATCACAAAAAAATCCATAGAATCACAGAATGTTGGGGGTTGGAAGGGACCTCTGGAGATCACCCAGTCCAACCCCCTGCCAGAGCAGGGTCACCCAGGGCAGCCACACAGGAACGCATCCAGGCGGGTTTGAAAGTCTCCAGAGCAGGAGACTCCACACCCTCTCTGGGCAGCCTGGGCCAGGGCTCCGGCACCCTCACAGCCAACAAGTTTCTCCGCATGTTGAGGTGGAACTTCCCATGTTCTAGCTTAAACCCATTATTGCTTGTTCCGTTGCTGGGCACCACTGAGAAGAGATTGTCCCCCTTCCCCTTGACCCCCACCCCTCAGATATTTATACACACTAATAAGGTCCCCTCTCAGCCGTCTCCTTTCAAGCCTGAACAGCCCCAGCTCTCTCGGTCTCTCTTCACAGCAGAGATGTTCAGTTCCTTCATCACCCTCGTAGCTCTCCCTTGGACTCTCTCCAGTAGGTCCCTGTCTCTCTGGAACTGGGGAGCCCCAAACTGGACACAGTTGTCAGCAAAAAGTGACCAAAAATAGTTGTCAGCAAAAAGTGACCCAAACTGAGGTCTCAAAACAGCCGTCAAGTTAATTAGTATGCCTGCTATCTTTGACAAATGATAGTGCAAACAGAAATACAGAAAAAGAAAACAGTCCATTGCCTGGCTGGGAAGGTACTGAGCACTGAAGCCAAAAACTGAAAACAGTTTGCAGACAGAGGCAGGGGATGTTTCCCTGGCTGCTTCCCCCCACAGCTCACCCACTGCTTCTCTAACACCGGAGTGACAGATATAAAAAATACAGGATTGGCTTTTCCACAAATCTAAGTCAAGAGTTTGAAGAGAAACAGCCTTACCAGCCTGCGACTAGAAAGAAATTCCCTTTTTTTAGTTACACTTGCATGTCTCTACGTGTGCAATACGCTGCCCGCAAAGGTGTTATTTCTGGACAAAGACACTGCACGCTTGATCAAGTATTACCAAGGATGAGATAAGGCACCACAGCCTGATTTTACGTTTTTCATCCACTTTTTTACTTATCGCTGCTGCTTTAACTGTGTCCGGGCTTTGCAGCTGCACGCCGTTCACTCTTCCTGCCGCGTACGCAAAAGTCCAACTTCCACTTCCAGCACTGCAGGGGGAGCGGGTCTGCACTGCCAGCCTCCCACACAGCTCCTCTCTGGTCAGGCAAAGGAGCACATGCCTGCTGGAAGGAATCTTACCTTTACGCTTCATAAATTTCTACGTGAGTTTTGGTCATTTGTTGGTTTTTGAGCCCTGCTTCAAAATCTAAAATAAAAATAATAATGAAAAAAAGCACCAAAAATCTCCAGCAACTACACTGCTAACAGATCCCTTTTCGTTCAGCAACCCTTAGCTTAATTTTGGGAACTTCTCGCTCACTTGCTTCTTCCTCCACTCACCTCAGTCAGTAGGAGAGAGGACTGGGATTGTACTGGTGGGTATTTTCACTGCAAATGCATGTATTACTGTAAATAATGTTCTCTTCTTTCTGTCTGGCTTGAAAATATGCCTTAAACTTGTTTGTTGTTATCAGCGGTACTACAACAACCTCCTAAAAATACCAGGAAAAGATTACTCCTTTCATGTACCAAAGCAGACCGCAGGTGTTCCCTATACCTGTAACTAATGGAGATAGTTAATAAATGTTCATAAACCAAACATTTTTTTAAAAAAAATATATTTTTAAATTAATTCAAGGATTTCCCCTGATCAAAGTCTCTGTACATCAGCAGCTTCCTCTCCTTTGAAAATCTGGATGCAATTTAAGTAATATATGAAAAAAAAACAAATTTCTTTTTCAAATTATAGCAGCGTTGAAAAATCATGCGCCGGAATTTCAGACAAAGACCTTGGTCAATATGAACTGACAAGAAGAAACAAAGACAAGCTGGAACGCCTTAAAATATCTCCCACAACACTCGTCTGTATCGATAAATGACAACTTCCCCAGTTTACAATACTCAAAAAAAAAAAATCTACAAACATGTCAGGAATGCAAAGCCTGGTTGCAGCTCTGAAGCTGCAGTTTGCATTGATTAGTTTCCTCTTTAGGACTTGGCACAGTGCTTACGTGCACAGTAACCAAGTGACGTATCTGAATCACCCCGCGGCCACGTTTTATCACGGAGCAGAAAAAAAATTGCTTCGTTTTGATGAGTGCCTGAACATTTTAAGTGCTGCTGCTGCTGTTCAAACCGGTAAGTGATCAGGTAGCTGTGCAATGTTTCCCCCGTTCCCCCTCTCCATGACACGTGCATTCCATTGACTTCTAAGAATTGGAAGGGTAACTTCTCAGGTAATTCCAACTGCGGCACGAAACCTGCCATTCCTGGGTCACTGGCAAGGAAGGGAACAAGCATTTTAGCCACATGATACACATTTTGGGTTTGGTTTTGAGGCACTTAGATGAATCATTCACATTTTAGTATCACATTATTACTACACAAAAATGATGGCTTGAATTTTCAGCTGTTCCCTCAGCTTCAATAAGTACATAGACTTCTCCAGCTTTCCCACGCAACCCATTTAACAGGCTCAGAACTTCAAAATAAACCTCACAGACGAAAAATGCAGCTCAAGGCTTCATGTAGTACTGTAAAATACTGAAATACTGCTGTTAACTACACCTTTTGAAGCACTTCCATACATTAAAAATCAAGAAAATATATATTGGGAAGCCGACAGAACCTCTGCAAAATTCAGCTCCCAGAGTGCTCAAGCTAAACCCCAAATACACTGACAGCGCTAAATCACAGAATCCTAGAATGGCCTAAGCTGGAAGCGACCTTAGAGATCATCTCATCCAACCTCCCTGTCATGGGCATATATATCAAGTGGCCCACTCTTATGCTAAAACATGGACCCTGGCTACCACAGAATCTCAGAATGCTGGGGGTTGGAAGGGACCTCTGGAGATCACCCAGTCCAACCCCCTGCCAGAGCAGGGTCACCCAGGGCAGCCACACAGGAACGCGTCCAGGCGGGGTTTGAAAGTCTCCAGAGCAGGAGACTCCACACCCTCTCTGGGCAGCCTGGGCCAGGGCTCCGGCACCCTCACAGCCAACAAGTTTCTCCTCATCTTATGAATCTCATGAAATTCAACAAGGGCAAGTGTGGAATTTTGCACCCAGGAAAGAAAAACCCCACGTACCAGCACAGGTTGGGGACTGCCCTGCTGGAGAGCGGTGTAGGAGAAAGGGACCTGGGGGTCCTGGGAGGCAGCAGGATGCCCACGAGCCAGCAGTGTGCCCTCGTGGCCAAGAAGGCCAACAGCATCCTCACACATTTTGTACATTTTCATCACTGATGCACACTCTCAACTTCTATTTTCCTGTTGGATACTTCTGGTTTATTGCCTTAAGTTTTTTATTCTTTTCTAGGCTCTACTCTATTTTACTTGTATCTTATTAAATTGTCTTGGGAGAAAGACAAAAATCTCCTTATTTCTGCACGATGTAGAGAGTCATCGTAAGAACATTACAGATCCCACGGGGCACTTCTCCCTAGCCTAAAGAATATAGGCTATGACTGTAGCCATGGATACATGACCAAATTTTACCTGCACCTGTCTTTCTGGTCTGTGTTTTAATAGTTCTTGGCAGAACAGGGCACTAGAGTACAATTCTTGCAGACTCCTAGATGCTAAGTTAGTTTAAAATAACTTCCTCAATCAAAGTAATTGAATCTTCAACTAAAAACCATAAGTGTCTAGACATCAACATTTTCCGTATTGTGTGATTTTGGTCTTATTATCAACATGCAGTGGACGTGGTCTACCTGGACATCAGCAAGGCCTTTGACACCGTCTCCCACAGCATCCTCATAGGTAAACTGAGGAAGTGTGGTCTGGATGACCAAGTAGTGAGGTGGGTCGAGAACTGGCTGAAGAGAAGAAGCCAGAGGGTTGTGGTCAATGGGGCTGAGTCTGGCTGGATGCCTGTGTCTAGTGGGGTCCCTCAGGGGTCAGTGCTTGGGCCGGTGCTGTTTAATATATTCATCAATGATCTAGATGAGGGATTAGAGAATGTTGTCAGCAAGTTTGCTGATGATACGAAGTTGGGGGGAGTGGTTGACACACCAGAAGGCTGTGCAGCCATTCAGAGAGACCTGGACAGGCTGGAGGGCTGGGCGGGGAGAAATCTTATGAAGTTTATAAGGGCAAGTGTAGAGTTTTGCACTTGGGAAAAATAACCCCATGTGCCAGTATAGGTTGGGGACTGCCTGCTGGAGAGCAGCGCAGGGGAAAGGGACCTGGGGGTTCTAGTGGACAGCAGGATGACCATGAGCCAGCAATGTGCCCTCGTGGCAAGAAGGCCAATGGCATCCTGGGGTGTATTAGAAGGGGGAGTAGCAAGTAGGTCAAGAGAGGTCCTCCTGCCCCTCTGCTCTGCCCTGGTGAGGCCACATCTGGAATCTTGTGTCCAGTTCTGGGCCCCTCAGTTCAAGGACAGGGAGCTGCTTGAGAGAGTCCAGCGTAGAGCCACAAAGATGGTGAAGAGAGTGGAGCATCTCCCTTATGAGGAAAGGCTGAAGGAGTTGGATCTCTTTAGCTTGGAGAAGAGGAGGCTGAGGGGTGACCTCATCAATGTTTATAAATATGTCAAGGGGGAATGTCAGGAGGATGGAGCCAGGCTCTTTTCAGCGGCGTCCACTGACAGGACAAGGGGCAATGGGTGGAAGCTGGAACACAGGAGGTTCCAGAAAAATATGAGGAAAAACTTTTTTACTGTAAGGGTGACCGAGCACTGGAACAGGCTGCCCAGGGAGGTTGTGGAATCTCCTTCTCTGGAGACATTCAAAACCCGCCTGGACGCGTTCCTGTGCGCTCTACTGTTGGTGATCCTGCTCTGGCAGGGGGGTTGGACTAGATGATCTTTAAGGTCCCTTCCAAGCTCTAACATTCTGTGATTCTGTGATTCTGTGATTTTACTAGATTAGTAAGTAATTAACCTGCTAATAACCGCTTTGTGCAAACCAGCCAACTTTGTGATCCATTACTGCCCCGTGCACAGTGCACACTTGTGGAATAAAACATTTAAGAGCGCATCTGAAGTTACCCCAAGGTATTTTTCCTAACTTTTTAAACCAGAGAGTTTAAGTTCTAATCAGAACATCATAATGCAAAATATTTTCTACCCTCAGTTGTTGAAGGCGATGCCACAGAGCCATGGTGCAAAGCTGCGGAGGAAACAACCGCGGCCCAAGCCCTTCATCGAAGATGCCTCTGGGCGACCCTCCTGCACACAAGGAACTATTGATCAAACTGCACAGGACACTTGATGAGTGGTCTCCTTGTGCCAGTGCCTGGGAAATTAGGACCATATAAGTGGCAATGCATTCTGCATTTATATTTAGAAAATTCTGCTGCAAATATCAAAACAGTCAAAGAAAGGACAGCGCAAGCTTTTAATAAGTTGTTTTATACACCCACGGAATGTCAGACTAGCAAGCGCACACACAATCCCCCAGTGTTCACAGCGAAAATTCCTCACATAAACTCGAGGTTAAATTTCCTCAGGAAAAGATATGTCATCGTAACCCCACTTTGCCACTTATGTCAAACACCTACTCTACACAAATCTCAAAAGGAGAATAAATAAGCCACACAGTAACTCCTTGGGAATAAAAAGAGCGGTTTCAGCTAAAAATTAATTAATAATTAATTAAAGTTCTCTTAAAATCTACTCGTCTTTAGCTCACTAGCTCAGCATCCCAACTACATTAAAGAGCGCACCCACACTCTCGCAGCACCCCATATCATTTCTGAAAAAAAAAGAAACTGCCTGGAAACTACATTTTTGGTTCCATACAAAGTAAAACTGTTCTACCTTTGTTAAAAAGTGAAACGCTGGAAAAGTTTCCTTTTCTATAGAGTGGAAAACTTCCAAAACCCCTTGGGCAGGATGCCAGCAGGCTGGTGAAATGGTCCAAGAGCCCAGGTGCCAAGGGAGCCTGCCAACAACTACCTATGTGCTTGGTGACAGAAAAGCACATCAGATTTTAATGGACTCAACACATTCCCGCAGACCATTTCAGTTCTATTTAATTAGGGTTCTGCCTCCAAAAAGGCCTTCCAACGGAAAACTTAACTCCCACCAGTCAAAATTAGTATCATCATCAGTAACATTCTTTAGGAAATTAAACGCATCCATTTATCCCATCACGACAGAGCTGGGAATTGGCCTTGACTCTTTTACTTCACCTCATCTCTTCAACTATTAAACCTCTTTCCATCTCTAAAACTGTCTTTTCAGCTACTCTGCATTCCCTGCTAAGGTGCCATTCTCAAGCAAGCAACTGTGAATGAAACCAGACACGCTCAGCAAAACTTCGTCCATAAATATCTCAGTGAGCTCTCAACAATTAGTCTTTCATGCATTTCAGTGTGATTTTTCCGTGGATGCGTATAAAAATAAAGGTATAAATTTGGGCAAAACCAAACCTCAATCCATAGGTTAAGACAATTTAGATTTTATATCCATTTTGTAGCTGCTCTTCATGTTGAAACTCATATATGAATTTCTCTACCTATTTTTTCATGCTCCTTGCTGCACTGTAACCAAATCACTGACACAATTACTGTTCTATTTTCCAGGTTCCCAACCAGAGCGTTTTCGTGGTCATGATGTCCATGCAACTTCAGGCTCAACTCTATTGGTGCAACTGGGAATTGCAGAAGAGGGCAGGTGGTAGCAAGCTCAGGGTACACGGGGCCCTCTGGCCTGAACTCACCCCCAAGGACAACACAGGATCACAGAAGGGTTCAGGTTGGAAGGGACCTTAAAGATCTTCTAGTCCAACGCTCTGCCAAGGGCAAGGACGTCTCGCTGAGAGCCTCACCCAACCCGACTCGGAACGTTGCCATGGAGGGAGCACCCACAGCTCCTCTGGGCAACCTGTTCCAGTGCTTCACCACCCTCGTAACAAAGAAATTCTTCCTTATGTCCAGTCTAAACCCACCTTCTTTCAGCTGAAAATGGTTGATGCTTGTCCTGACACTACAGACCTCGGTACAAAGTCTCTGTTCATCTTTCTTACAAGACCTCTTTAGCTAATGAAAGGCTGCAGTAAGATCTCCTCATAGCAAAGATAGAGACAGCAAACCGTAGTTCACTGTATGTCTTACAAAAAGTAAAATTTGATTTGAAAAGGGATGCTTCAAAAAAAGTCAGGCTTGGACATCCACAACCCTGAGAGGTTCCTCGCGCGCACTGCCCCAGCAACTCGGTCTGAAGTCGATTTGTGAATATACTCTCACACATGCAGACACCCACGAAGACCCAGGGACTTGGCAGTGCTCGAGACGATTAGTAACAAAAGCGCTCAGTACACAAATGTTCCATTCGAGTCGCTGCCTTTGTTCTGGTGACAAACTACACAAACAAGTTTGCATCCGAATCCTGCTTCACCCACACGCACACGGAATTCTCCGTCCTTCGATGCAGAGGGAAGTGAGGAGGATCGCCTCCTCGCTGCCCCGTTTGGGAGGAGTGAAGACCACACTGGAAGAACCTTAATTATACGGTTTGGGTGAGATCTGTCATCCTCTCTGTGTGTGAAGGACAGATGTTTGTGCTAGTTTCCTGCTGGAGAAGCTGGATATTCAGAGGCGGGCATGGACAAAGCCTACACCCAACACGGTGCTGAAGAGGGGAAGCTGCTCGTACAATAAGAAAATAGATGTAACGACCTGCAGAAACACTTGAACAAACACAAGCACTTCTGAGGTTCTCCCTACACAAAACCCACAAGCGTAACTTTTACCAATAAAGCTGTCAGTCACGTAAAATGAGTTTAGCTATTAATGAAAAAACAATAAATGTACAATAATGAGGAAATGAGCTAATGGACCAAGGTAGATTGGCTTAATTTGTTATTAATTAACTGCCCTTAGGAGAAATGGTAGAGGGAATGGCCAAACACCAGGATAACCATTAACAGAACACTTTCCTCTCAATAAATGGGGGTTTCATTTTTCGTATCCTCCAGGAAGAACTGAAAAAAAAAGAAAGAAAAAGATACTGTTCCCCATATGCTGGCAAGATCACTAGTACATGTCACTGCCGATAAATTAAATTAAAGCCCACGTGCAGACGCATTTAATCAGGAAGAACATGCAAACAAAGTGAAACACTATTGGCCTTGTTTTGCTCTCGTCCTGGCCTTTACACTAAAACTGTTCTTAGCAACTTCTTTTTTATAATTATATTAATTACCACATTCTAGGAAGAAAAAGAACCCTGTATAGCAATTACAGCCTCTCTAAGGGTAACAGAAACGTTACTAAATAAAGAATATCGCTTTGCAGAGTTCCATGCCTAGGAGGAGCTGCATCATCTACCATCTCTCTTTGTTATTAAAAGTCTCCTGTAATTTAAAGGATGATTTCTTCATAACTGCATTCATACGTGCAACAATGGCAAAAGGAAGCTTGCCTCTTTTTTCCTCCTCATTACACAAACCACAGTCTCTAAAATTAACATGAACACAGTTTCACTCCTGTTCCCCTTCTATCAAAAAAAGTTTGCCGATGGCCAGACCACTCATCGCACTGACCTGCATGTCTCGCCAATGTCTCATTCACAAGCTTCTCTCCAGCCCGCTCTTCATTCTCAACCAATTTCCTCTACAAATCTTCCTTCTCCACACCTCAGCCACCTGGGATTTGCTTCCTTCTTCCACCTTGTTTCTAACTTTCTCACCTCTGACCCCCTGCTCCCCGAAAAAAAAGCTTTCCTGGAAATTATTTTGTTACATGTTCTAAGTCAGGCAGAATCCTGTCCAACTTTTTGCCTTGATACAGGAAGGGGTGAAATAAAGACTGGGACATTTGTGTATCGCTTGGACACCAGTGAGCAGATTCAGCACAGAAAACTTTCCAAATTAATGCCCATGCACTAAGTTCGTTTCCTTCACAAAAGAGAAAGTGTTTTTCGAAAGAGCAGTTTGTACCAGAGACTATTCTCAGAGGCTCAAACCAGCCCTTTCATGTTTTCCATTTCAGACAAATACACAAAAAACTTCTTGATATTAAAGTCTCCTCAATCAACTGCTCCAGTCGTAATCAATGGACTTTACTCATGAAGAAAATGTAGTAACTGCTAAGAAGCAAAAAGGCCCTCATCTGACTGGATCTGATTGGGTTGGGAACTGGTTGAAGGGAAGAAACCAGAGAGTTGTGGTCACTGGGGCAGAGTCTGGCTGGAGGTTGGATCTAGTGGGGTCCCTCAGGGGTCAGTGCTGGGACCAGCCCTGTTCAATATATTCATCAACGGCCTGGATGAGGGAACAGAGAGCACTGTCAGCAAGTCTGCTGATGGCACAGAACTAGGATGGCTGTGCTGCCATTCAGAGAGACCTGGACAGGCTGGAGAGTTGGGTGGGGAGAAATGTGATGAAATCCAACCAGGGCAAGTGTGGACTCTTGCACCTGGGAAAGAACAACCCCACGTACCAGCACAGGCTGGGGACTGACCTGCTGGAGAGCAGCGCAGGGGAAAGGGACCTGGGGGTCCTGGGGGTCTCTGGTGAGGCCACGTCTGGAATATTGTGTCCAGTTCTGGGCCCCTCAGCTCAAGAGAGACAGAGAACTGCTGGAGAGAGTCCAGCGCAGCCACAGAGATGATGGAGGGAGCGGAACATCTCCCTAAGGAGGAAAGGCTGAAGGAGTTGGGGCTCTGCAGTTTGGAGAAGAGGAGGCTGAGGAGTGACCTCATTCATGGTTATCAATATGGAAAGGGTGGGTGTCAGGAGGACGAAGCCAGGCTCTTCTCAGGGATATCCAGTGACAGGACAAGGGGCAATGGGTGCAAGCTGGAGCACAGGAGGTTCCACAAAAACATGCAGAAGAATTTTTTCCCTGTGAGGGTGCTGGAGCCCTGGCCCAGGCTGCCCAGAGAGGGTGTGGAGTCTCCTGCTCTGGAGACTTTCAGACCCCGCCTGGACGCGTTCCTGTGTGGCTGCCCTGGGTGACCCTGCTCTAGCGGAGGGTTGGACTGGATCATCTCCAGAGGTCCCTTCCAACCCCCAACATTCCGTGATGCTGTGATTTTCTTAAGTAGTGGGTTTGTTATCCTCATCACATGCTCTGTTGCTACATCTCCTCCATGCAGGATGCCACTAACTGAAGCAGGACGTCTAAGAGGTAGAAGAAGCAGATGTGCATCTACCCAGAGAAATCCAGCCTGTTGTGTCAACATACCAATACCACTCCTGAACACTCTCTGTCCCTAATACACGAATATGAGTTTCTTCAAATTTGCAACATTAAGTTAGATTAGTAGCCCAATTAAGACGCAAACATTAGGAAGAGGTACTTCAGAAACTAGTAAAACAGCACAGCCAGAAACTGAAAATTTTAGTGGGACAAAAATTGCTTGTAGGGAGAAACAGCAAAACTTCACTGGCCTCCCACATGCAATGGAAGACTGCCCCAGAGCACAGAGCTACACACCCAGCTCCACATTTTTGAATGAAGTTGTCCTGGTTTGAGCTAAACAGAACCAGTTCTCTACAGTGACTTTTGCTTCTCAGCTCAGTCTCTTCTAAAAGGCTGCACGTTCTGAACTCAGCAGCGTGTTTTTGCAGACAGTGTGTGCTGCTGGCAGCGATAACCCCTGATGTTTGCAGTCACTGCCTGGGGCTGGGATGCAGAAAGGCTCTGGCTGATACTTATTCCTGCAGTGCCCAAGGCCACTGCTGGCTCCTGTGTGCTACGAAGTAAGAGCGGTCACAAGAAGTAAAAGGTTGCACCTCTGGAGGGGTAACAGACTGCACAGGTGACCAAAAAGAGTATTCCATTCCATTCCATTCCATTCCATTCCATATTCAGTATAAAACTGAGGAATCACGAGGGTTTAGGTCTCTTTTGCCCTTTTTTCTGCAATGGTCGGTGTCCAGGGAGGACTCTGCCCGATCTCCTGCCTTTGATCCAGATTCCGAGTTCCTGAATCCAGCTCCTTTATCCAGCTCCCGTCGCCGCTGAGCCTGGGGCTGCCCCGGTGCTGCTGGCTCTGCAGCACCAGAGGGGATTGATATCAAGGAGGAGTCAAGTTTGATATTGGTTTTGTATATAGGTATATAGCTCACTATTTTTATTATTACCTTATTCATTAAAGCTGTTTTAATTTTCTTTTTCCAATCCATAAGCCTCTCTGCCTCACTCCCTTTTCCTTTCCCTTCGTGGAGTGAGAGGGGGTTACAGAGCATCTATCAGCGTTTAGTGACCGGCCAAGCTCAAACCCACAACAGAAGCAATGATACTCTTGTTCAAAAATAACACAGAACAGATCTTCTCTCCCATAAACTAGGAAGAGAAAATCAAAGCATGTGGATCGTGAATGCTGGTACAAGCAGCCTCTGTCACAGAACGCACACACCACCATGGAAAATTACTGGAGTGATCCAGGCCATGAGGTGCTGGCTCTAACCGTTATCTAGAGTAGGACCAGCACTCCTGGAAGGCCAGCCCGATCTTAGGGGACTGAGAAGTGGGGAGCCTTCACGGGCTCCATTTCTCCATTTCTTAAGTGGAAAAATATTAAACCTGTAGATGACTCCATTTCTCCCTCTATCAAATTAAAATATTAAGTACTGGTCAGTTTAGTGACTACTTAAAATCCCCGAAGGCACGGTATTAGGTAACTATAATATTATGCATCTACTTTCAGTATTCCCCAAGACACTTTAAAATAAGTTCACCAAAAATTTCATTAAAATAATAAAATGAATATCCAACTTCTTGACCACGTGAACATTTAGCTTACTAGGGAAAACCACGAGCTGTCCAATGAATTCAGTATAGGAAAAACAGACTTACATTTGTGTTGCAGAGTTTATATTGCTTGTAGGTGCCAATGCACACAATCGCTGCAGCCCTCTGAGGCTGGGGCTGCCCCTGTGCTGCCTGGTGTGACGCTGACCCGTGGTGGTTCGAGTCGCTGCCGTGAAACAGGCCTTGAGATACTGGAAACGAAGGTGACTGATAAACTGAGGGGCCCAGGACTTGGTGTCCAGCCTGCGGCCCACTTTCCTCTTGATAAAGATTCCCGTGCTGAAGCGAAGGACCAGCCGCCTGGCCGAAAGCGCTGGTGAGACTCGCGCTCTGATGAAACGCGTGGTTCCTTGATGACTGTCGCTGCCTCCGAAGCTTCTGAGGCTGCTGACCAGTATCAGTTTGTAAAGGCAAAATGTATGGAACTTTTCCATAGCCGTATTTTCCTGGACCTATCGGATTTCTGTTTCTGTTTCTGAAAGAGACAGAAAGAGAGAAAAAAACCAGTTACTGACTTCATAAGTGTAGCAGCAGTTAGATGCTTTTATGACTTGTTATTTGTCAAAGTTATTCACTGCAAAGCAGCAGGAAACCAGACATTTCAACCTATTTTACAGAGAATATGCACAAGCTGTAGTCGTGCTTGGTGCACTGGGAATCTCCGAAGAACTTTCCCAGTTAAACGAAATCCTGGGCCCTCTTTGGCCAAGAGTCATGTAGGAAGTCACCTAGTGTCAGCTAGCAAAGGCAAATGGACAGGTACAGTACAAAGCAGCAGTTTGCGGGGAGGCGGTGCTTGTTCTTTTAATCCCTAGGACATTCCTTTAAAACAGAAATTCAGAGAATCAACGCTGTATATTACTAAAACTCATAACCATGTTTCTGGGGAGCCTGAGATGCAGAAGAGCAGGAAATCCCCACTGTGGATTTGAGTAATGACAGCAGAAAATGTGAATTCGGTATGGCAAAGATCGTTAAACATTTTCTATCTGTCTAAAGGGTCTCCTGTGGTTCTGCTTCATTTGCTACTTAAGAAATAAAAAAAATGGAAACAGAAGAAGCATAAGGAATATCAAAATATGACTGAAAGACCTCTGGAAGATGACAAATGCAGAAACTATGGTACACTTTGTTTTCTCTTATTTGATCTGCAGATTAACTCAAGGTTTTTTTAATATACAAAGTGTGGATTAGCGATACATTTAATTAATAAATCCTAACCCCCCAATTTCTCACCAAGATAAAAGCCCACCTTTAAGCAGATATTACTAAAACATCACACGAGAGCTTGATGGCCCCCAGCACTAATCACAGGAGTTTCAGGTCCGCACCAGTCTCTCGGACCACGTTACGCCCTGCCAGGATGTTCAAACGGCTGCTGGTCCCTGGAGGGTAGTTTTGTCCTCAGCACTCTCGCAGTAACACCAGGGACTCAGTCTACACACTCAGCTCCAAATTACAAAGTGAAAAATCACAAAATGAATAATCCCACATTTCGGTCATACCACGCAACAGGACTAAGCTGATTCGCATTTGCTTTTCTTGTTGTCCTGTACAGCTCAACAGGGCACCAGGTACCAGCCTGAAGAAAAAGCTGGCAAAAAAGATTCTCCCGGGTCAGAGCAATGCACCAATACGGCTGTTTGGGGGAAACTTCGCAGCAGCTCAGGAAGGGAGACACTGTTAGAAGAAGGCCATTTTCTTTCTCTCTGTAAATTATATTTTTTAATGTAGACTTGAGCTGCAGCGAAAACGGGAGGTTATAAATTGACATCTCTCTTTTCTAGAAACCGAAGTGTCACAGATGTCAGACAGCCACCAGACCAAAGAGACTTTACTTTGCGTTTGTTTTTTCCTGTGTTTGTTTTCTTCCCAAGTCTTATATTCTCCCAAGACTCATTACAGGGGAACCTTGGAAGCCATTTACTCAACACTGGAGCTTTATGGCCACATGGGGCTTTTAATCAATCTTTCTGGCTCAAGGATGTGTGAACGAGAGTGCTGATTTGCGCTGGCAGATAAGCGACCACCACTCTTGGAGCTGTTTATACCTGCTAATCTGCTCGGTGACCATGGCAGTCATTGCTGAGGTAGGGTTTTGGTAGATACAGTAGAGAAAAATAGCATAGTGGAGTTCGGTCATTAAGGGAGAACGAAAAAGTTTCCTCTAAGTGGCCAGGAGAGGAAAGAAAGAGAAATTCTGAATTATTTCAGAATTTGGGACTAAACCAAATTTGAGTTAAATGAGCACAGTTCTGTGCTGAGTTTTGGGGTTTTAATGGGCAAATAAATTGATTCATTCCCTCAGTGTTGCTGCTACTTTTAATTTTTAATGCAACTACATTTCTGACCAAGAGCAAAGAAAAAAAAAATATCTTTCTTGAGATTTGCAGTCATGTTTTGCACTCTGAAAAGACTTAGTCCTCAAAAAGCATCTGAGATTTTGGAGCAAATGGGCTCATCGCAGAAAACAAATACAACTCCTTACTTTTACTTGCTCCAGTCTCTAATGATCCCTACAGACAGCAGACTTCTTCTCAAATTCAACACACTAATTTTGAAGTGTCTCAGGTACAAACCTTGTCAAGAACTCCCGGAACTGAGAAAGTTACTGCCTCGTTGCAGGGAGCACAGACTGCAGGGGTGGACAGGGGGTGGCAGGTCTCCTGAAATTACCCTTTCAAATTCATCACCTACAGTCAGGTTGCTTGCATTTTCCATCGACAGAATGAGAAAGTTGCTAAGAAGTGAGCCATAAGCTACGTGCAGAGCAGTGGAATGGTAGGAATACACCTCTGCCCTCACCTTCCGAATGCCAAATTCTTTGCACTAGACTCTTCCACAGAGGAACATCTAGACCCATAGTCCGATCCTGCCTGGCAAACTAGGAGAGATGATGCCAAAGGTCAAATATGAGACTGATGTTTGACTGTTAATCTCCAAGCTCAGGGTCATGAATCAGAACTGGAAAGAACTGAAGGACATACAAGAAATGGTGACATAAACTAGGACTCCTCAGCCTGGAAACAAATGATGAAATGGGCATATAGGAACCTTAAACACAGAATGACTAGTATCTGAAATGAGGACTTCATGGCTGAAGGCAGCAAGCATCCAAAATCTTTTACTGCAAAAACAAGAAAAACTTGATTTTGAGGGAAGTCAGACTGTTTTCTTCTAAAACGGCTGATTGCTGCAACAGTGCCCAAGAAGTGAAAGCAACAACAACACCCTTCCTGCTAGTTCCTGTCTCATCTTGGATTCTTATTCTGCACTGCAACCGGGAAATGCTGCTGTAGTCCCCACTGATGGAGAAACAAGGCATCCTCTCTGGCCGCCTAGGTTTCCAGCGCTCTAACGATGAGATGCCCGTGGTTACGTCAAGGTTCGTCAGGGGTGAACCCTCCTCTGCCTCTTCCCCCAGAACAGTTCGGGCCAGAATGGCCCGAGACATCGCTGTGGACCACTGAGTACAAGTTTCGGTTTGCTCAGGTCGTGCAGTAATTAAGACCCGCAATTTTCATGGGAACACACTGCCTCTGCAATGGAAGGTTAACTTTTTGTAGCTGGGAACAGCACATTTCTTTCAACATACAAACTTCTGGAAACAAAGTGTAAAGACCAACCTCTAATTATTAACATCTTTATCAGGGTTCATGCATTCATTTAAACCAATATTGCCTGGACTGAACTTATTCAGACAATCGTCTGTTTTGCCTTAGAGCGTTTTCCACTCACACTTGGCAACAGTCTGATAAATTAGGAATGCATTTTGTTGCAATGCAATAAAGAAGACTGCAAAAATAGCTTGGTGGTAATTAACTTTTATAATTCTTGGGGAGTATCAGGCAGAATTAATGATGTCACGCAGAAATGAGGACAAGAGTGCTACGTACGTCCATACACAATAAGAAAACAGGAAAAGGTGAATCAGGGAAAGGAAACGGGGAGGAAAAATCAGTCAAAATCTACCATTAATAAGCAGAACTAAACTAGCCTTGCTGACACTGTTTGCAGATCAACCCCGCTTTGATCTGCCGGTAGGAGACAAAAATAGATCAAGCCCTGAGAGTTTTGAGTTGCCGGCAGGACATTTTCTTACCTGTCATCCATTATGATCACCCACATATCATACACCACATACTCACTCCTCCCGACAGCATGAAGGAAAAAAGAATTAGCAAGTAATAACGGCACACCCCTAAGCCTTGCACCTCCTTAGCCAGACCTAAACCAGAGTGAGACTTTGCAGCATTAGACTTTCACATCCAGGCATGCTAAAAACCAACCGAGTCGTTCTTCGAAATACAGCAGTGCTCCAGAACAGCAACTGAATAGGATGCTGAGTATGTGTTGCTACAGGAGCGAAGGTGAGTGTGTGAACCACAGTCGGTCTCTCAGACAAACTCTGAAATTCCTGAAAGAGTTGTGTTTAGAAACGATTCTAATACATTCCCAACTGCTGCACTGCACTGATACATCAAGGATAGGACTGCCTCAATACTAACACCTCACACAGCCAGCACAAAACCAGTAATAACGAATAATGCTTAGGTTTCTTCTCACAAACACAGTCCCTGCAGAGCAGATATTGTTTACAGATGGATTTACTTTAGGTATTAAAACTAGGAGCACGGTTCATGAGAATGACTGCAGGGTTGAACAGGCGTGAGAAATCAACCCCCATCACCAAGATATAAGCATTATCACACTCAGTACTGAAATAGTTAAAACAACACTTCACTGCTCATTTAACTATGCAATAAGTAGTTGCAAATCAAAAGAAACCCAACTCCCAGAGAGAAGGAAGCACCAACTGTTTAAAAAATAGGTGACAGGAAAAAGAAGCCTGGGACTTTGCTCTGCAGGATTACCCAAGTGTTTCTCACTCATTCAAATTCAGTGCTCTCTTTGCCCGTGCTCGAGCCCTTCAGGAAGTTACCAAGTAGCTGCTGCACTAGTCTCCTCGAAAGCTCTTCCCTTTTCAACCGAACCAACTACGACTGTCTTAGCCAAACAGTCACACGAATTTCCATTGCCTGTAAATTAATGTTCATAGTCAGAAGTCTAACCGGTTCCCCAGGCGCACGTCCTTCTCAGGGTCCATAGGCTCCTCAGATGTGCAGAGACAACTCTGGGACTGGGGACAGTGACATTCACAGCCTCTGTCTGATTCATTCCGAGAAATGCTCCTCCTCCCAGGTCAACCAGATCAGCTCTGGCAGGGAACAAAATGCTCACGGGCTCCTCACACACTAGGCCAGGCAATTCTACACGAGGGCTTCTGGCTGTACATCCTTATGTCAGTCAGATTTCTGCCACTGCCGATCGGCTCACATTAGTAAAATAGCTAAGGCAGGCCAAGCCTGTTGCTCAATTGCTTCTAGTAAAATGGTATCAACCAATGATTGTCTGCTATACTTCGCATGGGGAAGGGTCCTAAATTACCCCTTCAAGAATTTGAAGCAACAGAAAGGACGAGGTATCAAAAAGGCAAGGATAAATAAATGTCACCAGCTCCACCACCTGTTAGGCTCTCTGGCTAAACTATCTGGTACATCAAAGGGACAACAGGAAAAAGTTGCTCCTTTCTTGACTGAATTGAAGAAGAGAAAGAGGGAATAATGAGAGGACAAGAAGTACTCAGCAATATTTGCAGTCACCTAGGATGAAGACTGCCTGTACTATGAACAACCAAAGGCGGGGGAAACGCCACCAAGAATAGAATTATGACCTAAAGGCAAACTACTGCTTAACAGAATAAAAATATGTTGAAAAGCAAATAGCTGGGTTGAGTGTTTCACATCAGACCCCAGCCAGCAGGTATCTCTGATCCATTCTGTTCATCTCAAGCAGAGGCATAACAGCTCTTTAATGCAGATCTGGCAATCTCCTTTCTTTGGGGATAATTCTCACAAACAAACAAACCTTCCCAATTGTTCAGACAAATCTCTTTGGCACTTTGATAACAAAAATGCAGGATCCCTTTAAACTTAAGCCAACCGAAATATATTCTTGAATTCAAAAATACATTGCCCAGACAAGTATGAAAACCAGGTCTTGTGCTACTAGCGTGAGGATTGTGGCAAACAATTTAAAATAGCTATTATTACCTACTACTCTTACGGGCCTAATGATTAACAATTTCTCTCATGGTGCGGATGTCAGCTGAGAACAGTGAGAACTGGCCCCTCGCTGCACATTTGGAGTGACAAAAAGGAATGTTGTTGTAGTAGCTTTTTCTAATTTTAGCCTCGGTCAGCAAATAAATCCATTATCACTGCCTTCTAGAGTTTATGCTAAGACTAATGCTTTGAACCTCAAGTGCCATCGAGGATCACTAAGCACGAAGTACTTTCGGAGCTGGTAGGCTGGTTATTTGTATTCTACAGAAACTCTCTTTGAACCAAGGATATGCAGCGTCTTTAAAATCCACAACGGAGATTACAGATTTCCTGGGCCTCCACCTGTTCTCTGAAGTGCTCTTTCCGAAGCCCCTCTCCAACACACGGTTTTCATTTTTTCCCTTTTTTCCCCGCTTCCTTTCTCCTTCCATTTCTTACACGGTTCTCAAAACGGAGGATCTCTGGCTCGCTTCCAGCTCAAGCATAACTCGTTCTCCTTGTCTTCTGGTGTCAGACAGGATAACGAATGGATTTTACATGAACCTTGCAGCATTTCATTCAGCTTATCTCCTAGTATCAGAATACTTCTTCTCTTGTAAATGAAGAATTGCAAGGTTGAACATTAGCAAGAGCCCTCATTTATGACAGCATGTAAGACTTCCTGTAATATTGCTGGAATGTTTTCTTAGCAGAAACCCAAAGAAACTGCCAGTTTTCCTCATTTTCAATCCACAGCCTACCATTGTTTCTCAAGCAGTAATGTCACGTTCTGGGCAGGTAACAGCCTTCAGCTACCAGTTTTACCAGGGATGAAGAGGTAAAAGTGCACAGGAATTGCAGGTCTTGTGATATTTTTTCCGAAATTCTCTCTTACCTATTGGCAGAAATTACCCTGCAAGAAGAGAAAGACAATTTTCTTCCCTGCATGCCCAGCCACAGCATCCACTGTAATGAAAGACAACAGAATCTCACCAGAGAGCATTTGGATGGATGTGAAACCAAGGCTTCACATTTTGTTTTAATTTTCTTGAAGGTTTGGTCAGGTTTGACGCTTTTTTCCAAATCATCAGAGGCTTGCTTTTCCAGGAATCCTGTCCTGGAATGACCAAAGAAGTCCTCCAATACGCCGAGAAAACTCATCTCACCAGTGAGTCCAGTCTAAATGCACACTTAGCCTGATGCCGCTCGGGGTGCCCAGGACCCAAGCGCTCTTCAGGTTCTTGCCTATTTCTCTCACCTGGGAAATCCGCAGTTGCTATAATCTGACCTCTGAAGTGCTGCTGTCTGCATTTTTGTCACAGAATCTCAGAATGCTGGGGGTTGGAAGGGACCTCTGGAGATCACCCAGTCCAACCCCCTGCCAGAGCAGGGTCACCCAGGGCAGCCACACAGGAACGCGTCCAGGCGGGGTTTGAAAGTCTCCAGAGCAGGAGACTCCACACCCTCTCTGGGCAGCCTGGGCCAGGGCTCCGGCACCCTCACAGCCAACAAGTTTCTCCCCACGTTGAGGTGGAACTTCCCATGTTCTAGCTTAAACACATTATTCCATGTTCTGTTGCTGGGCACCACTGAGAAGAGATTGTCTCCTTCCCCTTGACCCCCACCCCTCAGGTATTTCTAGATGTTAATAAGGTCCCCTCTCAGCCGTCTCCTGTCAAGGCTGAACAGCCCCAGCTCCCTCTTCACAGCAGAGATGTTCAAGTCCCTTGATCACCCTCGTAGCTCTCCCTTGGACTCTCTCCAGTAGGTCCCTGTCTCTCTGGAACTGGGGAGCCCCAAACTGGACACAGGATTCCAGGGGTGGTCTCCCCAGGGCAGAGCAGAGGGGCAGGAGAACCTCCCTAGCCCTGCTGGACACACTTTTCTTGATGCCCCCCCGGATCCCACTGGCCCCTTGGCCACAAGGGCACGTTGCTGTCCCAGGGACAACTCACCACCTACTGGGACTCCAAGGGCTTTCTCCACGGGGCTGCTTTCCAGCAGGACGTGCCCTAATCTGTACTTGTCCTACCAACACAGCAATCAAGCCCCAGAGAGCACCCCCTCAAGTCAAAATTAACAGAGATCTGCCATCAGAAGCAGAGGTTCTATGTACAGGACACAAGTGTAGCTTTTGGATTCCTACTAGAAACTTAATTCTGCATGAGCTCAGGTTCCCTTAGATCAAAGCTCTTGAGCTTAAATCTAAATCCTACTCCCTTCCCTCATAGTTTTAACAGGACTATACATATGCTTCAGTTAGTAGGTCAAGTCCTCTTTAACTGAATCAATTACAGACATTCTAACTTTACTAAATACATTTCTGCAGATAAGTATACCAAGATTTAACCTAACATTTCACATCACAGCAAAATATCTATTTAGCAGCATTACCTTGCTGTAATTGACAGCTCTTAAAGGATACTACTTGTTTATGCAGTTCAAGTATTTCACAAAGACCTGCCTTGATTTTTCCTCTGAAGAACTGAAAGTGACTTATTAGTTACTCCTACTAGCAACGAAGTTACTGAAATATCACCCCAATACTTCCAAACATAATTAAGAAAAAAACAAAGGGAGACCAAGAAATCTTTGCATATACAAAACTTCAAATGGAAAAAAACAGGTCCTAACTAGTTAAGTTTCTGTCAACAGGATAGGTATGAGCATATATATTTTTTTAATGCACTTGATTATTTTCATTACACCTAAAACAGTATCCTTAAAATAACTGCAGACACACATTTTTAATCCCTAGCACTTCCTCCATAATTCAAAACTGTAACTGGCTTAAAACTGTCCTATTCAATCATTTACTTTCCAGCCCTCCTACTACCTTTAATTATATTTCACGTTTTATATATCCTTAGGCACACGGCTAACAAGGTTACTTTAAAAAGATTGTCCACCATGCATGTTTGGCCCCCCTTCTCTTAAGCTGAACTCACAAAAGAAACTGCCTCGTCCTGGTCATAAGTGCTATCAAGTCTATACCTGTCAGTATTTAGCAGATTCTCCCCTAAGAACTATTTTTAACGAAAATCAATGATTTACTGGTTCTGGGAATGTATTTCCATGCTCTCTTTTGAGTCGATTTGCATTCCGAGCCACTGCCTGTTGCCTCTCAGCACCGTACCACAGCCTTGTGCAGCTCCGCAGTCCACACGCTCACTTTTCACCAGCTCTACGTCTATCTGGAGAAAACCACTTAAACGTCAACGAAAGAAGAGAGCCCGTCGACTCTGTTTGTGTTCCGAATGCGCGTGCCTGTCTGCTCAGAAAACAGCCTTACAGCGCTGAGCAGTTCTCTTTGTCAGATGTTTGCTCCCAAGAGTCAAACCACCCTTCCGAGTGTGTATCATGCGCTGGGAAGCCAAACCACCATCACAAACTGGCTTTGCTGCATTTTAGCATTTTGTTTGTGCTTCATGAGCACATTCTATTGCAACTAACTTTGTTTTATTGATTTTCATTATCAAGGTAACTAAAACAATGCAACTAACCAGTTTGCTTTACATTTCTGGTAACTTTGGCAACCACGCCATGATTTACAGATATTCACTGCTTCTCATGCATACGAGTATTGAAACGATTCTGAGCATATTTGACTTAAAAATTCCAACTGCTAGAAGACACAGAGTAACCAACTATACCCAAAAAGTGCATCTTCGGTAGGAAGAAAGATTATATCACTGGGATCATTCTCCTCTCATTTCTATATTGTATGAGGGACAAAAAAAATTCACATTTTCCTGACAGAGTAGAATTAATGAGTAAAGATACGAAGTAAACTGCCTCTTGGGGACAGGTCAATATAAGAGAGATACACATGGACTATCTTAAATAAAATTTTCCATCCTCAAAGACCACCACTAATACCCCAGTCTAGCAGAACTGCAACATGCCCAGTCCAATAACTTACTGTGTTGACTATGGCTGGTTTAGCTCACTCGGTTGAGCGTGGTGCTGATAACCCCAAAGTCGCAGGTTTGATCCCCGTTGGGTCCCCATGTGTTGCCTGATCTAGTTGAGAGGCGTCCCTGCCCGTGACAGGGAGGTTGGATTAAATGATCTCTTCCAGCCTAGGCCATTCTAGGATTCTATGATTCTATGGCTATCGTGAGTGCTACATAACTTTATTTATGTCATTTTCAACACTGGATTCCAGAATTTGACCCCAAACACTACAGTTCTCTGTTTCTCCGACTGGAATAACACCTTTGATCCCAGGAAATGTTATTACAAGTCTACAAGTTTTTTGCCTTAGGTTCATCCTCAAAGTTTGATTCAATCATGTGACCATGCAGCTGACAGGCAGCAGAAATTCTACAGAGGGAACCGCGTAACTCTGTTGAGACGCAGTAAAACTGCGACAGGAGCTCTGGTGTTTTTACCTGTTGCTGAGCAGGCAGTAAGTCGCTGACAAAACGCACTGTGTCTCACAGCTGACTGAATGCCAGCAGCCTTCTCGCTTGCCCTCTCCTCCTCCAGTCAATCCACTTCAGGAAGCGTTGAAATGTTCAGCAGTGAGATTAGGAAAGCTTCTCGGGTGGCTTGTCCTTACAGCATCACATTAGGTTTTTATTTTTGGAAATACCATTCAAAGCGTGCTCACGGTAGCGTAATAAAAATTGATACTAATAAGGTAATCATAAGTGAGACCTAGAGCATATCGGGGGATAAATAACCAGATGAGAGGTGGGACAGCACAGAGTCACCCTGAAGTCACAACCACCCCAGCTAGCTATTCATTCGGCCAAGAAATACCTCACATGATCTCTATTGCTATTAGAGCTGGTTTGGAAGTTTATTCCAAAAGAAAATAAACATCTTTCTCATATGGCTTTAAATCCCCCAAGTGCTACAAAAACGAATTCTTTGATTACTACTGTTGCTGTTAGATTTTTCTGGAAAATTTATCCTCAGGAAAGGATCAAATCCTTCTTCTGTCTTCCTCCTGCACACACAACCCCCAAGGAGCTTTTCTTAGGTTTGGGGTAAAATGCATCACATTTTTATTCTAGTCGAGAAATAATGAAAGGAGTACTTGAGCTGGGTTTCATTCCAAATATTAAGAAAAGCAAACACCCATGCCAATAAATATAAAGCCTCAGAACTTGAGAAAATAATACCTTCTTGAACCTGAGGGTCCAGCAATTTGCTCACCTCCACAAATTGGAACCAACTAGAAGAGGCCACAAAAATTACACCAGAACACGTGACTAATGATGCTTAAATCAGTTCAGGAAATCAGGACTGAATTGCCCCTTTAAAGGTTAATTGTAGACCTGCCAGCTGAGTGACCTACATTTGCCTGGTCAAAGCATCTGTGAGAGGGGGCAAAAGAAATACTTTCGGAAAGGAAATTCTGCTTGGACGCAAACCGATAGACTCTTCCTTTCCATTGCTCACAGGCCTAGAAATGCAAAGCGACCCTGCCCAGGGTACAGAGCAGCATGCAGACCCTCACGTCAGCTGCTGGCAGCCGAATAAAGACCAGGGAGTACAGCCATGTGAGGAGTCAACGATTTTTGGATTATTTCCTCAGTGCAAATCTTTCCTCTCATTCCTCTTCCAAATGCAAACACATTTATAGGAAAGCCCTTTCCTGATTAAGGTATTTCTTTAAACTTGCAAGTTTATGCAAGCCTGATTTACTTATTTCATTATTCTGGTGATAAATGCAATTTTTTTCTTTCTGTTCCTAATAACCACACATAAAGTACAAGTCGTGCTTCTAGAAGCGGCACAGATGTTTTGCTGCTTCACTACTGAAGTCCGCTTGCAGAGCAAGTGCAGGTGGCAGTTGCAAGCACTCAGCACATCTGTGTAAAAGAGCGGTTTCGTCTTCTCCAGCACCAAAACAGAGAACTGAAACGGAACATTTACGAAGTCCCTGAATGCTATTCCTTTTCGAGATGCGTTTTCTCTCTTAAGGCGTGTTATCCTTTTGCACGCCCTTATTATTTTTCCATACGTGCCTCTCTATAAAGATGTCTAAATGCTTTGATATTTTTTCCACCATCTCCTCATTCTTACTTGTTCTTTTTGTATGGAATGCTCCCTGCATTTTATCTAAGTGAAATAAAATACAAGGCCGTACTACTGGGGTCTCAACTCTTCAGAGCCGAGAAGAGCTCCCTTCCTTTGCTGGTGGACAATCCAAAGAACCATGAGCTTTCTTTCTGTGGTTCCATCCTCGTTCCAGTGACTGACTCTCATTTCCTAACACATTTAAATTATGCAAGAACTCGACTTACAGCACTATAATAAAAAGGGAAGCACTTAAAAATTTTTAAATTAGGCTTCTAATTGTAGGTATCTCAAATCTCCCTCTCCCTGAGCTTCATGTGCAGCCCAGGTTTCTAAAGTCTAACTGAACCACACGCGGACTAACTTTCAAAAGTTGAAAATGAGAATATCCTCTTCACAGACAAGGTATGCCAAAATTTATGACATAGAAATTATACTTTTTTTTTTGCTAAAGCGACTGAACAGTGCTTTGTCACGTGCCTGGAAGCAGGCAGAGAATTTTTCCACTTGTGGCTAAATGACACAAACATATTTGGCTGCTTTGAAGGGCTGCTATTGCCGTCAAAACCTATTTGCCTTGGAAGCCATCCAGTATCACCTTAGCATGCTACCAAACAGGAGCTTATCTCAGAGGCAAACATCCATGCCTCTTTTATTTTTTATGGAAACCTAATAAAATTACAGCTTTTATATAAAGTAAATAGGAATACCCCAAAAAGTTTCCACTGACTGTACCTGTAGTGAAAACACAGATGTTTTATTTTTTTAGTAGCCTGACACCAATTTCCAATATCACCCATTTAGTGAAGATTTAGTACTGTACTACAGTATAAAAATCATGTCTAGAGTGACTTATATTTTTAAATCCATTTTCTAAATATATAAAAAGGACCACTAACCTCCTTTGTAAAGCAGGTTTGTACTCTAGATCTTGTAAACTAAGGAAAACTATTAGGCTTGTCACTCTAATAACTGCATTTTCAAGTAACATTTTTTGTTCTCATTCTATTTTTACAGTCACCACCGAAGAATCTGAAAGTTATGCAATACAACGGGCTTTAAAGCCACCAGGGACCCTCCTGACACAAGATGGAAATAACTTATTACGCAAATAAGATTAAAACACTGACCTTAAACCCACAGTCTATTGCCAAGGGGCACTCTGTGTGTGTGGGTGGAAAAATCAACCGTGGTACAGAAGCTCACACTGTGCTTAGGAAAGCACCAGAATTTTCAAAAGCCTCCATCATACCAGGGAGTGGAGGCACAACAAACATTACGGACGTTTTAGTATTTCGCACGGCGAGGCACTTCTCAGGAATTTACTGGGCATTCGTCATCTACCTCTGCGCACCGTCAATATTATTTTCCGCTCGCTGCCCTCTCACGCTCCGGTCACAACCGCGCTGATGGTTCCAAACTGGTGCGGTCTCTCCTGGCGTGCGGAGGCCGGCTGGAGGCCAGCCCAGCGGCGAGGGCCAGCCCACGGGTGCCAGCAGCAGAGGCCAGCCCAGCCGGCAGCCCCGCGGAGGCTGAGGGTGCCAAGGGGCTGGAGCAAACAGGCTTCAAATGACTTGGTGCTGACGGTCCAAGGCCAGGCTTCCAATATTAGCAATAATCCAGCTATGTACTACAAGCTGGACCCGTTACGCTGCGCAGCTGAGAACAGAAGTGCATTATAGTTGATGATTAAGTAGGAAACCAGAAAAAAAGAAAACAGGACTTCTGTCTCAATTCCATCATGTTAACGCTGCTACTAAACAGCCTGCCTCAGGCATTCCCTGGATTTTTATAAGATCAGCAGAGCCACGCTGAAGTTAGAGTGAGTAAGCCTAGGCTGTCTGTTTGCGTGGGTCTGAAAAAAAGACAAAGCAGTGACTAATGGGCAACACCTACAAAGATCAACAGACGAACAGCTGGTCCCACTTTCTGAAATGTATGCTTCAGTGAGACAAACAGGAGGCAAACAGGTTAATTTCTGTTTTCAAATACTGTTTCAGATGGAGAGGGTTTCTTGCAGGGGCTGGGGATGTCTTTATCACCAGCAACAGAGTCCTACTGTCTTATTCTGGCCAGACTGGAGTATTGCCTCAAGGTAACATTCTTTTTTTTGTTTGGGTCAGCAAGATGTCTTTAAAAAGAGAATTACAGTTGACTGCTTCACCTAAGAATCTTAAAGAAGCAGACGTTATGAAGGAGGGTTTTCTGGTTTTGTTGGTTGGGTTCTTTTTTTGTCTGGTTTGTTTCGAGTTTTTTATTAATTACCCCAAAATATCTCTCCATGAATCTCCCAGAAGAGGGCTGACAGGGAAGGGAGCAGAGAACTGCCAGAATACATGTTCTGAGGAAAGACAGACAGAATAGCGACATTTCAGGGGATCTCCATGCTCTTCCTCCTCAGTTTCCAGACTGGAAACACATCTACATATCTTTCACACATATACAAAAAAACCCCTGACAGATAAGTATCTAAGAAGAGTAAAAAATGTTTCTCCAGAAATTGGAGAATTGTGACAGTACAGTTCCCACCCAGCATTAAAGACTGAATGGCTAATATTATGAAATTGGTACAAACATACAGAGTGTTTAAAACACTCTAAGTATTAAACAATTACATTTTCAGTTTCAGCAAACAAGAAATGTTGCTGTAAGAGCTGGTAGAAAACCAAGAAGAGAACAGAGAAGACAAAAAGTCCACAAATAAAAACTCACCAAAACATATAAACCGAGAGTTTTGACTAGAAAAAAACTGAACGGACGGTTGGCCATTCTTTAGGAAAAGAAGTTTGATGAATCTTTTTTTTAACCAATTAAAATCGGAATGGCTGCTTAAGAATCCTTTTGTAGAGACGTTCCTCGTTCTGAGTTTTATTATTATGGTAAAGATCTAAATGAGAGCGTAGCAGAGAAGGAAAAACAGCTCAGCAAATCATAGTTCTTGAAGGAGGGTAAGTTAATCCACCCCTTACAACTGCAGAATACCTTTCCTTGGGTATTATCACATGGGTAGTCAACAAGGAGGCCAGCCTTCCACAGCAGATGGCAAACAGTGTAAAAGTCTTTAAAAACCTTCCTTAAGTATTAAAGGACATCAACTCTAACCTGGCACGTCATCCTTAAAAGAGACCATTCAGAGCAAGAACCAGCCGTGTCCCCGGACACATACCTCCTCTCCGGCTTGGCGCTCTGCCGCTGGGCCTGCGAGTGCCTGCTGCCCCGCAGCGCTCCTCTGCCCAGGTGGCCGCCATCGTGGCCGCCTCTGCTCAGGTGGCTGTCGTTACGGCCTCCGGAAGCAGCAGAGGCCCGAAGGCCGGCCCAAAGCTGCTCTTCGTTCCTGTGAAGCGGCACGGACGTGCGGATGGCAGAAATAACGTGGCCCGGGTAGGCGGCGAGCGAGTCCTCACGGTGGCGGGAGCTCTGGAGAGCAGAAGTCCTCTCGGAGGCCGAGTGCTGCCGCCCCGGGTGCCGGTAGCCCCTGTCACGGAAATAGGCCGGGAGGCAGGGCCGGGTCTGCTCCATCACGCCGCCGCTGCAGCTGCGGGAGCAGGCGGACCAGGGGCCCCAGCTGCCCCACACGCCCGGGAGCCCCGCGCCGCCGTCCTCGGGGGCATCCCGCTGCTCCTCTATCCTCTGGGGAACCTGCGGACACAACGGACTGACTTAGGAAGAGGAACCCACGCCATGACACAAGCAGAGCACTGACACTCTTTTTTTAAGCCACACGCTCTGCGGACCCAGCCAGTAACTCATCTTCCTCTCTCCCTGTCAAACAGTGCCTGCTCTGCCTCCAGTACAGGAGCAGGTCTCCTACAGCCATCGGTCGTCCAGATCAAAAGTATTTTGGGGGCTATCTGGATAGGAATAAATTTTCTTTAGCTTTCAGCAATGGAAAACACTGTGTAATGCAAAGCATGAAAGTATGGAGATTTAAAACTGGTATAAATTTTGCAAACTCAGGAAGTAAAGTCATTTTTGGTGATGAACTGACTGCTCTCTTCCACTCTGATGCCTCGACAATGGAGATTGCTAGCGGTTGCTGTAATATTCCAGGAACCCCCATCTACCGTGGAACTTCTTAGGAAAGGAAAAATGTAAGAGGACAGGTTGATATCCAACCAGCCAAAAATACTGCAATAGTTACGTTACCACTTTTCTCCCACTCCCCACATCAATGCTTCAAGGAAAAGGGCTATTCAAGATGACTCCTCCAATCCTACCGTCACAGAAATTCCCATCAAATTCAATAAAAGACCAGAAAAATCATTGGTCTCAGGTGGTTAGTGCCACTTAGCCCACACTCACCATTCCACAGCACAGGGAAAGTGAAACTAAAGAAGAAACCAAAGCAGGAGCGGGGTGGTGTTCTCCTGAAGGAAGCCAGGAAGGGTTAGAGAAGACAGGAACTGTAAGGAGAGTTAAATCCTCAAGTTGTGGTCAAACGTTTAAATTTCCTGACCTTGAGGTTGGCAAGGTATCAGCACAGCCTAAAAGCTACAACCACCCGTTCCCATCTCCCGGTGGACTTGTACCCCAAGCTTGACCCACTCCTGGAGCTCGATAAAGTCAGCGTTTCACACTGTGCTCTTCACATGCTCAACTTTGTAGCACAGAGACCAGATTCATTTTCATTAAACATATAGTCTGTCTCTTGCTTCCCTTGTCCAGCTGTCTGAATCACAAGTTTTCAAAGCAGGCTTACAATGTCCAATTCATAGAATCATTCGGGTTGGAAAAGACCTCTGGGATCATCAAGTCCAACCACTAACCCAACTCTACAAAGCTCACCCCTAAACCATCTTCCCCAACACCACATCTAAGCGACACTTAAACACATCCAGGGATGGCGACTCAACCACCTCCCTGGGCAGCCTGTGCCAATGGCTGACTGCTCTTTCTCTGGAAATTTTTTCCTAATGTTCAGTCTAACCCACCCCCTGTTGCAGTTTGAAGCCGTTCCCTCTTGTTCTATCTCTAACTACCCGTGAGAAGAGACCAGCACCAACCTCTCTACAACGTCCTGTCAGGCAGCTGCAGAGAGTGAGGAGGTCTCCCCTCAGCCTCCTCTGCTTCAAACTCAACAGGTCCAGCTCCTTCAGTCGCTCTTCACAAGATTTACTCTCCAGGCCCTTTCCCAGCTCCGTCGCCCTCCTCTGCGCTCGCTCCAGCCCCTCGAGATCTCTTTTGGGCTGAGGTGCCCAGAACTGGACACAACACTCAAGGTGGGGCCTCCCAGTGCCAAGCACAGGGGACAATCCCCTCCCTGCTCCTGCTGGTCACACTGTTTCTAGCACAGGCCAGGATGCCGTTGGCCTTCTTGGTCACCTGGGCACACGCTGGCTCATCTCCAGCCGCTTGTCGATGGGAAGCCCCAGGTCCCTCTCAGCCAGACAGCTCTCCAGCCACACTGCCCCATCGCATGGGGTTGTTGTGGCCCTAACAATTATTAACACACAGAACATTCCGTTAAATGAACATTCTCTAATAACTTATTTATATTCTGGATAACCTTTATGCCAGCAAGCATACTTGCATATCAATTCAATTAGGAGACAAAGGCACTGGCTGCAAACAAATGCTCGTCAAACATCCCCAGCCCTCCTTAAGCGTGCAGCTACCTCAAAATGAGCTTTGGAAAGACAGCCTTGTCCGTCTGTCACTTCTCCTTCCTTCAACTTCTAAACTCAGAAAATCCATTAATAACTTCGCCCCAAACGTCGCTGTATAATAGCAAAAGATTAACATCTACATACTTTGCCTCTAGTCACAGACAACACGTGCAAGCACTACCTGAACTGCCAACCACCTCTGTCAGCGAGCACCCAACCCATCCCTGATCAGCCAGCTCAAAACGGGGCAGGAGTTGGTGGAACGTGGTTTGCAAACACGGGTCGAATACACCACGAGAGTATGAAAAGTCAAGCCAGCAACAGGGTTTGTGGTGCTGCTGTGTAACAGTCAGTTGTGGTCTACATAATCCAAAACACTTCCCCGCTTTGAGGCTGCTCCCACACTTTCATCACCAACCACAGAAAAAGAACTGCATTTAATTATAACTTGTGAATAATAAAAAGCATCTGCATCAGTGTAACGTTACCCATTTCTCCCATGTTATTTGAAAACTAGGGCAGATGTCTCAGTATTTAATGCGCCTTTTTTTCCGGCACCCCATTTGGCATCAGCCTTTTAAACCCAATAGCCTGTACAACCTAATACCGCATAATGTCAAAATTATGGGTAACATGCAACAAGGTCTTGGTTTCCGGCTGTTACATTTTGCTTTCAGACCCAATCAGGAACACCACTGGCTCCCAACTTGACCAGTGAAACAAGCTTTTCTTCATATTGTGATTCTCTTCCATGAATGTTCACTGTTCATACTTAAACTACACATTAATGTCGCTCTACCACAGATATAAAATGATAATGGCTGGTTACACACAGAAACATCCTTCTGGTCTGGCCCTGGATTACAGTAGAATTTGCTTATGTTATAGTCCTTTGCTATCAGACAAGCCAGCTTTCATTCACCTGGGTTACTTCTTTATCACTTCTGTGATGGTGCAGCACACCTCTTTTTTTAAAAGTCAAAGACCCTCATGCAGGCAACAACTGAACTCCACCAGTCCGCAAGCAATTCAATTCATAGAATCATAGAACAGCTCAGGCTGGAAAAGACCCTTGGGATCATCGAGTCCAACCATTGACCCTACACTACAAGTTCACCCCTAAACCATCTCACCCAACACCACATCTAAGCGACACTTAAACACATCCAGGGATGGCGACTCAACCACCTCCCTGGGCAGTCTGTTCCAGGGTCTGACCACTCTTTCCCTGAAGAATTTCTTCCTAATGTCCAGCCTAAACCTACCCTGTTGCAACTTGAAACCATTCCCCCTGGTTCTGTCCCTAATGACCTGTGAGAAGAGACCAGCACCAACCTCTCTACAACGTCCTTTCAAGTAATTGTAGAGCATGATGAGGTCCCCCCTCAGCCTCCTCTTCCTTAAACTGAACAGTCCCAGCTCCCTCAATCGCTCTCGTAAGGTCTATTCTCCAGGCTCTTCACCAGCCTTGTTGCCCTCTTCTGCACTCGCTCCAACACCTTGAGATCTCTCCTATACTGAGGTGCCCAAAACTGAACACAATACTCAAGGTGCGGCCTCACCAGTGCTGAGTGCAGGGGGACAGTCACCTCCCTACTTCTGCTGGTCACAAAATTTCTAATACAAGTCAGGATGCCGTTGGCCTTCTTGGCCACCTGGGCACACTGCTGGTTCAGCACTAACTTAAGAAACTCAGCGCTAACCTAAGAAATATTTCACTATGCAGAAATAAAACCCAACACAATAGTGACAAGTGTTGACCTGTTGCAGAGAGAACTTTCTGGCTGCCAAACAGGCAGTAAGAATTGTTTCACATAAAATGACACTTTAAATGACTGAAGGCAACTTAAAATAATTTCACACGCCATAATTTTCACACTAAGTGAGTTTTAGGCACGGCACAAGAAGGTTTAATCCAGCTAGTTTAGTACAAACTAGTGATAAAACTAACAAAAAAGTAACTATATAACGTTTCATGCTGATGTACAAATTCACCAATGCTTCTTAATTTCAAGACGACAAAATTCTGAGATGGGAATTTTCAGAAGCAAATCAGGTCATGCACTTGTATTTTTAATTAGTGTTTTCTTACTTTGAGAAAGATGGGAGCTGCAGATGAATCTTTAGAGGAGACGGCATGTGATTAACCGCATCATCTACTCAATGAAACCCACAACAAAAGACTGAATAAATGGAAGCTGTGTAGCTTAAGGACTGGAAAACATAGGGGGCAATAACGAGTCAGTCTTCCAAACAGCTCACATAAATAAATAAACAGAGCTCCTCCTTTTCTCCTTGCAGCAAATCCTTCTCCATGTCTACAGCCAACACACAAGCAACCGTGGATTTAAATTTAATCGGAGGTGATCCAAATTAGCTAGTAGGAAAAACTACTTAGTAGAAAGGCAAACAAAGCAGGGGAACAGGCTGCCTGAGGAGATCCTGGCACAGGGAGACCAATCCCCGGAACCTCCGCCAGGAACAACCAGGGTGTGACCGACCCTTCTCCAGGGCAGGGGAGCTGACTCACAGGTCACCCACCCTCCTCCAGTCCCGGGATTTCCAAGTTATTTTGTAGCCAGTAACCAATTCTACTGCAGTCCTAGGGCATCGCCAAGAAATTACAGGTAGCTACGGGGGACAGCTGAAGATCCCAGATCTTAGACACACCACATATTCAGAGCTCAACTAACCATGTAGTTCACTTCCCCGCAGCTCATAACTGCTTCCTTCTCCAGGCGACCTCGCAACACTCATTCTAACCACAAACGCGCCATCAAAAAGATTTCTATCTGCTGCAAGTTAATCGAAAACCAAATATTTTGTTGTACAAATTAAATCTATTTTTCCCCAGGATTCTAGCTCGCTCTTTCCTACACATTTTTCAGTTATTTGGCAGGACAAGGTTTGTAAGTGAATTTTTCTTTATAATGACGGTTATGCACCAAATACCTTCAACTCCGTCACCTTTCTGAGCGCGAGGGGCAAACGGAATTGAGGCTACGTTTTCAGGAGGGCAGCCGCAGGGTCATTCTTCTCCCTTTATGGATCGGCACTCTATCTCCAAGATACTAAGAACCTTCCGTTTCTTGGAGGTATTTTTATCCTCCCTGGTTTTGAACACCAGAAAGAGCACAATAATAAACTTATTAAGACAACAGGAGTCAACACAGAAAAGAGGGAGATGTCTATCCACATGGCAGACAAGAAAAATTTATTCCTCCCTTTTCCTTCTTCTTCCCCAGGTCCACGCAACAAAGCATGATATTTGCTTCCTTGGGTTAACTGGTCAAGCTAAAATGACAATTCAAAACAGGTGACTGAATTCTCTCAAACAAAATCCTACCTCGGCATTGGTTTTGTACACAAAACCTTCAGCACTAAATCCATGCAGAACTGAAGAAATGAGCAGAGGATATTTAAGAACATGGGATTTAATCCTAAACGCAGAACTAAAAATCCGTAACTAGTATTCAACATATTGTCGAGGAGCAATTAAGTTTTTTTGATTTTAAATAATTCACACACACACATGCTACTTATCTTTATCGCAAGAGGCATGAGTATGTAGATTACAGTTACAAAAATCCTATATATCAGGGTTAATAAATTGAAAAAAACCTCAAAGCAGAACACTTCAGAATACTGTCTCTTGCTTCCTTAGTTACATCCACTATTTTTCACATTCTGGGGGAAAAAAAAAAAAAGAAAATCTAACTTGATATTTTTTACTTGCTTCCAAATTTTAAGATTCCAGAAATTTAGTTACCTTGTAGAATTTTAACATTTAGTAGCTTTTAGGTAGACTAATTTTCCATGAAATCACCGACTAATGCAAATGTTGTCCTTCCTGTAGCTTTAGACTCAACAAGCATTGAGTCTTTCCTCACTTTTACTATATTACAACCTCAGATCTTACTGAATTAAATGTGCTACCAGCATATTGACAAAGATTTCATTTTAAACAGAAAAATAATTTATCTTGAATTCATCTAATTCAGCAATCTCTCTGATCCCGAATCAAAAATTCCAACAAAACCTAGGAGCTATTGAAATACAATGCAAATTTCTAGTACCACCTCTGTCAGAATTTAGAAATAAGATCCACGTCTCGGGATTTTAACAGCAGTTGCTGAAACTATACTATGCAAGAATGTCCCCGAAGAGGAAATACCACTTGAACTGAAAGCCACAAATATTTCAGACAGAACTAGTTGTGCGTGAAGACAATGACTGACAAACACTAGTGTTAAATATCGTAGGATACTTCATCCTACTAAACTTTACCTTACATACAAACTAACTGCACAGAGAAGTAGGGGGGAAAAAAAAAAAAAAAAAGGAAAATCAGAGGTCCATTTAACCCACTATTATGCTTCTGGCTGTGGAAGATGCAAAGTTTTAGGGAGCAGCATAAGAACCAGAACACATTCAGCGACATCCGCAGCCTCTCTGCCTCCAGCTAATCAGTAGTTTATGGGCCTCCTTCAGCTACTCACCATATCCAAATCGTTCTACATACCCATTACTAGACTTAATCTCCATGAAGACAATTAATCCCTTTTTTAGCATATTTCTAATCTCGGCTTCCAAAAGATTGTGTGTTCTCTACTGAAAAAGCGCTTCCTTTCCCTCTGGTTAAACACACAGCCTGGCAGACGCGCTATGTCTCCCAATTTTTTTTTTCATTCTGATAAATGAAGAATGACCATTCTCTATTATCCTTCACCCCACCACCATGTTTGGTTTCAAATCACCAATACAATCCCGGATCTCTGGTGTGGGTGTGCAATGTCGCATGTGGCACTCCAGTTAATGATGGACTTTCACAGTAACAATGATCCTAAGTTTGGTGACAGTAAATACCTTTTAACCAGCAACGTGATCCCCTGAGGTGCTATAGCCACACACCATGTTAGTAAGGACTTTCCAGATACTGAGCATGTTATATAGCAGTCCAAATTCAAAACTGAAAAAGGATATACGACAACGGCAAGCTTTAAACCTGGAGATACCTAAACCAAATCAGGTACTGGTAGTTCTTCCAATTTTAGTTTAGATACAATAATGTTGTATTTTATAGATTTAATTTCCAATATGTTACCCAGTAATTCTTTTTCCTGGTTAAATGCCTTGAATTTCAATGGATTCATGAACAGATTAACTCCATCATATTCCTAATTATACATCTGAAAGGGATGTAACAGGCATGAATGTACATTATGACATTAAGACCCAAAGCAAAAAAATTCTATCCAGAAGAACATGTCCCTGGAGATGTTCAAGGCCAGGTTGGATGAGGCCTTGAGCAACCTGGGCTGGTTGAGAGGTGTCCCTCCCCATGGCAGGGGGTTGGGTTAGGTCATCTCTAAGGTCCCATCCAACCTAAGACATTAATTCTATGATTCTATTCAATGATTCTATGACTTTATCCCCTGCTTGGAAAAATGCTACCAATGGTATTCACTCAGTAAACTCTTGTTCATGGGTGCAGTGCAAAGTAGTATTAGCCAAAGCCAGCGTGGCGTTCTTTATTTTAAATTACTGCTACCATATTAGTCCTGCACTTCCCAGAGCAGAACATCCTAATTCTAATAATATTCCTCCACCACTCTCAGGTTTAAGGCATTTTTTCACTGTCCCTTCCAAAGTCCTTCATCTCTTTACATCACACGTGACAGCGCACGCTAAGACACCAAACTGTCACCCTCGTTATTAAAGAGGCGTCAAGACACTCGGAAAACGTGACCTCTTCTTATGTATTCCATTACCCAGGGTCATAATTCCCTTATTTTACAGTTCTGACTGAATGAATATTTCACTAGGACACAGACTGTCACAAAAGGTGTGCATGCAGCTGTTACCGCAGCCAGGCTCAGCCTGACTGAGGATTCCAAAAGCCGGTATAACAGCATCTATGCTGTTAAGAGTGCATATGTCATACCTGGCATGAGATGAGCACAGTACTCTTCACAAACATGCACCATCTTATTATATAATTGATCGATGACCAACCCGGCAAAGTAAGAGTTAGTCTTTGCCCTCTCAAAATTTCAAGAGTGCAAAACCAAAAGCAGGCAAGACTTAACAGAAACTGGAACTGAACTGCAGTTCAGATCAGAGGATGCCAAATTTTGTATGGGCTGAGGAAATGATAGTTTACTTTTAAAACCTGTTCAAGTGTAACATTATCGTATTTCCCTGTCAGTGTTGTAAACAGATCTGTGGACCTAATTTAATTCTTTTTCCCATCTAGGCATCTCAAAGGAATATTCTTCCTATGAGTTCAGCTGATCTCCAATAAAAGGCCAGACCTACGCAGCCACGACCATCTCCCATCAGAAAGCCTTTGCAGAAGTTCATTTGCAACAACCATGGTTTTTACCCGTCTTAGAAGAAACGTGGAACACTGGTGGTTCATTAAGAAACAACCTACCAAAAAGCCCCTAAAAACTGCAGATAACAACTCCTCAGATCTCTCAAGGCGAGCAAAAAAAAAATGGAGCAGAGGCCAAACAAAACATCACGACACCATGTGTACATATCTGCCTGGTTAGTACGCTCTGCTATTTTAATCCTTCAGTGCATTTTGGAAGCCTTTAATCAGAGATGTAGTAAACTATTTGAATTGTACAGTACATGGTAAGTGTAAATATTACCAGCTTAAACGATTCGGGTTTCCGTTCGTTGTATAAAACCTCTGTCTGAACATCTGTGGCTGTGAAGATTAAAGGGCTAAAAAGCCTGGAAATAGAAGACCTTTGTATTCACAAATCACTGAAGGGAGTTACGATGCCTGGAAAGCTTAACTGCCCCTTCAACCAACGTGGACCACATCTGAAGAAACTTGAACATTGTTTAAATAGTCTAGAAAGCAAACAGCTCTGAAAAAATTCAGAACTGTATTTTAGGCCAACAGAGCTTGAAGCTTCCTCCAGGTTTGGCTAAATTGTTTCACGTGGAGACCACCTCCACTGCACTCCTTGAGCTAGAGTTTTAAGGCAGAGGGATTTTTCCCATTTTTCTGCGAGACCATTAAGTGCTTCCAAGTAGAGAGATGGCTCTCTCCTGACCTCACTTCGACCAGTTCTATATAATCGCTCCTTAGCTCCAGCAGGACTGCTTCTCATTTACAGTAAGGTAAAGATGGTAAGTGCCAGGCCCTCACTATATCACAAATCAGTCTATTTTAACGAACTATTTCTTCATCACTGGCCATCACCTGTGCCCTATGTCACTCAGCTTGTGCTACTCTAGCTCTTTTCCCGGTCAATCATCTTTGGCTGTGACAAACCTGTTGCCACTCTACTTTATTTTTACACTTGGAAAAATTCTTTGGGATCCATACATGGTGGAAACGTGGATTCTATTTATTCGGTAACTGACACAACAACTCTCAAAATCTCTCAGTGAGTCATAGCCCCACCACTCCAGAAGCAGAGAGGACAAGCTATCATAAAACAAAAAGCAACGTTCCCTAGCAGAACAACCATCTGTGAATCCAAAAAGCTTATCTTTATCATTGCTCTGATGCAAAGCCTAGGGCAGAACCAGAATGAACTCCTGCTCTGAAGGAAGACAAGAAGTTCATCTATAACCGCGTGAGTTTACCCGCTCTAGAATCCAACTGGAATGAAGATCCTTTCATATCTTCCAGAGAAGCACAGAACAAGCTTTAAGCTCCTCACACTCTGAGCTTAAAGAAGTCAAAATTTTTTAGAAATTAATTCAGAGGTCCATGATAAAGCAGGTTAAGAAAAACAAAACCACTGACTTAGATTTTTCAAACAGTATATTTGCATAAAAGATTGTATCCTTATTCAGTCCCCTTTCCCCAATCAAAGACTTATTTCCTAACCATTTTAATCCCCAACATTGCAACACAGAGATAGCAGGAAAATGCTCAGCTGTTGTTCTAGATACTTGGTCGCAATAAAAGACCACTTTTAAAGAAAAAAATCCCAGCACAGACCAGAACATCTCTCCTTTTCCTAAAGATCACTGTAACTAGAACAGCAACATCATTAGCCAGCAAGGCTCTATTTGATCAAAGTTTAAAAAATGCAACAGCATGTGTATCCATACAGTTAAAGCTGAAGGCAAGCGGGTACGGCGACCAGTGGAGAAATGCAAGAGCAACAGGGACTACATTTCACTTGGTAGTGTTTTATGGGACTGAGAGGTATGAAAATACAGTAATAATGTACAGTTATTTAAAAAAATTACAGGGAAAAAAATGCGTGACATCTGCAAACACTTGTTGCAAGGAACACGTACACAGCAGCTGCACGCAGATGCGCGGTGACTAAGCTGCTCTAGGAAAACTGAGCTTAGCGTAGGCAGCCCAGCAGGACAGAGCACAGTAACCCTGCAGCAGGCCTGCTGGCAAGAGCGGAGTTCCAGCTCAGCAAGCCCTGACAAGTTAGAGATTCCGGTCACTGCTGACCTTAGGGCAGAGCTGCACGCTGCCGGGGCTGCAAGGGAGAGCGCAGCCTTCCATCCCGTGCTCCTGCTTCTCGGGTTATACAAAAGCAAGGTGGAGAGCAGCTCTGGTGGTCACCCCCTAGCACTCCTTACAAGGATTAGGCATGAGCCGTGATGTTTTGGCCAAAAGCCAAGCTTAGATATTAACTCTTTATCTAACTCCCATTTCCCCCAGTGTTTCAAAGGTAGAGTAGACTGGCTTCATGCTTCACATTTCACCCTGTTAGGGTGTGTGCAGATGTATTAGGCAGCTGTACCCTTTTCAGTTAACCGAACAGTGACTTTTACGGGGTGTGGTAGGAGAAAAGAACAATGGAAATGAAGAAATACTGCCATTCACCACCACAACTACAATATAAATGAAGAGGGAGGATCACATTCGTACAGTTTCCTATATGAATCCTAAAAATGCCACCATAGTCAGATTTCATAACCAAATCCTCATCATTTGAAACGGTACTCTTGCAGTTAGCACCCCCTCTGTACACTCTGCCTTCACACCTACCTCTACGTTATCCTCTTTCCAGTAAAAGGCACCTCAAGCCCTTTGCGGTAGTAGAGTGTACTGGAGCAAGCAGGCACGATTGTGAGGGGAAGCAAAGCTGGCAGGATGAAAAGAAACCAGTGGCCCATTTTTTGAATTGTTCAAAGACAGAGGACAGCAAGACCACAACTAGTCTCCTTGCTTTTGTCACTTAAAGTAGGAAGTCAAATTAATTTCAGAATATATCAGAACTCCTTTAAGTCTCAGCATTTCATTGTACTTGTCACATATAGATGTTTCACTCCCAGAATAACTGTCAGGGAGATATAGGAAACAGTCTGTAACACAGCAAACAAACGCAGATGTTAAGCAATTTAGAAACTCTAGATAAGGACATGGGCACAGGCAAGCAGGGGAGATACACTGTTTTTAATCACCCCATCCTGAAGCAAAGGGAAAGTGCATAGACCCTCACAGTCAGTCCACTGTGACAGATTAATTTGTTTAAAAGAACGTCAGATAAGCTCCCAATTCAATTTCGTGTACTCTGACAATGCAGTCACCACAATATTATTACGTAGTGAAGGAGAAAAAGGAAAACAAAGATAACTCTGAAATTACTCCTTCCAGAGGTAACGAAGACTTCTTTGGCAAGAAATGAAAAAAACAGCAACTCCCACACCTCCAACCAAAGCAGAAAAACTCACTTTCCAAAAACCATTACGCTACAGACAGGAAAGCTGCTCTGAAGTAGATATTAACTGTAAAAATTCATTTTTTATGAATAGAACTGGTTTTTCGAAGAATCACAGAATGTTGGGGGTTGGAAGGGACCTCTGGAGATCACCCAGTCCAACCCCCTGCCAGAGCAGGGTCACCCAGGGCAGCCACACAGGAACGCGTCCAGGCGGGGTTTGAAAGTCTCCAGAGCAGGAGACTCCACACCCTCTCTGGGCAGCCTGGGCCAGGGCTCCGGCACCCTCACAGCCAACAAGTTTCTCCCCACGTTGAGGTGGAACTTCCCATGTTCTAGCTTAAACACATTATTCCTTGTCCTATTGCTGGGCACCACTGAGAAGAGATTGTCCCCTTCCCCTTGACCCCCACCCCTCAGGTATTTCTAGATGTTAATAAGGTCCCCTCTCAGCCGTCTCCTGTCAAGGCTGAACAGCCCCAGCTCTCTCAGTCTCTCTTCACAGCAGAGATGTTCAGTCCCTTGATCACCCTCGTAGCTCTCCCTTGGACTCTCTCCAGTAGGTCCCTGTCTCTCTGGAACTGGGGAGCCCCAAACTGGACACACGATTCCAGGGGTGGTCTCTCCAGGGCAGAGCAGAGGGGCAGGAGAACCTCCCTAGCCCTGCTGGACACACTTTTCTTGATGCCCCCCCGGATCCCACTGGCCCCTTGGCCACAAGGGCACGTTGCTGTCCCAGGGACAACTCACTGCCCACTGGGACTCCAAGGGCTTTTTCCACGGGGCTGCTTTCCAGCAGGGCGATCCCTAATCTGTGATGGTGCCTGGTGTTATTCCTCCCCAGATGCAGGACTCTGCACTTGTCCTTATTGAACTCCACGAGGTTCCCCTTTGCCCAGCTCTCCAGCCTGGCCAGATCCCGTTGGGTGGCAGCACAGCCTGCCTGGGTGTCAGCCACCCCTCCCAGTTTCGTACCATCAGCGAACTTGCTGAGGGTGCACTCTGTCCCCTCGTCCAGGTTGCTGATGAAGATATTGAACAACGTGTATCTTACAGAGAAAAGATTAACGAACAGGGCAGTGCCATAACCTCAGAAAGATGTAAATATGCTCTTTGTTTTCAGGTTTGGCGCACCTCTGACAGGAAAGACAGCATTGTCTAAATACGCACAAAAGCTACTTCTGTATAAATATCAGGTATTCAGGTATTACTGAAACTAGAAATTCTGTATTTATCAGTTCTGACTTTGTATGACAGACAAGCTTCCAAGACTAATTATAAAATTCCAAGACTCGTAATCATAAAATCTAAAAGCAGAAAAATTGCCCAGCCAAGTGTTTCCCCCTCCAAAAAAGTATCTTCTTACTAGCTGGTTTCAAAACATTTGTACTTCTATAGCCAAGCTTATACTTCCCCGGAGTAACAAAAGAAAGGGAATCAAAATGGAATGGTATTATTACATTTAGTTGGGGATGGGAGCACTGGGGAAGCTGCTGAAAGCAGAAGAGTTATGGAATAAACTACAAATGAGAAAAATATAGAACAATGCCAGTTGGTCCTGTTATCCCCCCATGTCTTAATTCCACTATCTGCACTTCCTTACTGTGGAAGTAACTTGGCTCTTTCTTCTATCTAACAGTCCCCAGGCTGTCATGCCAGAAACTGACTGTGTGTGTGTGTCTGAGGAAAGCAACCTGCTAAGCTCTGCTCTTTTGGATTTTGTTGATGAAAGTTACTTTTAATATTTCTTTTTAAATTGCTTCTTCATAAGATAAACGTCTTTCTTCATGTTAAAATACTAAACATGTGCCACAAAGTCAAGAGTAACTAAATGGTACTTTAAATAGTTCTAACATAGTGATGCTAAATAAAGAGTCGTACAGGAGTTAGGAAACTACAAACAGGTTCTTTGTTCAAAAAAATCTACATTACTTCATCCTCCCTGAAACTAGGAGGATTTTAAGCATGGATTCCAAAACAAGAAGAAACAAAAGAAGAAAATCTAGCAAGATTTAAAATAAACAGAAAATAGTATTTCCTGATGTTTTTAAGTGATCTAAAGTCCTAAAAGAACAAGTTATCAGCTGAACTGTGGGTGTCCAGGGCCAGTTACAACTGGATTTCCTGCAGCTACTCTGACGATCGCCCATGGGTTTATTTAATTTTCCCAAATGTTTTAGTCTAAGAAAAAAAGTCTAGACTATGTGGAAATATTTTAATTAATTACTCAGCCAACCATCCAAGCCCAATTCTCTGATTTTATTTCCCTGTCCATAGCTTGCAGAAGAAAAAATCTCTCCAGCACCACAGGTTCAAGCATCAATCAATGAAGACATCTGGATTTGGTTGGTGGACTGCTTGTTGGAAGAGGGATTGGCTGGGTGGTCACATCCAGAGAGTAATGGTCATCTGGTGGTCAACAGCTCAATGACCCGATGGAGACCGGGGCAAGTGGTGCTGAGTATCTTCATCAAAGCAACAGACGGCCGGATCAAGTGCACCCTCAGCAAGTTTGCAGGTGACACCAAGCTGAGCGGTGCGGCTGACACACCAGAGGGCCAGGGTGCCATCCAGAGGGACCTGGGCAACCTGGAGAAGTGGGCCCACGTCAACCTCATGAAACGCAACAAGGCCAAGTGCAAGGTCCTGCACCTGGGTCAGGACAATCACCAGTATCAACGCAGCCCAGGGTGTGAAGGGATTCAGGGCAGCTTTACAGAGAAGGACTTTGTGGTACTGGTAGATGAAAAGCGAGACACAAGCTGACAGCATGTGCTCACAGCCCAGAAAGCACCCCGGGCTGCATCAAAAGCAGCGTGGCCAGCAGGTCACGGGAGGTGATTCTTCCCCTCTGCTCTGCTCTGCTGAGACTCCAGCTGCAGTTTTGTGTTCAGCTGTGGAGTCCTCACCACAGGTAAGACATGGACATGTTGGAGTGAGTCCAGAGGAGGGCTGGAGCACCTCTGCTGTGAAGCCAGGCTGAGAGAGCGGGGGATCTTTACTGCAGCCTTTCAGTATTTAAAGGGGGCCTATACGAAAGATGAGGACAAGCCCTTTAGCAGCTCTTCCCGTGACAGAACAAGGGATAATGGTTTTAAACTAAAAGAGAGCAGATTAGGCTAGATGTAAGGAAGAAGTTTTATACAGTGAGGGTGATAAAACACTGCCACAGGTCATTCACAGAGGTGGAAGATGCCCCATCCCTGGAGGCATTCAAGGACAGACTAGATGGAGCAACCTGATCTAGTTGAAGATGTCCCTGCTCATTGCAGGGGGGTTCCACTAGACGACTTTTAAAGTTACCTTCCAACTCAAACTATTCTGTGATTCTATGACCACTTCTGTTATTCACTGTATTCTTAAAATGACATATTGGTCCTCAAGTCCCTCCCTCCTCCTCTCCCTTTCTTCCCACAAAACCAACCTCCTCTCACATAGGAAGAACTCTGCCAAACAGCAGAGAGATTTGTGCAGAAATACACAGGAGGTGCCGGCTGGAGATGACAGCGAACACATGTTCGGGTTACTGCATTAAAAAAACACCAACAACTTCCAGAGCTACAGAGTTGAGAACTCGCACTTAGAAACAGGCCCGACTTGGCCTTCAGAGCTACTAACAGCTCCTCTTGTCTGGAGCTGACAGGTGGGTTAGAAGGTTTCCGAAAAGTTTAATAAATACAGACTTTCAGTCCAAACACAGTTTGGCATGAGCAGAATCTTCTCCTGCAGTGTAAGAGCTGAGAATGACAAGACAGCCTTGGAGCCTGCGTGAGATCGTCACTAGGAAACTTTTGCCTCCCTTTTGTTTTCAGTAAAAAGAATAGCTCCCAGGTGGTTACCATGCCCCTTAGTGCCATGCCTTCAGTCGCTTTTACTAGTCCAGAAGACACTCCAGACCCATGGCATTTCTCATTCAACTGAAAACAAAGGATCTGATTTTATCAAAATTAATTCCGGAGCTTTACAGAATGAAGCAATTGTTTCTCTGACTTACTCTATTTTAGTTAGTAGATTTCCCCCCCCACCCCAGGCCATTTGGAAGCTGGATTGCAGCATCTCTCCACGTCAACGTTACAAAAGAATGCCTAATTAGACAGATTACTGAAAACAGAGCAGCAGCAGGACCATCTGAACTGCACAACAAAACTGAAGAGATCTAAAACAGGGGCAATACAATGTTGTGCTCAGGTTTAGAATAGAGCACTTGGGCAGCTTGAGAAACGTGGCAGACAGGAGCACACCAGTTTCAGAGTGCATCGTTACTGACCTCACTCCCCCTGTCCTACAATCCGGCTGCACAAGGAGCTGCACAGGGCAGCCGTGTTCTGCAGGAACCACGACTACCGGAGAGCTTCGGGTTTCTAGTTTATACCTGTGGAGCTATTTTCCAAAGAATTTTTTACCATGAAGACAGTGGCATATGCACATTAAAAAAAAAGCAGCCATGATGAGCCTCTTCTAAACAAGTATATATTTTTTTATATATATATATTTTTATACATAATAAGAAACAAAAGAAAGCCACATAAAAGCCACATTATCCCGAGAACTTTACACTGCATTGCTTTATGCGCGTCACTCTAACGTTTTCTATATTTGCCCTTAAGTATACCTTAATATACTTAATATATACCCTTAAGTATACAAAATCTGAATACTTCTAATGCTTACCTTTCTGTGTTCAATTGAAGGCTGTGGGATGACAAACTGAAATCCCAGCACTGCTAGGGAACTGAGAAGTCTGGAAAAGCAAATGGTGAGAGAGAAGATGTAATTGCCGCTAATACAACCCACACATCTAAAACCTATTACGGGGCTTCACACGGCGAGAACTTATCTAGACACTTGAACACCATCACTACCCAAAGCAGGCTCACTAAACTGTATGAAACGTTCTTGCACAGCAGGCAGTACCGGGTACGTACACATATTTGCCTGTCTCTAAAGCAAAAGTGCACCAAGTAGAATCCATTGACAGTATTTTACATAGCTTTATGTTTAAATGAAAATATTTTTGGCAGTACATACTTGAACACCTCAGCATTTGGTCTCAAACCGGCACATACGCTTTGTAAGTTTTCTAAGGCACTAAATAAGAATTCAACCCCCAGTGGACTAAGACTGCTTCTAGCTCCGGGTCCTCATTTTACAGATGAACGCTCCTCCTCCAGTACGGAGGAAACATGCAAAGAATCTTCATGATTTTCCGTAAAGACGTTCCTTTCCAGCTGCTTAATACTTGTGGAAACTGAATAACCTAATGGGCACAGAAGACAAGAACGCAGTGGGCACAGCTCACCAAAGACTCAGGATAAGCAGCCAAGTATCACCCCAGTCTCCACATCTTCAAACTGAAAGGAGTCGTAACGGGAACCGAGCCCAAACAAACTTTGTCCTGTCAAGCCTCACCACCATAACGACTCCTACGAGCCCATTACAAGTTAGGCTCAGTTGGCTCAGTCTTTTGCTTGCTGTAATTTGCACGGGGGATTGGTTTGCCCCCTTACAGCAAGCTCCTTCATCAGAAAATACAGAAAGGTGTGAGAAGTAGGATTAAGACGTCTTTATTTCTACCAGGAGTCTGACTTTTCAGTCTACAAAGAGTTTCAGATCCTCTACAAAGGGGAAAGCTGCTAACAATTTGCTGAATTTCAATGCAGAAGTAAAACTGATGGACACAAAATCTCTTTGCAAGCTAATGGACCAGACAAAATCCAGCTGTGCTTCCTACTCACAGCTCCTTCCTTCGCTCCCTACGTAGTAACCCTTTAAATATTTCTCATTGTTTCAGGAATTTTCAGAAAAAGACCTCCTACACAGTGGGGTTTTTGATACTAAATATTCCATTACCACCGATACAGATATTCTGCTACTAGGGAGAATGTTTTTCTTGAGCTTTCTGTGTTTGTTCTTGCTAACTCGCTGCAAAGGGAATCATTAGGTAAGAACTGATTGCGCACAGCCCATCATCACCTCAGTCTATGCCACTCTCTCTCTAAGCAATAAACCATTCAAAGCCAAGAAAGTCATTACTTCCTCACTGATGTGTCTATTTAGAAAAAAAACTAAAACACTTTAAAAGCCCATTAGAGGGAAGTATTGTATTTCACAGAGCTATCACTTGTGATAAAGCAAAATACGGAGGAGGTGGCTAAAATCAGAGCCAGCGTAAGGCTCTATAAAGAAACCACAGCGAAGGTCAGTGCAGCTCAGAGCAAGGTCCAACAACACAGGCGCAGACGGAAGCCAAAAGGCATGAATGAAGAAACTGATTTGCCAATCACACCTGAATTCAAAGGCAGAAACAGAACTCAGACCTCCAGACTGCAAAATGACAGCATCAAGTCTCTCTTTAGCTGACCCGTATATCCCTTTTTCAAGCAACTCAAGCGATCTGCTAACTATTCAACGAAAACCTGACAAGCTTTAAGTAGGCAGAGGGCATTTTCTGACAGGCCAAGCCTACATCCTCTGCAAATTATATTTAACTTTCTTGTCAGAACCTTCCTGCTCACTCCCTGCTCCCTTATGGCTTCTACTCCCTATAATCATACAATTATAGACTCCTAGAATGGCCTAGGCTGGAAGGGACCTTAGAGATCATCTCATCCAACCTCCCTGTCACGGGCAGGGACGCCTCTCAACTAGATCAGGCTACTCAAGGCTCTGTCCAACCTGGCCTTGAACACCTCCAGGGAGGGGGCAGCCACAGCCTCTCTGGGCAATTTATTCCAAAGTCTTGCCACCCTCGTCTTCCTAAGATCCAATCTAAATCTATTCTCCTTCAATTTAAATCCATTTCCCCTTGTCCTATCAGTGGACGCTCTTGTAAAAAGTCCCTCCCCAGCCTTCCTGTAGGATCCCTTCAGGTATTGGAAGGCAGCCGTTAGGTCCCCCCAAAGTCTTCTCTTTTCAAGACTGAACAATTCCAGCTCCCGCAGCCTGTCCTCGTAGCAGAGCTGCTCCAGCCCCTGGATTGTCTTTGTGGCCTCCTCTGAACACGTTCCAACAGTTCTATCTTCCTCTTACGGTGGGGGCACCAGAACTGGACGCAGGATTCGAGGTGGGGTCTCACCAGAGCAGAGCAAAGGGGGAGAATCACCTCTCTTGACCTGCTGGCTGTGCTTCTCCTGATACATCCCAGGATTCTTCTGATCAGCCTGAAGGACTACAGATTTCCACGTGTAAATTCCTACGATATACACAATGCTGAGAGTTCTGAACTGAGCGAGAACCGGAATCTTCAAAGCAAATAACTTACCAGATTACAAGTTTTCAGTTCTAAAATGCGAACTTTTAGTAGATGTGTGATTACTCCGTGCCAAGCTTTTCCTGACCACTCTTTAATGAGTCTGTGCTCTAATCACCATCTGTACGTACGTGCTAAAGGACAACGAAGGTAGCTTTTAAGTTCACTTCTGTATTCGTAGTTGGATCTCTCAGAAATAATTATATCAGCCTACTACTGCAAACATACAGGAAATCTGCCAGGAATACTTAAGCTATCCTGAGGTAAGCCTCGAGCTTAAAATCAGTGTGAAGCAGTTTAATTTTTTTAATGTTATTTCCCTCAGTAGCTTGCTTTGGCTAAATTCTCTGGACTAGGCTTTTTTATTTATCATGCCTGAATAACGTTAGGCCTCCCAAGCTACAAAAAATAGGCTTCTCCAATTTCAGTGGGCTTTTTTCAGGTATTCTTACTGTGCAGTGAAGCCAAAAAGAACAAGTGCTCCTGAAAATAAGGCAAAACATTTCAAATATACACAAACAGGTCAGGCACCAGCTGCAGTTGACTGATGGCTGTTTAACTGGGGGCTCTGTGTAAGAACCTTGCTGGTACAGCCCGTGCTCTCACAGCTACGGCACTGTTCGGAGCCAAGTGCCTAGTTTAAAGCCAAGTAAAGTCCCTAGTTTAAAGCAAAGTCCCTAGTTTAAACCATCAGTCTATACAAGCTGCAAAGAGCAAACACGTTCACTTTCTTCTACTGGCAACACCAACTTCTGTTGAACTGGGTGCAGGGCAAAAAGAAGCACTATCAGCTCTATTGTTGAAGCAGCAAGAAGAAGTTTCCTATTAAAATCTCTTTTAAGAACACATCTCAGAGCTCCTCGTCTGTCATTGCAATGAGTTTTCGCTTTCCGTGAACGAAGCTGGAGGGTATCAGAATGAATTTCTTGCATGGTTGCTGTCCCTCAGTAGTTGCATTTTATGAAGGGCTAACTGTGGATTGTCAAGATCAGAGTCAAAGCATTTTAGCCAGGTGATTAGTACTGATTAGTGCAGTATTTTTTGTCTCATATTCCTGACTTTCTCCCAAATAAAAGTCCACAGAACAGCCCAAGTCTGGGACAGCTTGGGAGGAGCTATGCAGGGAGAAGTCTCAAGAGGAAAGCTAACGCAGGCAATGTCCACGAGATGCCACAGATCCATTTTGATGCAGAATCTGCCCTGGCATATTAGGAGGGTGCCAGAACTGCAATTCAAAGATTGATACCTTGAATTCCCAAGGAGGAAGGTTAGATCAGAGGTGATTCTAACAGTGTATCCACACAAATGAAAGAGCGTGCAGCTGTCACGCCGCACAGGAGGTCAGCTTTTGTTCAGGCAGCACCACAGTTCCTGCTTTCTCCAAATCTGCTCGTCCAACTACCGAACTGGTCAGACCTGCTTAGAAACAGCTGAATGTTGCCTTTGTCAGGAAAGCTGTTTGAAAGGCCCTTCTGATGTTTGCCCACTAGCAAATTGGTTCAGGAATGCACAATATAAATCCCTGAACGAATGGCAGCACAGGTACTAAAACATGTAAATCAATAATTTAAGTCCAGTGACTGCAGCTGTACAGGCTCATCAAAAAAAAAACCAAAAAGAAAGGAACTGTCTAATAGGATCTGCCATCACACTGGCACTCACTAGCAGATGCTCTAAGAATAAACAAATGCTGAGAACTTTCTCTTTTTTTGCTATCATCGAAGAATGCTATGTCTGGTATGCATGTACTTGATTCTTTGGCCTGTGGACAAGATTTTTATTTATCCTCTGTGACACAAACACTTTTAACACCAAAGCAAGAGATAACTGAATTGATATTTACTGTTCAGTGTGTTAAGCACATATTAAATAAGACTCCAAACGTTTTACTGCATCCCTTACCTCAAAGACACTATCAAACTGTCCACCATGATCCTTTAACGCAAGGTGGCTTGAAGTGAAAAATACCTCTTCAGCGTGGTACCCCACAATGCCGATCACAGGCAAACCCTGCAGAAAGAAAAGTGAAAAAACCTTTAACATTGCTCATTCTGTATATGAAACCGGGCACAGACATACATCAGTCTTCTCGGCGTCAATTCTTGGGACTTCACAGCAATTCAAACTGGAAATCCAGCGCACATCACATTAATAGAACGGACACATCCCATTTTTTGCAACAGGACTTCAGCAGTGCCAAAGTGCTTTGCTGAAAGGCCTTGGGATACAAAATCTTGATTCGATTCCCAGGGACGCAAATCTGATGTTAAACCTACTTGCCTTTTTTATCTCATACTCCCAGTATGTCACTCGCAGGACGATAAAGCAAACAGCTTTCTGTGAAGTCTTGTGTTACTAGAATTCTCAGAACTGACACTGGGTTACTGATTTTATTTTTTAGCGGGGGGCAGGGGCTGGGGGAGGATAAGAGTTAAAAAAAAACCCACGTAAGACTAAATCCAAATTTACATATTTCAGAACTTGGTCAACCGCTGTCCCTATCTCGCCATTTACGAGTGGTTACATGTTGAAATGCAGTGGAGTGAGTAGAAACAAGAGAACATTGCTGTTCATAGATAAAGAACTCTCAATTCCTGTCAGGCAGCCAGATAATTAAAATCCATCGAAAGGGACAAGACTTAGAAGAACTTAAAAAATGTGCAGCTAGATAAAGCACAGATCTTGCTGCTAGAGAATGTGGCTTGTTTGGAGGTAACTGGGCAAGCTAAATATTCCCACCTCCCAAATAGAAATAAAAGAACAACAATTTCTTTTGAGAAAAATCACAAAATACTTCTTTAAAAGACTTCTTTTAAAATACTTTAGAAGACAATTCCTCTTTTTTTTTTATTGTTTGATCCTTTAGTTTTTTAAACGCAAGACATTAAAACCCGAGTACTTGGAAAAGTATAATGACAAACGTCATCCTACTCTAATTTGATTGGTAATAAATGAATTTTTCCCCAAGTCAAGTGAGTTTTGTCTTTGACAGTAATCGGTGAGTGATCTCCCTGTCCTTATCTCGACCCACGGGCCTGTCATTACATTTTGTCTCCTCCGTCCAGTAGAGGAGGGGGAGAGACAGAGCAGTCTGGTGGGCACCCGGCATCGAGCCAAGGTCAAGCCACCACACACTGTTTCTCTAAAAGACGGGCAGCACTTCTTCAAAAGGATTTTTAGTCTTGATCTCCTGCAACACTGAGCTTCTGGCAGTTTCGTAAGAAACTACATTCCTTTAAATGTTAAGCAAGCCGACCTGTGCAGCACTAGCACAACACATTTAGATCCCTCGCAGGCATTTTGCACCGTGAAGGACCCAAGTGCCTCACCTCCTGCCACCTCACTCTTCACTACCGGACTTTCACGCCACATAGTGAAAATGGAGGATATCTGTGTAACACGGATTGTGACCAACATGGTTTCAAGCTCTCGCCCTTCTGTTTTCTTCCAGTTGTACTCCCTTTTTTTTTTTTTCACTCCACAACGATTTTTCTTATCCAAGATCCTTGTCTGAAGAGATACAGTCTCAGCAGAACATCGTTACGGGACACAAACTCACAGAAAAAGAAATGTGCATTCCCCGACTCCACTTTGCAACTCACACCTCATTTGAAAAGAAGATACTATTACATATCTAGTTTTGCAAAGGAGCGGGGGAGGCACCTTCAGTGTGTCTGGAGATTGTTCTTAAAAGGAGAGCTCACAGTCCACGCATATGTTTTCAATTTTTTCAGTTCATCTGTATCTCCATTGTCAATGGTAGGTTGGACTACAAACGCAACTCTCAACAATATTTCAATGTCTTTTTCTAATATTTCTTACTGCAACTCGGACACAGATGCACTTCTTTCAAAATATCATTTGTAGCACATAGCGTAAAATCTAATCATAGAATCATGGAACAGTTCACGCTGGAAAAGACCCTTGGGATCATCGAGTCCAACCATTAACCCTACACTACAAGTTCACCCCTAAACCATCTCACCCAACACCACATCTAAGCGACACTTAAACACATCCAGGGATGGCGACTCAACCACCTCCCTGGGCAGTCTGTTCCAGGGTCTGACCACTCTTTCCATGAAGAATTTCTTCCTAAATGTCCAGCCTAAATCTAAGTGACTTAAGAGCTGGTTTTCAAAATCATTTCAGTGCTTCCGTGCTCGCAGCCTATTGAAAGAAATGTCATTTTGGCAGTGCAATATGAAAGTGGGCAAAGACAACAATCGTTTTTGAGCCAGAGCAAAACGAATACTTGAAAAGGCTAGACAGTTAACACTAGGATTAAATAACACGAATACTGGCATGCAAACTTGCAAAAGCCTGACGAAGTGTACGATGTGCTTGTGACTGCAGCAAGTCTTGCAAATGTAGAAATCAAATTGCCTTCCCATAAGGGGTTTAAAAGCACCGTAGGCTGAACTAGCAACAGACTTTCTAGTAACCATATATACAGCCAAATAGGTATTAATATATCTCACCTAGAACAACCCACAGTCCCGTACTTCAGAGTTAGCAAGACTTTCCCCATTGCATTAAAACATCTGACATTTCGGCAGTCTTCCCCATTTCACCCCTAAGTGGGATGAAAACAAAATCCATCAAACTGAGTAGAGGGGAAAAAAACCCAAACACCACCACCACCAAAAGACCACAACAAACCACCACCCACACCAGCCCCCGAGAAATCAAACCCACCAACCAACCAACACCTGGCGTGACAATGAAGGGGAGAGATGTTTCACCGCATACAATAAAATGCGCACCAGGTCACCGAAAATGAGATGGGATAAAAAGACCCTGATTGAAGTCTCCTCCCCTTTCATGCTGCAGGTGAGCGATTCCAACACCTCCAAACTGCTGCTGCCAGTCTCAGCAGTTACACTACAAAGTTATAACCATAATTTTTCTGATATTTGCGGAAATTTCCTCTGATGTGACCGTCCTTACTCATCTCAGCCTAGAAGCCGACCAGTAGTCAGGCACTGAAGCCCATTATCAGTAGGGTTCAGATGAGCATCTAAGTGAAATTGGAAGACAAAAATACTAAATTGTAATGGAGATTTTGAAAAGGGGCAGAGACAAATAAGGGCAGAAAAAAAGAAATCTAGCAGGGTCACAGGCAATCCCAGAAATTTGTGCCCATTTCAGGACCCAGTAAGATTTCCCAAAGAGTAACACACAGAATTACCAGGACACACACCACGGACACCGCACAGAAAGTTAAGAGGCAAAAAGTCTACTGGGAAGTCAACAGTGAGATTTCCCCCTTAGCTGATTAACTTAAAGAAATATCTTCCTATGAAGTGGTTTGAAAATTTATAGAAAGCCAATGATTTCCTTATCCGAACCTCTTACATATCACAGGACTACTCACATGCAATTCTCCATGTGACTGTACCCTTTGTGCATTGTGAGTAGGTGGCATTTCACTTTTGTGAATTCCAATGTCATTTTAGCATCAGCCAATGCTTCTTCTAAGTCCTGTCAACTCACTGTAGGGACATTTCTTAACACGTGCGCATGTACAGTACGTGCTGAAACAGCTCAAGACCCTCTGTCTTAGAGTCACAACAGAGATGTGAGATATATCATGCAGAAACATCAAGTAAGCTCAGAACTGCTCTGAGCTTCCAGCCGATTTTATCTCGTTGAGTGAAACAGCGAGCAAACTTAAATTTCCTTCGGTATTGATCTTGCTGGTTAAGACTACTGACAACAGCAAGCTGAAGCAGCTGTGAAAGTTTAGCGTCATTCCAAAGTCATGTTTCTGCTGACCTGTGAAGCAACTTTTTTTGTATTATTTAGGAAAAAAAAACATGAACAATATTTAGAAATACTTAAAGAAAAAATATCGTACCCTTTAAGACTGCCTCTGAGTTTGCTGCCCTGCACGTTGGTACAGTGTTCACACCTATTAATGTTCAGTGCAAGTCCTTTGAACTTCATCCAAAATTCACTACACTCACAAGAATTTGATAAAGCACCTCCAAGTGCAGCAGGTTTATCTAGCTACACAATTTGTGCACAAATCCAAGAGCTTAGACTGCAGCTGTTGACACCTACCACCCGAGTCCTAATCTCTTCAAATATTCACTAAGTACCTTAAAACATACACTTGTCTCTAAAGCTGCAAAACAGAGAAATCTAACATTAGATCTGACACTTGCATGGAGAAAACATTTTCATTAAAAGAAAAAAATTGCAAGTTACTCCGCCTAACCCCGAAGGTGCCTCTCTGCTTTACTTTAAATGCTTTGAAAACTTTCAAGTTCTCCTTCTGGGTGTGCCCAGAACTGCTGCTGTCCAAGAAAGCTCAGCGCCTGTCTCCAATCTAAGCTTGATCCAGAATTTTTCATTTCTTTGCCTAAAATCTCATAAAAAAACACACACGAAAAAAAACCACCCTACAAAACCCACAGTCCAAGAAGCATAATCCACAAACATGCCACAAACAACATAACACAGAGCCACGCTCAAGCCTTTTAAATCCACGGGTGGAGGTACCAATTGTGTTTTACCGATGGCCTGGGGAAGAACTGTTCTCGGAGAACAACTCACTGCTTCGGAATTTGGTGGAAAAAAGGTGTAATCTGATTGCTCGCCATCCAGTTCTACAACACTGAACTGTCCTTTGAAAGTCTAGAAGACAAACTCAAAGTTGGCGAAATCCAACAGTGACCACACACACAATTCCCTAAAATACCCATTCCCCAGATGCAAACTGTGGCTAGTAAAAATACTGTTACGCTGGAGGGTGCTACTGCAATTCAAACTATTTTGCTTCAGTCCTTGCTGAATACATATAATTTAAATAAAGACCTAACAAGTGTTGTGACATTAATCTTGTAAGTAATGGGGAGAAACAAGAAAGTGCTTGTTCACAGGTTGTGAGCTGAGGCCATATGATATATGACTCATAGGTTTTGTTTCCCTAATTTTTCCTCTAGGTTTCATTCTTAACCTTTGCTCACAGCACCGGTTACGTATTTGTTGAATGTGGACTACTAACAAAAATATCGTAAAAGTGAAAATATGATAATGAACCGGATCTAAATTTCACTAAAGACCTCTAAAACTCAATAATAAGCTTAACGTTGGATTTAACACCACAGGAACAGATCTGCTAATCAAACAAAGCATATTGTTGTGGCATGAATTATGATCTATAATTGAGATCAGCTGCGAAGGAAACACGCTGGAGCAGCAGTGCTAAACTGATCAGTAATTCTGATATGACTGAACAGTCTAAAAGCCTGAAAAGGTGGCTTATGTGGATATCAGATTTATCCAACTCAGGGAAAAGAAAAAGAACAGAAAATACAAAATAAAATTCTGTCAGAAAAAAAATTACTAAAGTGTTTTTACTACATTGAAATAACAACCCAGACAGATTACACTCTCTCAACATTCAGGATGCACAGAAATTGCCATTTCAGCGTGATTTTGTTCACCTTTTGAGAGTATTAGCTAATTCTGACCAACACTGCAATTAAATTTCTCATGTGTAGTTTTCAGGCAGAGGACAATTATGTAAAAGGTAAAATGAATCACAAAAATGAGATCATGTATCTTTCCAAATAGACAGAGGGATTCTTGTGATTTAACTGTGTGGACACTATTGCAAACCTATCTTAAATTCATTTCCAGATTACAAAATGGACAGGCTGTGCAAGTTTGGCCATTATTTTTAAAATTGTGCTTAGGAACTACAGCTTTTAGAAGAGCAACTTCTTAGGACGACACTGTCGATGGACAACTTCGTTTCTAACTGAACAACGTTTTGTCAAGAAATCTCAGCTCAAAGTGCACTTCTTGAATCTACGTCATCTACTACAGCAGCCAATTTTTAAAATGTGATTTAGCTCCAAATTAGGGACCTAGAGAGCTTCATCACATTGTCGACCTTTCTCTGATTTTGTTGTGTTATTTTCTAAGGACACTCTGAATTCAGGGTTATTATTTTCCACAATTTTCTCTGAGGTAGTAAAGCCAGACACCGTATTTTATCAAAAAGATCCTTCAACTCTTCAAAAGTTTTTGTAGAAAGAATAAAAGGAAACTAGAAACCATCTCCAATAAACAGAGGACAGATCAACTCGTTCTAGCATATACTTAGTATTCTATTTTATACAAATTAATGGTACAGGGGATGGATACAAAATACACACTCATGTATCCGTGGGTACATAAAAAGACGCCCAGCACACAATTAACAAAGCTAAGGTAGCCAAGCCATGTGGTGGTGGGTTTCTTCCTTCCCTTCCCTCCTCTCTCTAAAGAGGCTGCTCTAGGAATCTTGACAGCAGCTTGTCACCACGCACTGATTTACGGATTCCAACTCTTGTCGCAGCTGTTCCGTACCACTAGTGCAGAACAAACAGACAGACCTTGTGTAAGACAGGTAAGTAAGGGCCTGAGCAATTCTGTTCCCACCTGAACATACTTACTCAACGTTCTGCTAGTGTCATGTAAATGTGGCTGCAAATTCCCTTTGCTCTCAGGTCGGCTAGTAACCACTGCACACACAACCATGAGAGCAGCCTGTTCCAGACTTCACCAGCCCAGAGAACAGAGTTCTTGCAGTTTCAGCATTTGCAAACTATGAAAGGTGCTACTTATCATAACTCTTCTAATAAGACACATTCCATCTCTTCTAACAGATTTTGTTCTCCATTTAAATGACTTTTTTTGCTATGAGTATTCCAAACCAAGGATGTAGAAGAGACTGTGCATGTTAAAGACCCTCTTCACAGAACAATCCTTCTTAGCCTTTCCAGTAATGTCATTATTGATACTGAAAGATGCAGAAAAGGAAAGGCTAACAGCCTAAAAAGTCAGCTGGAAATACCTGACATCTCTATAAGCACTGATTTCTTCATGAACCCTTCCTTCAACGAATCCTTCATTGTGACGGCAAAGAAGAGGAACAGACTTGTGCGAACTCTGCTATGATTAAACTACATTCTTGCTGACAAAACGAGTAGCAAGAGCACAAGTTAATTCTCAATAATTTACCGTTATGGATAAATTTCTACCAAGTGTAAGTAGCTAGTGGTGGTTTAGATTTGCTGCACATGCTTCAAGCCGCCCTCCGTGTTGCAGAGACTCAGGTAAACCTGCCTGCTGTGACCGGTCGTCAAAACGCCCTGGCCAGAAACAGGTAACTGAGATAACAGAATGGACTAAACATGACACTCCAAGTCAATTTATTTAGTAGAAGCTTTAACAATACTGATATTGCAAAGCGTATAACTGCATTTCAGAGCAGCTAGGAATACCAAAAACTTCTCAGAACCTCTTTTAGCCATACTGATTTCTTCACCTGTATATATGGCAAAGAAAATGAGCTCTTCTTACACCTCTTTCTTGACGTGCTTCATGAAACCCGTTTTCAGAACAGATGTGTCTCTGAAATCAAATAAAATCTTCTAATTTTTGACCTATATCTTAGTCTGAGTTTCTTCAAAACACAGGCTTGCAACAGGATTTAATTGTAGATGTAAATCAAGAGGTAGATGATGGTTCTGAGGACCTATCGCCTTTTGTGTGAAAACCAAAAACCCACCAGACTCACTTGAAGAGTTATAACATGTCCTGTTTGAAAAGGTCACAGAAAACAAATATTTCAGCAAAGCTAATTGAAGGCACATGTACAAGGAAAGTAACACACAACATATTTCAGCAGTATAATCAGCTATTTCTTAGTAACACAGCTGGGAGACACCCCTCTCTCATCAAGTAAAAATCACATATATTACATAATTGTTGTAGTTAGATGCTTTTGTAACGAGCATATTCTTAGCAGCTCCAGGTTCAAGGTTGTTTTTAAATGTATTATAAATATGCAGTTAGAAGATATCTTCCTTTTGCAAAGAGGAAATGCTTTTTCGTGTGTTTAGTGAGAACGTCTGTCTAGTAGAACACACCTGTGGTTTTCTTTATTTTTTTTTAAGCCACTTACCATGAGAATGAACTTTCACACTGCTCAATAAACATTGTAAATACATGCCCAAGCATCAATATCCTCCACATAGCAAAAAAAAGCAAAGAAAATACAGGAGGCTGTGGTTGAGAGAATGAAAGTTTGGCCTAAGCATTAGGCAACATTCAAAAGCAAGCGCAGGTGAAGAACAAGTAGTGACAAGGTAACACTCAAAAGAAGTATTTCATTCGCTGGTAAAAAGATGCGTGTATCACTAGCCTAACATAAACAAAAAGCTCCATGCAAAACTGCCCCTTCTCTAAATTAGGGCTGATTCACACTAGCCAGATACTACGAAGAGCCAGCAATGCTCTGTGAACACACAGAAACAATTCTAACAATATTACAACCTTGAAGTCCACAGCTGTGATTTTTCTAAGCAAGAAAATAAATGGTAGGTGAATGTTTAAGTCTAACACTGTCCTCACAAAAAAAATAAAAAAAAAAATTGGTGTCCCTGTCAAAGTACCACCTGAACACGTGCAAGCCCAGAGTGTTGGCTTCCACACAGTTCCTTCGGTTCTGCTCACGAGATTTCTGAGGTGCTCGGGGCACCACTCTTGGAAGACAGAAGGGAAGCGAGTATGCAATGGGGATTTGAAATCTTTGTTTGCTTATTCGGATAAAAAAATATTTGCTTTGGAGTATCAGTGGAGGAAACATCTCCCTGCATAAATAATACCTCCACAGAACAATGCTTCCTGGGAATACTCATACATTGTCCCAGAGCAGACAAGTGAAAAAGCGCTATCTGTACACCAACACCCCGAAGGTCAAACCACGCCACGTTCCAAACAAGTTAACCAGCCTCTCGTGGAAGCCTTTTTAGCGCTTGGGAGAGATCTCTCAGATCATCCAAGTTACCAGAAGGAACACGCTCTTGTCAAGATTGATTAAACATTTCTCTTCCACACAGCTATTCATATCCACTATTGTTGGACATGTTTTATTTTCTAAAATAAAACCCTACGCAGCGGAACAGATACTAGGTATCTATAAATATAACATATAACACAGGCATCCACTGAAATTACCATTAAGATCCTTGAGGCTTGATTCTGCACTTGGGCTACTTGGGCTCCAAGGGCTTCTGTAGCATTATTCTCCGTGTACAGAACTATAAATGGGATAAAAATCATTCCCAGGGAACTTTAGAGACTTCTCTGCCTGTTACGTAGTTAGTTCTCTGGTTTGGGTTAAGCATTCTAAGGAAAGGCTGGCATCCTCTCAAGACTTGAATGGGACTCCGACACAGAAGAAAAAAGCAAAAAATAATAATAAAAAAAATAAAATTAAAAACCCCACCCCAACCTATTTTTAGCACAGGTAAAAGCAAGGCAATTCAGTGTCTGTTTCTTAGCCCATCTACTTACAAAGAAAATACATTTTAAAATGGCTATGGCCTCAAACAAGTGTCTCTCTCGCAGGCATTCCCCGGCAGAGCAAGGTGGTCTCGGCAGTCCAACAGGCGCGTGGCTCTGACCCAACGCAGCGCCGCGCTGCAGCCTTCCTGCACTTCATGGAACAGAGATTAATGTGGGCACACATCCCAAAATAACTCACCGCATCCTTTTCGACACAAGTTCTCAAGGACAAGTGTTTTAACACGTATTTCAATCCTGCCGCATCCAGAGGGACAAACAACGGCGGCCACTGACGTACATTCTGTACCAGCCAACGTCCGAAAAAAGCGACCAGGGCTTTCGCAATGACCATTAAACATGATGAAAATTCTCTCCCCTCCAGATGGCAAATACAAGTGCTTTATTTTGGCAAAGAGAAGAGATTTCTTTTTTTCCTCCATGCAATTCCCACCTGAACTGAGCTCCACTTCAAGTGGCCAGCGCTGCCGGGGTGACAGTATCAGCCGTCATGAAAGGAGGAGGCAATGACACCACCCCGGTAGGGAGGTGTGTCATTTGAAAAGCTCAGAGATTCATCCTCTACACGTTGGGAGAATGTGGGCACTTTCTATTAGGTGCAGGGTGTAAGAGCAACAGAGAGTTTCAACTGGCTAGTGGCCAGATGCAAGGATGTAGAAGCTTCTCAGGAACCCACACTGTTTCGTGGACCACTGAAAAAATAAGTGACACATGTCCAAAACAAACAGTGTCGTGATAATATGGCATTCAGATAAATCCTAAAATGTGCCTTTGAAAATAAAACACAGCCAATCAACTGCTCAGGTCTGTTCTGAAGGAAATTTCAGATACCTAGTAGCAGGACTCGAGTGCTTTATTTTGAAGAGGAAGTACAGGTAAGAGCTGCCAGACCATGGGCAGAAACACAGCTCACTATGCAGCTTCCACATCTTGCATCGTGGATTTCAGAGTCCAGGCTCCCAAAACATCTTGAAATGAACGAGTAACAAAAGATTGTTTACGTTACTTTGTCATAAACAATACCGTAAGAACGATGAGACTCTAATTTATTTCTCATTAAAATCCTCTCTGATGTGACGCTCCCCACATACTGGTGAGGAAATGCAACAACGGAATTTGAAGATTTATTGGTTTATGTTCCTGCATAATCGTGATTAATAGGTCTAATGAGAGGTCTTAGAAGAGCCCTATGAAATTGTTTCTTTCATAATTTTGAAACAGAATACCATGGAATCTAAACCCAACACGAAACAACAAACTATCAATGGATCTCTGACAGCCAACTGCAGGAATGACAGTAAGTCATCTTGTAAATCTTCTGCAATATTAAATTCCGTATGCAATTAAACACAAGTATAGCTCAGAGAACACACTGAAGAATTGTTTCATAGAGTTTTATCTAGTCCTCACCCACAATAAAATTTAGATAAGAGCTCCCACACAACACAGACATTGAATATTCTTTTCCTCTGGGCTTGATATAAAGAGAATCTTGCAAAAAAATTCACTGTTACAAACTGGGGAGGCAACCAAGACCATAGCATCAGACACCAATTCTCCTGTTAAGCCTTTACCACTGAAAGCAACACATTTGCAGAGGTGCATCTCTCCCTTATGGGAAAAGGATGTTAATGTGGATAAAAAGGAAAACACAAAGTTATGCAGCTCTAATGAGTAAGAATGACAAACCCCATTGTCATTGTGCCTCTTAAAAGAGAAATGAAGATTCAGTGTGACCAGTGACAGAGAAAAAAAGCAAAATTCACATGTTCAGAAGCCCAGAAATAACTTATGTTCTCAATTCTCTCTTGAGACTGAAGTCACCGAATATAATTCTCCCAAGTCCTTATGCAGTTCAGGTTTGGTTGAGATTTCCAGAAAAATCCTAATGCTTGTCTCAATCACACCTCCACGTGGTGAACCCTTCAGCCTCCTGCATTTTAAACCTGAACCGCAAGATCCTTTAGAAGTGAGGAGTGGGAGCTGTTTATCCTTCTCCTGTCAGTTTGAAAGGGATTTCAGACATCCCACGAACCTTGTCTTGCTGCTACGCCTCATGTACTCTGGTGGTCTAGACGACAGTTGGTATTTCAGTCCATTTAATGTAAACTGCATACAGTGCTACACTCCTACAGAAGATACCAGTCCTTGCCACAAAAACATGAAGATAATCATACATTCAAGGAATCCCAGGTGATCAATCACTGAGCAGCAAAGTTGAAACATTCTACTCACTGCAGATTAAAATCTCCCTATTAGGAAACATACAGCGTGGCCTGTGAAGAATGAGTTTATGACTGACAGATAAAAGATACCAACCTCACAGAATCACCAGCAATCCCTCTCACCCTCGCTAGCAACGTTATGCAAAAAAAATAAACTAGTAAGTCAAGCAGACTGTATTCCATCTTGACGTCCAGGCACCTTTTCCAGGTCAGGTTCTAGCCTTGTTTTTTTTCTCAGACTGCAAGTGAATCTGCCACTGCTTTCAAGAGAGGTTTGCCTGACGGATGTCTGAGACTTGACTGTAAAACCTGATTTTGAATGAAGTGAATCAACTTTGCTTCCCTAAGTCATTCACCAGAACTGATGCATACGAGTACCCACTCTCATATCTGCAAAAGCCAGAACAGAAAAAACAATAATAAATACCACATTTACCTACAACTCCTGCACGGGCTTGCAAAGAAAGGCAGACTGATAGGAATCTCCTTGCTAACAGAACAGTGGAAACCAGCACTACAGTTAGTCACAGCGTAGTAAAAAGGTGACTGTAGCCTGCCTTCCTGCTCAGCCATACACTACTTTATTCTGGATAAACTAGCCTGTTCATAAACCCATCTCACAACACAGCAGTTTGTGCAAAATTATTACACTTAGCTCTGAGGGACCCCGCGCCTCACAGCTCAATGGCATATCTGGACTGGGAGAATATCACAAGCAGGAAGGCACGACTACCATAACACAAGCCGAGCCACCGACAGCATACACAGACTTCCGGCTGTGCCTAAAATCAGCGATGACTTTGGATTAAAGCATTATTTCCTGCTTATAACAAATGTTATAACTCATAACCATCTTTGATCACAGAAACACAGAATCACAGAACTGTTGAGGCTGGCAAAGCCCTCTGAGCTCACCAAGTCCAGCCCGTGCCCCAACACCCCCCATGGGCCAGACCAGGGCACCAAGTGCCACATCCAGCCTCTCCTCAAACCCCCCAGGGACAGTGACTCCCCCCTGCCCTGGGCAGAGCATCCCAGTGCCTGAGCACCCTCTCCGGGAGGAAGGGCTGCCTGAGATCCAACCCGAACCTCGCCTGAGGCAGCTTCAGGCCAGGCCCTCTTGTCCTGGGAGAAGAGCCCGACCCTCCCTGAGTGCACCCTCCCTGCAGGGAGTTGCAGAGAGTGATGAGGTCCCCACGAGTCTCCTCTTCTCCAGCTGAACCCCCCAGCTCCCTCAGCCTCTCCTCATAAGCCTCCCCTCTGCTGTAGTTTGGAAACAGTACTTAGTAGTGGCAGTAGTTTCAGAGTTGGTGGCCATGCAAGTCACAATAAAATCCACTCTCACCTTTTACTTCTCTTTTCTGACCACAATAAACACCAAACCTAATCTGAACTCACCTGCAGTGCTGAAACACGTACCATGACCTAACCACGCTCAGGGAACTTTTGCAACCATTTCTGCTTGAGTAAATCTATTCAAGTGGCTGGGACTTTGCCTGGAGTGAAGTGAGAGCGAACAATTCCGAATAGGGCCCTTACTGCCCCAGGTAAAAAGAAATCAAAGCTCATCTTCTGGCAGTAGAGCCTGAATTTGTGCTTTAGGGCAGTGACCTTCACCTGACACCACTTAATGCTTCAGGCAAAATATCCATGTATCTACAAACTGTAAAACAGGGACTTGCAATATGGATGAGAGACCTCTTGAATTTGCGAGACAACAGGAACAGCCTATTACAAAGCGCTGGCAAAGAAAACCCAGCAGTAGCTCCTCCAACACAGAGGACTTCAGCCACTGCTTTAAAGCGCCCCCATGCCACAGGCACAGCACGCCAGACCGGCAGTGAGCTTTAAAAAAAGGGACCAAGTTTTGTATGTTTGTTGTGTTTGGTTTTTCAAATCAGAGTCTACTCTCGTTGTACACAGCCACTTGCAATGATGTATTGAACACTGGGTTGTGGGAGATAGGGGAGGACTTGCTGAAAGGAATGGAACTCGAACGTAATCGCTCCTTGGGCCCTGCTTGACACTGTGTTTCCTGGTTAAGCATAAAAAACTGTAAGGTCTGAGTAAACAGGAATTTTGTAAAGCCCGAAGGTTTGAAAAGCCCTTCTAACATAACTTCAGGAAAACAGCAAAACGAAAAAGCAGAACCAAACAAACAGTAACTTTCTAAACCCTCGGGTGCCAGCGAGATGCATTCGGAAACAGCTTCCACCCCCTCTTCCATTTCAAAGATGTAGAAACAACAAGAACTTAATTACAAGCAGCACAGTTCAAAAAGTCAGATAAGGTTCCGTCCAATTCTAACAGTAGGAAAGCAGCAAAGACCTTTTAGTACTTTCATGCCCTCAAAATTCAAAACTTCATAGGGATTTTTTGTTAATAATACTAATCATAACTGTTATTCAAATTTTAAGCACACTTACAAACTATCCCTCTGCATTCAGCCCTGGTGTGGTGAATTTGGCCAGCAACAAATATAGGCAGAAGGGACAGCTTTATGCCAGGTGATTAATTACAGCAAAATCGTCAGTGCCTAAGTAATAAATCCGAACCTGATCCTGCAAAACTGTCAACACTCCTACGAGAAGCAACAAAACTACTCCAAACTCCTTAGTGCCAATGTGAGCAAACCCCCGAGCTGTGAGGGGGAAAAAAAAGGCAGGAAAAAAAGAGCAAGAGTCTTTTTGATGTGCAACGTGTATTAAAAACTTCAAGCAACATCTGGAGAAGTAAAGGAATACAGGAAATTACATATTTAATGGCTACTTATCACTACAAAAAAAAAATCAAAGTTGACATTCTGCCTTAACCCCCATGTTTCAACACATGAACAGCATTTCCTGGGCTGTCAAAGTTGAACAATACTAATGGTTAATGGTTAACACACTCTATTCTTTAAAATCCTCACTTTTATGCTGTTCTAGTTAAGTGCTTAAACAAAAAATGTTGAAGATAAAGTGCTTAAATTAAAAAACACAGACCCTGAAGATCCACAAGGTTTGCCCGTCGTCCCGCACTCCCTTCCCCAGTGACTGTAGCTCTATGGAACTACAGGAAAATGAGACAGAGCTTTCACTGCTGCCAGATTAAGTAACTGCATCCATTCCATGTGATTTATCACCCTTTTGGGCAGCGCATGTCATGGGATGTCATTTCATTGCAATTACGCAGGGTGGGATTGGACAGGCTCTTGCTTCCCTTTGCCAATCTGATAAGCAAAACCATTTCTTCTTTTTACTTTCGTAGAAACGACGTGCTTTAGATAAAAATAACCAAACAAAAACACAAGCATAACATACAACCAACTACTATCAGCCTGATGTTACCAAGCAGCCAGGACTACAGTAATCACCTTCACCATGGAAAAAAATCCAGGGCATCTGAAAACTTTCCAAGTAAACATTTACTCTCAGATTACCGTCAACAGCTTTGCTGAATTTGCCATTTCGAGATAGGTTTGTCCTTCCATGCACTTCCCTCCAGCTAATCCAAATGGAGTATCAGGGGAATCTGCCTGATTCAGGATTACAGATTTGAGTCACAGGATACTCGAGTGTCTATGTAACATTCTTCTCCTGGGGGAGCACTACTCCACACTCACACATATCCAACCGCTGATCCAGCAAGGAATGTTTTTCAGCAAGCAGCAGCTTTCAAGAAGGGCTTTTAAAAAGGGCTTCTTTACCCATCCTCTTCCCAAAACAAGATCAGAGGAAACACATTTAAACTTAGGTATCATCACAGGGCCACGTGGTCACAAAGGACAGACCCTGCCCCACCTCTTGGGAAGCAAGGTCCAAGGTGTCATGTCAGCCCCGATTCCGCATCGTCAGAAATTCAGAACGACTCTGCTCACTGCCGGGCTTCTCCGCTAAACTTCATTCCCAGGCAAGAAGAGGTCAATACAACCCTCAGTCCCAGATAAACAAAGTTCGGAAGTTGAAACTTCCATTCTCACAACAGTCACCCCTTGAATTCAACAAGAAGGGTGTATTCTTCACTCGTAACGCCTTAAGAAGTTTGGGTTTAGGAAAAAAACACGATTAAGTAAGCAAAGTGAGCTCAGTAAAAACGCAGTTTAAAAAGGTGGCTTTCTGAAGGACTGCAACTCTCCCCAAGCCTTCCGGCAGACAACTACGTACAACTTGTGAGGTTACAGCAGGCTTCAAGGAAGGGGAACAGAGGATCACAGTTACGAACAAGCGGATCCTCTACAAAGGGTTGAGCTCCATCCACCAAGTGCTGTAATTTAATCCCCATGTTTTTGGTACCCAGAGTCTTCCACAGGCCCCAGTTCCAGGAACTGAGGACAGGCACAGGACAAGCGTAACTCCCACTGAAAGAACAAGTTATCAGCTCTTGTACTGTCAAAGGCAAGGCTGCAAAAACTCAAAGGGCTCCAGAAACATGACATCAGATATATTTACTTTAGCATTTCAAGATTTGTAAGCCAGCCTAATAATTCTGAGGCAGACCTACCTCCCGATTCCTAAACGCTCCATGAGGCAGTATTTCACACCAACAAACTGCCGTCGGACCTCAAACACAGCTTCTGTGGCTCTGCTAAATGTCACCAACTGATCAGAAAAATTTATTTCCAGATCTCTGACACTTGGCAATCTCTGTCCACAAATCAGATGAAGATGTTAAATACACACGTGCTGATACAGCCTCGCTCCCCGCTCCTTTTAGAAATACATTATAACTTGTTGATTTGATTCTGTGTTCATCAAAATTCACAGTCCTTACGTTGTAGGGCACTCCCCTGTTCCTGGTGAAAGAGAATTTCATTTTGATTTGTGTTTCACAGACAATTGTGCTGAAGTGACGATAGGGAAAACTGCTGGAGGAAAGGAGGGCTCCAGATTTTAGGCAGGGCTAAACTCCCAAGACTGCAGTTACATCGACCCCTGAAAAGTGTCATGTTCAACATCACCTGATTAACGCAAATGAGGAATATGAACCAAAGACTGAGACCAGTTGCATTCACGTGCTCTGTCAGGTCATTCTGCCAGCAGAGAACGAGGTTTCACTGCAGCTCAAACACAGCGCCAGCCCCATCGCCCAAAGAGAGTACTGCCTGCCTGGGAAACCAGGCACACGAGTAGCCCACCGACAAGTGAATGCCAGCATTCCAACAGACAGGTTTTAAGCAAATACTGAAATGATGGTTCAAAATGCCACTAAGATTTCATAGCCAAAACCAGCGGTCATTCCTCCCAATGGCAAAGGCACATCACAAGGAACGCCTTGAATCAAAAGCCACGGAGGGCACCGATAACCTTTTCCTTGGCTTCACTGGCCCTTAGATCAGACCTTTAAAGAAAAGAGACAGCGGTTCTTGCACTTACTGAGAAAAGAATCTACAGAACTGATGGAAAAAAGCCTCTTTTTTTCAAATAAAGTTTTCCATATAAGGAGTACGGAATCTTCCTGCAAAGGGAAATTCCAAAACCAGGACCAAAATAAATACTCGAGTGGGATGCCAAGCAGCAGCAGCACAGGACTGATGTGAAATAGCCAACAAGCAAGCCATTGAGCTGTGATCTGAAGAATCAGAGAAACAAACCTATGAGGCACACACTACCTACTTTGGTTTTGTTCATATATAAGAGATACTTTTATTCCAGTGGGTTTTGTGGGTGCGTGTGTGTGGTTTTTCTCTTCTCCAAGCATAAAGTAATTTGCATGCAAACTATCTTCAGGAAATTTAAGAGCTGGCCAACAGCCCGTAATTATCACACCTTTGTATTTCAGAGATAAAGCAAACAGAGATGCCAACAAGGCTCGACGGGCAGCACACACAGGTAGCGTCCAGAACAGAAGCCGACACTCCAGCAGCTCACACATGTATCACCTAACCAAGAGATAAGGCGCCTTTCTCTCACAAGGATCATATCGAGATCGTATCGGCACTGGAATATTTCTAGTGCAAGAACAGTTCCTGCCAAGTAGCCCCACATTTAACGCTTGGTACTACCATTTAAAAAATACCGAACGGATGTCTGCAGATGGTGTTGACAAGCACCGACCGTTTAACGGTAACCACAGTTCTGAACACTGACCCATCTCTGGGAATGTCACAGCTCTCTAGGGAGAAGCTACATGAATTTCACGTGTGATCTGACACTCAAGCCCCCAAGAGGAAAATGGGTGGGACGGAACATTCCAGGAGGAGATAACAGAGTTGATTTAAATTACAGAATTTTTGTCTGCTATTGTCAACTAACACAAAGAAAAACAAAACAAAAAAATAATCAGGCAACACTGAAGCACAGTTTCAGCTACGCTCCCTTTATACAGACTAAGATGTGAGGCCAAATTTAATGGCCATCAGATCATTCTGTTAATCAGTCTTTTTTATTTGTATCTGCTTAACATCTCCCTAATTAATCTTTTAAATTAAGTACAAGACTACGCATTTTCCCTAAAAATCTGATATATATAAACAGAATCTTCTAGCATATGCAAAGAGTAGTTGGTTACATGCGAAACACAAAATAATCTACGTACCGCACACACTGGTAACGGAATTAGCTTTTCAGTTATCTGATTCGTCACGCAAACTGCATTTATGGTAGGTTATGTTGCTTTCTGAAAACAAAAGAACTAAAAACTGATCTGCATATGTGCTCACTTAAGGGAACAAGACTTCTTATAGAATACGTTCTCATGCCAGCACCATGACCACTAGAAGCATTTCACAACAACCAGCTACAAAACGCTGTACCTATCTACAGGGGTTGAAGCGCTATTATCAAGGTCTCAACTATTTAAAGAAGTTGCTTGACACAGTATGTTTTCTGTGCTTTTTTCTCCCTTGCAAAAAAATAACCACCTCCTAAAACTGAAGCCTGTTATGATAATACAACACCCTGGGGGGACACAGAGTCGTTTATGAATGGTTTTTCAGGTCCTTAACCATCTCTGCCAGAACAACTCAAATCCATAGAAGTCTCTACACCGATGGCACTTCAGGGTACGTGACAAGCCGGAGTTTTAAAGCACTTCTTCACCACCGCTTTCAGCACAGTTGCCAAACATCACACATCTGATGTCACATCACAGAGGTCACTGTGTGGAAAACCAGCGTTTCTGCTATCACTGTCTGCACAGAATCACACACTCAGGCCAACTGAGGTCTTCAAGATGACAGTTCATTTTTGGTTTGTTTTCAAGGCATGCTTGCCTAGCACAGTTGTTCAGTCTGTTCTACAGCAGAAGCAAAGGTTTTAATACTGCAATCATAAAATTCATCACGGCCTACCAGCAACCTAATTAATCTCCTCCAATTAAACCTGACGGAGCACTGAATGAACCCGTTGTATGAAGTGTGAAATGGCAGAAATCTTGCTCCATGCAACACCTCCAAGTGCTCTGGAGAGTTAAGAGTCAGGAATCAGAAGCTGCTTCTTCGACTCTTGTGGAGCTGTTTCAGATCGGAGTCATCATCAGCAAGACCTGGGATTAGTCCCGCTCATAAATAAAACCCAACAAGCTATGTTCCAGGCACAATTCTGATATACAATCCATGTTTCTTATCTACGCTCACTTTGAAGGTCTCTATATAACCCAAACCAGCTGAGCTGTTGTTTCTAACTTTGCTAAAAACTCTCATTTTACAGCACTTTTCTCCTTGGAAGGCAGCCTCGCTTCCCAGCCTACTTAACTCCATTGTCCCACTAGATTCCCCCGGAGAGAGGTGACAGAAAAGAAAGCATCCAGAATTGCGGCATCAAGTTTCATTTTAAACTCCTAATCACACTGAATGGGTAGAAATCACATCAACCAGCAGATTTTACACCACAAAGAAGTCCAAGCTGTCAAGCTATGGCTTGATAGCTCAAGCTGGCAAGAGGGCACCAACAGTTCAACAAACAGCACTGAACTCAGACAAATTTAAGCTCTTTTCAGTTCCTGCTCTTGTCACAGAAGACAGGAGAAACATGCACAGCAGCCTGACAGAACATGAAGAGTCCATTAGGTGATTATTTGGTCCATGGCATTACACCCTTGTATTGAGCTACTAACAACGAGTTACTTTGACTGTAGTTCCCGATTAAAATCGAAACCATTCTGACTCATCAAGAGATGACCACACAGCGAGTTACAAATATTTCTATTACTTTTGTTGGCTATTCACGTCCTTGATGCAGCAGCTTAAATTTGTCATCCCTGTTAACAGACATCATTGTACTGCTACGTAGCCCACGTCGTACTGAAGTCTTGAATACGACTCGTAGGTTTGCTGATCCCTTGACTAAAAAAGTATTAAAAAAAATACAAGGAAAAGTTATGACGCTGGCAAAAGATATGGAAGAACTCCCATGCAAAAAGTGACTAAAACGCTAAGAATTCTTCACCTCCAAATGAGGAGTAGCTGAGGTCGACAGATAACAAAATACACAGCTGAAACAGCACAAAGATAGAGAAGAGAACAAGTATAATTCATTTTTTCAGGGCTGAGGAGTGCCGGGCAGTAGATTTAAAAGCAGCAAGAGGAGGTGCCTTTCCACACAACCCACGAACCTGCGGAACTCAGGTTTTCTGAACTGTTCAAGCTTCCAGCACAAAAAAGAAAAAGCGGGCAACTTGACGTCAAGTGTGCCAAGGGCTGTGAAAGCCACGGGCGTGGGCTGCAGCTGGAGGGAAAAAGGAGCCCCGGGGCTCCCTGTGCCGCAGCCCGGCCCGCAGCCGAGCCAACACTCGAGCCTCGCTCGAAGTTACGCGCAGGACGGGCTCTAACAAAGCCGGAGGCAGCGCAGCGCGGACAGAGCCCCCGGGCCGGGCAGACCCGCACAACCACCGCGACGCGTTCCCGGCGCCCCGCGCTCCCTCACGCCGCCCGCCGGGCCCGCTCAGGGGTCGCTCCGGCGGCGACGGCCACGCAGCTCCCCCGGACACCGAAGCGGCCCCCGGGTGCAGCCCGCACCGGGCAGCGACACGAGGCGCAGGAGAGGGAGCCCCCCGCTCGGGCCGCGGCTCCCAGCGCCGACCCGCCCCGGCCCCGCAGCCCCGGCCGCCCCCTCCCCGCTGCCCACCTCCCGCCCGCCCGCCGCTCACCTGGCGCGGGGGTCCCCGGCGAGGGCTCCGCCGCCGCGGGGGCGGCCGGGCCTTGCCTCAGCGCGCCGCGCTCCCTCGCGGTTCACGTCCCGCCCGGTCGCCCCCACGGCGCAGAGGGCTGGCGGCCTGCGGCTCATGGGAAGCGGCAGCGGCTGGCGGCGGGGACGGAGGCGTCTCTCCCCACGCTGCACCCCGGGCAGGTTCCCGGCGGCTCCGGGGCTGAGGGACGAGCCTCTCCCCTCCCTCCTTCCCTCCCTCTCTCCCTCCCGCGCGAGGGGAGCGGCCGCCCCGCGTCTGCTGCCACCTGGCGGCAGCGGAACCTGCGGGAGGGCGGGCTGGGAGCGCAGGTGCTACCGCGCCACACGGCCCCACCCGCGGCCCCACCCCGCCCGCGCCCCCCCCAAGCCCTGTCCTCAGCCTTCTGTCCCAATTTCCTCCCCAATATCTGCCCCTGCTCACTGCAGGAGACATCTGGAGGGGCTGGAGCGGGTCCAGAGGAGAGCACCGAGGCTGGGGAAGGGCCTGGAGGGCCAGTCCTGTGAGGAGAGGCTGAGGGAGCTGGGGGGGTTCAGCTGGAGGAGACTCAGGGGGGACCTCATCACTCTCTGCAACTCCCTGCAGGGAGGGTGCACTCGGGGGGGGTCGGGCTCTTCTCCCAGAACGAGAGGGCCCGGCCTGAAACTGCCTCAAGAGAGGTTCGGGTTGGATCTCAGGCAGCCCTTCCTCCGGGAGAGGGTGCTCAGGCACTGGGATGCTCTGCCCAGGGCAGGGGGGAGTCACTGTCCCTGGGGGGGTTTAAGGAGAGGCTGGATGTGGCACTTGGTGCCCTGGTCTGGCCCATGGGGGGTGTTGGGTCATAGGCTGGGCTTGATGAGTTCAGAGGGCTTTGCCAGCCTCAACAATTCTGTGATTTGTGTGTGATCCCACCCAAACCTCCCCTTGAGGCTGTCGCCCAGATTCAGGCCTGAGCCACAAGGAACACCCAGAGACTTTGCTGCCGTTGGTGAAACAGGAATCTCAGTTCGTCTCAATCAAACCCTCTGGGTTACAGGAGCCTGAGAACAAGTTTCAGACTAGGTTACGGCATATAATAAGGCACACAAACAGATAACAGGGGCGAACAGGGGGCTGCCCGGCAGGAGGGAAACTCCTTGCGATTCCTCACCAGTCACACTAACAGGGGGAACCAAAGAGAGTGAAAATCCCCATGGGGATAAGGAAGGAGAGAATCTGAGAAAGGAGATAAGATTGTAGTAGAGTAGGAAGCTAGGGTTTCCCTCCCTCGAGTTGTTTCACCCACTTATTATTTGTTTCAGTACTTCTCTGTGAGCCACTAATTGTCGCAGTGGGATCTTTCTGCTTCATTTCCCTCTCTTTGTGAGAACAGGCGTCAACGTTGCAAAGAGTTAGAAATCCGCTGCCTAGTGTACGGAAGACAACGTCAGATTTGCAACGTGTCCGGCACAGGTCAGCAGCATGGTTAAGCTTTGGAAAGTGCCTTTTAAACAAGCTTTAAAGATTTGGGTGTGGGGCAAGAAACACAGTTGCAAAAAAACCCCAACAAACAAACAAATAAAATGGAGACATGAGTTAGCTTCCTGGCTCAGAAGAAACACAGTGTAGTTTTCCAAGTTTTCATCCCTAGATCTGTTTACTCTTTAAGCAGGAGTACTCGATAAGAATAGCACATGACACCGAAGGAGAAGAGTAGTAGCTAGCTCAGTTGCAGCTTGGCTATCCTGAGCAACAGTAGTTTTCTCTAGTTCACACCCAGAATCTGTTTGGAAAAGCTTCCATTTTACATCCCCTGTCTATGCCTTTCCCCCGTGCTAGGCTCAATCATCCCTGTCAGACCGTGCCTGAGAATAGCAGAGATGCACAGAAGGTAGAAAGTTTTTCAATTAATACGTCACACTACAGAAATGGGAGAACATGCCTGTTTTAGGCTTATTCCACTTTCCACGGGCAGGGTGAGTTCCCTGGGACCCACAGCCACTTTGGGCTGTGGTGCCTACCACTGCTTCCTCTGAAGGAAGACTCCACAACAGCACAGCAGGGTGAGATCATGTTCCAGCCAAAGAAAAATTTAAAAAAGGACTTCTCCCTTCCTGCTCCATAACAAACGTTTGAGTTCGGTCACACCGTAGGACTTCTCCATGTTCTGGATAAGCACCAGCCAGATCATGTGCAAATTACACAGACTGCCCACCTTGCTCCTACACTGTGCTACATACAGATACCGCCACAGTTTTCCTTATGGGGCCACACTACTTTCTTCCATTGCCTTTTGCTAACCACCATCTTCAGTCCCCTAGAGCTAGTGTCAAAAAACCTGTCTACACGTTTCCTGCGTAAGCCTTCCTTTTAAAACACCTTCTTCACAGCAGGAAATATGAATGAAAGAGAAGCAGAAGGTTGCATCGACTTAGGTGATGCAAAAAAATGCCTTTAGGGAAACATGAGAGTCATTCAGCTGAGTGGCCTTTTTAGCTTGTGTTTATCTTTACTATCTACGAGCAAGCCTGTAGACCTACAGCACACACAGCATGTGCTGGTTTACATTTATTTGCCTTTGTTGCTTCTCAGCTGTATAATTTCAACCTTCTTTCTTTTACTCTATCTGTAACTACAACACATTCTAATATTTACAAATGGAGAGTGACTTGGCACAATACTGGGTGCAGTCCGTCCGCCATCCGAGAGGCATTCTCCAAACGGGCCTGACCGCCTCAAGAGCTGGGAGATCTGAACTGTTTGTTTAAAACCTAAATTCCTCCACAAATAGCCATGCGCAGCTGTAGGTCTATTCACAACTGTTAAATAACTGGAGATCTAGACCAAAACATCGGTTGGGAACCTTTTAGTCACGAACTAGATATCCTGCGTTAAGTGGGAGCAAAGGGTGCCCAAGCTGCTCAGAAACACGCAGCCAGGCAGCAAGCCTGTTAACGCTTAATACTGCCATGGGAAAGAGGCAAGAACTCAGCTCTTGGACCTTAGAAATAATCATGGACTTCAGCATCTTTCTCAGGTTAACTGCGGATGCCCAGTCACCAACAACCTTTACCCAAGACACGTCTCCTCTGGATGCAAAGGAATAGTTACAAAGACCTAAGACTAAGACTCAGAACGCCCCGTGTTCTAGCTGTGAGACAAAGGACAGGTAACGCTGGGTAGAAGAGTTGTTATAAACACCCAGCTCCCTCGAGATGCTCCTAATTCAGGGATTTATTGCTGAGAAAGCATAAACAGCAGCGCTTGTAGAGCAAACACGTGGCACTGCTCGCTGCAGCAGGCACACGTGGCTGGAAGCTTCCAGCAGAGAAACTCCGCAGCCAAGATATCACCTCCAGTAAGCACCACAAAGATGGCAGGAGGAGAACTCGCACACCGGTTGGCCTTGCTCTGCACCTCCTCACTTGTTACAAATTTGTGCTTTTCTCCCCATGCTGGAGCTCTGCACGTGAGCCTTTGAAGCAGTGTGAGACTAACAGGATGATACTGAGGAAATTGTTCCAGAGCAGGAGCTTTGACCCTTCCAGGCAGTGAATACGAGACACATGGTCTGGACAGGTCCCTGGCACATTAGCTGCCTTTGTGAAGTTATTTGCTGATTCAGAGGTGTGAAACTAAAAAACACTGTGGAAGCAATGGCACTGCTTGTGGTACTGAAACAGCACAGATCCTCCCGGGCTGTTACGACTTCATAAATATTGACTTTGGAAAAATCTTCTGACAAAATTCTGGGGGTTTTTGTTTTTTTTCTTTTTCCTCCCAAGTGGTTTCCCAGAGCTAATTTGCTTAAGGCAACATACATGACACAAGAATAAGCCCTTTGATTAGTGATGCAACTGCTTGGTCATGAAATGAAGAGAGGCTGGATTTTGATTGATAGTTGGAGTTCACGTTGTTTGATTGATTTACCCTGGATTCTTTGTCACCTCAGTGCCATTCCTGCCAACACGTGTCAGGGCAATATTGATTATGGGCTGAAATACTGTTTTAAAGTATTTTTTGAATTTTACACTTACCAGTTTTCCTTTTTTCCCCCATCCTCTATATCTCTTTTCAAGAAATCTGACTACAAGTAGCCACATGCTGGGTCTCATTCTTTTCTCATTTGCAGCAGTATGAAAATTAAAGCAGTATTATTTACTCCAGTCAAATGATATCTATGCAGTTATTTAGAATTAGGTCTAACAGACTTTAGAGAAGTGTTATTTTTCACTCTGTGACATGACTGCGATTGCCTTAGTGCACTAGTACACTAGTGAGCAGTCACGACAACTGTCTCACAATCAACACCAGCACACGATTCTCCCAGTGTTATTTCTAGTCTTCTATCCTCAACAAAACAGGTTGAGAAAAAAAGCAAGAGAAGAATGAGGGCAGACAGTCACCACACATCCGAGAAGAGAGGAGATCAAATATGATGCAAGGTGTTTAGCCATGCTCTCCCTTGGCAATGGCAAATGTAGCTTGGTAGACTCCAGCAATATTTCCAGGAATGCAAGAGTCAAATATTAATACTTAATTTGTACTCTTGCCCCTGCATTTCCGTATGAATCACTGCGCCTGTATCAGACACACCCGCCCAGACCAAACTCACACATATAGTTTGGAATAGCCACTGGTTTCGGACAGCTTTTCTCTTCAACATTATCTATACTTTCCTGGTTTACTGATTCTTGGCTGAACGTAAAATTATCTGAAAACCATTGCCACTGGCAAAAACTTTAATAGCCATACTCAATGTCTAACCTGGGGAACAACATCCAGAGATCCAGCGTCTGTGGTCCGGCTCTGACCAGACACCGTAATGCAAGTCACTGGCAGAAACACTCCTGTCATAATTTCTTCTCATGCTGTCTGCTGGCAACTTGATGCTAAACTCTTTGACTTTTGTATCAGTGACTCGATCAGGATATTAATTTGAAGCAGAAGAGAGCTGTTTACCAAAAATAAAGACTTCTGGAGGATGTAAGTACTGAGCTATGGGGCTTGCATCCCCACACAGTGGGCATGCCTAGATGGTTTTCACCTGGTTCGTGAAAACAGTCGGACCACAGACAACCCACATGCTGATCTGCAGGCAAATCTCACGTCAAAACATTGGTCTGTCCTCAAAACATTTCAAATGCATGAGGAACAGCACGAAAGGGAGCGCTGTGGTTGCCCCCTCCCCTGCACCTCCTGAGCACTAACAGGTCTGCAGTGTCCTTTACTCTCTCTGGAGAGTGTCAGCCCTCGTACGGTCAAGCTTTCCATTCTACGCTGAGAAGAACAAAAGTGCAAATGAACACAATGTACTGACTGAATTTATTAGGTTATTAAAGAGAGAAAAAGACACGGCAGTGGAAAATGGATGTGTGCTCAATTCCTTCCCCTTTTTGAAAAGAACTTAGTATTTAGGATGAGGCATATGCACACAGGAGTTCAGGGTGGGTATGTACAAGTTATCCTTTTCCATAAATAGTCACGGCCAAAACTACCCAGCTGCTTTGTAACACACTTTCTATGCTGTGAAAAGTCATATTTACAGCCAAATCCCTACAAGCATAATGTGAACAAGATTTTATCCTGTCCTCTACAGAAAGAGGGAATCAATTTGGGGCAAGAAACCAAGACATGATCCACATAACTCATGAACAATTCCCTCATCTAATAACCCCACTCTAGTTTTACTCTTAAATAGCTTACCGGCAGAGTAACTAGAAGTCCTAACGCACTTGAATATATTTCCTATGCTAGAGATTCAGACCATAAATTTAGCAATATGTAGTCTAGCAACTACAGGATGTACAATTTTTAACTGCCTAATATTCAACAGTTTAACTGAGTCTGATCAACCACACGTGCCAAACACGCACCGTACAAAACACAGACTCTCCTTTTATTTCAGTTTGGGCTCTTAAGAAGCATTAGGCTGTAGTGAATTGTGAAAATCCTCCTTTTTTAATTATTTATTTATCCCTACACAGAGGTGTAAAACGGGTTGCCAGGATAGTCTTTTTCCTGCCTTCCTCCAAACACATCACACAAAAAAACCAGGTATTTCGTAGCAGGAAGAATCTTTTCCCTGAGATGACAGAGCACAGCTGAGCTACATGAGAATCTCAAGTGACAGAGCCCATCCAGCCCCACCATGTTCCTTCCCTCCAGCTGTGCAGAGCCCCAACCATCTCCAGCTTGTTCCCTGGCCGGGCACAGCACGAGGATGAGCTGTCAACACGAGGCTTGACCCAAACAGAGCAGGACTCCACACAGCCAAAGGCTGAGCCCCAGTGATAACCCCTCCCAACAAGCGCTGGTGAGGCAGCTCCTTCTCTGCCTGTTCCCTGCCTGCCCTCTGAGGCAGCGCACAACCTGGTCCCTCAAAAAAACTGTTGCTTCTAATACTTTAATCAAATTTGATTTGTTTGCTACCAGTGAAATAAAGGGAGAAGCAAAGGGAGTGGGGAGCAGAAGGAAAAGATTAAATTTCATTTGAAGTTTAACATGAGGGTAATTTAGCAAACCAGATTTCACATGTTGCCCATATTTGTCAATAATGTAAACAGAACTCAGTTCACTTCAAGTAGCTGGTCTACAGATTCTAAACACTTGAAGCAAGGGACAAGCACAAGTGGATGAGGAGGACCAGGAGGTTCTTAGACTATCTCAGTGCAGGCGTATTCCTAGGCTTATTATGCACTGCATACCCCGTAACAAAACACCCAAACTGTGCTTCGCTGAGTCATCTTCCCGTAAAACCTGATCTGCACAATACCAACATCTATTCAGCAGGACAATTATACATGGAGGTGTATTTTAGACGTGTATACACGCACACAGAGTCTCAGATGAGTAAGCTTCTCACATTCTGTAAAGAAGTAAATAGAGGTACTTACTGTGGAAAGCACTTTTCTCATGTTGGAAGAACAACTGAGAGGTGTTTGGAGAGTGAGTGCAATATTCCTCACTATCTAAATATCTAATTCCCAAATTCCTTGAAGTAGGCACCGCTATTTTTTTTTAAGGAAAAATATTTTCTTTTGCATTTCAGTTGCACATAGAAGAAAAGAATTTACATGTAGTTTGTACAGATGTGCTTACAGGCACAAAAGGAGAAAACCAAAATCTATGTAGCAATTTTGCTATTTGTAGTGGTTTTAACTTTACAGTTCCTGTAGTTCACTGCAGTTCTGTGGGGTTAATTAAAAGCCTTCTACAAAGTCAGACAAACAAGAGAAACAAGGGAGGGAAAGCATGCGTTTTATGTACTCTGTTCATCTCGAGTGAAGCTTGCCCTGTGTACAACCAAAGATCCATGGAAAGCCGGCACTTGGACCAGAGCAATCACTCTTTGCATTCCAGTTCTGGTGTAGCTGTTTCTTTTCTTGAATTTTGCACCTAAGAGGTTTCAGCATGCTTTTCACAAATGAGAGAAAAGTAAGACAGTTTACAAGACATTTTACTAAGGTAAAAGCCAAAAAATCTTCAGTCCTTACATTTTACACAGATAATGTTTTATAAACTTCTACTCTGAGATTTTACAGGAATTAAGAAGTAGCCTTTGTAAGTCGTATGCACCAGTCACATACTTTTTTGAGACCAACAGAATTGAATGAACTAATTTAGACTATATTTACCATCTACACACATACAGGATTTTCCAAGACATGAGAGGATCCAAAATGAAATTAAATCAATGAAGAAATACCAAGTGGATTTCAGCCAGCTGGATCAGACCCTCATACTGCAAGCAAAAAACTACTTATGTAAGTAATCATTTTATACAGAAAGATGGGCCCATGATTGCTTAAGAGCTCATATTCCTCACAGCTCCAAAAAGCAGTTCCCTAGTGGTAGTATCCCCACCTTTCATAAAATCATTCATTTTGGTAACTAAATGTTACTCCTTCTGGCATGGAACCTGGCATTTTAGTCCTCTCAGGTACAATTTGCCACAGCTAGAACACAGAATGGCACTGATAAGCTCTGAATGAAATTTCTTTAGTCACACCAACACCCTTGCCTCAGGACTTTGAGAGCTGTGAGATGAACTGGAAGTTTCAGGGCAACCACTGAGTGAGAAGAATCATACCGATAGAGAAGGCACATTTACTTCTGGCTCCGAAAGAAGAATCTGCCACCCTTCTCCATGCATGAACCTTCAGCAGACAGGTGCAAAGAGCTGTAACGAATTCTGCCTGTTCTGGTCTCTTTTGCGAAGTTTGAGCTGCGCTCACGGGTGGCAAGAGTTCCACATCTACATTCATGGCACATCACTGGGCTGTGGGAAACACAGAACAGAGGAAAACATCTTCACAGAAAACATCTTCCCTGAAATAGCGTTGGTTCACAGGCCAGCTGTGCAGTTTAAATGGCAGGCACTGTGTAAAGGAAGAGGAAAAAAAAAATCATAATATAAAAGTAACTCTTTGCATAACAGATTTTTGGATACTTTTACCTGAAGTCAAAACAGATTTTTAAGATATATTACTTAAATTTTGAATATGATTTTTGATAAATCATTCTGCGCTAGGATGCTGCGGTTTCCTTTATCCAGCAGGGCACTACCACATTCTAAAATGACACACAACTAATAAAAGCAACTTCTTCTCCTAACAATCTCTGCTCCCACAAAATAACGGTTCTGCAGTCTAGCATCTTGGATAATACACGGTATTTTTGGTACTTACATAACTACCAAGTAGGCTGCAGCAAAACTGACATTTTTATGGGCTATTAAAAGTTATTCAAGTCACTTGGTTATTACTTTCCATATTATTATGTAATTTATTTCCACTATTTCTGTAGCAACCACTGCACCTTTTGGAACATTGTGCAGCTCAGAGCCAGAAACAACTGGACCGACTCCATATTGCAGCACTGATACACCTACAGGTCCTGCCTACCTTACGTCGTCTTTTTCCAGGGTTCAGTGTTCACCTATAAAAATCAATACAGCTCCATTTGTTTTTCTTCAACAGTCTTTCTTTTGAAAGTTTGCCATTTATCTATTAAATTACAGACGTAATTTCAACTTTGAGAAACTTACATTTCTCTATCATACCTGCTGTTGGCACAGCAAGTCAGCGCCTGGGCACCGCTTGTCAACAGGAGCACCCAGAGCCAATCCTAACCTCCACTTCCAGGTGCGGACTAGACGAAAGGAACAGGAAATAAGATATATTTCAGAGATGAAGAACTGACTCCAGTCTAAATCAGAGTAGTAATATAGGCAGTCTTATTTTCTCATTTGTGTTTCAGAATTGGCAGTTAATATTGCATACTCAGTTCACACAAAAATTTACATCAGCTTTTACCTTAGAATTGCAGTTTTATGGTTTTTCAAAATGTAATTTTTTGAAAAACTGCAAACAGCTTCCTTAAAGCACCAGATTAAACAGATTCTGTTTGCACTTCTAAGAGCAAACACGGCTAGATCTTTAAAACGTAGCTTGAGTTCCTTGCCGCTGTTCTCAGCCGAAATGGCAAGATTCTGCCCTCAAAGTAAGGAATGGGAATCGTTTTCTGGTTTCTGAAAGTCATTAATTGAATTAAAATTTAATAACAGAAGTAGTAATATATACTTATAATGATAATAAATTGATCATTTTTAAAATGTAGTGAAAAGGAGAATAACAAAGAGAGAGGGAAAATTGTTCCTGTGTGGCTGCCCTGGGTGACCCTGCTCTGGCAGGGGGTTGGATTGGGTGGTCTCTAGAGGTCCCTTCCAACCCCCAACATTCTGTGATTCGATGAAAACGTGTTACAACGTCCAGAAATCTGTCAGAGGTTGAGAGAGATCTTCAATCTTAACTAGCACATGTTCCCAGGGTTGGGGATTCCCCCCTGGGGTGTAGCTGGCTGCAGCAGAAGTGTAGCCAGAGCACCCCGGCTCTGCAGAGCTGAGGGGTTTGACACATCCGTAGAAACGCTCGGCAGAAGTAACTCTGAGTCAGCCGCAGCGTTTGGTTTTCTACTTACACAAACTCACGGTTCCCCGGTACGTGCAACGAAGAACCCGAAGCCGTTCAGCTAGGGCATTCTGTCTTGGATGGGACAGCCCTCTGCATACTTTCAGATCTAGAGAATTTCCTGACAGATGATGAAATAACTAGTTGGCCAGAGATCCAGCCCTGGGCCCATTCAGTAGGAAGGCAAACTTTATTCCCTCACAATCTCTGACTGCATCTGGATAGAAAAGCTGGGGTTTTTTAATCCCCAGGGAAAGCTGATAGTCTAGAGCTGATGCATCTTCCAAAGAAGTTTAAGTTTCCTGTTTGTTCTTGCTATGCTTTTCTGGTTTTCTCGCTTTTGTCCTACAGCTTCCCTTGAGAAAGAAAGGAGTTGGGAGGAAAAAGAGGTTGAGGAAGGAAAAGAAAATCATCCTCCTTCTAGTTTTTGTGTATTTAATATTAGAAACTGTTTCTTAATAGGAGAAAATGTGTAAGTGCAAAACCAGCCTTTTTCTAGCTGCTAAGATAACACAAATGTAACCCAGAAGAGTGTCAAGATTCAAACTGTAAAGTACAATCCATCAAAGTCATGAAATGCAAAAAATTACAGGTTTTAGAATTCCAGGATTACTGTTAGTACAAGGCAAAAACATGCTCCAAAAGAACTTCTTTAGCAACAGGCAGAAGAAAAATTATCATAAACTTTCGATAACCCAAACTAATGAGCCCTTTTGAGCTTTGCTGACACCAAATGAAAATATTTGGGGGGGAAGGAAAAAAATAAAACCAAACAAAACCTAGACACGCCTGATTTAGAAACACTTCTGCTTTATAACCACAGTAGACTGATGCAGAAAATACTATAAATGTCATAAGGGATTAGAACTTCAAGCAATGAAAAAGCCATGGGAGTACAATGAAAAAGTGCATGGGAGATCTGTGAAACTTGAAGTAAAATAATTAAACAGGATTTGTGACAAAATTGTTTTTAAAAGACATTGGGTTTGTGTTGGTTGTAGTTTTGTGGGGGGGTTTTTTGGGGGTGCAATGTCCAGCAGTATGCACTACCCCACCAACACATTCCCTGCCCAGAATCCAAAAGCAGCCTAGATCTTCCTTCTCTGCTGTGCTTCTCCAAGGGACCTGGACTGCAGAGTCATGGCAGCTGTTCCAAAAGGCCTCTTAACGGAAGGGAGAGCAAGAGAACTTCCCCCTAGACGTCTGAAGAGTAGCACTAAGACCTGTTACATTCAAGACACAATCAGTAATATTTATAAGCACACACTACCTAACTTTTTTAATCCTTACAGCAATGCACAGGGCTGTGAGAATCGCATGTCGACACTTGGCATTCTCATGCTTCTCTTGACAACAGGATACTGAGGCTAGGAGTGACAGAGAACTTTATTGTCTCTTGAGGAAGACAGGAGGACTGGAAGTGGCAGGAGATGAAGTTAGAAGCAAAAAGCCTTCCCTAGACTAAATAACATAGAAAAGATTCTTCTACTCCCTTTTAAAACACAGCGTCCATTCAAACGCGTCCATTCTATCACACAGTCACACTTGCCCACACCGCTTTGCTTGGCTCACGGCACAGAGCAGCGTGTCCTGGGAAGGAAGAGCACCTCCAGAGCCCCGCTGTAACGTAACAAGGTGAGGTGTGATCCACGTGGGTATCACTGATGGTCGCACCCCTCGAGAGAGAGCCCAGAGCACCAGGAAGGAGACGAGAACTTCAGTCCCCCAGGTGTGAAGGGTGAAGTAAACAGCAAGTCAGTCACAAGTACAGAAGAAATCTGTATCAGCTCCCCCTCTTAATTCATTTCCCATGGACAGATTTGTCATCCAAGGTCTCACACTGTCTAGAAAACTTCTGCCAGCTCATCTTGAACAACCACCACTCGGCTTGAAATAGAAAGAGGGGAAAAAAGTTCCTAGTTGGTGAAAGCTTTCCAGGCTGCCAACATGAACTGCCAACTCTTCTTGAAGTAGTCCTCGTCTCTTACTCCTATGCTTCTTTATCCTTTTTTTACTGTCTACTCACTCCTAAGGGCAAATGCTTAAAGAAAAATAAAGTGGACACACAGACAGAGTCCATTCCTAATCTTGCCATTGCTGCAGTCCTTTTAGTTTCGGAAAACAGTGCCTGGACATATTTTAATGAGAAAAAGCTGATTAGATAAATCTGGCCTGATTTGTTGTTTATATGATAAATTGACACAACAGTTTCACCTACTATGGCACGCTGCCAGTGTTGGCCCACGATGTGGACACGAGTGCCAGCTCCAGCTTGCTCACACTCCCTCCTCGGCACTTATTCCAAGTCATTCCTTTATGCTCTCTGTTCTGCCATGGCTGAGGGCACTCACTGGCATAGGACCATAAACACGAAAACTCATTAAGCTGTAATTCATGTTGGTTTGTTGGTTTTGTCTTCAAACAAACAGACAAAAAAAAGAAAGCCATTGCTGTTGTTGGTGCATATACTTCAACAGGTTTGTTTCTCACTCCAGCACAGTTTTGGATGCCAGTGCACTGCTCTACTAGTCAATAACGGGCTCATTCGCCCCTAGTGAAGGGTGACAGAAGTTCAGCAATGAAGGGAGAACTAACATCACTTATCCCTTCAGCACAACCGCCAGGCAATAGGAGATGTGGAGCTGCCGTCAAGTCACACAGTTCTAACAAGGTTTTCAAAAGCAAACCCCTGCTCAGCACCGGCCAGCTATGCATCTCACCCCTTTTTCCTGTACTCTGACTCGTTATCAAAGTTATGACGTGTGAAGATAAAGCTGATCAAAAATAGCACGGACTTTATGTTCAAGCCAGAAGTTATTTCTCAAGCCCTGTAGTACAAAAATAATCCTAACTGCCAGTTGAAGATTATTATATAATAAACTGCACCCTGAAATGTGACTTGAGAAATTTGATATATGTTTTGCAATTTCCCTGAAGAACAATGTGCTACAGGAGCTTAAGCCATCAAGTCGGCCTCTCAGTACCATTGTAAATTGTGCAGCGTTATGCCCTACTCAGGCACATAATAAAAGTCACTGCCAGAAAACACCGATGGAGGTAGGCTGTTCCTCCGCCCACCCGAATTGTTTCGACACTATATATTGTTGGTCATTTCAGTTTTTAAGTTTCAAGGAACAGCAGCAACATTTTAGTTCTGCCTGTGAAACTACCCTGCGTTTTAGCCTGGCTAACCCCTTTCTTTGTCTTCGACAGACACTAAATTCAGATCACATTCACCTCCTTCCTGGAATTTGTCTAGATGTCATTAATCTAAAGAGAGAGCTTTGTCACAGCTGGAGCTAGTAAGCATCACCTATGGACAGCAAAACCAAATAACTCCCCAAAGCTCAAGTGCAGACACTCGGGCACCTAAACACAGACTAAACTATTTCTATACTGCCCTTTCAATCTCGCCCTATTTCTTATATTTAGTCAAAAGAGCTACAATTTTCTTAATCTCTTTAAATTTACGGCCCCTTGTCACCCTAGTGTCTTCACCTACCTCTATGTTATTGAATTGCTCAAGAATTGTACTTTGAAGACAGGCTGAATAACCAAACTTGAGGGGCTCTGAGTTTTGTAATCACAGAAATCGCTGACGGCAGGGACTGTAGGGACTTCTCTTCTGCCCCACTGCAGGATCAGATCTACCCGACAGTTGCCTGTTAGAGTTCTTCTTAAAAGGCCAAGTCTTGGTGATTTTCACAGTCTCCCAAAGAAAGAGTAGTACATTATCCCTAACTAAGCATTAGCCATAACCAAGCAGAATTTCTTGCTGCTATTGAAGCACTCCCTATCAAAACTTGAAAACACGTTATTCTTTCTACCTTGCAGTAGTTTTCTAGGTATCCGAGGGCATCATTTATGGGGGGAATTTTTGTCCCCTCAGAGAATTTAGCTGTTTGAGAAAGCACCATCACTATTGGAAGAAACTTATTTAGACCACCTGGGAGCTCCAAAGCATTGCTTTACTTCCTAGCATATTTTACACAGCTGTTCCTACACTAAGTATTGAGTAGTGACCAAGTACAGATGACATAACTGATTTTGACCGCACCACAATTTCAGCAGTGATTCACTAACCCATTTCCTTACGTGCAGCTGAGAAATTAATAACTTCTAGTATGTTCTTCTTTTGCGTTACTTGCGTACTGGCCCTCTGGCACAAGCCAGAGCAGCACGTTCCCTGATGGCACAGCTGGAACACTAAGAGCTGCACCTATGTCTTCTTTCATTTACCTCCTATCCTTCTTTTTTTCTGTTCTGGTCAATGTAAGGAGCAGGACAGAACCACCATGGCTATCAGAAAACCTTGTGCTGGCCACTGGAGCACAAAGCACAGCTGTCTGCGGGGAGCAAAGGTACGTCATCGTACCTGCACACTTTGCAATTGAAACTCAGCGTGTATGAGTGAATTATGACAAATACATACCCTTATCTTCTTCCCTTCTAATCTTCCCATGCTATGCGTTAGGATACAGGCAATTCTAGGAATGCTAACCATGTCAAGCCTTTTGAGAACCTAAACAGCAACGAAACCCCACCCTGACTGTGAGCCAGCCCACCAGAGGACGGCTTTCTGACAAGAACATGCGCTCACCGTAGCTGTGCACAGGTACACCACAACTGAGAAACTGTTCTCAAGCTCCGTTCAGTGTCGAAACAGAACCCTTACAAAAAATCAGTTGCATCTTGATAAACTGCAACAAAACACCCATATCCATCCATATGGATAGCACCAGCGAACCAAATCCTGGTGCCCTGAATTTGGTAGGAGCTTTTCAAGCCAGGTGGCGATCCTTATTTATAAGCTTTTAAAAATGGAAAGTCTACAACTTGCTGCCCTAATATGCTGTGAAGCTTTAGATTAGGTTAATACCAAGCTGGAACTTTAAATAATCATTACTTTGTAAAGTTTAAAGGAATACTGTTTAAAGGAAAATACCTGTTTTTTAAAGACAAACATTTTGATATTAAGGTCCTTCAGTAAGAACTGGTAGAATATTGAATGGGCTAGTAAATACCTCTGACTGAATCTTTGATGTGTGCACTAAAATTCTGAGGAGTTTGAGTGAAGATCTGGATATAAGACTAATACAAATACCATGGCCTTGCACTTTTAAAGGAATTTTGATGTACAGGAACTGCTGTTGTAAATCAGGCTAACAGCCCAGTCAAATGGGCTATTGGTTTTCCTCGTACTGCCACTTACCATAGTGCTTCGGAGAAATGCCTAAGAATTCAGCAGCTCTTTTGGCCTCGCTGACATCTGATGGTGACAAGTTTCATTTTTCACTGTTTTATCGCTCATGTCCAAAAAAGAAGGAAAAGAAAAACGCAACTGTAAAACCACTGCTTTCGATCTCTTTGAATGTTCTTGTCCATCTGTTACGGAAAAGGTGAAAAGGAACACGGGTGGGCTTATTCAGAGCACACACCATTACAAACACACCTTCTCTCATCTCATCAGCAGTAACAGTCCTGCTTTTCTCTCACACAGGTCTCCCTGGAAGTCACTCTGTTCCTCTTCCATTTCCATTTCCTACCAACGTGGGGCTGAGGTCGCGGCACACACCACTCCCAAAGCACCGTAATAAGCTCCGTGTCGCTCTCTGTCCCTTTCCTTAAACATATACACAGCTTGTTTGCTTCTCCGATTGCTGCTTCATATTGAGCAGATAACTTCACGGAGTCATTTACAATATTTCACCCTTTTCCTGAAATTTGCAGCCCACTTGCAATGTGACTGGTTAAAATTATTCCTTCCACGGCATGTGACTGGGCATTTAACGATCACTGACCTGTCATCGTGGTGCCTAAGCCTGCGAGTTCTCTTTATTCATGGAAGTCCTTTGCAGTTTTCTCTAGTCCTGTGTATTTTGCAAAGCATTTTAGACACTTCCATGCCAAATGTTAGCCCTCTGCCCATTCAGTTTTCTTCCATCACTTCCTTCAAAATGCCAGGGTTACAAGATGGAGCTGTTCATATCATTAAGATGACCAAGCCATCAACATTAATCCTGAGATATTCCTTTAAACACCAGTTATTTGATTCACTATCAGCCGTCCGCATCCTGTATGCTAGATCTTCGCTTCTCATGCTATGCAGCATTCATGCAAAATATACTACGTTGTGCGGAGGCTTGCAGCAAAACATATCACCATTTCTGCCAACTTCAGAATTGAAAGGAGGCAACAATTTGACCATTTTAACACCTCAGTAAAATACGTTTAGTAATCTCTTACTTGCTGAGTTTCTTCAGAACGTGTAATGGCATCTGCAGACTGTCAGAAAGCTGCTGTGAGGGCAACCACTCCCTCTCAGCAGCTGCCTCCCTGGTTTCCTGTTAGGCAAACGGACTGGGAAATCGCTCTGCATCAACAGTGGCCCAGCTTTCCTCCTTTGACTTCAGACTGTTTTCATCTTCACGGCATTTTCTGATCAGCCTCTTTATCCTTATTTAGATTAGAGAAATCACTTATTGCTGGTTCAGAACACAGACCAGGATGCAACTGCAAGCTAAGTGCAGAACGTGCCAGACGAATGCCAGCTCCCAGAACGGTTCTGAACGGACGATGCCCTCGTGTATGCTGGCAGCCAACCCACGGCCATCTGTGATTCAGCTGCAATATTGCAGACAGTTAGCATCGGCAAGAGATTATTTTTCTAGTAGAGACACACATTTTTTTCCTTGCCAGATGTTCAACCTCTGTCGTCCACAAATGCTAAGCAAAGTCACTTTGCCATAGAACCCTTGGGAATAACTTCTCCTTGAACTCGTTTTGCCTCTCACTGTTGAAACGTTTAAAAGAAGTCAATGAAATAGAAAGCTGGATTTCTGAATGATCCAAATCTGTGCATTTCTGTTGATGGTGCTGATAAGGCCCATACAAGATCACGGAGCATATTTTAAATTCACATTTTTCCTTTCATTAATGTAACATGCTTTGGTTATCTTCATGCTAACAACATGCAAAGCCCTCTTTGGATTAGAAGTCACGGCCCCATAAGCATGGAAAACTTCTATGCTTGCTCTGCCCCTCTCATTTAGAGGGCAGGAATTGTAGCCCAGAAACAATGCATGGCAAAGATCGTCTTCACACTGAACGCTGTTTGGCACGAGTTCTGACTATTGCTTTGGGTGTGATCACGTCAAATATTAAACAACAACAATGAAATAACCAGGCTCCTTCGAAACTAAATTCAGGCAGTTACTATGTGCACATACTACGTATCAACAAGCCAGGGCCCAATAGCTGGCAGAGGCAGCAGTCAAAAAGCACTTCAAATGCTAGTTATACCTAGTCTGACTCAAATGCATCTTTCTGCTTCGCGGAGCTAAATCTTAAAGATAGCATCAGTATATTCCTTTCAGCACTTTTCCCATGCCTTATGTATTTAGTTATTTTTCAGCTCTCGGAGGTACAGGCAAGCCTTACAATTCCACTTTTGTTTTCTTTCCTTCTTTACAACAGGGATACATTTGGCTTCCCTTCCAACCCATCATTCACCTGCATGTGGGTGAGCAGAGCATATAGATTCTTCAGAATTTTTTGAAGACCAACATATGCATAAGGACTCCGTACCCAAACAATCCAGTAAATATTTTGGGACTTCTGTTGGCTACCTGGAGATACTAGCAAAAACCCTGGGAAAGCTGCACTCATTGAAACCACAAACAGTAGGAAAAATCTGCATTTGGTGGGAAGAGAGACACATAGAAGAAATAAAGTTCACCTAAAACGGCCCTACAGCATCTTCAGCAAAAATCCAAAGGAATCTCAGACCTTCACAGAGACCTACACTGTGAATTGCAATGTATTATATTGAAAAAGATCTCTTCTCCACAGCTTGTAGAAGATACATGTCGATAGCATTCAGCACCAAGAACTGAAACCTTCCAGATTTTTATTTCATCCTTATACAGTTCCCATTCCAACAATTTCAGGAGTTGTCCACAGGCATTCAACAATTCATCTGTTGTGTTTATCCAAAAGGTGCAGCAGGATATTACAGGGTCCTTATTTAGCTACACCAATTCACAACACAAAAAGTTCTCCGCATTTTGAAGAAGCGCAGGTTTGTATCAGAGTCTTCTTTTTTTTCTTTTCTCTCAGCTGCTGGATGAAGGACACATGATATTTTATGGAGACCTAATGTCCTATAGGAGCAGATGTTCAGAATGCACAACTGCATTCCTCAGTAGAGAGGGAATCTTTGTTGTGTTAATCTTTATAAGGTGTGCTGATTTCTGCCTTTTTTCAAAGTCTCGAGTTAATCTTCTAGTAAGAGGTCAAATGCAATTTTCCCCCAAGTATGTAACCAGAAAGCTGATGCTTACATCTCAGTGAGCTGACGAAACTGCCGGGGAAAGAGTCCAGTTGCAGAGCCAGACTTTCCAAGAAAGAGACATCACTAACAACTGGACTGCAATTACCATTTTCTTCAGATGTTACCGACCAGTAAGGAATCGGAAAACAGCCACGCAACTGTTATTTTCTACATTAGGTTAAGTTTTCAGAGGTCTTCTAAAAATTAGAAGTAGTAGTAGGGTACCAGTAGCCTTTAAGAGCCCTGAGAAGGATCACCAAGACCCATAATGCCAGGCCAGAACAAATGACAAGTGAAAACCACCATCCCTACAAGCGGACAGCCTAGATAAGCAAGAGTAAGACAAACCAGAGGAAGGATTAAGGCCAGCAAAGCATGACAGAGAGAGCCTGAACAGCCTGTCTGGCTCTCTGGGAAGCGGACTGAGGTGCTCTAAATCAGCACCGTAACTAAACACCTTTTGGCATAATTTTCACTCAACAGCAGAAAGCATTCTGCGATTTTCTTTTTCCTTTGTTCCAGGACAACCACAGCCCAGGGCATATTAAAGCAGTCCAGCAAAGCCCTGCCGTTCCCCTGCTGTGCTGTAGCCTAACCATGACAAAGTGCAGATGAAACACCGCAGCACTTAGGCAGTGCTTCCCATACCACACTCTGCATAACAATCTGAGAAAGCAATAATCCTACTACCTGGGTCCAAATCCACCCTAGCATGTGACTTCCAGGTCCTGTTCTAGACACCAATACACAAACGGGACTAGATTTAGCTCTGCTGGGAGAGGAAAAAAAAAAAAAAATACTTGCAGAGCAAGATCCCGCACTCTTTTTTATCCTACCATGACAAAATCACTTGCAAGGAAGGCTGAAGGCTACCTTGGTATCCTTTTTTCCCAAAAAGAATACATGGATGGATTGCAAAGGTCAAAGCTGCTAACAAGACACAGTGAAGTGAAGAAAGGGCATAGTTGTATTAGTCAACAAATGCGCTGCTTTAGAGTATTTTGGCTACCCCATCCATTGCGCAGACAAAGCAAGCATCATCCAAATGAACACTTGCAGCTGTCTTCTCCTTTACTCCTCTCTGAATTTCATCAAAATCACTCGACCTCTTTGATAGAGTCTAGGTATTAAGCAGCTGGTTTCAAATTACTAGTCTTACAAAAAGCCTTTTTATAAGTTATACTGGTGCTAGAAACCAACCCTACCATTAAGTCATGATTTTCAACTTTTATAATCTGGACAAGGTGCTTTTACTCCCCTGTGGTTTTATAGTAGAGGATTTGCAGGAGTGTTCACACCACAGCTCCTTATAGCCTTAGATTTCCTGTTAAGTCCCTCTGAATTTCTGCCCTGTGATTAGACCTTCTCCCCTACAGAAACTTTCTAAGAAAACCCACGCATTTCTACGACTGGTGCTGTGATGCTATAAGCAAAACTGAAATCACCACTGTACACAAGGATCCTACAACTAGAGTAATTACCAATTCCGTATCTCTTCTCCTGATAGATTCTGAACAGGTTTAAGTGACACTCTGAAAACAGCAACCGAGCCGAGAGCCTTGCTCCTTAGGTTCACGGCGGTGACAGTTTTAGCAGAATCGGGTGACCTTGTGTGAAGATAAGGGGGTAGTTTGCACCCCGAAATGAATATGTTGCCGTGTCCCCAAACTTCGACAAAGTGCATTTATTTCACAGGAGGTTACATTTGACCTCCTCTTTGATATTTTAGCTCAATGAAAACGCTGACTGGCATTTTGCAAGAAATCACTGCTTTGCACCACCTTGAAACCTATGAACAACCCCAACTTACCAGTGGAAGGCGTGCATGTAACAGAAATCCTGAAGCCTGTTAAGCTTTGAGCTTGATATTGTCTTCTTATAAATCTCGCTCTCTTCAGTACACAGCACTGTATGAAGCAAGCCTCCCATGACAGATTAAATAAAAAATAATAATAAAACAATAACCCCAAAAATCATCACACCCTCCAACACACAGTTAGAACACCCATGGAGAATGAAGGAATGTCAAGCTAATTTCCTTACCCAGATTTGTCCCAGCTGCTTGGCTGTTTTCAACTGCTGTAATAACAACAATAAAAAGTCACGGTGAAATTAATGAAATTGAGTTAATGGTTGCTCATACAGTTTAGAAATTCATTACTAATAGATTAGTAATTTTAGGGGAACACACACAAAAAGAATGTTGCAGGATAAAAAGTTTAACGTAGAATTGCTTAATTACATTTTTAGCATCAGTTTAAATTCAACAGTTATTTTCAAGTAATTGTTTAAGAGGAGTAATAAAAGAAGGGTGATAAGACAGGACAATGCTCCTATTGACGATTTAGAAAAACAGATCTCAGGAGTTCCTCTGGTTCAGCACCTTTCAAAGCACGGCTGACTTTGACACTGGACCAGGTTGCTCAGGGACCTGTTCCTGAGTCAACAGAAAAAAACCTCGCATCACCTACCAGTAAAATTATATTCATTCAAGTGAGTCCTGAAATGAGCTTAGTCCAAGGAAGTTCCTCCCAGTTTTGCTGGGAAAAGTATCATTATCTAGCTGATTCCGGATATTAAACCAAAAATAGAATCCTAGAATCACAGAACAGTTTTGGCTGGAAGAGACCTTCAAGATTGAGTCCAGCCTTTGTCCCATGAACACCACTAACCCGTGTCCGTCAGCACAACACCCACCCATCTTAAACCCCTCCAGGGATGGTGACTCAACCCCTCCCTGGGCAGCCTGTTCCAGTGCCTGACAACCCTCTCAGTAAAGAAATAACATCTTATTTCAACTAAGTATTATCACATCCTTGGGAATTGTACCAGCAGTACCAAATATCGATACTTCTATAAAGGATCACCAAGTATAATCCTATTTGAGGAACTGCCTGCTTTGATAAAGAAGATGGAGATTTTGTAATCACTAATAAAAGTGGCAAGTGCAGTGTAAAGACTAAAGTGTAGGATAATAAGTGTAGGATAGGGAGCTCTCCTCCCATCTGGCCACGTAATTAGTGAGTGATCTTGAACCAGATATTCAAGTATTTAAGAGCAATCCACAATCTGAAATACTGCGAACCTTCAGGTATGGGACAATTGGTTTCGTAGAAGAAAGGACAGCTGATGTCGCCTTGCAGTCAAGCCACAAATACTTCACGACTGTAGCTTCTGGAATGCCTCGTACTAATACCTGCAACATTCAAGACCGGCGGCATGTTCACAGCAGTTTGCTCTTGACTTACAGTCCCCACATCTTCAAAGTTACTCCTTTAAAACTACTGCAAGACTGTCGAGTACTACAGGTGTTTAAAGTACAAATTCCACCATTATGCATTACTGGATTCATCTCTTAATCCCCAAGATACTCAAAATACAGGAAAGTAATTCTTTACCTTCTTGCGTCTCTCTTCCAGGGGAATGCCAGAGTGGAGCAATTCTTTCTGTCTTCCAACCTGAATGTTTCTATGATTCTATGAATCTCCACATCTTCTCTAACACTTGTCCAATCTTTGTCCTCTCTCCAGTAACAAGAGTAGTCGTTGCAGAAGGACTCTTGGTGTTATGAACAACTGTCACTATACTTGAGAATAATGATAATAATCTACTACCAAGGCCAAGAAAAACAGTCTGTAGCAGACTGTTTAGCAGTTAACCTGTGCTATAGCTTGGCTCCACGCAGAACAACAGTTTCTTGGAAAAAGGAGAAGTTACTGCTAAATTTTTAATCACACATTAGACGCCCGCATAATTTATTTTCCATTTCCTTGGTTCTTACTGAGATCAGAGCTCTGAGTCATGTTTCATCCCCAGGTCCAGCATTTGGAGCGTGCAAGCCCTTCCAAGGGAGAGTTCCAAAAGCTTTCTGATGTTCTGGTCCCGCGTGCTCACAGGCTGCCTTTTGCCCTGCTCCCGGTGCTCTTGGACAGCTTCCTCCGGAACAGAATCAAGATTTTTCAGAGAACCTGCCATTGCCTAGGCAGCAGTCAGTGAAATCAGACAGACGTGCACGCTCCTGAACAAGATATTCCAGGCGTTTAAAAAAAAAAGAAGAAAAAAAAAAAGAAAAAAAGTGCTACTATCTCACACACTTTTTAGTCAGTTTCTTATTCCTCCCCACCCTGTAAAAAAATGTCGAGTTTTATAAGATAGCAGAGTTTATGGAAAGACACGGGAAAGACATTATTACCGGAGTATTAAACACACCACTGTGTTTGTGCACACGTATTTATCCCTTTAAAAACAGAAAAGCTAAAAGAATATTTTGAGTCAAGGGGGAAAACTTTGCTAAAGTTTTAGAATCAAATCCCATTTCTGACAAGATTTCGCTACACCTCACTTTTCTTCTTTCCCTCCTTCTTTTGTCACTTCGCTAAACAAAAAGCAAAACACAAAGACAAAACCCAAAAAACTTTCTCAAGGCTCCCTGGGGCACAAAGGAAGCAGACAGAACCGACTTCTTCTCCAAACCCTGAAAGGTAAGGATTTGGATGAAGAAATGAATCTTCATTCTTTCAAAGTGACAGGAAACAGATAAGCAATTTTTGAAGGGAGAGGGGGAATAATCAAATAAATACATTTATCTAGTGTAGGGAATTTCATGTCCTGTAAAGGGGAAAAATGCAGCAGGGCTTATCTGAAACTTTCTATCCCAGAGAAAAAGAAAACTCAGCAGCAAAAAATGAATCATTTTAAAGTCCACGGAACTGACCTGGGAATTTCAGGATGGGCTTTGTCTTTTTTTTTTCTTTTTTAGTTTTTCTTCTCACTTCCAATATCCAATCCTGTAGTCTTTGCAAATATTAAGTTAAGTCTTTTACTTTTTGGACACAGCCCTTATGAAGAACACAGGTCCTCACGTACACGTGTGATACAGGTTTCAAAGTCACGGTGCTGCTACTTGACCTCTTCCTGATCCCCAGGAACTGGTACAAATTACTCAGTTACTGGTTGTCCAAATAGACACTAAATCCATTTCGTTCCTTTTCTGAAGCCTCTTGGAAAACTGTATATACTTATTTAACACTTCTGGAAACTTGGCTTGGAATTTTTCAGCTAGAAGCTGTGGAATGAAGAATTTGGTAACAGCTGAAAATCAATATCAAACCAGGGGAGACGCTGCTGAGCAAATCGTCCTCAAGACCAAAGGTGCAGGATCCTGCCTTCTTCACTCACACAACTGCTGACGGAGCGCTGCGGTGCTCGGGTGTAGGGATTTCAGATTTTTGTCTGCTAAGCACGTCTTCATTCATTGTTTCATGGAAGATGTTGCTTCAAATGTTGTGATGGATTTTAGAAAAAAAAGAGATGGACAAATCACACTGAGGTAAAAAGAAATGATAAGCAGAAGGATTTCTAACCTAGTCGAAGAAATAAGAGTAGGACGGTAGAAGTCTGCTCATACTTGTCTGCAAGAAAATGGCAATGGCTCCAAAGTGGCACACGGTGACAGTCCTCGTCGTATTGTGTGGTCTCATGTCCCATGGCAAATTTTCCTCTTCCTTTCACCAGATGTTCTGTTTTTCTGCATTTGTTCCAGTGTCCTAAAGGGCCTTTCATATGTCTGTTTAATAACCCTGTCTTGGGTTATTAAATTCTGCAACTCCTTGGCCCCTAGTTCTAAACAAAACCACATTTTTTTAAAAAAAAAAGAATCTTTCTTCGGGCACTGTCAGTAAATTTAAGGAAATGAACCGCACTCCAACACCACCAAAGAAGAAACTGTTCTCACTCTCAAGGTTTCAAATTTGAAAAGGCATAGAAGGAATCTGTGTCACCCCCTTTACCTGGAAGGAGCAGAGAATGCAACCCAGGTCTCACGGAGAGAGAAGGTGAGATGGCTCCTACTCTCACTGGCGAGTCCTGACTCAACAGCACATGAAAGTCGGGCTTAGCACTCGCTGCAATGTTCAAGTACATGCTTGAAAAACTTCCACATAAATCCTTTGTCGAAATGCAACCCAAGCATGGACGGATGCACGAAGTTAATATTTATGGCCACACTTTGCTTAGTACGTGCTTTTGTGAAAGCCAACGGTAACAAAAAGCGCGGCAAGGTTCATCATTGAAGCTTGAATTCTACAGTAATTTCAGAAATGTATTCAAGAGCAACTGTATTCACATTAGAAGAATAAACTAGTTAATGGAGAGCGCTTCCCACCAGAACTCGCTCTTTCACAATATCCTTCTAGCTGTTACCAACAGGGAAAATATCTAAGGTGAAACATGAAATAATGTGTAAGAAATAGGATTTATCTATTTAAAGCAATTTATGCTACGGAGGTTAAATTCAGTACAAATAGTTCTATCAGCTGGATTTCACCTTACAAAAAAACGTAAAATGGCATTTAATGAAACAGTGGCAAGGTTATTATTCTCAACTGTAAATAAGCAATGGATGAAAATCAAGCTTCTGCAGGTCTGCACTAAGGGAATTGTGCGGGTTATATTTCCACTCACCAATAAAAAAAGGTAAACTAGGATATTTATAGTAGATCTGCATAGAACACAAGACACAATCAGCTCTGGCTGATTCATAAAATCACAAGCTAAAAATCCTAGTGCTTCCACCTAATAAAGTGTTGGTGATGCCTGCTGAACCAGTAAGTGCCCTCTCAAGATCGCTGGTACAAGTACGGCTTGCTGCTTCCTGCGATAGACTCAGGTGCCCCAGAATGTGCGTCATCGGGAAACTCACAGCTGCACCTCCCGCTGGTGGTAACTACTTCCTAACACTGTTTGGGACAGCGCACACAAAAGCATCCGTGTAAAAACGTGCCCAAACCTGCCTGTGCATACGCACACGACGCATGTATTAATCTACCGGCTCAGGTTCTGCAAAAAGGATGCTGAAGGGAGCATAAACTTTTAGTCAGCTTGTGAATTTCTAGGCTAAAGTCTTCTTTCTAGATTAAAAATTTACTTTTTTTGAAATGTAGAGGTGGTGCAGACAAAGAAAGAAAAACTTGAAAAGATGCCTTTGTGTTTGCAGTTTCGTTTGTTTGTTTCTTTTATACGCTTGGCCTAAATTTCTACCGGTGTGAAATACAATCTTTCACTTCAAAATTTGGGGGACCTGAGGTGTTTGATGGTTCCCACAACAGAGGAGCTCTTATTCTGACAAAGACAAGTCCCAATGTGGGACTTCAGGCTACGGCATTCAGTGGCCACCCAAAGCTGGTGCAGGCAGGCAGGTGGGTCGCTCTCGCCTTCCACGACGGAAGCATCGCCGCGGGCGCAGCAGGTAAGACGGGCTCAACTCTGCGAGGTTTTGTAGCTCGCTCAGCTTCTGATAAACGTTACAGGCTGAGAAAGGTGGGTGGAGCGGGGCAAAACTGCGCAAAATGAAACACTTAATAAAACAGAAAATGAGATTAAGGGAAGTGGGTTTATGCACTTTAACGTATTTGCTTCTCGAAAAATAAACCAGGAAAAAAGCACACAGATATGAGGAGGTGAGTAGTTTGCACAGGTATGAAAATTAGCCGTTGACTATTCTGTGGGTAGGAACAGCTCCAGCATGGTGTGCACAGCACAGAACTTAAAAACAAGAAATCATATTTTAAGCCATCACAAAGCTCTGTGTAATTCTGCGGAATATAAAATAAGCAATTCTAGAGAAATGTGGAATTAGGTACTCGCTGGGCTTAATTTGTAAGCGTCTTTGGAACAGTTCGGATTTCCAGTGTTGGCAAAATATTATTGTCCAAATCACTATGGATGACTGCTAAAGAAACATATTTATGTTTTGCTTTTTAATGCTTGTACCAGAATGATGCTTTCGTGCTCCCAGTAATAAAACACTGTGTTGTGGCCGCCAAGTTTTAAGGAAGCACCCAATGCCCATACAGTATGGTCCTAACAGGCTAAATACATTTTTTTTCAAGTAACACCAACAGGAAAGAAGTCTCCAAAGTAGTGAAGCTGCTTACTGCAAAGCAAGGATCAATCGCAGTGAGTCACTCGGTGAGTCATTAACTGCAACACTGGACCCAAACAAAACGATGTGGACGTAATTTTTCCTTCATAAAGATTTTTTCTCCACACTTCTCACCTCCTGTATCCACAGATGGGTGTGTATAGTCCCTCTGATCAGGTTCAGAACAGAGTGTATTAAAGGAAAAAGGGTTAGAAGGTCATAGGCACCAGGGTAAAACAAAACAAAACAAAAACCAGCAAGCCAACCAAGCGGGAAGCGTTCAGAATTTCAGGAAGGAGTGTCTCATTTCATGCCTGGAAGTGTTTTAATGCTTTCCTGCTTAATGAGAGTAGGAATGTAGATGAGGGGTGATAAGATTTCTACCTACAGGATAGACTACACCTCCGAGCTGGCAAAAATCTATGAAGCCTGCTCCTTGCTTCCCACCCTGTCAACCCTTAGTGTTGGACTTCCTAACTCCAACAACCAGAAGCGACTCCCAAATGCGACTAGTTCGAGCCACCCAAACGAGATGCCTGCCACCGGACATCACGCAGCTCTGTGGTTTCTTGTCTTTTCATTCTTTTCAAGGAATGAAATACTTGAAGGGATTAGACGCCACTGCCGAATATTTGAGCTAACACTCCACGGAGGGGAAGGCAGTAGTTCCCCCTGTTGTTGTTACAAGCTCTGTGCAAACTTCTGTCTGCAGCACCTACATCCAACTCCACATTTTTGAGGTTTTCTTTGCTACTAAAACAGCTAAAGCCTAACGTTCTTTAAAGAAAGAATATCAAAGCTGAGACCGAGGGCAACGTCATGGAAGTCTCAAAGAGTTATTTATGTGGGAACCTCCTGGACCTTTCCAGTGTCAGACACAGATCAAGCAAACGAGACACAGACGGAAAGGAGTTCTCTGCTGCATTGTCCATGCTTAAGTTCTTGTGAAAGCAAGAAGCATTTTTAGTACTTGCACCTCCACTAATAATAAAAGCAGGAGCACTAGCAGTGTTGTTTTTATCATGAAGTGTCCAAGAAGGCCTGGATGTTGCTGCAGAGCAGCCAAATTTCAGCAATGCAAAAAGCAGCTGCATTCCCAGCAGTACAGCTGGACGGACAAAGGTTTCTGGAATCAGAGACAGCTGCAGCAGGCTTTAGGTAACTGCAAGGGATCCTAATTCCAGTCCCTGCTGCATGCAGGTACATCAGAGGAATGAGGATTAATGGTGCTACACGTTGGACATTGGTTTTAGCGACAGCTCCAGAAAAGAGCTAACAGAGCTCAGAGCCAATGAAGTAGCATTTAAATACTTACTTAGTGCTGGAAACTTCCAAAACTCCTGAGACACAACTCCTGTAACATAGTGTAGGGACAACCCCACGCTCCTGAACGAAAATATACACCTCTTACTAGCTTGGTTAAACAAGACTAAAGATTTTTGTCTCTCTGTCAAGACCGTTGGCCAGACCACATTGAAATATGAGCAGATGCTGATGGGAATAGAAAGGAATCAATAAAAAAATTGCCAAGTTGAAGAAAAGGGCGGGGGGAGGAGGGGGTGGAAGGTCAGAAAAATGTTTGAACCTGTTTGATCTATAGCCTAAAGTTCAGGTGCTGCCAGAGAAAATACTTTATTTTTTTTAAAAAAAAATATTTTGTAGAGGCATAATGGAGTAACAGCACCGTTTTCTGTAAAGTACATGGTCTAAGGGACATTTCAGGCCAGCTTGAAGATTCTGTGCATCCTTGCCTCTGATTTTCCCGGCCACCAAGCCATTCAGAAGTCTTCTCAGACTGGTGGCCTTTCATTTGCACAGCTGCTGCAAGCATGTCTTGCTTGAAGGTCAGCAACATCATAATCTCTGAGAGAATCATGAAAGAATAGACCATCCTCTTAAATGGGGTGAGGAGGCCGTTGAGCACTGGGCTGCTGGCAGCTTAGCGAATGATCTCCCAGACAACATTAACAGATGCGTGGTCCTGTGCCGTCCTCAGACACTAACACGAGCCAGCTCAAACTGTAAACTTCTCAGGCACTAATACAAGCCAGCTCAAACCATGAACTTCTCCTCAGCAAAGGGCAATAGGCGTCTGGGCCAGACCCTTCACTGTTCCCTCTCTGGAAAGGAAACAGTGTAGTAAATTTACGTGTGTGTGACATTTGCCTGTGTCTGAATCGCACCAAGGAAAGCTGCCTGGTGACTGCCAGCTGCCGTCACCCACCACTTCCCATCCCCCTGCAGGGCTTTTCAGGTTAGGACCAGGGGTACTTTATCCCAGCTGCCACCTTTTGCCCCTGCAGAAGTGGTCAGCCCCCTTCCTAGCAAAGGCAGCGGGTGGCAACAAGCTGCTGCCCCAACGGAGCAATTCATTGAGCTCCAATTTCTCTGAAGTTTATTTGCACTAACACAGAAGAGAAACACTTTTCTAGAAATTTGTTGTTTAGAGCAGTTAGCAAATCATAGAATCATCAAGGTTGGGAAGGACCTTAAGATCATCAAGTCCAACCCACAGCCCTACACCACCCTAACACTGAACCATCTCCTCAAGTGCCACATCCAGCCGGTCTGTAAACACGCCCAGGGATGGTGACTCCACCACCTCCCTCGGCAACCCGTCCCAGTGCTTCACCACCCTTTCGGTGAAGAAGTTTTTCCTAATATCCAATTTAAACTTCCCCTCACACAACCTGAACCCGTTCCCTCTTGTCCTATCGCTGTTCACAGGGGAGAAGAGGCCAACACCCATCTCACTACAGCTGCCTTTCAGAGAGTTGTAGAGAGCGAGAAGGTCTCCCCTCAGCCTCCTCTTCTCCAGGCTGAACAGCCCCAGCTCCCTAAGCCTCTCTTCATAAGACTATTTTATATATGTAACCCATTCCTCTAGAAAACATGAAGATGATGGGTACCATGGACTTGCGTAGAAGTTTGCCCACGTGACACAACGCTGCCTGCCAGGGTCCCTGGCAGAGGAAAGAGACACCGGGTAGTAAGGATTATCAACACTGCTCGTAAAGCTTCTATAAAGAGCTTACCCTTTCTAAATTGAGATGGTATTCATAGGACACAGCTATTCTTTGCTCCTGATCTCCATCCCAGCCACCAAAATAACCAGTTCTTCACCTGTGGGTAATGAGAAGGGAACCTGAACTTCTAGATGCAGCTGCAAGAATCCAGGGCCTTTCCAAGATCCTCCTAGGAAAGCAGTGATGTAATTTAAAAAACATTAAACGGCAAAAAACGCTTACTGGCCCACAGTAAACAAGCTGCATGTTAATTGTTCGGTTTCACTCTGTCCAAGTAATCGGTTTTCTTCATTTCTAGACCACCCCAGCCAAAATCATGATCCCAGTATCATAATTCCTGCCAAGAATATGTTGAAATCTCACGCATTGATTCTCTCTGATGTGAAGACTGATGTCATCACACGATGCTAGAATGAAGGAAAGCCAAACAGCATCTGACATCATACTATAGTCCAGAATTGAAGCAAAATAAACACTTATACGCATCAAATTAATCTCTAGAACATCTGCAAATCCTTCTAAAAAATACATATACTTTAGGAAAGAAGTAATCTTGAGCACATCACAAACCTCTACTTGGAATGGTAAAGAGAAGAAGTCTTGCAAAGCTTTGTCTAAAATAGGTGAAAAAATTTCAGCCACAATTTAAAAAAAAAAATAAAATTGAGCTGCTAAAGACAATTTCCAGGAACCTACTTTAAGTTTAGTAGGATTTTTAACTGCCTTGTAAATTGCCATAAAAATTTAAAATACTGCAAGACCAAAACCCAAGAACTTGGCAATCCTGATCTAGATTTCCGAAAGCTCCTGATGAGGAATCACTGAATTGATTGCTTCCCTACACAAATGTGTATTAAAGAACTCACAGCAAAAGACTCCTCTAAATCAGCAAATATTTCAAGAAGATGTTAAATATTTAGCACAAAAGCTCACACAAAAATACCTACTTCCAGCGCATTTTATTTATTCACAAATTCCACCCATTCTATAGCTGCAATGACCAATGAAACAGCAGTGGCATGATTTTTTTCCCCAGAACTTAAGGCAGACTATTTTAAAAAATGTAAGTAAAAAATCTAGGCAATACTTGACCTGTGAGCATTACAGGTGAAAGTGCTACTGGATGAAGCCTGTGTTAGTGACAGCCAAGTAATGGATTCACTCAATCTGCTGATTCAACTGAAATGAGAGCAATCATTTCAATTGAAGGGATCTTAAAATAGAATGACTTGAATGATTTGAAATTTGAGTGATTTGAAATGTGAGTGATTCGAATGATTTGAAATTTGAATTATTTTTAAATTGAATTATTTTTAAATTTAAAGGATTTTTAAAATTGATTTTTAAAATTGAGTGAATGATTTTAGCATCGAACGATTTGAAAACTGAATGATTTTTCAAAAGGACCAGGAACAACAACGAAACATTCTCACTGAATGTAGTGCTACATGAACTACTTTGCTCCACACTGACAGGTGTCCCTATGTCCAGTATTCCCCGTCTCAGCCTCTCCATGTGACACAGCTGTGCCACGCAGCTTCACACCAGTAACTACCACTAACTAAGCAATGGCCTCTCTGTAGCCGTTCTCCACCAGAGGTGGGGAAGAGGAAAGAGTTGCCTGTGCCTGCCTTCTGCTGGCCCAAGCACTGAAGCTACAAGCAATGCTGACAATATTTTCCTTAATAACAGAACACACCGGAGCTTGGAAGCAAAAGGTGGGCAAGTGAGAGTCTCTACGGGGAGGAGAAATATGGAAGGATTTGGCTTCCCACAACAGTTCTCACACCTCTAAACATACACATCAACCAACCAGTGCCTCACTCTGTAGCTGCCCAACTCGACAAGCACCACACAGGAGAGCTACAGCACCTTAACACCTTTGTCAGCTCCTTACCAGGTGTATAATGCAAGTGTTTTCATTTCACTTATTGCTGCTGTGAAATTGTAGGCCATCGGGGGATGATCCTCTCCAAAGGCGCTGCTTTTTACTCTGCCGCCTCCTCCGAATACCATTTTGGGTGCGTTTGACGAGTGTGTTTTATAAGGTGTCTCTGGGATAAAAAACATGAGAGCCAGTCAGCAGTGAGGCTGCATGGATGTCTTAAACCAATTATTCTTCAACATGAGTATCTTTACAACTGACACTCAACCGTTGTGCTGAACCACGTCGAACACATTCATAGATCACATGGAGAAACACATCACTGAAATGCTAGTTTGTCCCTGCGACGTGTCAATGGAAGATGTAAAAATAAATGACTAATCTTAGATGGACAACATATGTTGACTGAATCTGGAAAGTGCCCTGAGCACACCTAGGTTTATTAGAATACTTTCCTGACACAGCCTCTAGTTAAGCCTGAGAGTGTGGCTACAGCTAGCCTCAGCAAGCAAGGGTAAAAGTTCAGTACTAACAAAAAAGGAAAAGCAAATAATAATACAACTTTCTTAGACCACCTGTGGTTCCCTTCTGGATTTCTTCTCCAAGCAGCAATGAGATCAAGATTCACACCATTAAAAAAAATGTACCAGCAAAGCCAAAGGGTCCTTCGCATCTCTGGAGTAATTTTTAACTGATGTAACCCACTCTTTAAAGATGCAGACCACTTAATTCTACTTTTAACTAAACCCAAAAAGACTGCGAATGGTACTCTGCAAAATGCGTGAAGAATCTGTTCAGCTAGAAGACCCACACTACCTGCACATGACCTACGTGCTTCGTAGCTGCCCAGCACGTAAGAATCCCTGTACATGAAAGAGCAGCTGCCTTGCACCCAGCCAGCTCACCACCTGCCAAGCGGCTACGTCGGACTGAGCTGAGAGAAACTTACGTCAAAACAACAAACATAACTCGTGTATTTCTAGCTTGTCATCAAGCACATTTAGCATTTTGCAACAGTCTTGACTACTCACTCAGTTATCTCCTACCTGATGATATCTCTCAGTCTCCTGCTCTATCCACGCGGCCACGTCACTCTCCTCCTTCGGCAAGACCTGCAGCCAAACCAGCAAAGGAGAGACCTTCGTGCCAGACCTTTTCAAACACGACAAAAACACCTACCGACCCAGATTTCACTGAAGTCCAGCATGACTTGGGATATGAATCTCTCATTTTGGAACTCTAGGACACTCCAATCTAAGCCCACATCCAAGTCCAGCGCAGGTGTTCATCACCCAGCAGGCGACTTCTGTGGGTTCCAACTGGCAGGGAAGGAAACACGGGTTTTAATTGCACACGAGGGAAGCAGAAAACAGATGGGAAGGATGGAACTTCCCTGTACAAATGGAGACTTTTGCAGACAACACCACCAGGCTACCCTAACAGGAAGGTAAATTAAAAAAAAAGCAAATCCACTGCACTGAAAAGACAGACATCCAAAACAAATCCGATATTTCACGCTGAAGAAGTGTCTATTTTCCTCTAGCAAGCACAGAATCCAGATGTCATCACCACAGACAAAAGAAAATAAGGGTAATTCTTATCTTACATATAAGCCATGTATGAAATCCCAGTCACTCAAATCACTGGGAACCATGCAACAACTTCAACAGTGCCACAGTTTTGGCTCACATAGGCCACCTGGTTTGGGTTTTGCTTTTTTTGATTATGCATCCCAATCAAGAGTTTAAGTCAATGCAAGTATCTTTTAGAACTTTCAGCCGCTCGTTCTGTGTTACTACATCTGCAGAGAAGACACGCCGCAACACTGATACAGCCCAAAATAAATAGAGCTTGGCAAACAATCCCCATGGATCATGAAAACTATCGATCATCTAGAAATTCAATCTACAAACAAGCTGCACAAAGCAGACTTTAGACTCGGTTCCACAGCATCTTTCATATAAAGTGTAGCCTATAGTAAGTTACACTGGGCTGGTGGGAGAAGGTGCAGGCCTACATCACTCCCTCTTTAATTAGAAAAACCAAACCAGATCCAAAGCCCAGCATCTAAAGCTAAATGAAACAAGCTCTCCATTTCCATTTTCAGTTACACCTCTGATTCCCATTCTTGTGATTTACAAAAGGCTAGAAATATTCCCATACAGCAATCCACTTTGCATTCCATCAAAGACTCAACAGCATGTTGGGGAGACAGTCTTTATTATAGTAAATTAAATTCCTCATTTTAAGAACAGTTCATAGTTTATATTAATAAATGAAAATAACTGATTGGTAAGAAAGTCTTTAAATACTCATAATACTTGAAATAAACTAAATATAAAGCCATTGTTATATCAAGATTTGTCTTGGATAAGATATTCATTCTAATTAAACTTGGAATAACAGGCTTTAAAATAAAAAAGGACTGGATCCAAAGACTTAAAAGTAATAAATGTATTTAATTAATATACTGCCTTTAACCTTGCATCTGTCATTCCAGGCCAAAACTCAAAGATGCTTTTGGCTATAATAAATCCTACCCTTGGAAACTCCTAAAAGGTAACAGAAATATTCAAGGGTGTGATTAGAAGTGAGCACATGCTGAAGTGTTTTGCTGAGTAATGGTAAATGTGAAATAGATGGAGCTCAATGTCTAGCTACACCCAGAAGCGTTGGCAAGTCACACAGAAAAATGTCTATGAACTCCCACAACTATTCACAATAGCAAAGAATTACTTTTAAAAAAAAAACAAAGGGAAGAAAAGTTTTGCTTTGCTGATTACTACTTAATCGAGGCACAGATGCTCAGGCCAACTCTACTAAAGCAATTAGCATTGCTCTAACTGCTGACTGTACAGGGCACTGCTCCTGCTCAGGCAGCCTTCAGTGAGATAAATAACTGAGGACAGAAGAAAATAAAGCCTCTTAAGGTACGTCCAAAATTCAAATACAGCCTCTTGGCTGGGCATTGCATTGTCATAAAGGCATTAGCGTTCAAGAGTTGGTGGTTTAAAAACAAACAAACACAAAACAACAAGGTTAAAAACCACAAAGTTAATGCCACAACACCAGAGAGAGGTTTTCATGCTCGTATCTCTTAGGGATTAACTCTGGTTTTCGCCACGGGTTTATATATCGCAGTTCCCGTGCGTTCACATGCCACCTCCAAAAGAATGCGAAAAATCACTGTAATAAATATTCCCTTCACTATTTACTCTGTGTTCCAACAGCACTTGTCACCCCTGGGAATCCTTCCCTCCAATATTTACCCAGTTCTCCTCCCCTCTAAATTGGCAAGCCAGTTAACAGTTTCTGGATTACAAAATCCTCAATGTTTAGGTCTCGTTACAGTTATTAGCATCGCTTTGGAATCCAAATAACATTTCTCTTTTGTTTGTGGACTTACGCAAAAGCTTCAGAGCCAAATGACTCCGAGAGCTTTAACATGCACGCTTCACCCAGGATGTGACAGTTGTGTGAAACTTAATATATTCTATTGTCAGTGCCGAGTTAGAAACTGAATGAAAGGTGTTCTCTGTGCTCTTGGTTTCTTTCCTCACTCTCCCAAGTTACTTTATTAGAAAGCATAGATCACTGCAGTCTAACGCAAACAGACAGCAAACGTGCCACACATCCCTACAGAACACACACCACAGCACATACTGTCTCACTGTGTAATTTCTAACGCCATATAACATCTAACAATGAGCTTGGTGTTTTTTGTTACTGCAAAGTCACGGTTTCCCTGCATATTGCTATTATTTCCTTCACTGAGAGCGAGGGACATTAATCCCACTGTTAACTTGCATAACCATGTCAGATGTCTAGACTATGTGAGCACGTGATACAAACACCCCATTCACAGGCAGTTTCCTACGTCGCTGTAGTTTAGACGTTAACTGTACAACCTCTTGCCTAATGACATGCTATAAATAGAGGGAGACCATCTGTCATTCCACGGTGTCTTCTCCTGCGCTTCAGCATTAAGTGCTCGACGTTACGTGCAGAAGGGCTTCCTGTTACTTCGGTTCTTGCAAGGTATGGTTCTCACCGCTTTGAAAAAGTTAGCGCTGTTTATGTTATCCACATCTACTATTCCAGAAAGAACAAACCTGTTTATGATCTGCTCAGCGTTCACATAAAGCTCCAGATTTGCTAGGTGTAAAACGAAGTACCGCTAATAGCAGCATTTAACCTCTGGGAAACCCGTATCAGTCAAACAGAAGTGAAAAGAATAATTCGAACCTAGAGAGCATCCCAGTTATGGACGTGGCTGCCACACCCCGTGTCAGAACGATGGAGATGGCACACAAGGTTTTCCTTCGTACGGAAGCAGCTGCCCAATTAGGCAGATCGCAAGAGAAGGAAGGATTAAGCATTGTGATCCTGTTCACAGACTACAGCACCAAGAAATCTGATCCTGCTGTGTTGATTCCATTATTTCATACCGCACCAATCAACCAAAGCCCAGAGTAAGCGTGAAGCCATCAGTTTGTACCTTTCAAAAAGCTGGATAGAAATGTACCTCTGTAACTGAAAAAAACTCACCAAAACCAAGCAACTCAGAACTTAAGAGCCACTTTTTCACCCGTTAAGACTTCTTGATTCTCCACCAGGCCTTCCTGACATTTGATACAATAAGCAGAAGCATCTGCCCACCCCATCTGCACACAAGTACAGCACACAAGGTCCAATACACAGCTCGTAAAGAAACGCCGTTCTCACCACAGTAAACAGAGACAAGAGTTCCTCCAGATGAGCTTATCCTTCTTCCCCCTGAGAGCAGAAGCCTAGCAAAGAGAGCCAACAATATTAGATACTTGGGTTGCACAAACAGTCCCTGAGATTCAATTTCTTTTAGCTCATGCTGAAGAAAATCCAGCTCTGAGGTGATGTGTGCAAGCAGATACCAATTAGCCCTTTGTAAGATTAAGTCTGTGCAGGCTACATTCTCTTCTTTTTAGTATGCAAAAATCAGTTTAAAGTTGCTTTTACTCAAAAGTGGGTATATCACAGCATCGAGCAAAGGGATAGCTAGTCTCCTCTTCCTCTCCTTGTTCTATACATACGTAACACAACACCAAGACTTAGAAATCCCCAAGAGACTGATGCTTCCATCTTAAGAGAAAAATTTCACTGAAACTGCACTTCAAGATGTAGCAGAGGTTGTGTAATGGGGGAACAGCAGCATATTCACAGTTTGTTTTCCCGGTCAAAGCAGGTAACTGTGACAGTGATTTTGAATACGCACACCAACCTCCCAATCTAAATCATATCCACGTGAATGTGGCTTAATAACACAAAATCTTATTTGCCTCAGCTTCTTTAAAAAAGCTCACTAACAAAAGGCAGTTCATCTGATGTGTCACTGGTCCTGCGTTTGTAGAACACGTACGTAGATCAGGGACCCACTACTGTTTGCACACAGCCCAACTGAATCTGCATGTGGCCAGTGTTTTAACAGGTCAGCCTTTTTAAAAATATTAAATGGTTTCCACGATAAAAGTGTGACCATTTGTAGGAGCAGAACAAGACATCTCACTGATCTAGACAGACTGGAAAGCAAAGTTTTCAGCTATTTCCAGATTCTAACACTTGGGCCCAAGGCAGCAGAGCAATTTTACTTACTTTACAACGTGCAAATAAAATCTCTTCCCAGTACCTTTTTGACAGGATCAGCTTTTGGTTTGCATCAAGTGAATCGCTTTTCCCCTTTAGTCCGCCGTGGCATCTGCAGCTCTATTCCTTCTTCAGGTCCTGTATCAAAAGGAGGGCAGGAAACACCGCTCTGCGTCAGCCTCTGTACGGAACATCAAATTTCAGTTGCATCCTGCCCAGGGTCTCTGCATCACGGTATCAGGCACGATAAGGCTAAACCCAAACAGAAATGATGCATCATTATCTGCCCTTCTCTGGGCACAGAGGAAATTCAGAATATACAGAGGCTATATAACTAATCCAAAAATCAATCGAAGAAAAGCGTCAAAAGACTTAAAAGTGAAAACAATAGATTTTAACCCTTAAGACAGTTTCCAGTTAACACAGGGAATTTTTACCAGAATAGTTCCTGTCCAGGCTACGTGAGGGGATCAGAGCAGTCCATTTTGGATGGGATATCAGTGAGACATTAACAAAATAAAAATTCAGTTTTATGCAGTATTTAAAGGCTTTTGAAGCAGAAAAAAAACCCAGCTGTATTCAGCCTGGGTGCCCAGCTTCAAAATTAATGGCTATTTTAATTCCTCAATTTCTATCTGTAACCATAAAAAGTTTATGTATGTTTCAAGTTTCAGAACATCTAAGAATTTGCTGCTTAAACCACCTTTAGATTTTTAGGTACTCGGAAAGTCCTTAATAGGTGACTACAGTAATATATCCTACAAGCCTGTATGAACTGACAAATATTTTTGATAAACACACAACACGTAACATGCTAACCATTTTAGAATCAACTGACAGCTTAAAAGTCTATGTACTCTTAGGTCTGGCACTTCTTTAATCCATTATTCATTTCCTAAAGAGAATTAGCAAAAAACCTAAGTTTTTTTTGTTCCTGCTGGTTCTGTGTTGGGAAAAAAAAAAGTATGCAGCCCAACACTAGATTTTTCTTCATTTACAATAGCTGCCTCACTGCCCTCACTTCAGCCATTTAGCAATCCTGTTATGAAACAGCTGCTATTATATTAGTGAAAAAAAGTCCAAACTGGCAACATTCACAGACCACTGGGAGTATGGAGCATTGTCAGGAGATGTTTCTACAACTCGGTCAAAACCCTCTGATTCATGCACCTTGTTTTTTTCGAGACTCTACCTCAAAGCCTCCAGTCAGGACTATGCTTCTAAAAAGGCGTCGTTATCAGAAAGCCTGGCTTTTCCCATGGCGAACTTCCTGCTCCTCTAGACCATCCACCCTTCCGAAAACATCTTTTTCCAATCTTTTATTGCTGCTGAATCGGATTCAAAAGGGGCCCATCTGCTCCAGCTACATCATCAGGAGAGTTCTGCGCTTTCGCACAGCTGCTGAGGTTTGTGTCCCCGTGCAGAAGCTGGAATTGCTCCAGCCGCCCCCTTTGCACAGAAGTGATGCACAGGAACTGATGGACCCAAACCAACCTTTTGGACAATCATTTATATACTATTTCTGTGACGTAAACTCTCCTTTTCTCACTTTTTCTGGGGTTTTAATTTGTTCCCTTAATTAAATGCACCATAAAACTTGAGAGGGCAATTTTCCAATCGGAACAAAAGAAAAATTCTATTAAAGAGAGCAATCTCACCAGAAATTCCACAAAGCAGTTGACAAAATCCTGGAGCAGTGATTGTTTCTATTAAATTCTATCAGCTGCTGGAGAAGTTGCTTCAGGACTTCCAGCATTTCCTTAGAATTTAAGTGACTTCACCTCCAGTAAATTCTGTACGGACTGAAAAGCAAATACGGGCAAGTTTGCTTTAGAAGATCACACGTAAACCAAAATGAAAATCCCATTTAGCAGTATGCCTGCTCTTGCTAACCTGTAAGGTGCTCTGAAAATTAGTTCTGACAGCTTAGATGCACCAGCTTGACCTGAATGCAAGTAGACTGTATATTCCAAAATATCTAGACCCACCTGACTCCTGCTATTCACTCAATGCTATTTTCAGGACATAGAAACTTAACAAAACTGTATTTGCGTTTCTGCTTGGTCAGGGAGACTTGGTCCAGGTGAAGTTTAAAAATAAGCCTTGCAGGGAGTCTTCTTTGGTTATGCGCATTTCTTCTTTACAAATGAGCTGAATTAAAGTAAGATCAATTTGAATGGAGTAAAAGAACGCACAAAGGGGTATGGATTGTTTTACTTAAGATACAAGGGAACTACAAAATTCAGTTAAAATGGCACAGGTTTCTACTTGCTATGAAGGCCAGCCACAGGAACCAGTCGGACTTGCTACCGGTTCCTAAATTCAGTTTCTGGGCAGAAGCTGGCAAGGTGTTTACAGTGGAAGTTACTGGACTAGCGAACGTGTTTCTTCGTCCCATTCACAAGCTGTGTCTCATCTCTTCAGGCAGCACTGAGGACAAGCCTTTCCTTTGCGCACAGTGCAGCTTGCCAGTAGCTGTGAAGGGCAAAGGCAACAGTTTATTTTTATTGATAACAAATACAGAATTTTCACACAGTCACAGAAATGAGTTACAAGCGAACAGCAGTCATCAGTTTCCTTATCAAACGTGAACGCACGCGGTTTAGCTCATTTGACCATAGCAAACCTCAAAAATCAAGCCTTCAGTAATCAAGAAACAAAAGAAATGATATTATTAACGTTTTAGCTGAACGAAAATAAAGCTTGAGTACACCTTGAATTTATATTTTACCTATAATTCACACAAACAAACAAATGAAATTAATTAAAAACCCCTGAAATCAAGTTTGGGCAATTTGTTCAGTCGCAAATTAGGCTCTTTAAATGCTGAGATGCTGAGCACTGTGATGGCATGTGAAGAAGTGGTCTATAATCTCATGAATTAAACAACAAGTAGTCTTCATCAAGTTCAGGGTGTAAAAATAATTTATTAGCCTTTGCTCATAAAAAAAATCAGCTACTAGTCATCCTTTTTTTTAAAAACATCAAAAAGTGACAATCAACAAGCATTTGATAATAAGGCAAGCAGAGTGTAAACTTGTCCTTTAAAAATCAATGCTGCAGCACTACAGAAGCAAGGGTGGCAGAAAAAAAATAAACAAGAATTTAGTAAAGCATCACAATCACCAAGTCACTTCTATGCTATCTCATTACTCAGGCCAAGGAAGCACTGTTAAAGCAGTATGCAAGTAAACTTTTATTTTGAACAATCAAGCATTAATTATGATTTAAAGGCATCCCTTTGGGGTGGGTGAAGTATGCCACAGTGATGGCAATTTTATATTCTATTGTTTTCAGTCTGTAAAACATCACAGCATACTGAAACCAAACGCTCGCAAGACAACAAGACTTGACCCTACTGCTTTTGATCAGTGATCCGCTGTAAGCAGAGTTTCATGTAGGAATTTTTATTGCGTATTTCTATTACTGCATCTCTGACAAGCTCAATGAAGATTTGAGGCCACAGCTTCTGCAACAACTCATTTTTCATATTGATGTCAGATGCTTCTTTCATTAAGTTCCCGACGTATGTCTGGCAAAATGTTTTTCTTTCCTTGACTTCCTGCATGGAAGAACCATTAAACATTGTGTAAGACAAAGGAAAAAAGGGTTAAACAAAAGCAAATCCTAAAAACAACCACAAAAATGCAATGAATTGAACACAGCAATTAGAAGGCGAAGAGGCCATTGCACGCTTTCTCCTGCTGGTTTTGAAGCTGCACAGCCCAGAGTCTAAGTGCAGCTTTTCTTAGTGCGGCCACTGAAGCTCACTGTATTCATAGTATTTCTATTCTATTCATTCATTAGCTCATCTGAAATGCAGTTTTAAATAGTCACGTAAATATCTTTTAACAGCATTATGATGTTTGTTGCCTGCTGGCACAGCAGTGAAAATTCACAGAAATTATTGAGCATCAGACTACTGCCCTTCCTCCTATCGCTACGCTTCCCAGCTTTTCACAACTACAGTACAACAGCTGGAAAGGGAACGTTTATCTACCTGCCCTAGCAAAAACGAGGCGTATTGTCGGAGAAAAACACGCCGCGTTCCCTGATGGACTCTGGCAAGTGCGTGGCTCCCAACACATACTACATCAGATACTGAAGTAACTTGAACCTTTAACAAATTATAATATAAAAAAAAATATGCAATTTATGCAACTCCCGGCTCCTTATTTTAGTCATTCAAACTGCGTGAATCCCCGTTTCCGCAGAGTTTCTACGAAATGCCATCATAAGCTTTGGACAATAAGTTACATTAGTGCTAGATATCTACCTAGTTTGATTTATGGTACTTGATGCTGGATCATACTTCAGGCCATCAAACCAGAAGTTTTCTTAAAGGAGCGATAAACCCGAGAAAATACTTTGCAGCTGTTTCATCTAAAACCCCCAAAGTATTAATCAAAGACTCGGGCTGTCATCTTTAGCAATAAACTTACTCAATCAGATTTATTATGCAAGTTTACTGCTGATGGGGGGAACCGGAACTGGTGGTTTTGGCCAATCTTACTCTTTTTTGCGACACCCCCCACCCCCCCCATACCATGTGCTGCCCCACCCACAAGGCTACAGCACAGGCCAAGGTGTGAATTGCTCCGCTGGGAAGAGAAAACAATAGAGACGCTCGTTAAACTGCACCAGCATTTTTATTCGAGTGCACATTTCACGGTGAGCCACTAGATTGACTAGATGCCACTCAAAGCATAACGAGCTTTTGCAACTAAAACGTATTCTTCATTTCATCTTGTCGCACACACAGGCATCATCTCTTTTTTTCCTGCTGTGGATTCCAGACAACAAAACACAACACAGTAACTGAATTCCCTGTTTACTGAACTTCTTGCACTATAGGATTTCTATGTTCGTGTTCATATATTCATTTACATATTCATTACACAATCAAAAAGCAAAGAGCGGGACAAATGTGGGAAGCAGGGCACACCCAGATAGAACTCATGATCATTGCTTGGCAAGAAGATTGGGGCTGAAAGCAGCATATTCTCCCTGGGAACAATTGCCCTCTGACCAAGCCAACAAGTTAGCAGATCAGAAATGAAACCAAAACAAGCGTGACTGATGCGCTTGTCTGAAACAAGCCAGCTTGCAATTTTATTAATAATTAATACTAATATATTTCCTATGTATTTACTTTCCTGTAGATCATTTAAAAGGGAGGAAAGAATTCTACTACAGCCTGCACTGCCTCAAATCTTGTCTGAAGGTGTTCTTTATCAATTCGTTTTGGGATATATTTTCCGACTTTCTAATTCCATTAGAAAATTTAACGTGTAATATTCATTTTTCTTGGTCAAAAGCTATGATCGCTTCTATTTTACTACGGCAGGTAACATTCCATTATTAACAGAAGGTTTGGAGGAGAGAATGTATTTGTGAGACTGGGGCACCGTCAGGAACCACTTCACCAAAGACGGAAAGTAACCACTCTCCAGGAACCAGTTGCCCGGAGCAGTGGTGGAGGCCCCATCCCTGGAGGTGTTCAAGGTCAGGCTTGGCAGGGCTCTGAGCAGCCTCATCTAGTGAAAGATGTCCCTGCTCCCTGCAGGGGGGTTGGACTAGACGACCTCTAACGGTCCCCTCCAGCCCAACACATTCTACGATTCTGGCAAAGATCAGTTAGAGGAAATATTGGAATGTACACGTAAATACGGTAGGCAGTGGTATTGGCAGGCAGTGGTATTTTAAAACCACCATTCTCAATAGCGCAAAAGACACTTGATAAGTGCACAAATTCCACGAGTCCTAGCCTAAGGTTACACAACAGAGTACTAAAGTATTTTGTAATGACACACTTACCTCAAGCTTTTCCATATGAAAGTCCTTTGTCATGTAACACAACGTTGCTCGAGGGGTGTTTTCCCCTCCACTTCTGCCATTGTCACTGCTTTCCTCACTCCCAATCCCAGATTTCTTTCCCTTTCCCTCCAGCAAATAGTGGAATTGCTTCCTCCTGTGAAAAGATAAAAAAAGAGATTTACAGTTTCAATTACTGGAAACTTTAAGTGCAGATGTTTCTAGTGATTGTGAGGTTTTTTTTTTTCTTTTCTCCCTTTGAACATGTACTTTATGAGCTTTCAAGTTTACTGCACCCTCAAGTTACTCAAAATACATACGACTGTAGATATTTCTCTGTTAATTTGCTTCCACACAATTGACTTTTTGGCATGTACCACATATCATCTAAACATGAAATCTTGCAGCATAATTTTATTAAGTATTTATCTGTAGAAAACTGAGATTTTTTTTTTAAGCACCTTTTTTCTTACAGCACCAGCTCCTAAATCTGTTAACTGTTACAGTCACCCACTATAAAATAGCCACTAGAAATAGCCAGTCTTCTTCATCAAAGTCCATAAATCTTCACCAACACCAGTACAACTGGAGGATGAAACAAGCAGCTCCTCTGTGTGCATGTGCCTTTTAACCTTACTCAGCAGACTTCATAAACCTTCCGTGAAAACCTCTGGTTACATGAATCAGGAGATGCTAATATTCCTGCAATAAGCAGGGAACCCATCTGCTGTACCATGTTATCCGTGAGATCTTTTTACCTAGAAAGAATTTATCACCACAGTGTGCAAAAGAACGAAACAATACTTTCTGGGTAAATTCCAGTTCCGTCTGTTATATTTTTACCTCGATTCTCCAAGCAATGAAAGCGCGCGATAATGTGGCAGCTCAGAAGATGCCACGTATGCCAGAACGCCAAAAAGCCTTTCTGCCGTCACAACATCGCTTTCGGTAACCTGCGAGGGAAGGGGAGAAGGGGAAGAAAAGAAAAAAAGAGAGAAAAAATTAGCACTTTACACATGTACATTGAGAATTAACTGAAATTTGTTATACAGAACACCGCACACAGACCTGTCCCAGGCATATCTTCAAAACGCAGATTTGTTTTTATTGGCGCTTTTAGCGTGCTTTAAAAGAAATCGAATGAGGCACTGGCACTTGTTTTATTTCCTGTAGTTCTGGAAACTTTGAGGTACACACGTGCTACCCTGTGCTTCATGATAGTCTTCACGAAATGAAGAATTTTGTAACGGTTTCTCACATGGAGTATCTGAAGGCCACACATATTAATTGTGCTCCATACTGTAAGCACTGACAGAAGGTCTCTGGAAAATTTCTGATTGAATTAAGCTGGAGAAATCAAAAGATTCTGGGCACCCACACATGAAAAGACAAGTCACAGCCTCTCTTGTTCTGGCAGCATCACAGAGAAAATTTTACAGAAAGGGACACTTTAGAGAATTTAAAAAAGGGAAAAAAAAAAAAAAAAAGAGTATTTTCTCTGCATTTTTCAAGCCCTCAAAGTCAGTGTTCTCCATTATACTTCTCTAAATACCATCCATATTGTTATGTCAACATGAAATTACAGACGCCTCTAAATTAATTTTCAACGGCTGAAAAATTTCCAGAATTAATTTCACACATTTCAGTTTTGCACAAAGAAGGTAGAGGGGAGTTATTTTTTGGTAGTTGTTGTTAATTGTTTTCTGTTTGTCTTGGCTCGTAACCTCCAGAGACCGTGGCCTGTGTTTCTCCTGCCCTCATGGCCAGACTATGAACTGACTTCGGCTGCCAAAGTTTGCTGGCCCCGTTTCCAGACTCCTGCCTTTCCAGTGAGCGCAGAAGAAATCTTTACGAGCATCTAAATCTGACCTGGATAACACAGGATGATGGAACGCACTCAGTCACCTCTTAACTTCTGGAGCAAATTTAATTTCCGTTCATCTTATTTTTTGGGAAGCCACCCATTATTAATTAAACTTCAATACTTGCAATATTTACTAAGTACTTTCAGACAATTTTTTTGTGTGTGTTCTGAATTATTCAAACGTGTAAGTAAAACGGAATTTTCGGTCCAAACTACGGTGGTTTTATTATACTCTTCTTTAATGTTTACGGACTACACAATCTACCCTTACCTAAAGTGTACTGCAAGGACACAATGCAGGGAGACATTCACTAGAAAAAACACAGGTCAGGAAATTAGAAATGTAAAGTCAAGTTTATTTTCACAGTGTTTAGATTTGCTAATTTTCACTTGAAAATTAAAAAAAAAAAAGCTTTACTTAGTAGCCTAAAAGTAGACGACCTTGCTAAACAATCTGTTAACAGAAGTAAGGTCTAAAAACAAAGAGCACATAAGGGAGACAAAGACTATTGCAGGCAGTCTGCTGGAGAAATAAGTGATTTTAATTTATTTATTTATGTTAAGAGAAGCATAAGGACCAGGTCAGCAGAGACAGCACTGCTGAATACACTCTCCAGCCCACAGAAACTCATGTTCTCTATCACACTCCAGGACATTGTTTGCTCCATTAATCACAAAAAGCCTACAACGGTGGTATCACAGAAACCTAAGTCGATTACGCCTGCTCTGTGCCAAGTACAGCAAACAGGCACCGCCCCGGTGAAGGGACGCATCCGCTGTGCTGCACGCCATGCCCCTCGGCGTAAAGCGTTTGGGAGAGTCTAGTGACTCCAAACCTTGACAATTCTCAATTAATCCGAGATCACTATCACCAGCGAAGGCTTCAAACGGCGCATCTCAGCGAAGCGAATTTGCTTCCTCGCAGCTGGGAAATGCAGTAGTTTGACAAGGAACAAAAATCGTTGTTTGGGGGAGATAAACTAATGCTCAGCTTCTAGCCTGGAATGCAACTCGAATGGAAGGGGAAGCCTGGAGAGAAAATGGGAAATTTCCTCATGCAATTCTTAAGGTTTAAAAGTGCTAGAGTTCTGCAATTCATTTAGCTAATTCAGCGAGCGTATATTGCTTTTACTCGCCAACTCTCTGTACCTCCCAACTGGCGCCACAATGGTCTTCAAAAGCACACAAATGACAACCCCAAGAGCCGAATATGCATCTTTCCCTTTCCTTTATCTGAAACTGCCACTTAGGGCTGATGCAAGGTCTGAAAGCACCCCTCAGGGGGTTGTATTCTTTACATCAGAACAGCATCCCCTACCACTGGTTTTAAAAGAACGGGGACCATACAACTGCAAAGCTGGATACCACGACTTCTGCCGCACGCTGATGAGAAACAGCCACCAGGGCTCATCCCTTTCTTCTGTTTGGCTCCAACACTTTTCAGATGATTAATGACACCAGGAAAAAATTTCCACATGCACCTCTTCCTATAGTGTGGTCTGGCTGAAAAAGTTCCTTGAGGACAAAAATGCTCTTCAGTCATACATATGTAAGATTTGATATATGTCCTACATAAAGTCATGCCATGCTACGTGTAAATCCATTTATTAAACTCATCCCCAAGCACTACTTAACTCAAAGGTTTCCCTCCAAGACTGAATTTGCGAACCTTTGAGATCATAACAAAAAGTCTAAAACAGTTGTCTTAGTTTCTTCTTTTTTCTTTATCCATGAAGACCAATAAGATTTATCTCCTAGTGATTCAGCTTGCAAGAAGATAGTGTTGATTCTGAAACTATGATGCAGCAAAAAAGAAGTAAATTTTAAACCCACAGTCGACTTTCTTTTTAATAAATCAACTTTGATGAGTATTTTTTGTTAAGTAATAAATTTGAAGTTACTTTTTAAGTTCTCGTGGGATTACTGACTTTTTTTTTTTTTTCATTTCAAGAGGCTGTGCTGCTGGAGTGAATCACAGTGAACAGTTGATTCAGGTAAGCTCTTTAACTTGTTCCTGTGCAACTAACGCATGCTTTACAGAACTAAAACTAAATAAACCACAACAGTCATGCTATGGTTGTATCAGGTAACAAGGAAAATATCTAATCCAAAACCTACGATGATGATCAAATTAAAATACCAGACCTAAATACTAAAGCTTTGTATTATTTTTGCTCTAATTAACTTCCATAACACCACTTGAATTTATTTAGCATTTAAAATTGAATGCACATTCAAACACTGTGTTGCACCACAGCTATTCTTGCTCCCTTTATGATCAAAGCCCAAGTATAAAATAACCATTTTACATGCTTGAATAAATTTATTTTCAACTGATACAAAGGGGAATACAGAGCACAAAGAGTAACAATATTGGTCCTAACTTTCTATTTAAACGCATACAATAAAAACCAACACTAATAATCTTCTACATAGCAAGCAGAACAAAAAAATCTATTTGACAAACTTTTTCCTTTGACAGACTTAAAGAAAATACTATTTCAGCTACTGGGAAACATAAATAATCATATACTGTAAATTACTAAGTAGTCTGTCTAAAGTACATTTTTGCACAAGTATTCAATGTCAACACTGTGATCATTTTGAACACGATAAACACGTGCTTCTAAAAAAAAAAAAAAAAATCAATGAAAATGTGTAGAACTTAAAAAAAATTAAGAAACACACAGAGAAATATATAAGAAGTCTTCCCTTCAGATAAATCTCAACCACTCAGGTACAGATTTGGATCGTCATTTCCAACTGCAAACAGCTGAGACAACACAAGGTTCTTACAGCAACTAAGAATCTAATAAACTTGGCTAACTGTAACCCAGGGCAGTTGGGCTTGACAAATGCCCAGCACAAGAACTTACAGGTTGAAGCCTAACTTAAAACTCCCCCCCTGCTAATACCGAAAGGTGGGGTGAGGCTCATTTTAGTAGCTATTCGTGTGCTTTTTGTAAAAGCAATGCTCATTTACCTTGTAAGACCAACAGTAAGAAGGAAGCAACACCGTCCTACCTTTACTCCATTTATCTTCTGCAGATGGAAATGGTTCAGCCTGAACAGAACGTAGTATTTCCACAAAGTGAAGCTGACAACCGGATTTCCCTGAGGATCGACTGTCAGCTGCTCCATGCGATGCATCTGGGCTAACGCGTTGAATTGCTGCAGCGTCACGAGGTTGGTCTCCTTAAACTTCAGGTGCTTAAAAAGTAAAAAGTCATGCCACAATCAATTAAAGGAGGATACAAATACTGAACATAATGATTCCAATCTGTGCCACTCCATTTTCAAACTCAAATAAACAGTCTTTTGGTCTGATGAGGAACTGAGATCACTTCATTTGAGATCTTTCCGACAACGTACTGACCAATTGGTGTATTGCATATATTTAGAAATGTCAACAATACAAACATTACAGCGTCAGTGGATAAGGGAAGTGCAAATGATGTCATCTACTCGGACTTGTGCAAAGCATTTGACACTGTCCCACAACACCTCTGTTTCTAAACTGGAAGGGTGTGGGTTTGATGGATGGACCACTCCATGGATAAGGAATTGGCTGGATGGTCGCAATCAAAGAGTTGCGATCAACAGCTCAGTGTCCAAACGGAGACCAGTGACAAGCAGTGTCTTGCAAGGATCAGGGGGTTGGAGCAGCTCTGCTGTGAGGACAGGCTGAGGGACCTGGGGTTATTCAGCTTGGGGAAGAGAAGGCTCTGGGGTGACCCAATAGGGGCCTGACAATACCTGAAAAGGGGCTACAGGAGAGCTGGAGAAGGGCTTTTTGCGGGGGCCTGTAGTGACAGGACACAGGGCAATGGCCTGAGACTGCAGGAGGGTGGATTTAGATTAGATACAAGGAAGAAATTCTTCCCCATGAGGGTGGTGAGGCACTGGCACAGGCTGCCCAAGGAGGGTGTGGATGCCCCATCCCTGGAAGGGTCCCAGGCCAGGTTGGACGGGGCTTGGAGCAACCTGGGCTGGTGGTAGAGACGTGTCCCTGCCCACAGCGGGGGGGTGGAACAAGACGATCTTCAAGGTCCCTTCCAATCTGAACCATTTTAGGATTCTATGAAACCCCTAAGCAACTTATAAACCTTTTACTGAAACAGCACTAGTATTTTCAGCATTACAAAAAGCAGTGATACTACTTGAGAGTATTTATTTTACTTCTGCAAGTGAAGCAACTGCAACATCCACACATAAATATAAGCACAATGTATGTTTTGAAATATTCTGCTTTTTTTGTCCATCGCAGGCTGGCCTTCAGTCATACCCTGCTGATTCTCTGAACCATGCGCTGCACTAGGGCTCCTAGTGTTACTGAAGGAAGGAGGAAAAATCCATTGTACAAATAAAAATTTAGTTGAGATTCTGCTACCACCATTAATTTCTCTCCCCACAAACTTCCGCCCCCACAACAGAACAATTATTTCATTAAGATAAGACAAATTTATCTTAAGTTCCCCGCAAACTTATCTCTCTCAAACTATTAAGTTTTATTATACTCAAAACCTGAGGAAGAAGCGAGAAGCTCAAGAGGCATATCATCTAAGTAACAAGCAGTTTTACTCACGTTATCACTATTTTACCGTTTTGCTTCAAAATCACTGATTTAAATGTCCAAGAAAAGAAAGGAAGAAAAAGAAACTCTAAAGGGACATCTCATTCACATTGTTTTGCTTCATGAAGAACTAAGGAATTCCAAGAGCTGTACTGACTCTATTCCCTTGGAATTTGACATCTCTATTTTATCCTATCCTCTGATGGATTTTTTAACTCGCAACACAAATGAACGTCTTCCAATACCATGAATCCCTAACAATATTGTAGAAAAGCAACAATAACTTTTATGCATCAGTTCTGAAACTTAAAGAACGGACAGCTAGGTCAACGGAACTGAGAAATAATAACCAGTCTAAAAAGAGAACACTCTCCTGTGTGAGAATCTAAATGACAGTCTTAATTTTTAAGAAGTATCAAGTTAGTGTTACAGGATAACACCAAGCAAACAGGCAACTCACATATATATCTATACGAAAGCACCCAAGGGTGACTACATCAAATTTAGATCCTATTACAGAATACACATTCCATAGCTATATGCACACAGCGGAAATCTGAGGCATCCTTACCACAGAATTAGGAAATTTCATCTTCAGTTTTGTTAGTACTTGAACAATTTCATCAAATTCTATGAACATAAAGGAGACGGTGACAATAACGCCGGCTGTTTGAACGCTCCAGTTGCGATCCAGGCACTCCAGTGCCCCAGCACCATACAAGCAGAGAGTGTCTCCTTCCACTTCCACTAAATGAGACTCAAGGACAGACAAGCCTTGGACTGCGCTGCTCAATATTGTATCAAGAGACCTGCGGAGGAAACAAGAACGGATAGAATAAAGATTACTTTGAGATAGTAACATCATTCTACTGAACAACAGTCCTCTCACCTACCAAAACCCAACTGTCATATATGACAGCATTTCCCAGTTTTCATTAATTGGCAGTACCCAATCCGGTTCAAAAACATTAAGGGCTGGAAAATCTCCTTTCCATCAAGTAAGACTGCAAATGTTCCGATTCTCTGGCAGAAAGGCTTTGGGTGTATTTGAGTTGGACAGAGGGAAAAACAAACCAAAACCAGCTCACTCATATTTAATAATCTGGTTCGAATTTTTAAGTCAGAATGCTAGCTTAGCATTTTGTGTTGCTTCAGATATCCAAAACTAACTTCAAACAACACATGCAAGCAAGTGCACCTTCACACTCTGTTTTCTATACGAAACGTAAAATTTATGACATGGGCAATTGCTTTAAGAACAGACAGCTGTTAAAACCAACCCAGGATAATGTTATTCACAGTACTGAGCAGTTACTTTTATTCTCTAAGAAAAGTACCCCTCCTTCCTGAAACCCATACGTCACCTTATGTGATCAGGATATCAGGATTGATTATTCTCCTCAGAGATAGGAATAATCTTACAGCTTATTATCCTTGTTTAATCCTTAGCTAATAGAGATGAATAAGCATGTCTTTAAACTAACGTGAGCTTTCCGATTCAAAAGAGCAATTTTAAAACGAAGCAATCATTCCAGGTATTCTCAACTGCCATCTCTTTGCATCTGACTTCCAACCTGATACACTCAGCTGAGTGGACCTGAAGTACACAGAGATTCAAGATGAGCAGAAACGACAGGTTTATGAAGTTGTGGAATGATTGTTACTACTGAATTCTTTACTACCTTCCTAGTGTTTTTAACATATTTTGCTTTTTTGACTACTAGCCATCAGTCAACTGATACTTTCTTGACAACATCAACCAGAACTCAGAGATCTCACTGGAAATGCTGAGAGCCCATCACTGTAAGCTGTAATTACTTATCTGTGTTCAATTTCACCTGCTGTGTTATTGCTTAGTCATCTCGAAACTATCTACCGAAAACCTCCATTGTTACGAAACACAGTAGCAGATTAACACTAATTGTAACTTAGAGGGGGTTAAAGAGAGATTAAGGCAAAAAATGTCAGTGTTACCTACAGCTTCGTAATTCTAACACACATTTTCACTAAGCTGTTTAATATAAATTGTTGATGAAGATCACTATCATGCTTTCATTCCTCTGACCAGTCATGAAAAAGAGAAACATCCCTAACATCTCGGAGGGGTGGGTGTGAGGGGTGTGAAATGTGATATTGCATTAAAGCAACCACTTTGACTTCTACAACATGTTCTACAAATCTTAAGCTACAATAACTTCCAGAAACAGATTTTATGCATTATATTTTATTACTGTAGACTTGACGAAAGAATCCTAAACGTTTGTGGTCAGAAAACTACAAGTAATAAACCAGCATTAGTCACGGTATGCAGCATAAGCAGAGATAACATTACACCAAGATTTTTCCTATAACTCCATGGAAGAAGTCCTGATACGTTACTTAAAAGCACAATTTCTCAAGCAAAGAGAATCTGCTCATTAACAGGACAAGGCTCAAGTTACCATAGTTCCATTGACCTGGTCACTGAGGACGATTACTGACAGCGAATTAAATCGTGAAGAAACCAAAAAGGCAATGAAGCAGGGGCTAAACAGTACGGGAAGGCAAAAGCTTCGGAAGACCAAGCACGGCGCTGGTTTGGCTGTAGCCAATCCAAGGCACACATCGCTCATCTGATTCTGAATGCGTTTTTAAAATGACATAGAATGCCAGATGGCCATCTTTTAGATGCCAATAAGAAAGTTACAAAGGGTATCCCAAAAATAATATATTTTAAACCAACAAGTCAAAAATTAACTTAAGAAAAATTACCTTAGGAATAAAACTAAGTCAAAGAACTGCTACTGTTAAAATAGGAGAGGTAGGAAAATGGTCCAATAAGGGATGCTGCTGTTCAAACTAGGAATACAAATTCAATTCATTTTATGAAACCTTGATATACAAAGCGGTTACAAATATTTGTTAAGGCTCGTATGTCCTCATTTTGTTCATCTCAACAGAAGGCAACGATCTAATCTGTGAAGGAAATGAATTGCCTTAGAGAAGGCTCAAGAATTTATATTCATCATTTCTTGCAAGCATCAAGTCCTCCCTTATTTAGCAAAATCACATCCTAATTCAGCTTGCACTTCAGTCAGTGAGTTTGTTATATTACTTGTTCAATATACATTATTTATTACTAATGGTCAACAAGTTGAATAATGAAGTTAAACATCTTCTGAGGATCTGGATAAATTACTTCTGATAATGAAACCGATCTCAGAGTTTCAAGGAAGCAACCTGGAATGAGACATGAACAAGAAGCAGCATTTCCCAAAATAATACCTGCTTTCTTCAGGAAAGACATATGCATCACTGCCATTGATCTGACAGGGCTCGTTATCTTTGTCTTGGTTTAAAGAAGCCACAAGGGCCACTCGATTCTGCTGTATCTCCCACTGACGAGCAATATTACAAATCGTTAACCGCTTCTTTTCCTGAAACAAAATACAAAAGCCATATTGAGTTATGACAGTGCAGTATCAACACACTTGTCTGTTCTGAAAGAAATACATTCTGAAAGAAATAACATTTTAAACTGAAGAAATTATAGCATTGGTTGGTGGTTATACATCAAAATCAATGCATCATTCTAGCGTTACTTTGCACAACTGCCAGCAAACAATGATTTCGCAAAATCTGCAATAACAGAAACAACAAAATCCACATAATAAATCCACAACTCGTGAAAGGAAAAAGTTAAACTCTTTAGCTTGGATAACCACAGAAGTCTCATTCTGAGAGTCTGGAGCTGCTTGTAATACTTCTCCCACAAACCAGGGCAGACTGCTTGTCCTTTCCTCCTTAGGAAGCTTCTCCTTCATGCTGCTGGACCAACTTAAGCTCCAACAGCATGAAAAGCTGAGGGTGTTGATTATCTCAGAGGTCTTTTCCAGCCTCAATAATTGTGTGATTCTGTAAAGGCAGTTGTGCGACTGCTGTAAGTCTTCGCAGTAATTGCAACACACTCTGCGTGGGAGAAAAAAGCTACCTTCTGAGAAATGAAACAAAGCAATTTTATAAAAACAGAAAATGGAATCATCCTCATGATAGACACAAGGACTACAACAGATCTAAGTTGAAATGTTCTGTAGTAGCTTTTTAAAGTAGTTCTTATACTTTAAGCAGGTCTTCTCAATGAACCAGTATTTCAAAAGTCTCTTAGGAATTTGTTCTCACAGTCATGCAAATCCCATGCATTACCTATGACTCTATATAGAGACTACTATTCTATTATATCATATACATATATATAATTTCAGATCTCTAATTCAGCATACTTTCACTTCATTTGGTTCTTCTGAACCAGATCTAATTCTCTAGGAGTCAGTGATCTCGCTGTTACACTACTCTCAGTGACTTAAAATTTCTGATATGATAAACAAGCTCAGCAAAAAATAAACGTACATCCACCAAACATGGAGAAAACAGTGTATCAGTCAAAGCCAATGATTTCTTGGTTTATAGTATCATACTCCAATCTGATGTTGCTATAGAAATGTAGCTCTTAAGTCCACGCAAAGTAACCTTAATTAAAAGCTTCCCACTCTTAGCAGGTATTAAAAACCCCTGATACTCTAAGAATCCTGTCTCCTTCAGAATATTTTGTTAGGCTGATTAAGATACAAGAAAACTACACAATATTGATTAGGATTTAGAAGGTTATACCAAAAACCCTGAAGGCCAGAAAGGCTATATTTAAAAACCGAACATTTACATTTAAGACAGACTCTATGGCGAGGCAGAAAAATCAACACAAAAGTTTTATTACAGCCCCTTTTTCAAATAGGAAGAAAAAACGCAGGTGATTTATTTGACATGCCTAGGGAGAATGGCAGGGGACCAGGTTCCTCACAGTACTCAGTGCTGGAGATGTAAAACGTAAAACACTACAAGCAGCAGCTCCTTGAAAAAAAAACCAGAAAGCAAGCATTTCACCATTTGTGACAGCTCATCTGCGGAGCCCAGACATTTCCTTTAGAATAAAGAACAACTGCATATAAGTGGAGACACACAGCGATATTCACACAATCCTCTTACATCCTTGAACTTTGGTCTCCTACAAGCAACGTGGGTCATTTAGTCGTCAGCTCACAAGAGCGTTCTGGAGTGCACCTCGACCTCCCCTGTTAGAGCTATTCCATGTCCGGCAGCACTAACCAGGCCAGGCAGTCTGGTAGGGAAGTTCTTCTGAAAAAGACGCCGGTTGGAACCTGGCTGCTGCTCCCATCACTGCTTAACTCTCTCTACAAAAAGCAACAACTTCAACTGGGAAGACCGAAGGAGGAACTACTTCAGAGCACCCTGCGTGGCAGCCCTCAGAGCACTCACCTGCAACAAGGGAGACCAAGTTCAAGGAATCTGAAATCACTGAAAAGTCCTTTACTTCAGTCTGGATTTACTTTATCTCTGGATTTGCAAAAAAGGAAGTTTTACATGCATCACACTCATGTATTCAACTGTTTTAGGATTTTTTGCTAAACTGAAGAGTTTCAGTTGTGGAATGCACTGCTTAAGGTGTAAAAAAAAAAAAAAACAACAAAAAACAGAGGCATATTGTGATATGCAAGAACCACAGCAAAAAATATCAGGACACAGATTATTGCTGTAAACTGGTTACAGTAGGCTTAGAACAATCCCAAGAGATACCTTAAGCAAGTTCTGTTTGTGGCTTTCACGCTTCCTTTCTTCCTCTTTCCTTGCTGCAACAGATGCCATACGTCTTTCTTCTTCCTGGATAAAAAAAAAAAGAGAACTTCATAAAAGGAGAAATTAATCAGGTGCTGAAAAGTATTGCTGATAAATTATCATTATATTTTTTGTGTTAATGACTGAAATGCAAATTTTGATTTAAATACAATCTCAAGATTTTCCACATTTTTAATAGTTCTTAATATTACTTAAATCAATAAAATTGGTAATCATAAATCAAGAAATACACACAAAATAGGTATCTACTCAGATGCAAATACTGAAGACAAATCTATTAAAAACTAGTATTTGTAAAGGTCTTTGAAAAAGTATAAAGCATATGGTGAGTATGACAGTGAAAAAGAACATTTTAACATCTAACAGTGCATTATATCTTTGCATATCTGTAGTAGCCTTTGCAATTAGTGGGATTTTTTGTAAGAAAAGACACAGAGCTATTTATGCTCAAATCGTAAGATTGATTTTTACCATTATAAACTGTTTCCAGGGGCTCGCTTTTCTCAATCTGCCGCAGAACTTAGGAATATTTTCAAATATTCCATATTAACTGCAATAGATTAACATTATTTCTCATCAAAATTACCTATTCCAGAAGTTTCAGGAAGAAAGCCACTGATTCCTAAATGTAAGTCATGTCAGTGAAGAAGCTTAATTTTCTCAGTAGAGCAACTTAATACTGCAATACACCCTTATTAGGTTGAATGCTCCCTGTCTACAGAACTCTAAACGTTCTCACAGCACGGTATTTTTAGCACATATATTTTCCAAGTAACAAAAGAAATGTTCGCTATGAAGTAAAAAGTGTAGAATCCTTCCAAGACAAATATTTGGGCAGCATGCTTCAACTCATTTTGATTTACTTCACATGCCATTTGGGTGTTTCTATTAAAGTATCTTCCCAGAATATAGAAGTGTTTTGATTTCCCTCAAAAATAGAAAGTTCCTGTCCTAAACTTTTCACTTTCACTTTCCAGAAGTTTATGTGTTAAGAAAACTAACAAACAAAAATTAACAGAAAACATCATCAACCTTCAAGACGGATTTCTATGTCAAAATTCCTATATAATTAAAATACGCTATGTTTAGAGCATTGTAAGAACCCTTAAGCACATGGGTTAATGCTTACTGCAAGGTAAAAAAAAAAAAAAAAATTCACACTTAGCACCACTTTGGTTTTTAAGAAAATTTCCAAAGCATAAGAAGTTGGGTTCACGTGGCAAGCTTCCGCTTACGTGTGCACAGCCTCCCTGAAACCCACTGACACGCTTGGATTCTGACAATCTGAAAGGTGACTGAACAAACTTCCACTGGTCCTTCAAGGATCAGCACCGGGACCAGTCTTGTTTAACATCTTCATCAGCGACATGGACAGCGGCATCGAGTGCACCCTCAGCACGTTTGCTGACAACACCAAACTCTGTGGGGCAGCCAATACGCTGGAGGGCAGAGCTGCCATCCAGAGGGACCTGGACAGGCTGGAGAGGTGGGCCCAGGCCAACCTCATGAGGTTCAACAAGACCAAGTGCAAGATCCTCCAGCTGGGTCGGGGCAATCCCAAGCACCGATAAGAGGCTGGGCAGCGAGCAGACTGAGAGCAGCCCTGGAGAAAAGGGCTTGGGGGCACTGGTGGACGAGAAGCTCAACATGAGCCATCAGTGGCACCTGCAGCCCAGAAAGCCAATCGTGTCCTGGGCTGCATCAAGAGGTGCGTGGCCAGCAGGGCGAGGGAGGGGATTCTCCCCCTCTGCTCCACTCTCGTGAGACCCCACTGGAGTGCTGCGTCCAGGTCTGGAGCCCACAGCACAAGAAAGATCTGGACGTGCTGGAGCGTGTCCAGAGAAGGGCCACGAGGATGCTCAGAGGGCTGGAGCACCTCTCCTGTGGGGACACACTCTGAGAGAGTTGGGGCTGTTCAGTCTGCAGAAAAGAAGGCTCCGAGGAGACCTTATGGTGGCTTCCAGTATCTCAAGGGGGCTACAAGAAAGCTGGGGAGGGGCTTTTGAGGATGTTGGACAGTGACAGGACTAGAGGGCGCAGGAGGGTTGGATTAGATCTCTCAGGTCCCTTCCAACCTAGGCTGTTCTAGGATTGTTATGAAAGCCATAACGAGCCATAAACCAAGTCACATGAGTCCACCTCAGGGTGATACTTGACAATGAGATACATCTCCATTTCTCACTTTCAGTATTAATTTAGTGTATTTTTGCAACACCTGATTTAAGAAAGCATTACCCACTTCAGGGCAGACTCATGTGGCTTGGTTTATGGCTCATTATGGCTTGATTTATGGCTAATGTGTAAGGGTGTAACCGCTGGTGAACACCGGCCACTCCGTCATCCGCCCACCCACTCCAACTCAGCCTCCTGATCTATTCAAGTTTGAAAAAGCAAAAGTTTTCTCTCACCTTGATGTTTTAGATACACAATACAAAGTGGATGCGTTTTTCTGCTGAAAATTGTCTTTCTAGCGCGGACAATGAATCAGTGACAACAGTCTGACAGCGAAACTCGTTACAGGTGACTAATTTCCAGTGAGGTCAACACCGCTGGGACCATGCTTCAAGGGTTTAAAGAGCTTAAATTTTACATTCAAGATTGGCTTAGGAACGAGGTGGCCTTAAGAGAACACCAACTTCCTCATGGGTCAGAGTTTAAAAGTTCTCAGAACATGATGCAATCCCTTGAATAAAGGCAAATGGGCCTTAAATATTACAGCAGTCAGAATAAAATGGGTTTGCATTGTAAGCGCAGAGTATTTTGACTTCCATGGCAGCTAGACGTTTTGCAATAGCTCCCCAAGGCAGAGGCAGTTACCACCAGACTTTAGCACCAAGGTTGTCTTTCTCCAGAAAATCCTGACACCAAAGAGCCTACGCCTTCTGGAAAACCAGTATGAATAAAGCTTCAAAGTCTCCCACAAACTCTTTTAAAAATCCGTCAGATTTTTATTCTTGAAATAATTTTCCTGTCCCAGTGACGCCAGCAAGTAAAAGGAGAGTTCAAAGCAGAAGTAACACTTCTGTAAAACCAAATTCTTGAGCAAAGAGTTTCTTAACAGGTTAGTGAAGAATTCCTGGTCATTCCTAGTCAGAAGGAACCAACACCCCAATCCAACTCCCGGTTCTTTACAAGACAAAGCAACATTTAAGATCAAAAACAGTCTAGGAGCTCTCCAGCCTAATCAACAAAGATCCTATAAACGTAATTAGAGTCAGGTATACTAATTGAGGGAGAGAACGCACACATCCAGTATTGCAGCTCCACTCTCCCACCAAGTCACACTCCCCCGTACAGCTGGTGGCAACAGCACATTGCATCACCAGGCCAAACGGCCAGAATCGGTACTGCCAACTCTTGATTTTAGAACAATTCTCCTGATACTTATTTTTCTTAAAACACCAGTTTGTTAACCATTATCTGGGTGACACAGTTTTTCTTGGAGGAAATGTCCAGCGCCCTTTACATGGAGAAAATGTCAAGGCTCAGTAAATAGAAGGCAAATAAAAAGAACCCAACCACGGTCTTTTTACAAGTAGATTTATAGGCAGCACAACTGGCGAAGTCCGGTCTCTATGGCTTTTTGTCTTGAGCTTGATTCTCTGATGTTTAACAAGGTGTGAACCAGATTAAGTTTTTCCTATGGCTGTGCCTTTCTAACAGCTTTTTCCCCCTACAGATCCCACAGAGGCTAACAAGGAGCATGAGCTCTTTCCACAGTTTTTCCCAGCACTGAGAGTTCTACCAGGATCTGTCTCCTCTCAAGAAGAGGCTGGAGAGGATGGGTGGTGGGGAAGAGACATTTTCTTTATGGGGCTCAAGTTTCTGAAATAACACTGAGAAAACAATCTTTTTAAAAGCAGAGCAATTAGCAAGCGTTCAATTAAGCGAGCATAAACTCGCAAAAAGCAAAGGAACACAACAGAACCACAGAATACCTGCGAACGAACAAGTATTCCGTATTTTCGATGCTGGGAATGAAACTCTGATGTCCCAAAGCATTGTTTTAATGCATGTTTTCCACATACATGTTATATTTTACATTATAATTGGCTCTATTTTATGTTTACAGTGGACTGACTACAGAATAGGTGCAATTTGGCGGTACGGCCTTCGTACAACGCAAACGAGCATTTAAAATAAGGCGTACGTATCAGCACCTGATCAAGGAAGGTAACACAAGTAAGGGGGCTGCAGTGCTGCACTTCTTGGATGCAACTCTCTTGTAAGAAGGGCAGCTTACACAATACTTCTGAGCAGACACAGAAGAATTAGTACAGCTACTCCTATAATAAGAGATAAAAACGTTAACTTCACGGTAAGGTCCCTCTATCCTCTGTCTTACAGTATATTTTGAAGAAGCTTGTAAGAAACTTGAATCGCCTGCAAGTCCTCTCTTCCTCACCAGGTGAACTTGAGCAGCAGGAACTGATGTGACAGCAGGGGACAGCAGGTTAGGTAAGGAAGGAAGAAATACAGACACACAGAAACAGCGTCCTCACCAGGTTTCCTTTGGGAGGCAGACCAGAGAAACCAGTGAGATTTTTAAATGAAAGAAGATACCAACAAACTCCAATTTTAGGGTAAACAGACTACTCCTTTGGAAGAGATCCGTTGTTCCTTTTCAGCTGCAGCAAACCTAGACAGACTGTGCTGAGCAAGCTCTAACCCAAAGCTTTGCCAACTGTCCCATGTCACATGGCAACTGATCACACCAGGTTTACTAAAAAAAATAAACATGTTGAACTGAAGCAAAAAAGCACACCCTTCCACTATCCTGAACAAAAGAAAGGAAGTTTTAAATATAATAATGTCTACACAGCATTCAATTACATATTGAAATTTTTTTTTAAAAAAAAAGGTATTTATAGTATACATATATACACAGAAAATCCTGCATTTTACTTCTGAATTGAAGGATCTAGTAAGTTTGACAAAACAGAAAGGTCTTACTGTGATTCTCTTCATATCTAGCTGTCGGAGCTGCATCATATGATGGAGAACAGTGTGTTTGTACCATGTCTCCTGAGCTATTGGATTGCCATCAAGGGTGATATCTGACAAAGATGAGGAATCGGCAAGGCACAGAATATCCTCAAAACTGTAACCAAAAAAGTTTAAAGTTTTAATGTCATAGAGCAGGAATAATTCTGAGATGGGTGATTTTATTTCTTAAGGATAGAACATTGGTGTTTACCCCGCTCATCAATATTGTGCGTGATAAATCAAATTCTAAGTATTTCAAAATAGCAATGGCTGCTGCTGTTAAACTTCTTACTCTCTTCACATACAGGTAAAAGGAGATGCAGAATAAGGAGAACTTGATAACTCTGGGAACGTAGTTTCACCTAAAAACACCCCTAAAATAGGATACATGTCTATTCATATTAAAAAAGATAATACAAGCTGTATTTGCCATCAAGGCCCGCATGAAAGCCATGTAAAACACAAGGAAAAAAGACAACCACAAATGCCACAGAATGTGCTTGCAACACAATTAAATAACAGAAGAGAAATAATTATGAAAGCATCATATTATCTTCAAAATGTATCTGTCTATGGTTCCAAGTTCAGTGTACAAACACAAACAATTTGGCTTTTTAGACAACATCCGATTTGGTTCTCTAGCAAAAATAACTGGCCTCTGTAAAACGTATTTAGAGATGAACAGCCCATATCATGTTCCTTTCACTGAAGACAGAATGTGAAAAGAAAGCAACTGACTCAGACAAACGGTATTTTTAAACAACAGAGAACTACTCAACTCGATTTCAAAAAAAAGCTGAACAGCTATATAAGCAAATATACGACTTTTTAAGAAATTGATTATTTATTACCTAGAACTGTGCACCCATCCTTATGCACTTTGGCTTTTAGTAGTCAAGTCTGTCTTACGGAGTTAATTAAGTTCAAGCAAAAAGTATGAAATAATCTCACTTAGTACTTTTGAGAATGAAGTTAAAAATCCACTCTGAAAATGGCAAACAAACCAATTACAATCACATAAAAATACAAACAGAAACTCACTTTACTAGATAAACAAATGCTTTAACGTCATTCTGAACTAAGAGGTCATTTCTGAAGTGGAAAACATGAAATTATTGCCATTTTTGTAATATTCCAACAACCTCACTCATTGCATTGACCGGTTATAGTTCTCCTCACTCTTGGTGGCAAGAAATTCTCCATTAACACTTGAAAGGATACCAAACCTTAAGTTCGCCCTGAGCTTAGGGATCAGAAATCTTACACAGTACAGATGTGCATATTAACGACTGTCATTGAACAGCTGTGCCAACTGCCTTCCCCATTGGTATCACCCAACTTTCAAAAGGGCACACAGTGATCTGCTGAGGACTCGCATTCAGCTGCAAAGGGATTCAGATCCACCCAACTGTAAGATTTTAAAACCAGATATCATAGAATCAAAGAATCATAGAGTCATAGAATCATAGAACAGTTCATGCTGGAAAAGACCCTTGGGATCATCGAGTCCAACCACTAACCCTACACTACAAGTTCACCCCTAAACCATCTCACCCAACACCACATCTAAGCGACACTTAAACACATCCAGGGATGGCGACTCAACCACCTCCCTGGGCAGTCTGTTCCAGGGTCTGACCACTCTTTCCCTGAAGAATTTCTTCCTAATGTCCAGCCTAAACCTACCCTGTTGCAACTTGAAACCATTCCCCCTGGTTCTGTCCCTAATGACCTGTGAGAAGAGACCAGCACCAACCTCTCTACAACGTCCTTTCAAGTAATTGTAGAGCATGATGAGGTCCCCCCTCAGCCTCCTCTTCCTTAAACTGAACAGTCCCAGCTCCCTCAATCGCTCTCGTAAGGTCTATTCTCCAGGCTCTTCACCAGCTTTGTTGCCCTTTTCTGCACTCGCTCCAACACCTTGGTGTCTCTCCTATACTGAGGTGCCCAAAACTGAACACAATACTCAAGGTGCGGCCTCACCAGTGCCGAGTACAGGGGGACAGTCACCTTCCTATTTCTGCTGGTCACACAATTTCTAACACAAGCCAGGATGCCCTTGGCCTTCTTGGCCACCTGGGCACACTGCTGGCTCACACTCAGCCGGCTGTCGATTAGAACGCCCAAGTCCTTTTCCGCCAGACAGCCTTCCAGCCACCCTTCCCCAAGCCTGTAGCGTTGCGTGGGGTTGCCGTGACCAAAATGCAGGACCCTACCCTTGGCTCTGTTGAATTGCCTGCAGTTGGCCTGGGCCCATCGATCCAGTCTGTCCAGGTCCCTCTGTAGAGCCTTTCTACCCTCCAGCAGATCGACACTCCCTCCCGGCTTGGTGTCATCTGCAAACTTGCTGAGGGTGCACTCACTCCCCTCATCTAGATCATTGATGAGCTGTTAAACAGGAGTGGCCCTGAAAGGTTCTAGGCACAAGATAAAACAATTTCTGCAACAACAAAAAGCAACATGAATATAAAAGTAGTATCCTCAAATAGCAACCAGTCTCAACTAGCAGAAGAAGGGCCTAGATTCCAACGCAAGCTAGCAAGAATAGAGAAATCACTCAGCACAATTCTCCAAAACCCCAACACTGTTAGTACAGTGCGCAAGCAACTTGTACACAATTTACCCGATGGATGCAGCAAATGAAAAATGACACAGTGGAAGATTCTTTCTGCCTAGTGTTTTAAAGCAACCTAAGAACCGATTGAAAACCAAATATGCACAGCTTCCAGTGCAGGCAGTGACAGCGCGGGGCACAGCCGAAGAACTGGTTGCTTTGCTTATGTGGTTAAGGTGACAAGTCCTGATTATCGTTTTCTGCTTCCTTCTGTGATCCTGTTTCCTCTCTATAAAACACAACCACATTTTTGGAAGATCAGGCTGACATGCTACTTAAAATACATAGTCAATGTGTCCCATAATCTTCTCAAATGACACAGAAGTTAGTAAAGTAAACTCATAAACATGTTCAAATAAGTTAACTGCATTTCCATGGGGCTAGAATAAATTTTGCCTGACACATTAACACTTTCTGGACTTCAAAATTAGCTTCAAATAATGTACATGCATTTATGAAAAGCATTAAATATATTTACTCCAAGCACTTCCCCCTAAACTTTTAACCAAACAGTACTTCTGCCATTACATACTTTACAGATTCTTTAATAAAATCAATCTTTTCAGGAAATGACAGAAAAGTTCAAAGTTTGCTAGCATTTTCAAGAACTTCCACTTATGCATACCGCTGTGCTTTGAAATTCCCAGTGCTCCAGCATACAAAACATTCATTCTGGAGCTAAAACCGATGTGCTTGCTTGACCTGCCTTTAGTTGCCCTATTAGCAGCATCATTTTACAGCAAAACAGTAGCACAAAATACCTACATTTTCGCATCTTTGTATACACATAGGAAAAACAGAGCTTTAGAAACTGAACGTAGAAAACTTAATATATTGTTCTTGTCACACAGGCATCTCAATCCTAGGCCAAGCAAAGCTTTAAGGCAAGACACTCGCCAAGCAGACTGCAGACCTTACAACCAAGCTTCTGTCTGCTTCCCAGCACGCAGGCTGCTGCGACCGAGCCAAGCGGTGACCACCCTATGGCAATCAGTCTCAATGCTCTCTCCAGCCTCTGCTCACCACAGAGGAGCCTTTAACCTGCTCAGGAATCACAGAATCACGGAGTGTGTTGGGCTGGAGGGGACCTTTAGAGGCCATTTAGTTCCAACCCCCCTGCAGTGAGCAGGGACATCTGTCACTAGGTCAGGCTGCTCAGAACCCCATCAAGCCTGACCTGAGATGCCTCCAGGGATGGGGCCTCCACCACCTCTCTGGGCAACCTGTGTCAGCATCTCACCACCCTCATTGTAAAGAATTTTTTTCTAACATCCTATCTAAATCTCCCCACTCTAGTTTGAAAGCATTTCCCCTTGTCCTGTCACTGCACATCCTTGTGAACAGCCCCTCCCCAGCTTTCCTATAGCTCCTTCAGGCATGGGCAGGCCGCTACAAGGTTTCCCCGGAGCCTTCTCTTCTCCAGCCTGAACTGCCCCAACTCTCTCAGCTTGGAAATACGGAGCAGCTGCAGATGATGCTGTTTCAGAAGGCCTCAGGCAATCTTCTCAAGAGGTATCTCTCCTTTTGCCAAAAGACCTTCTCATGCAGCAGTCCCACTGAATTACGGCATCTAATTCTCCATCCCCGTCCTTCTTTCTTCCTAGATGAATTCATCTTTGTCAATAAGGTAGTTTCAGTAACACAGAAACAAGTTGTGAATTTGGACTAAATTATTAAAAATTGTATTCTGTAAATTGTTTTCTCCTGTGAAGAGAGACTGAGAGAACTGGGGCTGTGCAGCCTTGACAGGAGACGGCTGAGAAGGGATCTTATTAACGTCTAGAAATATCTGAGGGGTGGGGGTCAAGGGGAAGGGGACAATCTCTTCTCAGTGGTGCCCAGCAATAGAACACAGAATAATGGGTTTAAGCTAGAACATGGGAAGTACATCTTGCATCTGGGTAGGAACAACCCCAGGTTCCAGTATAAGTTGGGGAATGACTTATTAGAGAGTAGTGTAGGGGAAAGGGACCTGGGAGTCTTGGTGGACAGCAGGATGACCATGAACCAGTACTGTGCCCTTGTGGCCAGGAAGGCCAATGGCATCCTGGGGTGTATTAGAAGGGGGGTGGTTAGTAGGTCGAGAGAGGTTCTCCTTCCCCTCTACTCTGCCCTGGTGAGACCCCATCTGGAATACTGTGTCCAGTTCTGGGCCCCTCAGTTCAAGAAAGACAGGGAACTGCTGGAGAGAGTCCAGCACAGGGCAACTGGGATGATTAAGGGAGTGGAGCATCTCCCTTATGAGAAAAGACTGAAGGAGCTGGGGCTCTTTAGTTTGGAGAAGAGGAGATTGAGGGGTGACCTCATTAATGTTTACAAATATATCAAGGGGGAGTGTCACGAGGATGGAGCCAGGCTCTTCTCGGTGACAACCACTGATAGGACAAGGGGTAATGGGCTGAAACTGGAACATAAGAGGTTCCGCTTAAACTCGAGAAGAAACTTCTTCTCAGTGAGGGTGACGGAGCCCTGGAACGGGCTGTCCAGGGAGGTTGTGGAGTCTCCTTCTCTGGAGACATTCAAGACCTGCCTGGACACGTTCCTGTGTGGCATAGTCTAGGCATTCCTGCTCTGGCAGGGGGATTGGACTTGATGATCTTTCGAGGTCCCTTCCAATCCCTAACATTCTATGATTCTATGATTCTATGATGATCTCAACATGAGGAGAAACTTCTTGGCTGTGAGGGTGCCGGAGCCCTGGCCCAGGCTGCCCAGAGAGGGTGTGGAGTCTCCTGCTCTGGAGACTTTCAACCCCGCCTGGACGCGTTCCTGTGTGGCTGCCCTGGGTGACCCTGCTCTGGCAGGGGGTTGGACTGGGTGATCTCCAGAGGTCCCTTCCAACCCCCAGCATTCTGTGATTCTATGATCTTTCCAGAATAGATCAGTTATACATCTTCTGCACACAAGAGTCCTCCATCCAACTGTCCCATGTGCCAGAGGGGATGCAAACCCACTTCTCCTGCCTCAGATGACAGAGTGGCGATTGGCAGCAGAGTATTCTGGAGTGGTGCAAGCTCAGCTCCCACCAGTGATAAGCATTCACATCTCCACACTTAGTAGGCAAGAACAGGACACTTGCCCTCTGTTGCAGGCAAGTTGCTCAGGAAGACAGTTGTTCCTTCTCCACACATCTTCCTCAATGACTTTTTTTTAAGTATATTCCATAAAGCTGAAAAGCCCTGGACAAGGCAGGCAACATGCTTGCTTTAGTCTGACAAAACATCCAAAGGGGGACACTGTATGTTTAAAAACAACATGGTTTCTAACCACTAAACCACTGATAAAACCAGCTGTTACCACAGTTGACCTTTCATTCCCCTGTCCTGCTTTTCCTCAAATATGTAAGGATGTATTTATAAATTTTCATTTCAAGATCATTTCTTGGTTTTACTAGGCTAAGAACATTCCTTCTCTCAGGTTTCCAATTTAGCAACCAAACAAACAAAAACAATTACATGCCCTTTGAGCTCATATCCAACTTCTTCCCTATGGCCAGACAACGTGCCTTACTAAATGAAAAAGCCAACATAGTGCTGACCTGGACGGCAGTGCAACAGTGAAAATATGTATTTTGTTTCCAAGATTAAAAAACAGTCTTCCCTATTCTCACATTTCAAAACATGAGCACAAACTCTCTCTCTAAGCTCAGAGGCATCTCTATACTGAAGAAAACTTTCTGTAACCCCTTCCCAGAACCGTATCACAAATTCAGAATGGGATTTCTGCCCGTGTTTATAACTAGTTCTAGAGATATATGTCACCTTCAGCCACCAGGTACAAATGCCTTCCATTTGTAACTGATAATCTTTTGGTGGCTGAAGCCAGAATTAAGACTTCTCTTGTTTCAGATCCACATCAAACCTCTACAGCGTTCGACTGTAACTTATATTATCTAGCCAATACATGCTTTTTTAACTAAAAGCTCTGCAGAGAAACAGCAACATTCTGCAGCCTTCTCCGAAGCACAGAGGAAAAAAGAATTTAAGTGATCAGACCCATGATAGATTCTCATGCCTCAAAGAGCAACAACTTTTACAAGTAATTTCCAAATCTTTTACTGAAATATTAATTCATGTCAGCATCAATTTAAGACTCAAAGATTTGTGCTGCAAACAAAAATATGAAGCAGCAAAAATTTCCATGGGAGCACTGCCTCAGTAATGTTAATTTTAATGATCACAATAAAGTATTTTAATGAACCTGTAACACAAATAAATCCAGGTTTGGGCAGTATACTTTCATTGGCTTCCATTTGCAGGTTTTCTCTGTCCACCTCCAGATAAATGAATTAGAGTATCCATGTATCAATTTGACTGCCTAAAAGAGAAGTCAGTTGTACAGACACAGCTGTTTCTAAGAAAAAAAAAATTAAATTACCATATCCACACAGTAAACCCAAGTGAAGTGACTCCAAAACATACAAAATCATTTAAGAGTTATAGGAATGTTCAGGTGTAGCACTAGTATTATGGTTGCACATAACTTCTTCGTTCAGTTCAAACAGTACCAAGCTAAGTATGAGAACACAGATGGCTAAGAGAGCACACTCGTGTCTTTTATCACTTTCCTATTACAAGATGTATCTACTATATAACTCAAAACCAGGGGTTTAGCCTTCAAGATTGCTATATGCAATAGAAGGTTATTTTAAAAACCCAGGCTAAATGTGATCATCAATAGATACTTTTCATCTGTTGGTTTTAAAAGAACTTCTGGTAAATAAAGAGTTAAACTCACCCGTCCACCTGTCTATCCACAGATGCACACAAGATTTACAGAAATGTCTTTCATTTGACATTAAGATTTTATCTTTATATCTGTTCCAACTACAAATTAAAACCAAACTACATAGTTGCATGAAGGTCCTAAGTAAGTATTTCTAGCTTACACGAAAACTAAGACTAGACCTATCAATATTTCAGCTGAAGTCCTGACGAAAAAATGCCAGAAACCCTGGAGTACAAAGGAGCATCCTAATGATTACGTAAAGTTTGAGAAACCTACTTGAAAAACCTCACAGAAAAACTGAAACGTTTTTCCTTCTTTGAACACTGCAAAAATAACATGAATTTGCATAAAACAACAGGAGAAAGGAGTCAGAAAGCTACATAAAATATACCCAGTATATAAAAAGCTCCAGAAATTCCACTGACTGCAGTGCTGCTCCCTGACAGCCAGCAACCAGCTACTGCAGTCCCCCTATTGTTCTTGCCAGGCTAGGAGGGGTGGGTTTTTTTTTAGAAAAACAGGAGGAAAAAAAAGCTCCTTTCAATTCTGGAAATTATTCAAGGGGCAAAATGCTAAGCCACTCTCCAGCAGATTAGTTAAGGGAAGGGCACATTAAAAATCCCTGCAGTTCAACTTTGATTTTTTTTTTTAAATGCTTAATACCCCAGAGTATTTGAAGAGATCAACTGCATTGGTACTTTAAGAACCTAAGGAACACAGACAAGTAGGTTAGAGCTGTCTGCAAAAAATGTAATGCAGGTCAACTTAAAACGTTCAAGTAGCTCTCAAAATAAAAGCTCCCAGCAACAATAACATTTTACAGAGAAAGCAGATACAAGGACAGCACAGCCATTTCCAGTAATTGCAAAATGAGGCATCTTTCCCCTATCCCGCATTAAATTGTTCGACTGTAAGTGAAGGTGGTAATTAATGAATAATAATAAAAAAAAAGACACAGGCTTTTTTTTTTTTTTTTAAAATACTGGCACTAGCACAAATGCAGACTCCAAAAAACACATGAATACGAAAAAGCATAGAAGACAAGCATTTCTATTTATAACAAAATGCACTTCATTACTTGAAACTACAGCAGCCCTGCTTTGAAAGTTGAGCTATTCTGCTTTCACCCTCCGGTTTGAAGAAGAAATAATCACGAATATATCTCTCAAAATGTATTAATATATGGGCAAGTAAAACACAAGCATGAAATAATCTAATCGTCATAACCAGAATCTGACTCAGCAGTTGGTACAAGCCCACGCAGGGAAGGCACGTTACATGCAATACACACCTTGTATAATGCTGCTTTAACGGATATCTAGTTTAACAGTAAAACATGTATAAAGCCATTTTTCATTTGGATCATCATTGTAAACAGGATGATAATTTTAAAATTAAAAATGTAAGTTTCTTGGTAGAATACTCGTAACACAACTACATCTAAATTCTAAGGGTTCCAAGAATTTTTTGTTCAAAGTAGAAAATAGCACAATCAAGCCACTGTGTATCTGCTGTTAGGAAAAAAAAAACCCCACAAACTAAACTGATAGTGCTTGAATTTAAAGCTTAATGAAATACAGCTCAAATAGGATACTTCAAATTACTGTTAGGAAGCAAACTACTATTTCCCTTACCTAGAGATATTGTTGAAGCTGAGGAAGAGACGTTGGAGACGGGGCAAAGTATCCACATCTTTCTAGAATGAAAGATAGAGGCATCAATTCAGGAGCTGAAAGTTGCTTTTTGAACCTCTCTACTTTGCCTGATCAGACAGTTTCATTTCTCCACGCTATAACCTTGCAGCAACATTGATTTCTGTTGAACGTGCAGCTCCATTTCTCCCTACTGCAGGCTGCAAGGGAGTGTTTCAGTGCAGATACCCACTCTGCAGAACAAGCTGCATCACTTGCAGAGCAAATGATGTTAAAGAAAAGAGGATAAGGCTGCTGGTCGCTTCTGAACAGGCTTTTGGGAAATAAGCCAAGGTGCTGTCTCAGCATTTAAGCTGCAGGATAGATACATTGGGTTGGTTTTTTTTTAAAAAAAAAAATTTTGTGACCATGCTGAAATAAGGTTTTCGAAGTACAATACAGCAGTGCAATTAGCACAACCAAACAGGGGTGACTCTTCTGCCAGAGAATGGTCTGAAGGACTCTCTCACCTTTACAACTAAAATCTTTAATTTAACAGATGCCAGTGAATTTAATCTATGCCAGTAAAGACCTCTGCAGAGAACCTCTACACAGCAAATAGCTCAAATATTACTAAGATGAAACATATCAAGCCAGATCAAGCTTCACTTATGAAACAGAAATGCAGAATGGCCAGACAGCACAGTCTGCAGCGATTCACACACCACTCGGCCTGCACAGCCAGCCCTTCGGTCAAAAGCCTGCGTCTCCGTACCCTCTTGCGAAGCACACGCCAGCTGGCACCCAGAGGACACCAACCTGTTAGGTACAGCACGGGCAAGTGTCACAGGGCTCGCTACCTGGATTTTAGCCACAAAAGTCACGTCTACAGCCCTTTCTCTCTCTGTCTCATTCGTGACACGCACACGTGGCGCTCCAGAAACAGAACTACTTCACGCTGCGCAGACAGGTGAACGCAAGGCACCGCTGCACACACTGTGGAGCTGCTCTCGGGGAAACCCTGGATGCGAGCTAGTGCGTGCTGGTCAGCTCCGCCTACGGTAAGCAGGGCTTGGCAGCTCAGGACTGCAGCTACAAAACTCCTGGCTCGGAGCTGTTCTGAATCCTCCTGGCCTTACAGCAAACACCCTAAGTAGGATTTTAAAAAGCAGTTTCCAGCTACTTCAGTTTTGATACAGCATCACACGGGTCATACAAGGCAACGGCCACACAGGGGCAGAAGTTCTTCAGATGGTGAACATCTTGGCCAGGCTTCCTTCAAGTCTAAGATCAAGCTGCAGATGACAAAAACCTGAATTCTAAGCTTTTAACACACCCCAAAGCTTACTCAGTTAGAGCGTGGTGCTGATAACACCAAGGTCGCGGGTTCGATCCCCATTGGGTCCCCATGTGTTGCCAGATCTGGATGAGAGATGTCCCTGCCCATGACAGGGAGGTTGGATTAAATGATCTCTAAGGTCCCTTCCAGCCTAGGCCATTCTAGGATTCTGTGATCTTTCGAAGAAAAAAATATAGTTCATCTTAACAGTGGACCCTAATTCACAACTGGATGGGCAGTAAACAGACATTCCATAGTTCATCGTATGTATAGATTTGTGCTTCTAATGCCATACAAGAACTTGGTAATCATTTCTCCTGTCTGTTATTCTCCACATTGGTCGCACTTCTTGAAGGCACTTCCAATCCCACGAGATACGATTCTGCTTTGCACCAAGCCTCAGTTCTGCCTTTTTCAATCCTACAACTTTGGACAAATGACAGTTAATTCTCAGAAAAATAACTATCTGTGATTTGAGCGTTCCCAGTCTCTGATGAGTACCTCAAAGACAAAAAATGGACACAACTCCTAATCTAAGGCCAGTGGGTTGCAAGGGATGGTTTTAAGCTTAATTGCTTAAACAAGCTATAATCTAGTTGGATAACTTGAATTATTCAATGCAGTTAACTGCAACAAGTATGGAGTTCAGTATGCAACCTCACTGTGTTACACAAAAATCAGCTTTCTTACACAAGAACAAACTTAGAGATGGGGGAGGGAAGGTGAAAAATAAGAAAGGGCCCAAAAAAAAGTACCGAAAGTTACATAAATATTATATTGATTTCATTTCACAATTGTGGATGGCAAACATTTTTTTTAATTGCACTTAGGTTATGTCTTCTAAAGGAATAATCCAGTTTGAAAAGTTCGATCCATGATAGTATTGTCATAGTAACCGAGCAACGAAAACACAGTCCAAAAAATAAACCACAGAAAGCAAATTCTTATAATGAATTTAAAGCAAAAAATGTTGCAGTTAAGTGCTACATCATAACTATATCATGATTAAAATTACACATACCCCCTGGCACAGTCAGCCATAAGAAAAGCTAAACCTCATCTTAAAGGAAAGAAATCTAAACTCTCTCCTCCAACTATTCAAGTACTCCAGCAGCAGTAAAACAATATTATGGATATTCTTTTCATAAAACAATATCGATTTCTATGTTTCTGGATTTTCAGTAATTTCATTTCACAGCAGAGTCTGAAATTCAATACAAAGATCACCTAAACTTGTGTGTTAGAACCACAGCTTCTTCAGAGCTCACACACACACACACACGCCCTAAGAACCGTCATGAGCGATCAAGATTTTCATCGTTGCAAGTGATCACACGTACACAAAACACCACAAAGATTAATGGCCGTTTGTTTCACCTTCATGTTGTAGAAAGTAAGTATTCCAGCAGAGCAACATAACCAACACAATATGGGAAAACACAAGATTTGACAAATCTCAAAAGCTGATACCGTTTTAAAAAGTTACAATAATAGTGCATTTTGTTAAAAACAGAGGCAAAAAAAAAAGTTTTGGTCCTTACTATAGTGGAGACTTGATTATGACGAAGGTTGAGCTCTGTGAGTGAATCCAGTCCATTAAGGTTTTCTACGATGGTTAGGAGGTTTCTGGCAAGGTTTAACACCCTCAGTTCACACAAGTGACTGACGTTTTCTACTTTAGTGATCTGTGAAAGAAGCGTAATTATTAACATGCACCCCATGTTTATACAGATGCACAACAGATCTGTGTGGTGCACACCTTTTTAAAAGCATACACAACCAACTTAATACAGCGTGCTTCTTGTGCTGTTTTCTAAACCATGATAATCACGTTGCAAATCGGTGAAAACAGGCTACAGCCTGCTAGAGATTAAGTACTAGTACTCACTAATCTCTTTCTAGTCACACCTACTGCAGTAAAATCAGTCAACGCTTCCTTCCTTCCCATCAGAAATTAGGTTACTTCAGCCCCACTGTTCTGCAGCAGCTACATCAAAGACACCAGAGAACCGAGGTGACACTCAGATGACAGACCACAGTCGGTCAAGATGGGGCAATTTTGTGCACAGGCGATTGTTAATTTGTCTGTAAAGACACTCAAACACGCTGAAACTTCCTTGTAAGGAAGTCTGACGAGCAGGTAACTGCTGGAATCAGAAAGGGCTACTCAAAAGTTAGCAAGGAAGGCAGCGGCATCCCGAGTCTGGACACACAGCGTGTTTGCCTGGCACTCCCCGGCATTGCCTTCGGCAGCTCGGGCCTTCCTGCAGCTCGAAAAAGGAGGGAGCACACAGAGCCACTGAACTACAGCACGCAGCCACCTGCCAGAGGGTATTTTTATACTTACTGCTGTAATGATTCAGATAGTACTGACCTCCAAAAAAATCACTGGGAGTAATAGCAACTACTGCCCCATAATTTTATTTTTGGCTTCTAGAAACGCAACTGTGCTTTACAAAGGCATTCATTACAGGATCCAGAGTGCTCCACTCGGGGATCTCTATCCAGATGTTTATTTCTCACAAGGGTCTGGGATCTGTCCTCCAGCACCTATCCAGATATTCAGTCAGGACTTGCATGCAGCAATGTACCACAGAGCAGAGGACATGTTGCCCCCGTTGCCCCCGCGCAGGGGGATACTCCTGCCATATTCTTCCAGAAGCCCAGGCTACGTGGCAGAAAGAAGGTGGCAAGTTTTCCTGTGGAAAAGACTTGAGCCTTCCACAAGGTGTGGCAGCGCCTCCAAGGGCGCCAAGCTCCCACCGAGCCTAACCAACTCCCTTTCAACTAGAATTAACACCTGCTGGACAGCTGTAAGCTCCCTTCCCCTACTCAGGGCCGCTGCTCCTCCTCAGAGCTGCCAGGAGCACCCGGCTGCAGGCAGGCAAGGCAGCGACAGGCGCCACACATCTTCTCGGGGATCAAGAACTTTCTGACGCTTTAGACCAGTGCAAGTCTGGCCGTGCCAGTTTCCAGAAAGCGCCTGGCAGCTCTCGGAACGGGAGAAGAGGAAAGGCAGCTGCTATCTGACAGCTTGAGAACACATAATATTGCTGGCAATTTTCATGTATATACACATACACACATGTACAAACATTTCCATTTTCTTGTTTGCCTGTGTGTCTGAATACAGAGCTATGAAATAAATGTGCATATACACAAATATATGTGTAGCTACGGCATACGACTTGAATAGGTTGCTATAGTGTTTCAGCAATTTCTTTGTTAAAAAACCATATAAATGTAGGTTGCACAACCAAAATCAAATAACATCCTAAACCAGCTTTTGATTCAACTGCTAATTAAACTACTGAGCATCATCCATTCATGTGCATTATATGCAGGAAATTAAAATTAGCAGGACACAAAACTATGACAGCAAAAGGAACAGAAAACACCACAATTTAGAACAATCCATTTAGACAGAAAGACTTGTAAAAGCAAAGCCAAGAGCAGATGGCTGGCACAAAGAGCACAGACCTCTGCAGAGGGCTGCCTAGCCAGAATGACTGCATTGCCACAGCACGCGGTGTTCACCCTCACTGCACTGCTACTGCAAAGGGAACAAATTCAGCAGCAGTGTACAAAGACACTCTTTATCATTTGGCTAAGTTTTAATATTTTCTCTGTTTCATAGAATCACAGAATGCTGGGGGTTGGAAGGGACCTCTGGAGATCACCCAGTCCAACCCCCTGCCAGAGCAGGGTCACCCAGGGCAGCCACACAGGAACGCGTCCAGGCGGGGTTGAAAGTCTCCAGAGCAGGAGACTCCACACCCTCTCTGGGCAGCCTGGGCCAGGGCTCCGGCACCCTCACAGCCAAGAAGTTTCTCCTCATGTTGAGGCGGAACTTCCCGTGTTCTAGCTTAAACCCATTATTCCGTGTTCTGTTGCTGAGCACCACTGAGAAGAGATTGCCCCCTTCCCCTTGACCCCCACCCCTCAGGTATTTCTAGACATTCATAAGGTCCCCTCTCAGCTGCCCCAGCACCGATCCCTGGGGAACACCACTGGCACAGGCCTCCAGCTTGACTCTGTGCCTCTGAACTCTGTTGCTGAGCCAGTTCACAACCCACCTCACGGTCCAATTATCTATCCCACATTTCTTGAGTTTCCCTACGAGGATGTTATGGGGGACAGCATCGAAAGCTTTACTGAAGTCGAGGTATGTGACATCCACCGGTCTCCCTTCATCGACCCAGTCGGTCACACCTTCGTAGAAGGATATCACATTAGTCAGGCAGGATTTCCCCTTGGTAAATACATGCCGGCTACTCCTAATAACCTTCTTTTCTGCTTTCAGCTATGCACAGGAAGATACACCAGCTTTTAGCATGTACTATCAGGTGCAGATGAGAAGCAAGCCATTCTCACCTCTCTTTAGACAATTCAATTAATATTTCTTTACTAACAAGTTCCATTTATGACTATTTTCTATACAGTTATAAATAAAGGATTAACAATTTTTAATTGCTTTTTCAAACATGTAAGTCAAAGACTTGTAAATGTTGAACAAAAACATTTCTATTTTCTTGTTTGCTTGTATGCTTAGCTACGAAATAAATTAATTTCAGAGCATATTGTTATGCACCACATAATTACTCATCAATAACTAAACTGCACAGAATTTCCAACTTTCAACATGTGTCTGAGATAACTGAAAAGAAGTTCATGCCTGAAAAATTCTAGTTGCAAGGGTTTTTTCCCCCTTTTACTTATATCCTTGAAGTTTTGACAAGGAAAATGACTCCCCAAATTGAGCAGAGCACAAAAAATACCCCTAAACACTTCTTAGAATTTAAAGCACTACAGAATAAATTTCATTCTAAATCAAGTTAGAATGAAATTCCAGTTCAGCTTGACTCCACTTACACATTAGTTCACTGGAAGACAGAGTAAAATCCATTTTAACCTCGCCTAAAATAAAATGGTTTTTAAAGAGATCTCTATGGAACATACACCCTTTATTCTGTTTACCCTGACAGCAAAGATCAAGCCAGCACTAAGTGTTCTCTCCACAGACGACTCGGAGAGCTTGGAAGCACACTATTCAAAAATTCAATGCCAGTTGTGCACGGTGCATGTAACGCTCCACACAACCACGCGCAGGGTCTCTGAACGATGTAGCAGTGTATGTCCACATTAGTGTGTTCATGTCTATATAAAAATTTCACGATGCTGTAATTTCCCGCCTTACTAAATCGTGTAGGAAAACAAGCAATGAGTAGTAACACGCCAAGGGAACTCACGTTTTACCCCTTTTGCAAAGCATGGGCACTGAGTGCAGTATTTTGTTAGGCGCTACATTGATTACTTGTTTTTACCTTCTTTTTGGTATTTATTATATGAAAGGATTTTCTTTAAGTAGCAATGCATTTAAAGGTCCGATTTGGAAGAAGAAAAGAAATCATATGAGGCTTTGTGGGATACTGTAGTAATTGAGAAGCCGTTTCAAAGTACTTCCAGTTCACAGCACATTTCTCACTTGGCCAGAAGTCTCAGAGTTCACACCAAACCAGATTACCCAAAAGACCCAGCACCCAAATCAACTGAAATACATTCCAGAAAGTGGACAAAAAAAAAAAAAAGAAGTTTTCCTGCTTCTGTTCTCCCTCACCTCCAACCTCTTAGAAGTTTCACAATCAGCATTCCATCCATGGGATTGATTTACACCTCAAGAGAGAAGGAAGAACGGACTAGGACTAAAGCAGGAACCTAATTTCCTCTTAACTGCTACTACAGCAACAAAAATAAATAATTTCTAGCTAGGCTCTTGTAGAGGAATTTCTTGTGGAGCAGAGGTGCGGTATAACTTTAAAAGTGTGGACAACCCAGCTTAGGCCTAAACAGAGGCTCTGTCCTTGAAGCTGCCTTGGAACACGGGGAGGAGGAGGTTTTATCTGTTTTGTGAGAGCTTTGCGAGATGCTTGGCTGGAGGTGCTGGCCCCAGGGGGAGAAGGGAGGGTGAGAGCCGCCTGCATAGCTGAATGGCACTACCCAATAAAACGCTGGTGTGTGTAAACCTGTAACCGACCAACTCTGTGAAGGGGCAGGCGCGGGGACGCTGCTGAACTGCATATATTGAGCTGTCCGGAGCAATAAAGAGAGGACGATCTGTAGCCATATTGGTGTGATGATTGTTATCTTGGCCGGCTCTCCGAAGGGACCCCCTTCTAGAGGCTCTAGCACTATTTTTGAAAAATAAGACCAATGATATTCATATTCTGGCCATATGCTATTTGAATATTTATATTCTGCATCTATTGAGAGCGACTGCTGAGATTTCTTACCCTATCTAGAATTACTGTGTATAACAAGAGAGTTAACATTTTTTGTCAGTCTCATGCATTTCAAATACCTTTACTATAAGTCACCCACAAGATTTAACTGTTCATCAGTCACCTGGGACTACAGGTAACATGTGAAATATTGTGCATTGTTAACAATAGCTTTGAACACACACACACACACAAAAAAAAAATTATTGAAAGCACTTCAGAGTATTCCTGTAGCGAATTAACCTACTGAAGTGAGAATGAAAACTATTTGGTCAGATATTACGCAATGGTTATTACACGTAAGATACTTTAGTATTTTATTGTAAATACACAGTATAACATATAAACATCATAAAAGGGAAAAAACGGTAGTTAAAAGAACAGTACTTTCTTCTTGCCAACTACGTGAGCACACCTTCCATGCCCTCAGAAAGAACCATGTCAGACCACATTCACTGAAGAGTCAATCTGGCAAAGTAAGTTGCCAAAAGGCATCAGGAAGATTTACAGGATTTTCCTATAACCTGCTACTTTGAATTTTATGAGTTTTATTTAATGACATCAGAGAAGCCAAACCATGAGAACAAAGCCTATGGAAAAATTCTGTTCTGTATCATAACTCAGAAGTAGTAATACTACTGTGGCAATTTATATTCCGTAGTATATTGTAGTAATAATATTATTGTTGCCAGGCAATATCATTTAAATGGTAGCATTTTACTTATACAACTCCTCTCATCTACTGGAGTCCAACAAATACGTTAAACTGCCTTCTGGAACCGCCTGACTATGGAGGAAAGCTGGTGATACCAGAATGACCGAACGCAGGTTAAAGTCTATCTTAAGAAAAACTGTATGAGAGCAGCAAAGATTCAGCTAATCCTCTCCTGTGATGAAGACTGCTCACCAGATAGACTCCCCTTAAAAGAACTGTCTTCATTACAAAAAAAATGCTGTGTTCTCATCCTATTAAGACAGGGCAACTTCCAAAGGCAAAACTCCCCGTCAAAACTGAGTTGCTATATTCATTAATACAAAGAATAAAAAAAAGCTGTAAAACAGACCGGTATTTATATATGCAGTAGGAGAGCAATCACAAAGGACGACTCTACAAAAACTAACAGATAAATCCATCAGTTTGAGATAATTTCACCTGTCACTTCCCTACGAATAAATCACCAAAATACTCTATGGATGATTTCATCAAACATGTAAGAACATGCAATCCACAGCAACCCTCCCACGCCCACCGCAGATACTGCTGCACTCACCGAGTGGCACTCTGAAAGTGCACCCAGTGCCCTATGGCTCGATGGACTGTCGCCTTCAGCCAGCAGAGAAGTTTTTCATGGCTTTACAGGGGACATGTTCGCAATAAAAACAATTGTCACTGTACTAGCAACCTCAAAATAATTGTTCTTCTCTGCTACAGTTTTCTTCTTCTATTTGCCCTACCACTAAAAAGGGAAAATAGGAAAAGATCATAGAATCATCATAGAATGGCCAGGTTGGAAGGGACCTTAGAGATGATCTACTCCAACCCCCTGCCATGGGCAGGGACGCCTCTCAACCAGCCCAGGTTGCTCCAGGCCTCATCCAACCTGGCCTTGAACATCTCCAGGAATGGGGCAGCCACAACATCTCTGGGCAATCTGTTCCAGAGTCTTGCCACCCTCACACTGAAGAATTTCTTCCTAAGATCCAATCTAAACCCATTCTCCTTCAATTTAAATCCATTTCCCCTTGTCCTGTCGCTGGACGCTCTTGTGCAAAGTCCCTCCCCAGCCTCCCTGTAGGTTCCTTCAGGCAGTGATAAGGTGCCCCCGGAGTCTTCTCTGCCCCAGTTGAACAACCCCAGCTCCCTCAGCCTGTCCTGGGAGCAGAGCTGCTCCAGCCCCTGGCAGCCCAAACCACTGCATCAGAGCATCAGCTGAAGTCAGAAGAGACCTCCCCGGAGACCGTCCGCCCCAATCACCCTGCTCAAAGGAGGGTCAGCTCCAGCAGCCTGCCCAGGACCACGTGCAGGCAGGCTCAGACCGCCCCTGGGGATGGCGATTCCACCTCCTTTCTGGGCAACCTTGAAACAGAAACAACTGACCACTTTGTCACAAACTGGGGAAACTGAACAGCTGTGAAGTGACTTAAATCCATGAAACAACCAAGAGTCTGGACCCATTCTGCTACGTAACAGATCTCGTCTTGTAAGATGACCAATAGTAGGAACAATCGTGACCTTAAATTCCTGCATGATTTTTAAGACTGCGTTATTTTAACTACACCACCACCACTTCGACTAGATTACTATCCTGTAGGCACAAGTACTATTATACTCAGCTGACACAGCATTTTAACACTGTAAATTGCCAAAAGTAGAGTACTGGAAATACAAGAGACTTTATACCAAGATTCTAAATAACATCACACCATCTTTTGTTCATTTACTGATTTCTGTGACCTCAAGAGTTGCAAAATTTGCTACCAGTTCCCTTTCAAAAAAAGTGTGGTAAAAGACACAAAAAACACACGATGTCTACACAGAGAAACATCAATAATGAAGTTATTGTACTGTACCTGATTTCCATGAAGATCTAAAACATCAAGATTTGTTAGGTTCTCCAGATTTGAGATCTTCTTTATCCTAAAAGATTCCAAGGACATAAATTATTTTTCGTATTACATAAAAGATATCTTTCATTGTCTAGCTACAACAAAACATACCCATTTGTTCCTGCTTACCGAGAGTAACAGAAGAATAACAATTTTCTGAGCAGAGTTTAAAAAAAAAAAAAAGTGAATGAGTATGCCTTTGACTATCACCTTCCCTTCTGACTGCCAATAATGTAGTGGCAGCTGTATGTACATGGCTCTTCTAGGAACGAAAGAAGGGAAGGAATACAAAGTAAAAAAACAACCTATCCAGATATCCAAACCTAAAAAAAAAAAACCAACTTAACCATTCTTACTGGCAAACATCTAATTTCAAACCAGTTTAAAGAAAGACTATAGTCACGTAGGCTTTTCAGTTTGTTAGAAGAACATATAATCAAAAACAAAACAAAATAAACAAACAAAACCAAACTGAAAGCCAGAGTGGCCCTTTCTAGACAACACAGATCTGCAGACTGAGCAGTATTCCTTCTCCCTCTGTACATCTTCACTGTCTTGAAACATTTCTGTCCTATTTTCTCCAAGCCCAGGTTATTACACGCTCAACAGCATCACCTACTGGCTGATGGTATCAAACACACGCATCAGACGTTTGCTTTGACAATCAATGCAGATCAAGCTGAAAACACGGTCCCAGCAACTGTGTCTGACGTGCAATAACTTGTGTGTCTTGTCCTACCTACCTCCAAATCACGCTTCTCTGTAAACAAACTAGACAGCACTCAATGTAGTTATGATTGGGAAAAAACCTCCTTAAAGCACTTGAAAATTATCATTCCTGTGCCCCAATATTTTGCTAAAACCAAAATTAATTTCTACAGGCGAGAGTCAGCAGAAAAGCTCTAGTTAACGCGCTGCACTAGTGGAAGCTGTCAGTTCTGGATCCAGGCTGAATTACGGGATGCGCTCTTTGCCATCCGCACGTAACTGAAGCTGGCTTACCAGTTCTTGCTTTACTGAATACAAAGGAAATAGGGAAACCCAACAAAATTAGAGCACAACCCTTAGATGTGTGAGCAATTCCACAGATACTTTGATGAGATTATTAGAATTGCAGGCTACAGGATACGAACTGTATTTTTAGAAAGTAATATAACTAGCAAATTTTATCTCCCAACAGATTAGAATCTATAAATAAGCAATAAAATCCATGATTCATGTCTGTTTTTTTCCTAGCTAAATACACCAGGAAAAAATACTTTTTATAGGTCCTAAAAAAATCATAAATACTGTACATGTGAAAAGAGATGCCACCTGTCACACAAATCTAAGAACACCTATTTAAGAGCTGATCAGAAGATTAGACGGAAACACAAAAATCTTCAGAACTGTTGTTAAAATTTACATAAGGAATGAAGTTTCTGAAGATCATAACGAGCAAAAAAAAGTGTGTTTCTAACAGCAGGATGTACCTCAATGTTAGGGACCAGCTCACCGGTCTCACAGCCAACATCACAATTGGAAAACTGTGTTAAGTAACATAAACAATGATAGATCACAGCTGTTACACCATAAGGAAGCAAGGTGCTTTAAGTTAGTTTTATTATTTTTACCTGTTTTTCCCCAACAAAAGGACTCTTAGGGACCTCAGCGTTGAAAGGCCACTTATTTCCTCTATCTGATTATCATATAAATCTAAGAAAACCAGATGCTGCAAATTAGAAATATTTTGGATCCGGGTTATAAAGTTATGTTGGAAGTTCAAAAGGCGAAGATGCTCTTCCCCATCGATAATTGGGCACACTGTCAGCTTTTGCCTGGAAGAAAAAGAAAAGAAACAAACCAAAAACCACGTGTAAGTAACAAACTGATAATCCACCTTCTACTCACCTATTCCAGCTGAATTGAAGAAAGTGTATTATCACAATTAAGGTAATAAAGGTAATTAGGTTTGCTAATTAAACTCTGCAAATAAGGCAGTAATTCCTTCCTATAAAAGAATGAGCACAAAAATATAGCAGAAGTGTTTCCAAAAGTCTCTGAAAGCCTGCCCTCTTCACCAGAGATTTGCTTGTTACATGAAACTACACGTATGTTTCATGTCGTAACCACATTAAAATTTCAATAGATGCAGCCTGGCACTTTTTTTTTCCCCCATCAGATATTACATAAGCAGCCTGTTTAGTGCTCTACGTCAATGCAATTTTCCTTTGGTTTATAGAACTTTATACTTGAAATACAAGTAAGTGAAATAAGCGTTAATGACAAAAGTGAAAGATACAGGAAATGATGCTATACAGAAAATGGTTATTCTTATCTCAGGATTATTCCAGAAGGCGTCCTACTTGACCTGACAAACTTCTTCGACCACATGAACCTTATAAAAACAAACCACACCACCAAAAAACAAACCCAGAAAACCCCAAACAACCAAGAGCAGACCCGTGGTGGCGGGTGTGCCCCGTAGCCCTCTCACCTTTCCAGGGTAAGTCTGTCACAGTTCAGGATTTTTTCTTCAGCGGTACGTTGCAATACAGGAAACGTTATTGATGAACTGCTCCCAAAATTCGTGTTATCTATCAGAAAATCATAAGAGAAAATATAAAATACTTCTTTATAAAGATCATTTCAGGAACTACAGATAATAAAAGCCTGATTTTCTTCCTTAATTAAAAGTAAACACACATGAAAACGTATTTTGCCTCCATTTGCCACTTATTGTTTTACTTTTCTGTCAGTTTTTCTTTACACCCCTCTACATGCCCTTTACAAAGTACACCCATTTGGATGGTTTCTGAGAGATTTTTAACAATTTGTTGTTAAGTAGGTATTTTGCAGATGCTATCGTTCTGATTAGAATTAGCCAATGACACTTTAAGGTAAGGTTGTACAGTTGTTTCATAATTTCCGTATCTGAACTTAAGATATAATTAACTTAAGATGAATTTAAAGACAGATCAAGTAAATGCCGATAAAACTAGAAACTAAAGCACCAAAGCACCGAAACAGTCCCTCTGAGCCACAAAGTCTTTTAAAAGGTAAATGAATCCCCAAGACATGTGTGAAAGATCCCTCTTACTGCTATTACTACTTATTCTGTTAAAGAAAGCTACATAAAAAGCTGACGTTGAAATGCCTCTATTATATTTTGGAACATATTTCTAGTGGTTTCCTGACGATGCTTTATTAACCTCTCTTAACACCCAAATATAACAGCAGGGAACACTTGCCATTCAGTCACAGGCAAAAGCAGCACATCTTTGCATCAGAATCTTTCAACAAGACACACAGTTTAAAATATTTTTTTTAAAAAAAGGATATTAATAAGAGAAGGTTTCACTGTTACCTGAAGCATAGGAACTAACACTGTGGGTGCTTTGCCGCGGCCTGGATTTTGTAGGTGTGTGAGTAGAAGACTCGCCAAATCCTGACAAAGAACCTGAATTCTGCTTCAACTCCAAACCTGAAAGTTCTGTCAGGCTGGACGGTACTGGAAGATACAGCTGCTTGTTACGCACCAAAGGACTCAGCACTCTTTGGTCTCCTGTGGGGGGAACAGAACCAAACTGCAGACTTTAATTTATCCCATAAAGAGCTGCATTATATCCTCAAAAATCAACCCATTCTGAACAGTTATTAGTCTTTATATTTTATGAGAATTGATAAAGAATTGCCATAATAATTAAACTGACCTTCTGCACTAACCCATCACTGTTTTTATGAGACAGGCAGGCAGCAGGAAGGTGGTTCTTCCAGGCTTCACCACCACTAGCAGGGCCCTCACCAAATACCTTGGTTTTCAAAGCCAAAAGCACACAAGCACAATAGGAAAACTACCTCTTCATAGCAGGGCTTTCAATTCAAAATCGATTTTGTCATTAAAACATCCAATAAAACATTAGAGAACTGTGTGGCTCCTGAAGGAATGTACAGTAGAGCACTTGATAGGTTGTGGCTTTGCAGGCAGCAGAAAGGATGCTCTTCCACGGACAGAACGTGGGGCAAAGAGCGACCAAAAAGCCACCTGCCCTAGGCAGTAGAAGGATAGAAGTTCTAGGACATGATGCAGCACTGATTATATTGGATTACTGTAGCCAATGAGGAAAACCTGTCACTCTTGCATATTCTAACCATAATACAGTCTTTCTTTCCTGTTCAGCTAATAAAGAGAGACACAAGAGACAAACAAATCAAACCCTATTGAGTATCACCTTGCCTTCCCGAATAGTTTTTTTCCAGATCATGCTGCAGAAGTCTGTTGTGGAAAGATGGCTGTTCTTTATTCAGCCTGAATTCAAACTGTAACACAGCATTTAAGACAAATGTTAGAAGTTTTCAGATGCAGATAACAACTTTACATAGACAAACAACCTTAGTAACAACTACACTTCTCAGGAAGCTCTGTAAATGCTTTAAAAGCATTAAATAATTGCTCCAATGAAAAGACTGTTCATTTGATTAAAATGCTATGACTGAAAAGTTTCACTGTTGGAAAGCAAAATAAAAATAAGGAAGTTACCATCTACAGTTGACTAAAGAGAGGAAAAAAAACCACCACTCCATAAGGAGCACTGCAATTACAGAACTAAGAGAGATAAAGCTGGAAGCATAAGAAGTCATAAGAAATCATATATATATATAAAAAATAATTTTCATTACAGCCTAGAAATGTTTTTGCTTTATGAATCTTTAACGAGATGAAATAAATTACCAAAAGAGTATCAGTTACATTGGATATTATAAGCCAACATATTGTTACTGGAAAGGCAATTCCCACCCACAAGCACACAAATCTGGCTGTACCACACAACTGCGCTAATATAACTAGTAAAGAAAGCATAATAATTACCGGTTTGCTTTTCTCTGTTATTGACGCGGTCTGGATAACCAGCTGAAGACCACAATTATTAACCTGCAAGTTCGAAGAAAAAGAAATGAGTATTACATTTCCGAAAAACAGGAACGAATTATTGTCCTTTCCCTCCATCGGAAAAGCTGGTTGATGAAAAGTATTTTCAACAGCACCAGGGATCAAGAAAGGAGCTGCTTTGCAAAGCCATTACAAAGAACACCCCACGCCACTGAGTAACACTGATTAATTCTTTAAAAAACAAGGGTTTCGTCTTTAACTGAGGGCGTTGTTATCCTTATTAACAGGAAAAAAAGTGTTTACATTTGAAGAAGAGAAATTATTTCTTTAAAAGGCAAAAACGTGCTGCTCTTTCCACCGGGCTAAAGTGACAAAGGTTTAGCAGCACCCACCTGATAAATAACCAAAACGCGGGCGTACTGAAGGCTGAGGGAGTATCTGAGGCTGAGGGAATATTGAAGGGAATATCTGAGGCTGAGGGAATATCTGAGGCTGAGGGAATATTTAAGGGAATACCTGAGGCTGAGGTAGCCGCTTCCCCGCGGGGAGCCGGAGGCACCAGGGTAACGGAGGCCGCCTCCCTCCCTCCCTCCTTCCCTCCGGCCAGAGGAGAGGGAGCTCCCCTCACGCCGCCAGCCCGAGGCTGCCCCCCGGGGCCACCCTCCCGCCCCCCGCCGCAGGCCCGCCCTGCCCAGGCGCGGCGGGCGCGGAGGAACACGCCGGCACCTCAGGCCCGGAGGCAGCGGCGGCCGCGCTCTGCCGACGGCACCTACCGGTGCGGGCGCGGCCCGCGGGCCCCGGACGGGCCGGCCCTTGCTGGGCACCATGCGAACCGGCTGCGGCCGCCGCCCCTAGCGGAAATCGCGCCGCCGTTACCGGGGCAACCGCCGCTTCCGGCCCCGGCGAGCGGCTCTGCCCGGTGCCCGCCCCCCGCGCCGAGCCGCGCCCCGCAGGGGCACCCGCGGAAAGGGGCGCGAAGCCGCAAGAAACGCGTGGACGTTGTGCCCAGCAGAGGGGGAGGCGGAGTGGTCATCCCCACCGGGCATCAGCTCCCCCGCTGAGGGACTCGTCTGTTTCAGTTTTGAATGAATCGCACGTTCTCCCATGGTTATAAATCTCTGCCTGTAGTTAAGCATTATAGAACATGGCTACATTGAAAAAAAAGGATGCTAGTGTTGGAGTTGAAGGCTAGACCAGGCACTAAGCTCTGACAGACTCTGATCCTCCCACTGCTACCGAAATCCGGGCAGTGAAGAACTCTCTAGCACGCAATCTCCGTCTTAGGAAGCAGGCACTTCTCTGTGGCGGCCGGACGCGTGGGGGGATAATTCCGCCTGCCATGCCTGCTGTGTCCAAGCTTACATCCACCTGCTACATACACAGGCATCAGTTTTCCCACAAAGATTATACATATTCATACTATTTCCAGGAACTCATTATCATATAGACATAAGGATTACGAGTGTGGCCTGGATGTGTTGCCTGATCTAATTGAGAGGCCTCCCTGCCCATGACAGGGAGGTTGGATTAGATGATCTCTAAGGTCCCTTCCAGCCTAGGCCATTCTAGGATTCTATGATCTCTGAAAGGCTTTTCTGGAGGTCTTCAGTGGTCTCTGGTGATCCCTTGTGGCTGATGGAGAGGTGTCTTTTCCTGAACTTCCCATAGAAAGTCTTATCTTTAGCCCATCTCTCTTCTTTGTGGAGTCCTTCTTGACTGGAGTCTGTTAATCTCTTTGTTCCTCCAGGGAACAGGCACAGCTGATTGTCCTTGATTGCCAAGGGCAACAACAATTGCCTCCTCTAGGGTGCCAGCCACAGTCAGTATCTTTGCTTGCGTTCTTGCCAATGTTACACATTTCTGTCTATGGTACGTAACACCACCACCCACCCAGGGGAGGATAATGGGGGAACCAGGGAGAGAAACTGAGATTGAAAAGAACTTGAGCCTGTTCAATTAAAAAAAAAAAAGGAAAATAATGCAGTAACAATGAGGATGTTAAACTACATACAAATATTACACAAGTATACAAGTACACTCAAAGGTACAAGAGAATATGTTAATAAGGAACCCACGGTTTCTGGATGACAACAAGGCAGAAAAAAACAGGTCCCAGATGGGACTTGGCAGCAGACAGGCTGGCCCAAGGCCAGAGTCCCAGTGACAGTCCAAAACAAACCAGAAAAGGAGCTGTGCCACTCCCACCCAGGGAGGCAGAGGGAAGAACAACCCGTTCTGACAAGGGGTGCTCCTCCACAGCACAAAACCAGGCAGCGGGAACAGCAGCAGCCCTGAGCTCCCAGCTTGCCCCTGGGCCAGCAGCCCCTGAGAACTTCTGGCCTGGGACTCTCACAGCAGGACAATTAGCCTGGTAATCTTAATGATTTCGGTGGAGATCTAATCAACGAGTGTCAGAGGTAACATCAGTCTTCATCTCTAGCAATTCTCTCAGTATGGCAATCTGTAGCAGACTAGATGATAAAGATAATTAAGCTGCTTCGAGGCAACGAGCTAAACGCTGACAAGGCCAAAGGGCAATTTTGTGCCATGACCACAAAAAAGCAGATCTTGTGTCCTTCCCCATGACATTGAGTTCACTTAACCTTGACAGAAGGAGTCATCAGATAAACTGAAATGTCTCTCTCAAACTCCATTTAGGTTAGCTGGAGCATAAGATCGTTCTTTGCTCCTACTGCTCCTGCCCGGGGAGGCAAACAACTCCCGTGAACTCAAACACAAAACCAGACCCACAATCCCTGTGCGTGCTCTTAGAACATCTATTTTCTGTTTGTGTTTCTGCTCCCACTGAAATCAACAGAAAAGCGATGCCCTTACCCAAGACTTATCGCAAAACACTGTTCCGTTAGTGGAGAAGTAGAGATTTGATTAGTGATGCATGTAGGCGTATTTCACAAACAAAATATTTCACTGCTTAAGGCACATTAAGAGATAAGCCAAAGGTGCTGAGGCGGAGCAGCCGTCCCGTTGTGTGTTGGTGGCAGCAGATCTGCCGCACGAGGACGTTGGTCACAGCGATGAGGTGAAGCCGCTCCCGAGTGCAGACTCGCTTTTCGTCCATCCAGATTTTGAAGAGGAAAACACTGGAGCAAGACGGTGGCGTGTGCTGCAGAGGAGTTGTACAGACAAAAGCCAGGATGCCACAAACGACTTAAAGATCCAACCTGCATTTAGCAGTTTGGGCTCAGGTAGCATTGAAACGAAGATCCTCCCCAGATGACAAATATTTACACGGTAAACTGGGACGCATTAGATCCTAACCTTTGAAATATGAATGGTAATTTCACTGTCATCGCTGAAACAGTCCAGGGAAATGTAGTGCAACACTCTTGCCTTCAAAACAGATCAATGCCTGAGTGTTTCAGGAAAGGGGCTCCTAGTTTAGTAAGTTCTCACGGGGGAATGTGTTTATGCTCTGTTGCAGTGACAGGCAGAACTAAAGCTCTACAAAAATACCCTCTATCCAGTGATGTTTTTGTTTGCTCGTTTTCTTATTTCCAGATCTCGTCCTCGCCATTTGAATCCAGATGGACCCAGGCACGAACCCTTCCGAGATGGTTCAACGCCGCGCTCCGGCCGGGCGCCCCAGGGCCGAGGCGAGGAGCCGGGGCGCTGCCCGCCGCTGAGGGGCCGATTGCTTTATTCCCTCGCAACAAAAGCCACGGCGGTTCCACCGCCCGCAGGACACTTGACCGGCCGCGGGGCCGGCCCTGGGGGCAGCGCGGCTGGAGGCGGGCCCCGGGCCGGGCGGGGCGGGGAGGCGGCGGCGGCAGGCCGAGGCGGCGGCCAGCCCGGCCGGCGGAGCGGCCGCCATGTCCCGGCCGCAGCCGGTGCCGCCGGGGCTCGGCGAGGCGGCGGAGCCCGGGGCTGGGAGCGGCGCGGTGCGGATCCGAGTGGCCGTAGAGGCGGCCGCGGAAGAGGAGGAGGAGGAGGAGGACGGCGGCGGCGGCGGGGCCGAGCCGAGCCCGGCGGCGCGGGGCGGCGGCAGCTGCAGCGAGGAGGACTCGGGGCGCGGCGGGCGCTCCAGGTGAGCCCGCCGGGCCCTGCGGGGCGAGCAGCGGGGCTGCGGCAGCCGCCGGTGCCGCGAGGGGAGGCGGGGGCCGCGCCGGGGCCCTGGCTCGGGCCGCGGGGCGGAGGCGGCCGCGCCTCAGCGAGGGCCGCGGGGCCCGCGCGTCGTCGCTTCGCCGCCTGTCACAGGAGGGGCCCCAGGTTGGGCTGGTGGTGGCTTTTCCCGCCGTTTGGTTGTTATCGCGTAGAACGGCAGAGATTTGCTTCGGCACCCGGGCCGCGTCTGGCACGAAGCTGGCCCGGCTGGAACCAAGAGCAGCTCACAGCAGCCGCAGCTGCCGCTTCGCCATCGGCCCCGCAGCGGTGTCGGTGTCTGATGGTGAGGCGCAGCGATTATTGCGGATGCCCGAAGTTGCTCCGGTGCCGCCAGGGCATCTCACTGCCCAAAGGAACGTCCGAACGGGATCTCTGTGCCAGGAAACTACGGAGAGAGAAAGCTCCCCCGTTGTGGTGCATCTTAATTTTGCCCGGATGCAGCGATAATTCCAGCCGTGTGAAGGTTTAGGCACAGTGACATTAAATTCAGTGTTCTGTTTGAAAGTTTCTCATTGATTCTCTCGCTTCGTATCCTCGCTGGGCAGGAACCGCACTATTTCAAGTTGCAGAGGGGCAGGTGGGGAGGGGGAGTTTTCCACAGCTGCCAGAGTTGCCAGCTCTGCCCTAGAGAAACGAGAGCGAGGGCAGACAGACACGAACAAAATGTTTAAACTAAATCTGCCTAGTTTTTCCACCACTGTTGTGTTTTCCCAAGTCAGATGTGCACAGCAGCCGACAGTGTTGGGTTAGATGATCTCTAAGGTCCCTTCCAGCTTAACCCTTCTACAATTCGATGGTTTCCATGATCTGAAGGTCTCTTCCAACCAAAAATGTTCTATGATTCTATTCCACTTCTTGATTTCTTAAATTCAGAATATTTTTCATCAGTTTTCTTTGACAGCGTTACTTGGGCAAAAGCCTCTAGATCTGGCCTAGACTAGAAAAAAGGGTGGTTATTTTTTGAAGCTTTGTAACACGTCATAACCATAACTGTCTCTTAAATGCCACTTATTTAATCCTTTACAGTAGGTGATATCTTCAGAAATGTTTGCTGGCAGTGCTGATGTATGTTCAGTTCTGGTGGAGGTTGCCTTTTTGTAAATGGCCGCCTCCTGAGGCAGGAAGGGCCAGAGGTATTGCCATGGAAAGAACTATAAACGCTCTACACCAAAGGTAGGTGAGTGGAGTTCACACAAGCTTTCGTCATTTACATGTAGCTGAGGATCCTTATCTAAGGATTTGCTTTCAGGAATGCAGCATCTGATAGGAAATTATTTACCCAAAGACTTGGAGGATTGTCAGTGATGGTCTCAATACCTTGGGAGTGAGCCATTGCACTCTAAGTTAGCAGGCAATTTAGGTGTGGTTTTTTTCCCCTCAGTTTCTGGGTTTTATAACTTAAGAAATGAAAACCATTTGCTCATTGTCAGGACCGCAGTTCTTTGGGAGATACCTGAGTATTTATGACATTCATTCCTCAGCCATTTAGCTGCCAGGTGCTTCAGAAAAATCTTCTGACTGTTCATAACGAACAGGAGGTTTTCCTATGCATAAGGCTGCTCTCGATGAACATTTTATTTTGGATGCAGAGAGCCACAGGAAGAATCTCAGCCCGAGAGGTGAATCTTTCTGTGATGTTGTCAGTCTAAAATAGAATTTCAAAACAGAAATTGAAATTTAGTGACTGCGGCAGCCACACGTCCCATTAGTAGGACCCAGTGTTGTATCACCTATTTTTTGTTAACAGACTTGCACTGCCTTTGAGCAGTTGTACTGTTGGAACATCAACTGAGTGCTGCAAATGGTGTTGCCCCATAGTGCTTATACAACACAGTACACATATATATACACTTATATATATGCATATATATGCACACATACATATACACATATATAAGTATACATATAAAAGTAAGTATACTTGCACAACATAGTGCTGTAATACACCCTATTCCTTTTGAGACTCAGTAAAAACTCCATCCAGACAGTTTAATATATTGTTTGTGAAATTTAATATTTAAAATCCACAAGCCATTCTTTATGCAGATGTGTTTAGTTTCTTGTGTGACTAATGGCCAGATGAGTCACCGTGTTAAAATGTTGGGTTTCAGTGTGTCCTGTTTTGATGAGTGGATCCGTCGCAAAACGCCAAATAAATAAGTAAATGGAAGTTGTTAATAACTGCTACCCTGCCTTTTTTTTTTTTTTTTAACAAATTTCTGCTTTTGCTCTAAGTGGAATTTCCTTACAGTACTCGGTGAGGACTGTTGTAAGAGCTCTAAAGATGTTGTAAAAGCTGACCTGTCTCCCAGATAGAGAAATGGTGTATAGTTTAGACTGTGACAAATTTAGACAGGTGAAATAAGACCTGTTTTCACTCTAATTCAGTGCCTTAACACTAAGTAATGATGAGGCTGATCTTTGCAAACATACAATTCATTTTTATTTTTTTCCCGAGCACAATGTTCCATTTTCTTTCCACCCGAACCTTCCAAATACCTGCAAATGCCTGTAGTAGTAAATGCTCTAAAAAACTGTAAGCTCCATCCTGAAGCTTTTCTTAGCAGAGCGCGGATGTATAACAATGCTGAAATATAAGTTTCTTCTGCCCACACTAGTTCTGAATTGGTCGTGAATGAAAAATGAGACATAGGGGGATAAGGGAATATCGTGCATGAAAAATAAACACTTAACTTTGGTTTTCCTTCAGAAACCAGCACCCACAGCTGGCCATTAAATGTTTTTTCCTATTTTAATCATAACTCCGTGTACTGTCCTCCACTGCTGGCATTGTCAAACAACTTAAACTCCTTTTCTTGCCTTCTCACTCGTGTCATTCCTCTGACCTGTACCCCACCAAACCGCTAGGGAAATGTTAGCGAGGACACTTCTAGGATTGCGTCGAGTGTGTATCCACATATACCCCATGGGTTGCCCTGTCATCAGACAAAACAAGTAAATAAACCGTCAGCTTCAAAAAGCCCCAAGAACTGCCGTAACTCGTTGGGCCTGGGCACGCGTTCCCCATGTGGAGCCCCGGCCCCAGCACGGCCCAGCCCGGGCAGCCCCAGCTCTGCCTCCTTTTTTGTTGCTGAGGTACACAGGAGACCAAAGCAATACACGATTTACAGGGTCTAGGGATATTAGTTGTTGGGGGTGGGCGGTTAACAGGAGCTTTCATGGTGGTCTCACAGCAAAACTAGACAGCATACAGCTTAAAAAAATTACTCTGGCTTGAGATAGACGTGCATTAGTGTTCTTAGAGCAACATCTACGCCGTCATCTGTGGGTGGACTATTTGCCTCAATGCTAGATAACAATTTAAATGGTCGCATGTATTTCAGCAGCAGACAACGTTGCTGTAACTATATGTTGCAAGAAGTTTATCTCAAATCCATGGTTGCAATATTTTTTTGGAGGCTAGGATGCCCAGTAGTGCTCTGTTTTCCACAAAGACCAAGACAACGCGATGGGAGAGCAAGCGAGGAAATGAGAATGACTTCTTAGCAACGTGCCTAGGTGTGAATATCCAGCTGTTCCTGAGCTCCATGAGCTCTTGCTGCACCAAGTCCTTAATCTGAAACGTACATACAGTTTAAGCCCCTTGGTGAACTTGGTAGTTAAGTTATTCTGCCTGGAATTCACCCTGGAAGTGACCTGTAATAAGTGCAATTGTCCTGTCAGCCTTTATAACTCCCTGGATACTGGCTCCTGCATTCATGCAGTGACAAGGCTTCAGAAATCATGACTGGAGTATTCAGTCACTGGTACGTGACACTGCCCGCGAAGGACGTGAACAGCAAGCCTGTGCTTGATAGCTTCATACTGAAAAATAAAACACTCACTAGAACTTTGTGTGGCACCAAGTGCCTTTGCACCCGCATTTCATGTCTCAGTGTAGGATTTGAGTTGTCAAGAGTGTTTTCAAGATGCTAGTGTACATATCTCAATGTTCTATGCCGAGACCAGCTTTTGGAACGAGCTCAGGATCTTGGCTCCTTACGCTGACCGGAAAGCTCCATCCTCTGAGCTGGCATCTGCCTTAGGTGGAGAAGGTGATACCTGTTCAGGTATAAAAGAAGTTGGAATCAGCATTACACTTGCACCTTTTCCTTTTGACAGCCTATCTGAATCCACTGATATAAGATGAAGATCTGTTAATAAAATTATTTAACTGTTTTCCAGTGGTGGGGAAAATGATGATGACTCTGACCAGAACTGGAAGCCACCAGAAAACGACCTGATCCAGAAGTTAGTAGCACAGATTGAATATTACTTCTCAGATGAGAACCTTGAGAAAGATGCCTTCCTTCTAAAGCACATCAGAAGAAATAAGATGGGCTTTGTCAGTGTTAAACTCCTCACTTCTTTTAAGAAGGTAAGCCAACTTTAAGACTTGAAGCATCTTGTCTAAGTCTAATGAATCAAAAAATATCAGGAGATATTTTATAGAGGCAGTTTGAGATGCCTCTCTCAGGGGTTGATTCAGTTTTGATGTGAGGGTTAGGTTTATTTTCATCCAAAACCTTAACTGCTGAAGTCATTCAGGATGGGCTAGGGAAAACAGAGGCTTTTAAGCACCTAGAGCCTACATCTGCCTTACACACTCTGTAATTAGTTTGGGTTTGATTGTGCTGTTTAACCTGTGTCTGTCTTCAAGGTGAAACACCTTACCCGTGACTGGAGGACCACGGCTTATGCACTGAAGTACTCTGACACCCTGGAACTCAATGACGATAACAGAAAGGTGAGGAGAAATACTCCAGTTCCAGTGTTTCCAAGTGAAAACCTCCCTAGCAGGATGTTACTGGTGTACGATATCCACATGATTTCTGAGCTACAGGCTCTTAAGCAGCAAGAAAACGGATGCATGCAAGAAAGGGTAATGGAGCATCTCCTCAAAGCCTTTGTAACTTTTGGTGTAATTTCTTCAGTTCGTATTCTCAAGCCTGGCAGGGATCTACCACCTGATATCAGGAGGGTCGGCAATCAGTACACCCAGCTGGGAACTCAGGAATGCGCAATTATAGAATTTGAAGAAGTAGATGCTGCCGTACGTGCTCATGACTTGATGTGTGCTGAGAAGAAAGAGACGGGCATGAAAGTTGTCCTAATAGGCATGAAACCTCCTAAGAAAAAAGTCCCCAAAGACAAGAACCGTGATGAAGATACCAGCAAGAGTCTCAAGGCGGCTAGATCCCTTAATAAGCGAGTTGAGGAACTTCAGTTTGTTGGTGATGAATCTTCAGCAAATAGCTCTTCTGACGCAGAAAGTAATCCTGCCTCACCGCTGGCAGGACGCAAGAGTACTGCGACAAATACTAGGGGTAATTTGAGCCCCATTGTTCACCCTAACAACCATTTGAGTCCTAATGTGTCACCCAGATCGAGTCCGTGGAACAGTCCGTCTTCACTAAGGAAAGTAACCAAGAAGTCTCCGCTGGCCGAAGACAGCAAGCTTAACCCAAGCACTAGCCCTGAAATTCCGAGGAAGTGTACAGATTATTCCTCGGATAGCAGCATCACTCCTTCTGGTAGCCCTTGGGTACAGAGGAGAAAAGCTCAAACTGTAACACAAGAGAAGAGTCCCGTCAGTAGCCCCATGTTGGCTCGGAAAATACAAAATGCAGATGGTCTACCTGTAGGGGTGCTGCGGCTGCCTAAAGGCCCTGATGGCACTAAAGGATTCCACAGTGGGTGTGAAAGAAAGAAGGCTACAAAGAACAAATAAATCATTCTTTACAAGAAAAAAAAACCCAAAACACCTCACAAGTCAGTCAAGTGTTTCTCAAGCCTGGTGAGAAATGATCATTTGAGTGACTGAGTTACGTCAGTATTTAATGTTAAAAGATTTTATATTAATCTAAAGACTTTATCATTTGTGTATGTGTATAGTCACTTCACAGAATCACAGAAGAGCTGAGGTTGGGAGGCAGCTCTGGAGATTGCCCAGCCCGCCTCCTTTGCCCAAGCAGGGCCCACCCCAGCAGGTCACGCAGGGTTTGGAAGTACCTGCAAGGACAGACACTCCCCAATCTGTTGCCACGTTCAACCACCCATGGGGCAAAAACTGTTGCCTTACCTTCAGGTGGGATTTCATGAGTTTCAGTTTGTGCCCCTTTTCCTGTTACTGGGTATTGCGGAGAAGAGCCCAGCTCCACCTTCTTCACTTCTCCCTGCCAGGTACTTAAAAACATTGATGAGATCCACCTCCAGTCTTAACAGCTCTCTAGGCCTCTTACATGACATGTGTCGGTCTCTTAATCATCTTACGCACTTACCCTTAGCTACATCGTTATTTTTTTTAAAATGTATTCTTTTAAAATGCCTAAATATAGAAAGAGACATATAAATCATTTGTGTAACTACATTATTTGCACAGCTACGATCCTGAAGAGAGTTTAGCAGTTGTGTTAACGGGAGGCTGCAGCGTTACCAGCCTGATTGTAAGGGGTCAGGGTTTTCAAGGCTTTCTGCGTTTGCCCCAAAAGGAACACTGAGAAACTTACGCTGGGTGAGCAGTTGCTCTCTGCTTGCGTTCATTGCCAAAGCCAGTGGTGGCTGGTAGGACCAAAGTGTGTATTTTCATGTGCTGTGAATAAAGGCTCTAAGCACCCGTTCTCTAAGTGCGATCTCATGTAATCAGATGGAAATAAACAAAAGTGTTAACTCGCTCTGGATCTATTTTCTTTACTTTAGAAAAAAAGTCGAGCTGCACCTGAATAGATCCTTACAAGCTTATCTTACGCCTGATGAAATTCTAGAAAGTTACTCAGGATTTCCACTGCGTTCAGCAAAAATAAGAAGGGTCCTCTGCCTCATGACTTCTGGTTACTTCAGCAGTGATGCTTCACCCCAGCTCTAGGTCACAGACATTTTTATATAACATTATAAACTAAACAGTGGTTCTCTCCCTCTTAACTCTGAATTTAACAAGCAGGCTCAGCGACAAGTATTTAAATTAAACTGTAGTTCTACCTGAAGCCCCAGAAGGAACCTCTGCAGTTTTACTTGTAAAAGCTACGCTCCTGAAAAACAGCCCAGCTTCTGATGAACAGCTTGGGACCAAGGCACCATGAAATTCTCATCAGATGATGGTTCTTCACTCCAAAACTTCTCTGCACCCTTTCCGACTTTCATTTCCACTCCAAGCGCATCACTTGTGCTGCGGAAAGAACTGCAATAACACAGTAACAAACCGACATACAGAAGTCTGTGTGGCATTCTTTAGCCACTCAAATATATTCCTACTTCTTTCATTCACATAAAGGGGATCTTCTGACTTCCTGACTCCTATTACCAGCATAGGCACTATAAAGACAAATTGGTGGGCCTTTTTTTTTTAAAAAATCAGTACACCTGCAAGTATCTAAGTGACAGGGTAAGTAGAGAGTCTTCAGAAGAGGGATTCCATAATTCTAGATTACATACAGCAGCACTGGTTCGCTATGTGGCCAAATCACTTGTTTCATTAATAATCAGGTAAGAGATTTTTTTTTTTTTTTTAATTAGAAAATTATGCAGCATCCATGTGCCAAATTGCTTGGGGGGTCTACTACAACTGATGCAAGGCAGGATTTTGAAGACACGTATGTAAGTCAATTAAATGGAAATACTGAGAATTACAGGTAGTGGTCCTTAATGTTCAAAATCCCTATGACACTGGATGCTTGCAGGGAAAAAAAAGGAAATTGAAAAAAGGAGCATTTGCCGAGTCTATGGTCGCTGAATAAATACACGTCACATTCAACATGTAAACCTTAGAAGTCAAACTTGCTTCTGTATAACACAGTCCGAAACTAAAAATCTCATCAGACGCTTAAGTGTGAATCTTACTTTGCCTTAGGAAGTGTTACACTTGACAGATAAACACTGAGGGTGACCCCTTAGGAAACAGGCAGGAAGCTGACAGTTTTTCTTTGCTAAGAAACCAAATAGTGGGTTACTGCAGAGTTACAAGGCCATCACCTATAAAAAAATATATATAAAAACTCATTTTACAGAAGGGTTTACCTTAGTGTAGGTCCACTAAGATATATACAACATTCCAGAGAGCTGCTCCATCTGTCTGTAGAGAGCTTTTTAGTAAGAAATGGAAAAGAATACATTTACCTAGTAATTACAAAAGAGAAGGTGATCCGTGAAGCTACTGGGAAGCGGTTTGAAGTATTGTTTATAAATAAAAAGGCAGCATGAAGTCTTAATTATGAATTCAGATAATATACAAACCCACAGCTCTGCCTCACAGGGATTTCCCCCATCTCCAAAACAAGCGTCTTCTTGGAAAACATTCTGTGGAAACTGCACGTGGTGAAGCAGATGCACCAACTTCTGCTCCACCCTGACGTTTTTTTGGTTTGTTTTTTTTTGCTTCTCTTACTGCCACTTTGGAGCCAGAACTTTATAATGATTGCATCAAGAGACCAAAACAGAAGTTGTGAACAGCTTTTTTAGCGCAGTATTTGCATCCAGTATTCCTCGTAGAGCCCAGAACGTTTGCTGGTTTAAGTAATCAATGTAGAAACATTCTAAGTGGGAGATGCCTTCTCTCTGTGTACTTCCTACACCAGCCAGCAAGAGCTAGTACTGCCTGCTGTTGCACGTGTGTGTGTTCATATATATTTTGATATCTTGGTATCCAAATACACACTGTTCCGCACACCTCACACACGCATGAACACCTGAAGTAACGGTTTGGGAAACGTGGAGGTTGACGCTATTTTTATTGCTTTTTTTTTCCCACAACAAAACAAACAGCAATTCTAAAAAGCATTTTAAGCATTCGGCTGTTTCCCCCAGGTAGCTCACAGTTTGCCAAAGCTTCCAAACTTCGTCCAAGTGGCACCAGGGCTGAGCACATCATCAGGCACCCCCGCATCTGCTACACAACGCTCCCGTCACACACATAAGCCAGTAAAAACAACTGCAACAATTCCTTTGGGTCAAATACTTCCTTCTCCCCGAGTCTGCTTCTGTCTTCACACACCGCTCAAAACTTCTGTTTAAAAACCACACACAAAGCAAATACACCCACCACAGGGACAAACTGCTTGGTGTAAGGTTGCCAACGAGATGTTTTAAACCCTAACAGCTGTGCCTTTTTTTTCATTCTGACTCTCAAATGTTTCTAAGTATGATGACATATTTCAACCAAGTATTTTTCAAAGATGTCACTAGTTGAAAGCCCTTTCCAGCTACGGAAGAACACAACTTCTGACCCCGCTAACGATGGATGCATTCCTGTCATCTTTGTTGTGCACAGGCAGTTTATGGACTAGATTTATAAACCTGAAGTCTGAAAAAAGCCAGTAAAACCCACTTATTAACTAAGCCGGTACACCCAAGCTGTTTAGAACAACAGTTTGATTAATCAAACAGAGTTGGCTTCAGTTCACACCACTGTTCCCTGAGCTTTGATTTTACCACACTCGAAGCAAAAGTATAGTTGATCGACTCATAGGAAAGATCCCACATCTGTGATCGAGTCAGATTAAATGTTTTGGCAACCAGCTCGTATTCTTGTGATAGATCTGTTGCGAAGACGCCTTTGTCATCAGTCTGGAGTTAAATTGAAAGAAAAGAAAAAAAGGATAAATTAGTTCCTCTACCTCAAAAAGGGGTTTTCCCTACACATTACAAAACAGTTTTATCTTGCTGTTTCACATTTTATTGCATAGTTCTTTCATCTTTTGTCAATTATTTCATACTTCTTGGCCCTATGTTCACTCAAAATTAGTAAGTCATTCAAAGGTACAGGAAAACGCCTTAAAGTGATACCACGATTTATCCAGAAAATAGGATTTCCTATTAAAATGGCTAGAAAGATGACTATCAAATGATGCACACAAGCAAGCTATGTCAGTATGTGCAGGTGTCTTTACTCCTCACTCTTCTCTTTCCTCAGATCTGGGAACTAGAGCACGTGCTGTATTCCTACATCTTCCCACAGGGAAGAAACTGTCCCACCCTCCGCACATGGGGTTCACTACAACGATTTCTTCATACTGACTTAAGTACTCCGCTAGCAGCAAAACCAGATGATCAAGAGCCACCTAGAGATTATTAATCTAAAAAGAGCAAATTCGGATTATTTAAGGGCTAATGAGATTACCCATCTGCAACTCGAGAGCCCTTGTGTCCCCACAGAGAAGATTGCTAAGTACATCCCCTTCGACACCGTAGTGTCTCCTTCTACCGCTCTCGTTTTTGTGAGTAAACTGCTTTCTTACGTGACTTCGTTGCTTACCCACTTTTCACAAATGAAAAATATCAGAAATAACGTCTGTTGATTAATAAGCACAAGGCTCTAACATACACGCAACACCCTGGGACATTGCTACAAATCGTAACGGTTAAACCAACAGCACGATAGCAAAATCCTACCAATGGCAGCAGAAGTACTTGGCACCTCAACATTAATTAACTTAATTAATAAATTAATTAATTAACTGTCAGGAGAACTCAAGCGCTCTCATCCAACACAAAAATCACCCAGGTAAGCCCAAGCTGTCCTGCAAGTCCATGGGCCAGTATGTTAAGAGAAACCTGTCAATAAGCAAAGAGTGAAGCAGTACACTGCACGTACAGCTGATCACCTTATCTGCACAGAAAAGAAGGTGTTGCTTTACAATAAAACCAAGAGAATTACGAAAAATTCCCATTTGTATTACCAGCAGTTCTCAAACTATTTCCTATAATGCAGACGATTTGCTGCAAGACTGCAAGTATTAATGTAAGTGTAATCGTAGGTTAGCTCTGATCCGTAAAAGGAGATACGCTTCTCTGATTTCACATTGGTTTGTCTCTTTGCCTAAATACATCGTTAAAATAATAATTAAAAGAAAAACCCTCACACAAAGCACTACAGGGTGGCCCATGTTGTACCAGTATCCAAAATGGTGTTTGTCACAGGAAGGTGCTGTCTGCGTTTTGATGTTTGATGTCACGCAAATTTCTAAGGGGGAAAAAAAAAAAAAGAAACAGAGATATACCTCAAAGCCAAAGGCATGGTTTTGATACACTGACTTATTTATGTTCCTCAATGAAAAGGACAATCTGCTGTTGTTCTTTCCTTGACTTTCTACACCTCAAATATTTGGTGCTATCTTCTGAGGGAAGTTTGGTAATCACTTTCTTCTTAACTGCTGGATGGGTACAAAACTGAGGGAGCTTGCAAACCAGATACAGAAACACCACACAGGCCTTGCACTGGACCTAAAAGTTATGATCTACTTCTGTTTCATCCAAGACATCAGTTGCTGTCTGTTGCCACAGTCACCGCTGGTTAAAGACAAACTGGAGTTACCAGATCAGCAGTACGTGTGCTATTCCGAAACCTAGAGATCACCAAGTAATTTTCTCAACATTTTTTTTCTTACCAATAGGTATATGATTCTGTCTAACAAGTGGCACTAACTCCTCTGAACCTGCTGTTGCAGAGTTGAGAAATGTTCCGTGTCCGATTCTGTCAGGAGGCAGGCCCAGGAGAATTTTGGTCTCCTCTTCTTGATTTGGAATCTAGAGAAGAAATATTTTACATTCTGTCAAGGCAGCCTAAAGAAGAAAAGACTGAGGGAGTTTGGGCTCTTTAGTTTGGAGAAGAGGAGACTGAGGGGTGACCTCATTAATGTTTACAAATATATCAAGGGGGAGTGTCACGAGGATGGAGCCAGGCTCTTCTCGGTGACAACCACTGATAGGACAAGGGGTAATGGGCTGAAACTGGAACATAAGAGGTTCCACTTAAACTCGAGAAGAAACTTCTTCTCAGTGAGGGTGACGGAGCCCTGGAACAGGCTGCCCAGAGAGGTTGTGGAGTCTCCTTCTCTGGAGACATTCAAAACCTGCCTGGATGCCTTCCTGTGTGACCTACTCTAGGTGATCCTGCTCTGGCAGGGGGATTGGACTTGATGATCTTTCGAGGTCCCTTCCAATCCCTAACATTCTATGATTCTATGATTCTAAAGCAGCACCTTACATCACTACAACAAACTTCAAGTTCTGTTTTCACAATATATCGAGAAGAAAGTGTGAGGAAGACTAAATATTGGCATTGCTGCCCTGTAAAGAAAGAAGTAGGGCATGGAAGTTACTCTCAACTTGGAATTACGAACTGAAGAAGCCATAACCCTAAACTGGTACATAAAAACAGACAGTTGCTGTTTGCAGTTCTGAAGTACTTTCAGTTGGAGCCCTCAAAGCAGTTTTGTATGCTTCAATATCAAAACTGCCCTGTCAACAAGACCTGGTTTAGACAGGGATTAAAAAAATAGCGCACGAAGAATTTAAACCACAGGAGGACAAAACCAACCAAACAAAACCAAAAATAAAAGAGAACCAGAAGACCAGCGAGACATTAGGAAATAAAATTTTCTGAGAAGCATGCAGGAAAATCCTGCAAAAGCCACCTTAATGAAACAGAAAGAAGTATAAATAGGCTTGTGACATCACATATAATGCTTAATTTCCTGAAGAAATAAAAATATTTTCAGTATTTATCAGACTCATCAGAGTTTACTCTTCAGCCACCACTTCAACAGATTGTATGGAGAAGCCCAAACAGAGCTACTCATAAAAAGGTGAAAATTTTACCACACGTGACTTCTGATAAAATACCAAGAATAAAACAGCGGGCATCTTGGAATATTATTAACTTTCAAATTCACACCTAACCCCCCAATAGATGCAGTACAGTAAGAAATAACGCAACAGCTCTGATTCCGACCGGATTGCTGAAGATTTCTACTTGTTCTCTTCTCTCTTGTCACAATGCCCCAAACCATTACTGCTGTGGCCTGAGAGGCTCAACATGCACAGAAGTTAAATTTAATTTCATCACGGTTTTATAAAATGGGAAGGGCCAAAATAAAGAAAACATTTACCTCTGAGAGATGCAATGCCAGCTTCAGACCTGCTTTCTTCGCTTCTGAGAGTGCTTCCAAATAATCTTGACCATGTCCTGCCTTGAAGACAAAAAATACGTAACCATTCTACAGCTTGTGCTACAAAACTCCCCTCTTACAGTAACTAACAAGCCCAGCAATATCAAAATACTTAATTCAAACACATGAATTATTTTACTTTTCCCATTACTTCAGTTTTGAGTTTAGCAAGTCACAGAATGTTCTGCTACGTGGGCACCTTTCAGACAAACCGGTCAAACGCCACCAGTTCAGACGACGCCCGACACCAGCAAGCCAACTGTCTGGATTTTGCTGTCCACAACTACCATCCAGAGCCATTCAACCTGACAGCTGCCCTCAAATAATTTTGCTTTCTTAATAAGCACTTGGTGCATCTCACCAAAATTTAAACTAGTGTCAACTTGCAGTGTTATTTAACTTGTCTCAACCCGGTCAGTCTGACTGGGACACTTCAGTAACGGACCTCCCAGATCAACACTACTTTTTAGTGGCTCTTTTTTCAGTATCATATGTTAATCTACTGATGCTTCGCTAAGAGTGCCTGTCCCCGACAGCAACAGGGAGCAGTAACCTGGTATGAAGATTACGAGCAATCCATTCAAACCAGTAACAAACATCAGAAAGGAACTTGTAAGAACAAAGCATGATTAGGACGGCTTGCTGTTACACGATGTTATAGGTTTACCTTCAAGAACAGGCCAAAATAAAACAAAAACTTACGGTGGGATCACCACTGAGGTCAAGTCCTACTACAACCCCATCAGTGGAAAGAAGGAACTCTTCAGCAAGTTTAACAGTCTGTTTAGCAACTGCCGGCCCTCCTCTTCTATTTATCGCTATTAACAATCTAGGATAGAAATGCACATTTTAAGTAAAATACAAGCTGCAGTATTAGGAGACCAACAAATTCGATACCAACAAAAATGGCACTTGACATTCTTTGTGGGCGAGTATAAAGAGTATTTGCATAGGAAACTGTTCAAGGAACAAAGGTACCAAAGTGCAGAGGGACACAAATGAGATAAAGACGTTAGCCTGTGCAACGCAATAATGGCAGGGAATGCCGCTCGGCTCGTCTGCTGCCTGTGCTATCGCATAAGCAACCCCTCTGAGGTGCACGCACGAAGAATAAGAATTCTTCAGCTTCCACAAATGGACCTAACAAGGGTTGCCACTGAGAGAGTAAAAAAGACAGGCAAGCAGATGCCTCCAAGCAACCCCTGACACCTTCTGAGGGTTTTCTGCTGGTGAGGACGGCCTCTCCCATACAGCAGGCTGGTTGTACAGGTCATCAAGCAAAATCTCTGCAGCGAATCTGGGCTGTGAAAAAGGAGTCTTTAATGCAATTTCCATAAAAGCCTTTGCTTTTCCTGAAAGTGTTGCACAGAATGGACAGTCTTAGAGCTGAAAAGCCTTACCCAGTTTCATTAGCTATTGGTGAAAAGGAAGATAAACCTCTGGTTTCTATAGGAATTACCTGTTGCTGTTCTGTGTAATCTAGTTTAAGCACAATATTGTTTCCTACAGCAATGGTCTGTAAACCTCTCTGCAAACCACGACCAAGAATCAGACTAGGCAAAACCTTGAAACCCAGGTACTCGATGTGCTTTATTTACCTTACATCTATATCCAAGCCTTCTTCTTTACACTGCTTTATACCCTCAAGTACAGTTTCAACATATGTCCGTTTGGTCATACCTACAAACACATGTACACATTTGGAATAAACATATTTGAATTAATTTGATTACATTGCAGACCCTGCTCTCTAGGCTCCTAAGTCTCATTTTACACCTTTGATTTTAGCCCACAGTCTTCTATTCTATTCTATTCTATATAGTGCTAATTCTGTTTATAAATACAGCTTTACTTTGAAGAATACATTTGAATTAAGCCTCCTCCTAAGCATTGAAAGAAAGAAAATAACAGTGTGAACCAAAGTAGCAATGGGGCTTCTCTTTGGTGTTTCTATTAAACCACATCTAAAAAATATTTTAAATTAAGTAAAAAGAGAAAATCTATCAGCTATCAAAGATATCAGCAGACTCAGATGTCATACTAAAGCTAATAACTCAAATTCTTGGGTAGTAGAGTTATAGCAAACATATTTTGTCCTCAGAAATCTATTATTTAGGTGACATGGTTTTAGATGGTGACATCTTTGGTTTTAAATACAAAGTACACCACTATTGAACCAACTGCTTTTGATCTCATTATTAACATATTCCTAGCTAAGGTTTACAGCACATTAGTTACAAATTACAAACCAGAACAGATTGTACCTGTGGACTTTTCTTCTCTAGGAGTGCTCCTCAATTCCAGATACTTGACACCATCATCAGCAAACTCTTTAATAACATCTTTAGTTATCTGATTAAGAGACAGCCTATTCAACATCATGAAAGTAATGCTTTTAATTAGCTACATTTTCCTTTACAACTAAAAGAAAGACCCAGGTTTTTTTTTTCTGGCATGCAACACTTGGGAATTTTCAGGTCTTCTATGTTTCCAGCACTCTCCGTGTCTGCGAATCCTGCCCCAAAGGGCAGTACTGGATTCCCTCAGATCCTCAGCAGAGCTGGGACAAAAGAGAATTCCCTGGTGGGAACAGGAACACTTCCCACCTGGTGCAGTCAGGATCCCTTTCCCAGGTACCGCACCCTCTGCGAGTTTAACAGGCTGCCTAAAAGCCCCTTGACAGGAGGGAAGAAGAGGACACTCCAACACTTTCTGCTCCCGTCTCGATCGCACAATTCTCCTTGACAGCTTTGTAATCCAGAAGTGAACAAAGGGCAATTCTAGTTCCGTAATTTTGATATATAATGACCCAAAAAAGAAACAGGAGACCACGGCAAATCAAAGTTCTGGTAACCATGGACAGCACGTTTTAAAGACGTTGTTAGTCCAAGCATCAGGGTGGCCATAAAACCCACCACACTGGAGGCTCAACGTTTTCACAAAAATTAGATGTAAAAGCTATATAAAATCCTGTCTTTCTAAATCGGTAGGTTTTACAATAGTAATTCTGACGTCTGCCTGAACGGACTACTGTTGACATTGTTACTTGGAACCCAATGACATTAATCCATCTAATTCTGACTGTGTATATTGCTTGTTTGTTTTAAGCAAACTTTCAGTTAACTTACCAGTAAAATATCTTCAGTCCTAGTGGTAATCTGATAGATGATTTGAAACATCTGAAAACACCTAAAATGAAAAATTTAAAAAATTAATTGGATAAACATTGAACAGTCAAATGAGCATTCAAAAAGAAAAAAAAAGATAATCTGCACTTTCAAAACATGTACTCACTACACTCGATTAACCAGCTCACAGTTTAAAATGCAAAGCCCATCTGAACGGCGATTTCCGATTTTAGATGCTAACAGAAATTATTATTACCACATTATCATATTAATATTGCAAAAGTTATTATTACCACAAAGCTTTTTGAAGTACAAAGGAAAACATTAAGTTTCCAAAAAAGGAAATTTACGGGTCAATTTCTTCTGTAGAGCACATGCTACAAGTGAAAATTTTCAATTCCTCAAAAAGGGAATTAATCAACACGAGATTTCCACTTACAGTTGCAAGAAAAAGTAGGCAAACCTTCTGGAGTTCCGTGGTGTTCTGCATTAATTTGTCATGAAGGGTGAGAACGGTTTTTGTGTTATTTTAGGCACATTAGATTCTCAATACTCTTGACTTGGATGACGCTTAGATCGCATTTCATGACAAATTAATGCAGAACTGTACTGTGACTAAAATTTGAAATGTATTTTGTGCAGTCAGAGTGTAAGGCCGTACATCTGTCTGAACTTAAAAAGACACTCGGGTAAATGTCCATCACACACACACACACGTCCATGTATACTCACTCATCTAAGGTTCTCTTCTTTCCTTTGTCAATCACAGTCATCCCATTCTGGATCCGAAGGTGCGGCTTCTGGGCCATAAGTTTCTTCATGGTGGCCGAACTGATGCAGCCGTTCAAATGAGCGTGAAGTTCCTAGAGAAAAAACATCCCGCAGGTGTGGGTCTGGTGGAAAGGACGGCTCCCGCACGTTGTCTGTACTACTGTTCGTGCATCCTACGTTAGTGTTTGACCCCAGGTTTGAGAATAAAATAACAGTTATCCCTGTGGTTAGCTCAGAACTGCTTCCTTGTGCTTTCGTATACACCAGTTCAACCGAGACTGTCCTGTTTGCTCCAGATTTTGAAGTTTTAGCTCACAGAAACCTGGCGAGACACCACCTCTACCCATTGAGAGCAAACGGAGTAAGTGCCCTCCTTTGTCCGAGATGGCTTTCTGCCTTTCTCCTGACAACCTGACTTTGGGGTCTAAATCTACAATCCTGGGCTGTTGCTCGTTTTGCCTTTGCTCCTTATGATGATCTCTTGGCTCCCAACATACGGAACAGTCTCCTACCTCCATCAAAATGTACTTGTGAAGCGCCTGCTTCATTACCTACCCCCTCACTCCTCTGAAATGCATCCCTTCTTGCTGGGGAAAGAAAAATTGGAGAAACATTTCTTTAAGCCTTTGACTGGAAAACATGTTGAAATTTTAACCCCTTCAAAAGGTAATCGTTTTAATTTTGCTAAGTATCGTATTTCAGGTTCCTGTTTTAAAGTATTAAGTCCACAAGAAGAAGAAAAGGGCTCAGATGTGCTGTGAAGGCAAACTCCAGCTGAACACCAGGAGCTACAGCTGACTACCACTTCTAGAAATCAAGCCAGATACGATGTTAAGTTTTTCACAGCCTTACAGCAAAACACCTCACAGAATTCAGTTAGACATCAAACGTAAACCCTGAAAAACGTCTTACTGAAGAGCAGCATGAGACTGGCGCAGCCTGACGAGGTTTCAGCTGCGCTCCGACCAGCAGCTCTGGGCTGCAGGACGTGCCGGGTTGCAGGTGCAGACCCACAACACTGATAAAAAGGCCCCAACACTCTGCACCGACACGCTCAAAGCAAGGCACACCCTTGGGGACACGGACAGACAGGAAAAAAAAAAATGTTATCTGAGACAGACTCCTGGGGCTACTGTATACAAATATCTGAGGGGTGGGGGTCAGGGGGAAGGGGACAATCTCTTCTCAGTGGTGCCCAGAAACAGAACACAGAATAATGGGTGTAAGCTAGAACATGGGAAGTTCCACCTCAACATGCGGAGAAACTTCTTGGCTGTGAGGGTGCCGGAGCCCTGGCCCAGGCTGCCCAGAGAGGGTGTGGAGTCTCCTGCTCTGCAGACTTTCAAACCTCACCTGGACGCGTTCCTGTGTGGCTGCCCTGGGTGACCCTGCTCTGGCAGGGGGTTGGACTGGGTGATCTCCAGAGGTCCCTTCCAACCCCCAGCATTCTGTGATTCTATACCCTTGGGGGAAAACAGGGCAGGAAAAGAAAATACCGCGGGCGCTCAGCCGATGGGATGAGAAGGCGAGGCGCTCAGCGGGATGAGCAGACAAACACCCGAAAGGCCCGAGGGCCGCCGCGCCCCGCACACCCTCCCGGCCGGCAGCAGCCCGGCCCGGCCCGGCCCCGCGGCCCCCGCTCACCACTTTGGGCAGCCGCCGGTAGAAGCGCAGCTCCCGCTCCCGCTGCCCCTCGGCCGCCATGACGCCGCCTCTGCCGGCGCGGATCGCGGCACGGCCGCACCGCCCCGGCCCCGCCCGCAGCCCGCCCCCGGCCCCGCCCGCCTTCGGCCCCGCCACAGCCCCGGCTCAGCGGCCCGACCGCGGTCCGACGGCCCCTTGGGGCAGCCGTGGGCTGGCGGCAGCGGCCGTGGCCGAGCCCGCCGTGTCTGAGGGCCCGGGCTGCGCTCCGGCCCTTCGCTTTGCCTCGGCGAGGCCGGAGGCCGGGCCGCGCCAGACCCGTGAGTGTGCCCTGCACCAAACCCCCACCGCCACGGACAACCCCAACGCCTATTCCCGTTACGTCATGTTTAGCTTTTAGTGATACTGCTGCCTAATTCTAAAAAAAACCCCAATTTTAAGTCAACAAGTCACGAAGTGAGCATTAGCTCCTCGCTACGTCCCAAAAGAGAGGTGAGCGCACCGCGGAACACGGTGACCCACACACCACTGGAGTAACACAAACGCATTATTCTCCCACAAATACAAAAAAAATAAAATTACTGACATATTTAGGGAAGTTAGCTTTAAGGTTAAATCCCAGTGTACAGATATGAAGTAAACAACTCAATATTCACGTTAGGTCACATCTCTCGGCGATCACTCGAGTCCAAAAGCAGTGCGGAACCTGGACAGCTGTTCAACAGTTTTTTTCATGGAAAAGAGCACGTCCACAGCAGAAAGAAAATTAACTTCACCACACTCAGCGACCCACTCTTTTATTTCACCTTAGTTAAAGGCAAGCTAAGTACAGATACTGTACATTAAAACGTATGCACATGGAAAGAACAGTTGTTCTTCATTCGACCTTAAAGGCTCCAAGCTCTACATTCTTTTTTTAGAGCCCATTCCGAGCGATTACTCCGAAACACACATTTAAATATACAGAGAACCATCCGCAGGTCCCACATAGCCAACACCGATGAGCAGCACATCAATCAGCGTCCATATTCCAAGGCCACCAAAGCTGAAGAGTTTTCCCAGACCTTCCCGCCACTGCCCCAGGTAGAAACGATCGGCACCAAATCCACCCAGGGTGATGCTGGAAGAATAAAAACATGACCCATTATTACGATTTTTAGAGGAACTCGGTCTGGGTATCCACACACACTTCTTTCTGACACAACTACAAGTCAAGGAGTTTCGCTCTACATCACCCAAGAAACTACATGCGATTTGGTGCAAAAAGAGCTGACAGTTGTTAAATGTGAAAACTTGTGATGAATAGCACTGTTCCTTAGCTAATTAATATTCTCCAGAGCCTTGGCAGGTTTTCATTCACGACAAACAATAAAAAACAAGCCTCTCAAATTTATAAATGAGTCTCAACTTTTCTAAGCTAGCAGAAGCTAAAAAAACACAGACACAAAAAACCCCCAAGCTACAGGAACAGACCCAAACGCTCCATTCAGCCCCACACAGTGGTCAGGCAACACCAGGAAGTTTTCTCCAGCAGAGAGAACAACTCTTGCTATGAAGGAAAGCGTTAGATCGCTTTCTTTCATCTCTGGCTCCAGGAATAGAGTCTCACTATCTAATTTAGCATAGCAATCACTTTGAAACATTAAAATTTAATGAAAATGTCTTACCACCAAAAGAACTTGAGTGACTTTCAAACTGCTATCATGGTGCTTAACATCCCAAAAATAACCTAGATTCTTTCAATATTGCTCTTCCCAATAATGTAAAATGCAAGAAACTTCACCTGAAGGCACTTCTAGCTGTTACAGTTGGTAAGGAAGCCATACCAAATGCACACCAGCAGTGACACCTACCACAGCTGCATTCATTTCAGGTGTCAAGAAGCAATTTCAACAATTTTCAGCCCTACTTGTTTAAACATGCAAAAAAAAAACCATGCCAAAAAAAACCTGGGATGAATCTGTGGGGTTTTTTGAGCATTTGTAGCTCACACAGAATAAAAGCCAACGTGTCCTCCCTACTCAGAAAATGGATCACTCTGTGAAGCCTAGGAATCACTCACATTTACTCTGAAGAAAGAACACCCGAAGCAGGAACAGCATAAATGTTTTCCCTCAAGCTCTATTTACTGCCGACAGCTCGTGTTGTTGCATACAAAATTTTCAGGCACTTTGTGCCTCCAGGTCCTACGCTAGACTATATGAAACATCGGTTATTCAGTACACCACTAAAAAATAATGAGCAGAAAACCACACAGACTGAAGATTTTGTAGATCATTAATCTGTTTCCAGTAATATCACCTATTTCAGCTCGACGTGATCGAATAGTTCTTGGGTACCTGAGCGCCAGGGCAGTAGACCACTTATAACCTCCAGTCCAGTTGCAATAGAGCATCTTGGGAAAGATACGATTACCTAAACATTAGAAAACATTCAAACCTTAATGTAACATCCAAAGGTCACTTAATTAGTATGAAAAGTACAAGCAAGAAGATACTGAGTTTCCCTAACAAAAGTCTCCGAGGGTTGAGACTCGAACACTGTGAATACAAAAGCTCGCGTCTACTCTGCAGCCCTCTGTTCCACCAGTCTTTGTCCCACACCAGAAAACATACCAGGTCACTGAACAAAGAGGGAGGAAATTAAACCGGTTGGGAGAAAGGAGCAAGGTGGGGTTTTTTAATTTTCCTATCGAGATGTTTGACATTGATTCTATTAGTTGTGTTCCAATTAGTGTAATTCCCAGAAGCTGACAAAAATAGAACTATCTTCTCTCATGCAAAGGTATACAACAGTATCAAAAGTCAATGTTTACAGTCACTATCACGCTTAACACTTAAAATATAGCTATTAAAAAAGCTCAATAACCAAGATCCAAGCTGTTTCTGCAATGGATGTAAACAATCATTGTATCTACCCATTACAAAAAAATGTAAGAAATTCTTCAGGGGAAAAAAAGTAAAAGCTTCTTTACAGAATGTGTTTTAGCCCACCTTACCTAGACAGTGGATATGATCCCGTACCGTGCAAGTGGCATTGTACCGCTGCCGCGGACATGAAACTGTCATGCAGTTTGTAGAATTGGTGCATACATAGTCAGTTGTTGGAAGCTGCCAGCAAAACTGGCACGTCATGTTAACTGTAAAGTTCTCCTGCTCATGGTTACTCTCATCCTACAAAAGACAGCATTATCACTTCATGAGTAATAAATCACATTTCACTGCGCTACAGCGTGCAGTATCAAATGGCAGTTCATGGGTAGATGTTTGGTCAAATTAACAATTACTCTCTTTGCTACCTCTGCGTAGCCAAGTAAAAGTGGAAAATGAACACCAGAAACCCAGTCAAGAGTTATTAAAGCACGGTGCTTCCTCCAATCCAAGGCCACTGCCCAAAAGGAGGACTCCGATAAATCTCATCTGTAAGATCAGTGTGCAACTCTGACATACATTTAGCCTCCCCGCTCTCAAAATGGTTCAGTTTTGATTGGCCAACAAACAGATTTAACTCGGCTGTACAGCTGTGTGACAAAAAGATCCAATGCAAGAAAGGTGAAACAGAGAAGGGCACGTCTGACTCTGCAGCAACAGCCTGCAGTCGAATTGATTAAACCTATTGCAGATCTGCAAACCTGCCTAGTAAGAACCTGGAAATCAATTTTTTAATATTTTATGACAAGATGCCACAGCGTAATTAAATGACTGAAATTTGGGTTTACAGGTAACAAGTTACTTACAACACAATGAACATGCGGCTTGACTTGGCAATCAAAAGTGGCCGGCTTCCCATATATGCAGGAATAGTTTGTGTTACAGGTCATACAGTCTGGTGGCAATCTACTGCAGAGCCCGTTGCTAGGACATTTAGTCACGTAAGATGGAATTTCTGTACTTTCTGAAAGGTGAAATACGTGAATAAAATTAAGAAAGCACACGAAAAAAGCTATATAATCTAAAGTGCGTATATATATACACACACATGTATTTTTATACATATATACACATACGCACATGCACTGACACTGCACAAAGGGCTTTCTTTATTACACAGCCAACAGCATGACAGGTTTGTGTCACGAGAACAACCGTGTCAGCCAAGCAAGGTCCACACCACGACCAGGCACCCTGCAAGGATCTCACCGAAGTTCAGTACAGGACAACACAGCAGCACAGTTAAGAACATCACCAGAACAGAGCTTAGCGTGGATTAGCGCCGCCTCAGCCAGCATTTCTCAGCGGAAGTAACCAGTTTAGGAAACGAAGCAGGGTGACACATGTAACCTACTTTTAGTTCAGGTCTAATTAAGGTTACAGCCATTTGCTGGTTTTATGCCTTCAGAATCATCGCTTAAATCACCATCAATAAGAGTGTTTCAGGCAATCCTGATGCCCCCCTTAGTGAGCTACAACACCTCTATTTATGTTCGACAGGGAACACTAACAAGTTCTTGCAGAATGCTGGAGTCTTTCATGGACTTCCACCATCCCAAGAGCGTATGAACCACAAGAACCACAACGGCAGTCTGTCTGCTCATTTCTAGTTGTAAGATCTTATATGAACCAATTTTCTAACTATAAAATCCAAACGAATTGTCATTGAAGAGCAATTCATAATGTGTTATACTGTAATGTGTGTGAAGGTACGTACAGGTTTCTAAGACATAATTCAAGGACTTTACTATTAAACTTAAGATACTAAGGAAAAAGGCCCATAGGAGAAAAACAGTGAGACAACATAACACTGTACCTGCTGCTTTAAAATAAGGAGTATTCGTACTCGTTGAAGTTAGGCTTTTTGCTAGTGTAGACTGTGGCTGTGAGTGCTTCGTGGTCATCAAAGATCCAGCTACAAGAAAACAAAAAACGGAGAAAGCAATAATTCTAGAATAAAATTCACCTGCAGAAACAGTTTGATCCCAGCACGCTGAGACGAAATTACAAGTGTAGTAAGAATAAAGAAGGAAAATAAATAGATCAATCAATCTCTCGTCCTGCTCGGGCACCCCGGCCGGGTCTGTGCGGGCGCCTCTGCGCGGGTCCCACGGCCGCCAGGCCCCGGGGCCCTGTGCCGGGCGGACGGACGGGCGGACGGACAGACAGACGCCGCGGTGCAGGCCCGTTACCCCGCGGGTCACGCCCAATTCTCGGCGAGGAGCACCCGCAAACCCCTCAGCCGGGAGCGGGGCCCGGTCCCTCAGCGCCAGGCGCGGCCCTGCCACCGCACCGGTAGGGAGGCGCCGCCGCGTCCCCAACGAGCCGAGGTCGCGGTCACCTTCCTCCGGCGCCGCCCGGCCCCCGGCCCCCGCCCCGGGGAGCGCCCGAAGGCCCCGGAGAGAACAGCACCCACCCGCAGCCAAGCGCCGCCGGGCCGGGCCGGGCCGGGCCCGTGGGGCAGCCCCAGCCCGCTGCGGACGGGCGGGCGGGCAGCGGCTCCCTCCTTCCCGGCTCCCTCCTTCCACTCTCCCCCTTAACCCGCCCCACCGGCCCCGTCTCGGCGCCGGGGAGCCCGGCCCGGGCGGCGGCGCTCACCGCGGCCGGAGAGGATGTGGAGCTGCCACAGGAACAGCGCGAGCCGGCAGATCCCGCGCACACCCGCCGCCGCCGCCATCTTGCTGCGGGGGGTGGGGCGGCGCCGGCGCGGGGCAGCCCTCAGCGGCGCGCGGGGCGGGGCAGGTGCAGGGGCGCGCGCGGAGCGAGAGAGGCGCGCGAAGGGGATGGACCGACCGAGAAGGCGCGCGCGAGGGCGGACGGGGGTGGGGGGCCGGGGGGAACACACGCGGCCCGAGGGACCGGCGGCCCCGCGAGCCTCAATTCCGCCGCCTCCCTGTATCATAAAAACTGTATTTTCTATGTCACTGCTAATAAATATCCACCCCCATCGCCCTCTTCCTTCTCACCCCAATCCCGTGAAGCGGAACTGAGCGCTCTCGCAGCGCTTGTCCCTTCAGGATTTTTTTTTTTTAAATGGTGGATAATCGGTGAAAAGAGATACGCAAACCCAAACCAGCGAGCACAGCTCTGCACAGGGGCCAAGCACAAGTTAAACACTGCCTCTGCATTTGTGTAACACGCACTAAAACAGCATTTGCTGCTTCATTTCGCTGATACGTCACAACTGCGGTTGTATGGCTTAGATAACTGAGTGGCATTTGATGCTATCTAAGCCTCGTGATTTAAAAAGAGCGTGCAAAAGTGAAAAAAAACCACTCTCAAAAAAAATCTGACTCAATTGCTAGCAACAGTACCTTTAAATTCACTTACAAGCATCAATAAGTCCGATGAATACGTCCAATTTAAGTTCCAACCATGTGGTGTTTGAAAAGGAAAATCATAATCCGGCCCTTTCCCACACTCCCAGTATCCCAAGCAAATACAGCAATACCAACTTTTCTCAAAGGTAGGTTTGTTTTAGAAAAAAAAGCCAAATCAACAAAACAGGTTAAAAAAATGAAACACTTTCCACACACAGATCTGTGAATAATTTAATTTCATTCCCGGCCATCACCATTACAGCAACCCGTGACCACGACTCAATCAGTGCCTTGTTTCACTGGGACTTCCAACACACCCCCTTGTATTTGCAGCCCATGAACCTAAGTTGAGAAAGCATCAAGCCATTCCTCTCCCCAGCCTGCCCAAAATTATACAGGAAAGAAAGTAACCCAAACCGCTCCTGAAGCAGCTGCCAACTGCCGGGTTCCAGGCGCGCGCCGGGCCGGAGGCGGCTCAGTGACCGCCTGTGCCTCCGCAGCCCCCGTACATTCCACAGCAAAACCAACACATTTAGCAGGGGCATAGGACTTGCTAACCAAGCACTCTGAGACTCACACAGACCGGAATCTCAATTGTCCAAGGAGCTGGCAGCCACGTCTGCCTCTCATGCTATTCCTGGAGTACCAACGATGCTATGTCTGCTTATTTTGTGTATCCATGAACTGAAAATTCTCTTGAAGAAGCATTACTGCTGTACAGGAGGAAAGAAACAGCATTTCACATGGGCAGCTAATATTTTTTTTTCCTAACGGTGACATTAAAATTCTTCTTCTGCATTTGGAAGATGTGAACTCTTAAATCTCTTGAGCTTTTCAATAGCAGAAGACACGGAAATCTCTCCATGAACTTTGTTGTCTCTTGTCCGCACGTTGACAGCATTATTTGCTTTCTCCTTTTCCCCAACCACTGCAACATATATCACAAACAATGTTAAACTGTCTACCTACAGCACAAAATGACAGTCTATAAAACTCCACGGCCAGTATTAAAACCTAACATTCAGAAACGTAAGATGATGTAATTACCTAAGATAAAGTTATACTGGGCCAGCTGCGCATTTCGAATTTTCTTGTTCAAAGTGCAACTTTGGTCTAGATCCACGTCTGACATAAAGCCCGCTTCAAAAAATTCGCTACAAACCTAAGAAAACAAAACAAAAGCACACCCACTCAGTATTGCAGCATATATTCTACGACATAAATTGTATGTGCTGTCCTCCTGGATTTCTGCCAAGAACTGATTCACGTATGGGCATAATTTTGCTCTTGTGAACAGTTGTAAGGAAGTCAACAAAGCGATGCAAGGAAAACCGCACACGCACTCAGAGCTTCGCTCCAGTTTGAAGACAATACAAGGTAACACCCGGATCAAGTATTTGCTGATCTCTGCAGACAGCTACACTGCTGAATGTCAAAAATGTTTCCTCAGTCTGAGAAAGGAGAAAGAGGAGAAGGAACAAAACCACTTACACTTGCATTCAAAGAGAAGCAGGGGAGAGGGGTAAAACCAACCGTAGTCAAATGTAACGTAGCCCAGAGCACGTGTGCTGGGAGAAACCCGCTCTGCTCCCTACTTCAAAGCAGGTAACTCTGTACTGAAGCATCAGTACATGACATTTGTCACCTGGAATGTTTTTCCCTTTTTAATAATTACTGAGGCATATACATCATAACAGAAGCCACAACACCAGAAGTCTCCTATCCCTTTCTCAGGCTCAGACAAATTGTGGACTATATGGAAAAATGTACCTCTCCAAAATCATTAAAGCATTTGTTCTTTGTTCTAGGACAAGTACTTCATCTGGGGAGGAATAACACCAGGCACTAGCACAGATTAGGGCACGTCCTGCTGGAAAGCAGCCCCATGGAGAAAGCCCTTGGAGTCCCAGTGGGCAGTGAGTTGTCCCTGGGACAGCAACGTGCCCTTGTGGCCAAGAGGCCAGTGGGATCCTGGGGGGCATCAAGAAAAGTGTGTCCAGCAGGGCTAGGGAGGTTCTCCTGCCCCTCTGCTCTGGCCTGGGGAGACCACCCCTGGAATCCTGTGTCCAGTTCCGGCTCCCCAGTTCCAGAGAGACAGGGACCTACTGGAGAGAGTCCAAGGGAGAGCTACGAGGGTGATCAAGGGACTTGAACATCTCTGCTGTGAAGAGAGACTGAGAGAGCTGGGGCTGTTCAGCCTTGAAAGGAGACGGCTGAGAGGGGACCTTATTAACGTACAGAAATACCTGAGGGGTGGGGGTCAAGGGGAAGGGGACAATCTCTTCTCAGTGGTGCCCAGCAATAGGACACGGAATAATGGGTTTAAGCTAGAACATGGGAAGTTCCGCCTCAACATGAGGAGAAACTTCTTGGCTGTGAGGGTGCTGGAGCCCTGGCCCAGGCTGCCCAGAGAGGGTGTGGAGTCTCCTGCTCTGGAGACTTTCAAACCCCGCCTGGACGCGTTCCTGTGTGGCTGCCCTGGGTGACCCTGCTCTGGCAGGGGGTTGGACTGGGTGATCTCCAGAGGTCCCTTCCAAGCCCAACATTCAGTGATTCTATGATTGTCTCACCTGACGGGCATACTCTTCAGAAGTAGGTCCCACAGGCACAACCATGACCTGCCGTGGTGAGAGCCAGAACGGCCTGGCAAGCAGGACAAAAATAAGTGTGAAATAAATGTGCATTTTACATTTGCATTCACATCCATGCAGTCATGCTCCCCAGTAACAACTTGTTTAATCTATAAAAATGTTTCTATTGGCCAAGGATGTTGGATAATATGTTATCTTTCTCTCCTCAAGTTCACATAAAAGAGCAAACTGATTCCAGTAAAATGCCATATGCAGAGCTTTGATGTTCTACTTCCTAGCTGATTCCAATTTTAAACAGAATATTTTTATCACAAAATTTCCACTTTTATTTCTAACTTGATAGTGTAAGGTGGACAGTGAGACACATGTGTGGCTGCAAGAATTAACTCTTCATACTTTAAATACATTAATGAAGAAAAATCTTCAGAGCTTATTCAAGACAAACAACATATCTTACAAGTTAAAAGAAATATTCTACACAATAGGAATACTATGTAAAACAATTACTTGTAGAGACACAAACGTCTAACATCTTCCCAGTACAAAAGCATGATTTTTAAGAAAAAAGGAACAAGAGTAACACAGAACATACACATTCAACTACAGTTCTTATTTCTACTTCATTGTATAATTTTTCCTGCAATCTCATTTCTAATAATAAACTACCAATAAAAGGTTATCATACAACTGAGACCGTAAAATTAGACCTCTTTTCTCGTAATCTTGCCTACTGTGGAGGATCTATGTTTTCTACGTTGTTAAACATTTCTTAGAACTGCACTTGTGCCACGTACCATTTTCCTCCATAATTTTCTGCTAGAATAGCTATCATTCTCTCCACAGATCCCAGAATAGCTCTGTGAATAATCACTGGCCTTTTCTTATCATCGCCGTCCTTACTGAAAAAGAGTAAGTTTTTTTTAAAAAAAAAACCAACAAATTTTCAGCTCACACAAAGACAATTCTACTAATATTTCTGATGCTACCTTTCATGGAAAGACAAAATTTTGTTACTTATACATAGGCAAGATGTACTGTTTTTATTAAAACTCTACTTGAAAGTCACCTGAGTTTTTAAAGTTCAGTTTATTATTGAATATTCAGTGAATATTCAGTTTATTACTGAATAATCAGTGACTTACAATAAGTGTGCTTGTAGCCAGTGGCAGAGGCACAACTCCCTGAGTTTGAAAAGACACTCAACTGACTCAGCTCCACTTCTGTGCATTTTAATACTTCATGTTCTTCTTAATGTTCTTTAATACTTCATGTTCTTCCTTTAATACTTCATGTTTTAATACTTCATGTTCTGTGCATTTTAATACTTCATGCTCTTTCTTTTCCGCTATGTCTTGCTTTTAGTTTGTTGCACAGGATCTTACCTGCCCTTACTGTTAATTTCTTTCCTTAAATTACAAGCCTGTGATTTAAAAAAAGCCAGCTGCTGTTCGTAACAGCATTACCACCTCCCAAAGAGCTACGACATCTACTACAGAACATGCAGCAGGGTGAAAAAAAGAACTAATCAAGCTCTTAATATGCAAAAACAAGAACAGCAAGAAAAACAACCCAGAAAATACGAGTTCAAGTCAACATGGTTATAAGATTGACTCAGTGGATAAATATCCTTCTTCCTAACTGGAAGTCAAAGTGAGATTTTCATTAAAAACTGTTCGCGTTTGGCTTATGTTCAAAGTTAGCTAACTTCATCTGATCAGACTGAGGTACTTCTGACAAACATCCTGGCTCCTTAAGCCACATTTGAATTTGCATGACAGGTCTCCAGGAGACGCAGTGACTGAGCTAAAAGTGAAAACTAACTCAAGAGTTTTCTTTAGCAGTACATATGATCAGTTGTCTTTAAAACCGGCAGACAGGACAGATGATGAAATTTTCCTGTGATTTGTAGTGTTAACAAGTAAAGTGAGTTATTATTACATCGAGGAAATACCTTCAGGTTCACGGCTCAACCCTCTACTCACCAGGGATGTTTCCTGTCCTAACCAGGCTACTAACACACCAGCTAATCGCTAAGTGAGCAGCACAGCATTAATACATCTCAGTTTAATGGGAATTACAGATAATGAGAGTAACCTTTTTTTTTAAAAAAAAGTATTTAAGAGAGGAAGATATTTAGCTTAACCACTCACCCAACATAAGTAAGGTTAAATCGAATGGGTAGTTGGAAGTCCAGCTGGATAGTTGCACACTGATGGTACCTGCCAATGGCATCTTTGATTTTAATATCAATCTGTGAAGCAAAATAACAGTTACTAAATATACTTTGCCTGCATTGTGTCTTTATTCTGTCCATCCCAAAGTAGTATTAAAATGCTGATTCACTAACCTTAGGACCATAAAATGCTCCATCTCCTGGATTTAAACTCCATTGCTCTCCAAAGTCATTCAAGCTGTTCTGAAGTTGCTAATAATAAAAGAGAGGATCGTTACAAAAGGCATAGCAGGGCATTTCATCGCTCTAAGTCAGAGCATTTGCCTTTGAAACACAAAGGAAGTCAAAGGCAACATGACTGCTATTGTTCAAGTATTTAGTCATTTATTATAAATAACCTTGAAGGGCAGTTCCTGGTACAAATGTTGTGATTAATTGGTAAAAAAGGATTAATAAAAATCGAATCAGTTCAATATAAGATGCTAGGTAAGAATCAGAAAGTTCTAATTTTATACCGAAATTTCACATTTAATGTGATTTTTTTCCAACAAGCATTTCTACTAAGGTCATTTAGCCATTAGGGTTAAGAAATTCCGCTATTCAACACAAAAGAACTTGGTTAAATAATCACCTCTGCAAATACCAATATTAAGAGGCTAGTTTGTTTGTTTGCTTTTATACAAATTACCTTTTCTGCATGATCCCAGATTTCTAACTCTCCTAGATAATTTTCTGGTCTTGTAGAAAGATGTAATTGAAAGGTAAAACCAAAGACAGCATACACTGACTTCAAGAAATCAAGACAGCCCTTAATTTCTTCTTCAATCTTAAACACAAACAAAATATATTGGTTACAATTTATTTAAACACAAATGTAATTGGATTTACTGAATTCTTCACAACCCGAACGTAAGAGCTCACTGAGTGAAAAATAAATACTGAAAAAAAATTTGCATCCTACAACCCCAAATCTACATAACGGCTGTAGAGCGAACCGAGGTGTTATGACTTCAAAGCATAGTAAGAAAAATAATGTTCTTGTTAAGCCTCAGCTTCTGGAGCCAAATTGCATGAGCCAGACTTGACAAGAGTACACCGATTTATTTGCATAGCTTCACTAAAACCCAGGGCATTACTGACAAAATGATTTATTCAGCATTACTATGGAAAACAAAATGTGGTCAACAGCTTTTTTTCTTGGCAGGGCAAGATGGGAGATGCAAAAGATTCTACCTTTTGGGATTTAGTTGCCCAATGTATCCTTCTAAAGGGAAAAATACTACACAGAAAATATTATATAATTCACAATAAATACCATCCCTCAAATAACACTGTTTTCCTCTTTTGCTATAAGCATTTTTTCATTTCAGCGAGAAAAATAAGTAACACAAATTACAGCACTGCTATGTGAGAAACCTGTAACAAAGGAGCTAAGTTCAACGGGCTTCTGACTCCAGCAATGTGGCAGAAGGTTAAGGAATAAGGAACCCCAGACAACTAAGAAGGAAGCACCTAAACCTACCACAAAAACCCCACCAAAAGCAGCATGATGCTACAAAGCAGCACAACAGAAGTTGAAATAATTTGGAGACCTTTTTCTTGGTTTGCACTGGGAGGCAAAGAGGTTCTTGGGTTTTTTTCTGGTACAGGGAGGGTTGGTGGCTTTTTACGTTGGATTTTTTTACCTGTTCTATCATGCAGAAAATGTGAGCATCATCTTGTTGGAAGCGCCTGACACGAGTCAAGCCACTTAAAGTCCCAGAGAGTTCATTTCGGTGAAGAACTCCAAAATCTGCGAGTCTAAGAGGCATTTCCCTCCAGGACCGTGGACGATGGGCAAACATCAAGCTAGAAGGAACATGAAAGAACCTTCTTTTGATCCTTCTTACAGGAGATTTAAGAGAATACAGGGACTAAACCAAGATCAGTAGAGACAGCAACCACATTTCTAAGTATTTATTCATTCAGGCTGTCTGCATCCTAAAAGGCAGGCAAACAGAACAAGTGCAGGACTTGGAACGTATTGCTAAAAGCTATTGCTAAAAGAAAAACCTAGGAAAACACTAATTGCTCAGCAAACTCTTGTAAACATACACGATAACATGTGTTGATACTCCATTTATTTCCCCTCAGCCCCACAAAGAATAAATACAGTAAAATAATAAGCTCTTCAGCTGAGAGTACAGACCAATGTCCTGGACAATTCATCGGTTTAAGTGCAAAAGTCTCCTTCTCAATCTCAAAAGAGAACATATTTTCACTGTAGTGCTGCCAATGTCCTGAAGCTTCCCAGAGTTTACTGTTGAAGATGTTAGGAGATACAACTTCAGTGAAATTACGTCTGCGATACTCCTCCTATAAAAAAAATTCAACATTTACAAGCTGATAGACCTTTTGACAAGCAAAAGCCTAATTCTTTTTAGCTGTCATTCTAGACAATTTTCTGGGAGCCTGAAGGGTTGCTGCACACGTAGGTTTTGCATAACTGGAAAAAGCACTGGTCAATACTTTACTCTGTCCTATTTTCAGAAAGGTGAGATATGTATAATCATAGTGAAAACCTAGTGTATGTTTACATATTTCTTTCTCTGGATAGCCGAGTGCTACGAATGGCCTATCACTTTCAGATAACAAGTTTGTTATTCAGGAGTTACATTAGCATATACTCACTCGTATGAAATCCACGAGAGTGTTATAAAGAAAGGCACCTCTGGGGAGGAAAAAGCAGCTTCCAGGACTTAAATCATGAAAGAAGAAGAGCTCTTGCTCCTAGGTAAATTGCAAACAGAATGCTGTAATGTCACTTCGGATGGAACTGCAGAACACGACTGTTTCACACATGTGGAGACTCTTCACAAAAATGAAATACGACAGCAACAAGATGATTTTCAAAAGTCCACAAGTTCTCAGCAACAGTAGTTAATTTGTCTGTAGTTCTTACTCCTACAGATCTGTATTAATGCTGAAAGTCCACTTGACTGGGACTACATAAATCCTGAAGCCTTAACCAATCTTACCTTTAGTAGCCAAAGTAGTTAACCATATACCCACGACTGGCTGAAGCCTGTAAGCAACCAGTCATTCTTTATCAGACTTCTGCCTCAAAACCAGCAGCTCAGCAGCATGGCTTTGACATCTCTGTAGAACCTTAACCTCTTCAATGTCATAGATATTAGACACGTGGACACTAGGTAGGCTGTTTGATTAATACTAGATAAACTGTTTCTGAAAACACACAGAAGTAACCATCAACAAGAAGTTCACCAAACTGGTTCCCATTCAAATTGTCAAATGCTCCCCCCAACCCACCCAATAAACACAGAGCAAAAAACTCCAATCAACCAACAACGAAAGAGAATGAGTTCTATTATGGAACCATAAAAGAGAAGTAGACCGTGAAATAGTGAAAACTTGTACCTTTCCAATTTTCCTATGGTCCCGGTTTCTGGCTTCTTCTTGGAATTTTTCCCATTCCTTCATCATTTTGTTATCAGGAAAGGATATTCCATATATTCTCTGCAGAGTTTCCATGTCAGATTTTCCTTCCCAATATGTAGATGAATTCTGATGCACAACACCCATACTTTAGGACAATATTTAGAATCTCAGGGACAGGAGGGATAAACACTAATGCATTCAATGTTATGATTTTTTTTCCTTGGGAAAAGAATTACAGCGTTTGCTTACAATACAAAGACACTTGCACTGCCTTTTAGTCAACACACTAATGCAGAAGACAAACGAAAGCAACTGGTCAAGTCTTTTATTCTACTCAGTAGACTTTTATTCTACTCAGGAATCTCGTTTTACCTTGCATCACGGCATGTTTTATTATCTCACATTACATCTTTGGAAACATCAGCACTTATGTTCGAAACATAACGCAGTAGGGAAACACGAAAGACAGAATGGAACCAACTCACTCTCACAATTAAATCCTACCCGTTTTGACAACCTAACACTTCATCTCTGCAACTCCAGAGTTCAACAAACTTCAGTTAAGAAGCCAGCAAAAGCAACTATGAAGAATGTTCCAATGAGGTCAGTCTAACAAGGTTACCAAAATTCACATCTTCAAGTAACTTAAACTACAGCATGAGCAGAGGCGTCTGCAAACATTGTCTCTGGCTTCTCATTTTTAACCAGCAGCACGTGCAGCTCTGCCAAGGTCCACTTTACCTCCCACACCTGAAAGATACCACCTTGCAAGGTCAAAATACTATTTTCTGACCTAAATGATGAGTAACTTGGATGTTCATGTCCCACAGAACAGAGTGCACGCACACATCCCCTGCACACAGATGCGACAGCACGTGCAGACTCAAATTAGGACATTTATTCTACATCAGGACGTTTATTCTGGCGACGCTAGCCCACTACTGCCACATCAGTGGGATAATTGCTTCCACAGCTAATCTAGTCGCTGCCAGCCTGAGTTTTTTTGCAGTGCTTTTCACTATAGTCTAAGCATGCACGCTATGCTACTGCACTAATATCCTGATAAAAAAAAAGATGTTAACTTTCACTGACATACTGCTGTGATGGTCAAGAATCACTAAATTTTGGAAGCAGATGAATTATGGAAGTCTGTAATTCTACTTGTACAGTGGGAGCTGGGGGAGAAACTAAGGACTATTTTCAGAATGAGCGAAGAAAACATAATCACTTCAGAAGAAACACCAACTGACCCACAGTTTAGTTAAGTTTTAATGTACAGTTAATTTAAACTTACCTTAAATATTTTAAGCGCCTTAATTTTTCCAGTGTGTCTCACATGGGGACCCCTGCAGAGATCAATCAGCGGACCACATCTACATACCAAAAGAAAAGAAAAAGGTTTATTTCAAAACATTCTGACATTTTTAAATGCAGTCACTAAGGGCATAAAAGTTAATGCCTGGCATGTTCAAACCCACTAACAGGTACACATGTGCAACACTCCGCAAATTCAGGGCATCTTAAATTTAATTGTGCCTTCTACCTGAAACAGAATATTCACTCAGTAAATACTCTGAGGACACGATCTGTTATCAAGAGCATCGTAAACACACTCAGCAATTCACACAGTTCCGTACGTAAACTCTGTTGGTCACGAAATTTCAAACTGTGTCTATCAAACAGAAAAAAAACGGTTTTGCCATTTTCCAACTAACTTGCTTTATCCCGGGCAATTGAACGATCGGGTTCCTCAGCCCAGGGTGAGCTGAACCAGCTTTACCCATTACCTAGTCATTCAACGTCATGGGTGATAATTTATCTTAATCTGTTTATTGAAACCAGAGGGAATGAAGTGGATTTGCTATTTGTCCACAAGCCTAATCTGTCCCAGCAGAGAGAGAAGATTTTACATTAGTAGCAATATTAACTGCAAACTTCAGTTCCAATCACAGATTTATTCAGAAGTTATAAATGAAAAAAACATTCTCCTCTCGGTTTAAATGAAATATACCTAACTACAGAAATATTTCCTAATACCTTTTAACTTAGTTTTCTTTACCTGTATATCGTGGTAGTTGCTGTGTTTACCTTCTCATTAAGGATACGACACTTGAACTTGTTATACTGTGTGGGGAAACACGAAAAGTCCAAAACGTCATTAAAATGGCTAATAAAATTCTATCTTAAAATTACGTATCAATAGTGCAAGTGCATCACTAAAAGACAACTAAAAAAAAAAAATCTCACGATCACATATAGGTACGCAAAAGTTCAACATCCTTTCATAAGCGATATAAAACAAAAAAGGGAAAAAGAGAAAAATATCTTAATTTCCCTGAGCGTGTGTTAGGCACAGTGACCTGACCGAAGCACTTTTGGAAGGCAACTAAAACACAGCGTAGCAAGACTGTGAATGTTTCAAGTATAAAAGAGAACTAGAGCACACAGTCTTTTTTGACTTGTCTCTACGAGTAAGCCACAACAGACATACGCCTTCTGCGTACTAATTTCTTTGTCATCTCACTGAGCTCAAGGTGTTTTAGTGTAATAAGAAACTGAATTTATTATTGCTTGAAAATATCCTGAACACTTGATACGGATACAGAGAGCGAGGAAAAAGGTGCTATTCCTTTTCTTTGTCTTACTAGACAGGTACTATTCTGAAGAGTGTCAGTCACATGCAGTATTTTATGAAAGACATATTTTAAAATACCATTGTACCAGAATCACAGGTACTCTAAAAAATTTACCTTAAACATGTCTAACAGGATCTCCTTTTTGACTTCCAGTCTTTCAAAAGCCTGCTTCTCTTTTATGATATTTTTACAACGGTTCTCTAGTAGTGGGAATTCATTACTAGATACACCTCTAAATAAAAAGACACACACAAAAGAAATATAAATTAATTATTTTGACATTCCCATTTTTAAGTGACAACTTTCTACTGATCTAATTAGAAAAAACCATGCAATGCCGTGGTGTGCTTTGTCATGATATTTTCCTAGCTTCTTACAGTCGGCTGTACTTTTAGACACTGAACTCAGAAATACAAACAGTGTCACCCTGAACAAACCCCCTGCAACCACTCCTAGAACAGTCTTTGACACGTTTAGATGTCTGGAAGATCTGTAGCTCAAAGTACATATGATTTAAGGAGGAAAAAAAAAAAAGGCTCAAGCTGCAAGAGGTAGTTAATCAGCTGATGCAGCTTCGGTGTTCTCCCTGACTACAGGAAGATAAACAAGGGAAAACAAAATTGTAAAGCTGTGCACAAGGATTAGAAAAGTAGTAAACACTTCTGTGAGTTACATGCATACGTGCCATTTCTACAAGCAACTATGGTGCTTTGAGTCCAAACTCCCATCATTCCTCAAAGAAATTGTCTCCTACATCTCCCAGGAACTTCAGCAAATTTGACCCAAACACTACGGTTTTTCTGCAGAGCAATCAACAACTTCACGTCTTACGGAGCGGGTGTCTGAACACTGCTCTTGGATTTAAACATACACACACTCGATGTATTTGCAGACACAGAAGACTAACCTGTCAGTTTTAAACTACACTAGGTACATGATTTTATTTTGAACATACAGAAACACGACCATAAAAAAGTAATTCTGACACTGAGCTTCAACACAGCGTATTAAAGTTCTTAGACACTGAAATTTTACCTATCTTCAATATACATGTCATAATAAAATCCATTCTCAATTGGTGGTCCGTAGCATAAGCAGCCCCCAAAATAACCTTCCATGGCCTCTCCAAGAATATGAGCACTTGAATGCCAATAAACCTGTAAATAAAGTCAGGTGAGCAAGTCAGGAGGTCACTGGCATCGTGTAGCTAAACAAAACAGAACAAAGGGGTATCTGCAAATGGGAAACACACTGAAACCAATGTTGTTTAAATTCTGAGAGAAGTATAACCATGTTCTGTTCTCATTTTCAGGTGTGCTCAATGATTAACTCAGTGGCAGAGGCAGCAACAAAACCACATTGTATTTCAGTCCGAAAGATGACTACACCTGCGCACCAGCCATCACCTTAGCACTGACTGTATCTTCCTCATTTATAACTTTGTTTCTGGTCGGTTAAAAGTCTGTGCAATACTAACCGCACGAAAAAGCAATGTACCCAATTAAGTTTCCAGTGTTCACGTACATTTATAAACGGGACTGTAAACCACACGACCTGCAACGTCAGAAGAGGGGAGCCAATAACTCAGTCAAAACCAGTCTTAGGTTCTAAGTCCCTATTAATTCAGACCATTTCTTAGCCACTGCTACAAAATAGCACCTTTACAAGCTCCTGAAATGCCTCAAACAAGCTTATTCACATGAGTAATTCTTCGACAAAATTAATTCTAGTGCATAAACATGGGCTTAAAACTGAATCCCATTGAAAAATAAACTCAGGTGTGTCACCAAGTATAATGCCCGTTTCATTGACTAAGATACGCCTATTTAAGTTCTAATAAACAGTGCCAGTACAAGGAGGTGGAGATCTTATTTACAACTTAAAACTGATAGTGGACAATTTTTTGAAAACCATCACTGCTGCTTTTGGTGTCTGATCCTCAAACACACAGAATTAAACCACAGAACACACATCTTAGGTCAAGTTAGCATACAAATTAAGACACTTGGTACAATCTCATTTGAGAAATAACCAGTCTATGTAGAAGAGAAGGGGGAAAAAGACCAAGATTTTATTCACCTAAGGACTACAGAAACTTAGTATATAATCTTCTTTGCTGAATCATCAGGGTAGATTTACATTAGCTATTAGAAAAAAGTTCTTTTCTGTGAGAGCAGTGAGGCACTGGCACACGTTGCCCAGAGAAGCTGGGGATGCCCTGGATCCCTGGAAGTGTTGGTCGGATGGGGCTTCGAGCCACCTGGGCTGGTGGGAGATGTCCCTGCCCATGCAGAGACCTGCAGGGGATTGGAACAACATGGTCTTTAAGGTCCTTTCCAACCTAATCCATTCTGTGATTCCATGACAAATACATTACTTGAATAGTTTGGGGCATTATTTTTCTTCCAAATCAAGATTTTAAAAGCATAATGCTGCCATCAATTTCAGATCCTTTAATCAAGCAGAAACCAGCAAGTGTCTACTCACAGCTCTTGCTTCCTCGTTGTCAAATGTCAGCAGCTCCAGAGTACAATCTCCCTCCAGCGGACGATCCAGGTCCCACAGTTCACCATTCACTTTGGCTATGACTGCGTTTGAAGCCAACACTTGGCTAGAAAACACAAATGATAAGAATCCAAAATATTTAGGGTCAGATTTGCAAAAGTGCCTACGTTTATAAGCCCCACGAGACCTCGCTCATATATCGTAGCACCTAAAGGCCTTTAATTTTTGTTTCTGTGGTCTTCTTAAGACACTCTTCTACTTTTAAGATATAGAGAGCTTCCACTCTTATCTGGCAACTCACAAAATTTCACGTTTCTGTTAGTTCCTATAAGCCTCACTGACTGTTGAATTTCTTAACTGGAAGCAAGCATTACAGTCTCAGCACAGAACCTCAAGCATCACTCGTAACAGTAACTTCCCCCAGCTGCTGCTTCTGCATTCAGCTGAATCACAGAATCATTCAGGTAGGAAAAGCCCCCTGGGATCGAGTCCAACCACTAACCCAACTCTACAAAGCTCACCCTTAAACCATCTCCCCCAACCCCACATCTCAATGGCCTTTAAACACCTCCAGGGATGGGGACTCAACCCCCTCCCTTGGCAGCCTGTGCCAATCTCTGACTGCTCGTTGTTAAAGTTTTTTCCTCATGTCCAGTCTAACCCTGCCCTGTTGCAGTCTGAAGCCGTTCCCTCTTGTTCTGTCCCTAATGACCTGTGAGAGGAGACCAGCACCAACCTCTCTACAACGTCCTGTCAGGTAGGTCTCCCCTCAGCCTCTTCTTCCAAATAAACCAACTTTAGAGAGTTACCACCCACTGAGCGTGATGTATATTTTATGCATCAAGAGACAAATGACAGTAACAGATTTATCGCTGCAGAAGGACACCGCCTTGTATCTGCAGGTTACCTGACTCCTGCAGCTAACTGATACGGTGTGGTTTTCCAAGATTCCCCTTCAGTCATCTTCCCATCTGTCAGAGTAATTTTGATCGGCTTGCTCTGGTTGGCTGCTCTGTAAGCTAGCAAAGCATCGTGTTCTTTTTTCAGTGCCTCATAAAGCTTCAGTCTGTCTTCTATGAAGCTTGGCTCACTCTCTAGCTGTAACAAATAAATTAGATCACACGTGTTTGTGAAATAGAATAAAAGGATTCGCAGTGTTCATGCACCCCCAGAGGTTCCAAGTGAGACCAGGTTTCACTGTACTAAATTTACACTAATATGCATTAAAGCATTTGGAAATAATTGTACGCAGGATAGTGCCATCCAACTTGCTGGCTATTTTACAGCAGCTTTCTAACCTTCCAGTGCCCTTTCACCAGTCTGCACTTAAATGGCTTTGCGAGTTTCACCTCAGCAAGTAGCCCACACTCCTGCCTCAGAACTTGTTTTTGGCTGACACGTGGGAGAAGTCTGGATCACTCCAGCAAGGCCTGACTTCTGCCAGGCCCCCCAAAGCCTTAGATTCAAGTAAGACGGTTCATTGGAAGTTTCCTTTGGTTTAGTGTAAGATGAATTATTAGGATCCACAAACAACAGCTAGTGCTGTCAACACCCTCTTTCAGCCATCACACACCGTTTCACAGTTCATGAACCATCGGTCTCTTTCGCAAACTCTTTAGTATCCTGACCCTCATTTCCCAGCAGCCCAAATATTATGTTACAGAAACAGGAGAGCTCTAAGAAAGCAATCCTGCTAGTTATATGCAAGATAAAGCTCTCGGACAATGATTTTTCTCTCTGAGCATGACGTAGCAAGCCTTCTTTCCAAAATCCCCAATTTCAAGACACAGCATTTGAGATTTCAGCACCTTTTCTAAACCTAGCCAAGTACTACTCCTTTTTCCATTACTACACGGTATAAAATAACACCTTACATCGTTCTGATGTTGGCTGACGGTTTCATTTTCTTTTTTCTTCTCCTCTTTATTTTGATTCACTGAAACGTTGTGACTCGCACCGGAGGCTTTCTGAAAACAGTGACAGTATGAAGCACACCCCTCCGTCTTTAGGACTTTTCCCAGCAATCACTGACACAAACCCAACCCGAGCGGTGCAACGCTGGGCTAAAAAGGCAAATACCCTGGAGCGAGGCGCCTCCCCAGTGCAGAGGGGAGACCTCACACACGCCTCCGGCTGCCCTGTGGAAACCGCTCCCGCAGGAAAACCTCCTCCCGCACGATCTCCCGTTCCACTGCCACAAGCCCGGCCGCCAAAACCTCCCCGGCGAGACCCCGGGCGATCCCAAACAGCTGTCGGCGGCCCAGCGGCCTCCCCCGGCCCCTGCGACAGGGCAGGGGCGGCCGGGAGCACCGACGCGCCGCACGGGCCCGGCTCCCGGCCCCGGGCCCCGCCGGGCCCTCCCGCCACATCGCACGGCCCGGGAACGCCCGCCCGCCCGCCCCGAGGAGGGCCCCGGGGCCGCCCCCCACCGGGCGCTACCTCGGCCCCGGCCGGGGGCCGCTCCGCCCGGGCCAGCTCGGCCGCCAGGCTGCGGCGCAGGTGCAGGAGGCGGTAGCGCAGCTTCTCGTTCTCGGCCCGCAGCCGCTGCAGCTCGGGGCTGCAGCTCCCGGGGCCGCACGACCCCTCCTGCTCCTTCAGCCGCGCCACCTCCGCCGCCAGCCAGCGCAGCTCCCGCTCCTGCCGCCACAGCCGCTGCGCCGCCTCCTCGGCGGCCGCCACCGCCATCTTCCTGCGACCGCACGGCCGGACCCCGCCCCCCGCGCCGGGAACCACCGCCCCCGGCCCGCCCCGCCCCTCCGTGCCACCCCAGAGCCCCAAGGCCTCGGCCCGCCCCTCCGTGCTACCCCGGAACCGCAAGGCGCCGGCCCGGCTCGCCCGCCCAGGTGGAGGCGCTGAGGCCGCTCGGTGCCAGGGCCAGCCCGCCCCGGCCCGGCTCGGTGGGCGCTGAGGGGCCTCGCAGGCGAGGCTGCTCTCGTCAATGTTCACTCTTCTAATTGGGAAAACCCCCTCTGCAGCCCTCGCTGCCGCGGGGTTAATTAAACGTGCGCACCCGTCTTGCAGAGGGCAGTTGGGAAGTGTCGGTGTGCACGGCTCACAGTCCCTCTTCAATTCACCTAAAAACGCTCTTTGAAAAGCTTTTCTCTCTAATCCCCATAAACGAGAAGCTGAATAGACTTGAGCTGTAGTGAAGAACCAGATCTCTAATTCTCAAAAATCCCGATCACACTGTTTTGTGGAGAGCGTGGTGGGCACACGTAGTTTTTAATAGGGAGAGGAGGAAAAACCACATCGAGTTTGCTTTATGTTCCCAAGTATCCAATTTAGCATCTGTGGAGCTCGTTAATGAAAATACAGAAAAGCAACACTTGAGCGGTACCATGTCTGCAAAGGACACGTAACATTGCCCATGTCTTGGTCCTTCAAAGGATTCTGCGAGTGAAGGCCAATGATAAGGGCCAGGTGCCTCAGAAAGAGGGAGATGCTGTCAGAGCACAGCGAGTACGGGTGGTGCCCATCTGAGCGCAGCCCCAGCGCCCGCTCACCAGCACAGACCTCGGGAGCTCCACGCTGCATCCACTGAGGCGCAGCCCCATGGCACTGTCAGCCCTCATGCTTGCCTAGGTCTGGCTCATCGTCCTCTGGTCACCACCCATCCAACACAGCCACCTGCGAGAGATGCCTCCACGCTGTCTCCAAAAGCCAGGTGGGATCCAGGTGTCACACGGGGAATGAGTCTGCAGACAAGAGAGGAACGCAGGAAAGATGAAGTTGTGGTCAACAGAGTTAAATCCAGTTGGCGGCTGGTCACGAGTGGTGTCCCCCAGGGCTCAGTGCTGGGCCCAGTCCTGCTCAACATTTTCATCAATGATCTGGACGAGGGGACAGAGTGCACCCTCAGTCAGTTTGCCCATGACACCCAGCTGGGTGGGAGCATCGATCTGCTGGAGGGCAGAGGGGCTCTGCAGAGGGATCTGGACAGGCTGGGTCGCTGGGCCAAGCCCAATCCCATGAGTTTCAATGAGGCCAAATGCCGGGTCCTGCCCTTGGACCACAACAACCCCCGGCAGCGCTACAGGCTTGGGGAGAAGTGGCTGGAGAGCTGCCAGGCAGAGGGACCTGGGGGTGCTGGTGGGCAGTCGGCTGGACAGGAGCCAGCAGGGTGCCCAGAGGGACAAGGCCAATGGCATCCTGGCCTGGGTCAGCAATGGTGCTGTCAGCAGGAGCAGGGAGGGGATCATTGCTCTGTGCTCGGCTTTGGTGAGGCCGCACCTCGAGTGCTGTGTCCAGTTTTGGGCCCCTAACTACAAGAGGGACACTGAGGTGCTGGAGAGGGCACAGAGTTGGGCTGCCAAGCTGGGAAAGGGTTTGGAGCACGTGTCATACGAGGAACGGCTGAGGGACCTGGGGCTGTTCAGCCTGGAGGAGACTGAGGAGAGACCTCATCGCTCTCTACAACTACCTGAAAAGAGGTTGTAGCGAGGTGAGGGTTGGTCTGTTCTCCCTAGTAGCAAGTGACAGGGACAAGGGGAAATGGCCTGAAGTTGGGCCAGGAGAGGTTCAGGCCAGATGTCAGGAAGAATTCTTTACTGAGAGGGTTGTCAGGCACTGGAACAGGCTGCCCAGGAGGGGGTTGAGTCACATCCCTGGAGGGGTTTAAGAGACAGGTGGGTGTTGTGCTGAAGGACATGATTTAGTGGCGTTGATAGGGCTGGGACAAAGGTTGGACTTGATGATCTTGAAGGTCTCTTCCAACCAAAACTGTTCTATGATTCTATGAATACAAAGTGACAAAAGCAAGCTGGGCTGAGGAGCTGACACCCCAGATACCCTCACAGGAGCAACAGTGCACAGAGCATGTGCCCTGCCACCTCTGTAACAGATCTCACTCCAGCCCAAGCCACCCCTCCCTGGCACTTCTGCACATCCCAGCACAAGCCGATTGCTTACACCTCCACCTCCGCAGGTCCACGCAGTCAGGCTCACCCATTTTCATAGTTTCCCAGAGGGCGATGGGATTATACAAACATGGTTTCAAAGATGTCATTCTTCTTGCCCTTCTCTAAGACCCGCTGCACACACTTTAAAAGAAGTAGTTTTAACACCCTGGTGTTGAGCCACACAATGGCACATGTCAGGGAGCCACCAGAACCAGTTGCATCCTACACCCACCCATTTTTCTTTGCAGTCTTCAGATTTTATAAAAATATACTTGAGATTAAAAGGATACTTTCTTTTACCAATGGAAATAACAGGGACATTTCTGGATAAAAATATTGTATTCCTTTAGGAAAAAATCTGCAAATTATTCAAAGCCTCCTATATAGTCTTGCCCGTACTACTGAGTAACAGTCAGGATAGCAGATGCCTTTCACCATCCCTCTTTCCCCAAAAGCGCATCATCTTTCTGGTGGTGTGTGATGCTGTGCCCCTCGTAGGCAGCTCTACCTGAGCAGATTGAGGATTACAGAAGAAGGACGAGAATCTCACCGCTACGGTCAAGCCATAACATTCTCAACTGGGACCATTCACATGGCTTAAAATAACACATTAATTCCACTTGTCTTTACTCCAGATAATGTCACATACAAGACTTGTTATACGTACAAACAGCCACCAGGTGACAGGCAATGGTTCCAAAAACTCTCTGAAGCCTGGCTAGCTAATTGCTTGGATAAAATAAAATTCCTAAATTATTATATTCTCACTGGCCAGCTTTAATGCTGACTGATGCGTACTTGAAATTTCAGAAACAGAAGAAGTCTGACAGGATACAATGGTTGCATCTTAAGATCACGAGGACTGAAAATATTATAAAACTTGTTTTCCTGAGAGCTTGGCAAAATAGTTTTGTTTGCTGCACAACAGGTGAAGCGCCCTTGAGAAAAGTGCAGAGAAAGGCACATGAGTGAGGCCATGGATGCATTATCAGTTGGAAGCACCAGAAAAAGAAAAAATAGACTAAGAAAAAGGATGAGGCAGGAAGTACTCATGGCTTTCCTATACAGGGAATTTACACTGACAGAAAGTATGGAAACAAGACCAAAAAGTCCATGTCCTGAGCAGCATTTGCATAAGGGAGGTTATGTAATGTGTGATCCTCTGTGAGTGATTATCAGTGGCAGAACACCTCCACGGGGATTGCAGTAATCTCCCCCGTTAAACCTGGTGCATGAAACGGAGGCGATATGGTGCTTTGTTTTGCCTGGACACAACTTAAAAACGTAAACACGCAGAAGTGGTGTTATTTTTAACAGCAACGTATTTACCTTCACAAATAAAAGGTCTTATTCTGCAACTTTTTTTTTTTACCTTTTGCAGCTAGGCTTACAAAATATTTACAGAAATACTGTATACTCCCATTGCATGGTAAAACTACTATTTTACAGAAGAGTAAGGAGGGGAGGGAATTTGTACTGTGGTTTGGGTATGGCCTCTGAGGAATACAGAGTTAAAGGGTACAGAAGACACTTTATTTTATGTCCTGTACAGATTATTTATGTCCTTGTACAAATTATTTCCGTTTGATCAGCTGTCTTACTGAATAAATTATTTTTTGCAAAGGGATATCTCTGAAGATCAGTTACAGAATTAAAAAGTAACAGTAACTAAGCAATTCTCAGTCTCATCATTACGGTTCAGAAGCTGTTAACAGTTGTAAAGGGCTAATTAGTGTAATGTAATCCTCTTAGGAGGCTGCAGGCATTGAGCTAGATTTCTTTATAATTTGTATGTAGGCCTCCTTTATTCCATTAGAATTACAATAATTACAGACAGCAGTATGTATTTGCATTCTCTCCATCCACATTATGTTTACTTTGCATACTGAATCCTGCACTAGAAACGCAGGAGTGGAATTTCCTATTTTCTGTTTTAATATCAAGATGCTGGGGAGAACGGCCAAATCTTTGTTTTATAACTGTGCAAAACCTACCAAAAGAGAAAACGAAAACAGGAATAAGTGGCTTTCTGAAATCCCAAGCAGCCGTAGAGAGCAAATACTGGAAGAGCTGGATGTGAACAAAGTGCTGTCATATTTGGTTTACAAGAGAGTCTTTTCCTTGGAGGAATACAAAGACATTTGTTCCCAGGAGAGCTACAAGAAGAGAACCGAGTATTTTTTAGATCAACTCTCTTTAAAAGGCCCAAGTGCTTTCTCTGCTTTTTGTTCGGTTTTGGAGGAGGTCGGTCCTAACTCGCTGACATGCTTTCTCCTTGGCTATGAAGGTAAGGTCACCGGCCGCTCGGAAATGCTTAAGTGTATATTGGTAATGTCTTTGGAATCCTTTGACACTAATGGTTATTTGCTATAATTAGTGTTTACTTTCTCTCTTGCACTAAACGAGAGAGAGTATTTGCTGTCTTCGTGGCTCTTTGTTAAAAATAACGGGAAGGAAAATTTACCAAACAAATCTGTGTTATTGTTATACTTTGGACGTTTAAGCTGGTAGCAAAATACTCTATGCTAACACTGCTTGTACTAATGAATTAGAGTCAGGATGTGGAAAAGGATTCCTAAGTTTTTCTGCTAACGCTTAGCTCAGAAATATATAACACTGATTTTTTACCTTCTTTCCCATTTCTTAAATATTTTAAAATAGATCGAGAAGTTCTAAAAGCGTAGTGCCTGAGCGATTGATTCCTTTCACATTTTTCTTGTAAGCCACGTTGCTGACTGTACCTCTCTGTAGGTGTAGCACAGCTGCACGAAAAAGATTGCCTTACAAAATATTAGTAACGCAACTGAAGTCAGTCAGAGCATTATCTGGACATCAGGCACTATTGACACCTGTCCGAGAAACGACGTTTCACTAGGTATTAGCAAAGGTAATGTGAAAAAAACAGGTGCAGACTGTTTACAATTATATCCTAGTGACCTATTTTTATTTTTGTATGTCCGTTATATTTCAAATTTGAGACTTTCGAGTCAGCTGGAGTTTTCTCAGGGTTGTGCTCAAAGGTTATATACAGAATGTCCTTTAAGAATCCAATTAAAATAGTAATGTCTGTTACCAATCCATTCAGTAACAGGTTTAAACAGCTTAGTATTACAACTATTTAATAAATAAAAAACAGTAGGTCTTAGTACTGTAAGAATTTTAATAAATTAAACCAGAAAAATTAAAATCTATACCCATTTTGACCTTTAGAACAGCTATAGTATGTGTCTTCTCTTGAAAACGTGATTAGTTTTAAAATTACTCGAGAAGGCAACAGATATTTTACCCTCTTTTACTTACGAACAGATGCCCATTCAGAGTATCTTCCCAAGATGAATTTACAGTACATTTTTATGGCAGTTATGAGAAAATCAAAGGAGGTTAACAAATGTCATTGTGGAAAATGTATTTCATAGACAACCGTGTTACAAAAAGGCTACTTAGGGCTTCTTTATGCTATGGGGTTTTTTGTAAAGAAAGCATACAAATATAAATATAGCAGATTATAGAGACATTATAAAGCCAGGTCTTACAGAATACGCACTTTTGGAACGAAGTTTTGGCTTCCTCTGAATTAACTACAGAGACAGCGCAGAGAAATTTTTATTCTATACCACCCAAAAAATTCATGCAGGGGCCTGTCACAGAACAGATTTACATCTTCCAGTGGGCACAAGGTTTGGGGGTAGCGCTGGTACAGAGGGCGATGGCCTCGGCAGCCGGGTGCAAGTCAAGGACTCTGTCTCCCTGACAACGTCAGAGTAGATACAGAGAAAAGCGAGAGCCAATGCTGCACATTTCCAAAAGAGTAAAGAATACTGTCGGAACAGCGTCCCCAATCCATTCTGTCTGTCTGTGCCTTGTGTAGGCAGAAAAACGCCTCGGGCTGCCTTAGCTCAGCCATCATTACACTCTTTCCTCCTTCCCCTCCCCCAGTAGCATACATCAAACGCGCACAGCTAGTTTTAGAAAATGTTATTGCTAATAATAATCTACTGGATAGGGAGCAAAGAAAAACACATGCTATAATATTCACATTAATTCATGCACGTAATCTGCTTAAATTCACGCACGCCTATATTGTGGACTCAATTAAATGGATTATGCATTATGGATTTTCATGCGTCGTGGATTTTTATAGATTGATTTTGAGAAACCCTGCTACAAGGTACGCAGAAAGGTATGGTGAAAGAGAGCATTGCTTATTACTTCCATTACAACAATTTTCTTCTCCGCCCTATAAAAGCTGATTGATAGGACAAAGGAAGCAAAATGGAAGGAATACTGTCTAGATGCACGACGAGGAGTCGCCGCGCTTGTGCTCTACGGCTTCAGCAGGCCAGCTACCACGGGAGTTGTGTGCCACCCTGACTCTTTATGGCAGGCTGACTGAGCACACAGAATTGAATCAATTCCCGCTATCGATCGGCTGCATGTACAGCAGGGGCCGATTTCTGTTTTCTGGACCTGCCCGCGTTGGCAGAGACGGGCATTTTAATGCATTTCCATTGTCTTCATGCCCTACAGAAAGAACCATTTGACAGGTGCTGGAAATGTGGCACGGTTCCAGGAGGTCACTCAGTCTCTGGACTAATGCAGTTTGCTGCAAAAACCGTAAACCGCGCTAGCGAGATGTGGCCAGCGATGTACTGTCACTCGCGCACAGTTGATTTAACGCCACTTTGAACTCACCTCATTATTTCAAAGAATTAGACTCACAGTAATTTAAGGGGTGTTATAGCAGCATTTATTCTGCACGACACTCACGACTTGATTCTTCTACTCTTCTAAAATTCTCATTGTAGTATAAACCAAAGCTCCCAGTGACTCTATGGGGAAAAACATTTGGTTGTTACTTGCCCATATGATACAAGTAAGAAATCAATTCTTCGTTGGCTAGGTAGGAGTTTATATGGAGTAAGAATTTCAGGTTTATTTCCAAGATTCCTGTATCTTGTCTGACCTGTACCTCTCAAGTCGATTGGAAATATGAATAAGGAAACAACTTGATCTATAAAAAGGCCAAGAGGAAACATGTTTACCTAAAACAGATGCTTACCCAGATGCAACACAGAATCATTAAGGTTGGAAAAGAGGTCTAACATCATGAAGTCCAATCTCCAGCCCAATACTACCATGACTACTAAACTGTATCCTGAAGTGCCACCTCTACAAGTTTTCTGAACAACATCACAGGCAGAATTACATTGGACTGTAGGTGTTATTTTGAACTAGGGGTCAGCTATTAAAGAAATGTCTTTATTGTTATCCAGACCGTACGCACAGACATTCCCCGGCATTACCAGAGCAAACGAAACTGGGAGCTGCGTCAGAGATGGAGCTCCACGAAACCTGTCAGACAAGTGACCAAGAGGGAAGTCCTTCTGCCGAGGAACGACTGAACCAATCCTTCAACAAATACAGGTTAAAATTATCAGTGTCATGATATCTTTAATGATCACAATATTTTCTGTCGCTTAGTTTCCACGTACATGAAGTCACCACTGATGCGTTCAACGCGTTTTTCATTTGCGTCTGATTTTACTTGGAATTTGTAAACTATGATCCTGTTTTGTGTAATGAACACCTTTTGGTGCGGATGAGTACTGTGGGTCACCTCTGGTCTTTACGGCAGGTATTCAGCAGTAGTGTAATGCACTGACAACACTGCTCGTTTTCAGTGTTCAAGGACTAAGCACATACACAAAGTACATTTTACTCATAAACTTTCTCAGAACGTAAGAGACAACCTAAGTTAATGTCACAGTTCCTGTGATGTGTGTGTGAATAGAAACTGAGGGAGACCTATGTAAGACCGGCACGTAACCTGGGACATGATGGGGCACTGGAGCTTGAGTCCCTTCTTCAGAGATTTGAACCTAAAAAGAGGACACAAACAAAACTTTGGAAAGTCCTAAAATGCTGCATTTTATGTAGAGTTTTTTCAATTCAGGCATTTGTGGCTGTGTGTTTGGAATTGCGCTTTGCTTAATTCAATAAGGAATCTAGCTGGAAATGGTCTAGAGCTCTCGATAGCCCATTAGCTGTAAAGAAATACGGTAGGCAATTTATGTGTGTCCAGCCAAGACAGAAACCTACATTTTGAAAAAAAATGCTTGAAAAGTAGTTAAAACTGTACTGCTGTTTTGCTATGTCAATAGCATATAAACAGTAAATTATAAAGGCTCCGCATGTCTAGGTTGTTTTTGTTGTTTCAGCTAGGGACTGGATTACACTAGCTTGTACAAGTGTAGTAAAGCTTAATGACTGTGAAGTCATTGAAAAAATTGTGGTCATAAGAGATTAAGTTCATCCTGAATAGCAGTGAAACATGAAAGGGTAATAGAATATGAAGACTCTTGATACAATACATTATGGGCCCAAATTGTACAGTATGGGCTGATCTATACCCACAACTTACGAAATCTCTGTCAGAATTCACAAGAATGCCAGGAGACTTGCAGTTGTTCATCTAAATATGTGCCATTTGGCTTTAAACAGATTAATTCTGTAGCGCTGGTCCTGAATTGTCACAAGACAATTCACAAAACCAAACCAATTAAGAGGTGCCTGGAGCTAAAGAACCACATTAGGGAAGTAGTAGACAAATATGAAAGCGTTCCTGAAGGCAGTCTATGCTGGAAATACTTGATAGCTCTAAAAAAATCAACCAGGGATCATAAAACATGACAATATCAGTATTTGCAGAGTCAGGTTGTCTCACTATAAGATCATTATATACATTCCACCCAATAACAAAGCATAAGGTGTATCAGCCCTGCATATACACTGGAAGAAGGAAAAAAAAGCTGCTGTGATTATACTCTCCCTGTGGTGTATCAGTGTTATTTGTTGAAGCTGATGTAGCCCCAGAAGTCACACAGCAAGAAGGGAATAGTCACCTCAAAGAGAAGACAAACTGGTGTGCAATAGCACACAATTTACTTCAACACCAGTGTCCTGGGAAAAAAAATAAAAGTACCTTGACACCAAGTCGCCAATCTTTCCCCACCTTCTGTTGCATGCTGGCACTCATCTCCTCCATCCAGGGGAAAAACACAATAGTTAACTGGCTTATGCTAGGTTGGTTGTTTTTTTTTCTTAAGTGCCACGCTTTTGTCAAACACCAGAAAGAAAATCTTACACAATCAGCACAGTATTTGTGAAGAAGAGAGTTTAATATGTCAAGGGTGAGTGTCAGGAGGACAGTGCCAGGCTCTTCTCAGTGACGTCCAATGACAGGACAAGGGGCAATGGGTTCAAGCTGGGACATAGGAGGTTCCACAAGAATATTAGAAAAAGCTTTTTCCCTGTGAGGGTGACAGAGCCCTGGCCCAGGCTGCCCAGGGAGGTTGTGGAGTCTCCTTCTCTGGAGACATTCTAAACCTGCCTGGACGCGTTCCTGTGCGACCTGCTGTAGGTGATCCTGCTCTGGCAGGGGGGCTGGACTAGATGATCTTTTGAGGTCCCTTCCAGCCCCTGACGTTCTGTGATTCTGTGATTCTGTGAACAATTCATGAAAACGACAACCTCATTTTTTAAGAAAACAGTATTGCTGTATGCAAAGCAAACGTGCCACCTGGATGTCTCTTGCATAAATCCCCATGTTAGGAACCATAGTTGCAGGGTCCCAGTCAACAAGGCAACTGATCAGAGGCAGAAAGTGCCACCCGTAAGTAGAGCGGTGCACAGCCACAAGGTGCGTGAAGACAACCAAAATACGGAGCAGTGGTTTGAAAAGAAGGAACAGGCATAAAGAGAAAATGGAAAATAGCTTCACTGACCTTTTCACGATATTTGTAAAGGCTCTCAATCATCTGTATTTTTTTCAATGATAGAAAAATGTCAGACGCACAGACGTTCTGAAGGCAAGAACTTCCTGTCTCTGAATTAAATGACAAAATTACCGACCAGAGTAATGGGAGCATCATGGTGAGCTGGAGTACTTTGATAATACAGATAATAATAGATGTTACACAATTACAGAGCAATTGTAAAGCCATGGTTTTTATGTTTATGCTTATACAAGTTATTAGAGACCTATCACTGCAGAACAGATGGTACATATGGTTACTTCACATGTCTGGGGAAGAGCAAAATCACCTCAGTTCTAAACGCTGAGATGATGCTGTTAGCTGAAAGTCAACCAGCTAAAGCCGTTGCACAGTTCAGTCAGTAAAGCACCTCAGGCAAAAACTGTGGATTCCCACTCCCTCTTTCTTTGAAGGTGTGAGCCCTAATAAGGATGCCCTGCTCTACTTCCAGAATTTCCCCTCTTAAGGCAGCCCCAGCGTTTCTCATGAATACAACAAAAACATGACCTTTAACACAAGTGAAACTAAGCACGTCTGGGGTTTGGCGATCGTGATTTGGTCTAGGACTCCACAGGATAAGCAGCTTATCTACAAACCCCTTCACAAAGATGCCAGAGAGAAGTACCACATCGCATGTCTTCTGCAAATCAGTGTTAAGGACATGTTCTTGGTCTGGTTTTGGATCAGAAAACATTTTCCCTGGTTCTGGTTTTTGTCCTCTCTCTACTGTCACTCCCAGAATATCCAAATAAAACAATCTTTATTAGACAAGTGGCTAGAATTATAGGTTGAGTCAGTAATTACCTGAATACGACCTCAAATTAAGTAGTATTGCTTTCAACACTCTTTTCCCCCTCTCTTTCCTGGACATTTGATGCTTGCTCTGTGAAATTCATGCGGATGACATAAAACAGATTTTTTCCACACGTCTTGTTTTTTCCTCAACATTTTTTATTCTCTTATTAAGAACTAAAATGCTGAAGCAGACGACTCTCAGTAGCATTAATAGTACATGTATGTGTTACTTTCCCATGTATTAAGAAAAGGCTGTGCCACAATGTCTGTCAAATTATCAGACTAAGTAATATTCAAACTGAAAATCAGCTACTAATAACACAAGCTATTTATTTTCACACTGTGAGCAACAAGAGATTTTTTGCACGCAGCTTTTCCATTTTCAGGTAAATGGATTATGTTTGTGTATATACATGCTTTATAGTGCATGTAATTAATTTTTATTTGGAGTCTGCTTTCCCACTTATGTTTAAAATTTTGGAATGGCTCCGTTCTACTGTAGAACATATTTTCTGAATCTATTGGAATTGTATTTTACAGCTCTTCAATAAATTGGTTTCCAACATTTGAAATCCAATATTTTGCACTGGGGAAAAAAAAAAGCTCAGGTGTGGCAAAATGTCACTGTTAAAAACGTCCTGTGGGAAGGGAGAGAGCCACTGCTCTGATTTAGGTAACAAAAAAATAATGCATACAAATCATGTAAACAGCATTTATTCAGGAAGAAGTGTAGAGCTAAGCTGCAGCACCAGGTTTTTACAATTTATTTGGACAGCCACAAATTGGCAGCTGACATCTCTAAACATAATTGTTAATTTTGGAAACAGAATGTTTATGGCACGTTGGCATGTTTTGTGTTCCTTCAGAAATGTGGTAAAGGCCAATGGAGCACAATCAAATAAGATAAATTCATGCTTTAATCTCAACATTGTTGAGGATAAAGACATAAAGACCTATCAGGGCACTCGAGTCTAGCACTCACGAAAGAATTAGTTGTATTCTTCTGTAAAATAGCAATCTGATGTTTGTAAATGTAAGCTTCTGTTTAACTCCTTACTAGTTCATCACATAAACATCAGATTATCAGACACGGACAATGGCATCGAGTTTTGCATCAGCAAGTTTGCCAACAACCCAGAGCTGTGTGAGGCAGTGGAGTTGCTTGAGGGCAGGGCTGCCATCCAGAGGGACCTCCCCAGGCTGGAGAAACAGGCCAGGGCAAACTGCAGGAGCTTCAACAAGTCACAGGGCAAGGTCCTGCCCCTGGGTCGGGCCAGTCCCAGGCGCAAACACAAACTGGGCACAGAGTGGGGTGAGAGCAGCCCTGAAGAGAAGGACTTGGGGGGGTCGATGGAGGAGAAGCTCAGCCTGAGCCGGCAGGGTGCTCGTGCAGCCCAGAGGCCAACCCTGCCCTGGGCTGCATCCTGAGGAGTGTGGCCAGCAGGGCAGTAGAGGGGATTCTCCCCCTTTGCTCTGCTCTGGTGAGACCCCACCTCGAATCCTGCGTCCAGTTCTGGTGTCCCCACCGTGAGGGGGACATGGAGCTGTTGGAACGAGTCCAGAGGAGGCCACAACGATGACCCGGGGGCTGGAGCAGCTCTGCTCCAAGGACAGGCTGAGGGAGCTGGGCTTGTTCAGCTGGGGAAGACAAGACTCCAGGGGGACCTTATCACTGCCTGCAGTGCCTGAAGGGACCTACAGGGAGGCTGGGGAGGGACTTTGCACAAGAGCGTCCAGCGACAGGACAAGGGGAAATGGGTTTAAATTGAAGGAGAATGAGATCTTAGGAAGAAATTCTTCAGTGCGAGGGTGGCAAGACTCTGGAGCAGATTGCCCAGAGAGGCTGTGGCTGCCCCCTCCCTGGAGATGTTCAAGGCCAGGTTGGATGAGGCCTGGAGCAACCTGGGCTGGTTGAGAGATGTCCCTGCCCATGGCAGGGAGTTGGGTTAGATCATCTCTAAGGTCCCATCCAACCTGGCCATTCTATGATTCTATGATGTATATTGTATATTAGGCTGAAAAAGTTATGGTCTGGCTAAGCAACTATAACATTTTGTTTTCTAACAGTTAAAAAACCTGAGTTACAAAAAGTAAATTCACACTAAGACAGGATGATTGCAGAGGTGTTACAGTACCAGGCTTATTGAATGAATGTAGTAAATTTGCCTTTTCTCATTTTCCGTGCCATTTGTAAAGTAATAGCTCAGAACTCCCTTAAACTTTTTGCTTAGAGATAGGACTTACTTTTCTTTGCAATGAATACTCTGTGGCATAGTAATTACAAAAAAAAAAATTATCAGAAAAACAATGCTCGATTTAAAATTTTTAAGACATTTTTCCTAGTATCTTCTATCCTCAATCGAAATGACAAGATTTAAAAAGCTGTGTCTGAGAAGAAGCTCGGTGCACAAGCCAGGGCCATAAGTAGTTACATTGAGATTTGCAAGAGTATCCAGGCAGGTACGTATCTATTCAAAGTAGAAGGATGCACCATAATAATAAAATCAAGCACCAAATATGCAGCATTTGGCAGTTAACATGGAAAACTTCAGCTACTAGTTTCCGATCAAGTCCTGTTCAATCTGGCCACTAGATGGTACTGTACCACAGTTGTTAAAAAATTCCTTGGTTACCCCTTCGAATTGAGTCTGGGGAAGGATTATTTAGAATTATAATATCATAACATCTAGTAGTGACAATTTATTTGCCCAATTTTCCTGGGCAGGGTACACACAGACACAAATAGAAGATACACGTAAGAGGTTTAGAAGCATTTCTTGGTTTGATTCGCATTTATCACTTAACGAGTTTGGTTTTCTTTCCAATCGATGCAAATGGAACTGTGATGTTTCAAAGACACGGTGCCAAATACTGCTTTTTTCTTCACTGCATGCGATTAACACAATACTCTTTTAGAGTTTGTGCTCCACGGACAGGACCAAACGGCATCCAAACACAACCCAGTGAGGAGTACAAACCCAAATTCAGAGATACAGTAATTTCCACATGTCAGGAATTTGGAGATAATCCCTTGCTGACTTGAAGACATTCTGAACCACTTTCCATATTCAAACAACAAGGTCCAAACCAAATAAAATAAAAATATCCATTTAAACATTCAAGTTGTGTTTTTTACTAACTGCTGCTCGTACACTCATTCAGTTCCAGCAGATTATATATGCGTCCTTCATTTTTGTATGCATATATCAAGGCAGATTATACTTCCATAGATTTTCTACTCCTCACTGACCCGCTGCATTGGGGCCTATCTCACGGGGTCACGAGGCTGTGTCCTTTACTCTAAAATACTTTTCTATGCTCCAATGCATTCTTTCAGCAAGGACTTCGCATCCTGCCTCCTGCTAGTGAACTTTATTTTTTTTCTTACATGTGACACTTGATGTATTTGCCCACATTAAGGGGGAATATGTAACATGGGGGTCAAATCGCACGACAGGCAAAGGCCATAGGGCTGTGCAACGTACGGAATAAATCCCTTTCAAGAGGACTTCAGTGAATGCAGAACCTTGTTGGAAAAGGCCCAGTCCTCCGCTGCTGAGAAAGGCCAGATAACCCCCTCAGACCAGGTTGATGAGCACTAGCTGGTGGGCAGGATCCCGCTGCAAGAGAGAGGGCACAGTACAGCACTGCAAATGATCCTTATGTGTCAAGTTTGAGATGAGGGACCACACAGCTCTGTAACACCCCACAGACCTGTGCTGAACACTGCCTTCCCCAGCACCCTCCCCAGCCTTCAAACATGGCAGCACAGTGACAATACAGAGGGAAGACATCAGTGGAATTCTGCAGGGGATTGATTCTTCTTAAGCTAAAATAGCAACTGGAAAAAGGTCTTAGCAACGAGGTGGAAAAGTTTGCTGAGGATACTCATTTACTCAATGTAGGAAGCACAAGGGCTGAACGTGTAGAACTGTGGATGGGCCATAAGACGAAGTGACTGAGTAACAAACTGGCAGAGGAAATTTAGTGTAGATAAATGTGAAATGATGTGCATGGGCAAGAGTGTTCTCGGCTTTATGAATAAAGTGATGAGCTCAGAGATGCCTGTTACCACTCAGAAGTGAAAGCTGGGGATAGTGACAGACAGTTTCATAAAATCATCAAAGTGCATGGCAGCAATCCAAAAATGCAAATATTTTCAATTCTTAGGAAGGGGAAAAAAATCAAAAAAACCTAGAAGATATAATTATGTCAGTTTATAATGCCATGATTTGCTCACCTGTGGAATCCTGTGTGCTGTTCTGGTGCTTGCATCTTGAAAATGGGACATTAGATCTGAAAAAGTTCAGAGAACGTCAACAATGATGAAGTGCACAGGACAGAATGAATTCCAAAGGGAAAACAATTGATCAGGGACCTGGGGGTCCTCGGGGACAGCAGGATGCCCATGAGCCAGCAGTGTGCCCTCGTGGCCAAGAAGGCCAGTGGCATCCTGGGGTGTGTTAGAAGGGGAGTGGCTGGTAGGTCGAGAGAGGTCCTCCTGCTCCTCTGCTCTGCCCTGGTGAGGCCACATCTGGAATATTGTGTCCAGTTCTGGGCCCCTCAGCTCAAGAGAGACAGGGAACTGCTGGAGAGAGTCCAGCGCAGCCACAGAGATGATGGAGGGAGTGGAACATCTCTCTGAGGAAGAAAGGCTGAGGGAGCTGGGGCTCTGCAGCTTGGAGAAGAGGAGGCTGAGGGGTGCCCTCAGTCACGTTTATCAATATGTCAAGGGTGAGTGTCAGGAGGATGGAGCCAGGCTCTTCCCAGGGATGTCCAGTGACAGGACAAGGGGCAATGGGTGCAAGCTGGAGCACAGGAGGTTCCACAAAAACAAGAGGAGGGACTTTTTCCCTGTGAGGGTGCCGGAGCCAGAGCCGGTGCCAGAGCAAAAAATTACTTCACAGTGAGTTGGATCCTCCTTGTCACTTGTCAAGCTTTCCCCTCTTCTTGGTGGGGTGAAAAACCCTGCCAGGCTGGCAATGGCAGGAGGACATTGACAAGGAGGTCCTCCAGACTGGAAGGTCCTTAGATGCATCACTGCTTGGTCATTTTTAATTAGTAATTTGTAAGACAGATGACATTCACCAACCACTGAGCAGGCAGTTCAGAGTAACCAGAGGCTCTATCCAAAGACAGAAATGAGGGCCATGGGACTTTTAGAACATGTATCAGAATGCACCGGCTGGCACTTCACAGAAACTACACTTCTTCACAATAGTAAATACAGTAAGTAAGTCTACGCTGTATCAGGCAGGATCATCATATTGCTGTAATTCATTCATTTTTGATATTTCACAAAATGTGTAGAGAAACTGAAATACATCCATTTCTAATGAGATGTCTTGAACTGTGAACAGGAAAGATCATCGCTGAAATCCAGACATAAGAGTCTTTAGGTAGAATTGTCATTTCTTACCTGTAATGATCTTTACACCATTGATGTGGTAAGTCTCAGGTAGGATCGTAAAGCAGCATTCCAGTTAACCCACAGTGCTGCAACTGCCATGCAGTTATTTTAAAAAGCAGGACCAATTGTACCCCATGTTCTGTACAGAGCGATTCTGTACATGCAAATTCATCCCCTTTATTCTGAAAGTAGCCTCATGGGCTTAAGGGGTATGACCCTTCCCGCTCCCAAACTCCTATGTTTTGTCTGGGGAAAGAAGTTGCAAGAATAGATGGGTTTGTAAAATAGCAACTAGAAAGGAAAAAGCAGAGCCTGTTGTTCTCATTTATCCTATCTCACATTTTACTACTTCCAAGGATTATTTAGAAAACTAGGTAATCCTCAAAAGAGCTTCTAAGAACATGTTTGTTACGGAAATACAGAGTTCCTTCGTGAATGGTCATGTTTTTCCCCACCTGTGAATGATTCAGCGTGGCATTAGAAATAGAAAACAAACCCTGCTCTCCTGGTGAAATTCATATGGGGAGAATCAGTAAGAGACAATTCTTGCGGGTTACGCATCTCCTCATAGAGGTCATTCTGCAAGAGAGCGTGTGTTAAGCCAGTGCAATCAAGGATCAAGAAAAGCAGGAAGAGCCATTGCTTGCCAGCAATTACTGAGACAAAACCCTGACTGGCTTCCTCCAAACATCTGCTACTTGGCATGCCCGAGTGATTGCCAGGGTTACTGCTGTGAGGGTGCCATCCCTATTTCTGCAGGTATTTTTAGTGCAAATGCATTTTATAAATTGGGAGCTAATACAGCAGGTAATAAGCATATGGAAAATGTTTTGTTCATATTATGTCTGATCCCAAATGTTTGCTGAGGTTCAAGAGGATTAGATTTTTCATGAAGGGACTGCACTGTTGAGCTTCTTGAGCACCTAATATTTTCACATGCGGCCAGAATAAAAATTAGCCTTGACATACCTTACGATTGTTACCTGTTAGCTTGTGGCTTTTGGCATCACAGCAGTCACATCAAGGTCAATTTGTCCAGTAGCACTGGCTTATTTGACAGGAAGCTGCTCATCTCAGTTTGGAACCTGGAACAGATAAGCCACGGCTATAGTCAGCAGTGGAAAAGAGAAATGGAGGATGAGAACAGCAAATAAAGATGTCGAAACAAGAGCCTTTCCCATGTAATTCTGGAGATTTCCAGTTTAGAAATACCATTAAAAGTACTTTCTAATCTGTTACCGGAATTTCTTGCAAGTGTTGGCACATTAGCAGTTATCAGGTACAGAAAATACAGTACAAGTCATCATAAAGACAAGACTCTTTCTTTAGTAGCCTCCTCAGCTCAGGGTAATAACCTGCATTTTCATCTACATAAACCGTCAGTTCTGTAAACTGCTGCCTTTGCTGCACAAAATGTACATTATGACAAGCTCTATGATATCATTGGTAACTAAAAGGCATTTCTGACTAAAGTAGCAGTTGCTTATGTAAGTGAACTACACTTCTACAGAATTTACTTTTTTTCCCCCACAAAGGATACCAACTGTGGCAACCATCACCATAGCAATGCATTATGCGTGCTTCCCCACACAATATCCCACATCTCAAAATACCCAGAACCCAGTTATCGATTCTCCCCAGATACTGCTTGCAACAAAACCAGAAAAAGGATGAAGGTAGCTTTTGGCCTTGAAAACACTTCTGATCTTTGACTTTCCCTAATTTCTGGATTCTGCACTTAATTCGTGCAGCCTCGGACCACCCTAACTTATTTTTGGCTACTCTTGGCTAGGAATGCCTCAAAGGTTATTCTTTGCATCAGAAAGAGTCTGAATACGTCAGTACTCCAGCTAAATACCGTACTCTGGGAGCTGTGATGGGCTGCCACATGCATATTAAGCCATCCTTCCGCTATCCAGAGCCTTTTTGCAATTGCATGTGCTTCCCAGGCACACCTGGTGTTATAGGAACTCAGACACAAAGAGGAAGCTCAGGCCTCAGGCTGCCTGTCCAGCCAGTGGGCTGTGGCCAACCACCCAGCAGTCTCTAGTCTCCTCTTAGCATCACTCTTTCCTTCTATGGTGGTTTCTGCTTAAAAAAGTAAGGGTTAGTTATTAAAATTTAATAAAATGGAAGTGTCAGTCTTAAGAAGAGGTACATGTGAGAGGAAGCTGACTTACTAGCATGCATATCCACTGCTGCTGTGCTGGTCAGTCACTTGGAATACGGATATATTCTTGCCATAACTTAATTTATATTTAAACCAGTCCTTGAGTAAGAGATCGTAACAAAATCACTGCATCTTAGTAAAAACCTCTCACATAAGCATACTGTCTTATGATTTGGCTGTACTTAGCGAGATTACCTCGCTGTAAATTTACATATTTTTCGCTACAGCTCCACCCCGACAGCACTGAATCCCAAGGTTGCCATAAAAATGTTTCTTCTATGAGTGCTGTCGGCATATGCTCCGCGTGCACAGAGGAAAAAAATGCACTGAACTAATGTAATATCATCATTTAGAGCTTTCTGTCATAGCAATACTTCCAGAAAGACAGACTTACATTGTAAACACTTCTAGGTCAGTCACATCTGAGAACTCCGAGCACTGAAGGCATACAAATGACACTAGGAACAGTTTTACCAAGAAACAGATACTCAGTTTACAGAGGAAAAAAATATTGTCGTTGCTTTTGGTATCATTCACAATATATATTGAATGGTGCTTTGGAAACTTTTTTTTGCTGGATATTGCATGAATAGTCATGTGAATCTCAGCAAGTTTTTCTAGTTCTTGCAGTGAAGGTATATGTATGTGTTTACTGTGCAAGCCAATGATTTCTCGAGAGGCAGAGCACTATATACACAATTACTTTAAGCAGCATTTCAATCAAACAAATTACTTTTTTTTTCCTCACATCTTCTCAGCTATAAATAAGAAATTGTACTACCCACAAACCTGGGAATAAAGCGAAGCATTAAACTCAGAATACCTTTTATAAAAACACATTGGCCCTATTGCCCGTTCTTCACTACACTTTTAAATCGAAGTAGAAGGTTGCGCGCACAGAGACAGGATTGCAGTACAGGCGCTGCAATCTTCCAGAATCTTCCTTTATGGCGCGTATGTCACAACCGTAGGAATGATGTTGAATTCTTGGACTCAAGACAGTTTCTTTTCACAATAAAGTCTGTCCCACAGTTTAACTTTTAATGGTAAATATGGATGAAGATTTTCCCTTTCTGTTTAACCTCATTCATTGAAATAAGTAAGGATTTGGGGAAAAGAAGTCCTAGGGTAACAACATTCAAGTTTTGGTGTTTTATTAAACAGTTTAGCACCAAAAGTACTGCTTGCATTTTAAAAGACTTATTTTATTGTGTTAGTAACCATGATAGGTTTTATTCATTGGTTTGTCTGTCTGTTTATGGACAGTTATAACTGATAGGAATGGAACTGCCTGCAAGTTAATTTGGCCTATTATCTTTATTTCTAAATAGCTACCATGGGAGGAAAAAACAAAGCACCTGCCAGTAATATAGAAAGCTCGGTAAGACCTGACAATTGGTGATCTACAGTGGCCAAAAGAGCAAACAAAATATTAGGATGCAGAAAGAATCCATTGGAAAATTTTCCTCTGTAACACTGTTCACTGTTCTTTTTACTGTGTCCCAGAAAAGAAGAAATAAAAAATCAGTAAGAATAGAATTAAAATTATTAGGCAATTTATATTATTACTCTAATAAGCAAAGATATCTTTCCATCTGAGTTTGAAAAAAGTGACTGTCTGATTTAGACTGGAGTAGCAACTGGCAACGGGCAAGCAATAGAGGATATGAATTGAAATTCTAGAGAAGTTATATCAGGAATCTCCTGTTACTTTTTGTCCCGAGACAAGAAAAAATGGAGTTCTAAAGAATAGAGAAGAGAGCAATTATTATTGTTACCTATTTTATCAAAATCATAAGTAATCTGTAGAATTCATTGCCACCAGTCATGATCAAAATAATTCTTTTAATGGGATTCAGAACCAGATTTTATTTTTGCACAGGTAACATACGCTTGTATAATCTCACGAAGAGTAACTTTAAATTCCCTGCCATATCAGAAACCCAGGTCTAACAGAAGAGTGTTTAGAAGCAGCATCTCCTAGAAGGAGCTTACTCTTACTAGACTCCAAAGCTGTGGTAATGCACATGGTGCCTAGAGTTGGTGCTGGAAAATGAAATCTATGCTACCCTGCACCATCTGCTTTGCTTTATTTGCTAAAACAAACAAACAAAAAACCCCCACCAAGCCATAGATAAAAATGATGGCACAGGAATGACCATAGCCTACACCATATTTGCCAAAATAACCCTGCAGCACTATCTGAAAAATTTCAGAATGCGGTGAATCCTCGTCTACTGGTTCTGCCTTATGTCACGATTTATGCTCCTCTGTGCCAACCAGTCCCATGGCTTTGGTAAGACACAACCAATCAGCTCCTCCAGGAACTATCTGGTCCTTTACGTGCACTGGTTCCTATCTCCTCTTCTCAAGGCTACTTTCTTAACTCTAAATAAAAGGACTAAAATAGAAATACTGGTTGGAAGTTTCAGTATGTTTCTCAACTTTATAATGTTATAACAACTGATGTGTTTTTGCACAGAAAATAAAAATACTCTGACTTCTTACCATATATTCAAAAATAATACAGTAAGGTTTAGATTAGTTATTTAATGTTAAAAATTCAACACTTTTTGTCCTAGTATTACTAAATAATATTTTTTTTTTATGATTTAAATACCACAGAATATCTTAAATATGTTTTCTGATAGATCTGGGGCAGCAAATTCCTTCTGGACATTTATCTCTGAAATTACATTGAGAGGAATAAACAGCTGTCGGGAATATAAATGCTAACTCATCAGAATGCTGACTCAGTGCTGTAGAAATCAAAATACGTTCATACACTGCATAGGTAACATGTCATACACCAACTAGTCATATTTTATGTTGGACAACCATAAAACCAGTTGAGCTAAAATACTGGAACAAAACTTAGGAGTAGAAATCAAATTATAAATAGGGAAAATTTTAAGATCCTTGCACAGACCTGCCACGTGACTGAAAAAATCCAGTAACTATCAAAGTCAGGATTTGTTAATCTGTCACCTTTGGTGGTAACAAACCTACTTTATAACCGGGATTAAAGGCACACTTCTCTTTTCCTTGTAATCAATAGAATTCACTAATTTCGTGGCGGCAGGATTTAGCAATGAATGAACTGGACAATCATTCGGCAACACCATATTTGTGCTAAGCATCCCGTTAGAGACATCGGTCCAGTTTTGTCCCTAATACAAGTTGAATGCTAAGATTTTTTAAGAGTGGAAATTTGTTGCAGAAAATGTTTGTCTTTTACTAAAATATCTAATGTTCTGCCAAGAGATGCGAGAGGATTTTTTTTTCAATAAATTTTGTTCTGATAATAAATTCTCTTAGGAAAGTAACTGCTATCTGGGCATTATTCCAGGACTTTTTATCCAGACTAAATTTATCTTTGATACCTTGGGTCAATTTATGTTTGATACTTTGGGTCAACTATTTCGACTTCAGTCAAAGCTCTCTGTACTGTGGTGAATATTTTGGCTCAGTCTGGAGTTTTGTCCAAGCAAGTGATGACCTGGACTAACGGCTCACTGTACGTTTTCTGGTAGAACAAATTACCTTACATTTAACGTGTTTCTTGCTTAATATTCCCAAACTGTATACACATGCGAACGTAGGTGCATGTATTCTTAGAAAACATTTCTACAGTTGTTGATCTTTCATATTTTTTTACTGATCTGCATCGAAATCTTGTGCCAGACACATCCCTTACAGAAAGTCAACCTACATCTTATAAAAGAACAAGTGCCCAGTCCTCTGGATTTACGCTCTGCCATTGGTCCTGCAGCAATGCTGCAAGAAGAATTTTCTTTTCTACAGTGTGACCCTGGGCATTACTCAGCAACGATGGCTGTCAAAGGCAAGGAGAAAAAGACAGTAAGAAAATTCCTTTTGAAGCATGACATTAAAGCTAAAGAGTATTTCCACTGAAAAAAAACAATTAAAATCCCACCCCTCTGCCAAAAGGGAATCTAAACCCAGAAAATCTTAAGCACCTCATACAACGAAATCTTTCTAAAGATAAATGATGCCAGAACAAAGGTTTATTTCTTAAAAATGTCGAAGTATTCACATGGCCATACTAAACCATATACTTCCATTTTTAATTTTGTAACGTCAAGCTTAATTCCTTTATTTATTTCAACTCTTCAAGCTATCGGGATTTCTCAAGCTAGAATCTTTCCAGGCAGCAGAATTTCTCTGCTCGGCTCCCTGATCATGTGGCATCTTTGTCATCCCTAAGTTATCACGCAGTTTCACAAGCGAGCCCCAGGTTCTGCAAAATCTAATCCAGAGGCATTGTTTTATCGCCCTAGGTAACGTAGTCGTGTTTCGTAAACTGAGTGATATTTGCCCCGTACTGGCATGTTAGGCCTTCTGGTTCCAAATCATCCAGCTGTTACTAATTTGTTATGTAGCTAGTATCTCTTTGTGCTGTACCATCTACAAGCAGCCAACTCTTCGGCATATTTTTTGTACATCAACATGCTTAATAACCTATAACATTATAAAATACTCATCCAGATATTTATAGAGCAAGACTGCAACTTGGTCCTACTTAAGGCTTGCCATAGCTTATTGATTTTGCTCTGAGAAATTACTTAATCAAGCATATTTCTGTATTTAGTCCTTGTGCCTATTTTGTTAAAAATCTGTGAAGCAACTTTGAGTTACTTTAAAATAACTACCATAATTCAAGCTTTTGAGTTGTTCTCAGTATCTTTTGTTTCTTCATTAGAAAAGAAAAAAAATGCGTACTAACCTCCATATTGGGAGGTGGAGTGTTTTGGGTTTTTTTTCTGTTCCCTTGCAATAATCTTACATGAGAAGAGTAAAAGGAACTTTTTCTTATTATACTCCTAGATACAGTATCTGTGATCTTGCCTGCTAAGCTTCCTGGCTTATGAAAGATTTGGTGGGTTGGAAAGATGGTTATCTCACCCAGACTTTCACATCTGGCACCAAGATCAGCAGAGACAGGACGAATCTGAAGCAATTTAACCTCTCGCTCTAATTCCAACTTCTGCTGAACAGCCTTTCTTCAGCTGTTCTGCTTGTAAATTAGCTTAGGATTTCTTATGTCATGGTAGTTCTAATCCCTCCAGTTAGGGACATGTTATCCAGTGGCAGCCCCAGGACAAGATTTTCACCTTAGCCGCAGACATCCTTTCTGCAGAATTCAGAGAAAATGATGGGTTTACACGTCTATTTTGTATCAGCAACTTCATTTTGTTTGCCGTTGTAACTATAGATGGGATAGTCGATTATTTCTGAAACGAGATTTTTACCTTGAGTGGTTCTGCCAAATACAACTACATTTATCCAGACTTGGCCCTTGGCTTCTGATTCTGTGGTTCAGCTTTCTTGTTTGCATTACCAGTAAGCTCTGGGTTTGTTACCAATCTCTGCAGGACTTTGAAAGGCTCCTCTTCTCAGAGCTCTGACTGGATTATGCAATTCTCTTCCATCCTTCCTCCTGACTTTCTCCTGCTCCTGTAATTTACTTCTTGCACTTAAGAAACTACGGGAGAGTTTCATAAATTTTCCAGCTTTCCTAAACCTTCTGCCATGAACTTTCTATCCTGAATTTCACATTCTCTATCTCAAGTTTGTTTCCTCACACTTTGGCAATCTAGTCTCTCCTGGGAACATTTACACCGTGGGGAATTTTACCCTGCACAAGAGCAGTTAATGACACTGTCTAGGTCACAGCTTCTGGTACTTCTCTTCGGGACTCTGGAGGATGAAGTCTGGCTAAGTATTGTTGGAGTCATACGATTTTTCTGTACGATAAAAATAAAGATTTAGCATCATTATGTGGGATCAGCTCCTCAAGTAAATCTGGTGCACTAAATATTTCCTTCTTTAGAAGTGACTTGTCTTCAAATCCAACGAGTCTTTTAAATAGAAAATGGGGTTGATTCTCACCTAAGGTCTGACACTGAATTTTTTTGTGATAGCTCTCTTTATATCCAGCAAACAAAACTCTGGTTTACATCAATGTAAACTCTCCAAGTAATGGGAATTTTAAGAGTGCCAGTGCCGCAGGATAATAAAAACCTGGCAGAGAGACACTGCTGTCATGGAGAAATGTTAAGTTGTTGCATTAACTAATAACAATAGGTGAATTAATGAGTTTGCTTGCTTTTCTTTGCTGCCAGCCTGGTAGACTGTGACTAAGTTTTCTATTGCTGGCCAGGTTGAGGGTTTTGGTTTTGTCTTATTTGCTTATATGTCTATTTTGCTTTTGCCAACGCAATCCCTGTTCTATTCTTAGGTGTCCATAGACATCTCCCTATAAGTGTTACACTTGTGATAAGGAACAGTGTCAGAACAGCCACAGCCTCCCTGGGGAGGCATTTGCTCATTCTTTTTATCTGGATCACTTAAAATCTTCAAAGACCAGCTGTACCTGGGTATTAATGCTCTTTCAGAACCATATGTTTCCCTTCTGCATAAAACCCATGTAAGGGGGACACTTACATAAAATCTTGCTGCAAATTATTGCCGCGCGCTCCTTCTGTAAGGGATAAAGGATAAGGAAAGCAGGAACACATGATTCTAATCAACCCATAGAAGAAATCCTGTAGGATGTTAAAACATGGCTAGATCTTTCCCTTGCCTTCCTCCAACTCTCCCCCAAAGTAATGGCAAATACTGCCTGCAAATTAGCCCTGTCTATTCAGCCAAGTAGAAATACACGCAGCTCTCTTAGACCTAGGTGCAGCTGGTTTTCACTCGACGTCTTCCTCAGTTACACAGCTAAGAATGTTAGATATTCCGCTATCTCTGGCTACACACAACATAGAGGAACACGATGGTTACCTGATAAAGAAAAATTAGATTAGATACACATCTATCCCACTCTGTGGCATACTGAAACACGTTCTACACAGGACTCATGCCCATTGCCTTTCTCTGCTTTACACAAGCAAATATGCCATCATTATTAGTAAAGACACAGAAAAACGACGGTAACATCCAGCAAGCAGCACAAGAGAGTAACTTAAATTCAGTTTCAAAGTTGTCTGACTTCCTGGGTTTGTTCAGCCCTTTAATATTGTTCACATATTCCTTATCTTGATTTCTTTATAACTTTACCAATAGTTATTACTAGATAAGAGGAAGTTTATTTCTTCTACAAATAAACATGAAAAAGGAACAGTATATTTATAAACCACCTGTAAATATTGTTCATGTAAACAGAGCCCAATTACATGTGCCTCCATTAATTATTCATGAGGCTACAGAAAATCGGCATGCGTAAGCCAGGTGATGGAACTCTTCTCTGGGTTCACAAGGATACACAAGAATAATTATATGTACTACAGTAACAAGCAGTTTCTGGTAAATACAATAAAGTTATTGAATGAAGGAATAATATCTGGGGAGGGATAAGTTCGCTTCTTCTGGTGGCTGGCTCTATGCCAAGCACACAGTGCAATTTATGGGTAACTTCAGTGCTGCTGCTAAACAAATGGAGGACAGCATTGTCTCTGTGTGGGTGAGGGAGACAAATTTTGTTGTTTCTAGAACACTTAAAACAGACTGCAATGAAAAATTTAGCTCACAGAATCACAGAATCACAAAATCACAGAATCACAGAATGTTGGGATTTGGAAGGGACCTTGAAAGATCACCCAGTCCAACCCCCTGCCAGAGCAGGGTCACCCAGGGCAGCCACACAGGAACGCGTCCAGGCGGGTTTGAAAGTCTCCAGAGCAGGAGACTCCACACCCTCTCTGGGCAGCCTGGGCCAGGGCTCCGGCACCCTCACAGTCAAGAAGTTTCTCCTCATGTTTTTGTGGAACCTCCTGTGCTCCAGCTTGCATCCATTGCCCCTTGTCCTGTCACTGGACATCCCTGAGAAGAGCCTGGCTCCGTCCTCCTGACACTCCCCCTTGACATGTTTATAAACATTTATGAGGTCACCCCTCAGCCTCCTCTTCTCCAAGCTGCAGAGCCCCAGCTCCCTCAGCCTTTCCTCATCAGGGAGATGTTCCACTCCATCATCTTTGTGGCTCTGTGCTGGACTCTTTCCATCAGTTTCCTATTTTTCTTGAAATAAGGGACCCAGAAGTGGACACAATATTCCAGATGTGGCCTCACCAGGGCAGAGCAGAGGGGGAGTATAACGTCTTTTGACCTACCAGCCACTCCCCTTCTAATCCACCACAGGAAGCCGTTGGCCTTCTTGGCCACGAGGGCACACTGCTGGCTCATGGGCATTCTGCTGCCCCCCAGCACCCCCAGGTCCCTTTCCCCTGCGCTGCTGTCCAACAGCTGACAGTGCTCTCTGTCCCCTCCTCCAGGCCGTTGATGAATATATTGAACAGGGCTGGTCCCAGCACTGACCCCTGAGGGACCCCACTAGATCCAGCCTCCAGCCAGACTCTGCCCCACTGACCACAACTCTCTGGCTTCTTCCCTTCAACCAGTTCTCACTACCCGACCAGTCAGACCACACTTCCTCAGTTCAGCTGGGAGGATACTGTAGGAGACGGTGTCAAACGCTTTGCTGAAATCTAGACAAACCACGTCCACTGCACGGCCACCATCCATCCACCTGGTTATGTGCTCACAAAAGGCTCTCAGGTTGATCAGACATGACTTCCCCTTGGCAAAGCCACGCTGACTGCTCCTAATGACCCTCTTGTCCTAGATACGGCCAGAGACAGCGCCAAGCATAAGATGTTCCATCACCTTTCCAGGGATGGAGGTGCAGCTGACCAGTCTGTAGTTACTCAGGTCCTCCTTCCTGTCCTTCTTGAAGACTGGAGTCACATTCACTTTCCTCCAGCCCTCAGGCACTTCTCCTGTTGCCCATAACTTACCCAAGATGATGGAGAGTGGCCTAGCAATGACCCCCGCCAGCTCCCTCAGCACCCGTGGGTGCATCCCATCAGGGCCCATGCATTTGTGGGTGTTCAGAGTGCCTGACTGATCCCTAACCCAGCCCTCATCAACCAGGGCAAACTCCTCCTTCATCCTGCCTTCCTGTGGGGCCTCAGGGCTCTGGGACTCCAGCAGTACAGACAGAGGCAAAGAAGGCATTCAGTAACTCTGCCTTCTCTGGATCCTGTCACCAGGGCACCCACCTCATTCAGCAGTGGGCCTACACTGCCTCTAGGATAGCATATTAGGATATTAGGATAGAGGGGGAACCACCAAAAAAAGGAAACACATCAAAACCTAGCAACAAACTCTCAGAAAATGTCTCAAGATGCTTCAATGTTGGGCCTGCAAAAGAAGATAAGATGAAATCTACAGGGCTTTTATATGGATTGTTTCCTTACTAGCTTCCTTCTGTTTAATGCTAGCCAGAAAATATGTGACGAACAAGAATGTGTGCTCAAAGCAGCTTCATAAAAAACAGCAAAAAATACTCTTTGTGTTCCGTCTAGTGAAGTCCAATTGAATTCAAAGGGCAAATCGCTGGTTGCTAGAATAAAGCATGCTAATGAGATTCTGAGAAACACAGACCAAGAGTGGTAAGAGTAGGTACTGTAAGTTAGCAGTGGAGTAATTTTTAAATAACATTACATACCAGAGCAGAAATGTTTGTCATTGGTGCAGGTTAGATGTATCAACAGGTAAATGTTCTTTGTACAGTAGTATGACAATGCATTGTAAAGAGGAAAGCAGTGTTTCTCAAACTGATGTTCCTTATACTGTAAGAGACCTATGCCAAAGAAAATGAAAATGAAATCTTAATATTTTATGAAGGTTCGGATAACTCTTGTAACCAGCTCCCCCCAAAATTCATCAGTCTCAAGGCTGGTGTTACTCACAATTACACTCAATCAGAGAGGCTCATATGAATTTGAAGATGACAGAAATGGGAATGAGATCCTATAAATTATATTTAATTTAACTCTATTCACTTGGATTCCTAGCTATGACTTTGAATTTGGTTGTATTTGTAATATAATTCACCAGAGAGAAGCTGAGCTTCTGGAGTATCAGATTTGTCAGGAGATGTCAGATGTCCGCATCAGGTAGGATGAAGAGTAACTCAGAAATGACATCGCTACTATTCTGATTTTAAATCCATCAAAAAAATAAAATTCCTTGCAGCCAGAATAGCATCGGGTTGCTTACGTAGAACTTTTCTTTCTTGCTACTTGATAAGTCTACCCTGCTGCTATGCTGGATGATTTTTATAACTGCTTTCCACCCATTGGGAATCGCTGGGATCAAAGCTGAGTATGTCAGCTGAAAGGTTTGTTCTGGCAGAATAGCACCATGTTGCCAAAACTCTCCGAAGTCAGTGGGAACTGAAGGTATTTAGTACACCACGCGATCAGATAAAAGGTGCAGGACAATGCTAAAACAGAGATGCTCTCAGAAGTCGCAGCAGAAGATATGATTTAAAAATAACCGATTAGGGATGTGTTCACATGAAAATACAGGGAGGCAAGAGCAGAGACTATTTCTGTTCCAGTCACAGTGAGATACCACCATAACAACTTTTCATAAACGCCCAAGACAGATGGTGTGTATGTTCCTTGCATAATAAGATAACCAGAAACTTATCTATTGAAAGGAGTGAATCCAATACAGCGTGACCCACCGTAATCTTTGGTTTCGGGTTCACAGGAAATCTTCCCTCTGCACAGTTGCAGAGCTTGTGATTTATTGCTGCTGTCACAATGATGTGCACAGATCACCAGACCGAATGTGTTTTGCAGTGACTACTTGCAAGTGTTGGTATTTTTGCTTTGTTCCTACAAACACTATGTCTTCTGTCTTCTACAGAGATCCCTGAGTTTTCGTTTAGTGTCAGGGTACTCTGGTACACATTCAAACTGTCAGCGCTGCAGAAGGGTATCTCCAGCCACTACGAGGTCACCCACAATAAGTGGAACGTCATCACTTTTGGCTACACGAGCAGATATGAAGTTTGAGCTCATTATTTCCATTTAAATATTCGCTGCCATCATTTGTTCTGTGGTTTGGTTGCGGCTTCATTTGTTTGTCACTAAGGTCCAGGCAAAGTTTTGAAGGATCTGTGTGAGCTATCAGCTGATTTTCTTCAGAGAAATGCACACAGCTTCTGCAGCATTTCTATCTTTCACCCGGGAGAAAGACCAATGAGGACGTGCTCCAGCTGCCTAACAGCTGGCCTGAAGATAGGTGCAGTGGGTTTGAGAGTGCCCTTGCTCATTATCCATTAAGCAACGGTGGTTTTTTTTCCCTGTGTTTTGGTTTTCAAATCTCAGCAGTGGTGCAGATGGTTCCAAGGAAGAGTTTGCACTACTGCAATAAAATGAACGGATTTGCAGAGATGTTTAGGGTGCCAGGAGAGACCTCTATTTATGGCTCTTCTAATTAATCTTCAAAAAGCATCCTTTGTACATTACCAAGGACTTTTCACAGAATCAAAAAGTAGGGTTCTTTAACTAAAATAATAAACCCCAGACCTTTATTTTCATTTTTGTTGCACTCTCTCTTGCTGCTCCAAAGACTGGAGAGCCAAAGAACAGCTCCCAAAAATACAGAGTGCTGAGTAAGAATCAGGCAGTTTCGTAACTGCTTGGGTGCTCTTCACATGCAGATGGCAGGTAAACGGGCTGGTTGGCAAGGGAGCAAGCGAGCTCTCAAACCTGCTAGCGTGTAGTGAGAAAAAAAAGGTTGTAGGTTATACTGAGAAGAGAAGTCCCGCTCTAAGTGCTAAGGCAGTGTACACCGGCCTCGTCGCAGTGCAGATCACAGCATGACAGATCTCGGGACAGATACTATCAGGTCAGCTCCAGGAAAACACTCATTAGAAAAATTGCCTGCGATTTTACTTACCAAAAAGCATGGACTCAAGGACACGAGCAGACCCTCACATGGTATAATAAAATGATGTCTTTGGTGTGGCCTTGTTATTTTATGCCACCTGAGTGTGCTTGACTATAACAGCGTCTTGCTGTTTCCTTGGATGCTTCAAGCAAAAATGTTAAATAATAAGAGGCAAACAAAGGATAAGGGCAGAGAGTGTATTAAAATGTAACTTCATTTCATATCTTCTGCCGATTCATTTTTGGAACATGTTAGGAAGCAGAAATATTTCAGTATTAGAGAGTACTAACGTGATGACCAATTTTAAGCTAGACAAAATCTTGTGCAACAGTATCATACATGCTTCTGTTATTTTTATGTCTAAAAGTGACCAAGACAAGATGAACTGATCAGAAAAATGTTATATAAACTGCCCTAACAGCGAAAGGTGATTTAAGTTCATTTACCTGACCAGACAAAATCTTAGCAGTGCATTATTTATTCCCGTGTTAAGGGAAGAATATTAAGTTGTTTAATTCACCCTTTTCCCCTTCTGCTATTCATGTGTTTTCTCCAGGTTGTAAGGCCCAGTGCAATTTGATAGCATAATATCAAGAATGCCATAAAAGCAGTTTTATTTTTATACTAAGGCAATTAAAAAAAAAAAAAAAGTGGTCTACTCACAGCAAGTTTGGAGCCAGATCATCTATGCCAAAAGTAGCAGTAACTGCAGAGTATAAAAGAAGCTAGAGTTGATTGTGTCTTCTCAGAAGCAGAGGACAGAAAATTGCTTATTTGTTATAAAAATGTAGTTTGTATCAAGACTGTTGATCTGCACATGAATTTTTATCACTTATAAATAACTTACTGGAGTCTGGAAAAGTCTTGACAACAGTTAGTAAAAGACAGAGGGTTGTAAATCCCTCATGTAGTCAATGTAAGTAAAAAAATACATTTGCTATTCAAAAATACCTGTATGCAGAATGAACAGATCTCTTCTTGATTTTCTATTAGATGGTCACTAAAGAGAAAAAATTTTATATGTGTAATTTCCATATTCCTGCAAGAACGTGGTCCTAATCAATGTGGTTGATTCTTTTAATGACATTACAAAATTTTATCACATTGTTTCACTAAAGGTATTTTATATTAATTCGGGCAAGTATTTTCAAAGTTGAACATAAATTTGGGATACCCAGTCAGACATACGATACATGGTCTTAAGTCAGGTTCTCAGAAATTGAAACACTTTTTAAACTTGACTCAAGGGTTCCTTTAAGCTGATTTTTACATATATATAATTTTTCACACCCCCTCCTCCCCCACCCACCCACTTACTGTGAAGAGTTGATCTCCCTGGAATATTACAAATGCTACCTCTGCTGTTTTCTTAAAATTAAAAATTCAGTGACTAGAAGATTGGATCTTGCGACTCTTAACAGCACGAATACCTTTGCTCTTGAGAACAGCCATACTGGGTTCTTGAGAATGTTATAGGTGCAAACTGTAACCCACGGCCAGACCTTGAATCTGACTGGGTGTCTCCAGCAGGGCAGGACACCGGGTCACTGGGGCACGGCATGAGCTAATTACTGGCGAAAACAAAAGCGACAATTGTAGGTACGGATCCTTCAACCTGTCGCATTCAAGCCGATTCTTTCACCAAGTATAGTCCCAGATACTCATCAAAATAGTTCCCTGCAGCATCAAAAGTTTTTTTATCATGTTTAGCTACCTTTTTTGGTTAGCTATTCATCTTTGATTTCTACTTAATATACTGTGTATATCCTAAGCTTTGTGATCTCGGGATGTTACAAGAGACAGTACAATCACCCGGGAAATGGATCTGAGCTGGAATTTCATGTAGGTTTCCTGACACTGGAACCACAGGAACATTTGGGATAATATCAATACTAATATATATTGAGCACTTGTAGGCTTGAAACCATAAATTCCAATTTGATTTCTTCATCCACGCTGTTAAAGTTTTGTTTATCGCTGTTTTATCATTTATACTCTTTGTTTTCATTTTATCTTTTATTCAGACAGGACAATGAAATGAGTAGCTTGTAGCCCTTTAGATTTTTTTCCGTCTGTATTTAGTTCCACTTTTCCCTGTCCCAGACAACAGTAATACTTGACAATTACTCACTCTTCTGGGTTGAACTGTTTGATCAAGGTTTTGTAAAAATAAATAAATAAATCTGATTAAAATCAGGCTTAGTATGATTTAAAAAAATTCGAACAATTAGCATAAACAACATCCCTGTAATGAGCCTCAGTAACATTTTTGTGTTCTTTTCATAGAAGATTACTGTATACTTGCCTCTAATTATGGCAAATCCTATTACATTAATTTTCATTGTACTGGTAATCTGATTAAAATAGTATAGAGTTAACAGTCATATACACTGTAATGAGAACAGCTCTCTTCCTGAAGTGAAAAATAGTTTTCCTATACGTAGTAAGTGTGCAAATATACAACTGAACATACAAAAGAGTTTTCAACCAGGATTCTGAACAATTTCAATACACTCATGAAACCCTTCAGGCTTTATATCTCATGGATGTGGAAATATTCCTATCAGCATTTAATCAAATATATTAATGACGCTAAATCAGGGGCTGAATTACTCCTAATTTATAAAACGAATGCATATAATTTTTTGGCAGACGAAGCTCCTTAAATTTTAGTAATACTCTCTCTCACTTTGATCTGTTTATCCTGATATCTACAGCTGACATAGACAGAACTCATTATTCAACTGGAAAAAATGTAAAATAAATGTAGGGAAGTAGTCTTTTTAGACAACTGAGTACAGTCTTGTGAACTGGTCCTCATTCTCCATTTTTCACAGAGGTTCTACATCAAGTCTACCACGACAGTTCAGAGAGACATATTTTTTCCTTAGCTTTCAATATTCAAAATTTTTGGAGTTCCACACCCTTGCTTCAGTGAATCATGATCTGCTGCTATTCACAACCTTCCCTTCCCTTTTAAATCCTGTGCGCTTGGAGGCTTCCCCATCAGGCACAACGTCTAAAAATAAACGCTATTAGCGACTCGACATCCCAGAATGATAGCAAGGTCTGGTCACACCTCACCTCAAGAGTTACACACTCTCACAGTTCTAACAGTACACAGTTAGCAAGACTAATTAGTGAGATCTTTGTGTCCTGAGATTGTGATGCATTGCAGATGGCAGTCTATTTCTCACAGTCTTTTCTGGGAAGCGATGTTACTTAAGCTTCTTTTTCTTTTGCATCTCACATTGAAATTGCATGCTTGGTGATTTCTTCCCTCCAGTAGTTTTCTACATGAATAAGCCGTATCAGAGAGCACTAATGGAATTCATGCATATGCTTATTTTTTTCTACATTAAGCTTATTTTATCCTGTGAGGGGGTCATGCTTGTCAGGCATAATGTAATATTTGGATAGTTTTGACTTAAGGTGGTTTTTTTTTTTTTGTAAGAGTAAAATCTCAGAATTACAAGTTTGCAAGAAAATGGTAAATGTAAAAGTTTGCTTTGTTCTAGCCTGAATTCTTTGCTTTAACAGAATTACTATTTTGCAGTAACCTGAAATTTGACAGTAATAGTATAAACCAGCTCCACACCAGACGTGGTAGAACAGCACTAACTATCTGTACATTACTGAATAGCCCTGACTGTAGTGAAACAGGGACACTTGCTTGCAAGTTTCTTGTAAACATTTCCATTGCTTAATCTAGCAAACCCTTTCTTCTTGATAATCCTTAGTTATTTATTCTCTGAATATATTCTTTTTCTGAGAAGACACGGTGAGCAATCTTTTGTTCCTAAGCAAAACGATTTACCTCTTTTTATTTTGGCAGCCCAGATGAATGACCAGGATAAAACGTTTCAGAAAATGGAAGTCAGGTCTAGAGATTGTGTCAGTTTATTACCATACCCACTTACACCCACAGTTTTCTGCCACCAGTCAAGCCAGCCTGTCGGGAAGACATCGCAAAAAGAAATGTGAAAACTTCCCCTTTTGTAGATTGTCAGTTGTGCGGTAAAGTGTGACAGGAAAATTCCTCAGAGTGTTTTTCTTTGGTCTTTATGATGGCACTGTATGTACCCTTATAGATCTTCATATAGATGTTTACAGAAGGAACAGTAATAGACCAGAAAAAGGCTTTGCATTGTACACAATTAATACATGAATGTGGACATAAAAAAGCCCGCGTAGATCAGAAAAAGTCACAGAATTAGGTGCAGTAAATGCATAGATAGGAAACACACCAAAACACACACACCTTTTTCTTACTCTTGAGGATGAAGAGTATAACCCCGGAATCACTGCATCTGACCTACTTGTAGATTCTAAGGAACTCTTTTGCCTTTGACAGGTACGATCCCTTTCTTCTTCTTTCTGGAAAGAAAATGGGAGACATATGAAGCTTACACATGACAGCTTGAAATGGCAAGAAAGGCTGTTTCAGTAGCCTTCTTGCCTGAAGGATCTGCATTAATGCTCCTAGTTAACATAAATCTTTATTAATATTATGATTATAATTGACTAACTGTACAATGACTAACTGCACAAATTAACAAAACAAAATATTACTAATAACTACTGCAGAAAAAGAATCCTCTGTAGTAAACAGGAAGATTTAGATTAAATTAGAGATGGATCAGTCATCTAATGTCATGTTTTAATGTCAGCGCTGTATCAGTCTCTGGAATGTTGCCACTTTACCAACTGAACTGTGTAATAAAAAGTTCTCAAATTGCATTAAATACCACAGAAGCAGAGACTGTGACATGTGTATCAGGATTTTTTTATCAATCACTGGTGTGAAAGTCAGCAGAGGGAACAGGTATATCCTAGGAATAAACAAAATGGTAATTCTTCAGCATACACAGTAGCACAATATGGAGAACTAAACAGAACGGACAATGTAATGTTGTGAAAAGTCTCTGTTATATGCAGAGTAAAGCAAAAATTAAGACTATTTGAAAATGCAAATAAAAGATGCTATTTAATATCCCATAAAGCCAACCACAAGTTTACTTGATGTTTGCTTTAGTTCTAATATGATTTTAACAACCTAAAAATAAATGCAATGCAAGGCTTAAAATGTGTCATTAAGGTCTAACCTACCCTCAGAAGTTGCTGATAAGGCCATTACAGTACTGATACAGATGCCATTTATTCTGATAAGATTATTTTTTTCATTTTGCTAGACAGTGTATCGTATACAGGTTTGCTGAATGACATCAGCTACATCAGCAAAAAGGAGTATTTTAGCTTGTTCACCAGCACAGCTACCCCAGTCAGAGATGCGATTTCTTTTTCCTCACATTTTTGCAGAAAAACTACATTATCCGAACCAACTTAAGCATAATCAAGACTTTTTAAAAGTGCATTTCTGTAACATCTCCAAAGAGTCTTGAGTCAGACCTAAACTTCTCTTCCTCCTGTAAGCTCAGTCAAGACTGAGTGACGCAGATGAGAGCTGGAAAGGGACGGCACCTAGTGACAGCAGGCACTACGGGGATGTGTGATGGGCTAATGATAAAGGAAAGCAAGACAAGGTTCTGGTGACAGCCTTACTGAAACCAAATCTAAAAATCAGCAGAAGTAGATAACACCGTGAAATCTTGCTTCGCGCTACCTGGAATCTCATATATATTCTAACAATATTAAGACTGAGAAAAATGAGAGGCGCAACTGGGTATGGAAACAGCTTTACACCACCACAGCTGCACTCCTTTTTCTTTAGCTGTTGACAGGACCTCCCAGTGTCCAACTGCCCCAGAGGCACCCTCTAAGCTGCAGCCAGTCGGTCTCCCGCTGCCGACACCAGCGTACTCCCCACCTAAAAACACCAAGGCATGGGCCAAGATTAGATATCACACACCCACACTGGCATTAAACGCCACCTTTGCAGGGTCCATCCATCTATCTATCTTCTTGACACATCACTCTCCTCATATAAACACACCATCATGAGTGGAGTTTGTGCCAACCACGCATCCAGTCAGGAGCGGCAGTCGCACACAATACTGTAACCCGTAACTGTCGGAAGGAGCAGTCCGTTCTTCTGAGCCAAGAAGCGCACTGGGATGTCATCCCGGGGACAGGCTTCAGAAGAGGTCCCCGCATTGCGGACTGCAAGCAACAGATAGATTACACAGCTTGTTAGGAGGCAAGGTTTGCAGCTTAGTTACCTCGAAAATAAAATTAAGAAATTAGTATGGTTCTGCTTGGTTTTGTACTTAAAAACTATGAAACAACTACATTAACCTGAAGTAATCTAAAAGAAAGTCAATAGTTTTTAAAATGCCTGCAAGGTTAAAAAAAAAAAGTAAGCAGCTTTCAGTCTTCTGTAGTGAAGGAGAGTCTATCTCGTCAGACAGAATGAGTCTGCATTGAGAACAGTCAATGTGATCACACTGCCTCTCTTGCAGAGGTATCTGCCGTACAAATTTTGGACTTAGCTCACCTAACGGACCCACAGAGGCCTCAGAGCTAACAGGGGGATGTCCAGCTGCTTACTTTAATCTGGAGGCTGCTCAGTGACTCCTGTAAAAACACATTGTTCATCTGAAAGGCAAGAAAAACAGGATCTTTTTACTCTTTCAGCTATATAAACCACAGGTGCTTAAAGAAAGATGTTCTGAAAGGCAATATTTGACGGAGCCGTGCTAAAAAAGAAAAGGTATGAGACAAACAGAAATAAAGCCAATTAAAATTAGAACATAACATTTCTTCACTAATATCCAGACGTTTGCTGGAAGTCCCACACAGCCAGCCATCCTCAGTCCAGGAGGTTCCTCCAGTGCATCGATGATAACTTTTTGATGCAAATGGTAGATGAGCCAACCAGGAGAGGAGCGCTGCTGGACCTTGTGTTCACCAACAAGGAAGGACTGGTTGAAGCAGTGAAGGTTGAGGGCAACCTTGGCTGCAGCGACCATGAGATGGTGGAGTTCAGGATCCTGTGCGGTAAAAACAGAATAGCAAGCAGGATCGCAACTCTGGACTTCAGAAGGGCCAACTTTGGCCTCTTCAAGCAATTACTGGGGGATACCCCTTGGGACAGGGAGCTGAAAGGTAAAGGGGCCCAAGACAGTTGGTTGGCATTCAAAGACCACTTCTTTGAAGCTCAGGATCAGTGCATCCCATCAGGTAGGAAATCAAGAAAGAGATCCAGGAGACCTGCTTGGTTAACCAGGGATCTGCTGGGCAGACTCAGGTGGAAGGGGAGGGTGTTTAAATTGTGGAAGGAAGGGCTGACCACTTGGGTGGAGTACAGGGCAGCTGTCAGGGAGTGCAGGGAGGCAATCAGAAAAGCTAAGGCCTCCTTGGAGTTAAAACTTGCAAGGGAGGTCAAAGAAAACAGAAAGGGCTTCTTCAAATACATTGCTGACAAAACTAACACTAGAGGCAATGTAGGCCCTCTGTTGAATGAGGTGGGTGCCCTGGAGACAGAGGACAGAAAGAAGGCAGAGTTGCTGAATGCCTTCTTTGCCTCTGTCTACACTGTTGGAGACCGTCCTCAGGAGCCTCAGTCCCCTAAGGCCCCAGAGGAAGTCATGACAAAGGAGGAGTCTGCCCTGATTGATGAGGAGTGGGTTAAGGATCAGTTTGAACACTTGGACATTCATAAATCCATGGGCCCTGATGGGATGCACCCACGGGTGCTGAGGGAGCTGGCGGGAGTCATTGCTAGGCCACTCTCCATCATCTTTGGTAAGTCGTGGGTAACAGGTGAGGTGCCTGAAGACTGGAGGAAAGCGAATGTCACTCCAGTCTATAAGAAGGGCAGGAAGGATGACCCGAGTAACTACAGACCGGTCAGCCTCACCTCCATCCCTGGAAAGGTGATGGAACATCTTATCCTTGACACTGTCTCTAGGCATATCAAGGATAAGAAGGTTATTAGGGGCAGTCAGCATGGCTTTGCCAAGGGGAAGTCATGTTTGACCAACCTGATAGCCTTTTACGAAGACATAACCAGGTGGATGGATGGTGGCCATGCAGTGGACGTGGTCTACCTGGACATCAGCAAGGCCTTTGACACCGTCTCCCACAGCATCCTCATAGGTAAACTGAGGAAGTGTGGTCTGGATGACCAAGTAGTGAGGTGGGTCGAGAACTGGTTGAAGGGAAGAAGCCAGAGGGTTGTGGTCAATGGGGCCGAGTCTGGCTGGATGCCTGTGTCTAGTGGGGTCCCTCAGGGGTCAGTGCTTGGGCCGGTGCTGTTTAATATATTCATCAATGATCTGGATGAGGGATTAGAGAATGTTGTCAGCAAGTTTGCTGATGATACGAAGTTGGGGGGAGTGGTTGACACACCAGAAGGCTGTGCAGCCATTCAGAGAGACCTGGACAGGCTGGAGGGCTGGGCGGGGAGAAATCTTATGAAGTTTAATAAGGGCAAGTGTAGAGTTTTGCACTTGGGAAAAAATAACCCCATGTGCCAATATAGGTTGGGGACTGCCCTGCTGGAGAGCAGTGCAGGGGAAAGGGACCTGGGGGTTCTAGTGGACAGCAGGATGACCATGAGCCAGCAGTGTGCCCTCGTGGCCAAGAAGGCCAATGGCATCCTGGGGTGTATTAGAAGGGGAGTAGCAAGTAGGTCAAGAGAGGTCCTCCTGCCCCTCTACTCTGCCCTGGTGAGGCCGCATCTGGAATATTGTGTCCAGTTCTGGGCCCCTCAGTTCAAGAAGGACAGGGAGCTGCTTGAGAGAGTCCAGCGTAGAGCCACAAAGATGGTGAAGGGAGTGGAGCATCTCCCTTATGAGGAAAGGCTGAAGGAGCTGGATCTCTTTAGCTTGGAGAAGAGGAGGCTGAGGGGTGACCTCATCAATGTTTATAAATATGTCAAGGGGGAATGTCAGGAGGATGGAGCCAGGCTCTTTTCAGCGGCATCCACTGACAGGACAAGGGGCAATGGGTGGAAGCTGGAACACAGGAGGTTCCAGAAAAATATGAGGAAAAACTTTTTCACTGTGAGGGTGACTGAGCACTGGAACAGGCTGCCTAGGGAGGTTGTGGAATCTCCATCTCTTGAGACATTCAAAACCCGCCTGGACGCGTTCCTGTGCGCTCTAGTGTAGGTGATCCTGCTCTGGCAGGGGGGTTGGACTAGATGATCTTTGAGGTCCCTTCCAACCTTTAACATTCTGTGATTCTGTGATTCTGTGATCCGTTTTTCGTCTCTGTAATTCACATGAAGCATGGAAGATGATATATAAAATGTATAGAACAATTTGTTAGCACCGGACTGACAGAGTACCGCCATTGAAACTACAGAGCTAAAACTGGAATAACTGTAATTATTTTGCAAATTTAAATAGATTTAGGAATACCAATTGAATTAAGAATAGGAATCACGTTACGAACTTTTAAAGAAGCTGAACAAAAATGGATGTACAGCTAGGCTCCGTAGTAATTCTATGCAAAGTATTATTGGCACATTTCTTAATCCTTTTGTATATAGATACTTAAAGTAAATTTATGTCCCAAACCTGCTACTGTAAAAATGAAAAGCAATGTTTTGGGATTCTCTGATACAGAGTCCTCCTACAAGGTAAAGAACTCTTGAAAGCCCACCCGCTTCTTCCAGGTTTACTGGCTTTCTAAAGCACTGGAACAGGCTGCCCAGGGAGGTTGTGGAATCTCCTTCTTTGGAGACATTCAAAACCCGCCTGGACACGTTCCTGTGCGCTCTGCTGTAGGTGATCCTGCTCTGGCGGGGGGGTTGGACTAGATGATCTTTGAGGTCCCTTCCAACCCCTAACATTCTGTGATTCTGTGATTCCCTTGTATCGTTTAGATTGTCTTATTTATGAAATTTCTACCACTACAATCAGATTAAGACTAGATTTTTCTTTCAAGCATTTCCATGTAAGAATAACATGTATTTTTCTGACAGGTGTAACATTCAAATTGACATGTGACAGTCAAACTAGATCTGTCTCATCGTTCTTTTTGCCAGCATTTCCTACCATTGCAAGGTGTAAACAATTTTCTTAATAGGACTGCACAAGTGTAAATGAATACCTCAATTACAAGGCACCTAGCATTCTACTAACGATGGTGAGAATAAACTCCAGCCCACACTTACTCTTGTATAACTTGTGTGGGCAACAAGCTTTTTTTCAGTCAGCTAATGATGAATAGATACATAGGAGAAAGTGATGTATTGGTTTTACAGCTTTTGTTTTTAAGGCGAAGTAAGATCTCTACAGGTTTTCAAACTAATCTGATGTTCTATCTATACAAGATACAGACTTTCCAGTTAGTATACTACTAGCATTGTTCAAGTACAAAAAATAATTCCTCCTCCTTAACCTTTCTAATCGCTTCATCATTGCTTTTAATGCTTGATCTCCTCAAAACAAAGAACCCCTTAACAGTATCTTGGAGCTGTAGGTGTACAGGCTCATACTAGGCACTGAGTTGCCATTTGAAATTTTTTAATCATTTGTGACACAGGATTTCAGGATATTTGTACACATCTTGGATTTCTTGGTTGAAAATCCAAAGCCATCCATCTCACTAACGCAATAATGAGTAATACAACTATTGCATGGCTAATTAAAATTTGTTGTGTTTATAAGTAATACATTCATCTTCTCTGCATCTTGTGTAACGAACAGGCCTAGGCAGAATGCAGCCTACTACAGTCTTGAAGTATGTACTGCACACACAAAAAAAGAAAAATGATCACTGAAATGCTTATCTCTGGGCCACCACGTGACAATGCTGGTCACGGTATTTCTCCTAGCCTGACAGTGCCACCTCAGGAACTCAACTCTCGGTAAGTATTACAAATCATACTACTTACATTACAGCGTTGCAATGAAAAGTTGTCACTTCAGCATGGGTTTGTTCCTATCTGCATTCTGCAAAATATCTGTGTGATGAAACAGGACATCTTTATCCAAAGTATTTCTCATCACTGGTGACTGACGGCTCAGCTAAGCACCACCCTTCACTTCAGGGATGCTTGCTCTGATCATATATTGCGTTTTAGGATTAATTCCAAACGCACTCGTCAAACGCCACTGTCTCCCGCTGCTCTCAGCGCGGAGCTTGAGGAGGAAGGCGCAAACCAGACCAAAGCTGTAATGACAACGGTGTCCCCCGGCAGGCCGCCGCACAGCTACAGTTCAGCTATTTTTGCTCAGGTCTCCAGAGGCCGGGCATCCCTCTAGTCAGACTTGCAGTTTGACTTGATCACCGCTTCTTTTTCAAACACACTCGAGTGGCTTTCCTCGCGTGGAAATAAAAAAAAAAAAAAGGGGGTGCATGAGTGACGGAGGGTTGCCTTGTCCTCCCCATGGTTTCAGGAGGACCCCGTGAGGGGCAGGTGCTGTGGGGGAGCTGCCCCCCAGCCCCGCCCGCCTGCAGGGCGCTTTGGCGGGAAGCGCTGCTCCGCGCCTCGCCTTCACCCTCTGCTCCCCTCATCCTCCTCTCACCTTCACCCTCTGCTCCCCTCATCCTCCTCTCACCTTCACCCTCTGCTCACCTCATCCTCCTCTCACCTTCACCCTCTGCTCACCTCATCCTCCTCTCACCTTCACCCTCCGCTCACCTCATCCTCCTCTCGCCTCACCTTCGTCCTTCCCTGCCCGCTGACCCTGCTGCTCACCTCCGCCCTCACCGCCTCCTCAGGGCCGCCCCGGCAGGTGGTGAGGCGTTTACCTCCGCAGCTCGCTTACCGCTGACCCACAACCGACACTATTAGCCCGGCGGCGGCGGGGGCAGATGATTAAAATAACATGGGGCTATTCTAGGCGCTAACGGGATCAGAGGCGAGGCCAGCGAGGCGGCGGCGAGCGGGCTCCGCGGCGCGGGAGTCGGGCTGCGGCATGGCGCCCCTCTGATGGCGGGAGGGCTGAGCCGCAGCTGCGCCACATGGGCGGGGGCGGGATACCCCAGGTAACCGGGAGGGGAGCGGGGCGGGAGCGCCCCGGTAGCCGGGAGGGGGCAGAGATGATGGGGAAGGCCCGCTTGCCCGGGGGGGGAAGGGAGGAGCGGCCCCGCCGGCGGCCCGGCCTGTGGGGCGAGGGGGCAGGAGGGGAGGCCGCGGCCCCACCGAGGGCCTAGCGAGGGGAGGTCGCGGCCGCCGGGAGAGAGCCCAGGTGAGGAGGAGGAGGAGGCAGCAGCAGGACGGGGGGCGAGCGGCCTGGTCAGGGGCAGGCGCGGGGGTCGCGGAGCGGGTGCCCCGCTGAGAGGCGAAGGCGCGGCAGCAAGTGGGGGGGAAGAGGAGCGTGAGGTGCGGGGGGCCGAGAGCAAGGGAGGGCGACAGCGGCAGGAGGAGGAGAGGAGCCGGGCCCGGGGGAGGGCAGAGCGCGGGAGCGCGGCGGGAGGCGGAGGAGAGCGTCAGCTGGAGCGGGGAGAGCGGCAGCGCGGCGGGAGGTGGAGGAGGAGGAGGAGGAGGAGGAGAGCGTCAGCTGGGGGCAGAGATAGAGGGAGTGCGGCAGGAGGAGGAGGAGGAGAGCGTGAGCCGGGGGGGCAGAGAGAGAGGGAGCGCGGCAGGAGGAGGAGGAGGAGGAGGGGAAGAAGCGCGACGCAGGGACGGCAGATGCCTGGAAATAAAAATTTGATGATTGCATGCAGCGGCTGGAGAGACTCTGTCGGTGGCGGCGGCGGGGACGAGGCAGGGACAGGGGGGGCGACGGCAAAATGAAGTATCAGAAATACCTGACTGTCTTGCAGATGGCCATAGGGGTGACCGCCTCCAACAGGGGCAGTCTGATGCCCTTAAAGAGGAAGCTGTGGTGAGTAGGCACAAACGGCGCCGCGGGCACTGCGGGCCGGGCCGGGCCGGGCGGGGGACGCGGCGCCTGGCCGAGCGCGGGCCGCGGCGGGACGGGCGGGCGGGGCGGCCGCGGTTCCCCTGGGACGTGACGGGCGCCGAGCGGCAGCGGGCCTGCGGCTGCCGGCGGGCATCGCCGGGCCGCAAAGTTCGCGGCGAATTCGCCGCCGGCCGGCTGGAAGGCGCCGGGAGGCGGCGACGCTGCCGGAGGAGCTGTCCGCGCCGCGCCCGCCCCGGGGCCCGCCGGAGGAGCGCGGGCTCGGCTCCCGCTGCCCGGGGCTGCCGAGCGCTCTCGGGCGGAGCCGCCGCCGGCCCCGGTGGGCAGCTGCCGGCCGGGGGCGCGGGGGTCGCTGCCGCCGGCAGCCCGGCCCCTGCCCACAGGTGCGGTCAAAAATGGGAAGAACCGGGAGGTGCGACGGAGGTAGCGCTGTCCGTGCGCGATCGTCTTCTGCCGAAAGCCCGCTTGCCCTCCGACTGCCCGCCGCCGCCGTTGTGCTCGCCGGTTGCGCGCTGAACTGATTTTTCCGGGCGAATCGAAAGCACGTTACGAAAAATGTATTAAAATGTAACGGTGTGGTGTGGGTGAGTGGGGCGCCGAGAGGCAGACGGCGCTGCGATAGGCAGCCACCCGCTCACGGACTTGTGTGAGCCCCCGGTGAGCTCGGGGGGGACAGGAGGATGGGTGTCATCATCGGGACATTACAGGGGGAAAAAAAAAAAAAATCTGTGAACTCCCGAAGTGCGATTCTTCTGAGTGGAAATGATCAAGAGGAGAATTTCTTGTCTGTGAAACACCGTGGGTGATATTTAGGTGGTAACGGTCATACGGTTTTATTTCACTGCACTCACAGGTTCCCAGGGGAGGAAAGTGTCACGAGAGGTGTTTTATTTAAAAATAGGTAGTTCACAAATAGCAATACTTTCATGTCGGCAGTTGTAACAAAAATGGGCCCTGTGTGAGCTGTAGAAAGTGGTGAGGTTTTGCCGTTTTCTTTTTCCTCCACGTCGGCAGCTAGTGTAGACAATGTCAAGGAAAGGGATCACTTGAAGAAACATAGTGTAGAGCTGGTGAGCCTTCTGGCATTAATTCCAGATCTTGCTCTTCCTTGCAGATGAGAACACGGTTTGGCAAATCTATTTGTTCTAAATGCAATGTACAAAATCAAATGTAGTCTTAAACGGCAATATGTCATCATCCAGATGAGTTTTATTAAATTTAGTCAAAGGTTTTATGGTGTATTCGGTGGTTCGGTTTTGATTATGTAAGTTACATAAAGTGTACCACACACCTCTTTTCTTCTCCTGAAATGCCGCTCCTGTCTCTGTGCAGCAGCATATGTATTGGTGTGCTACTCATTTTAAGAAGTTTAATTATGGGTAATATAACGATAACAGCTGTTCTATTTTGTCTTTCCCATGTCTCCTTGGAAATGTTTTCTGTGCTGACACATTAAAGTGAAGCTGTCGATGTTTGCATACTTTAAGTGTGAAAGGACACGATTCAACTCCTGCTTTATGTCTTCAGCTGGAGTTAGATCAGCTCTATATTGACTGGTTTCAGGGCAAGATTCTGTTCTTTCTCGAGGTACAGTGGATCCCCACTAGTACATATTACTAGCATTTCATAATGTTTGTAACTGGACATCATATTGCTGCAATGCAATGCTGTGTGATGGTTTGGTTTACTGAGATTCTCAAGGAAAAATAGAGTTGTGAGGCTTTTTTCAATTTTGGAGAAGCATATGAATTCCTTGAAAATTTGAAAGCAGGTCTCTGGGATATTCTTACTAATGTTATGTAGTCACATTTCTGTTGATAACTTTAATAGCATTAGGCATGATCTGTATGCATCGAATTTATGCTTGTGGATGGAATATTATTTTCTGATGCATTTAGAGAAAGAAATGCTGAAGGAGACTTCTTTGTGCATAGCCTGTATCAAATAATGCATTAAGAAAATGTGAATATTAGAGAGAAGAATACGTTGCTGCTACAAAAATCAATGCAGTATTAGTGTATATTTCCAACACATAAACCAGAAGTGTATTCCAGTACTGTATCACTGGAAAGCTCAAAAATACCTAAAAAAAAAAATGTATAAATCAAGTCAGCCTATAATCAGGGATGCTTTTTCATCTCTCGGTTTATTTGTTTTGAAAAACCTGAAGCATTCTATTTAGCTGATCAGATCCATAAACTCTTCGATGCGTTAATACATATTGGAAGTGGAAGCAAAGGCATAATTTAATAAAAAAAAGGTTAAAATACTGATCTTTTTGTTGGTGGAGATAATCCACCTGAATCCTACAGAAAGAGAATGAAAAAGGTAACGGCAATGTTTTATTTCTTTATGGAGCATCTGCCACTCCAATTTTCTCCTGTGCTGTTGTGTCTCCCCCTCCCTTCAGTCATGTTCTGGGATGTATGAAAGTAGAGCTACAAATGAAACTAAAAAAGGTGGAGACCCATATCTCCTGATGGCTTACGAATAATTGGTTATAAACTAGATGAGAATAAAGCACAATTGAACGAACAGAAGGAAACTGCTTCACCGTCTTGCAGGGGGATGTGATGGAGCCCGAAACTTGCTCGTGTTTATTGTGGAGCTTGATCATTTTATGATGAGGTTGACTTGGGGCAGCAGAGTTTCCTCGGTGATGGAGGAAGTTGCTGGAGTCCTGAATTGCTGATTCAGACCCTTTCCTGTCTTAGTGCAGCGTCGTAACACAATCTATAGGAACCTAAATGAGATGAGTAGGATGTTCTTCATCGCTTTGCTGGGAGGGGACAGTATTTGGATACAAACCCCACCATCACAACGCTGCTAGTACAGGTAGAGTGCAGCAGGGGCTAACATTTGCTAAGGTGGCCAAGGAAAACGTAACCGCTGAGTTGGGAGTAACTCGAAACAGTAAATTGACACAAACATTTCCTAAATCCCAATAGGTGCAACCTGAATGCTTTTACAGTAGGGAAATGCTAAATCACAGTATGAAGGGGAAATCCTCAAGAAGACGACAATTTCTTGTCGCGCTGAATATTGTGTTTCTCTGCTGCAAGGAGAAGGAGCAGGGAAACAAACAAAAGGAACAGGATATCATAGCAGCTAATAGTTCTTCTCACTAATATTCCCTTCTGTTTCTTACAGCGTTTGTCTCTACTGTGAAAGGCTGCTTCTGCTTTGGCTTCCTCCCTCTATGCTCCCCTTGGTGCAAGGGAGTGCAGTCATGAAATAAGACAAAACCTTGGTTAGTGATAAGTTTTCATTGCGAAGAATTTTATGGAAGTGGCTGAGGCTATTCCATATTTACATTTCCTGAACCTTTTAAGAACGATTGGTAGTTGTCTGAGGCGATCTAGGTTACAGAAAAAAAAATGCAGATGCAACACACTACGGAATTTGAATTTTGATGGGCTCCTATCCCCCCTGTTCAGTGCTATTGTTGAAAGAATGTGTGATGTGCAAGTCCAGATGCTAAATGATAGCTTCTTCTCGTAAGATATTGCACAGCATGATTATTTTCAAGCATGGGAGTAAACTTACTTGGAACCAGTGAGGAGTAACCAGCATGTCTAGAATTCAGCACTGATCTAAAAGCTCTGTTGACTCAGAGTCTTTGTGTCCAGGCTGTGGCTTGGATATAGAAGTCCTGGCTTATAATGAAGGATGCCAGTTTTAGCATTAGGACTATCCCTAGGGAGAAAAGTGCCATTGTTTGTTTATGTTCTAAGTAGAGTTGTATTTAGAATAATCAAATAATGGAAAATGTCACTTTAGCATGGGAGAAAGAAAGCATCAAAGACTGAACCTCTTGGGTGTCTCTACGGAACCGTGTGGAAAAATACAGATTGCTGGAATGGCTGTTTTCCATTTTTGATTGCTGGTTCCTGTTTATTTTTCTTTTTAAATGGGGATAACAATTTCAGTTTGGCCCATTGTGAGGATTTATTTGTGTTGCAAATCAAGTAATACCTTTTGCCTGTTCGTTTTTTTTCCTGATGGAGGCATGAAGTGAAGATACTTGCGGAGGTGCACAAGAATTCAGCCTAACGCGACTGCTCAGTGTTGCTAGTCATCATTTCCATATTTTTTTTTCTTTTTTCCCAAACAAATTAATATTGAGCAACTAGAACTGTTAGGTCTTCCCCTCTGCTCAGTGGGAGTATGTTTCGGCTTTTCCACACTTGTGTTTGAGCCAGAAGGCGTCTACTGCTCACGCTCAGCTGAGTCCAGCTGACCTCCTCACTTCCTGTGGTATTGACGAAGCCTGGGGAGGACCTATAATTACAGAAATTTCATACGCATGTCAACTGAGATTTACTAGAGGTAGAAATTTCTAAGAGGCTTGACTTGCACGTTGTGCAACTATAATAGTAACATGCTGGAAGTACCTAAAGACTTTTATTGTAAGACAGACAACTTGCAATATATGAGAAGTGTGATAATTATGTCATCATGAAGAGTCTTGTTGCGCTATCTAGTTGTCAAAAACTTGTCCTCTCTGCATTAACTCTACACTTGGAAAATAAATACATAAAATATGTCATTTCCAGACTTGTTTTTTAGGTTGTCTGATGTTGTCTTGATAAGATTGTTCAGAACTCTAATGACTAAAGAAGAGAATTTTTGAAGTTCTTAAATGAGGTGCAAGCTAACCGGTCTGTCTAGAAAATAATATGACATTTGTTTAATTGTTTCAGACAAAATTTAATTAAAACAACGTGAGATAATACTGAAGGTTGTTAGAAATGGTAATTACATGCAAGTAAATATGTTACATACATCCCATCTAGTGATGTTGAGTGCTGAGCCATTAGCTCTTGATGTGACAATGCACCTTGACGTCTGTGCCACGTGGAATTTTGTGAAGCTGGCACGTTCATCAGTGGAATACAGATCCTGGAAGTTGGAGATTTTTGCTTATTTTACAAACTAGAGAGGTAATTTAGAGTCATGGTTATGTAATGTGTTATGTGATCAGGAACCAGTCAAGGTCAATGAAACCCGTCTGAGAGTTGTGGATAATAAATAAGGGCCTTGGGCTCCAGGTGTGATTTACAAAATGGTTCAGTATTACTTGACTAAAACTTCCTGAAGTTAATGAATTAGGGTGCCTTAGTTTAGGATTCCTGGGATGAGATCCGTTAGAAAGGTGTTATGTTTCCAGAATAGTAAACATATTCTTTAAATAGAAAAAAAACACATTTCAAGGCATCACAAATTGTTCACTCCCGTCAAAGATCTTGACACGATATTCAACTTTTTAAAGCTCTAGACTTCCTTAAACATATCGATCTTAAGCTCTGAGTCAAGAGAACTTGCATTGCTGCAGACATTTTGAAAGGACTTTTACAAATCTTTCTGCTTTAACCTGTGATTATTCCTCTAGACCTCTCATACGTGTACTGCAGCCAGTGACTTAGCATTTTGAAAGCTTACTAATTTTCTATTAATTAAACACTACAAGTAAAAGAGGAAAGGAGATAATCAGGTGTAGTAAAGTTCATTAATAATTTTTTTTTTTAGAAAAAACACCTTAAGGTTCAAATGCCAAAACCATAGAATATTGCATTGTAGTTTCAGTACTCGTCTAAAAATAACAAACTCTGTTTCTCTAGGAGCACAAAGCAAGATTCAAAAGTGAGAAGGATTTTAAAAAGCTGGTTTTCGTGTTTTTTGAATAATTTAGTTTCAAGTCAGTCTCAAATGCTTTGGGCCGTGTCTCATGAATTTGGACTCACTGAAGCTGACGTTTAGGTTCATCTTGCGACTTTAGACTATAGATTTTGAGTTGCTTCCCATGTGGAAATGCTGGTACGTGAAAGGATTCTTGTTGCAACACCGCACGAGTGTTACAGGAAAGGTGTGCTTGAGACTTTCTTTGCTGCATCCCGTGTTCTGAGAAGATGCAGGGAAGTAGATCCAGATTTGTCGCAGGTCTGCTATTGCCTGTCGTTGCTAGAACTGCAGGAGGTGCTGGAGAAGCTCAGACTTAATATCTTCGTGCTTGTCCCAAAGTTTCCTCGTCAGCCATGAAGTCGAAACACCTTGATTCCGTAAAGGCAAATGTGAATATCTTGCTTCATATCCCTCCTCGGATGCACAATACGGTGCAAAGCTTCCAGATTCTCAGTAATTATACTGGTCGGAGTATTTTGGTTCATTAAATAATACTTTTTTTTTAGTAAAGACTCCTAGAAGGTAATGATTTTGTAAATGATTGGGGGAAATCGTTCAGTTGTGGTATTTATCCCCATAAATTCATATTTTGAAATTTAAAAGTGAATTTAGAAGCATTTTTCGGAATCTTGGAAGCTGAAGATTAATAGCCATAACGTATTCTCCAGCAGAATGAAATAATGGGTGGATTCCAGAGACAGAAAGTTCATTTTTTTGAGTGGCTTTAAAGAGTAGAGCTCCCACGTGAAAGTGTCTTCAAAATATACTATTAGTTTAGGGTTTTTTTTAAAACTACGTCACTTTCATTAGCCTGTCATTTTTACTTGTTTTTCTTTCACATAAGGTTCTTCCTTCTTTTTCATAAAGGCTTCTCAGTATTAGAAAGCTTTAAAAAACTTGCACCTTAAATGTACAATTTGTAGGCAAGTCCCTAGAAAAAGTGGTTTGAGATATAGTTGATAATTAAGAAAAACACTAGAAAGGTGCTGTCACCATAAATGTCGTTGTCTATGAAACAAGAATTGGGACTGAGCACTTGTCTTCTGTTGGAGGTTTGTCCTGGTAATTCTTTAAGACATTTTAACAAGGAATCCGTGGTACTTTTGCCATTTCTGTTCTGTGACCAAATATGTTACGGTAGTAGCCAGGCGCGTTTCTCCAAATTTAATTAATATATAATTATACCGGAAAAAAAATCTGGTGCAGTTTCAGCAGGAAGTTCATCATGTAATTAAGATGTGTGAATATCACGGTTATGTTTCCAGGTGGAAATTTTTATTTGTGTTTGCAGTTAAAAGTTGGCAGTAAAGTAACTCAAGGGGAAAAAAAATCTAAACCAAAGTATTGTATTATCAAGAGAACTTGCAACAAGGTGTGTGTGTATGGTTGTGTAAACCACCCCCAAAAATCAGGCATCTGAAAACAAAATATTGGTTTGGTAATTGCAATTATTCGACAGAAAATGAAGGACTTGGTGAATGGAATAAGAGATTTTAAGAGATCTGTTTTCATTTTCAGGTTTGATTATTACAAATTTTTCTTCTCCCTAGCCTCCTGCCTACGTGCATTTCAACCTTTGATCCTGGCTACGAAGCTGTATAGACCTAGGGATTTCACTGATCACACAAGTGTATACAGCCTGTTGTTACTGTAGTTTTTACTGTACGTTTTGTATGTCAGGTGTTAATGTGGCCCACTGTGCAATGTCTTTTTTGGTGACATATATACAAAGACACCTCCACCTTTCTTTTTGGTAAGACATTGAGGTTGCATAGCAAAGCCGTTAATTCTAAGTAAAAGAACCTGGAACATGTGCTTAGATATATTTTTTATTATTAGAGGAATCATAATGATTACAGACAAAAGCTTTCAACTGCTATCCAGAATCTGAAGAAATGCAAACAAGATACATATTATTTCTCATTTAAGCTGGTTGTTGAAGTCTCTTCTGGCTGCAGCTGAGAAATTACGGTTTCAGGTGATTCTTGGTCAGCATGTTTGCTGGAATGCGGTTTTGCTTTTCCTAATGTGGTGTTAGACTGACTAGAGACTATTTTGCATTTAAAATCAGACCTCACAAACCTTAATCCATTTGGTTAATTCTTAACCTCGCTCTTGCTCATTAGCAGCTTCCAACAAGCTCCTTGAAATACAGAATGCTGACTTAAAATATTGGAGTTACATCCTTCCCTTAGGACGATGTGGAGACTCCAGTGTGATGAAAGACCTTATGAAGTGTAATTCCTTAATATATTACCCCTATAACTTTTAACAGATCCTCTTCGTTTTGTCAGTGTTCGTCGTTATTCATGGCTAGAATAGCTGAAGCGCCATTAGGGCTCCAACTGGAAAAGGTCAAAAGCCAGACACAGCTGAGCTACACCGATTTAACTGGCAGCCATTGAAAATACCTCAGTTTTTCACTGAATTAAGAGAGAAAAATATTCCTCTGGATTTTCCAAAAGTTAAATGTGGTTTTCTGTCTTTTTCCTGATGCTTCTCTCTTTTGTACAAAAATGATAACTGTGGTATGTTTTTTGACTAAACCTGAGGGCAGGGGTGGACTTGGTGGGAGGTACCTTTATGGTCTTGTGACACTCACCAAAAACTAAAGCTTGAAATGACATTCCTTCTTTATATAGCATGGCAATGTGTTTTTCTTTGTAAATTTTTCTGCTTCAAGCAAATGTATTCAACAAAACCTGTGTATTCTTTGTCTGATATGTGGCTCTTTTGGTTTGACAGGGTAACTCCATCCTCTGAAAATCCCAATGGTGCTACCTGTAGTGTAAGTCAGGGAAAGCCCTCTTTAAGAAGAATAAAAGGGAGAATACACAGAAGCAAAAGCCTCGATAGCATTGATTTCTGTGAATTCACCGTAAGTACCCTGTCTTTTACACCTATCGTACCTGAATTTCAGAGAATCTTGTTAATACAGCAGTTGTCCCTCTTGGACTGGGTTTATTTCTGTCAGCGTTAGAAAAGGTATCGTGCTTAATGATGTTGTAATGGCAGTTCCGTGCTGGCAGACGTTAAGAGCAGTGCTGCTGCTTGTGTAATTAGTGATGCATAACTATGTTTTTGTCCTTCAGCATCCCTTAGATAGAAATGTTGATGTTGGATTCCAATAGTGTCACCTGCACGTGGTGAAGAAATTAACTGGAAATGGAATAAATATGAAAAGTGAAATATGCTTTCCAATTCTGTTTTTAGGTTTTGGAAGTTGTATTTCGAGTAAGAGAGGTGATCTCTCACAAACCCCACAAAACTGTTTTAGTTGTATATGGCTGTCATAGAGCAATAGGAAAAGAAATGAGTGTTCCTAGAAGATGTGTGTGCTTACAGCACATTAAAAGCTAGTGACTACAGTTAAGCAGTACTGCTGTACGGTCATTTTCTTCTCTTTGGGTAGGATATGTTTGTCTTAGTTTCAGAAAATTCAGTGTGATCAGGCTTTCAAAGAATTTGTATAGGTGATGCATTAGAGAGTTTGCTGAGTCGAGAGAGAAAACTGGAATAGTTTTTTACAGACCTTAATTCAGGAGGAGTTGTTTACATTCGAATAACAGAAAAAAAAAATTGTTAATATAAAAGAGTGTGGGACATGGAGGTAGACTTCCTGCTATTTAGTTTTCAAAAATACTAGAATTAGTCCTAAAGAGAGTATGTTCTATAAAAGTCTTTACTGAAAAAAACCCAACAACACATGAGAAGCTACTCCTATCAAGTAGCTGGGGGGATTTTGGCCCGAACAAATCATATTCCGATACATTAATGTCATGTACTTTTGAAATACTGTAGTTCTGACAAAGAATATGTTAAGCTATGAACTGGTTATTAAATATGAGGTTGAAGGAGGAAGATGGGAAATACGTGCTGTCTTGAAAAAATGCACGAATCAATAGTGACACGGGGATGCCGTCTGGCGTTACAAGGTGACATAAGCGACGTAACCGAAATGTTCTGATGCCGTTTGGGGAACAGTCTTGAAAGCACAGCAATGGTTGGGTGTGAGGTGCGATGGTTTTTACAGATGATGCCAATGCCATAATCGGTACTTTTCTTCTCAAGACTGTTTTGGTTTTGCTTCCGAAGCCGTGCAGCGATATCTTTGAGATGAGGAGCTGCTTGTTTGCTGTTTAAGGGAGTAAGGAAATGAGTAGTGAGGGTCTGTGACGCGGTGGCGTATGGTGTCTGGACACTTGTGGCTGTGTGGGGGCAAGGCTGGGTCCCGTAGCTGGGGACTGTAGCAGCGAGCCCATGCTCCGTTCTGTGCTGTCAGTAGCTCCCGCTGCCTAATGTAAAGCCAGTTTTGAGTGTCCATGCAAGTTGTCATCACAGCAGTGATGGTGGTGTGATCATTACCTTCCTCAAGGTTAAAAATTCCCTTAGGGAGTAAGGTCATGGAAACAGTAATTCTGGCTCGTACTGTATGAGTCTTCATCCGTATGGTCCTGTTAAGGAGTTTTATCTAAATCTATCTCTACTCTTGGGGCCTTCAAAGAAAAAGAGGTCATAGCCAACGGTAAAAAGAGTATCTTGCATGCCGTAGAACCTTTGCAAAGAGATTTGAGACAAATAATAATGGGGCTTGCCTGTACCTGTAGCCTGGGAATCACGGAATCACAGAATCGCAGAATGTTAGAGGTTGGAAGGGACCTCAAAGATCATCTAGTCCAACCCCAATGCATGGAGTATGTATGGGTCCATACATTAATAGGTAAGTACTGATAATTGGAGCCAGGAAAGGCAGCTCCCTTTTTATTCTGAGGCCTCATGTTAGAGAATGATACAAGTTCAAGTAGCTAAGCACACAAATCAGAGTTGTGAATATGGATTTTCTTGCTGCTGCGTAATTTAGAGTCCTGCTGAAATATTTTTTGCTGTTGTATAATGGTAATTCTATTGTTTTGAAATTGTGATTAAAAATAGATCTGAAGAAATAATTGAGGAGATTAGTATGCCTAAATCTTTACAGAATGCTCCCAGAATGGAATGTTCTTCATGTTAAGCATCTTTCTCTAGTAAGATAGCTCAGGCAGTGACATATAGAATGAAACTGAAAATAAAAGATTTAGTAGAAGTGAGAAATTTTTTTACACAATGAAGAGAAAGAACTTTTGAAAACTTTACAACTGTTTTATGCTGCAGTATATCTGGTTTATTTACAGCAAAGATGAAAAGTTTCGTATTTAAATACATGGGTAGCTTACATGCTGACAAACCGGATTTGAGCATCCAGTGAACTCTGGGTTTTCTTCATCATGTCCTGAGGTTGAGATCCCTTAATAATCCTGAATGTTGCTGGGTTTCACTTTGAAATAAACAATACCTAACTGCATCCCGCAATGATCTTTTTTTTTGTAAACCTTTTGTTCCCTATCACTAAGTAAATTGTTACTGAGGACAAATCCTCATGGCAGAAAGATGTGAAAAATAAGTCATGCTTTCTTTTCTCCAAGTGTGAAGAAATGTGTCCCCAGTGGGAAAGTCCTGGGCTTCTATACAGTGTGCATGTACAAGAAGTTCAATACATGAAAATACCATGTTTACTGCTTTACTGGGAGTGTAGCTATGGCTTGTAGTTACACCTGTGGCTCCTAATATGGATGATAGACCTAAGAATGCTAGAGAAGTCTTTGCCTATAAAACCTGACGGCTGGGTGGCCAGCCGCTGCAGGGACTTTGTGGCGAGCTGCAGGTATTTGCGAGAGGCTGTCAGAGCATACCCTCCTGGTCGGTGCATCACATACCTGGGTTACCAGCTGCTTCACACTGTAATATGCCACACAGCCTTTTAGAAGGTCTAAGTTCTCCCCAGTTACGAGTGGTGGGAGTCTGCAGGATTCTTGAGAAGATCTGGTGTTTATTTTTTAGTGATTCTTCTGCTGTTTTAAGTGGGTGATGCTGGGGTTTGTAACAGCGCTGACTCTACTTACCGTTCTGCGAAGACAGCAAGTGAGAAGATGAAGCGGTGAAATAATGTTAAGGCCCGGGATGATAGTACAGCAGTTCCTGTGAAATGTGTATCCATCTTCAACTTCTTTCATCTCTTTTCTTTTCTTTATCCTGTGCCCGTGTTAGTGCTAGTCAGATTAGGATTTAGTCAGATTACAACCTGTTCCTGCCAACTAAGTAAAACCTGCCCTTTGGTCCTTCTTTAAGGAGTATCGTTGTGCTGTGCTTCCTCAGATATTAGCCCTTGAAATACTCAGCTTCAGTGGTATGTATAAAAAACCCTGTATTTTGTTTGTTGAATACTGGTAAATGGTTATCTGCAACTCAGTAATGTTGCAGAACTCTTACTCCACGTTGCAGAGACTATATCTTGGGGAAGGATGCAGAATACATTCTACCTCGTAGAATGACTTTGTCCTGATCATGTTCGTTACGTCTGTATTTTAATGTTTATTTTTCTGGCTTTGCACAAGCTACCCTGTATTGCAGTAGCACTCCTGAGTACTTAAGTTGTAGTAGGCATTGTACAAACTGAAGGACTTAACAATCTACTTATAACGATAGGTTAGATGTGAGCAAGCTTTGATTCTTTAGCTGCATATGGCTCTCCAGCTGTCCCGGTGCTGCACTGGTGCTAGGGCTCCTGAAGGTCACGTTAGGATGCAGATGTGTTTTGGGGCTGCTGGGGGGTCGTTGTCCTCCTTCGTGTGTAAACTGCATTGGGAATCTACCTAATGGCTACGAGGTGTGAGAATGGATCCCGTGGTTGCTGGTCACGTGACAGATCCCGTAGGTGGCTCAAAGCATTGCCAGCATTGGCCATCCCTCCCACACGTAGGTGCACACAAGTTGTTTCCTTTCCCTGCAAGACAGTGATAGGTTGTGGGAATGGCAGCCAGGGAGACTTTGAAAGCGTTTGTAGTAGCCCTGAAGAGAAGTACTTGGGGGTGTTGATAGATGAGAAGCTCAGCCTGAGCCAGCAGGGCGCTCGTGCAGCCCAGAGGCCAACCCTGTCCTGGGCTGCACCCAGAGGAGTGTGGCCAGCAGGGCAGGAGAGGGGATTCTCCCCCTTTGCTCTGCTCTGGTGAGATCCCACCTCGAATCCTGCGTCCAGTTCTGGTGTCCCCACCGTGAGAGGGACATGGAGCTGTTGGAACGAGTCCAGAGGAGACCACAACGATGACCCGGGGGCTGGAGCAGCTCTGCTCCAAGGACAGGCTGAGGGAGCTGGGGTTGTTCAGCTGGGGAAGAGAAGACTCCGGGGGCACCTTATCACTGCCTGAAGGGACCTACAGGGAGGCTGGGGAGGGACTTTGCACAAGAGCGTCCAGCGACAGGACAAGGGGAAATGGATTTAAACTGAAGAAGAATAGATTTAGATTGGATCTTAGGAAGAAATTCTTCAGTGCGAGGGTGGCAAGACTCTGGAGCAGATTGCCCAGAGAGGCTGTGGCTGCCCCCTCCCTGGAGATGTTCAAGGCCAGGTTGGATGAGGCCTTGAGCAACCTGGGCTGGTTGAGAGGCGTCCCTGCCCGTGGCAGGGGGTTGGGGTTAGATCATCTCTAAGGTCCCTTCCAACCTGGCCATTCTAGGATTCTATGATTTGTGAGGAGCTTGGCTTCCCAACTTTAGCAGCGGTGGAATGTTTAAGACACCTTCTTTTTCATTTTTAGTATTGTAACTGTGATTGGACTTGAGACGTCACGAAAATCAGCATCTTCCAAACTGTATGTTTAAAGTAACATGGCTAAAATGAGCCCTTGAGGAAGAAGAAGCTCTCCTTGGAAATCGGAGCACTGCAGTTATTTACAGTGTGAACGAGTCCAGTTCTGCATGTTTTCTGGAGGCAGCTGGTGCTGGCCGGCTCTCAGGCAGCAAGTTTTCAGTTAACATACAGTCATAGTGAGGCAGATAATCTCCAACACGCTTCCACTTGCATCAGGGTGGAACTCCATGGAGCAATTTTGCCAAATGTCACAGAGATGCAGAGTGTGGTGGGGTTTTGCTGTGGTCTGTTTTTTTATTTTCACCACTTTTCTAGTCTTACCTTTTTCAGATGCCTTGTTTTGTCTTTTCTCACTGCGTGCTGCCAGTGAAGTGGATTTGGTTGGAATTGCTGCTTTAGAGGTCCGAGGGTGTCAGCATGCAAAATGCCAAAGTAAGGCAGTAGGGTCAGAGATTACCCCAATAAAAGAGGAGAAAAGAGAGCCAGCTGGATACAAAGGGCAGTTGGATAAAGCACTGTGGAATGCACGACAAAATGGAAGAATCCCCAAAGGAAGAGATAATCGGAAAGCAAGAATTAGCCAACACACAATTGCCTTTTTCAGATGGGGCGTGGACGTGCCCACGTGTAAGGCTGATTTTTAGTTCCCTGTAGCAAGCGTTGTGCCGTTGGAGGGGTACGGCGTCTGGCATCTCGCCTTGCAGAGGAAACGGAGAAACGCCGTATTTCTGTGTGCTCGCCTGCCCTCATTAGCAGGATGGAGCGACTGACCTCGCGTGCTCTCTGTGGGATGTGCGTGTGCCTGCATGCCCTGTGTGCGAGGAGGTGCGCGTGAACCGGCGTGCTCCGGCAGCAGCGACTGTGTCCGCGCGTTATTTTGCTGCGGCTGTTGTTACTGGGGGCTTTTCACCTGCTTTAGAATTTGTAGAGAAGTTTCAAGGCTGTTCAGAAGCTTACTGGTTGACTTTCATGGATTTTTTTTTTTTGGTGCGATGGCATCCTTATTTCGCTTCCCCAATCTCTTTGGTAGGTTTTTAAAGTCGACGTCAGGCTGAGGGATCAATTTGTTGTTTGGAATGTCCTTACCAGTGCACTGGATAATTGTTGCTGTGAGTAGCCCCACTTCCCCCAGTGAAAAAAATCTAGTGACCGAAATAGGAGGCTGCACTATCCAGCTTAACTAATTTGCAGAGAGTATAGCTGAGCAAGGCGATCTAGTCTGTACTGAAAAGCATGGCTTTATTTTGGTATCTGTTTTATTTAATCTAACCCAAACTCATCTTCGCTTTCAGTCATAAGTGGCTTCTGAGGTGGTAGATACTGTTTTGTAATTTGTGTTTGTTTTTTTTCTTTTAAATAAAATTGTTCTGGTTTTATGCTTTTATTGGTCTTGATTTTTTTTCCTGCTGAGTATTTTAATTTAAATATGGCTCTAAAACTAGTAAAATGGTAAATGAGTACTAACACAAATGGTATTTGTAAGAGTTTTATTTCTAAGGATGGAGACGTAAGAACGCTGGTGTTCTTTAAAAAGTCCTGCCAGTATTTTGATCATCGCCGTAGATACCGAATAAGAATTCATTAGCACAGCTGGAGTCTTGTGGATGCCCTTAATTTGTTACTGTTCAGAGAAGTGTGGTTGTTATGCAGCTGTTTCCGAGAATTAAATCCTTTACAGTAGCTTAGGTTTGCTTGGCAGTATTGTTGTTGTACTGTGGCTATTTTATAGAATAATAATTTCATCTGTTGGTGGGTAGGTGAACACAGCACTGCCTGTATACAGTAGAACCAGCTTTGGCCAGTTGGTTTTACCTAAGAGAGTTTAAGTGAAAAAAAAATAAAAATTGTCTTATTTAACCAATTATATTTTGCAGTTAATGAAAGTGTTTTATCTATTGTATTTCATTGGTTGATTACATAAAAAAGAAGGCAGAAAAATACATATTACTGGTTTTAATATATATAGTTCACGGTTTCAACTATCTCTTTTTTTTTTTAACAAAAAAACCCCCGACATGTAATTTAATTGGAGCAAAATTTCAAGTCTAAAACTGCTGGCTTTTGATGCAAGATTACAACTTCTCTGGGAAAGAGGAGTATGTTTTCAGCAGTGTTTGTTTTGTGATCTTGTTTTTTGTTTAAAAACAAATCCAAAGTTTTATGTAAGAACTGTTCTAAATGTTGAGGCAAATCATTCAGCCTCAGGCATAATACTAGGTGAAGGTTATGCAGCCTTAAGGGTAACCTAAGGATTTTAACCATAAATGAACAATTAGCTTAATTTCCTAAATTTCAAGTTGTGATTAACTTTGATTTGTTTCTGAATTGATTCAGACCGATTGGTTCATATTTCTGAACAAATCAGCACTCGGGTTTAAAATCTACCAAAGATATTAACTCCACAGTGGTCATCATACCAGTGACTGGATTGATACTTGATTTTAATTAGAAATATATTTTGGATCGAGTACTTTTTTGCTTTCTTTTTGCTATTTTTATTTCTTCTCAGAACGGCATTATGAATCGGGGCAGATGGAACTGCGCTGAAATGCTCCTCGGCATTGGTTAGAGCCGTACCTGCTTGGCTACTTCAGCCGCAGTGCTCATGATCCTGACTTGCCAGTTGGCTCATTTCTTAAGAAAACTTTGGAAGATCTGTAGGCCGTTGTCCGGTTTGTCTTTAAATAATCCCTAAATAATGGTTGTACAGGATGCCAGCGTGATGTTTTCGGTCTGGATGTTCCAGTGCACACGCAGTTACGTTCCAGTGAACTGAAGCCCGAGGCAGGATGAAGGTCCAGTTGTTTGTCCTTCAGCTAGCCCGGGGACCCAGGCGAGTAGAGAGGTGAGGAGGAACGCCCGCTACCTCTGGTTCCGAGGTACCCCTGTGAGCCCCCTGGAATGTCTTCGCGTCTGTCCTGGGTTCTGTATGCAGCCATATGATGAACAACATCGTATTAAAAGTCATTTGATGGGATGACTCAGGGAAAAAATAACTTTCATACAAGTATGAGCTTCTTTAGATAAATGCTAATCTAATTTTCTCTTTTTTTCTGAAAATCAAGGTTTCTCAATACAGCTTAGCTCCCTTTTGTTAGGCTTTACATACTTACATAATAAATAATTGTTTCTGTCTGAGAGAATTTTATGTGGGTGAATCTAAACTGGTTTTGGGTCGAAGTGCATTTATCTCTCATGCCAGAAATTCTTCATTGATTTATTTCTAGAGTAGAAGTTAAGATTTATATTGCTCAATCTATTTTCCTGTTATTGATAGATTTTATTTGTTTGACCTTTCTCCACTGTTGTGCTCAGAGGCAGACTGGTTATATATGAGGAACAAAGACTGGAACAATTTCTGTTGCAGGCTCTCAGCCTTGTACTTAAAAATAGCGAATAACAGGAGTGTCAGTATGAATGGCTTTTCAAATATATGACTAGGATGTATATGCCGAGAATTCTGGTAGCATGTCTGTTTTAATATTTCTGTTAGGTTGTTGGTTTGAGGAGTTTGGGTGCTTTTTGTTTGTTTGTGTGGTTTTTTTGTTTGTTTGTGTGTTTTGCTTTTTTTTTGACTTTACTAGAACTGTTTCCTGTTAGAAACTGGGTCTTCAAAATTTGTCTTTTATTCCTAATAAAAAGTATGTGTTGTTTTTGTGTCATGAAGTACGTGTCTAAACGCAGGCCCCATTGGCTAGTCTGCAAAGATAATTTCTTAGAAATAGTAATGATCCCATAATGCAAGTACAGTCAGACTCAGAATGCAGGATTTGCTGGGGGAAGAATTATTTCTTGCTGCTTTTTTCCATCAAAAAAATGGAAATCTTTCCCATGACCTTCAGTTTCTGTTCCTGTCTCGGAAACACGATCCCTTGGTCTGTGCCCAGCAATGCTGCAGGAACCCTTTGGGTTAAGGGTGGCATTATAATAATAAAAAATTTGTTTGTGCTCTGAAATGAACAGAAGACTCTTTCCTTCCTGCAATATGGAAATTGATCCACGTGAAAAATCAAGGTATCTTCATAATTTATGCACAAAGACAAAAGCCATAGTTACAATTAAGGTTTCCAGGCAGTGAGCCCTTCGCTGAGTGGGATTCTCTTCAAGTGCCCGGTCTGTTCGTATGCTCAGCAAACAGGGTTTCAGTCAGACCAGCCAGCTTGGTATGGATGTACTTGAGGAGTTTTCCAGAGGAACAAGTACAGATTTATCTGCAAGCGGTGCAGACAGAATGTCTGCAAATGTGGCAGTCATACTCAGTTTTGTTTTAACAAGACCGAAGACGCACTTAGTCGAGTACTAAACGAGAAGCTGGGAGGCAAGGTGGGCAAGATCGTGGAATACATTTGCCCTCATTAGAAGGTCTTGGAAATTATTTGTTTCTTGAGCTACGATAGAAGAAATATTACTCCAAGTATTTCACAACTGTGACTTCAGTACGCCAGTCAGAACTGCTACCAGAACACTCTCAAAGTGGGTATTTCACAGCACTTACTTACATTTCTTGCTCTACACCTTTTTGAAGATCATTTTAGTTGCGCAGAGAGATGAGAAGATGATGTGGGTTCCTAACCAGCTGCGGAACACCTCTGTTTGAACTCAGTCGTGCTCAAGGTTATCTGCCACTACGCAGATGCTGTTCAACGAGTCTGTCTGTATGAATTGCATAAAAATATCTATATACGTGCATTATATATATATATACACACACAGATTGCATTTCATATACAAAATTTTACTGATTGAGGTCACTTTTTGTTGGCATATTCTCTACATAAATTTTAGTGTTTCATTGACTAGAGTTTCCCTGTCTGATTGTACTGTCGGTGCTGGTAGCAAGCATCTCCGAGAGCAGGGCCTCACCCTAAACAGGACGTCCCTCAACAGCAGTCGTGAAGTGTTATTGTCAACTCGTCAAGGTCTGCTTTTACCAAAGTTTTTTTCTTTTTTAGCCTTTCTTCACCTCTCCAGGTAGTTCTCCATCTAACCCTTTTCCCCTGTTGTTGGCATCGACTGGCTGAGGCGTGTGCCCAGGCAGGGAACGAAGGAATTTGCCTTGAGCAGATGGTTTATTTTAAGAGGATGCACCAGCACTAATGTAGAAGAATTGACAGGATACTCTTAGCAGGCAAAAAGGATTTTGAAATATGGGCTGTAGCATAAGATTTTGCTGCAGTCACGGGAAAAATATTAAAGGGAAAGGAAATGTTGGGAAAATAATGGAAACATTCTATGCATTGAAAGCTGAACTAAAATCCACCCAACACTGAAGCCTTCAACCTAAATGTAGAATAAAATAAAAAAGATTGATTGTAAGCACCTTGGAATTCAGACTGCATGAATTTGCAGAAATGTTGGAGCAAACTTCTGGCAGAAGTTGGTGGTTTGCTTTTTTTTTTTAGTCCAAGGAAATATTTTATGGGCTGTGAATGGAAAAGAAATTGTTTATAAACTGTGCTTAGACCAAAAAAAAGAGTTAGGATGTGTTAATGGAACAGGGCAGTTAGCGTGGGCTGCCTCGTTGTTCTTGCAGCAGCAAAGACACTTCTAGCTTGCAGAGGTTCTGGTTTCTTTTGGCACAGATGTCCTTTTTGTCCTCTGGCACAGTTTTCCTCGATTTTTCAAAGAAATATTGGATGTTTGTTGCCCGTCTATATCTAAGAAGAGCAGCCTGCTTCTCCCACTGGTATAATATGCCTCTGCTTATTGCTCTGCGGTATTCCGTGAGGGAGCGTATAGGACTGGATAACCTCTAAAGAGCAGCTGCCTTTGGATATTTGGCACTCTTATTAGCAATATACTATTGGGATCGCAGGCTCCTGCAATAAATTTAGCAACCTTGGCTGCGCTATCGTTATACTTATCTAGCACCCCTCAGAGAGAGAGAATTTGAAAAGTACATATCCTCTCCTTGCTGTGGTGAATGCCACTGCGTGAATAGGAAGCAAGCAAGAAAGTGTTTGTGTTTTTGATGAAGATTTGACATTTAATATCTGCTGGCTTCCCCCAGCTGGATACCGTGTTGCATTTCAGTGCCCTTGAGGACAACCCAGGGGAAGAGGGCTGAAAGGTTGGTAATGACAAAGAGCGAGGAGGGGAAACCAGCAAGGAGAAGATAAGCTCTCGGAGCTGCCCAAAGTTTCAGAAACCAGAGTTCTTTCTGAACTTACTCTGAAGATAAGGTGGGAGTAGACAGCACTCAAGTCTGAGCGCTGTGCTTTTCAGTGAGATTTCTTGCAGTTCTTCAGATAAAGGGAGAACGATGAAGTCGCATACTCCCGTGTAACATGGGCATCGTGGAGCGTAACCTAACCACAGACGCAGCTGATTTTCTTCCCCTCTTAGGAAGCCAGCGTGCCTTCCTCATTGATCTGACTCTGTTGAATGTAGAATAAGATGATTGCAAATTCCTGTACATAGGAGTTGGGTGCTTCAGTTGCACTTTTATAGGCCTGTTTTTTATGTGAAATCATGATTCATTTGCTCTAAAGAGGTAGGGATGTGAGCTTCCAAATGAACAATCCCTCAGCAGCTGCGTGGAAGCTTTTCACAATTTACAACTGGATATGCAGTCTATATTCTTTTATAGAAGACCAAATTAACCAAGTTCAGTGTGGTTATCTGCAACTAGCATTTGCGTAACCAGAAAATACGTGGCTTTTCCTTTCTCTATCTAGAAGGTAACGTAGGGGTGGCCTAAATCAGTCTTCTTCATATTGCACCACCTTACTAAAAGACCTTTCCAACAGCTGCATGCAGCATTGCCTCTCCGTTCACTGGCAGCAGTTTTGGGCAGTGTAGCAAGACAGCTTTGGATACCCGGGTGATTACTGCCTGTCCTGGTTTGAGCTAAACACAGCCGATTCTATTCAGTGGGTTTTACTTTTCAGCTCAAACCATGACACCACCAAATTAGGTTCTTCCAAAGCAGTAGCAATACAGGGGTGCAAGCACCCAGAGCTGACCTGCCTTCAGTTCTCCACTTTGTAGCAATTCTTCTCTACATTCACAGGCAACCTAGAATGAGTTCAGACTCGTCCCCAGCAATAGGATGCATCAATCCAAAAGTTTTTCGACAAGTACTTTATAATCTCATTTCTGCATTATTAATCTCCTCTTGAGTATGTGTTTCATGGATTCAGATCCGCGAGGGAATCTCGGGGCGTTAAGATGGGTGCACAAAAAAGTACAATTTGGGGTGGAAAACACTTCTTTTTTTTTTTTTTTTTTGAATGAGTGCAAAACTGGGAAGGTAATGGATGAGTCAGGAGGATTTGTTGGAGTCGATCCCAAACACCTAAAATTTCCAGCTTTGTTTTTTCCTTCTACCACTGCAAACTTTTCCATTTAAGCTAGGACTTAGAATGGTGCCTGCGCTCCGTGGAGCGCTCACGAAAGTGATAATGCGCCATTCTCGGTGTTATACATCTTCTGCTGATACGTACTGCCTTGTGAAGATAGACCGGTGTGGGCAGCAATTGCAAGTGTAAGTTATCAGCAGAGCATTATATAAGCAGCTCCCTGCCAGCAGAAATCTTTCTTACAAGCTTTCCGATCCTGCTGATAATCTGGGATTTTCGATAGGGAGATTGTCTTCTTTCCAGACTATAGGTTTAGAAAGGGTCTTGGATAAATCGCTGGGACTAACAAGCTCTGCAGGTTTGGGATGAGGTGTACGTGGCTAGATGGTGCTTCATGACTTCCAAAAGATAGAGCTGAAGTTCTGCAGTTAGGTTTTGTCCTTTAATGGTTTGCCTTACCCAGGGCTTGCAGTGGCTGTTACATTAACGTTTACACAGTGTGTCTTTTTTTCTCGTTTTCATCTTCATCTTTTCTGGTTCTTTTTTTTTATATTCCAGTAGGACTTGGAGCACCCTGTTAGTGTCAGAATCCCTCTGTACCAGATATTCGACAAACATACAAGAGGATTCAGTTGTCTAAGCATCAGATATGTTGAAGAAACTCTAGTGTGGCTCTATCAATTAAAATTAGCAAGGTGCAGATGGCTTCTGACCACGGTGATGGTTTGGGTTTCCCTAATTTTATGGGAGACAGAGCCCTGCATGTAACTCTTTAAGTGCTTGCTCTTCTACCTCTTCACTTTCACGCAAATATGCTAAAATATTAAATATTCAGCAGATTGAGCTGGATTGTTCTGAAATTGCTTTTTGCCAGTGCCCGTGGTTACGCTGGTGTTCAAACATGGGCGCTTGTAGTGCCTCTTCTGTGGCTGCTCTAAATAAAAGTGGAAGTGTCCCATCAGTATCCCATCAGTGGGATGTTAGCACGGAGCTCACTGAAATGGGAGATTGTTGACAGACCAGAACATGCAGGATAAACATGGGATTGAACAAAACAGATGTGCTGTAGGGGAACAAATGGGAGCAAACTCAACCAGTGCATTTTCACCCCAAGGAATATTTGCTGAAAGGCCATGTGTTCTTAATGGAAGTATCATTGAGGAAACACCTTGAGTGAAATAAAGTATATTTGAGAGGAAGAGGACTGAGAGTAATAACTCTTTTAAAAAATACTTGCTTTCTGAAAAAAAAGAGAAAGATTTTGAGAGTATTAGTTGTCATTTTGTTTATGGTTCATATTGTGTTATTAGAGGAGAAGAACATTCTATTTTAAGTTTATTGCAGGAATCCCAAGTCTCAGACAAACACTGTCGTCACTTGTAATGGTGCAGAGAAAGCGAACTAATTTCAGCAGAACATCCGAGAACAGAACTGGCCGTCTTTTTAATGCAGCTGTCCCTGTTTTCTGCAGTGCAAAGGGCTGTTCTCAGACCCAGGTGACCAGGAGAAGAATGAGGCCAGCTAATGGATAGACTTTTTGCTCCCTGGCTAATCGCAGAATTGTTGAGGCTGGCAAAGCCCTCTGAGCTCATCAAGTCCAGCCCATGACCCAACACCCCCCATGGGCCAGACCAGGGCACCAAGTGCCACATGCAGCCTCTCCTTAAACCCCCCCAGGGACGGTGACTTCCCCCTGCCCTGGGCAGAGCATCCCAGTGCCTGAGCACCCTCTCCGGGAGGAAGGGCTGCCTGAGATCCAACCCGAACCTCCCCTGAGGCAGTTTCAGGCCGGGCCCTCTCGTCCTGGGAGAAGAGCCCGACCCCCCCTGAGTGCACCCTCCCTGCAGGGAGTTGCAGAGAGTGATGAGGTCCCCCCTGAGTCTCCTCATCTCCAGCTGAACCCCCAAGCTCCCTCAGCCTCTCCTCACAGGCTCCTGTTCAACCAGTTGTCACCCAGCACTCCCAGGTACCTCTCTGCTGGGTGGGACCCTGAGCTTGGTAGTGCTTTAGGATGCCACCTAGCCACAGATGACAGTTTTATCTAAATATTACCCATGGAGATGCTCAATGTGAATAAGAGGACCTATTCTTATGGGTTTAAGCTAGAACATGGGAAGTTCCACCTCAACGTGAGGAGAAACGTCTTGGCTGTGAGGGTGCCGGAGCCCTGGCCCAGGCTGCCCAGAGAGGGTGTGGAGTCTCCTGCTCTGGAGACTTTCAAACCCGCCTGGACGCGTTCCTGTGTGGCTGCCCTGGGTGACCCTGCTCTGGCAGGGGGTTGGACTGGGTGATCTCCAGAGGTCCCTTCCAACCCCCAGCATTCTGTGATTCTGTGGTTATTAGATGTACGTAGGTTTACCTGAAAAATTTCTGGGCCTTCTGATTGAAGAGGTGCTGAGGACCTGTCTTGGTTTGACCCTGGCTGGCAGCCAGGTACCCACACAGCCGCTCTCTCACTCCCCCTTCACTGCTAGACAGGGGGAGAAAATATTTCCAAGGGCTCAGGGTTTGAGATAAGGACAGGGAGATCACTCTCATTTACTGTCCCGGGCAAAACAGACTCAGTTTTGGGGAAATTAGGTACATTTATTTAAAAGAGCTAATCAGAGAGGAGTAGTGAGAAGTGAGAAAGAGCAAACAGATCTTAACAAACAGAACACCTTCCCCCCATCCCTCCCTTCTTCCCGGGCTTAACATCAATCCCGCTTTCTCCACCTCCTCCCCCCGAGCGGCGCAGGGGGACAGGGAATGGGGGTTACGGTCAGTTCATCCGACGTTGGTTCCACCGCTTCTTCACTCCGGGGGAGGACTCTTCACTCTTCCCCAGGACCATTGTGGGGTCCCTCTCACGGGAGACAAGCTTCACGCTCTCTTCTCCGACATGAGTCGTCCCACGAAGGGCAATTCATCACAAACTGCCCGACGTGAGACACCTCACGAGGGGCAGCCCACCCCTCGTGAGTCTGAGGCGCAGTCCTTCAGGGGAAACTGCTCCAGCGTGAGTCCCCCGCAGCGTCCCAAAAGTCCCACCGGCCAACCTGCTCCAGCGTGGGCATTCCCTCTTCCACGGGCTACAGGTTCCGGCAGCGACCTGCTCTGATGCGGGCTTCCCACGGGCTGCAGCCCCCTTCAGGCATCCACCCACACGGCGTGGAGTCCTCTACACGGTGGACATCTACGCGGTGATCCTCACGGTGGACATCTGCACCTCGCCCATGGGCTGCAGGGGGACAACCCGCTTCACCATGGTCTTCACCACAGACCCGGGGGACTCTCTCTGCTCCGGTCTCTGGAGCTTATCCTCCTCCCCCTCCTCCTTCACTGACCTTGGTGTCTGCATAGACTCTCACTCCTCCATCTCTGTGCCAGCTGTTATGGCGCAGTTCTTTTCCCCGTTCTTAAATATGTTTTCACAGAGGCGTTCCTCTGCTATCACCTTACTGACGGGCTCAGCCTTGGCCAGCGGCGGGTCCCTCTTTGGAGCCGGCTGGCATTGGCTCTATCAAACCTGGGGAGCTTCTAGCAGCTTCTTGCTGAAGCCACCCTGCAGCTCCCCCCCTGCCGCCAAAATCCCACCAGGCCAAACCAAAGCAGGACCGTAGGGAAAAATCCCAACGTATATCTTGGAATTCTACCACAGTTTATGTGACATCGAGAGAAATGTGCTCTGCAAAGTGTCTGGAAGACTGAAGTCAGAACTGGGCAATAACTGCGTTGCTGGTTATGAGTAGAAGCCTGAAGAAATACAAATGTTCCAGAGCCTCCAGTCTAGTCAAGATTTCTCTGTGTGTACCACCTTTGCTGCGGTTCTATTAGATTATTTATAATTTTGCTGAGAGTTAAGAACAATCTTTACCTTATATCATATAAAAAAAGAATCCAAGGGGTACGGGGATGTGTGCCTAATTGGAAGGGGTTTAACCAAATGGAACGGAATCTAGAAACCAACGAAATTTTTCTCTTTGTCAACACAGGGCGTTTTCATAGTCATTTTGGGAAAACACCAGTAGGGTGCATCGTTGGGCTGCGCAGTGGTGTGGTGGTGCCATTTGCTGTAGTTTCTAGTCCAACCTTTTTGATATATGTGGAATGGGTTTTGTGTTTTTTTTTTAAGTTGTTCTTCCCTCATAACTTTGAGAACAGCTTTAGAACTCGGTTGCGGTATATACACCGAAAGTTCAAAGAGGAAAGGACAAGAAAAAAATGGTCAGACCTGAAAAAAGTGAAAGAAACCCAAGCTCTGTGCCTTTTAAAGTCACTTATGACTCAGTTTTGACTGACTGAATTTGGCAGCATTTGGGGTATATTTGTGGAAGTCCACAATAGTGGGTTTTGTCACCCTTTGTATTCAATAATTCAACACATATTTTAGTCCTTTAAATCGTTGGAGTCGTTTTGAGATCCTTTCAGGAGTGAGAGTTAGCTTTGAATTACTTGAAAAGTATTATTAAATAGATTATGTAAAGAAAGCGTGATCTCCTTTGGAGGTTTTCTATCCTTTAATCAGGGGCAGAAAGCCTGGGAGCAGGGCCAGGAGTCAGGAGTTGGCAGGGACTGTGCCTCCTATGGAAGAGGGAAGGGAATTTGGAGTCTAAACCTGAGCAGACAAGGGGATGGAGGAGAAGCAGCCAAAAACAGGGTGTGCAGCTTTGAGGAGAAGGGGCAGGAGCAGTGGGAAGTCGGGCACGCCGGCAGCAGCCGCTTGACCAAACCAGACTGTACCATCTCTTGCACAGCTGGAACCGGCCGGCATGTGGTCTCAGAGCTGCAGTCACCTGCCCTTGTCCTGTGTTCGGGGACAGGACTCTGCAGAGCTGCGTCCCCACGTCCTTGGCGTCCCCACGTCCGTCCCCACGTCCTCAGTGTCCCCCCCATCCTCAGCGTGCAGCTCCTGCTCCTGCCGCGACAGGTCTGTGAGGACGGGGTGACGGGTGCCAGCCCTGCAGCCACCACTTTGGGTGCTGGGGAGAGCCTTGCAAGCCTCTGACGGACCCTCGGCGTGCGGGGGCTGGATGAAGTTGAGGATTTGAGCCTGGTTGGGAGTGAAGAAGAATCACCTCACCTAGCTGCTGGGACGAGTCAGCAGAAATGACTAAATACGTGCAAGGTTTTAGGTGTTTGGTCTGAGGGTGAATCAGCTGCGAAGCTTGGCAGGATCCGAGTATCTGAACCCCAGTAAACTGCTGTTTGTTTTTTTTTAATTACAGTAAATTAGAGAAATTTTATATTTTTAGACAAATTATTCTGACCTTCCAAGGGTAGAGAATCATCTAAGCCTGCTTTTTAGTATTTGATGAAACCGGTTAAAATGCGTTTGAATCTAAGATGAATTGGTATTTGAAGAAGATATTAAATAATTATACAGTAATATTGTCTTACATCAAGGATGCTTTATGAAATCAGATTATGTTCAATAAAAAAACCTCTTTTTTGTCTTTTTTTTTCTTCCTTCTAGAACACGGGAGATCAGGTGGTTCAGATAGTTCAAGATCTAAAGAGTGGTGTTGAAAAGATATCGAAGATAGTATTAAGCTCCTGTAGGCTGCTTCTCAGAGTTGTGTAGCTTTTGGCTAACAGTAACCACTGAAGTTTAATTAGAGGTAAAGCTCTTCTGAGTATTGCCGGGCAGTACCAGAAATAATGTAGCTGCAGGCATTTCACGTGCAGGTGATCTGTTCTGGCCTGGTTCTTGATGTGAAGGTAAAGACTTCAAACACAACGCACAATTTTCTCCTTTTTGAAACTTTTAAAAATTTTTTTTTTTACTCCGTGAATACGCTAGATTAAATTTCAGGAAACAATTCCTTCATGACCCATAGGGACAGTTTCTGCAACACACTCACACTTTGCTGAGCTGTAACTTTCATTTCGTACAGTTACTCAGACCAATGGACTTAGGAAGCATGCAGATAATATTTGCTTCTCCTCCTTTTTTGGATGTTTGAGGTGTTTTTTTTTTCCTTCAGAGGGTATGTAATCCTGTAGCTGCTTTTGGAGAGCCATCCCAAGCCTACTGTCCTGCTAAGAAACGTCCGTGAAGGATTGTGTCAAGTAGGTTTCAGAACGTATCACAGCAGTTGTTACTTTCACAACCTGCCATTGCCATGTTGAGCCATACTCTCTGGTACTACAGTCGTGGTTTATACACTACATTTTCTTGCGTTTTTCAGCGGTTCCAGATTTCCAGACTGATCTTGTCGCACTTCTAGTGACAAGAGAAGCTTCAAAACTTTTGACAATTTCTTCACTGTGCAGTTTTGATGACTGGAATCCGGTGTCTAAATCAGGCTGGCTATATTTTCACAGCTCCGTGTAGACTAAGTTTAAATGTGATGCAAAGGGTATTGCTGTGTCAGGTTGAATGCAAGGAAGAAACAAAATTTTAAGCAGGAAAAGCAGCTAGAAGAATTGATGAGGCAGACTATGTCTTATCTAAACCACCTGTCACTTTTCAGACTTAGCAGCCTGGGTAAGACAGGTTAACATTAAGTAAGGTATATGGACCTCCTAAACAGAGCTTAGTGCTGAACGCTATAAAAAAAGTTTTTGAAGAGAATGGTTTTACCGCAAATAAGTGCCAGTGTGCAAGATAGGAAATTGACTGTAGCACAAATATCCTGCTCACAGAAAAGCAGCAGAATCTGAGAAATGAGTAGGACTTTTAAATATGTGGTTAAACATATTTATTAAAAAGGTAGAAATATTTCTGTGGGGAAGCCTATTGGAGTTTGCTTAGGAAGGGCCACTTGCTTTTCTTCTCTCACACTGCTGCATTTTCTCCCAGTTCTCCAAATCATGTGCTAATTAGCCTCCTACCTGCTTTTTCCCAATGCCAATTCTCACTGTCTCACACCATGTTCAGTGCTTGAATCCCCTTCCTTCTGTCTTGTGCTGGCTGAAATCCATCTCTCTGCATGCTAAATATGGTAATTAATTTTCTCATACGCCAGACTGATATATAAACTTGTTTCATCTAATAACACATATCCATCGTGGAGTTTCTTACGGAGCCCGTCTGCTTTCATACGCGTTCTGTAATAACATGGGAAAATTAACTCAGGAGGCCATATCACCAAATGTGTCCTTCTCCATCACCCCTAGAAACCGAAAGCATCGGTCAAGCAGAAGCGCACCCTGAAGCAGCCATCTCTGCTTGCGTCTCTGCCTTCCCTGCCCGTTTCCAACATGGTCATGATTTTCTTGTTGAAAAACAAAGGAGCGTGCGGGGCCGGGAAGGCTGCGGTGGGTAGAGAGTGATGGGGTAACGTGAAGTTGGAACTGCTTTGCTGCCGTGTGCGCTGCAGCACGGAACAGCCGAAGGAGCCTGTACAGAATTCTCTGTTGCGTTGGGGGTTACGACATCTACCTAAGGAGCAGTGGCAAGTGACTGCTTTGTCCTGAAGGAAAGGGAGAGTCTCTGCTAGCTATTAAATGCTCTATTTAAATAGCATTTTATTATCAGTGACGATAGCAAACCTACTGATTACGCTGGTACAACTTCCTGCCTGGGAGAACGGCTGGAACCAGATGCTGAGGATGTTTTGAGGAAACAGATACAAAAATCTTTCCCCTGTGTAGCTGTGTGGTGCTTGTATTTCAAAAGAAATTGCCTCGGCCTCAAGGCAAAGTTTCACTGTCCTTTTCAAAGCTGTTGACAATGTTTGTGTGTTCTTGAGGTGCAAACACTTATCTCTGTTATATAAATGGAGAAAAGAGAAAGTTTCTGCCTTGAAAACTCTGTCTGGCAATGAGTTCCTTAGGGCGACCAAATTTAAAAAATGCTGGGTTTCTTATGATTTGGTTTCAACTTTTTGGAAAGTCCAGATATCAGTTTATTAAGTCTTCTTTCTGATAATCTGAGGCAACAATCTAATCTTTGTACCCATTATGAGAACGTAACCGTTTGTCCAGTTGCAGTTTCTTATTCTTTCTTCGTAAAAAAGATTTTTCTGTGCAATCTTTTATATTTCCTCTGGTTCAGCGTTTTAGAAGGAATGACACCTCAGTGTAGAGTTTGGGGGATGGTTGATACCTTCAGGAGATCACAGTGTTTTCAGTGCTGTTCTCCATCCAGTTCCTTGTGTATGTTAATATTGTGTTACCTTTGTTTGGCCCAATGATCAGATGTTTCTGTTGAGCGTTCTACAGTTTAGGCAATGGTCACAAGATGTATTTGGTTTGATACAATGAATTTGGAACTCTGGTAATTTTTAATTTATTTCTATTTTTATTTAGTTTGCATTACTTGATATTTTTGAGCGTTGAGTTTTTATTTTTTGTTTTCCTGTTGACTTTGATTGTTTAGGATTTCTGATACTTCTCATGTCATTTTTGATTCTGCCTTAGTTGTTTTATGTCATCTGCACATATTTTTTTAATTCGCTACTCATTAGAACATTTTGGGCAGAAGTATGGAGCAATTCATTGCCGTGGTGCAAATCAACCATTTATTTGTATTCTTCACTTTATAGCCAGGTTTTGACCCAATAGGAGAATTTTATATTGTGCCAAAATGTGTGTCACACATTAATGGTGAGTATTTAGCAAAAGATCTAAAATGTTCCAGTGCTACCTCAGCACAGGAAGATATTTGTGTTAAAAGCACGGCTGTTACAACAAGTTGTAATTGTCTAGCTTCAAGTTTTGTTGTGTTTTAAAGGATTCCATTGTATATCCATTCAATAGACTGAGGAACAATACGTTGCAATATTTTTTTCGTTCTGTTGGCACCCGGCAAACCTGTAACCCTGTGAATGCTCTTTGCAGACATCGGTGCATCTGGAACCCAAGCGAGGCATCTTGCTCCGTAAGGACCTTTCACCATCGCTTTTATTTCAGCTGCTCTACCACTTAGCTCCTTGCTTCAACACAAGGAAACTGCAAATAAGAATACAAATGCAGAGCGAAATGAAAAAAAACCACAAACACCACAACCCCACATTAATTAATGGAAGTCCTGTAGTTCAATTTTGTCAATGCCGACTTCTAATCTCCCTTTGCTATTTTTGTCTTTTTGTTGCCACATAGTGTTCAGACCTCATTAGTGCTATCTTGCTTCACTTTTAATAGCTTTTCTTTAAATCCATTAATACTCTCAATGGGATTAGTCTTTCTGATGTCTGGGAATCCTCAGAAGCGGATTGTTACAATTTAAAAAAATCAGAGTATTGTTGCCACTGAGACCAAATTTGAATTCTTGGTAATCATAACCTCCCTCAGAGATGTGAGCAGAGGTGGCTGTCGAAAAGATCTGGCGTGGAGGTTAGAGAGCAGAGAATTAAACTTTTATGCATCCTCTCTTTTTCATCCTTGTCCTTAGGAACGCGCGTTTTTGGAGGTGTGTTCCGGGGCATTCACACAAGAGAAGGCAGCAGGGTGATTGTACGGGTAACTAGATTTTCACAGCTTTCTTGGCGTTTGCCACACCTGCAGGCGCAGCCCAGGACCTGAGGTGCAGAGCACCTTCAGGAGGAATCTAGTCCAGCTCCAATGAAGGTTCTTTTACCCTGGGTAGGTTCGCAGGTTTGACGGCGTTTGCAGGCAGATCGAACTTGCAACCGCTATTTATTCTGAATATACCTCTGATACAGTTGTAAAAGTAAGAGGAAGGTGGTCAGTTATTGTTTTAAATAGTCGAGTTGCAGGAAATCCTTGAAACGCCCTGCATATTTAAAGACTCGTGTTTTAATTGGGCCAGCTGGCTTTGCTTTCACCACCTTTTTGCAGCGTGACAAGCAGCAAATAGTAGGGTTGGGAATGACCGTTTAATTTAGAAACACAAAGCTGCTGACTTGCAGTTACTGTTTACCAGCAGGAAGGGGTTTATCTCATTACTTTTCCCTTGAGGTCTAAGCCCAACCCACACACATACCAGAATATTTACCCTTTTGAATCAACTTTTTTCTCACCCCAGCCAGCCTCATTTCTGTTTCTTGGCCTCTGTTGAGTTCCTGCGTTGAACTTGTAATTCTTTCGTCAGTGGTTCTTTAAGGAAAACTACAAGATCTGCTGTCACGAGGAGTTTTGTCACTTGTAGGAGTAAAACTCCTTTAAATGTTAAATTATGTTCCAGGTACATCATTCTTAGTATCACTTCAAGGCTTAAGCTCGCATTGTGTGCCAGGGTGCATCAGAATGTTGCGCAGCATGACTCGTGAAGAAACCTTCAGACTATCTCTGAAAAAACTATTTATACTGTGTCTCTTATTCTGAACTGTAGATCTGAGGATGTTTTAAACAAGGTTGGATAGTCTAAAGCCATTAACGACAGAAAATGAGGGGCGTGAAAAGTAAGAGAAATTTCGGTGACAACTCAGAGGAGCTTCTGAATATTCTCTGGGAATTTTTCCACCTTTGTTTTTAATCTCTGTTGAATCTGAGACACCTGCAAATGCTGGTGATTTCACCAAATAGATGTACTCATTTTGACTGTTGAGTCAAATTGGATGCCTCTAGATTGAGAGTTATGCAACTCAAATGTGGAATTCATTTTTCTAATTTTTACTCATAAAGAGTGGAAGGTGCGATAAGAATTCACTCTGGAGCAGCAGCGTGTGCAGGGTTAAGCACGCAGGTGTCTCACCGGAGTGTGAGGAACCATCACAGATAAATTCCGTCTTCTTTGGGACCTTCTGTTTCAGAAAACAAAGTGTTCTCTTCCCTCCCGTTGAATTCTGTTTGATGGTTAGGAGCGTAAAGAGCTCTGTGGTGTTCTGTGGAGAAGAAGGAATGTGTAACATCATATGGTGATACGAATAGGATAGTTACATAATGAATCTTTCCACACTGATACAGATTTACCAAAATGGTTAACGTTACAGTTTAAAGATTTGGATTTGTTATTCGTGTTTAGACAACACTCGGTGGGCATTTCAGGGGTACCTTCCTGGTACCTTCAGAGAACTGAAAGGAAGGGCAGCTTTAAACAAAGGTGGGTGGGAGCCCCGCAGGGTTGGATGGTGCCCAAGCAGCTCTGAAGCCCTTTGGTGACTCACTGTCACAGCTGTCTCGGCGCTCCCGAGGCCTGAGCAGCCTCTGTCCCGGAGAGCCGTGCTGCTGCCTCTGCCGTGGGGCAGAGCCGGCTTGAGCTGCTTCAGAGCGAGATGTAGCTCAAGAGCCGCACGTTGGCCCCTCCGCCATCGATGGTTCCAGTTTGTTACGTCCTACGTTGTTGCATGTACGGTGTGTTTGGTTATCTGACTACATTATCCTGTGAAGAAAACGCATGAGTATGACATACAGATACATCATTTTTTTCAGAAAAAGTCCTTCGGTTCTACAACAGAACTTGTTTTCTACAATTCAACTTCAGTTCTTAATAGGCATTGAGCTTTTAGTGGTGAATGCAGATTAACGTGACTGACTTTGGCCACACTTCAAATCCAAACCAGTTTTTTGAACTGGAATTGAATCCTTTGTGCCTCTGCTGTATTTACGGTATTAGAAGCTAAACCCGATAAAGGCCTATCACGTTATGCCTTTCTTCTTTCACTGTAACAGAAAAATCAGCATGAAAACATGACTCTAATGATCCTTGTTCCTCCATTTAGTGCTTTGATTACATCATAGATTTTAGCATGTGTGGAGGACAAACGCTGAGTACTTCCCTGACTGTGGATGCCTTTTTGCGTCCTGCCACCGCAATTGCCTCATGTGCACTTTTTTAGTTGATGCTGATTCTTACTGACCTTAATCCCTCTTCTGAAGAGAAATGCCTGTCGAACCTTGTAATACTGTCAAAAAGCATGAAGTTCAGAGAATCATAGTCTGGTGATGGAAAAGTCCTGTTAGGTCATCCAGTCCGTCTCTAGCCAGCGCAAGATTCTCCACAGGGAGACTGATGCTCGTCCTGCTCAAGAGTGGTCTGTAGTTTTTCAGTTGGAAACTCAGATACTGAGCCATCGTCCGTGGAGACGTTCCTTTGCAAAATTTCTCCTCTGTATTTGCATAAACTTTGACCTGGGGACCATTCAGGTAATAACCGATTGTCGAGCCAGGACATCTCCGTGTGCGTGTGGCTGTGGGGGTGTCGCCTCCGAAAGGCATGAATGAATCCTGGCAAAATAAGAAAAAATTGCCAGTGTCTGAAGGGCCACATGACTGAGCAGACTAGCATCCTATTTCTGCACTGGCAGGCAATTCTCGCCAAGAAGCTGAGTATCAGGGACTATGTTTTTGAGTTTAATGGTATGGCAGCTGTCTTTTCAAGTATCGCAGCATTAAAATTTTGAGCCTAGCAAAACGGATTATTTCTTTCAGGTTACCTGACCTACAGAGGAGTATGTAAAGCCAAACATCTTCCAGTCGAAGGTCAATCGTGACACTGGAGGATCTTAAGTATAGGTAGATACTACTGAAAAGCTGTCTTGCTGACAGCAATCTCAAGTGATCTTTGTATGAACATCTCAGAGTCTGTTTATTTAAAACAAGAGTAATATATATCTATTAAAAGTTGAGAGATTCTCAGGAGGAATCCTGGGTCCTTTACATGGTGCTGGGGCATAGGGCCTCTCATCTGCTATGGACTATCCTGAGCAGAGGCTGGGTTTGGGAGGATTTTACATCTTTATTTGTAAATGCTCTGGTTTTGACCTAGAAAATGGTTTCTCAGGGAATAGTCCAGAACTCTGCTATAGGGTTTGGAGTTCAAGATATCCTTTGGGGCTGTAGCGAACAGTCTGCCAGCCCTCCCTGTCAGTTCTCTGATCTGTACAGCCCGTCAGCCTTGTATGTTTGGTTTGCACGCCGTGTGTTGTAACTGGATACCAGCCAGTCGTCGTGCGAGCTGCACGGACAGTGGCTCTCTTGAATTACTGTGCGTATAATTAATCCTTAACTTTCTTTTCCGTTGTAGGGAAGAGCTTTAAAGGGATATCGACAGTGCACTTTTTTCCTGTAGTAGCTGATTTAACCACTTAGTACAATATAGGAGAACTAGGGTTTTAAAAGCTTAGAATTTAGGATAAGACATATAATGTGCCTTTTTTGGTGTGGTTAGTTTCATGGTGTGCATTTTCATGTTACAAAAAATGCAAAATTTAAATATTTTTGGACTAGATAGTCTAAAATTGAAAATAAGAAGTTACTGAACTTAAAAGTTAGTTTAATTGTGCCAAAGGAAAAAGTAAATAGTTCTGAAACATGTTATTTTTTTTTTCTCCAAACATCTTCTGAAAAGACCATGTCTGCCTCACTTAATGTCGTCAAATTGATCTTTTCATGAGAACTACCTATTACTAGGTCCTTCAGGACTGAATTCTTGAAGTTGCTGAACACTGGTCAGCATAGCTCGTAAACTGGTTGTAAAAAAAGGTGATTCATACTGAAAATATATTTTTAACTCTTCGTGAAGAAATGTTGGAGGAGAGATAACAATTGAAAATATCTCTTTCTGCAGATTCATGGCAAAAATCTATGCACGTAGTCCCCTTGTGAATTTTTGGGTGCCTAGCACTATGTTAAGTGTCTGTTCTATGGTCATATCAATGTGACAGGTTCTATTCACAAAATATTGAATAAAATGGATATTTGAAATTGAAATATAAAATTCCATATGGAAACAAGTACCATGACATGCAGAGCTAAGAGCGGAATTGAGACGAAGAGATGGATGTAAATTGCTACATCACAGAAGTATGGAAATTATGTAGATGCAGAAATATGGGGGTTCTTAAAATAGTAGTTTTATCTGTATCATTCTTGTCAGCAGAAGAGAAGGAAATATTAGAGGCAAAAATAATGCTTCAGTTTGAGCAGCCTTCAGTGTTACAGAAAGTTTTGTTCTTCTCCCAGTCAGGGTTTGAAGTTACTGTCCATGTGGAAAATGGTGAAAATGGATAGGGTTTTGAAAACTCAGGTTTATTACATACTCTAAAAACTTTGAGAGCAAAGTAGTTGCTTGAAACAAAAATGTCGTGTGATTTATGAAGTTAATGTAAGGTAAAACTTTTGCCGTTCCTTAAATTTTAATCCCTCCGTAGTGCGTGTGATTTCATGTGATCTCTCACCCTCTGAGAAACTGCTTCATTATCTTGCATAACAGTTTGGCAGATCTCCATCTTCGCTCTGCTGAAGAAAGGAGTAGTGTTCCTGCCGAAACAAGGTTGAGAATTTGCAAGATGGAGAAGGAGCTCCAGGTTTAAAATTCACCTCTGAAATAACCACTTATTAGGAGCCGAACTTTTTTGCTGCAGTTGTATTGCTAGAAGTGCTGTGAGAGAGTAGAAGCTGAATTTTACAAAAATTGTTTTTGCAGAATATTTAGAAGCTGTTTTCATTCCAGAAATAACAAGCTGGTACTGCTTTCCTTTGCCTTTGGATGCAACACTTTTAATTTTGGTTGAATTATATTTTGTAGTTCTCAACTGGTAACTTCATTCTGTTCTCTTTTCTAACTTGTGCCGCTGCAAAGAGCATCAGAAGCAGATACTTGGTATCATGAGAATTTTGTGCTGTTATAGCGTAACTTTTTTGTTGTTGTTTTGTTTTTTGGAGGGGGGTGTTGACCAGAGCAAGATACCTTTCATATTTTATTACCTAGGTTTTTTTTCTCCATTGATTTTGCTAAGGCTTTTTTGGGGGGGGGGGTTGGAAATTATGTTTTGGACAAACAAAAAAAGTCTGGGCCTATGAATTTCAGCTCAAAATTTGTCTTTCATGTGCAAAGAATTCCCAGAGAGTGGCCAAACTTTTGTGATTTCTCCTCGCGGGGTTGGAAGGGAGCACAAGCTGGCTCCGCGGGTGCGGTTGCTGTGCGGGTGGTGTGAGCCCGGCGTACCGGGCGGGAGGAAAACTTTTGTGCAAGGACTACCAGCTTCCCACGACACTGGAGATTTAGAAATACCCTGTGAAGGATGGCGAGGAAAAACACTATTTCTGTTCAGTTGCTGTTGGGACGTGCACATCATAAAGTAATAGAATGTCTTAGGTTGGAAGGGACCTGAGAGATCATCTCATCCAGCCCCCTGTCACGGGCAGGGACGCCTCTCTACTTGATCAGGCTACTCAAGGCTCTGTCCAACCTGGCCTTGAACACCTCCAGGGAGGGGGCAGCCACAACATCTCTGGGCAATTTATTCCAAAGTCTTGCCACCCTCGTACTGAAGAATTTCTTCTTAAGATCCAATCCAAACCTGTTCTCCTTCAATTTAAATTCATTTCCCCTTGTCCTGTCGCTGGACACTCCTGTGAAAAGTCCCTCCCCAGCCTTCCTGTAGGTCCCTTCAGGAACTGGAAGGCAGTGGTAAGAGCAAAGGGGGAGAATCCCCTCTGCTGCCCTGCTGGCCACACTCCTCTGGGTGCAGCCCAGGGCAGGGTTGGCCTCTGGGCTGCACGAGCGCCCTGCCGGCTCAGGCTGAGCTTCTCATCTGTCAGCCCCCCCAAGTCCTTCTCTTCAGGGCTGCTCTCACCCCATTCTGTGCCCAGTTTGTGTTTGTGCCTGGGACTGGCCCGACCCAGGGGCAGGACCTTGCCCTGTGACTTGTTGAAGCTCCTGCAGTTTGCCCTGGCCTGTTTCTCCAGCCTGGGGAGGTCCCTCTGGATGGCAGCCCTGCCCTCAAGCGACCCCACTGCCCCACACAGCTCCGGGTTGTTGGCAACTTGCTGAGGGTGCACTCGATGCCGTTGTCTGTGTTGCTGGCAAAGATGCTGAACAGCACTGAGGCCAGAACAGAGCCCTGAGGAACAACACTTGTCACTGGTCTCCATGTGGACATCGAGCTATCAACCCCAGGTCTTTGAGCATGCTCTGTGCTTTGCTTACTGTTGGGTTTTTTTTCTTCTACAGGGACAGATTTAGCTGAACGCGTTTCAGAAATTCAGTTAATGTCCTGCGACTGATAACTGTAGCTTTTAAATGCCAGATTTTAAAGGAAGCGTGTCCAGTTAATGCAGCAATTTCAAACCTGTGCTGTGAGTGCTGTTACTGTTGGGATCCAGTCGTATCGCTGGTAAAAAGAAGCTGCACGTTCTTTAGGTCTGAAAAAAAAAAGGCATTTGGCTAAAGGCTGTTGTGTATGGGTTCACCCATGTGTCTGTGTGCATGTCTGGAAACTAGAGGTCACATGGACTGGCTCAAAATGCCAGTTTGAAAATACTTATTTTACTAGTAAACAAATCAATAACAATCAGTAAAGGTTTCAGTGGATTAATAATTTACACTCATGTAATGTGATTGATTTAGTTATTGTGGATGCACTTGAAATCGTTTCAGCTGCACTTGTATAGTTTTAATTTAATTTAGTGAATTAATGGATTAATCTAATTTCTCAGACTGTTGTTGAAATTGATTTAAATGTGTCTACACTAAACTAGCTATGCAAGGAGTTGAATTAATTTAGAACACCACAGCAGAACAATTTGTGTGTACGGCTGTAGCTGATACTTCTGTGTACACCGTCTTCAAAGTGGTGTAGTATCACTTACAGAACTTCTTCAAACCTGGTGCATGACCAAAGGAGTGGACACCTTCTTTCATCCTGCAGACATCCTTCCCAATACATTATCAAATTGATTTAAAAAACAATCGGAGGCATTTCTCCCCTGGTTCACTGTGTCCTGGTGTAGAAATTCTGGCTAAAATGTGAGTGTGGCACTGATGACAGCAGTTGTTCACTAGGGAGTTAAGCCATTCATCTGAAATAACCATATATATATATATGAAATAGCCAAGAGGGGATTCTCCCCCTTTGCTCTGCTCTGGTGAGACCCCACCTCGAATCCTGCGTCCAGTTCTGGTGTCCCCACCGTGAGAGGGACATGGAGCTGTTGGAACGAGTCCAGAGGAGACCACAACGATGACCCGGGGGCTGGAGCAGCTCTGCTCCAAGGACAGGCTGAGGGAGCTGGGCTTGTTCAGCTGGGGAAGACAAGACTCCAGGGGGACCTTATCACTGCCTGAAGGGACCTACAGGGAGGCTGGGGAGGGACTTTGCACAAGAGTGTCCAGCGACAGGACAAGGGGAAATGGATTTAAACTGAAGAAGAATAGATTTAGATTGGATCTTGGGAAGAAATTCTTCAGTGCGAGGGTGGCAAGACTCTGGAGCAGATTGCCCAGGGAGGCTGTGGCTGCCCCCTCCCTGGAGATGTTGAAGGCCAGGTTGGATGAGCCCTGAGCAACCAGGGCTGGTTGAGAAGCGTCCCTGCCCATGGCAGGGGGTTGGAGTAGATCATCTCTAAGGTCCCTTCCAACCTAGGCTGTTCTAGGATTCAATTTCTGATTCTATGATTAGTCACTATTGATCCTGTAGGTTTAGCCAACTGCCTTGGCTTTTTGCTATTTAGGAAATAATCAGCACACAGAACACTCCGCAGTTGTTGCTGCACTAGCTTCAGAGTTGGAAACTTCATCTGCCTTCTGGGTATGGGAATTTAACTCTTGAGAGAAATTCAGGGATTTGTACTCCTAATTGTGATTCCTTCGTTACGCTAAACTAGTGCAGCGAGTGAGTAGCTCCGGGGAAGCAGAGGAGATATGGAGTGGAGTAGAAATAAAAGCCAGCGGGCTTTGGCAAAAGAAGGTAGAGAGGAAGTACGTCTCTGCTGTGGGAAGTGAAGAAAAAAGCCCCCTTGGTGTGTAGGTGAGCGGGGTGTTGCTGTGCCGCAGGGCTTGCTCCCAGTACTGGTGATGAACTGGTGGTGTCCTTAGGACACCAAGGAAATTTCTGTTAAGTAACAGTATCTAAACTTGCCAACATACAAGCGAACTGCTGGTGGTAAGAGTGGTCTTTTAAAACAGGATAACTTGCCATTGGCTAAAAGTAAAGTTGATAGAGATGACAGAATGAGCCCTGGTGGACAAATATGCCAGTGGGACCCACAGAGGCTGTAAACATTTCATGATATGTGCCAACTCCATTTAGATTTTCTTTTGAAAAAAAGAGGGAACAAGTGGATGCAGGAAGCTGATGGAATATTTGATTTACACTTTAGGTAAAATAAGGCATCTTGCAATGGACATGTTTAAGGGCATATACTGCCCACTTTAAACAAATAGTTCTGAGTACAGTCATGTTTAAAAGATAAGCCAGATTTGTCCTCTGAGAAAAGGTGCATGCGACTGGAATTTAGTTTGTGTGTGTGTTACGTATTAGTACAACTACAGAACGACCTAACGGAAACTGTAAAAATTTTCCAAAAGTTGGTGCGTTTATTTTATATATTTTGTGTCTGTTGAGTCCGAGTGTGTTTCTCCGCTACAGTATTTTTTCCTGAGTGAAATCACGAGGGAACAAGGTGCAGATCGCCTGGAAAGGCACTCCGTTTAGATGGTATAAAGTGTGTTGAGTTAGTCAAGAAGGTAAACGTACTCTATTGTTGCTTATTTTCAACAGGAATGGAAAAGAACCTTTTGCATTCGTGAGACCAGTTAGACTCGTGCTTCGTGAGCTTTTCTACTTCTGTTTCTACTTTTCATCTACTTCTAATCGTCCCACTTCTGTGGTTTATCACTCACGTACATGGGCTGAGAAATTAAAATTCTTGCCAAAAGGCAAGATGCTACCCTTAAAAGTAGCTTCTGTTGGATCTGTCAGTTGATAGCTAAGTAAGGCGTGATTTTTTTTCTAGGTCATTTTAGCATATGAGGCAAAGATCTTGCTGATGGTGCGACTGGTATCTTTTGTCCTATGCCATTTTATCAAGTAAAAGATTTCTTCCTTAATTTGAGTGAGATTGACTGAAATGTTGAGGAAGTACAAGGCATGGGATGTGTTTATGGCATATTAAGGAAAAAGATTTTGTAAAAAGCAAGAAGATAATCATGGGCTGAGAATCTTTTTTGAAATGAGACAGGATAGAGAAACAGACTCTAAAATTAGATAGGTAATAAAATAATGCTCACAGCAATAACACTGAAACGCTGAGAAGTGATTAAACGGGCTGAAAAACTGAAAGACCCACTTTTCAAAAAGTAGCCCTGATCGAAACTGCATGGAGGAAAGACAAGGACAAACTTAAAAGAAAGCACAGGAGAAGAAAAGTGATCTTTCTTGTATGATCCGCTTTAGTTCAAAGCATCTCTTGAAAACATGCTAGAAGGTGCTTCCTTGCAGCAAGCCTTTACCCATCTTAAATAAAGAAGAATGGTAGAAATTCCATTTTGAAATAACTATATGGAAGGCAAGGCCGTCCTTAAGTAGAACCATTACGCAAACCAAGAAATACCACAGATTCCTGGCATTCTCGCTCTGTTCATACTGCAGTGGGTCCCTCCGAGCTCTGGGGAGGAGCAGAGGACCTGGGCAGGGCTCTGTTTCAAGCCTGGGATGTTCTCAGGAGACTTTTCGTATCAAGAAAGCTGCATGTGGAAAAATTTCCCCACCAGGAATGGCTCTTCCAGTGGTGAACTTGTTGCTACCAGCCTGCCAAAACCAATCCTGGTAAGGAAAAGTCAACAAATCCAGCGAAAGTAGAAAGGCGGCTTTTTTGCTTTCTTTTTATTAATCCCACAGGGCGGGGTGGAGTCACAGAGAATAATAGTGCATGTTTCCTTTAACATTTAGAGGCAAGTTAATTCCACTAGCAGAGGAAATATCCTGCCTTACATTCATGTCTTGCAGTTTGTATTTCAGAGTAATTTCAGAAGTGGGAACCCTTCATTGAATTTGAAGTCAGAGCATGTCTCTTTATGCACTCTGTATAGGAGAATAAAGAGTGGGAAGTTCAGTCACAACAATTATTTTATGATCGTTAGATTTTGATGCAGATTTTCAGTTTTGTTTGAAGTTTTAAAGCAAATTCTAGGAGAGATGATGTAGCTTGATTTAATCACAGTTATGATCTCTAGGCACCTTTGTAGAAGTAAATAAGCCTGACCTGACAGCTTTGAAATACGAGGGACCTGTCCACGTATTCATACAGGTGACACTTAACACCTTCCAGGATCAGCAGTTTCATATAACACTGCCAATTTCGTATTTTGGTTTTCATTGTAATTGGCCATAGACAGTTTAATTTTTGCCCTGCCTCCTGGTCTGTGCCCAATTCCCTCTGGCTGTCCGTGAGGTTCTGTGGGTGTCGTGAATCCAGATATTTGGATCTTTCACGTAAAAATCAGCTCCAAAGATGCGAAAATGCCAAGGGCCAAATTAAACTGCTATAACTTTTGATAGAACTCGAGGAGTGTTAGAAGAGAGCTTGTTCAGTATTTATAAGAATGACCTGGCAATATAACCACAATTCTGGAGGCAAATGGGAAAATCATGTTGTGCGAATAATGGCCATTTTTTTTACAGTCTACTCAGAATACATCTGTGAGTTAGAAGAGTTCAAGCAAAATGTTTTACTGCTGTCTCTGCTTTTTTCTTTTTTTTTTCCCCCTCATTATTGTAATCTCTTGAGTTGAAGCCCTATTCCAGTTTGCAGATACAGAAATGGGAGAAGCAAGCTCTCCTGCTGTTTGTATGAAACCAATAGTCAAGCTTTTCATCAGAGACTGGAAACGAGGTATATATTAAGGAAAAACCACTGCTGAAACCGAGTGGTAGTTCCTGGCTTGGAGATGTTTGCTGTGAGTTGCAGCGGTAGCATCAAGAGACCTCAGCTGGTGAGAGCATCTTGTTGTGCTCGGAGCTCTCTTTGTGTCTATCTATAGTAAGAGGCAGTTCCTGCCCTGGAGAGTTGACACAGCTAAATGTGAAAGATGGACAAAGCAAAGGAAGGAAGAAGCATGCGAACAGTCGTCCACCAAGGAGAGAACTGAGAACGGCGTCCATCCAGGATGCCACTGGGCCTCCCGGCCAGTCAGTCGTCCGCCCGCTAAATGGGAGTGCCTCGGGGTGGGGGGGAGGTGGAAGGAGTAAACCTGCTTTTTTATTTTGAGAGGGTCAGTACACAGAAGGACATTGTGCTGTTTCTTTGAGACAGCTTGAATTAGAATGTCTCTGGCCTTCCAAATGCACCTCCTAGATTTAATTCTTGATGATTTCTGTGTGGCCTATGGAATACGTTTTAATAGGTATTAAAAAAAGCACTTTCCAGAGTGGATGGTGTTTGGATTGAGCTTTCCTGGAGCATTGGAAAAATCCTCCAGATGGCAGAATAACTGCTCCAGTGTATATACAGTAGATGGGGATATCGTTTTATCTCTCGCTACGAAAATATTCCTGTTTTCAAATTGGTGTCAGATAGAGGTACTGATATTTTTATCTTATTTTTTAAAGCAGTTTTGGTCAGAGCTTGTGGGAAATTACACAGCTTAGGTGACATTTGTTTGTTATGTTCAGAGTGCTGAGTACCTTAACTTTGTTCTATTCTTAAATAACTAAAAGTCAGAATCAAAATTACATACTTGGGGGGGCTTAAAGATTCATGAAGAGTACAAAGAAGGGGATATATGGGGAGTACGTGGGATGTTTCCAGGTCACTTTGCACATTCCCTTTATGACTGCCCAGCCCAGCAATAAGGGCTGAATGTGAATGTGAACATGAAGCAAATTCTGTTTCGACACATTTTATCTAATGCACTGTAATTCCCAAGGAAAAGTAACTCTCTCCTCCCTTCACAAGTCTCCCTTCCTTGATGTCTCTTGAATCAAGTTGTGCAGAATAATAAATTTTAGTCAGAATTTGTCACATATGCCATCTTTATCTGTTTTGATTCTTCTTGTGCCTAACATCTATGTGAGCTTCCTCAAGGCGTATGTCCGGAAAATGTGTAATCTCTTTCTGTTTTCAGGATTTCTCATTCTTTATCCAGTACTGCAGAGTTAAATTTCAACAGGGAAGATCACGTAATGAAATCACTAAACGCATTTTACATCTAATGCAGTTTTGCTACTGAAAACAGCAGGGAAAAAAACCAACTTCCTAACTCTCCAAGTCCTTACAGATTGTTAGCGTATATGCTGCAGGTAAGCGAGACTCCGTCTGCCACAGAACGAGATTATCGATGCTGTTTCAGCACCTTCATTTTGGTCTCTTTGCTTGTGGAGAGGCAGCAGATAGATGGACGCATCCCTCTGCTGTTGCTTCCGAGTCTTGCCTGATGGTTAATGGTCTCTGAACCAGCGTTTTTATAAATAAACCATGAAATACTCCGGAAAGCTGCTTGTCCAAAGTTCTCCCTTGTTTAAGTACAGGGCTTGCTTTGAGAGACGTTCTGACACATCTGGATGCGCAGCGTGTTAGCTGAAGGCAAACAGACACTGCGGTGATCGGGGACAGCTGGGTCCTGCTGGCTCAGCACACCGGAGGCTCGCACGGAAATGCTGACGCTGCAGCGTGACCGCCGTTCCCAGGTGATCACTCCATTGCCTGTGACATTAGAAATCAGCAGAAAGTTGTCTGAGAAATCATTCATGCAAACTCGGAGAGAGAGAGAGAGAGAGAGAGAGAGAGAGAGGGAAAGCAAAAGAGAAACCACAGCCCACTGTGGCCAGAGGAGGCCAATTGGTAAATCTGTCCTTTACAGAAGTTCTGGCCTGTTCCTAAGATAAAGCTAGAGGAGAGTTCAGATTCAGGCGCACGCGTTCTGTCGGTTGCTATGCCCTGACATCAAGAAGAATGCACCAATTGCATTTAAATTCACATAACCTATGTAAATGCATAGCACTTGCGTTCACTCTGTCCATTTTTATCTAAGCATGAAGGTAGGCCCTGGGATCTCATGCTTGTAAGCAGCTGGCAAACCAACAGTAAATGTGGTAGAAAAGCATTAATTCCTGCTTTAATTTCAAAAAGGCGTGTACGGTTCTTTGAAATAGCCACAAAAATGTTAAAATGAGAAAGCACATTCATAGAATCATAGAATCATAGAATGTTAGGGATTCTGAGACAACTACTTTCCTTTATTATGTATCTGCACCAAAACAGGCAACGCGTGTGCGAATTGAAGATTGCCCTTAGCAATTTTTATATTTCATCGAAGTTTGATGCCTTGTCTGCCAAGGTATTGCTTTAACAATTCAAAACGCAAAGCTGTAAAATGCAGTTGTCTTCTGAAAAAACAAAGAGCTTGCCAAAGGAAGGCTGTTGACGTGTGCTACTTGCTACAGAGGGGCGCTACAATGAGAGGGAAAAAGCACTGTAGCCACCCATTTGGCAAAATGCTTGAAAAGGTATTGCCTTTTATTTATTGCTTTTTATTTACTCTGCTTTAGCAAGATAAATCTAGAGGATATAATATGTCAAATCACAATTACAAGGCATTAAATATTATATAGCTAAAATGAAAACCCCTTGACAGTATGTTGCATTTGTGATTTGTAGAAATAGTGTTGAATGGGGACTTGCTGCATTGATATTAAGTACATGACATACTGCTATGTAAATGAGATCGTTTAACCATGGAAATCTCCATATCTGTCAATATTTGGAAGTTATAAACAGAGATACTTGAAAGAAAGCAGGAAAAACGTTTTAAACCATGCTAAAATTTATTTGCTTAGAAAATGTCATATGTGCAAAACAGGACAGTTAATTATTCTGCTTGGAATTCTCGAATATTTATTTTAAGGCTTAAATTTATAATGTAAACCCCAGACATCTCGGCTATTACTATATGGATTTTAACTTGGCTTTAGTCATCACCATGAGCACAGATGGCAGACGCGGAGAGGTCTGCGGGATTTTAGCAAAGTGTAAACGGCAGGAGGGGAACGAGTTAAACTGTATTTAGGTGAGTTGGATATATTCAAGTTGGCAGTTCCTGATGCGGTTCATCCTGGACTACTTAAGGAAGTAGCTGAAGTAGTCTCTGAAGCATTAGCAATTATCTCTGAAAACCCATGGAGAATGAGGGAGAGAGGTCCCAGTGGTCTGGGAATGCATGTAATGCAGTAAATCTCTTCAAACAGCAGGAAAGGCAAAGGTAAGAAATCACAGACAAAGGGGCTTCACCGCTGCTTTGAAATCCTGTGGAGCGCACGTTGAAATTTGGAATTGTTTTGATGAATAGAAGAAATGGTCTGAGACCAATAAGACATAACGGAGTAAATTCCAAAGCAGATGACGAGGAAATCAGATGCAAAACATGAAATGAGGAGTGACTGGTTGGCAACCATAACGCAGAGGATGAATGGGGAATTGTGGAGGGCCACAAACGGAGTATGTCAGCGCTGGGATGCCGTTTCAAAAAAAAAAAAGCAGACATTGTTCTGAAATGTATTCATGGGATTGTCAATATCTGATGTATTAGTGAGACGTCCTCTGAGGGCAAGAGTAATTTATTCCCTTTTTGACTCTGCCCTTGGTAAGAAAACTTAGTGTATGAAAGAGAGCGGCAAATAGGGGATGTTTTAAAAAATTGCCAGCTGGGGTTTGCTCATCTTAGGTCAGGGAAGAAAAGAGTAAACATCAGTTTTCAAATAGGTAAAAAGTTGTTGAAATGTAAACAGAAACCTTTGTTTCCCCAGGACCATTGGCTGTAGGATCAGAGATAGAAAGTGCTTTGTTTGCAGGAGAAGTGACAGATGCAGGTCCATGCAAAATCCGTCACCTTGTCTTCTGTCTCCTTCCTGTCGCATTTAAGCAAGTCATGAACTGTGGTTAGTGCTGAGGTGCGTGTGCACGGACCCTGTTTTGAAGAGTTTTGAAAACAAGTCTCAAAAATACCTGTAGGAGATTTTAATTATACTTATCTTGCCTCAGTGGGAGAGAATGGACCAAGTCACATGAGCATTTTAGTGAGGTACAGGCTGGTTTTTGCTCTGCAGCCTTACCTGACTTCTGCTGCATGGTTTTGCGAAGTCATTTGCTGAGGTCTGGGAAGGGATGTGTGGCTCTGGCAAGGATGATGACGGGGAGGGCAGCACCTCCTGGGCTGCATCAAGAGGTGCGTGGCCAGCAGGGCGAGGGAGGGGATTCTCCCCCTCTGCTCCACTCTCGTGAGACCCCACTGGAGTGCTGCGTCCAGTTCAGGAGCCCACGGCCCAAGAAGGATCTGGACGTGCTGGAGCATGTCCAGAGAAGGGCCACGAGGATGCTCAGAGGGCTGGAGCATCTCTCCTATGGGGACAGACTGAGAGAGTTGGGGCTGTTCAGTCTGCAGAAAAGAAGGCTCTGAGGAGATGTTATGGTGGCTTCCAGTATCTCAAGGGGGCTACAAGAAAGCTGGGGAGGGGCTTTTGAGGATGTTGGGTAGTGACAGGGCTGGAGGGGATGGATTGAAGCCAGAGATGGGTCGGTTCAGGTTGGACGTGAGGAAGAAGTTCTTCCCCATGAGGGTGGTGAGACCCTGGCACAGGTTGCCCAGAGAGGGGGTGGCAGCCCCGTCCCTGGGAGTTGTTAAGGCCGGGCTGGATGGGGCTCTGGGCAGCCTGATCTAGTGGGGGATGTCCCTGCCCGTGGCGGGGGGGTTGGAACCGGATGATCTTTGAGGTCCCTTCCAACCCTGGCAATTCTGTGATTGCTGTGGCTCACACCTTGCTCCCAACGACTCCTCGGGAGGAAGGAGTGGACCTTGGCTTGGTTGAATTGCCCTTCAGGGTGTCAGTCCGACCATGCTGGACTAGATGATCTCTTGACGTCTCTTACAGCCCCTACTTCTGTGATTCTCGGATTATTTAAATGTCATTTTCTGTGGTCAGACTTAGAGGCTAAACCAGCAAGTTCTATTTAAGTTCTGTTTAGACTTTTCACTTCATGGTTCGTTGACTCAAAGAACCATTCTGGTCTGTTGGTTTACTGTGAGTGGTAAACATGTAGCTAGGCAGTGCTTGGGAGGGAAAAAGAATATTTCGTCAGCATTCAGGCAAAGTTAATTTTTCATTTCTGTGTTCATATGTTTCCCTCAAACAAAAAACATGTTGTTAAACTTGGAGAAGTCTAGAATGTAAGTAAAATTATGTTTAAATATAATACAGTTGATGAGATGAAGTTTGTGAAATACGAATCTGTATGGTCAGCTAATTAAATCTCTTGCATGCTATTAAAACAAAAAAGGGAATTTTGCATCTTCAGGCAAGTTGCGACTGAAATGTGCATGTCTAAAATTAATGTTTTGCCAAAAGCACCTAACAGGCTGCTACGGAGAGTGGTGTCAGCCATGAGCGGGACTCTGTCATCATCATAAATGTTCCCTTCCTCTCTTGCTGGTTCACTCCTGGAAGGACTGGTCATTCGGCTGGTGTATCCTGGGGAGGCTCTCCCTGCATCCAAGCAGATGCTCTGGGTCAGACTGTCTGAGAATCTCTAGAGTGGTGAGAATCTCTACGACAGGTGCTTTGAGTGCCGGCAGTAAGCTTTTGGTAACAGCTATTAACACATATAACCATACCACAACGCCAATCTGTGTGGGCTAGCTGTGTTCCCATACATTCAGGATCCATGCAGATGTGTAGATAAGGCATACAGGGCAAGCTTATCTTTGGTTGCTGTTTTTTCGGGTAGACTGGACTGAAATATGTGAGTTGAACTCCCTCGTGTGAATGATGTGAGTATCATGAATTCCCTGTCTAGTTGTATTATAGCAATATTCCTTGCTGCCGTAGCAGCAAGCGGGCATTTCAAGCGAGCGGTAGGAATCTGTTCCTAAAAGTGACGTTGGAGCATTCTTTTTCACCTACTGTTTTACAGTAAACGAGACGATAGGATGTTTGTATCCTAACTTCCAGCCTAGAATATTGTGAGGAGAGGGAGAACATCATTAAAGGTCACAGGCTGAGAAGCTGGGCAATGCTCTTGTTGACTGACTGCATCGGGGTGCGTGGAAACACTGCGTCTCTCCGGGATAGCGTGCTTTCCTCAGCCATGTACTATTTAAACTGAGAGAGCTTGTTTGTTTGGTGTAGGCAGAGCAATTAGGATTCCCCTAGGGGGAGGTATATAATTATTTTGGAAAATAAGAAGCATCATCAAGAAGTTTCTTAACACGCTCAGCTAATTTTCTCAGCGTCGAGAGGATTTTCCAGTTTTTGTTGTGTATCCCTTGATACCAGGTGTTTCTGGTTCCTATCTTCTGTAGGGTCAGAAACCCTACAGAAACATCCTACAAAGTAATATTAAAAGCATTGATAATAGCTGCAAAGAAACCATATAGCTAGTGGAATATAATAATAGAAATAATTTGTGCATGTCGGGATATGGGGAAGCTCTTTCCCCTTCACTGACATCTTGAGGGTTGGTTCCAAGGCAAGCAGAGGGAGAAGGTTGTTGTTAGTGAGTTGTTAAGGTGTTTATTTTATTATTGAGAAAAAAAAAAAGATTGTGAAAACATTTCCTGGAAAAGGGTGGAATATAAAAAAATAGACGTTCAGTGGCCTTTCTCACGTGCTGGGGCAGAAGGTAGTTGCCTGCTACGTTGTCGTTTCTGGAGTCTTGCATACCTGAAATTTAAATAGTAAGGGTGAAATGATGCCCCTTCTCTTACCTAACCTCTCCTTCAAGGGCCCGGAGCCTCTACGGGGCATTCCACTGCCTGCTCCACACTGCCTCAGCCGGTCAGCGCTCTGTCACGGCTGTCCTCGTTCCCTGTCCTTTTGTGCTGCCCTGGTTCCGCCGGCACTGTGCAGGAGCCCCGCTGTGACGCTTTGAAGCGCTGGCTCCATGGCGTGTTTCTGTGCCAGGCAACAGAGACTTTTTGTGCAAATTCTGGAGCAAATATGGTGCAGCTGACTCTAGTAAGGCATAACCGTGTTCTGGATCTCTCTGGAAACCGGATTAGTCGTCTGTGTCACTGTCTGTGGTTACAAACGGAGCTGCCACATCACCCGAGGAGGGAACCGGGGCTGGAGTCTGTTGATACTCGTACTCGTGTAATATTGTGCCACCGCCAATGAAGGCGATGGTACTTTGGAACTGTCCTGGGCAAAACAAGCTCAGTTTTGGGGAGATTAGTTGAATTTATTAAAGATGATGTGTTCGGGGTTTCCCTCTGCATGTGCAGAGCCAGCAGGTGGTTTGCAGCACTAAGACACGTGCTTCAAAAGGGACTCAAGAGATACATGCGTGTCATCAGTAAAAACCGCAGAGCTGCTTCTCTTGATCTTGGAGAGGACTGATGTAAGCAGCAGGTTATCCCAGTGGTGAGGACTCATATCTGCCTAATTTCATTTCCCCTGGGTAGATGTGTCTGACTGCTCTGCCCTGCGCTGTGCTTTCATAGAATGCTTCAGGTTGGAAGGGACCTTGAAGACCATCTCGTTCCACCCCCCCCGCTGTGGGCAGGGACACCTCTCTACCACCAGCCCAGGTTGCTCCAAGCCCCATCCAACCTGGCCTGGGACCCTTCCAGGGATGGGGCATCCACACTCTCCTTGGGCAGCCTGTGCCAGTGCCTCACTACCCTCATGGGGAAGAATTTCTTCCTTGTATCTAATCTAAATCCACCCTCCTGCAGTCTCAGGCCATTGCCCCGTGTCCTGTCACTACAGGCCCCCGCAAAAAGCCCTTCTCCAGCTCTCCTGTAACCCCTTTCCTTCACATCTCTGTACTTGCTTTGTGTTGTGAGACTGCAGCTCAGCCCATCTTTGCCTATGTTAGTGGCAAATTCGGAATCTGTCCTTCCACAAAGCTCACTTAAGTGGCTCCTGTTCCCTGCAGCGGCTGTGTGAGGCGAGGCGCTGTGGTGCCACGTTCCATACTCGACACGGGGAGCTGGGAGGAGGCTCGATGGGCTTGGCCGGGTCCCGGTAACTCAGAGGAAGGAGCTGGTGGCCAGGCTGGAAAAGCATACGATGGACTAGAAACGAGGAAGGAGGTAATGTTCTGTAGAAGAAATTTGAAAGGTGACAGAGCCAAAGGCCTGGAATGCTGAAGTGGAGAGAAAATCAAGTAGGGACCTTTCTAGTGACCACAAGCCTCGCGCTGTCAGGAACACGCTGCGTCCTCCCCCATTGCTTCCCCATGGTGACAGATGTCCTACTTTTGCGATTCAAAACTCTGGTCGTGCTAACTTATGAATTATACAAGGGAAAAACACAAAAATCACTTCACCCATCACTGAGAAGCAGCTACCTCTAGGCTGCAACGCTGTAACTGTTTAATGGTGCGGGACAGCTCTATAGAGCACTTATGACTTCAGGAAAATGTTAAGCGTAAGATAGCTGTTCATTTTTTTATCTTAAAATGGCCAGGCTGCTGACACTCTTAACTTTCATGCGTGGAAACACAGACGTGTATGCGTTGCTTTTTCACGGCCACGCTTTTTCGAGGCATTTTATCCTTTGTTGAGGTGAAACCAGTACCTTAGCAGCCTATTCTGTGTTGACCTGGGGGAAAAACTGACTTACTAGCTCATGACCATGAGCATTTCTAATAACCCCTGCACCTTCTCCCTGCTGGCCTGCTATACAAATGGATAGCCAGGCTAATCCTGGGTAGCTTAAAGGAAACAGTAAGCTGCTTTCCAACGGCTCTGATTGCAAAAATATATTTGCTTTGGTTTATGAAAATTTAAAATCTTTTGGGCATAGGGGATCAAACTTTGTGCATACTTAGTAGCATTTTTTTTGCATTATTTATGTCTTCAACTGCAAACAATAGCGGCAGCGTTTATACTTGGGGAAACAAATCGTACAGTCAAATGCGGCCTCGGTTAGTTGTCTGCAGAATAAACTTTCCCCACTCTGAAAGAGGTAAAAATACTGTAACAAAAGAAGTTCTGAGAAAATATTTGAACAGAGAAAAGTACATAGGAGTGGCAGACCAATCCTGGAAAATAGCGCAGTGCTGTTTTCTAGCGCTGCGCCAGAAGAATTGGCAAACATTCAGGTATTGTGGCTTGAACTTGGGTGGGAATGATGTTTTTGTATAACTGCCTTTTCCACTCACGCAAAAAGTAGCAAATACTCAGCGTTACGAAAGGGGGAGGTGGGTATAACCCTCTCAGTTCATTGAACAAGTGAACAGTCTTAGATCTCCTTTACTCGTTTTCATACTGGATAACAAATACCAGTTCACGTGTTCAGAAATAATTAATTCATCCATCGTTTTTGCTGCCATGCACAGACATCTTTACTGTTAGTTTAAGTATCCCAGTAGAGAAGTAGCAGAAAATTTAGATGGACTCCTCTTCTCGCACTTACATCTCCATGTCCCACGCAGTTCCAGAGACATATGTGGCTTTCGGGACCATAAAAATGTGAAGACGGTGGTGGCTTTGCCATAGGCCAGCATTTTTGGCAACGCTCACTTGCCACACACACTTTCAATTTTGGGTGTAACTACTACAAAATTGCTGCTTTGCCCCTTCCTCCAAATTCTCTTGAGAATAAACACTGTACAAGGTTCCCTGCAGTCCTAGGAATAATTGCTTTGGCCGGAAAGAAGAAACAGTTTGCAGATGACGTTTAAAAGGATGAGGTGACGACACACGTGTAGGACTAAACGAAGTTGCGAGACACTGATCAATTCTTGTGCTGACCTCTTCCTACACGTGTCAGGTGCGTGTGGAGAATTACAGCTTGCAACTTGTCTAGAGCAAAGCTCGATTCCAACATTTGGATATTCTTGATACTCTCTGCATGGTGTGTAGTGTAATAGACTACGAGACCAGCAAAATACACGTTTTTAGAGGTTTAAATGTTGATATGCGTTTCAAGATGAATAGTGTTAGAAATCTTGGACGTTGCTTCTGTCCAAGTAAACGTGTCTATATAATGCAATGGGATATATGACTGTTACTGCTGTCATTGCAAACTGTCTTTTGGAATTTCTGGTAAAGACTTGATTAGGACAGCCAGAGTTGAGATTCCTTTCTGGCTAGATGCTGTACTTGGATGACCTTAGAGGAGAAAAAAAATCCTCTCTTGAAATGTTCTAAACGTATGAACAGGAAATGCATACTTTTCACTCTAATTCCTTCAATGAACTTAACACAAAAATAACCTGCCATCGCTGTAAGGTTGATGGTGCCGAAGATTTTTGCTGGAGTTGGGCTGACTTTGACAATTCTCTTTCATCCTCTTTTCGCCCAGGCCATGTGGTGTTTCTCATTGCAGAGTGGGCTCAGACTATGTTTGGAAATGCAAAGCTGTGTGGATGCACGTGTGCATGTGAAAGCAGGAATGTTTTACTTTCCAAGTGATTGAAATTCATGAGACCATAAAGGTGGTTTTTTTAGTATGTAGTTGCATCTGCTGTAGCAAGTTGATCCTTAGTATCTATATAACAAACACTGTGCTTGGGAAAACAAGAAGTATAGCTCTCCTGCAAATCCTGAGCTCCTGTCTTTGTTCAAAACCGTGCTGACTGTCCCTTAAAGCTTCCTCCAGAGCGCTCCCTCCTTCTTCGGCGGCTGCTGCAGTGGCACAGAGTTACATCAAGAGTCACCCAGAAGCTGTTCAAACCACCTTCAGAAAGGCTCCAAATCCAGCCACTTGGGCATATTATAGTCATCAAATTAAAAACAACCAACCAACCAACAAAAGTAGCTCAGATGCTGTTATATTTTCACTTACATATCTGCAAAGTGCTTTCTCGGTGCTTTGGTGTGTGCGGCATGAAGAAAGAGGAGCTGTTGCGCTTTTCTTTCCCGACCATTTCTTTATGCAGACTTCTCCCACTATAGGATTACAAGCTGGCAGAATAATGCCTGACAGGAATTGATAAAGAATTGCAACATGAAGCCCTGCAGGGCACATTGGGGCAAGTTTGTTATAGGAACAGTCTTCCTCTGTTTACATGAACAAAAGCTGGGTTTGACAGTTTCACTGATCAGCAGCTTTGGGAGTGTGTGAACTCACTGTTATTCTCTGTGGCTTTTTCTACAGTTTTCTCTATGGTAGCAACAATCTCTCTTTTTAAACTGTTCCCTTTCAGCCTTCTCATCCTGATTCTCAGTGCTATGCAGCGCTTTGCAATGCAAAGCTTCCCGAGAAAGTCTCGCCGATCAAATTAAACTTGACTTGTACATTGATTTGTAAGTGAAAGCAAGTGAGGAACATGAATATTGGGGGGAAAAACGGGTGATGGCTATAGCTTGGCTTTCATATACTTTCCACTGAGATGTATTTCCACAATTAGTGGGTATCAATCCATTTAAAATTAAGTTGTGCTTTGACTGAAAACAATTTACACCCATGTTACTGCCAGTAGAGATACCATTGCATTGGTAACTGCCATCAGGGCTAAATTTCACCCGTGTTGTCATCATCATCCTCGTGTCGGTAAAAACGATCCGTTTCAGTCGTACGGCTCCTCAAAACTCAGTCAAGCTGATGAATCTGTCCATGCTATTTCATGTTGAAGGAATGCATTTTACTTTCCGGAGACATTAGCCCAGGAGTCTGCAGAGACACGGCGTAGCGCCTCGGTTTAAAAATGCCGTTGCACCTGTTGTGCTCGTGGTATTCGTGGGAGTCACATGCAAATGAGAGAAGAGTCATTAATTTGTAGGCTTCATTAAGAGTCATTAATTTGTTTTCCTTCTGCTGAGCCCACCAGAAGAGTCCTGCTCTGTAGCAGTGCTCCATGAAGCTCCTGCACCTCAGAGGAGCATTTTCTTGCCAAGAGTTAAATGGTGAGCATGCAAATTAATCGGTGATAATTATTGTGCGGCCTCGACGGTGTGTTGGCCGGTGGCACAAAAATATAGCGATGGAAGATCTCATGATGGTTTTGTTTAATTTCGCCGGCATCAGTGGAGTAATTTTTGCTTTCCGCCAACATGAACATACTTTGACCGAGGCCCAGTGAGAAAGTGGGACTTGGTTGGGAATTTTACATTGTCAGTGACATCATCAGAAAAATTCTGTCTCTTTATGCATTTTGCAGAATCACTCGATGAGCCTGACTTCCCTAAATAAACTCAGAGCAGAAATGCTTTTCGATACATGGTGTCTCGAGTGACCGTGTAGGTAAGGATGTAGAGAGGAGCAAGTTTTTTTCTTTGACATGTTGATTTTAGAAACAGCTGAAAGATTCTTTAAACATCCAGATGCTCCTTCCCTGTGTATTTCCTGTGAGTCATTTTGCAGTTGTGCTGCAGCACTGGACCTAAAGAAATACAATAGCAGCTGTAGCTGATTTTTCTTCCTTTTCCCTTTTTCCCCCCGTTCTTTTTCCTTTCTGTTCCTTTTCATTCCTTTCTCCTCACTGTAGGGTGTGACTGTACAGAGAATTTTCCTCTCTGGCAGATGGAAACCAGGATTCTGTCACAACAAAAAATGGCACGGCTGCCGTAGGTATCCCTCATTTGTATTCTAAAAATAGTAATTTTCCTAACCATATGCTGGGGAAATTTGCATCAAAATTAATGGGAAGTACGACAGCGTTTTCCGTGGTAACATGGTCAACCTTAAAGTCCAAATTGAAAAGGACTTTAGCCTGTCATTCAGCTTCTTGTTACTTGCTTTTCCTGCTACACCCACTTCCGCCACTTGGAATTAAGATTAAACAAAGAAGTAGCAGAATCAGTTGTGGCCAGAGATTCTTGTGTGCCTCTTCTTTTCCTTGACTTCCTCTGATTTGTTGCTGGCAGTGTCCGAGAGAACAATTGTAACAGAAGCGGCTTCAGATTGCAGCTTCTGTGAAATATTCCTGCTGCTCCTAAAACCCTTCGCTGGAAGAGCAAAGTGCGAGAAGTAAGTCCATCTCCTGTTCTGCAGGTGCCGTGACTTTGAACACCTCGATGGTGCCTCTCGGGGGAAGGAGGTGCGGGCAGAGAATTGCCCGTTCGGTTCACAGGACTGAATTCCCAGGCTTCATCTCCTGAAGCCTGGTGACCAGTGGGTCCGAGTGAATGTTGAGACTCCATTTGGTCACCACATTTCTTTTCGAGTCCCTTATGCAGTCATTAGGACATGCACGTCTTCTTTCGTAAGGAAGCTATAAATTCATTCATCCAGCAGGTCTTTGTGGAAGGAGAGTTTTATTCTTTTCTAGTACCTGTTGTAAAGCTGGCTGGAACAGGTAGTACATAATCAAATAACGTTGTAATTTTCAGGTAACTTCTGCAGGGCTGTGGTCTGTAGCCCTTCCATCCGTCTCTTCCAGCCTCAGTTCACTCCTCAGACTCCAGAACTGGGGAGAGAAACAGGAGACAGCAGAGGACTCTCCCGTTCAGCCGCCGTTGTCCTGCCTCTGGATCTGCAGGCACAATCCAACACAGCGCGCGTTTCAGGCTCGGAAGCAGTTTCTTACAAAGAACAGGAAGCTTCAGGCTTCAGGAGAGCTGCGTGCTCGGAAGACAGAAATGCGCTTTGTAAAATGGTTGAGGGTACAAATGGCAGATGTTACAAAACAGCAGTCCCTAGACATAGTTTTAATCAACCGACACGAGTTAATGTCTTCTGAAGGTTCACCTCGCTGGGTAAAAAACAGCTTTGGTCTTTGGTGAAAAACCATTTAAATGCAGTGTCATAGCATCGTCACCGATTTAACCTCCAAATGCTAAATGGCAAGAAGGACCCGATTTGTGTGGGTCGTGAGACGGACACCTGTGCGTTATGTCATCAGGTGAGCACGCATTTCAGCGTGGAATTGGCTTCTTTGTGTACAGAAACAGATGTCTTTGCAAATGCTAGGTTAGGAAGCTCTTTCGAAAATGAGATTAAAAGGCAGAGAGGAAATCATACCCCTTTATGAACGGTCAGCTTTGACAGTTTCATATCTCCAAAGCCTTTCTTCTTTTCTGCTGAGCTAATTAGGATTTCATATAACCTAGTGTCATCATTTAACTTATAGGATATTCATTCTCTTTAGAGAATTATGCTGTTGAAGCTGGTATTAGTCCTATTGTGTTGAGTATTAGCAGTAGAATGTGTGTGGGGTTTGGGGCGTGTGAAAAGAAGTCAGACTTTAAATGCCAAACCAGACCAAGAGCTATTCTTCTGGTATACACAACCAGGGATTTATCAACGCTGCTGGTTTTTTCAGATTGTGCATATGACTCTTTTATACTTAACTATAAATAGAAAAGACGTGCAAGCACTGGTGTAACCTTAGTGTGTTTTCAATGCATATTTAAATTATCTGGCATTTGCTTAGGGACTTCACATTCCTCAGTATATATGCAAAGAAAATGAGGGAATAGTTTTGTGAGTCGCGCAGATGATGCAGTCTATTTCTAAATCGCGTTTTAAGGTATTTAGTCAGTGACTTATAAATCCTGTAAGTTCTGACAATGTACACCTCATTTAGCGTTGCTTAGGTGCAGATAAAAGTGTTAGGGTGTACAGGCTACCAGGGCCCTGGTTAAATCTGCATTAGTTGGAACTCAGCTTTGTTTCATTTCCAAACCTATCCATTTGGGCTGAGATATTCCATTTCGTATTTTGCTGCCTCGAATTTATATTTCAGAAGGCTAAGCAAGACTTTGTGGATTTGTTTAGCTACTTGCTTTGAGGGGATTTTGCATTCACTGATTTGAACAATATTTAACTAAATCATAAGCGAAAATATCCCCTGTAACTAATCCTTTCCGAGCGAGAGTGTGTAAGAAATTGGCTTTGTCCTGCCTGATCTGTGAGATCTGTGGAATCTGGCTTCTGAGTGTTAGCAGCAGAGTTGTTTTCTTGATTTTGCTGAGCTCATTATTGTGCACCTAGGAAAGGATGTCCTTTATGCGCAGGTATCCTAATTAACTTTGCCGTGGGCTGACCGGCCAGCTGAGGTCAAGGGTAAGGTCGGGAGCTCTTACGTCTCTGTGAGATCATTCATCCAGACTTCTGAGCAAATAGAAGAGCTCGGCTGTATTCATAATGCATACAGTTAAATTAATTTTCAGCTAAGAATAATTTTATACAGTAAGATATCTCAACAAAATCCCTAATAATATAGCGGAATTGAAAGAGAGATTGGACTTGAATTCTAAATATTGGCAAGAGGCCGTAGAGTTTTGATCAAGCTGTCATTTAGACAGGTGCTATGACTGCACAGGACTCACAGATGGAGAACAATAAAACGGTTTCTGCTCAGAGATCCTACAGCTTCAGGAAAACACAAGTGATGACAGAGAAGGGGCAGCCCAGGGACAGGGCTGGTCAGTGTGAGAGTCCTCCTGACACACCTGCTGCCTGCCAAACTTTAGGAGACAAAGGAGAAGTCAAGAGTTTGGTTGCAGGGAGGTCTCGTCAAGAATGAAGGAGGCGCAAAAATGCTGATATGAAACTCAACAAGCCTTAATAGAGGTTGAAGTCGTTGCCAAATCGGAGAGGAGAGCGGCTGCTTCAGTGGTTAAAGACATCTGATAGGTAGGGTGCAGAGGTGTTCATGTAAGGGAAGGATGTGAAGACCGTGGAAATAAAGACAAACTTGTTACTCTTCCTTTACTTAGAGTGTACTGCGTATTTCTCGTACAATACTACAGCCGTCTCTGGTTGTCAACTACCTAGAAAGTTTTTCTTGCTACACATATGTTTAAATACATGGGAAAAAAAATGTGGTTTTCCGAAAATGCTTTATATACTTCTTAAGTGAACAGGGAAAAAACCTCAATAACTAGAAGAACAAATGGTGCCAGTTGAGGATTCAGTTGAACCTGCTGGCATTTATAAAGCACTTGAACCTCACAAAGACTACTTTGAGTAGCTCGTAATAGCAGAGCTACTCAGATCATAGCATAGATGAAAGGGGTTATTCCACTGGGAGAATTATATTTAAACTAGTCACCTCTGGTTTGGCTTTTGAAATATGACAAGAGAATCAATGATTGGTGCTCTTAAAAGTATGAGGAAGCCTTTGGCTTAGCAGCAGTCTAGATATTAACAATTTTGAAGTCTCTTCATACCAAGGGACTATTAAGATGAAACAGTAGCTTTAAATTAAATACCGTCATTCCCTCGGTTTATCCTGAAGGAGAGGAGTAATTAGGCTTGTTTATCTGAGAGAAATGAAAGATTAAATTACAGGGAATGCCCCTAAACTGACCCTGTGACTAAGTTGAGTTTACCAGAGACTCGATCTTTCTCAGCATTTTGGCTCCCATTCTTTCCAAGCGTGTTCTCTCTTGCTCTTTAAACTGAAAAACACCAAACCGTGGAGTAAATGTGTGTATTATTTTCCTATTAGCAAAGTCCATGATCCCATGCTTCAGAAATCATACATCCTCTTTTTCTGCTATGAAGGTTGATACAATATTGGAGCAAAGATTTTGAACTGTGGTGTATAGAAAAAAGGCAGCACCATTTTTGGTTGTTGTTGTTAGTAAGTAGGGTTATATTCCTTTAATTCTGCAGTTTCAGCCACATCCCTATTCTCTTCCTGCTTACTCCCGGTGAAAGTAACACTTTGCTCTGACAGCCAAATCCATGAAACTGCAAAAATGTGGATTTCAGGACTGTAATGCGTTGCTGCCCAAATAGTAGAGTGTCAATGTAGTCGTCTTTTTAGCACATTGCCAACTTTTTCTTGGCCACAGGTGATGCAGTGAACTGGAGAATTTTGAACGTGATGTGTGTTGGCCTTGCTATAGTACCTTTGGACAAACTTCAGGATCCGTGTCAGCTCCTAGCAGTATGATTCGGGAGCAGCTCTGCTGCAGTTTGTGCCAATGGTCACCAGTGAGAAGAAAAGCAGAAGAAATTCCAAAGCCATGGAAGTCGTTAGTACTGAAAAAACCTTGTAAAATTGTGTTTTTGGTTTTTTTTTTAGAAATAGGGTTTCTGATTTCTCTACTGGCTATTTTTGTACCCATTAAGTTTACTAAGTAACTAATTTCATTGATTTTTAAGAGTAAAATTCACAAAGCCGTTTAAAGAAACTGCTATGATAGCTTTTCCACATTTCCCTGATGAATATTTCACACTTTCATTAGACGACTTCTGCTTCTATTTCTAGTTAGGGCATGCAACTCATTCCATATTTAAAGACCATTCGGCAGCATAGCTTCAAGCCAAGCAGTGGCCCTGTTTGAGATGAAGCAGCTTTGTTGAAAGCTGACTCTGTCTTTACTGTAGGGTATCAGGCTTTAAAGGAAGATCATCTAAATGTCAGGGAGTATAAGAGTAAGCACCCCAATTTTTTTTATTTCCGGTTTTGTCACTTCCTGCGCAGCCTGTCCTAAATGGTTTGATCCCTCTTGAATTTTTTTGTTTCTCTTTCTGTGTAGATGGCAGGCTGTTTGAGGCAAGGCTGATTCTTCGTACGCTGTCGGGTGTTTCAGTAGTCTAAAGGCAAGTAGGTTTATTGATCCGAGTGTCACCTGGGGGCTGGGTGTGTTTGAGTAGCTGCAGCGATCGCCTGCCCCTTCAATGGCAGAACGAGGTGATTGTAAAACGTGTTGCGTTTGACGTCGTACATGCAATAACATACACGTGTGCGTGGGCACAAAATGGACTTGCTTTTGCATTTGGAAAGCGCGAGGAAGGAGGATCTGGATATTAATCCGAGGAAGGGAAGATGCTGCTTCACTTACGTGTTAGTCTGGTATGTCCAGCTTCTTCAGATTCCTCGGCAGAGTTCTCTCTCAGCTGTTCCCCAGGCAGCCCCTGAACACTGGCACTCCTCTTGTCTCTGGCTGGAGGGGTTTCATGCTTCTCTTTTTGATTTATGCTTCCCAACTGGCAAAATAAGACAGGATCCTCCAAGTTAATAGTCTTTTGGATACGTACAAAATATTCCTACCTGGGCATCTTTGTGGCAGCGTAAGAGAGTTTAAGGAATTGTAACTTTATGCAACTTCCTTGAAAATTCTTGTGCGGGGCTGCTGGAAGTCGAGAATAATGTTGTTGAACACGGTTAAAGTTCCTCTGAAGCCTGCTCAGGTCACAGCCGCGGTGACTCTTCAGGTATCTGAGCACTTACACAGATACGTGTGTCACTGGTTTAGGGTAGTCATAGGAAATGCTAATAATCACTGAGAATTCAGTACGACCCCGTGGAATTAAGAAAGTGTTAGATTACTGAAGAGAAATTTCCAATTTATGCAAACTTATTTCATGGTGTGACTGCAAGTCTCACACGTTTCCTTTTTGTTAAAACTCGACATTTGGAACTAAACAGTCCAAGAGGGAGAGAACGTTTCCAGCAAAGTTCCAGAAAAGTTGTCTTGGTGTGTTTTAGACTTTTCGATTTAATATGCTTTTCGGTTTCTGTAGAGGATTTTGTCAGTGACTTCAGTAGATACGTTTTCACAAACACTGTTATTGAACGCGGTAATTTATGTTTTTCGAGTTGGAAAATATAAACTGCTCTATCAGTGTACAATTATTGCTAAGGGCAATGAAATCACTATTATGCGGTGATTAATATTTATTGTAGAAATGCCCTCTTGCTCGTAATTTGAAGATAAGAGGGAAAGTGATGCAGAACTGAAGAGAGTTGGAGAGCCCTGGTACTTATCAGGAGGTAGGTTTTGCAGGCAGTGCTGTAGTCAGTGCTTGAGGCTTATATAATGATACACAAAACTGACACTCACCTGCAGTCCCCGGAGAACTTCTCCAAGGCCAACCTCTGTAACCGTCTTAGCAGCCTGCGCCTCTCACGGAAGTTTCTGAGGTTCATAGTAAGAATTAATGCTGACTTCCTTCAGTACTGATATTAAAAAATTTATTTAGCCTGGAGATACCGAGTGGAAGTAGAAGATGCTAGAAAACAGGTATGGCTTGACATCAGACAGACTTAGTTTAAGGTAAAACTGTAGCTCAAGATCTGTACAGGAAGACACAATAACAGGCTATTTTCAGCTTGCTCCTGGAGTTTTGTGTTGATGTCCTCCCAACATTTGCCACATTTAATACTCAATGGCAGAAGTCACAGGTTTGGCTTTAGCATAATGACACACAAAAATTGACTGCCTGTCCTTAGAATGAGATGTTTACTATGCATAGGAAACCTTGGAAAGAGCAGGCTTTTGGGGAAGGAAGGATGAAATCAGCTGCTCGGAAGTGTTGGGAAAGTGTTTGATGTATGTATGCTGTCCGCAGGCCATGGTTCCCCTCGGCTGGTATGCTCGTGAGAAATGCTTACCTCTTCTCTGTTCCAGGAGTGGAGTGAATAAACGCAGATAAACAAAAACCAGGCTCTTGGACAGGTTAAGGTCGTGCCTCAAGACGCATTTGAAAACAAATCCTTTTCATCAGAAAGTTTTCTAATTTGCTGTGGAAAGGGACTGTGCAGAACTGTTGGCTAAACAGTCACTTATTTTGGTGATATTTCCTATTTGGCTTTTTAGCAGGAAAAGTAGATAAAACACAGTGCTAGAAAGCACTGAGCTTGATTTATATAGTTGTAAGTCTTTTTATGTGTTCTGTCATGAGACTGTCTAATCATAGAATCATTAAGGTTGGAAAAAACCTCCAGGGTTGTCAAGTCCAACCATCAACCCGACACCACCGTGACCACTAAAGCGTGTCCCAAGCACCACATCTTTTGAACACCTCCAGGGCTGGTGACTCTACCACTTGCCTGGGCAGCCTGTTCCAGTGCTTCACCACTCTTTCAATAAAGAATTTTTTTCCTAATATCCAATCTAAACCTCCTCAGTCAGTAAGACACAGTTATATTATGACCATAGAACAATCTTCACTTGCAAATTGAATAGAAAGTGTGAAAACCGTCGAAATCAAGAGGAAAAGAAAGCAGTAGAAATTACAGACGAGATGCTTATTCATGCATCAGTGGGAGATGAAGGAGAGTCATATGTGGTGCTAGAACATGTATTGCGTCCTGTGGCTGCTGCTTTCCATATTTCCTAAGCCGCCATGTGATGGCATGGAGCCAAGTACGTCAGTTTTTTACCAGCTCAGTGTTTCTTCATAGAGTCATAGAATCATTCATGTTGGAAAAGCCCCCTGGGATCGTCCAGTCCAACCACTAACCCAGCTCTACAAAGCTCACCCCTAAACCATCTCCCCCAACACCGCATCTCAACGACCTTTAAACTGCCCCCAGGGATGGGGACTCAACCCCCTCCCTGGGCACCCTGAGCCAATCTCTGACCACCCTTGCTGTGACAATTTTTTCTTAATGTCCAGTCTAACCCTCCCCTGTTGCAGTTTGAAGCTGTTCCCTCTTGTTCTATCACTAATTACGCGTGAGAAGAGCCCAGCACCAACCTCTCTACAACGTCCTGTCAGGCAGTTGCAGAGAGCGATGAGGTCTCCCCTCAGCCTCCTCTTCTTCAAACTCAACAGGCCCAGCTCCTTCAGTTGCTCTTCACAGGATTTACTCTCCAGACCCTTCCCCAGCTCCGTCGCCCTCCTCTGCGCTCTCTCCAGCCCCTTGAGATCTCCCTTGGATTGAGGTGCCCTTCATCAGTAGGGAATCCCCAGTTTACTTGCTGAGAAATAATCTCACCTTCTTTTCAGCTAATGCCAGAGGGGTGGAGTTGGAGCCGAACAGAATATGACATTCTTTAGCATTGTATATTCCTGAGGCTTTCGGTGTAGAGGTACATGTTAACTGATTTTGTGGTCCAGTGAATAGTACCCAGAATGAATGTTTCATTTTGTGGCAATAATTAGATAATGTTCTAAAAATCCATCATTTAAACCCTAAGCTGTCAAACCCATGATTTTCGTATCGATTCAGGAGTTGGTTGTGTTATGTGATGTACAAAGACAGTTTTGTTTCAGACACAGTATAACTTTGTTATGCTTAAAATTTTTTAACACTCAAAAATAACTCTTCATCTTCTGTGTAAGAGCAGAATATGCGTTTGGTTATTGCAAACCCAGATTCTGTGGCGAGCTTAGATTTATATGCATCAAACAGTTCCAGGACACGGGGCCTGAGGCCCACATGAAACCCTTCAAAGCCAGCCAGAAAAGCATTTTGTGTGGCATTGCAGCAGGAGTCCAGGAGTCAGGCCCATCCCACAGTCATGCGCAACGTCCAGCCCAGGGAACAGTCCGTCCGCCTCTTTGAAGCACTTTGCTCGTGGGCTCCGTTGGAGACCAGACACACGTGGCCAAATCCGTTGTGACGGTGACGTAACGTGAGCCCTGCACATTCGAGTCCCCAATTTAATGACCATGTATCTAAAAGTTGTTTGCGCACGGTTCGAAAAAGTTAGTTTATTTTATCAGAGCAGAGCTTTGTTTTGGGAACTGTGAGAGGATTTTCTGCCAGGAGCTGGCACGGGAAGCCAGGGAGAGCTGGTGAAGTTTACCAGGAGAAACTGGTGATAGGATGTTACCTCCTGTCAAAACTCACTTAACGTGCTGTGTCACTACTGACTCGTGGTAATGGTTTTGAGCTAATTTAGAAACAGCTTTCTTCGATGTGGCAGGCTGGAACCAGAAGGAAGCGAACATTTTCCAGAGGAATTTCTGTGAATGTATGTATGAATATATGATTTTTTTAGATGATCACTTTAGTTAATTGGTTTCTAGAACCGCCTTAGAACAAAAGTTGCATTGTTGGGAACTTTCTGATGGGAATCAAAATTAAAATCCGATTAGTGAATTGATTCCTTCATTTGCCCGAATGCAATTTACTGTGCTGCTGGAGACACCTCAGATTAAAGCCAGGCTGCAAATGGAATTGGTGTTGGTAAGTCTCATTACCGTCAGTAGCATCATCTGCGATTGGGGAGGGATAGTTAGAGCAGTGATACAATCACTAAAACTGATCACACCACAGCTTTGGATCCCCTCCTGCTCTTACTGAATTCTAGGGCAACACTCCTACAGCAGGAACAGGTCCAAGGGAATTATTTGACAAGAAGATTTTTTCCTTAACTCTGTGCTGCCTGAGCAATGTAGGCAAATCGTTAAAAATTCTGCTATATGATCCGTAGATCTTCACAGCTGAACAGTGCTGACTTGTGCGTCGTCTGCCGGTGTTAAGAATGTATTAGCAAGAGGATAGTCGCTCCTTCAGCTCTATCACGAAAGAATTACGTGTGTTTTGTGCAACGTTTTGTCCTTGATTTTTCTCTGTTCCTAATAGTCTTTGAAATTTATAACTGCAAGACCACACCTAATGTTGAATTACTCTCTTATTTATTCAAATAAAGAGACATGTTTTTTTTCTACAGGTCATTTATAGTCTTTCAAAAGAAGGGATATTTTTAAACTACAGCAACGGTGTTGCCATTAGCAGAGTTTCAGGCAAGCACACTATGTTTTTTGCCTTTTTCGTGTCAAGACTACGAATGCAAGATGTTTTATGTATCTTTGGAGCCTGTAACAACATAAAAATGCCTGTGAATGATACCTGCTGGATTCCTAGTGTATATATTGAATATTTTGCATACCTCTGCTTCTTACTTGCAGTAAGATTTGCTCGTTTGGATGTCAGGGACCGCTTTGTGGAGAATGCTATATGTGCCAGGAAAGTCGTGGCAAGAATATGGGGGGCAAGTGAGCTGTGCTGCTTCCAGATGGTATGAAATACTGTGTTTACAGGGGCTGTGTGCTGCGGAGAGGCATTTAAGGGGGTGGGTCTCAAGTGCGAGGCTCTTGCCCCCTGGCCCAGCAAAGGACCTGCACACAGCCTTAGGCAGAAATTATTGCTGGTGTCAGTGAGAATGGATTTCACAGGGGACCTATTGTGACTAGCATACAAATAAACTTCATGCTGACTTTACAAAATATTCCATTTGAAGCTGAATTTTCCTTTTAACTACCAAGGTAGTAATGTCAGACTTTTGACGGGGGACCTGTTTTGTCTGTCACTTCATGCTATACAGTACAAAACTGATTCCGTGTTATCTGTATACAGATAATTTTTCTTTGATGCCAGTTAAAGTATCTGTTCTCATCATATATCTCTCATTATTTCTTTGCACTTCACAGCAGAAATGAGTGAAACCTGTGGTGAGGCTCCCGAACAGGAGAATTCTTCTGTCCTTCAGTTTTGTCTGCATTTGTAGATTTTTGTTTGAGTTTTGGAAAAGGGCTGGAAAGGATATTTTTTTCTGGTTGTTGTTATTGACCCTAGAAGAGTGTGTAAAATAGTCCTTGGTATTTCTGTCTCCTGTCAATTGGGTGGAGGAAGCAGGTAGAAAAGATGAAAAAACAAGTTTATTTTCCTAGGAAACCTAGAAAACTGCTGAACAGACTTTCTTGTTTTGAACAAGAAGCCTGATGAATATAATCACCACTGCCAATCCCATTTGGCACAAACTGTTGTTTAAATATCATCAGCGAAGTATGTTGTAAATGAGCTTGTAAGGGAAAGCAGCGCAGTCATGTTGTCATCATTTCACTGGAGGCTGTTGGTAGGCAGGAGGTACATTTGTCAGATCTTGCTTTTATTTCATCTGGAAAGATCGGTTTGGCACGGTAATCAATTAATATTGCATGTTTCCAGTGTGCTTCCAGGTCCCATTTCTGTTCTCTTTGTCGTTAAAATGCGATTGACTTCTTAATTGAAGTTATAAAGATTTGCGTTCAGCTTTTCCTTAGTAGTCTGAGAGCTGGCAGCAGCAGTCAGAAGTGTATTTTAAGACAAAATAAAAAAATGTTAGCTGTACTTTGGTGACGGAAGAAATAGCCCTTCAGTACTGTTTACCTTTTTTGTTTCCGTTAGTTTTCTTCCTACAACTTGCTGCTATTAAGCACAAGGTCATTTCAATATTCCAAATACAATTTTTAGATGAATGTAAAGTATGTGATGTAAACTATTAATAGGTCTAAGGAATTACAAAAACAAAATTCCACTCTGAGCTGTTTATCAAAATTAAGATGTGTTTGTGGTACTGCTGATATCTGGTATTTATTCTGCTCAAGCTAAAAAAACACTGTTAGCTTCTCGCTAGAGGGTATTTCTTAAATATTACTGTTACCATGGATAATGCAAGTTGACAGGATCTATAGTTGAGGGGCAAGTCATATGGAGTCTACATTCAAGGGTTGTGTTTTGGCAGGCAGAGGGCAGGTTGGAAACGCTTAAGCAGAACGATGAAGGTTTTCCTGCTTTCAGACACCGGCTTGTGCCAGGCATGTACCCAAACCATCAACACATCCCAACTAGGTGGGTGTCTTTTGAAGTATAGTGTTAAAAAAAAAGGAAACGAAAAGTCTTCATCAAGACAAACTGTATTCGAAATGCCATCAGATATTAGAACAAAAACTTCTGCAGGAGCATCCTTTGAGGACTGTGTGCATGCGTCTGCATGTGATCGGAGAAGACTTCTGCGTGGCCAAGGTGGCTGATGGCAGCATTTAATTTTGAGACCATACACAAATGATTTCTAGACTCTGAACTGTTCTTGAAACCTTATTGGACAGAATAATGCTCAACCGTGGCTTAACTACATTTCCAGTCTTGCAAATCTACATTAGAAATTTTTTTGTTGGCCTGTATCTGAACACTGCTTTTGAATTTTAGTACGGGTGGGACGCTGAACCGCAGCCAAGGACACCTGGTTTTCCCTTTTTCATCGTGGAACTAGCTCTAGTGTAAGGAATTAAAAACTGTAGCCCCCAGTCAAGTTGGGAGCCTATCAGGCAAATGTGGTGGAGGGGTTCGTGTGCTGTATTGTCCCGCCAGCTGCTAAAACTAGAAGCTCTTTGCTGCTTTGCTCTGTTGAAAGCAGGGATGGCACCGTCAGCCCGTTCAGAGCAGCGTGAGCGAGACGCCGCTGTTATCAAATGCCCCGGTCCAGACTCACGTCATCCAGATACGTGGGAACTGAGCTCTCCGCTCCTGGTTTCCAAACTGCCTTTCTTAAAACAGCACAGGCCTTCCCCACCCTGCTTCTTGTCCTCGGAGTTCAGTTCATCGCTTCTTCATTGCTTCAGTTCATTGCTTCTTCAAGCAATTGCTGGGGGAAACCCCTTGGGACAGGGAGCTGAAAGGTAAAGGGGCCCAAGAGAGTTGGTTGGCATTCAAAGACCACTTCTTCCAAGCCCAAGATCAGTGCATCCCAACAGGCAGGAAATCAAGAAAGAGATCCAGGAGACGTGCTTGGTTAACCAGGGATCTGCTGGGCAGACTCAGGTGGAAAGGGAGGGTGTATAAATTGTGGAAGGAAGGGCTGGCCACTTGGGTGGAGTACAGGGCAGCTGTCAGGGAGTGCAGGGAGGCAATCAGAAAAGCTAAGGCCTCCTTGGAGTTAAAACTTGCAAGGGAGGTCAAAGACAACAGAAGGGGCTTCTTCAAATACATTGCTGACAAAACTAACACTAGAGGCAATGTAGGCCCTCTGTTGAATGAGGTGGGTGCCCTGGAGACAGAGGACAGAAAGAAGGCAGAGTTGCTGAATGCCTTCTTTGCCTCTGTCTACACTGTTGGAGACCGTCCTCAGGAGCCTCAGTCCCCCGAGGCCCCGGAGGAAGTCATGACAAAGGAGGAGTCTGCCCTGATTGATGAGGAGTGGGTTAAGGATCAGTTTGAACACTTGAACATTCATAAATCCATGGGCCCTGATGGGATGCACCCACGGGTGCTGAGGGAGCTGGCGGGAGTCGTTGCTAGGCCACTCTCCATCATCTTTGGTAAGTCATGGGGAACAGGTGAGGTGCCTGAAGACTGGAGGAAAGCGAATGTCACTCCAGTCTATAAGAAGGGCAGGAAGGATGACCCGAGTAACTACAGACCGGTCAGCCTCACCTCCATCCCTGGAAAGGTGATGGAACATCTTATCCTTGACACTGTCTCTAGGCATATCAAGGAGAAGAAGGTTATTAGGAGCAGTCAGCATGGCTTTGCCAAGGGGAAGTCATGTTTGACCAACCTGAGAGCCTTTTACGAAGACATAACCAGGTGGATGGATGTTGGCCGTGCAGTGGACGTGGTCTATCTGGACATCAGCAAGGCCTTTGACACCGTCTGCCACAGCATCCTCATAGGTAAACTGAGGAAGTGTGGTCTGGATGACCAAGTAGTGAGGTGGGTCGAGAACTGGTTGAAGGGAAGAAGCCAGAGGGTTGTGGTCAATGGGGCTGAGTCTGGCTGGATGCCTGTGTCTAGTGGGGTCCCTCAGGGGTCAGTGCTCGGGCTGGTTCTGTTTAATATATTCATCAATGATCTGGATGAGGGATTAGAGAATGTTGTCAGCAAGTTTGCTGATGATACGAAATTGGGAGGAGTGGTTGACACACCAGAAGGCTGTGCAGCCATTCAGAGAGACCTAGACAGGCTGGAGGGCTGGGCGGGGAGAAATCTTATGAAGTTTAATAAGGGCAAGTGTAGAGTTTTGCACTTGGGAAAAAATAACCCCATGTGCCAATATAGGTTGGGGACTGCCCTGCTGGAGAGCAGCGCAGGGGAAAGGGACCTGGGGGTTCTAGTGGACAGCAGGATGACCATGAGCCAGCAATGTGCCCTCGTGGCCAAGAAGGCCAATGGCATCCTGGGGTGTATTAGAAGGGGAGTAGCAAGTAGGTCAAGAGAGGTCCTCCTGCCCCTCTACTCTGCCCTGGTGAGGCCACATCTGGAATATTGTGTCCAGTTCTGGGCCCCTCAGTTCAAGAAGGACAGGGAGCTGCTGGAGAGAGTCCAGCGTAGAGCCACAAAGATGGTGAAGGGAGTGGAGCATCTCCCTTATGAGGAAAGGCTGAAGGAGCTGGATCTCTTTAGCTTGGGGAAGAGGAGGCTGAGGGGTGACCTCATCAATGTTTATAAATATGTCAAGGGGGAATGTCAGGAGGATGGAGCCAGGCTCTATTCAGCGGCGTCCACTGACAAGACAAGGGGCAATGGGTGGAAGCTGGAACGCAGGAGGTTCCATAAAAATATGAGGAAAAACTTTTTTACTGTGAGGGTGACCGAGCACTGGAACAGGCTGCCCAGGGAGGTTGTGGAATCTCCTTCTCTGGAGACGTTCAAAACCCGCCTGGACGCGTTCCTGTGCGCTCTACTGTTGGTGATCCTGCTCCGGCAGGGGGGTTGGACTAGATGATCTTTAAGGTCCCTTCCAACCTCTAACATTCTGTGATTCTGTGATTCTGTGATTCTGTGATTCAGTTTTCCCTTTGCTCTGCTGAAGTGATCTTACGGGCAACTGCAGCACGGCAACGCGAGCCCAGTCCTAAAATTAGTTGGTGGTAACTGGGTAGAGAAGTTCAGGATAGCGGAGCGTAACGGAAGGGGGTGACTATCAAGTACAATAAGGAATAAAAAAGAAAAGGGGGGGGAAAAATTAGGGGTGTGTTGTTTTAGGGGAGGAAGGGTGAAGAGGAAAGCCAAAACCGACGGTGGAGCACCCTGCCAAGTTATTCCTGCTTGTGAAGCCAGCTCCCAGAGAGCATGGAGCCAGTAATTATTCAGCTGCTAAAAGGGGGGATAAAGTCAGTTTTTAGAAGGGGAGAGCTCTGCCTTCGATATATTTTGGAAGTTATGTTGCAAGTAGTGTACCCGTGACTAAAGCATGTGTCGTAGATCATGGTAATACCAACATCTGTCGAAAACAGGGATTTCTGTTAAGACAGACTGGGAACACAGGTGGATTTCTTAGCTAGTGTATACAAGTGAAAAAATACCCCAGTGGGTAATATTGGCAAACGATCGCAGTTTGCAAGGAGTTTTGTGTTCTACTCACCATATATGTAGCATAGACCCACTGAGAGGGGTTGGAAATACCAGCAGAGCTTTGGGGACTGGCATTTCTTGGGGTACATTGTGGTGGTGCTACAGATGTTTTAGGTTTTTAAACTGTTTTCCTTTGTTTTCTTGAGTGAGGAGTCCCTATACTTGTAGTTTCTTGTGTCAGACTAATTTTAAGAACTGCACTAGACAGTGTATTTTTGTCTGTGCTTAAATAAAACATCAGCTAAATCTTTGTGCAGTATAATTGGAGAGAGGTCGGGGGAAGATTGCTGATTATTCTTTAATATCCTAATAAAACCTTTTGGCATAACCGTGGCTTCTAGTTTCACTCAATTAAGTGAACAAGTCCTGAGCATGCACAAAGACCTGTATTAAACTTGCAGATAGACCTGAGGAGAAATTAAAGGCAGTGAAATGAGAGTAGCTACTGCCAACAAGGAATTAAAACTCAAATATAAAAGAAACCCCACAACCTGTCGGACTTTTTTTTAAATGAGGAGTAGTATCTACTCCTTTTCTTTTTTCTTCCTCGCCTGCGTTTTCTTACAATATTTTTGTGCAGCGTTTTGTCCGGATCACGGATCACGTGCCGGGCGCTTCCGTGCCCTTGCTCAAATTCTCTGCCTGGCGGAGAGCGTGTCCCAGCGGGGTCCCGGCTGGCTGGAGGTGGTGGTGGTGAGGAGCTGGGGGGAGCAGGGAGGGGGCTGGCAGCAGTTTTGGGGGGGGGGGGGGCTGTTGTCTCTGCACGTACCCTTGGGCGGGCACCAGGTACTGCACCGGGGCCTGGCTCGGTGGCCGCTCATGCCGGGGCCATCATCGTGTGGTGAGGTGCCGCTGCAAGACGACTGTGTTAACCCGTCACGAGCACCTGCAGGGACCTGCAGAAATTCTGTGCCCAGTTTTCCATCCTCTCGAGGACATCGAGTCTCGCCGCTCCTGTCTTCCTGTCTTTGAAGGCCGTGCCCCACTTTTCGCCTTTCTACAGTTTCGATGGCTCACTTCTGTTTCCTTCTGCAGCAGAGAGGCTGCGCTCACGCTCCTGGGCACGATGGGTGGCCCTTCAGGTGTTGAAGTGCCTGCAAAGGATAAAATCAATTATCCCTTCACGAGGCCTGGGGGAATGGAGGCAATGAGAATCTGCCGTGCTGTTGCTGTACCTCGCTGCTGGTGAGGTTTATAATTTCTGGTCTCCGGTCTCCCCCATCTGTGAGTTTATCTGTCAGAGAATCGCAGGTGACAAATAGAAAATTTACGGCTGAGAACACCCAGGCGAGGTTTCTTCCGTATTAAAGTTTAATAACTTTAAATGGATGTGAAGTTTTACGCAGCCCTGGCCTGGTGAGGCTGGAGAAGGGCAAGGTCGTTCCTCACAGACCATATGTTGCCGTCTTGCGTTTCGTGATTGTTTCTAGGATAAAGAGCACAGAGCAGACAATTTTGCTGTTCTGAAGTAAATGAAATGCTGTTCTGTGGCCAGAAGGCAGTTTCTTTAGCCTTTGCAGAGGAGATTTTAAGTACTGCGGTGGCAGTAAAGCGAGCGGCAGAAACAACAATGTGCTAGAAGGTTTCCCTTACTCTCTAACCTGATCAGTCGGCTGAAGTTCCAGTTGTATAACTGAATTTCAAGTGTTAAGTTTATAGGGAGACTTGGTAAAGTAGGGGAAGGCCCAGAGAAATACTGGTAAGAAGTTGTTAGGAGTGCTTCTTGGACTGCGAACTACAAAGCAATCTCCTTCGGTGGCAAGGAGCTGGGTCCCTCCCAGAAGAGCAAAAAATGATCTGGTAGGAGTTTTGTCATTGCGGATATTTTGTGTGCTGAAGGGGAGCTTAGCCCAGCAGCCTGCAGATCCTTAAGACATGTCCTAAGGGAACAGGATTAGCAAGGACGACACTGACACGCGATAGCTTTTGACTGTTGGCTGTTGATAAATGTTAATCGTTGAAGGAGCTTCCGTGAAAAGTCAAAGTTTTATGTAAGACTTATAAAATGAAAATCTATGAATATAGTAGTTTTGTAAGCTGTGTAATGCTTTATTATTCATATAGCTTATAATAGCGTGTAATTCATATAGTTTGTAACATATAACAAATCCCAAAGGATTGTTATACTGTGAAATTGTTGGTGTTTGTCTTATGCAAATATTTTCCCTCTCAGGGAAACTGTGAAGAGCATAAAAGCGGAAGCAGAGGAGGTACAGGGAGTGCTCTCTTAGGGGGAGAAGGCTACTGAGCAAATCTTTTTCCTGCATACAATACCCCATTGCCAAACGCCAAAGTGCAGGGGAGCCAGCATTCTTCCTGGCTGTGAGTTTAGCCACCTAGCAGGAAATTGCTGCCTCTTTGTACTAAAACTTGTATCAGCAATAACAAACATAGTAGGAAGTGCTAATTAGTTTCTAGCATCATGTCCTTTTTTTTTTTAACTTTTGTTTTCAGAGTGTGGTCTGAGGTGGGGAGCACAGGGCATCCCATCAGCCCAATGCTGAACAGGTCTTCCGAGTATTTCCCCTCAATGTTTGGAGGGGCAGTTTGTCCCTTGGGGTTTGCTTGGGCCAGAAGTACCACTGTCACTGCCACATTACAGGGACTTTCCCAAGATTCTCTTTGGCTGGTTCCCCCAGTAAAAAAAGGCTTGTGGTGAAGAGCATCACTGGGGAAACCGGCTTCAGTGCTCAGAGTGAACGAGTCATCAGGCGAAGGCACGGAGCCTCGCGGTGGCATTGCTTCATCCCTGCTGCAGCTCCGTGCTGCGTACACACGGGGAACAAGCCGGCCTTAGTCGGTGCTGTAATAATTCACTTGCTGCCACGGTCAAAATTATAGTGTCTGAAATATTCCTTCCAGATATTCATCCAAATGTGAGTGTGTTCTTGCCACGAGTAAATCTGAGTCACACCCTCAGCGTGGCTGAGAAAGAGTTGGCCAACAGTCTGAAGGCAGAAAGTAGAATCATAGAATACAGAAACATCAAGGTTGGGAAGGACCTTAAGATCATCAAGTCCAACTCACAGCCCTACACCACCCTAACACTGAACCATCTCCTCAAGTGCCACATCCAGCCGGTTTGTAAACACGCCCAGGGATGGTGACTCCACCACCTCCCTCGGCAACCCGTTCCAGTGCTTCACCACCCTTTCGGTGAAGAAGTTTTTCCTAATATCCCATCTAAGTACACGCTGAAGTCTGGAGCGGTGTGCGACGAAGGCTGAACAGGAGGATGTGAAGTGCTGGTCAGCATCTTGTTGGGAGGGGGCACGCCGTGGCTTGAGGAACGGAGGATGAGGGAGCTGAGGGATCACCCCCGGGTTGCCCGAGCCTGATGTTTTTCATGCACGGCTCTGTGGCAGCTGCAGTAACGCATCGGCGTGGAGAGTTGAGAGGTGGCTGCTGCAGGGAATATAGACCAAGACCTGGTGACCTGAGGTGGTATTTGCCTTGTGAGATAACGTATGGATAGAGCAGTGAAAAGGGAAAGAAATGAGATGGAGAAACCCAGCAGCGTCAACATGTCTTCATACTGAAAGCACTGCAGGGCAGGAAGTTGTTTACCCACAAATCCACTAAGACTGGCTTAGGTGCGGTCGCCAAGGACCCCTGATACAGCCGTTCGGTAGAAGCAGCAACCTCGCCAGGTTTCTTTCTGTTCTCTAGGCAAACTGCTCTCTAGTCTTTCCTCAGTCCACCATCATTTACGTGCTCCAGTCACTTCCTCACATCTCTCTGACCTATTTTTGCTGTTGTGAGAACTCAGTTTATTAATAACGACACGTTTGGGGAAGAAATTAGAATAACATCTTGATAGTGAACTCATGCTCACGTATCTGTATTAGTAAGTCATGGATAAGCGGATGTTGGATATATCAGCTAGGCATTCTTCCCTTCCCTACCACCTTTTGTTTCTCCTCAGGTTTTAATCTCTGGGTTAGAAAATGCCAGCAGACAATGGGGATTGCCAGAAACTAATATAATAATTAAAATTCCTTTCTATAAAAAGCAGTGTATGCTGCTTGAGCTGAAGGCATTAGAACACTTTCCAAGAATTCCATCATATTAAATTCTGCTGTGACATTTGACTTATAGCATGGTAATCTTTTTTTTTCTGCTTCAGAGCAGTGCAATGACAGCAAGTGCCAGTTTTGTAAATAAGTTCCCACACAAATTCTTCATGACATCGCATGTGGGAGTTCACATAATAAAAGAAGAATGTTCCCTTCTTCTTCGCGTTTCTGTACGGAAACGCGTCTCCACCGTTTAAACTGATGTCAAATTTTCTTTAAAGAAGCAGAGCCTGCCTGCCTGAGCTACGAGGTCTGTGCTTGGTTACCTGCATTAGTGTTTGGACGTGGTGTATTGATTGACCTCATTGATAAACAGATTTTTAAAAATGAAGGGAAGACCTTTCGTAATATTCAGCAGCACAGTCCAGTTGCTGTAGGCAGTGGGGCTGGCTCATTCAGGGTGCTTTGGTGGCAACTGCAGCCTCAGAACAGGCTTAACTCGTTGCGTAGGGATTCCCCAGCTGGCATGTTGACATAAAAGCAGCACAGCTGCCTTCGTCACCCGGCTCGGGCTGAGATTCAGATCACAGAGGTGGAGAGGAGGAAGCAAGACTTCATCCCGGGTCTGTTCTCCTGCGCCCATACCCTGTCGGATCCTGTGAACCTCCAGTAAGGTCCTTCCCCATGTAGTTGATTGGTGTTGATCTGTTTCTGAATAATGCTGGAGACTAAACCTGAGGAGCAAAATGAGTAATTTAAATCCGCTTCCCCCACAATCACTGTGTTGACACTAAACCTATATTGTAGCTATGAATTTATTTTTATATGCCCAGGCAAAATCTTCATCACTGGACTAATGTAAGAGCAACTCTTTATTTTGTTGCTCAAGTACAGGACAAGAAATCTCTCCCTCTTTAGTGATCTGCATTCAGTTAATGAGGCTCATTACATTTGGAAAAAATTGTTGGTATTTTGTATTAGCTTCACAAAAGGAGACTTGTGTCAAAACAAAGACATTTCAAATATGAAGTGGTTCCCTTGCAGTGCTGCAGCCTCATCAGGGATTACGTTCCCCTCTGAAGCTGCCCGCCCCGTTCACAGAGCCCAGGCTCTGGCCAAACTGGAACTATTTGGCACTCACGCACGAGCACGTTTCCAGAAAAAGATCAAATATTCTGATGTCTGACTGTTGCTCTTGCACCAAGGCACGGGGGAGATGTGTCAGACTTGTTAAAGGGAACGTATCGCCAGTTTGGATTTGAATTATAATTTGATTAGTGTTTACTGGTTTCGTGGTGCCAGACACAGTGAGTTTCTATGTTGCAGTTGTTCGTGTCTGTTCCGTTTGCACTCTGAAGCAGTTTTGTTATGGTCACTCTGAAAAATGTTTTAATAAGTTTCTTCTGAAATAAAAGTACAATATAGCTGCTGCTGAGATTGATCTGGGCTACACACACCACGGTATCTGAGACAAGTCAGGAGACACTGCAGTTTTCTTTATATTCCTTGGTATTTCTCAACACTTGTCTCTTGTCACTAATTTTTTAGAAATTTATTTCACAGAGTCACAGAATGTTGGGGGCTGGAAGGGACCTCTGGAGACCACCCAGTCCAACCCCCTGCCAGAGCAGGGTCACCCAGGGCAGCCACACAGGAACTCGTCCAGGCGGGGTTTGAAAGTCTCCAGAGCAGGAGACTCCACACCCTCTCTGGGCAGCCTGGGCCAGGGCTCCGGCACCCTCACAGCCAAGAAGTTGCTCCTTGTGTTGAGGTGGAACTTCCCATGTTCCAGCTTAAACACATTATTCCTTGTCCTATTGCTGGGCACCACTGAGAAGAGATTGTCCCCTTCCCCTTGACCCCCACCCCTCAGATATTTCTGTACGTTAATAAGGTCCCCTCTCAGCCGTCTCCTTTCAAGGCTGAACAGCCCCAGCTCTCTCAGTCTCTCTTCACAGCAGAGATGTTCAAGTCCCTTGATCACCCTCATAGCTCTCCCTTGGACTCTCTCCAGTAGGTCCCTGTCTCTCTGGAACTGGGGAGCCCCAAACTGGACACAGGATTCCAGGGGTGGTCTCTCCAGGGCAGAGCAGAGGGGCAGGAGAACCTCCCTAGCCCTGCTGGGGACACTTTTCTTGATGTCCCCCAGGATCCCACTGGCCTCTTGGCCACAAGGGCATGTTGCTGTCCCAGGGACAACTCACTGCCCACCAAGATCCTTTTCCACGAAGCTGCTCTCTTGTCATAACACAAGACAAAAATAAAATGTATATGTTTACCCCAATGAGAGGAGAAAGAGAATGGAAAGCAAAGACAGAAGGTCATTCTCAGCAAATAGACACCTCTTTTTCCAGTAACAAAGTAATTTACCAGTTATACAAGTGAATTTGAATGCATGATAACAGTATTTTCAGAGCCTTGATCACACCACAAAATAACCTTTTATTGTCTGTGGGCATGTCCTGTGTAATTCGGTTGCATTTTAGATTATCATATTTAGTGGAAGTTCTGACGTTTTCGTGTGCTAGCTGACACATCAGCACTTATTTGGCTTTTCCACTTTTTCTCTGGATGCATATATATTCTATATAAAATTAAGACAGATACACATGCTAATGTTTCTTCTGTGTTGCCTGTTCAGCTTTGAATACTGCCCAGCGTGCTATAAGGTGCTGTGACATATCAGTTACTTATAAATGACTTATGTGGGTCTGGTATTACAGTAGGAGTCATGTGGAAAATGCCATGGCCATCTGGAAATGCTGTAATACCCTGTACAGCACCCGTTCGTTCCCCACGGCACCGAAATCAGCCTGTCTGGCTAGAAAATGACTGAGGCTGATGATACCAGTCAATTGTAAGAGTGTCTTGTGTATGTCTGAAAGGATCCCTTACAGTGTCACACTGGTATTCTATATGACCTGTATTAGGTCAGTATTTTATATGATGCAGAAACAAAAAAATATTACTATTATTCTAGTCCTGTCACTACCCAACGTCCTCAAAAGCCCCTCCCCAGCTTTCTTGTAGCCCCCTTGAGATACTGGAAGCCACCATAAGGTCTCCTCGGAGCCTTCTTTTCTGCAGACTGAACAGCCCCAACTCTCTCAGAGTGTGTCCCCACAGGAGAGATGCTCCAGCCCTCTGAGCATCCTCGTGGCCCTTCTCTGGACACGCTCCAGCACGTCCAGATCTTTCTTGTGCTGTGGGCTCCAGAACTGGATGCAGCACTCCAGTGGGGTCTCACGAGAGTGGAGCAGAGGGGGAGAATCCCCTCCCTCGCCCTGCTGGCCACGCACCTCTTGATGCAGCCCAGGACACGATTGGCTTTCTGGGCTGCAAGTGCCACTGACGACTCATGTTGAGCTTCTCGTCTACCAGTGCCCCCAAGCCCTTTTCTCCAGGACTGCTCTCAGTCTGCTCGCTGCCCAGCCTCTGTCGGTGCTTGGGATTGCCCCGACCCAGCTGGAGGATCTTGCACTTGGTCTTGTTGAACCTCGTGAGGTTGGCCTGGGCCCACCTCTCCAGCCTGTCCAGCTCCCTCTGGACGGCAGCCGTGCCCTCCAGGGTGTCAGCCGCCCCACACAGCTCGGTGTCATTGGCAGACTTGCTGAGGGTGCACTCAGTGCCGCTGTCGACGTCCATGAATGGAAGGACGGCTTTGAAATTCTTTGTTTCTGCCCCTGCACTCGATGAACAAGCCCCATGGATTCTTCCACAGAGCTACTGCGATGCTCTCCTTGTTCTTACAGTCCATAAATAACCAGCCGCTGCCTCTTACCTTTATTTCTAGCTGTTAACGCCTTTAAAAGAGAACTGAGGATGAGGTAAATAGCATCCTGCTAATTTTCTCCTTCCAGATAATTGCTGTGGTTACTGTGCTAGTGCAGGCTGGAAAGGGGGATGTTGGCAACATTTGGGAGGCCTCACTCGGAGCTGTAGGAGGAAAGATAGGTACGGGGTAGTGTTTTAACTCCGTGACGCTTAACTCATTACGATGAGGATCTTACTGTGTGTAAGGTGCTAGTAGCTGTGTGTAAGGAATGGTAGAACCCACTCCTGAAAAAGCACAGGGACCCCTGGTATAGAATAGAATTTATTTTTAAATGGGGGCCTTCCCAGAGTATCTTTGTTTTGCTCCGGGATTGTTGCCAAAAATATGTTTCTTTGACATTTCGTAAATGTACCTGCATCCTTAGATAACATTAGTTTTTGTTGTTGCTCAAAGCTATTTACAAAAAGAAAGAAAGAGGTGTAAACTCTATTGAAGGAAGTGCAGGCAGTTACCTAGCAAGATTAAAGGAAAATGACAAGAGATGGTGAAAGGAAAGCTGGATTTGAAATGCAGCAAAAATTACTATCTTGCAGAATTCATTCCACCAAGTAGAGAAATGGGATTGAAGTGCTTCTCTTCAGGTTTAGGTGAAAAGGTGTTTACAGGTCTCACACAAAGTTAGGAAGTCATTCAGGAGGTTCGGGGCAGTCAAGAGTTTGAGATTGCTGAAGCAGCACAAAGGAAAGAGCAAACAAATCCTGTCGGGTGACCAGGAGAAACATCAGAGAGAACAAGGCTGCAGGTAGATTGAGGAGGGCGTCCGTGTTTAAAATCCAGGTTGCAAAGTAAGGGATGTCAGTGGAGTATTACCAAGAAGTTTCAAACTCTGTATGGAGACAAGACAATTGCTAATATAGCAAAGAAATGTTTTCTGCAATAAATATTATTTATAGAACGTATCCAGCACGAGATCTTCAAGTGGTTTTTGAAGGCACTCACTACTTCATTTTTACTTTATAGGTGGTCAAACTGAGCAGATTAAGTGACTTGAGCAGTTACTAAGAAAGTCGGTAGCACAGCCAAACTACTGGTCAAGAGCCACTAGGTACGGCAGCTACGTACAGCAGGCTAAATGAAGATGCTAGAATATGCTTCTTCCTTTGAGGCGGCTGTTCATCCCAGAGCTCTGACATTTCTGTGTAAATAAATCACAAAAATGCTCGACTGCTACCTTATCATCCCTGCCTTACCTGAGTTCAGAGCATCACTAAACTATTTCCAAGCATTGGAAACGGATGTCAAATATTTATCAAGATAGCTTGCAGTTTCTCTTTGCGTTTTGTCTGCATTTCACAGCATATTTTAAGTGGCATGTCAGTAAAAAATAGATTCAGCCTTGCCAGCAACAGAAAGCAAAGAAGGAAGCAGCAGTAGTTGGCTCCCAGCAATGTTCTCTTGGGAACAAGTCTGAACTGAGGCAGCTTTAGGGCTCGTTAGTTAAATTAGAGTTTTCCTTCAGTCCTCTACATGATGGGCTTGTTCTTTTAAGGACACCACCATTTTGCAATCATCTAGAAAAAAAGATGAAATAAACTCTTAGGAAATAGGCATCTTGTTGCACTGCATAGGTCATAGTAGATACTGGTTCACAATACACAGAGAAAATATCTCTTGTACTGTACAGAAGAGAGCAGAAACTTCCTGTAAATCACTGGAGGAAAAAAATGTCTCTGGTTGGTAAGTTTTTATCTTTAAGCTATAAAAGCTTTGGGGAATGTAATGAAGAGAGACAGCTATCTCAGAAAGAGCAACAGGCAGTTGTGGCCGTCCCGTTACGGGGGTTCCGGGGCAGAGCCGGGATGCCGCTGCACGTGTCCATCCTCTCTGCCACCCGTTATTTCATAGCACTACAGGGGGCTGAGCTTTAGAGACTGTTTACATGATTATTTCAGTTGTTCAAGGCTTCTTCCGGAAGATTTGTCTGGCGGCTGTGTTTTGTTGTAAGTTCTCTGCCACTTTTAGTACTCTGTTGGACTCGGTTTGATCTGTGGATTAAGTTTATGTAGATGAAGGTAGATCTAGGTGCATTCCAGTCCCCAAAACAACTGTTTCCCAACTTCCAGCCCCTCATTTTAGCATCACCTTTCTGATTGTCCTGTATCCCCTCGTCATTTTATCTCCGACATGTGCAGCAGCTTCTCTTTGATCATTATCATGACACCAAAATGGCTTAAGAGTTCTTCCTCTGTGTGGCTTGGGAAATGGTGCTGGCTGTCCTGCGTGAACTGTGTGAGAGGATGAACAGATAATCATAGAAATTATTAAGTTCGGCATTGTGGTTTATTGCCTTGCAGCAGTGCTCAGTCCCAAAGTCCTTGGTGATAAGTCTCAAACGTGATGTACTGAAGAGATCACAGAATCACAGGATCATTCAGGTTGGAAAAGGCCCTTGGGATCATCGCGTCCAGCCACTAACCCAACTCTACAAAGCTCACCCCTAACCCATCTCCCCCAACACCACATCTCAACGACCTTTAAACCCACCCAGGGATGGGGACTCAAATCCCTCCGTGGGCAGCCTGTGCCAATCTCTGACCACTCTTGCTGTGAAATTTTTTTTCCTACTGTCCAGTGTAACCCTGCCCTGTTGCAGTCTGAAGCCGTTCCCTCTTGTTGTATAGCACCAACCTCTCTACAACGTCCTGTCAGGCAGTTGCAGAGAGCGATGAGGTCTCCCCTCAGCCTCCTCTTCTTCAAACTCAACAGCCCCAGCTCCTTCAGTCGCTCTTCACAAGTTTTACTCTCCTGGCCCTTCTCTGAGCAGGAGGATGTGGACTTATTTGGAAAGGCTTCGCTATGGAGTGGCCACAGCAAGAGGAAGCGAAAGTGGTTTAATCATAGGATAATCATGCCGCGGTGACTCACTGGTCATGGGTGGGTCGCGGCGCTGGCGTATCCAGAATGCGGCGGGAGCTCCGAGTGCGGGCAGGCTTTGGCAAGAGGCTGAGAAGTGCACAAGTGTTTGCGCGAACAGAGAGTCCCTTTTTTTCTGTAACTTATCAAAGGACTTGTCTCCTTGGATGCCTGATCATGAGGATGGCAGTACTCTCACTGTTTTGCTTAAAGCTGTGAGCAACCTTCAGTGATGTGGATAGTCAGAGAATATGCCAGACTTATGTAGTAGCCCTTAAGGAAAATTACTCACTGGAGCCATTTATACCAGCTTATATTTGCAAGGTGGGGGGGGGGAAGATGTTTTGATGTTTTGTTCTAGCATTGCAAATCTTAAATCCGTAAGAGCAAAAATGTTTGTGTTTGCATATGAATGATGCTTAAAGGAGATAAAATATCAACAAAAATGTGCTGAAAAATTTAATTATAGGTAAAGTAAAACCAATTGTGTCTTAGTCCGTCATTTTCTAGCTTTTCTCTTTCGGTTCCTGATCCCGACAGTCATTTCATTAAATTTTGTATGTAAATTATTTTGGTTTCACATTAGCTTTTAAAGACAGGAGAGGTTCTCATATAGGTGCATGCGGAGCTGACCTGATTTTTCTAACTGTTAAGAGTAGCTCTTCGAGAAAGGAATAGGGGGAAAAAAAAATAGTAAAAGCACGCTGTTTGCCAAATGGCTGTAATGTCTCCTGTCAGATGGTAGAAAGGGGGGAAAAAGGTACAATAAAACACACTGCTATTACTTAAGAAGCTTGAAAAAGTGACCTCCACTGGAGGTCCAGAATACTTTAGGAAGCTAGTTAGGGAGGTTGGAAATGTGCAGAACATGAAATTAATATTCCGCTGTGAAAACCAGCTAATATGGAGCTGAAACCGCCGAGAAATCCAATGCTTTTAACTAGCAAGATGCAGTAATCATAGGATGGTGGAATAATTCAGGTTAGAAGGGACCTAAGGAGGGCTCCAGCCTCCTCTTGAGGCAGGGTCAGCTGTGAGGCCAGACCGGGCTGCTCTGGACTGTCGACAGCCTGATCTTGAACAACGCCAAGGGTAGAGATTACACCAGTGTAATGCTGAAGGAGAAATCAAGGTGATAATACGATGAATCATAGAATCATAGAATCCTAGAATGGCCTAGGCTGGAAGGGACCTTAGAGATCATCTAATCCAACCTCCCTGTCATGGGCAGGGACGCCTCTCTACTAGATCAGGCTACTCAAGGCTCTGTCCAGCCTGGCCATAAACATCTTCAGAGAGGGGGCAGCCACAACATCTCTGGGCAATTTATTCCAAAGTCTTGCCACCCTCGTACTGAAGAATTTCTTCCTAAGATCCAATCTAAATCTATTCTCCTTCAACTTAAACCCATTTCCCCTTGTCCTATCAGTGGACGCTCCTGTAAAAAGTCCCTCCCCAGCCTTCCTGTAGGATCCCTTCAGGTATTGGAAGGCAGCTGTTAGGTCCCCCCGAAGTCTTCTCTTTTCAAGACTGAACAACCCCAGCTCCCTCAGCCTGTCCTCGTAGCAGAGGTGCTCCAGCCCCTGGATCATCTTTGTGGCCTCCTCTGAACACGCTCCAACAGTTCTATGTCCCTCTTATGGTGGGGACACCAGCACTGGACACAGGATTTGAGGTGGGGTCTCACCAGAGCAAAGGGGCAGAATCCCCTCTCTTGACCTGCTGGCTTGTACTTCATGGCATAACGTAGCTTTCAAAAAAGCCCAGACTGCCTGCACTGTGTCTGCAAAAACTTGGTGCTGTGGGAGAACGTGACAACAGGTGGCCTTTTCTGTGAAGAACAACCTGTCAGCTTCCCAGACTTTGCCAGGACATAATGAGCTGTAATAAGCTCCTTTGCCGAAGTAACGAGCGCTCTTCAGATGCTAAACCAGGAGAGAAGAAACGAAATGGAAATACTAACCATCGGATGTGCAAGTTGCATGAGTTTTTAAGAACGGCTACCAATATTTGGCTTAATTTTGTCTTTCTAAACTACGTTTTTACAACGGTACTGCCTATTTATGTGCCACCAGCTGCTTTCTGAAGCACACAAAAAGCTTCTTCAGCTTACTAATTTAGCCATATAGCCCCCATTGATGTTTTACTGATGCACAGAAAAATTAAGTGATTGACCCAAGGTCACGGAGTGTGACCATGAGGGGTAAAACCCAGGTGTTTGTGTCTCAGCAGCCCTCTTCCACGAGGGAGAAATGACAATGCCGAGGTTGTACAAGAGAATGTGAACAATGAATACTTTCTTCTAAAAAAGTCACAGAAAATGCTTTAAAAAAGGAATGCTGTAAAGCAACGTACCTCGTTTTATGTATTTTATGCTTTCTTTTCTTCAGATATAGAACACAGCAAAAATGAAGAGCCTAGTAAATGATCTCTGTATAAAGACACCCAAAATGTAGAAAAGAAAAATGGAAAAGACTGGCTTTGAGGCTGTTTACGAGATCTGGAGGGATGTGAGGCTAGCGCAGTCCAGAATTCAACATCTGTATCCTGCTGCTGCTGAAATACGGGTGTAGTCACAGTCGTTTGCCCTTTCGTTACAAAGTGGAGGTTAATAAAAATCCTTGACAATAGAAGCAGGTATGATTTAATCACAGCTGTTGCCACAGACAGGACTGTGCCAGTTATGTTTGCATTGCATTTATGTTTACAGAAACAAGTTTGTTCAGAAGAGAATTATCTGTCTGTGAATCTGTGCCTACATCAAAGCATGTCTATTAAATACTTCTGCCATATAGCAGAGAATGGAAATGAAAAGATAACATCACAAGTTAAATACGTGCTTAAAATATTGAAATATATCTTAAAATAGGTGGAAAAAAAAATTTGATTTCTGAGGCATCTTATTATTAAATCTGTTTTCATAATGAGTATTGACTTCCCCAGAGAGGAGAAAGGGCAGTGGATAGTTTCCGTGATGACTGTTGGATTGCTCATGAAGGTTACTACAATATTTGTCTTGCCCGTTCCGTGCTTTGCTATGCAGTCAGAAACAGATTTCTGTGTTTCCAAGAGCTGTTCAAGCATAATTAGAGGCTCAAAATGAGTTGAAATCTCAGCTGGCGGCCCAGCAATTTGTTTTCGTTCTGCAAGTCATTCAAGATTTATACATGCATAACTTTTTGATGGAGGAAGGGGATATCCTCAGTCCAAGTGCTGTGTTGTACCTCTATTTTTATGCAAGATAAAATGCCCTCAGTGACCAGCTCTGTGCCATCTCCTGCCCCTTAGCGTGGCAGAACCTCAGGAGCCGCCGTGCTTCTGTCTCTCCGAGGCAAGGAGTGCAATATAATTGCAATAACGTTATATAATGGTGCATTTGTTTCATTTGCAACACACTGCAGCAACAGGGTCATTTCTAAAAATATTAGCCGTGCCGAGAGTCAGGCTCCTCTGGAATCTGAAGAAGGTTTCCATGGCAGAAGCTCTGCCCCGGGGAAGAGGGCTGTGGCGGGCAGATGGAGCATGGCTAAGTGAGCGGAGCAGGTCAGAGCGGGTGCGCGGGGAAGGTGCCTCCGGAGCGAGCGCCGTGACTCACCGCGTCCTCCAGCCAGCTCCGGTGGGAAGGTTTTGGCGGAGTCCTTCGGCGGAGGTGGAAGCTGCCTTCTCCCCGGTCGATGCGGACGCTGGGGCAGCACCAGAACCGGCACCCTCTGTCTTTGGGACGACTCCCTCCCAGCGCTGGTGCAGCAGGACGGTTGGTTTCAGGGGACGCAGCCCGTGTCTGGCTGCACGCACTGAAGCGACAACGAAATTGCGCCCGAGCAACTCAAGATGCGTGGCTGTTGAAAGCATCTCCTTATAGCCAAAGAGCCTTTTAATAAATATATGTTGGCTGAATTCAATTCAGTTTCGAATTCGATACCCGTCTCTTCAAAAAGAGCGAATGTGCTGGTGCTGTAGAACACTATTTTTCACACCATGTAAAGAATAATACGAATGCTGATAAAGCAGATTGTACCCGGGTGTTCTGCTCACTCATACGGTTCCTTTGACTGGCATGTGTTGTATTGGAGGAGCACTGTCCATCTCACTGTTGGCGCTACAGTTTTTGGAAAGGGAGTTGGAGGAGGGTCGTGTAAGCTCTATATTTGCCTTTTCAGTGCAGGCAAGAAGACAGAAAATAACAGTTTTAACGAAAAAAAAATTAAGAAGTTGTTTATCCGGGTATGTAAGACGTACCTTTGGGAGACTTCAGTCAAATTAGCCTTGAGACCACTGAAGCTGTTTTCACAGAGGCATGAAGAAGGGTATGATGTAGACATCCGTCAGTTGCACAACCTCATCTGTTCACTCGGAAACAGAACTTAAATGAAAGAGTTCTTAAATGAAAGACGACGCATAATGAAGTTTTAATTTAAAAAGTTGGCACTCGGATGGCTTGGTTCACGTGCTCGTCATCCAACTCGAACCCTGACATTAAATCCTGTTTCGATAAGATCTCGCTACCTGCCTTGGAGCGCTGTCAAGAGCTCAGAGGGCATGTTCTGAAGACAGGTTCCCCTCGCAGCTCTCCCGGGCGGGCTGGACAAGACGGGGCTCGCGCCGCCGGAGGGAGGCATCACCGTTTACACCCTTGTCTCTGGGCCTTTTGTGACCGTGCGTGGGTAAAGCTGACCCAGCGTATTTGTGAGCAAAGATCTTGCGAAGCTCAGAGTTTGCGGAATATAACGAGGGCAACAACTGCTGCGCTACCCCGTGCCTGTGCAGGTGTAACAAACATCGTGTGTGATTTGTCATCCGGGTTGAATGTGCTTATGTCGGTAGAGATTATTTCACTGGTTTTCCCAAATGATCTAAGCATTCGGTGATTGCCCCTCTAATTTATGTCTGTGCCAAGAATAACGAGCGGGATAACTGCTCGTGATGTAGCTCTGGCCGGGGAACAGAGGGATTTCATGTGAATGATGACAACTGCTCTAGTGGTTGGGGGGGGAAAAAGGCCTTCTCCCCTTGTCCTTGTAAATCTCTGTCAGCCCCTGTTGCTGCCTCCAGATTACAGGGCTTTTAAAGAGAAACAATTAATTATCTTCATAATCATTTTGTCAGGGCCATTAAGGCCTATTAGTGCATCCCTGACGCAGTTACAGAAATGGAAAGAAGTAGGCTGGAAAGAAAAATGAGTTTGTACTTGCAGACAAGTGTATAAAAAAGGTGTTTCTCATAGTAAAATATTTTTGGTACTTTCTGTGGTGACTTGGACGCGAGGCTTGCTCTTGTGTTTGGCGTGGTTTTGCTTTCTATTGTTCAGAAAACAAAGGAATGAGCAGTTGTGGAAATAGCGTACGGCTACCCTGATAGAAACATTTATGAAATATGAAATCAGTTTGTCCAGCAGGGCGGGCCTTTGGTGTTCTGAGAGCTGTCAGTATGATGCAGAGCCAGCAAATAGTATTTATACTCTGTATTTAAACAAGTATACCTATTTATACAGGTATACCTCCGTATTTATACAGGTCTTTGGGAGACAAAAAAAAAATTCCCATTCAAGGGTTGCCCCTTCTAATGAGAAGCTTTTGAAAAACGTGGGCAAATAAGTCTAATCTATGGAAGACCTTCAAACTGCATGTTACATTTCTCATAAGAAGCTGTATAACTCACTTCAGTATCCAGCATCTTCTGTTCGATTACAGTATTTACTCATCTTAAAACGATATGAAGAGTGTGGCTCGTGAAAGTTCTCACACTTGGCCACGTTGGCTTCTCCAGTTTCAAAAGGGCTTTCTGAAAGACTTGCTAGTTAGGGAGCCAGATTTCTGGGGAGAAGCTGTATCGTTTGCTAGCCCAAAGCAGAGCGTGGGAAATAATGGGTGAACTTTCAGCCAAAAGAATCGAGGGACCAAGAAGAGCCACGCTGAGCTTGCTTTAATGCTTGTCCTTGCTTACCTGCTCTGGAAACAAGAAGTGTTCGAGTCCCTAGGCTCTTGGTTTAGCACTTTTCACAAGTATTAAAATCTCACATGTTTAAAAAAAGATATGGCAGTCACAGGTTTTCAGCTTGCCCATTGGATCGAACTGACAGATGTGCGAAGGCAAGATTTAGCTAATGAAATTGATATAATGCCCGCCTCGCTCTGGAGCCTGCGCTACCTAAAAACGTAGAAATGAGGGATGTGAGAAACACTCACCCAAGTGTGATAAATCCAGCACTAGCCTTGTTAGCTTTACTCTTTCTGTACTGTCTCTGTATGTTTAGCTGGATTAAAGCATTGCTCTGATCCGAGCCTTTCGGCATCGCTGTAGTATAGGTGGTGGCCTGTGGTCCTCTGCGAGGAAGGCTTCTCTGGGAACGCAGCAGAGTCAGGAAGATTTCTGACAGCGTATTTCTCAAGTTTAGATTTGGAGTTTAAGTAAAGATACGCCCTTAGTCACACATGTTTATCTTCTCAAATGCTAATGCTTTCTGAGTAAGCAAATGGCACAACTAGTTGTAACCAGCAGCGCTCAGCTAAGATCAGAATTGGTTCTGCCTCTTCCTGGAGAGAGATGCCACCTGTGAGTTCCTCTGAGGAATTTCTCGCTTGACAAATGCGAATCAGTTTACAGATCTGTTTGAAGTTTAAATGCCTAGAGAGCTGGACTGGATCTGATCAGCTGAGTGAAGTTTGGACTCTGTATCAGTATAAGCAGTGTGATGATGCATATAAAATTACCTCCTTTAGCACTGCACATCTTTTTGAACCTCGTTTGCCACTCTGTGATTGAAACTTACTTTGTAAATCTTGAACTAAAATGATAGTATTTCTAAAAAATATCTTATTGAAATGTAGCGCAGTTATCCAAGGAGTGAAGCCAACCCTCCTGGCTCAGATGAGGTGTGGGTGCCTTACCTCTGCAAGGCACCGAATGCCTTTTGTCCACGAGTTTGGGAACCTGCAGCCAAGGAGATCTGCGTGCTTAAAGCGTGGGTAAATGGTGTGTAAGTGTAGACGGATAATCATGTTACCTTTGCCAGTGAACCCAGCCTAAGAAGTTGCCATCTTTGGCCACTTACTCCTGCTTCTGTGCGCCGAGAGTGATTTTTTAACAAGTATCACTTCAGTTATCCCCGTACAGAGGTGGCTCGAAGCAGCTCTGGAGGTAGCGACATGGTGCAAGGGCAGAAACGAGTGGTCGAGCACCATTAAAGGAATGCGGGACTTCCATCACGTGTGTATTGCTCACTGATTTCATGTGCTGTGTCATACCAAAGCCCAAAAGCCAACCCGTGACATCCTTTTTCTTTCCTGACAACAACAGGTCAGGAAATAATGCATTATCCTCCCACACTAAGCACTTTCTATTCTGTTCTGCTCTCTTGTCTATTACCATCTTGAAACTGTTACATAAAATGAAAACTTTCCAACGTATTTTAAAAACCTGTAATGAGTTTTATTCATATAATTTAAAAGATTATTATTAACCACACTGTAACAGTTACAGATGAAATATTCCATCAGGGCATACTGCAAAACCACATTTTCCCTGGGAGCTAAATTTTGCTGTTAATTGCAGTCACAGCTAAAATAGAACATGTAATATCACAGATAACCAGATGTCTCCTTAGACTAAAAGTGACTGAAAAGCACTCAGCTTTAGGATGGGAAGTATGTGACGCTCCGTGAATTTGTCTTAAATAGTATCTGTTGAGGGTGGAAGCTGAATTACTGAAGCACAGAGCTAAAACTCACAAAGCTAAGTTCTGCTCTAGGATCTTGTAGCAAAATAACGTTTGACACATTCATGACTCAGGCTTAATATATTTCTGAATGTTGATGGGTTTGAAAGGGAGCCCCAAGAAAACCATGGCAGACTAGTGGCGACACCTCTGTGCAATATAATCACCCGATAATATCTAGTTAAGAAGGCTGCAGGGCATACAGATAAGACAACTTGAGTTTCTTCCACTGACACAAACAGCAGTCTTTTCTGAAGTGCTTTTCTTTTACCCGTTTTTAATACCTGGAGGAGGAAACAAAAGCAAAGACCAAGTGGAAAAAGGTTCATAACCCTATGGGCGTGACCATCGGGAGCTTCTTACTTCCCTTCTCTAAACCTCACTGAAGTCACTCTTATAAAGCAGGTGCTACTAGGACAGAGCTACCAACTAAGGTAAAGATTATACTGGAATTACTGGGTGTAATCTGGTGTCCCTACTTTTAAATACACCATTAGTCCCTGGACTTGATGGACTTGTGCATGTGAATTTTAAAAGAACAGACAGAGTCCTGCACCAGTTGTAATAAGAAAGGCTAGAGGATAAAAATTTAAGATTCGGAAAAGCAAAAGCCGAGCGGCGATAGAAATGGATTATAGTTGATACGTTTCAGTAACTTAAGTTTCTGTATTTTTGCAGCTAAGCCATAAAGTCTTTCTTACATGACGAATTAAGAAGCAAACGAGCTAATACTTCTGCAGCATTATCCAGAAACTTTGGTAGCAGTATAGCAATTCTCAGCATGCGTTTTGGTGTTGAACATAACCCTTTTCAGTCCATATTTTCCTGTTCTTATACGCGTGAGTCACAATAATTTCCTGTGGTACTCATCGCAGCTGTGATATTTGTGCTCGAGAAACCGCAGAAGCGATCTCACGTTTCAAAACTATCTGGCTTGGAAAACCACACCTTTGTACCCCCCCTTTCCTCCTGAGCTTCTTTCATCCTTGCACGTGGAGATTTCTCTTTGGGTTTCAGAGAACAGCTTTTGTCACTTTGTTCCTGGGTGCAAGGTTCCTGGAAAACTTCAAGGTTTGAATACTGAATTGTTTACTAGCAAGGTGATTAAGTCAGTCAATTTTATTAAGCTGTCCCTAGGCTGCCTTTACAAAATACTAATAGTTTGTAAGTAGTGTACAAACTATTTGTCCTGGTGTGTGTTCGTTCTTCGCTTTTACTGGAGGAAGTTCCCTGTGCAATTAATCTCTGGCATATGTCGCTTGCTGCCTGGGCAAGCGTTTTAAGAATAGACTCCCAATCATGCTCTCTGAAAGCGAAATACAAAAAATAGGAATTCTAGATCAGTGGAGCACGTGTGGTACTTGTCCATGGGGTAACTGCGATTTGGTCTGGAACCACATCAGCAGTGAACGTATGCCTGCTTAAGCGTCACAGCTGACCTCGGTTATTTTTACTGTCCCCTCTCTACCAGGTAAACCTGCAAAAAAAAAGTAGAACAATTCAGAATATCTGACATTTTGACATCCAGTGGCCACGTATAGTGAAGCATTTTGTAAAATCAGCCTTGATCGGCTGGGGTGCATTTAAATACGCAGTCCCGTTCACAAAATGTCTGTCTGAGATGGGAAGCAGGATAGTTTTACATAACATTTCTGCAGTAAATTAGCCCTGCTGTCACGAACCAAGATTAAAACTCACAGATAACATTTTCTTCAACAGTGGTCTCAGATTTTGTCGCTACATATACACATGACAAAGATTCTCTAAGACCTGATCCAAACCAAGGAGGGAAGAATTTCTTTTAATAAGGATATCCCAAAATAATAACTTAAGAGACCACTCTCCTGCTCTGCGGTGAGAAATTCTTTAAGTATTTTAAGGCTGAAAGTAATCTTGCTTTGCCACTGCAGCCTGCTTTTAATTCTACTTGTACCCTTGCCATTTGCTTAAAAATTGAAGCGATGCTCTGACTGAACAGCAAACCTTGCACTGTGTTAAACCTAATACTGGGGGAGGTTTGTGTGTTAAACAAGAAATAACGAGGCGTGAGTTTAGAAGAGCAGGAGTTTAAGACAGGCTGACTGTCAGAACAGGTTGGGTTCATTCCCATTCAGGGCATATCCAGCCTCTGGGGTGGACTTGCAGTGTATGCTTCAACCTGGTAATGAGAGGTAAAGTGCAGATGTTTGGGATTTTGTCTCTGTCTAACAGTTCCAGCATGTGAGCGACACTGAGTTTACTGGAAGACTCTGGTTGCTGGATGTCGACTAATTATCTGCAGTGGTTTTGGAAGAGGCACCTGCAGCCTTTTAATGAGGAAGCACATAGGGGAAGCAAGCTTTAGCTGTGTGGAAGTGGGAGGAAGATAAGAATCCTTACTAGACATCATTACTGCATTAATTTTTTCCCTAGGGACTTGATTCAGCAAGACATTGGAATTCTGTGGAATTCGAAGGATGTGAACTTCCCACAGCTTTCTCTAAACCACTTTCTCACTTCAGGAGGTGGGAAAAGCCGATTCTTTTCTTGCGGTTTACGTGATGAGTTCTGACTTTCTCTTCCCCTTTTTGCTGTTTCTGAAATGCTGAAATTGGGTGGCAATTACGAATACAGAATGTACAATATCAGCTGGACTGCTGGACATCACTGATAATAGATAGGCGTATTTATAGCCGAATGTCTCAAGACAGGGCAGCAAAACCATCTGATACCTCTGAAAGATCTCATATGAATCGTTCTCTTTCTGAACCACACACGCCACAAAACCCACAGGAAATTGTCTCTGTGGTGGCTGCGGTTCTGCAGTTTCCTCCTTCCCCATCTTTAAGTGGTCAAAGGATTTCTTAAAAAGTAAAGTCAACACAAAGTGGAGAATAGGCTTCCTGTTCTTGTAGCGTAACAGCTCCAGTTAGAAAGAAGGATTCACACATCTGATCGTCCTTCTGTGTCCTTTGAATCAATTTAACGTTATGGTTTGAACTATGCTGGTTAAATAGTAGTTTTAGTTTTAGTTTTTCTACCAAGAAAATACAATAATACTTTTACAGACATCTCTCAGTAGCCGTTACTTAAAGGATGAGTAAAGCACTCGCTTTCCTTCAGCTGATGACTTTCAAGATTTTCTCTGCAAAGGTGAGGAAGCCATCCTGGTTTGGGGACCTAAAAGGGCAGTATCAGAAATATGATATAAAATTCCGATCCTGCAGCTAACAGATGGGATTTGGCATATGTCTGTATCTGATGGAATGTACTATCTATATATATATAGGACTTGCATACGCATAAACCCTGACACGTATCTATCTCTTGCTATATGTTGATAGGTATGTGTACATATATTTATCTACACAGGCATTTGATGTTTCCTTAAAAGCTTTTTAACAGGAATGCATGAATACCATGGAATTCTAGCAGTCTTAAAAAAAGATAACTTGCTCATTTCAGAGATGAATTTTGTACTACTTCATTAAGAATAATAATAAAAAGAAGTTAAATAGGAGTATCATTCAAGGTTTCTTTCACTTAATGTCATTATTTTAATAGAATGATCAATATATTATTAATATAATATATTCACTTAATATCATTATTTTCAACCAACATTTGACCTGCATTTGGTTTGGCGACCAACCAACTTTGAGCAAAGTATTAATGAAGAGATAAAAAAGTTCTCTTGAAGGAAGAATTTGAAAGGACAGGAGTATGGTCTTGCAATTGGTTTGTTTTTTTTTTACAAAAAAAAGCAAAAATATTTGCTGAAATAGTTTGTATCTATCAACAAATGTATGCATTTTATGAATGCATATAGAATAAGATGGTACTTCTAGTTTGTCTGATTCACATCAAGAGCAGAAATGGAGTTTTAAAAACAACTGTTGGAAGGAAGGGAGATGGGGAGGGAAGAAAGGAAAAGAAGGAACAAAAAAAGTGGGAGAAAAAGGAAAAGAAAGAAAAGAAGGAAGGAAGGAAAGGAAGAAGCGAGTCCCATTAGTCTCTGTGTGCCACAGAGTTCTGTATGTCCTGTCCCAGCCTGGACAGAGATCATCAGTGATTGTTCTATATGCACTGCCAGGGGTTTCAAATCCCTAGATAGAGCTCCTTCCCTGTTAAGTGCTCTCCTTCCTCATCCCATTCAGCGTAGGGATCGATGGCATTTTCTTGTCCACTGTAAGACAATACAAAAATGGCACCTCCCTCTTTGTGAGGGTTGCTTTGCTCAGTGGTTTTCTTTCACCTTTTTTCTTTGTTCCCCGTCTTTCTCCCAAGGCCTGAACAACAGCTTTTCTTTCCCGTGGTCCTCCTTCCTTATTTTAGGGATTCGTCTCCAGCTCTCTGTGGCTGCATGTCTTCGGTCCTCTTTCATTCCCCTGCCTCGCACGCCTCGTCGCGTTTTATGGTCTTTCATCTTCGTGCCCCAGCCTATCCTCCTCCCCACCCTCCCCAGAACTGTTCTTATTCAAGGGGGGACAGTTGAAAGGGAGGACTATTTTACTCTACTCTTTGTCAGGTCCCTCTCCCCTGGGTTGCTTTCCATACTTGAAATCACCCCCCTCCTTCCTGTTGTGATCTCAGCCTTTTCCTTCCTGCCTCCTGTGGTGGAACACTTGTAGGACATAAAAAAATGGTCACATTCCGCCTTCTGCTTGTGTCGATAGATTAAAACATACACATCCGAGGCTGAGTTACACCTAGCAATGAAGAAATAAAAAAATAAATCTGCAGTAGCAGTTTTTGTGGCCGGGGCCAGCAGAGGAGCTTTGGCAGAAGGCCGAGCTGCAACACCAGAAAACTCCTGTGGGCATGAGCCCTCACGGCTGCACCTCTGTGGGGAGCGAAGCCACGGTGCTGGGGTACCCCGGGAGCAGTTGGGTGCCTGAGAGCCGGGGATGGTGCTGAAGAGAGGTCACTGGAGCTTTGAGGCTGCTCTAACACACGTTAGGGAGGGCGCTGGCGACGTTGGCTCGGAGGGAGAAGGTCCCAGTGGGCTCGCTCTGCCCCGTGTTCTCTGCGCCGTGGTGGAGGAGTTGGCCCTTCCCCCCTGATTTCGGACCGCTGCCTTTGGGAATTTGCTTCAGCCATTTCCTGGAATACGAATTTGTTTATTTTCGAAGGAGAACAAATGTAAAACTCATACGGTAGCTTTGGGTAGGGCGTTTCTTTGTAGAGGAGTGATTCTGATCTTTGAATTGCTGCTTCTTTTTAAGAATTCAGGTACTTGTGAAGATTGGGTGGAGCAGCTGTTAGCACATAAAAAGTACATCTGTGAGACAGCTGTGGCCCTGGTACCGTGCCTTTTAGTGTCACTTGTGCCCCATGAAACGTTTGAAAAGCAAGCACAAGTTACTCCAATTTTGGTCTGGGATCTTTTCTCACCTACTCTCCTTTCACTGGAAGCTCATGTAGCTGATGAGTAGTGGAACTTTTTGCTCTAGTCCAATACTTAAAGAATAAATTAATCACCATCATGAACTATGGTCTGTGGTGATGTGGCAAATACACGGAGTGTGCCATCTGTTCACTGAGCTTCGAAGCTCTTCAGCGGGCAGTTCTTCTGGAAGCGGGTTGATTGAGTAATGATTTGGTCCTGTGAACCTTGGGAGTACGTGCTCGGCTTTCTGGGGAAGCAGGAGGGTGACGGAGTCGCAACTCCAGCTCCGTTTTCTGACAGAGCCGGGGTTGGGCACCCACCTCCCGAAAGCTTTAAAAAGCTTTTTTTCCTAAATGGAGCAAGAATGTTTGGCGTGTTTCTCTTAGCGCTTACATAAATACTTACTTTGTACCAGACACTGAAAACTCTTCGGCTGCAGTACTTGGAAAAGTTTATTTTTAAAGCCACAGGCAGCAGCAGCTCATGGCGCTGTAGGAAATGCTGGGGCTGCGTAGTCACCACCTTAAATCAGATCGAATCTCCCGAGCTGTTTTCTCTTTGTGCCTTTATTGCCTTTATCTCAGGAACAAAATGTACAATTAGGAGCTCGACAACTCGCGTCCCGCCCCTTCGAACAATAGGCAAACGCAAAAGCGGCTCCGCGCCCGGCTGATTGACATCCCAGCGCTCCGCTCGGCCCCGCAGCTCTGCGGGGCCGGGCCCTGCCCCGCCGCCCGCACGGAGCAGCGCCGCGGGCCCGGGCCCCGGCCTCGGCTCTGCCTCTGGGCGCGGCGGGCGCGTTGCCGAGCGCTGCGGGCCCCGGCGCTGCCCTTGGCCGCGGTGCCGCCGCTGCGGGCCCCGGCGCGCTCCCTCCGCTCCGCGTTCAAACCGCCCCCCCCGCGCTCCCATAGGCTGCGCCGGGCCGGCAGCCGCTCGGCCCCCGCCGCCCGTGCCCGCCGCCCCGACCATCGCGCGGGGGGAGGGGGGGGGCGCCCGGCGGCGAGCGACGCCTGCGGGCGCCCCCGCGCAGCACGGCGGAGTCTGGGCCGGCCGCCGCGGCGCCGCCGCCGCTCGGAGGTCCCGGGGCCGGCGGCGGGGAGGGAGGAGGGGGATGCGGGGCGACGAGACGGGACGCCCTCCCTTCTCCGCTCCCCAGCTTCCCCCCCCCGCGGGCGGGATGGTCCGTGCCGGCAGTCAGACATGTCAGTGGCTGCGCGGGGGGAAAGGCACGCGGCGGCGGCGGGGCGGGGGGAGGCGCGCGGCGCGGCGCGAGGGCCGGGCGGGCAGAGGGCAGCGGCGCCGCTCCCGCCTCCGCGCCCCGGCGGCGGCACCGCGGGCGGGCTTCGGCGGGCCCCGGCGGCGGGGTGCCAGGCAGCGCCGGCCCGGGCGGCGAGACCGGACTTTTATCAAAGTTGAGCCTCCGCTCCCCTTCCTCTTTCTTCCTCCCTCCTCCCCCCGTCCCCGCCCCTTCCCCGCCGGCCTCCTCTTCCTCCTCCCCCCCAGCGCCCTGCGATGTTTATTCGGGCGGCTGCGTGAGGTGCGGGCGGCGGCGGCGGCGGGAGTTTCTCTCCCCGGCCTGAGTAGTTGCAGGCGCGCACACGCTCGCCCGGCTCCGGGGGAGAGAAGGAAACAAAATGTCTGCCAGGGCCGTGGCGGCTGCCACCAAGGTAAGGCTCAGCCCCCGGGGCGGCGGCGCTCCCTCCGCGCTCTAATCCCCGCCGGCCCCCCGGCGCCGCGCCGCTGGAGCCCGTGACCCGGCGGCCGCGGCTTCCCGAGCCCGCCCCGGCAGCGCGGGCAGCCGAGGGGCCGCTCGGCCTGAGGGGGGTGGGCTGGGCTGGGCGCGCCGGGCCGGGCCCTCCCGGCTGCTGACCCCGGCCGGGCAAGGCGCGCAGGTGGCCGCAGCCCCCTCCGGGCCGGGGCCGCTGCCCCGCCGGCCGCCCCCCGCCCTCCCTCCCGCCTACCTGTTGGGTGTGCGGCGGGAGAGGGAAGGGGGGGGGGGGGGTTGGTCTCCGGGCCTGTGCGGCGGGCCGGGTCCCTGCCCAGCTCGCTGGGAGAAGCCCCCCGGTGGCGGCCGGAGGGGGCCGGGCCTGGCCGTGCCCTTTTGTTCCAGGGTGGCTGCTGGGGTTAGCAATTAGGTCTAAGCGGGAGAGGCCAGTACTGCAGGATTTTTCTGCAGCCGCTGAATCAGTCCGGGCTGATTGCTGCTGACAGAGGGTAAACAGCTTTGGGGCGGCGGTAATCCTCCAGAAACTTGTGCCGGGCCTCCCCACCTGCTGCGGGGGAGCCGCCGGGGCAGGTGCCGGTGGCGGGTGTGTCCCCTGACCTCCCCGGGCGGGCAGGAACGCCCAGCAGCACCCCGGGCCAAGAGGTGGAGTTAGGAACGCTCAACAGGTTGGTTGGTTTTTTGTGTCTTTTTTTTTTTTTCCTTCGTGTGAAATTAAAAGGTTGGCTTTGAAACTAGTTTGAGTTGGACCTGCCAGCTCATTTTGAGCTCCCGAGGAGCTGCCCCGGCTTCAGCGCGGCGTCTCCCACCGGCGCTGCGGGAGCTGCGCTCGGCGGTGTTTGCTCTCGAGTGAAACTATGCGGTTTCGGTCTGATGTCACCGGCTGGTATGTACTTACTCAGGAGTGATATTCCGCAGGCTGAAGCAAAATGCACGCCTTACCACCGAAAAACTTCGAGATACTAAGTTACTGGTGAATTTGCTAGTTGGTTGTGGCGATTGTATCAACTCTAGAGCTTGCATTTCACTTCCGAGGCTTCTGAAATGCGATTTTAAAAAGTTACGTGCCACTTTATAACTACTGAGTTGCCCCTGAGTTTGCTACTACTGAGTTTGCCCCTCTCAAAGCATGCTTTCGCAGGTCTTTTATTACATTTTAACATTTATATGCACACATTTCAGCGGTGCAGGTGATTCGTTTTGGTTAATAGTTCAAATAGGACGTGTCAGCTAGAGAGACAGCTAAAACATTCTTGTTTTTCCCCTTGTTTGAATGCATTTACACCAACAACAAATAGGACGTGAAGAGAAATGTTGCCTTTGCTCCTGAAAAGAATAGTGTCGTGTTAGAATTCTGCCATGTGGGAGAATTGTGAGAAATTGCATCAGCTTAAATTTTGCGGATTCCTCTGGTTACAAAGTCAGGGTGCAAGGCTCCCATTTCCAGTTGAAAATTCTCTCTTAAATATAGTTATTTTGCGTGGCTGTGGGAAATTATTGCCTTCTACATGTGCATGCATAGTCTTAAAAAAAGAATATTTTTTAAATACAGAATTATTATGTACTTCGACTGTAGACTGGTGTGGAACTGAAGGTTGTATCTGGCCATAGCACTTATTTGAAACTTTTTCTGAACCGTGGTCATATCAAATTAGCCCTTTGAGCGTGTGTACGATATTAGCTGAACTAGTTATGCTGAAAGGTATGTTAATTTAAGAATCTGCAAAACATAGTTTCTCTTGGGTTTAACTCCTCACTAGTACACTTTTGAAATTTTACAGAAGTTATTTGATTGAAATAGCATATCTCTTTCTCGGTGTGTGTGTGTGTAAGTATTTTATAAGTCCTGTATCTTTTTCTGTGTGAATTCTTACAGTCTGTAATTGCCTTCTATCAAAGTTACTTAAATTTTTGATCACAGAATGCCTTTAGAAACTGGACTCTTATATGTACGGTTAGTATGAATTTCCTTGTCGGAACAGAAATGCTTTCAATAGATGGGTGGTGTTATTTTTACTTCAGCCATTAGTTCCTGGGCTACTGTTCATAGTTTTAATAGTTGTAGATGGAGGGGGGAGGATAATGAACGTTTTAGAAATACTAGAATATAGGAGGACTTCTGTGTTCAAGTTTCAGCTCTTGTTTCCTTCAGTCACTCCTTTGGATGGGGTATCAATTTCTCATTTTTGAGATTGTAATGCTTTTAAAAAAACCCCTCTGAATGGAAAACCCCTCCGTGAATGGTTTTCACTTAATAATAGCTACCAAGTGTACTTCTTAACCTTGTGAGCCTTGTGTCTGTGTCCACATTTATCTCGGCACACTTGACCAGAAGAAAACTAAAAAAAAAAAATTTGATTAGCTGAATAATTATTTGTACATGTGGGAATTTTGGCTGGTGTGATTGTGTTATGCCCTGTTCTCAATAGCTGCCTTCTGTGACCTTTCAGATTTGGTTACTTTTTTTTTTTTTCCCCTGCCATGCTTTAAAGTAATGTGTTTTTATTAAGGTTTTAAATGTTCACTGTAGCTGCTGGTAGAATGCAACAGAAAAGGGTGAAAAATGAAATCTTGCTTTCTGTCTAATCTAGTGACGGCTGTGATCGCAAAATGTAAGGGGCCTAATCTCTTCTGATGTCTTTTTGAACAATACTAATGGATGCTGTGGGGGAACGACTGTGTCAGGGTGTTAGTAATGAGATGTAAAGCTTTTCGCCTTTAAGCTGGGGGTTCAAATATCGTCTGCATGGGTTAAAAAAAAAAAAGGCAAGCTTCTAAGTAACAAGTATGGGAATAGGACTTCATTTCTGAATGCTGAACCCAAGTTCTTGAGGCTTCCTTCTAATTTTAAAGATGTGCCTAAAGAGTATTTCCCAGTCTTTTACCTCAGTCTTGTAATTAATTGGATTTTGGTTGCTCTAACTAACTGTCTTTATAGCTCCAGGAGTGTGTCCATTATCTACCGCTCCAATCAGGCGTTCAGAAGGTGATCCCGTTAACCCTTCCAGACTTCCCGATTGCAGGGACTCCTCATTTGCTCTGCTAGAGGGAATGACCTGTAATTCTCATAAATGTGGGTTAACATTCTGCCCCAAATCCTCCTTGGAGATGCCAAGGTATTTGTTTCTTGTAGAGGATAGGTGTGCAAGCTGTTGAAGTGCCTTTCTGGTGTTCTTTAATCTGTGAAACAGCTGTTTCAAACAGTAATTTTTTTCCCCCATTTAAAATGTCTACAAACACTAATGTTAAATCAACTCTCAGGTTGTTGGTGACGTTCTTCAAGAAAAACAGCAAAGAAGAAGTAAAGGTGCAGAAAATGTGCATGGAGGGGGGGAGTAACAGCAGCTGAGGATTTGGTTTAACGTCAGAGCCTGTCCTTTGCTTTGGAGAAAGAGATCCTGTAAAATGACTCATTTAGTTTTGATAGTTTTTATTTGGACCTCAGGAAATAGTGGGGTTTTTTTTCATGTTTTGTTTTCAAAGAAGAAATTATCTGGTTAACTTACATTTTGAGGTTAGATTTTCTTAAATTCCTGGGCTGTTACAGCTACAAGAATTGCTAACTTCAGTTACCAAATGGTAGTTTAGGTCCACTTATCGGTATGAATTTTGCTGTAACATGAGAAGAGCCGTGAGCTCCGTGCTCTGTAGGTCATGATGAAGTGTATTCTGGAGTTTGCTTTTGGTTCAACATGCAGCACAAAGATTACTCTAATGTAAACAGAACTTGAAATCTGACTGTGCCTGGGAGGTGGTTCCACCTTTATAGAGTGGAAAAATCAGGAAGACCTTATCAGTGACCAGATAGCTAGTTGTTGTTTCAAAGAAGACATCTGGAAATGGGTTGTTGTGTGCCCTGGGTATTTTAATGTGCACGCTGTGCTATTGCTTGCATACCGTAGTATATGTGGTGTATCAGTATGGTATGTGTGCCATATAGAATAGATATTGGGGTTCTATCTATGCAAAAAAAGAGGCTCAAATGGTGTGTTTTGAATTGGTGCTTGAAGTCAAAAATGATCATTAATCTTTAATGTATGTCTGTGGTGACACTACAATGTACCATGGTGGTCAAAACTTGCAGACACGCACGAGGACGTGTGAGAATACTTGGTACGTCGCACTGAGGACTTATCGAGTTGGGAACGGCAATTAGTGAACTAATCAAACTGCGAGTTTTGCTAAATATGTCGAGTTTATTACTGGAAATGTTATGCAGAAGCATTGTCTAAGCACTCATCCCAAAGCTTTGTATCACAGTTGGTGAAGTTCTCGCCGAGGACCCAACTCCTCATCCATTTTGTTACTGCCATGCCCATGAAATAGGATTCTTCTGTTTTGCTCCTCTGTAACGAGAGGAAAGGTGGTGTCATGTGGATATTGGGAGTGGGGGGCAAATCAGCATGGGGAGAGTAGAGCTGTGTGTGTCTGTGTCAAAAATTAATAGTCTCAATATTTGGTTTATGAACACTGCCTAATTTGAGCTAAGGGATAATATTTGAAGAAAATGTTTATTGCTAAGTCTATAGGATGTCTGAAGTTACGTAATCTGTGCAGCAAACTACCCCCTGGTTAAGAAAGACATCGGTCATTTATGTCCCTGAATTTTCCCTGGTTATCAGAGTATAAATGCAACCAAAATTAATATCAAACTCTGCTCAGTATTTTCTCAGGCAAATATATTGCTAATGACTTCTTCACTGAATGTACTGATTAAGCAAACAGCCGTAGGGGAGTCTTAAAATGAATTCCGTGATTCTGTGCGGTGTATTTATGCCGAGTCCAAAAAGTCCTGAAATGAAAACATTGTCTTGTCTTATAATGACGCTATTTTAGGGACAGATTATTCAAAGTGCTCCGCACTCATGCGCAGGAGGCGTGCCTTTGTTTCAGGGGGTTGTGACGCGCTGCGGTGAAGAATCCGAGAAGACAGAGGAACACCTTCACCTGGATGCCGCGAGGTCCCATGTGAATCCCTTGGATCCCACGCAGTAATGGGTGCTGGCGAGGCCACGAGTGTGGTGGCTTGTCTGGGGCCGGTGGTGTCCGCTCGGTTATCCATGAGGTTTTCCTTCCGTGGTATATCCTCAGGTAACTCCTTAAGCCCCAAGGCCTGTGGGCTGTTTGAGCTGTGGAGATGGACGGCTGGAGAACCGCCTCAGCATGTGCAGGACTGGGCACTTTGCTCATGTTTGCTGGCCCTGCCTGGAGGATCTTCAGTAGCTCTTGAGAGTCGTTCCCTGCCTTTGCACGTCAGGATTTATTTAGATGTTTGGAAGACTTAAAAGATACTGTAGGTGCTAAAGATTTAAATATTGGCTTCATGTTAAAATGGTCTTTATTTTCTCAAGGGTATTTGCTATTCTCTAATAGGATTCTTGTTTCCTAATCCATTATAAACAGATGTTCTAACCTTTTGTGGTGGGGGAGGGCAGCCTAAATTCAGGAAGACGACTGCAGTAGGGAGTGTTGTGTTGGAGAAGTTTATATTTTTAGGCAAACTGGGCAAGTGTGCTGTGACCCTTCTTGGCCTGTGTAACTCATCATAGGGCGTTTTGTTAGTTTTCCACAGCAAAGGAAGCAGTAACAGAACTTGGTACTGCACTGACAGTCTTTTCATCTCCCCACCCCCACATATGCAAAGTACTGGTAGTGCTAAAAATAGAAATGGAGCAAAAGTAAGCAGTTTGTGATTTGTCGTTCCAAGCCTTTTCCCAGCAAGGAAGAGCAGACTTCTGCCTTCCTCACCGTTGCCTTTTACATTTGAGTTGTTTCTTAGGAACTTGATTGCAAAATATTCCCCACCCCTCCTAAACCAGGCAGATATTCGGTTTCGACTCTTGATACTTCAGGATTTTATAGGCTGTTCCCTGCCCTTTTTGGATGGGGTCCAGTAAGTGTCTTCCCCTCTGCCCTACTGGCTCGGCCATCATTTTTGACAGATGGCCCCCACTTCTGTATCCAGCTTTAATTTGTTGTTGCTATTGTAAATGTTAAATGGACGTGTTTCAGCTCTTTACACCCTAGCTGGTTACTGTTATAGTGTGTCCAGATGGGACATAGAATAATTGCAAGATGCAAAGGGAGTGTGTCTTTTGTTGATACACTTGAAAGAATAAGATCAAGCTTTTGGACATAGCTCTTGAAGAAGAGTTGGTGTGGTTGAAAGAGCATCCGTTGCCCTTTCCTACAAACCTTGTTGATTCTCTTTCTTTAGACCACAGCTGCTACAACAGTGTCACTGTTTTTACAGCATCAACTTGGTTATATTAATTATGAAGCTGGATAATACAAAATTATGAAGTAACTTGTGGCTGAAGAGACACTGCTCAATTTTTTAAGTGGAGTTAATTAAAAGGAAGTAATAACCTTAAATTATAACTGCAAGCAGTAGCATAATGAAACGAGATGGATTGTGAAATGTGAACGATGATGTCAGGTTTTTGTATTACTTAAATTACAGGCAGTGCTGACGTGAGTCTCCAAAAGGACTGACCTGGCACACATTGCTATAAAATGACTTAAAACCCCCAAATCTTAAAATATTAAGAAAGGGAGAAAAGAAAAAAAGTCTAAGGAGAGAGTATTTGCACAATTACTGTCAACTTAATTGAAAATATAATACACTTAAATTATGCTAAAGATTCGTTATTTCTAATAGAAAGTAGCAAATGGTATTACTGTAACTGTAAAACTTTAGGAAAAGTAACTTTAAAAGGTGCAACTTGACAGTGTGGTACCAAATAATTAGTCAGTTGTAACCAATGCGGGATCAGGGTAGTACCTGGGGCTAAGTATGCCAAGTATTGTTTATCTGAACAAATTCCAAGACTCATAATAAATCTGTAATTCATGTTCATTTTAGATGGCTGGCTTGACCAGAATTAAATCTGGGAAAAGGCCAGATCGTGTTAACCCTCTCAGCACAGGATGCTCTTCTAAACTCTATCTAACTCGACCCGGCGTTGTTCGTACACGTTCGTTGGAAAAATCCTTGTTTGCCTAGGAATGCCTCCCCGTGAAGTAGTTTTCTAGCTTAATGTTAGGTGGAAAAGCTACAGGCTTTTCTTGGAAACTTGGATACCCTGGAATACTCTTTTAGGTGGGTATTAAGATCTCTAAGGCATGGCTTTCTGACAAAAGAACTCGTGTTTCCTTCAAAACAGAAATGAAGTTGTGGAAAGCGATTGACCATCGCTTACAGGATAAACCCCTCTCCTAATAACCCAGCTATGCAGCAGTGGAAATTCCTGGAGGGTAATCTCATGTGAGAGAACTAAATGGACTTGCATTTTGTTTGAGTTGTGGATAATGTAGCCTGGATTAATGCCCCTAAAACAGGGGGCCTTTAGCTGGGGAATATGGGAAAGGTCTACAGGCTTATAAAAAGCATATTAATGGCTTGAACCAAGAACATGCTTCGTCTGAATCGAGTACAGTGCTATAGAAGCACCCTGTAGTACACCAGCTTATTTTTTTCCAGCCTTGCTCATATAGTTGATTGTAGCTTGTTTATTTTTGGTAGTTAGATGGTAAAGGCCCCCCAGAGCTGCCCAGGAAACTGCTAAATTTCAAATTAGGGGTTGTATCTGTAAAACTGTTGGCATACGCTGTCAGTATGCAACTCTGAGTATTTAGTCCATTATATTCATCTTGCAGTTGCTGACCTTCATATTTTCCATGTTTATTTCCTAGTTGCAGTAGGACCAGTTGGACTGAAAAACTGCTTATCTGTAAGGGGGTAAGTGGGCCATGAAATGTCATCATCTCCAGGGCAGTTAGGAAACTTCTTGACAGTATGTCACTAGCTTTATCAGAATTTTAGGGTTTTTTTTTTACGTTGCAGTCAGCAGCAGATGTAAATCTTATGTAAAGGTGATATGAACAACTGCGGTTATGCTCTGAAGCGGATGGCAGAGGCACCGCATCGCTGCAAAGTTCTTGTTGTCTGTCCCCTCCCCCAGTTCTTCTGATGTTATGTCTTGGCAGAATATTGTTTTTGCCACTCAATATTTCTTAGGCATCTCTGAAACTGGAAACACCTGCATCAGTGTCTTCTCCTTCATGGAGGTGCCCGGAGTGCATCATATCAAGTTGATCTTTATCAATTGCCCAGTCTCCCTTGCTTGTAAATAGCAGGCACGTTCCAGGTTGTTGCGTGAGGGAATCTAGAAGAGGAAGCTGGAGTAGCTAGGTCTGTGCAATACCTCGAGCTGTTGGAATTCCATCTTCCGAATGAAAGGTTGACATCTGGTTTCTCAAGTGGACCATCACCAAAGATGTCTTTGGTTGTGCCTTGGTTGTATGTACTTACCTGTACTGGATTTTTGTGCAAGCTTCTGTTGGCTAAGCTGAAAGTGAGAGCTATGATGGGAGAAAAGGAACCACGGAAAGAAAACGGGGAGGAAAATAACAGGGGATCTTTGAGGGAGAAGTGAATGAAAGGAAAGAGGGAGCCAAGGCAAGCAGACAGTTTTTGATTCTTCCTCTTCTTTCTTGCTTTTGCTCTCCCCAGCAAAGAAACAACCTTAGCACAAAAGCCGGGGTGTATGTACTCACTAGAGAATTAGTGCAACCTTGTGTTGTATGACTAAACCTTACTCTGAGTTGTCTCTTTGAGACTAGCTATGCAGTTGTATTTAATGATTGCTATTAAAAAATGGAAAATTATAGTATCGGGCTTAACCTCCAAAAGAGCCATTATAAAAATGTTGCTGTTTGCTCACAGTTGCAGGAATATTGTTTCTTGTGGCTGTCATGTGAGCTTATTTCTGCTTTCTTTAAGAGAGCTCAAGGCAATGGGGACAGGAAAAGAAAATCATGAAAGCTCATTTAAATGCTAAAGCAAATAAAGGACAGTTTGAAGGACGCTAGGATTCTGTACAGAAATTCTAGATAATAAGACCTTCCATAGCAAGCTGGAAGTATTTCAAAGCCTGTAAGAATGCAAACCAGATGAGAAATAATCAGAAGCTCTACACAAAATATGCTGATATACACCTACTGCTGGTGTATACGTGGACATAATCCCACACACTAATTCGGGTGTTCCTCTTTGAGTTATCTGAACGTATTTCTGTGTAACTTGGCAGAACCTTGAGTGTGAGTATAGTTTGGCAAGGTACATACTCTTAAACACACGCCTATACTTTTGTAGCCTTGTGTAGATACGCAGCAAAGCCAGCATGAGCCGAAAGTCTTCGATCTTACTGGTTTTAACCGTTTGTGTAGACGGGACTTGAATTAGAGGCAGAGTAAAACTGAGAGCTCACTTTTCTGAGAATACTGCGCTGTCTTCATGGAGAAGAGATGCTGACCTAAACGCTCCCCGTTTTGCAAAGAGTAATAGTTCTAGTTAGTTCAAAAGATGGTAACGATTCCTGTGAAATGGAACACTGGTGTTGTTGTGTGTTCTGGCATAAGGAAAGTCCTTCTTGTCTCTAGCTAGAACAGTCTGTTTGAGGAAGGAGGGTAGTTCAGAATTCCTCCCTTTAACAACTCGCCTTTCTTGCAGCTGAGGGGGACCACCCCCCAAGTAGTCTAAAGGTGCAACCCCTCCCACTCCCCAAGCGCTCTGTGAATACTGGCACTATTTTTAATGTTAAGAATATGATTTTTCTTTGTATGTATTTGTCAGCTTGCTCAAGCGTCTTTGGGTTTCTGCCATCGTGATACTTGGGAGCAGCTGGAGCGGGGGCTGTTGTGTGCTGAGAAGAGCTGCAAATAGGGTTGAAAAATGATGTTGGTTCCCCCACCTCACCCTGAGAAGAGAATAAAAGTTAGGAAATGACTGTCTGGCCAATACAAACCGTAGTCCTTCTTGAGAGACAGGAGTCAGTGAGGCAAGAACCATCCCTCCGCTAGTGCAGTAGGCCTAGTTTCTCTGCTCATGTGATATTCCGAGGAACCCGTTCAGCTCTTTGTCGAGTAGGGGTTTTTCAGTTAAATTTTCCATGAGGTTATGTAATCAATACGTGCCTTGTTCTGAATGAATTTTTTTCTAATTTTTGCCTGATTTTTGGAGCTGACTCTTCTGTGTGTTCAGAGGAATTTTGAGGTTGGAAGTTGACATACAAATATACACAAGTGGGTTTTTAGTTTTGAAGAACTCTTTGCCTTTGTGGCTATCTGCAGTCAGATAGGATTAATTAGAAATAAACCAATGCTAACTTCAGAGGTTTTCTTGGTGTGTTTATCTGCAATTAGTGAATACCTCTTTATCTTGGGAAGGTGGGTAAACAATAGTAAGAAGACAGTGGTTGAGAGCTCCCTCAGAATGACCAGTAGTGTTACTTTTGGTTTTTTCCAGCATTATGAGGATGCCTTTTAGGTTGGTTGGATCCTTGATAGCACTAGAACTGTCTTCTTGGCTCTAAACTTAGTTTGGCCAACAACAGTGTGAGACAATGTGTGATTTATGCCCCAAATTTCAAATTGTGCTAGTGGTGCCTTGGTTGAAAATGCAAACAGGCAGGAGATGCCTTTTGAACTTGAGTGTGATATTTCTGCAGCGTGCATTTTGCTAGCCTGAACTTCTGATTACATTGACTGTCTCCCTTAAATAGTTACTGATAATAAAAACAGTAAGAACAAAAGCAAGGAGCTGGCCAAATGTTGTATGGACTTTTTTTGCTTCTCTCCGATTGAATTCAAATTATGCGTTTTTATCATGTTCTGTGTTTTTACTCCCTTCTCCGTGAATGAAGAATGCTCGAAGTCACCTGAAGTAGCGGCAATAGGTTTGTTAGGGGGAGGGTGAGCAGACAGCGGCAGGAGAAGGGCCCCGCAGGACAGGGTGAAGCTGCAAATACTGATCCCTGCTCCACGGCCCTTGTGATCAGGTTGGGGTGCTCTGTGCTGTGTCACAGGAGGGAAGCGCATGAATCAAATAGTGACTGGAAACGATTTAAATCTTACTACAGTCCTGATTAGGCTCCTGGGAATGAAATACTACGTTTTCAATCTTCTGAGGTAGGTAGACTTGGGGTCCATTTTTTCTATTTCTAGAAAAATCCTTGAATAAAGTCAATGACTGCCCTTTGCTGTGAGTAGATTGCTTGGGAGGTTTGTAGCTGGTGGTTGTCATTTCTCTTCTCTTATAGAAAGTACCATCTTTCAGTTGGAACTGGATGCTTAGTATGAAACTAGATTTGGCTTGCTTTACCTTTTAAGTCCCAGAAGTTAGTTTAGTAGAAAATAATTTGACGTGTTTTGGGACAATTGATAGAGAAATAAAAAAAAAATAAAAATACCCAACCTCAAAAGATATTTATACTTGATAAAATACTAGAGACAGTGTGACTTAGTAAATTGCTTTTCCAATTAGAAGGGAAAACTGATGTTTTTGTTTTACTGTTCCATTATTTTTATTTGTATGTTAGTCCCTATTTCCTGGAGATACTTACAGTGTAGAGGTTAGTATGTAGCCGACCAAAACATAATACCTAAAATCTGTCTTTACTGTCCTAGCCCTTCAAGCAATGCAATTATGTTGCTTCCAAGCGATAAGCCAAGGCAATTTACAGATTACTGGAATGCTTGAAAACACTGACCTTTCAGGTCACTCCCAGCACTCCTATTATGCAGAGATTGCTGTGGCACTGTTGTAATGTGCTGGCCTGTCACATGCTGACTAACTTGCAGAAAGCTTTGATGCAGCTGTTTTAAAAATGCTTTTGCTGACTGATAGGCACTTAGGCTACTGACTGGGAACAAAGCTGGCTCTCATTCCGTGCTTTTAGCCCCCATTCTCTATAACAACACTTCTCCCCTGCTGCCTACACACAGAGTTCTTATCTGGGCCTGCTTGTTGACTTGTCTCCCTTTAAATCGTGTTTGTGTTAATTTTCACTTCAGAAATAGTTGTGTGAGAGAGATTTGATTCGGGTGGTTTATTCAGAGCTGCTGCAAACAAGCAGCCTTGAAAAGTTGGTGTGTGATGGCTTTAAAGAGTGGGCGGATTAGGGGGGAGGAAGGGGGGGGGGTGTGTGACTGACCGAAAAAGCAGGGGAGGGAAGGGATTAAAAAAAAACAATGGTCCTCTATTGATGATAACCAACACACTGGAAAGTAGTTTCCTGAAACGTAGTATATATCATGTAGGAATTTGAGATTTAATGGCGTCTTGAATTGGTACAAAAAATAGGAAGAATCCAATAGGTAAATGCTTTGGGTTTTTTTCAGTATGTGATGCTTAATGGGCATCATACATGGTGACTATAATGCCAGTACTGCCTTCAGTATTGGAAGTAGGACTAGAACATGAATAAAAATTACATTGACTTAATGTTTTGCTTAATCCCTTCACTTTAGTTTTGTTGAGAATTGTTAGATCAGGTAGTGCTGGACTTGCAAAAATCATAGGAAGAGGAAAAATAAGACCAAAAGTATAAAATCTTTAATTCCAGTAGCCCAACTAGAATATTACATGGATAAACTCTTTTTTTTTTTCCTAAAGACACAGCGAATCCACATTCTCACTGAAAGTAAGGTGCTAGGTATTTGAGGGAAGTCAACATCTGAGCCTGTACAATAAGCAACATGGCAAAACTTACCAATTCCCAGCTGAACCTTTGACTCGAGTATGTATTTCTATTTTGTGTTGTCTGTTGGTTACTTGGAAACTAAGCCTGTTTCAGTTCTGTGTGTTTGGGTCAAAACCGAAGCAGTTCTGTTGTGCTGAGAGGTGGAAAAACCAGTAACATTGGATTGATGATGCATATGTGTCCAGTGTATGAAGTTTTGCGTAGTTCTAAAACCGAGCTGCAGTCGGGCGCTGTGACATCATTGCCCCCTTGTTTGGGGGGAAGTGGGACTACAGATATTCACCTGTTTATTGCATTTTCAGTCACTGCAAAACCTGCCCAACCTGTGCCTAAAATCTCTTGAAGCAGTAGTGTGTGATCAGGTCTAAGTAGCTAGTGTATGTAAAATTGCTTTTGCTGAATAGGATATAGTGACAGAGCACTGAAAAATATTATTGAAGTTGTAGAATGTGATATTTTTCTTGTTATAGCAAGGCAGTGAAGAGAACAGAATGAGTAATGGATTTACAGCAGGAAACTAGGAACAGTGTAATATGTAGTGAGTATTTTCCTATTCTTCTGGGTAAAAAAATCTGCACTGTTTCTGGGCAAGAAAGCTTTGGGTTTCATATATACTCAGTTTCTCTTTTTGTAATTGCACCTTGATTTCCATAGAGGAAGATTGTTTTCTGTGGCTCGCTTCAACCAAAGTGGCACAGTGAGGCGAAAAATGCATTACTAGACCGGTTGATAACATGACAGTATCTTTTGGAGGATGAAATTTCAAAGAGGATGACTTTTGAAGGTGAACCTACAAAAATTAGCGGAAAAGACACAACCAGATCAATACATTGATACCAGAAGTGCAAATTTAGATCTTGTTACTGCACTTAATTTTCTCTTATGAATTATTAGAACTTGCATGATTATGAGGGTATGAATCAGGCAAGGTTTGAAAGCACTCGTACAGTAGTTTTTATTTTGCTGTTCAATTCTGGTTTTACTGAACAACAACAAAAAAAGACTGTATGACTGTCTTTGCTGTGCTTAAGTATTGTTTCATTTCTTATCTTTCTGACCAACTCTTTGACTCTCTTCCTTCCCTGCCCCAGTCTTCAGGACTCTTTACTCTGGTTTAAATGGTTTCTTTGCAAACCATGACCTTCTAACAGTATTTTCCATTGAACTGACTCATCAAATAGATTTGTCTGGGATACTGAAGCTAAACTCTTGTGGTTTCATTTAGGAAACGTGCTCCTTTGGAAAAAAGGGCTAGCTGATTTTGTGGGTTTGTAGGTGATTCAGTTGCTTTCTTCTCTCCCCACCATCCCCAGCATCTGGTTCTTGTTGACACGTAACTTGATAGTTCTTTGGGGCAACAGTTGAATGAACTGTAGCCTGACCTAGGATAAGCAGGTCGTTGGCCAAAATTATACGGGCATTTCAACTGTTAACCAAGAGCTTATCCAGTTTCTTCTCCAGCTGGTTGGGTAAACAGCTAGAATGTCATTCATGCTTTTTCATTTCAAAAAATGTGCTGAGTAAATGAAAAAGACATCTGCCCATTAAGCACAGATGGGAAATACTTGTTAAGAGGTGGGCTTGACGGGTAGTACGTCTGAAGAGTTATGTATAGATTTTTATTTTTAGTCTGTGTTTTTAGAGTCCCTCTTCTGAAATCTCTACGTGCTTGTCATCGTCTTCACCATAGATTGGCTAGCGATCAAGAATTATTCTTAATTAAAAGGTGATTACCTAGATAGAAAGAGCAACTTCTCTTAAGTCTGTCTCCTGAACACATTGCATCACCGCCTGTGTTACTTATTGCCTAAGTTCATTACTTCAGAGTTCAGTTCGAGCCATGACACTCACTGTTACGTCATGTACAAGTCTTTTATGTACCGATTAGTTTGGGATACTTTACTTCACATGTATTATCTGTGCAAAATCGGAACAGTGCACTTGAACGTAATTCTTTTTATGTGTTTATCTGTGCAAAAGCAGAACGATGTGCTTGAACGAAATTAATGCTTTTTGTCCGTGTGCTTATAAAAGGTAGCAAAGTGACTACTATAGAAAATAATTTCAGTGGTATTAGGTACTTAAGTTGATAGCGTCATAGACTGAGAATGAAGATAGCTCTTCAGGCTTGCACAGGTTGGGAGACCACCAGTAGTTTAATGAGAATTCTGCTAAAAATGCCATGACATTGTCATAATATTCATCCTGCCAAGAGCAAACTTTCAGTGTTAGGCTGCTGATACGTGTAGGTTTTCCTTGTCAGACATTCTTGATGGGTATCAAACTGCTGCCTGTGTTTACTGGCTTTTATTTAATACTTCAGTAATAATTTATTAAATATTTAATACCTCAGGTTTTTTTTGTTTTTTTTTTTCCTGTTGAGTGCTTGTAGGATGTACAAACTTTCTTCTCGATTTTGGAAACAAGTCTTTGAGGGTAATTGAAGCTCATCTAATGATGAGCATTAGTTTTGATCATGTTAGATGCTTTTTCTTGGACTGATACAAATAATTTATGCTAAATCTTCTTTTAACTTGTGCTGGAGTAGACTAATTTTTTGGTGGTGCTGGGAAGAGCTCCTCAAATGTGTTACAGAACAAATGTACAGCAAGACCACTAAAAAGCAGAAAAACTGTGTAAGTGCCAGCTGTATGGCTCTATGAGACTTGTTTAGGCTGACTTCCAAGTGCAAACTTCACGGTTGTGTGTGTTTTGATGCTTATCACTTGCTTACATGAGAAGCTCAGATTTCATCTTGGAAAAAGTGTGTACCCAGCTCTAGTAGCAGTAGGAAAAAAGTAATCATAAAAACATGGTTATGTTGTATCCTAAAACTAAAGAAAATGTAAGTGAATCTTAAATACCGCCTTTGAGAATTATTGTCAAGTAATGCTACTGTTTACATTTAATTATATTGATGGAATTCTGTACATTATGCAGGTATGTGGGACTGTAGATTATTTGAAATGAGGAGATTAAAGTCTCCTGTACATAATGCTTTGCAACAGCCTTCCCTCCGTTTTGGAGGAGGAAGTTAAACCCTGCAGAAACTTTGCACTTGGGCGAAGCGTTCCGGTGCTGTTGGTCTCAATGCTTAAATATGTCCATCAATAACTTGTGCTGCTGTTGTGATAATGCCGTGTCATCTTTGATCTTGTGAGAGTAACTATGGCTTGGGAGCACTGGCTCCAAAGTTGATCGTTCGCTGTCAAGGCAAAATATGATACGTACAAGCTAATAGTTGGTATGTGCCCACGGAACCCTGATGGGTTCAATTTATGATGTATTTGGCAGGCTTGGGCAGCTATAAGGTGTCTTTAGCTTGCTACGTGTTTGCAAGGTGTCAAGCAGAGGTGGAATGGTAAATTTTTTCTATATTGCCTTGTAAGAACTTCAGGTTCTTTAAGGCACAGATCCTGTAGCAATCCTAAAACTGGTTTCACGTTTGTCCAAGGCTGGGAAAAGACCACACGTCACAAAATGATCTTCCTGGTCCTTGACTTGCAGATACCGGTAACACACCTGATGTTTTGGGCTGCTCGTGGCAAGTGACGTCCAAGGGCAGGGCTGTGATACAAAACCTGAAAGCTTTGGGTTTGCTCTAGAAAATAGTTTAGCCCTGGAATTGAATTACATGATATCTTGATGTGCTCCTTCCCCCTCCAGAGTCGAGGGGCTTGCTCAAGTGTGGCAAGAATATAGAAGCAGTTTTGCTGTTGATTCGGGTTAACTTTTTTTATTTCTTTTCCTGTCAGACAAGCCTGGAGCTAATATGCAGCAATGTGAACAAATACGAGATGGGACAAATATGGCTAAGTGAGACTTCTGTTACCGCTTGCTTCTTTTTGAACTTTGTCACTTCAGGTGAATTTGTGCCCTTTTGTCATGGAAAGGCTTAACTTGCTTTAGAATGTGTAGCTTAAAGAGACAAGGTAACAGATGGGGGAAGACTTACGCTTCTACTCTAGTTATTTCACGAGTTATTTCACATTTAGAATGTAGAAGCTCCTTGCTTTCTGTACCGCAAGGAGTGATGGAGTAATAAAGGAGTTTGAGGTAAAGGTTGTGTAAACTGGAGTGAATTTTCAGTTTGCAAACTGGAGTGTCAGGTTATGGTTTTGTTGCAGCTTTTAAGATAAAGGACAATTGGAACAACTTTCAAAAGGGGTGAAGTTTGCTGCTGTTTAAGAGATTTGGGTTTTGCAAAGTCTATATTTAAATATGGTTCCAGGTACTTGGAAGGTGCAGTTCTGGTAGGAACACAACGCGTATTTTAAGATAGCCCTGATCGTTTCTACGCACATAGTTTTCTCACCTATTTGGTAATGTGCATTCCAGAGTGGTGATGAATGGACGTGATACAGTTCTGGTCAAATTATATCCTTGAAACTGTATCCTTGAAGCTGTGGGAAGAGAAGTTAGTGTCATGTGGTTCAAGCTGCTGGTGAGGCAGTTTGTTCCCCTTAAATGAGTTTAATTTTAATTGCTGATGTTAATGCAGAAGTAGCTTTGTGACCATTTTTAATGTTAACCTTTGACTTTCTGGGTGTGGCTTTATCCTTTGATGGAACTGTGCTTTTAGTTATACTTTGGCTTTTTTTATCACTGTAAATGCTCAGTTGGGGAAGTAGGTGAAGGCTAAACCGCAGAATAAAGGCCTTGAAGCTATTTGATCTGAAAGATTGTAATTTTTGCTTTCCAACTTTGCATATTAAGTTTTATGGAAATTTTGGCGTTAGTTCACCTGCAATAATCAGAATAATTTCTAGTCTACCCGATGGCTTCTCATGTGAAGAGGATGTTGGTTTTGAAGTGTGCTGTTCTGTTTTGTGCGCGTAAAGGCGACATGCTGCTAGGAAGTTCTGATCCGGTCAACAATTAATGCGCTGCAGCCAGTTAGATAAATTCCCTTGTCCCTTCCCCTTCTTTGATGTGCAAACAGAGAAGAAAAAAAAGTCCTATGGTTATGTAAATCTGAGTATCTACAGAGTTTAATTTGAAACCTGTGTAAAGCCTCTTGTCCGGTAATTACTCTGTCATTTTGTTGGTGACTGTAGCCAATGTCTCTTTGACCCTGGCTTGGGAAGGAGAGGGAATGGGGCTGGGTGTCCTCCCTGCACTCAGCGAAAGAGGAATGGCCAGGGTAGTTCTTCAGCCCGAGATCTGTGGGAGTCCATAGTTAGTTGGAGTGGGGATAGGGATGCAGTCTAGAAAAGAGAAAATCCAAACCCAAACCACCTGGAACAGGCTGTGTTTAAAAAAAAAACACAAACTAACCCTTACTTTTCTTAGCTTAAGTTTAACATATGGTGATTTCTGTCCAACTTTCTGCAAATTCTGAACCACGGTTGTGGTAAAAGGCCCTGGTGGGACTGGCGCCAGTGGGAAATGAAAGAGGAGGATTGTCACCCTGCTTCTGTTGCCTCTTGTCTGGTCTTGGCTCCCCAGTGGAGTAGCTTTCGTTGCTACTTTTTAAGAATGTGAGGAGTTATGATGGGAGTAAAAAGATATTTCTGACTTGTTTTGAGTGGGAGGGGTCCTCCCTGTTACTGCTTCGTATCCTTTTAAGAGAAGGGACAGAAGAATGTGGAAATGTCTTACTGGTTCTTCTGGAGCTGCTGTGATTTTTCTCTTGTGCTTGTTAGTGGCTGTGGCTGCTGAAGAGGAAGAAGCCAGTCCCTTTGAAAAAAGGACAGAATGATAAATCGGAAGGTTAGAAAAATGTGTGTTTTCCATAGAACATGTTTGTAAGCTTTACTTGATAACAGCGAATCTTCTTTTGTCTTCTGAAAAGAAAGACTTCTGTCATTCAAATCGAATAGTATAGCCAGGATGAAGCTTTGGAAAAAGTTTTTTAGAAATCCTACTCTGTGACTGGCTGAGAATAAGTGATTGTTTGTTACCCACTAAAGCAGTGAGGGTTATGGAAATGCATGTGTGTTAGGTGCGGGATGTTTCTACATTCATAGTCAATAAATAACCCATTTTTGAATAATCCATTTTTGTTAGCTGCTCTTCTGGCCTGCTCCTTTTTCACCTCAAGAAAGCCATCACCAATGCCACACTGATTCCTTGATTCTCTTCAGAGTAGCTTTGCAAAGCGAGAGACTCTGCCCCCAGGATGAGTGTAGCCTTAAGCTTAGACTTGTGCTAATCCTTAACCCTTTGTGTTGTCAGGCAGCAGCCTGAAGGTGCCGTTTTAGCGATTATGCTTGGAGAGGACAGACAGTAGAGTTGGCTTCAAGTCCTCTGGCTGCTACCCCTTGCAACGCTGTTGGACGCCTGCTCGGTGGATTCACCCAAGTACTGAAATAACCCATACCTTTTCTTGCACCTCTTTCAACCCTTTGCACCGCTTTTTCGAAACTGGACTTTCACAACCATTTCAATTTTTCTTATTAGTTGAGAGCAATTTTAATGATTTCTATTGCATAGACACTAAATAAGAGTGCCAAGGACTGATGAAAATGAAGCAGTTAAACAAGCCGTAGCAATACGCCTTTTGGGACATGGGAGTTCATCTGTAGGTCCGGATACTGAACATGGTGTAACAGCTTGTTACAGTCTCCTTTATTCTCCTGCACTATATTGTTTAGAACTGAAATACTGGTAATATTAATGTGTTTGGTTTCTTTCTTTCTGCATCTTCAACTTATAACATTGCTTGATTTTGTGTTCTGTTAGTGCTCTGTTAGTCTTGTAACGGGATGCGAGGACAGTTGTAGCATGCTGATTTTGTTTTTCTTCATCATTTAGTTAATAGTTAACATGTTGGCTTTGGAAAGGAAGTTTTTCAGGAAGAGAATCCTGAAGCAGATTCATGTTGTGAGTATAAATAGGGAGACCCGAGAGACAGTTGTTGTGAAGTAAAGTGTGGCAGTGTACGAGGTAGTGCCTGCTCAGACAGATGCCTCTTCCCCTTCTTCAGAGTATGTGTTTTAGGAAACTAGGCAAGTATTCCATTTCACAGTGAAGTAGTACAAAACTAGCCATTGTTAGTAGGATGGGGATAGTCCATTTTGCTTAGGAAAAGGAAAAGTGTTTTCCGCTTAGCATACTTGCTTGATAAAGTTCAGGAATGCTTTTCCCTGTTGATACCTGCAAAGCCTTTCAGACACATTAACTTTAATCACTACCGTAGCTTTTGTTATTTTGTCCTCCCATCCAAATCTCAGGTCTACCTCTGACCCGCAAGGTCTTGTAACACTGCTGTTCTCATTCCTTCTCTCCCATGGACTTCTTGTAAGTTGAGAGAGGAAGGAAAAAAAAAGTACAAGCACTGCAAACGACCAAATGAAAACTAACCAAAGACAAAAACCTGAACAAAACCTTGTGGTGTTCCCTGTTAGGCACTCTTTTAACCAAACTTTGTGTTGACTCCTTGCTCCAAAGTCACTAGCAATGTTGCAACCAAAGCAGTTGCTGTTTTCCAAAGAGCTGTAATATTTAATATTATTTACCATCTTCTCTTTAAACTCCTGTATTTCTGTGTCCTGGGCTTCTAACTTCCTTCCTTTGAACGTGTGAACTTAATGTGAGCTTAAAGTTTTAATGTGTTCTGCAGATGTGCTTGCAGCCATGCGACTGCTAAAATTGAATGTTCTTGATGACAGCTGCCCAGATTGGAGGTGGGGAGAAATGCCTCAGTGTGGCTGTTCAGGATGGGGAAGGAAATTAACCCAGAATTTCTTGTTAAGAATGGTAGGTTGAGAATCAGAGGAAGAAATTTTGTACTTATACAAAGGAAAAAAAAAACCCACCTTACTACACAAAGTGACTTATTTCTTCATATCGAGGTTCAGGTATTAGGAAAAAAGCCTGCTGGAATTCTGCAGCTACAAGAGTAGTTGTCAACTGCTTCTCCCAGGCAAAAGATAGCATTGTGTTTGTTTGCATTGCAAATCTTGATTTCAGAAAAATTTGGTAAATTAACCATTGTTTGTTATGGCTATGTGGGATTGGAAAAAAAACCACCCCAAACCTCATGACATTAACCTCTGTGTGCTGTTGTTTTGTTGCCAAGCTGGAAGGTGGCAAGGCCCTAATTCTTCATCTGTAACTTAAGCTAGAGTGCAAATCTCTTGAGTATTTATTTGGTCTGGTTGATATTTGAAAGCTTTGGGTTATATCTCAGGAAAAACATCCCTGCTTTGTCTTGCTGGGATACTGTTGTCTATCCCGAGGCTCTTGTTTGACAGACCTTCAGAGTATAATCTAAAATGGGCACACCGAGGTGCTTGGTAACCAGTTTCTGAATTTGTGGATTAGAAACAAGGTAAAGAGGCATTCTGGCTTAACACGAGGTGCTTGAAGGCTTTGATTGCTGCTCTGATGTCTGACATCACGTTGGTAATTTTTTGGTGGCCTTATCTTCTATTTGTGTGTTTTAGCTTTGTAGTTTTTAATTAAAAAGCAATGGTGAGATAAATGAACCTGATCGAGGTTTCTTGTGTAGAACTAATATACTGTGATCTTTTCTGTGGTACTGATACACTGTGCTCTTCTCCTCCCACGAGGGTAAACAAACTGGGAGAACTCCAATTAACATTCTTAACTGAGTGATAGAAGAACATTGAGCTGTGTGTAAGAGCAAGGATGGAAGCTGTACCTGTAGTTGGATGATTGGATTTGGTTTCCACCTGGAGTGCTGCGGCCAGCTCTGGAGCCCATGGTACAAGGAGGATGTGGATCTGCTGGAGCGGGTCCAGAGGAGGCCACAAAGATGCTCAGGGGGCTGGAGCAGCTCTGCTGTGAGGACAGGCTGAGGGGCCTGGGGTTATTCAGCTTGGGGAAGAGAAGGCTCTGGGGTGACCCAATAGGGGCCTGACAATACCTGAAAAGGGGCTACAGGAGAGCTGGAGAAGGGCTTTTTGCGGGGGCCTGTAGTGACAGGACACGGGGCAATGGCCTGAGACTGCAGGAGGGTGGATTTAGATTAGATACAAGGAAGAAATTCTTCCCCATGAGGGTGGTGAGGCACTGGCACAGGCTGCCCAAGGAGGGTGTGGATGCCCCATCCCTGGAAGGGTCCCAGGCCAGGTTGGACGGGGCTTGGAGCAACCTGGGCTGGTGGTAGAGAGGTGTCCCTGCCCATGGCTGGGGCTGGAACGAGATGGTCTTCAAGGTCCCTTCCAACCTGAAGCATTCTGTGAATGTGCTTGAAATGTGAACATAGACTCACAGAGTAATCAAAGTTGGAAGGGACTCTAGAGATCAGCTAGTTCAACCCTTTGCTCAAAGCACAGAATGACAGAATGTTAGAGGTTGGAAGGGACCTCAAAGATCATCTAGTCCAACCCCCCTGCCAGAGCAGGGTCACCTACAGTAGATCGCACAGGAATGCGTCCAGGCGGGTTTTGAATGTCTCCAAAGAAGGAGACTCCACAACCTCCCTGGGCAGCCTGGGCCAGGGCTCTGTCACCCTCACAGTGAAAAAGTTTTTTCTCATATTTTTATGGAACCTCCTGTGTTCCAGCTTCCACCCATTGCCCCTTGTCCTGTCATTGGACATCCCTGAGAAGAGCCTGTCTCCGTCCTCCTGACACTCCCCCTTGACATATTTATAAACATTAATGAGGTCACCCCTCAGCCTCCTCCAAGCTAAAGAGACCCAGCTCCTTCAGCCTTTCCTCATAAAAAGCAATTCTCATTAAATCTCATTTATAGAGTAACTGCAGAACAATGAAGTCAGAAGGGGGATCTGGAGATCCTCTAGCCCAGCCCCATGCTTCAGAGCAGGGTCAGCTACAGCAGGTTGCCCGGAATGTTGTCCAATTGGGTCTTGAATATCTCCAAGGACAGAGATTTCACAGCCCTCTACAACCTGCAGCACCGTTTGACCACCCCCGTGGTTTTAAACCAAACCAACCAAGCAGGTAACAGCTGGTTCTAATTTCCCATCCCAAGCTGTGTCAGTTGCTGTGAAGCCACGGTCGCAGCTGTGTGCACTTAATGAGCTTCACTTCAGCGCAGCTTATTTCACTTTGATGGGAGGCTGTAGTTGGGGCTTTTATGTTAACAGGGCTGGCTTACAACCTGTGCCACCAGCAGCTGCTCTCAGTGAATGAACTGATGGGGAGCTGATACAGGTAGAAAGGACCACGTGCATAAACATAACGCTTGCATGAGTGTAATATGAGGGAGTTAGAAGTATTTTTGAAGATGGAAATTTGGAGAAGGTCTGTGTGTGCTTCTTAAGCAGCTCCTTGCACTAAAAGAAGTACTTTTCAAGTGGCATCCTGAGGTTTAAAGAATTAAAATGTTGAGTTTCTTGAAGATTTTGTTTTGAAATGATTTGGAAAAACAATTTTCATCTGAGCTAAAATTGAAGAGAAGATAAATACAATTGCATATTAAGAACTATAACTTTGGAATCTTTGTCCTAATAATACTGGCTTAGGTCATTATGGTAGAGAAATGACTTAAACCAAAAAGCAAAGTGCAAACTGTGCTTCCCTTTGGCGGCATCACTTGGGGTGGGTAGAAATGTGGCTTAGCCCTTTGCTTTTTAGCTTTTCTGTTGTGCTTTTGGTTCCGTTGTGCTCGCGTGCTGGCCTGGAGTAGTGATCTGTGAAACGCTGCTTGCCAGCGCTTTGGAGTTTGTGATCCTACATGATTTCCCTGCCAGCTGGAAAGCAAAGTGGAAAGAAGCACAACAGCCTAGGATCCCAAATGCTAAAGTGCGGTTTTCCCACGCCTTGGAGATCACGAAGCTGGTCAGCTTTGCTTAGGTGCTGGCTGATACTGGTACCCGGGTGGCTGAGTGGTGCTCTTCATCTGGAGTAACCTGACCTGAGATCATTTGAGATGTATTTGCATTTGGGTCTTACATTCTGGTTTGTTTTGCCTTCTTGCTCCTCAGTGTCAGCCTTCTGCTGTTCACAGATAATGGTATTCACTAAGCTAGTATCATAAACACTTCTATAAATACTCAGATTTTACCCGAGCTGTAATCCAGCATCTAATTATTTTGCTATAATGCAAAATCTCCTCCCCCAAATTTCTGCATGCTGTTCTTGTTTAAGGCATTTTTGGAAGCAGGGTCTACTGTCTTTTGTATTGAGTAGCAGCAGCAGCTCCAAAAAGATTTTATGACCCCGGGAGATCAGAGAGCTGCCTGTGATGTGTGAGGCTTGGGCTTGAGAGGCCTTTCTGGAAAAGTGAGTCATGCTGAAAAAGAGATTGGATATTACATGGGATGAATTAAATACTGAGGGTTTAATTCATCACGTTTTCTTCAGTTTAGAGAGAATAGCACCCAGAAGTTGGAGCAAACATGTCTTGCACGAAAATTTGTCAGGAAAACTATCAGAAGGAACTTCTTTAGCTATATGGAGTGTCTGTGTGTTCAAAATATAGCAAGTGATCTTAGGAATTTTAGAGCAGGAAGCAGTCGAAATTGTGTTTAGTAGGGTTTGGATTGGCATGTGGTTGTGGAAGCATAGAGATCTTTGAGCGGAATGGTGCAACAGCCTAGCTATTACTAAAAATTCAAGCTTAGTCATAGGTTTTCTTCTCAAGGTTGCTGTTCCTGATGTAGAGATGACTTCTGCTGTCCAGACAAGAGATATCTGTTACTGTACTAGAGTACTTCCAGGTACATCTAAGTAAAATTAAGTTAATTTTATTAACACTCAGTGTTGAGAGTTCTGTATGTATGGGTGGTTTGGTTTTTTTTTTTCTTTAAGCTTGGATTGCACATTGTCACCTGAAGATCAGCTTTAATAATGGTGTCTGTCTTAATACAGACTGTTGAATAAAGGTGTTTGGGAGGAGTGGAACGCATGACTGGAGCTTGGAGCCCATGCAATGTATGAAATAAGGGGGGAGAAATTAAAAAATGGTGATGCGCGCTGCTTTACTTTTAGGTATTTAGTACACCTGCTTGAGAGAATAAGGGTAGTATTTCTCTTTCCAAAATATTGTTCTCATTTCCGTGGGTGTACGTTCAGACAGAAGGTGAGACTGAAGATTGGCTTCTCAGCTTCAGTAATGAATGAAATTTATTATTTCTTAATACGAATCTTCCAAGAGAACGCTTTGGTGGGTGTTTTTGCTTCTGTTTAGCAGTGTTGCATACGAGATAATTAAGGAGTGTCAGGTGCGTGTTGTTTGTCTCTGGAGCAGTCCCTGAGGTGCTCTGATCTCTCTTGAGCCTTTTCTCAAAAATACATCCAGGGAAACAGTGTTTCTTCCTTGCAAAGAGCAATGATTAAGTAAGAAAACAAGGATATAGGCTGCTTACAAGGCCCAATACAGGGATACCCAAGTTCGGAGTGCGTGCAGACCGCTTTTTAGCAGGGTGTGGTTTGCTGCATTTATCCTGCCTTGGAGTACCCTCCTCTTCAGCTACACTTGCTCTGGTAGATGGCTTCCGGTATTTGAAATAGCCCGAGCATCTCTAAGCTCCTCTGGGGAGCACATGTGGTGTGGTGTGTTTCTTGTACAAAGACTACGGAAAACAAAGCGCTCCCTTCAATTGATAAAATCGGTCTGGTAGCAGGGTTCTGCCCTCATTGCAGTAATTGCGGGGGAACAACGGTTAAATTATTTTAAGGTGGTTTGTTTTGTTTTTTTTTTTAGTCAGCTGAAGACTGTTGTGGTAAGGCAGTTGAATGTGTTGGAATTTGAGGTGACTGTAGTTCAACTAGGCAAGGACAAAGGTGAGTTTTGTAGGAAGTCTTCCTGGTCAGTGCTGGAAACGTACAGCGCTCCAGCTGAGTGCGGAAAGATGCTGCGTGTCGGGAAATGACCTCTTCGTTCCCTGTGCTGGGCTGGCTGAGGAAGATTCAGTTTTCTGAACTTCCTCAGGAAGCTGTTTGTTTTGGCTATTGATTCTGATTTTTTTTTTTCCTAAGTGAATGATAAATATCACCTCCTAGATACAAGCATTTCTGCAGGTTCGGTGGGTAACAGTTGCAAATGCTCAATTATGATAAGCGCTTTTAATTTTTTTTTTTGCTCTGCAAGTGGAATCAAAAATGCATTTATTCTGCATTTAACCTTTAAAACTTGGGAGTTCGATAGCATCCTACTGCTGAAGTGGACTTCCACAAGAACAACTGAGAATTAATTTTAGAAGCCAAACAGAAGTACGTCAAGATAGATGAGGTGCATGAATGTCTTGTCAGTCTCTTCAGAAGGACAAACTAAATATAAAGGTATTTCTTTCTTTTGATAAGCCCCACACCAGTTCTTATTCAAGACCTAAGAGAGAAAAACAGAAAACTGCTTCTCAAGCTTGTTTTGCTTTTCTCAGGACAACTAGGAATGTTTTCGGACATGAGCATTTTATTGGAAGTAAGGTGAAGCTACAGCATGAGGCTGCAAGCTTGGAGCAGACATGGTGTTCTTGCTGTGGTTGGGTTTGTGATCCGGTCCTTCAGCTTCCTGTAGTTTGCTTGCTGTGGTTGAAAGGGTTAGAGCAGGGAGTTGTATCTGTCACAGATAGCTTTCCTCTATTGTGTTTTGCGGAGAAAAGAAACAATATGCCCCCGGAGGTAGCAGAAGTAGTCACTTGGTTTTATTGTCTGCAGGGCAGCTGTCGGTGCTGAACCACAAAACCAGGTTTGTAAAGATAGCGAAAGGAGTGTATTCCTTCCCCCAGTAGGTTCCTCTTGTGTTTACCAGAGGAAAATGTGAAAATCCGCCTGTTCTAAAGTACGTACCTAAATATAATTCTCTGGAAATGTAATAATCTCATTGTCCTTAGTGAGAAATGTGTGTAAATGTATGACAGTAGGTATTTGACACTTGCTATTTATTTATAGGAAAATTGCTGTTGAATTTTACGAAGAAATAGGGTGACGGAAACCTCCTTTGACCTCATGTTAAAACTTGATTGTAACTGAGCAAACAGTTGCTTAAAATCTAGCTTGTAATTGTTGACACACTTAAAAAAAGCAGCTCAGTTAAAACAAGAAAAATAGTTGCTCTAGTAAATCCCCCTGGACTTAAGGGGGCCTTAGCCTGCAAAGAAACATTGGGCAACTATTTCAAGAACATGTAGGAGCTTTGGCCTTAGTCCAAGCTCTTCCTCTGGGTGTAGAAGTCTGAAGAAGTGTTATCCTGCAAGAAACACTACCTCATGAACCTTGCCTTATTTTAGGTAAAAAATGCTACTTGCTGTGGCTATTGCTTGGATCTTCCCAGATACAAACTTGAATTGTCTTCTCAAGCCTGTGGGTGCCTCCCGTGCTGCTGCTGAGAACAGCTTTTCCAGCTGCAGCAGAGGTAAACTGAGCAATGCTATTTCCAGACATAAAAACATTGTTTCAACTGGTAGCCAGTAAGACATTTTTTTTTTTCCCTTCATGATACTTGAAGGAAAAAAAATCTTGCTTAGTAAGTACAGAATTAATGATTTTGGGAAATTGGTCTGACGTACTTGTGCGTAGACCCGAATGTGTTCGTGAAGGTGAGAGTTGTGTGAGAAAAGGCAGGTTTTTCTGAAAGAAAAACGACAGCCCCAGCCTTTGAGAAACAGGAAAGAAATGTAGTGAGAAGGGGAACAAAAAAATGTTTGTTGTTTGAAGGATGCTTGTAGCCTACAAAGGGAACGTTCTGGGAAGATGTTTACTTTATGTTTATATCCCATGGCAGTTTCAAATATGAAAAAATTCAACAAGCTTTGATACATACAAGATTCTGGACAAATGACAAGTTGCATTGCTTCCGTACTAATGAATTGAGATTTCATACGTTACTTTGTCCTTTGAATGATAATAAAACCCCCCAACCCACAAACACATCTACTTGCTATATACAGAGCTGAGAGCGCTACTAATTGTCTATATAAGGGTGTTTAATATGATCTTAAGGAAACTTCCCGTTTTAGTTAAGCCTGAAATAAATCTGTTTTCCAACATTGAAGTCATGATACCATATTGTCTTTCTACATGTAGAGATAATGTGGACGCAGTGTCTGGAGTTTGCCAAGCTCAAGTGGACGTTGTCCATTTGCATTTCGATGATCCCTAATGGTCTCTGTTAAGTTACTCTTAACACTAGACTGTAGCATTTTAGTATTCTCATACATTCCTGTTTTCTAGGGTGTTAGGTCCTACTGAGTTACCTTGCTTTCACTTAGGTCAGTGGTGAGTGACGTTGTTTGGGGGATGCAGCTTGGCTCCATCCTCACAAACTGGCGCTGTCTGCCCCCAGTCCTTACTTCTAAGCAGCGTATGCCATTTCTAGAGCCTTGGGAATTAAGACCTTAAAAGATTCTTGAAATTCAAATGCTTCATGAAAAATAGAGCGCTTGGAATATGGTCTAAGAGCAGCATCGCAATGGGGACCTTGGCTGATGGTAGCACACGCCGATTCTTCTGCCTCGGTCGTCAGTGCTTAGTAGGCTGAGTACCTTCACAGGTCTTCATCAAACTTTGCAGCCTTTTGTGAGCGAAAGCAGCTCTTTACAGATGAGGAACTAACTCACAGCAGCAGTTATTGTCAAAGCCAAGAGCTCACCTCAGGCTGCCTTTGAACTGGTTTCACTGTTCTCAATTGGACTGTTTGGGCATGCAGAAAGAATGAAAACAACGTAGTGCTTGGGTTGCTACCCAACTAATGGATATTTGATGTTTCCAAGTCTTGTGAATTTGCAGTGAATGTCTTAATAAAATCTAGGGGAGAAGATAGCAATAAGTAAGTAGAGGAGATGATGTGAACAAGAAAACGAAGAACAAGCAAAGTGGAAAGATGGCTTCTACAGAAAGGGAAAAGGTGGTAAAAGTGGCAGCTTCGGTCAGTAGATTGAACAGTGAGCACCCTGTCTAGGTTTAGAAAGGCTGGCGAGTTTATGCGGGTGTGTTTTTCACAGCCTGTTTTGGGGTTTCTTTGGGAGGTAGGTAGGCTTCTCACAGTTCTCAGAAGCACGTTACATGTGTCATTTCCATTTTTCTTAGTCATTGCTTAGCTGGTTTTGGTATCTTATCCCTCTCCAACTCCAGTCACCAGTTCTTCCAGATCCAGTGGGAGCAGTGCTTAACTAGTTTAACTGGCTTTTATCAGACTTTGCAATACCCAGAACCAGTTGGCGTGTTTGTGCTGTGCCCTGTGTACCAAGCGCCAACAGTGAGGCACGAGTACCCGGAGCCATGGAAATCTGGTACCTCCTCAGCCAAGTAGCTGAAGCTGTGCCGCTGCGCAAGTGCTTCTGACTGCCGGTGGAGCCTGGTCCCTGCGTGACTTTGCCAGGACAAAGGCACTGTGTGAGCCAGTCACGTTGACTTGCTCATTGAGAATTGCCAACAGAAACAAGTTGGACAGAGCCTTGAGTAGCCTGATCTAGCAGAGAGGTGTCCCTGCCCATGACAGGGAGGTTGGATTAGATGATCTCTAAGGTCCCTTCCAGCCTAGGCCATTCTATGAAACGAGGCAGCCTATTTCAATTAAAATGTGAAGTGCGACTTTTGCAGTCGCGTTGGATTCCTGTTGTACCTTTTTATGACCGGGAGCTACTTAAAGCTTTTTCTTTAGAAGTTCACTTGCAGAGATAATTCTTCACTTGTTGACGAAAGGACACTCTTGCCAAAATGAAGACAGAATGAGAGCATCAGAAATAGGGAATAAAATCAGTATTCATTAACCGTTTAGCAAGCAAAATGCTCTATTTCGTTTCAGAGATGGCCTTGTGTGTAAATCATTACTGTTTAAATATATATTTGGTCTACTTTTACAGAGCTGGAGAGAAATAATGTAATTCTGGGGTAGAGTTCAATCAATTTGTGATGCAGAGGAGTAACATTTGGTACTGAAAGGAGAAGGAAAAAAAGAGCTGAGTGAATGAAATACATCCCAATTAAGTTGCACAAGCACTTTCAGCAGAAATGAACCCTGAAAGAGAAATGAGCAGCAACGTGGCACATCTTAACCCTTGAAATTGGAGCACAAAGGTGCAAGAAAAATACCCACAACTTTTTGGGGGTCATGAGAAGAGCTCAATTTTTAAACCTTAGTTGCACATTTTGGTGTCATCAAACTGGATAAAGTTTTCAGAGGTATCGATCATGAGAGTAAACACTCCTGCTGCTGGTCTCCTTATTCAGGACTGCCTTACAAGTTAGGAGTACCTTTTTGTTGTAGTGTCTGAGTTACTGTAACTGGAGTAAAAGTAAGAGTAAAGTAGATCTTCAACAAAACCAACATTCCCGTACTGCAGAGATGTTCGTATTCCGACTCTGTTCTTTACATAGTGGATTGATTGATTTTAAGAGGGGAAGATATGGAGCAGAAGACTGGGCATTCTCTCTGGAAAGGTGACAAATGTAGCAGCAGGACAGCAGGAGACTTCACGCTGTTTGCTCTCTATTTCCTGCTGCTTTTCTGCCTGTTTTCATGCCTTTGACTCTGTCAGTTTTTCCTCTCTCGTACCATTTTCCCCTTTACAAGTGTTTGCTTGTTGTGGCACATTAACAAGTGCATGGGTCTTCTCTTTTAAGCAGAAATGCAGGTATGTAAATATTGTCATAATGTTACTGTTTAATCTAGTTCCCTTAGAAAGGCCTGTGTTTATTTCTACCATGCTACTGTTCACCAAAGAAATTGGCCTGCATTAAACAATCACAGAATTGTTGAGGCTGGCAAAGCCCTCTGAGCTCATCAAGTCCAGCCCGTGCCCCAACACCCCCCCATGGGCCAGACCAGGGCACCAAGTGTCACATCCAGCCTCTCCTTAAACCCCCCCAGGGACGGTGACTCCCCCCTGCCCTGGGCAGAGCATCCCAGTGCCTGAGCACCCTCTCCGGGAGGAAGGGCTGCCTGAGATCCAACCCGAACCTCCCCTGAGGCAGTTTCAGGCCGGGCCCTCTTGTCCTGGGAGAAGAGCCCAACCCCCCCTGAGTGCACCCTCCCTGCAGGGAGTTGCAGAGAGTCATGAGGTCCCCACGAGTCTCCTCTTCTCCAGCTGAACCCCCCCAGCTCCCTCAGTCTCTCCTCACAGGACTGTCCCTCCAGGCCCTTCCCCAGCCTCGGTGCTCTCCTCTGGACCTGCTCCAGCCCCTCCAGATCCCTCTTGCAGGGAGGGCCCAGACCTGCACCCAGGGCTCAAGGGGAGGCCTCCCCAGAGCTGAGCACTGGGGCAGAAGGACAGCCCTGCTCCTGCTGCCCTCACTGCTCCTGACACAAGCCAGGATAACATTGGCCTGCCGGGCCACCTGGACACCCTGCTGGCTCGTGTTCAGCCGGTTGTCACCCAGCACTCCCAGGTCCCTCTCTGGGGTTATTGTGGCCAAAGTGTACAACGCTGCTCTTGGTCTGGTTGAACTTCACCCTGTTGGCCTCAGCCCATTGACCCAGCCTGTCCAGGTCCTTCTGCAGCGCGTTCCCGCCCTCCGGCAGATGGACACTGCCCCCCAGTTGGTGTCACCTGTGAACTTCCTAAGGGTAGACTCAACCCCCTCATCCATGTCATCAATAAAGATGTTGAACAGGACTGGGCTCAGCGCTGATCCCTGGGGGACACCACTGGTCACCGGCTGCCAGCTGTGGGGTCTGTTGAATGTGACCTGTTGTCTGTAGCTGGGTGTTCAAGAGTTTCTGGAAATCGGTGTACAGTTAGAACAAGCAAAAGGAGGGCGTTCACAGAAATACAAAGTGTGGAAGTTGGAACAGAATTACAAATAGTCAGAGTGGGAACTGAGAGTGGGCCTAGGATCGGCTTCATTTACTGTGCACTTAATGAGCAACTGAGAGAGCAGCATTGCAAACACGTCATGAGTCCTTCCCTTTGAATTTCTTTTAACTTCAAGTTCTGAAATACATAAAAGTCTCTTTTGCCTGTTTTTCTCCCTGCCCCCTTCCATAGGAGCATGGGAAGTTCAGATGTGGCATAAAGACAGGAAATGTGTAACAAATGAGCCAGCCCTCTTTGGAGCTATTCAACATGAATATTAATGTTACTTTTAGGGAGTGTGAGTTTCTTTTTGTGGTATGATACAGTTGTTTAGCACAGCTATGGACAGTGAAGTCTAATCTTTGGGTATTTTTTTTTCTCCTTAGAGCACAACAATGGAAGAAACAGCTATATGGGAACAACACACAGTGACTCTTCACAGGGTAAGTTCGTACAAATGGTTGTGTGTGCCTAACGCAGGATGCTGGTAACTTTTGAAAACAATAGGAAAAAGCCAGATGTCAGGAAGTAAAAGGAAAGGAAACTGTCATATTCCTTTGTTTAAATTTAGAAGTGTTGTAAAAGCTCCATTTGATAGTAGCTCTATTTGTTCAGTTTCAGAGATAAGCCTGCCTACAAATAACCAGACCAGAAACAAAAGCTTTAAATTCCCTCTGTACGTAACTGAAGGTAGTTAGAAATCCAAGGATTCAATAACATTTGTGCTGTAACTACACTTAAATGTTTTAAAACTTTATCTGCAGGGGCATAGAACAGTGTAGTTAAGTATCTGTAAATGGGTTCAAAACTTCCTTATTTGCTTGCTGCTTCCTTAAATTAGTGGCTGAAAACAGAAAATAGTTACTTTGGATGGTCAGAATATGTACTTTACACAATGTGTAGTAGGAATCGGTGAATGGAAAGACAGCTTTTACGTTTAGACTGACTCTTGATTCTCAAGTTACTCTTAAATTAAATTGATTTCTAATGTAGCTGTACGAGAGGCAGTAAAGAATGAGTTGCTTAGGGAAAGTGAGAACAAGGTGGGATGCCATTTTTGGCAGCAGTGTAGTATTAAAATGGTTGTGGAATCATGGCCCAAATATCTATGTTTTTTCCCGGAAGCAAGTTACATCATTTGCCTTCAGTCTTCAACAGAGAATCAAGGAGTTTTAGAATTGTAGCGTTGATCAGATGAATGGATCTTTGTGACTTAAAATGTGTTATTGATAGATCAGCTGGTCAGATAATAGGTTTGTACAGGAGTATTAATGTTTTATCTGTTGATTCTAATGAGTTTAAAGTTGTTGATTCAAAATAACTGTTTCAATACCTGCCCTCTTAAGAAGAGAGCAGTTGAAGCTCAGTTTGACCTTAAGGCTGTCTAACAAGGTACCTTCTCTCTAAATGCAGCCGCATGTTGAAAGAAAAGGACAAGACAGACCAGAAATGTGTAGTGATACTTACCTAAGCTACTCTTCAAGCTTCCAGCAGTTTTTTAGGTCAGCAGATTTTTGAGCAAGGAGTATTATTTCTATATGTAATTGCCCTTTATGTGTTCTTCTTGAAGCTGTCCAGTCACTTCTGGAACCCGTTTGAACTTGAAAATTTTTCATTTGTATTAGTGATTAAATCAGTGCTGTCTTATCTCCAGAATGAAACAAAAATGCTATAGCTATACAAAGTGGGCTAGTAAACTTTATGATAGCTTAGTTTCTCTTGAAGGGGATGTTTTCCTGGTTAATTGGAGCCAGTAACCAGTGAAACCTGAAAATGAGGAGTTCAAGCAACGCACAAAGGAATGATGAAATGCTGCAATATGGTGTTACCTTGAACAAATGTTGAAATAATAGGAACTAGAAATCGTGTCTTTTGTTGCGCTTGCAGCATAGTCAGAAATTCTTGTGAAGTATAGAAGTGAAAGCATGGTTTGATTATTTTACGTGCCAAAGTTCTGCCAGCTGGACTGGTTTAACTGTTCTATTAGCTGAGTAAGTAGCTTTCAGTTAGATGTTGAAGGCTGATTGTGTATACAGTTAAGAACTTTGACAGCATTAATTTGGCCAGTTAGAAACAAACAAACAATATTTTCCATCTGCCAGATAACAAACCAAAAGCTCATGCTAATATTAAGCAAATTGGTGCTTTAGATTTCATCATTAGCACTGGGAAGAGGATTTAGGAGAGCTTGTGAGGTTTTTGACTTCACTTTTTATTTGTGACGTTCTTGTAGCGTTAGATTATCAAGTGAACAAGGTTACTTGAGTTTAGTCTGGAGGAGTGAGATGCAGCCAGATCTCAGTTATCCTCAAAGATATCTAGAAGTTAGTAGAAATGGAATGGACTTGAAATGCCACTCTGAGTGGTTGTGGAATATTTTCTGAGTTTATCTGCTCCACTTGGCTGAGCTACAGAACTGCTAGAGACCATCTACTGTCACCCCCGCAAAAACATTTTGAAGAACCGATCTCGCTTTCTCTAGTGAGCTGCCCTAAAAAGTCCCTCTGAGTTTGGCCTGGCTGAGGGCAGTAAGCTGGCTGTGAATGATGGAATTAATGACATTTAACATGCTGGATTTCTCCGGGGTAGATGCAAGTCAGGCTTCATTGATTCGTGTTACTGGCTTCCTGTTTTATCTGTACGGCTGCGAAGCTCTCGGGATTTACCAAACTCCTTTGTACGTTCTGTTAGTATTTGCTTTTGGAAATGAGGCTAGACTAGCCATTGGAAGAATCTGATCCAGAATAAATTGGTCTAAAACCTCTGTAAATCCCCCTGGGAGAGACAGAGAAGTCTGGAGTTGGTGTCAGTCAAGATCGTGAGTGCTTGCTTAATGGCAAGCAGACATATCCCTCCAGGTGCTCCAAAGAAGCTATGTAACTGTGGTGTCTTTCTCCATTTTAATTGGTTTTTATTAATGGTGTTTGGTCAAAAGGAGTTAATGGGTAAGGACCACTAACGTATTATAATGAGCAGCCTTAAAAATAGGGGGGAAATGCAAGTAGTTTGTTAGATGGCATGTGTGTGCTCGGAACGATACCTAGAATATTCTTGACTGTGCTTAGTCCTGTCTTGGTACCAATTTTTGTCCTGTTAGTGATTCCAGCACTGACAATTTTACTTGGATACTTCTATGGAATATTATATGTTCTCTTTGTCAGCTATTTAAAAACAAAATGGAAAGAAAACCTCAGCTCTGCTCAAAGTAGTTGTTATGATCCTTTTGACTGTCCCGCATGGCACAGAGTTTCACTTAGTCATTCTGGATTCCCCAGCCGTGGTTTCTGGTTAATTTGAATGGAATGTATCTTGCAAAGATGTAAAAGAGGCAGTAAGGTGTACCTCTTCACATTCCCCCCCACTTGTTAGACCAGCTTCTTTTCTTCATAGCTGGTAACAGCGTTTGCCAGCTATAGAAATCGGTTTCTGAGCCATGAATCTCCAAATCTTTGTTTTAATGCTGCTTATTCCCGTTCACTGCTTACAGGCTGAATCTGGACCATTTTGTTATGACTTCTCTTTTGGGGAGGGGGGGGGGAATAGGAAACAGGTTTTTTGAGCAGTATTTACTGTCCAAAAAGCTGTATGTCATGTGTCTTACAGCCAGATGTGGACTGCCATGTTGCTTGTGCTGTCACTGTAAGGTTATGAAACGCGTTGCTAAAGCTGGGTCATGTCTACTGAAAAGTCTGAAAAAGAAAGGGATGAGTTTGCTGGCATGGAGTGTGTGCTGTGTGAAACGGAGAGGAGGAATTGCTTGAAACATGATCTTTTTTCCATCCAGTGACTGTGTTTTGCATAGCTGAAACTTTCAAAATAGATATTTGAGTGAAACGCAGCATTTAAATGGTAAAATCCTTCTGACAATGTGTTTTGGGCAATAGTGGAAGAGCTAGTTGGCAAATCAGTTATATTTAGAAAGTTTATTTCCCACCCTCACTGCTTCCAGGCAGAAATGCAAGTATGATTGTTGTATCTTGAAATATCTAACAGGAATAACTTTTCAGAGACATTGACCTTGCTGTAGTGGCAGGTCACCCTAGAGGGAAAAGATTGAAGCAAATTACTTGTGTTAAGATGCAGATGATTTGCAAGTGCTGACAAGGTTTTGATGTATTTAATGGTACAAGTGATCTTGGTATTATTCCTGCGAATGGAGCCTGCAGTCATACTACTGTGAGCTGTGATCCTGTCAGTTCCTGAGCAAAGCGAGGTCAAGCTGGGTAAATACGGTTGTGTGGAACCTCCAAGAACATGTGTCAGGAAATTATAGGAGTTTCGACAGGGGGTGTGGTTTGTTGTGGTCGCTCAAGAGCGAGGTCTTGCCGATGACCACCCGAGGCCCAGGCTGTAAAAATGCCAATGGGGGAACTCTTAATATTTTGCTTTGGGGAGAGATTGGGTAGTTAGTCTGAAACTCTCTGCCTTGTAAAAGTGTGTGGGGGGGGTTTATTTACTTTTAATCTCTTTTGTGCTCTTGGGTTGCATAACATTATGTGGTTCATGGATCCTTTCTCCCCAAAAGTTGTATTCATCCCATGAGACTTTTCTATTTGACACAGACACGTGAACTGCGACCATCTAAATTTCATAAAGCAAAAATGTTTCTTTTGTTATGTTATAGGCCCCTGGATTTGGATTTGGCATTGCAATATCTGGAGGAAGAGATAATCCTCACTTTCAGAGTGGTGAGACATCAATAGTTATTTCTGATGTGCTGAAAGGAGGCCCAGCAGAAGGACTGCTACAGTAAGTGCCAAACCGTACCTGGGTTCTGGTGGGGGAGGAATTTAGCTTTGTCAGCGGTAGCTGAACCTCCTAGTTGCTTTGCTCTCAAAATAATCCATCTGTAGCTGTATAGTAAGCTTACAACACAGGTAGTTTGTCCAGAGATACCCATTCTGCCGTATTTTCCCTTTGGCATGAAGTGTTTATACTGTGTATTGTGATGTTTTTCATTTAGAGAAAATGACCGTGTTGCAATGGTTAATGGAGTTTCAATGGATAACGTCGAGCATGCATTTGCTGTTCAGCAGCTGAGGAAAAGTGGGAAGAATGCCAAAATTGTAAGTGAATGTCTCAAAGATTTAAGCTTACTTGAAATTCTGTGATTAATAGAGCAAAAGTGAAGCCGTGTAATGTCTGCTGTGAAGCACATGCATGATGCAAGGTATTTGAATAATACCTGTGCGATGCTTCAGGTTTTAGTGTTGATCGTGACATATTTATCATGTGGGTCACTTAATTTTTTTAATTTTATTTTTTTTAATGTGAGTTAATGATGTTTGGGTAGTGTGACACTGCATACTTAGGACTCTTTTTCTTTGTGGTCAAGTTCTCCGTTTGCCGAAAGCTCAAGTCTCAGATTTGCTTAATATTTCTGTGCTTTGAGCACACTTTTATCAAGTTTTTCAAAGGCTGAAGGACTTTACCCGGTGTTTACCCACTGTTGAGGCACTAACATAGTTATTTTTATGCTTAGTAAACAGTTTGCCAAAATAAAGTGTAATTACTTTAATTCCTATAATTTTGTAGGCTTATTCAAAGTGACTGGCTTTTAACTTTGCAAAATGGAGCAGGTTGTCGCTAAGGGGTAGTAATCTGCCTTTCTGTAGAAGTTTGAGATTTATGTTACAAAAAATGCACGATGTTTAAAAATTTCTTAACACAGGAAAACGGACTTCTAGGGCTTGTAGAAAAGCTTTTGTGCTGACAGATTCCTAGTGCTGTCACATGCCTTAATACAGTTGTGAACAGTTGTGTCGTGTTTTGCATTTGTAGATTTAGGAATTCTTTAAAGCTTACACAAACCAAAAACTGTGGTGAACTGTGCGGGGCTTTCAATATCTTCAGGATTTGGTGTGTATATTTTTATAGAGAGAAGCAATTACTGAGAACTTCATGGTATAACTTGGTTCCGTTCTGTAGCAAATAGCAACCAAACCCCTACACAGGCTTGGAGTCCTGGTCTGGAAGCAGCTGTCTGCAGTAGGGCAAACCAACTTGGAACTTCAGTGGGAGTGGTCCCCTTCCTCTGTGGTTTGCATAAACATGGCTTTGAAAGATCGAGAAGCTTCCAAGTTGGGGAAAATTACTGTCAATAACACAGTGAATATACAGAAGATTACCTCTTAGCAGAACTTTTTAGCAGTGCCAGTAACTGACTTGTGGGTTTAAGCAAAGGGAGAGGGCATTTAAATAGGCAGCTCTGTGAAGACAGAGTATCACATTGTGCTACAACGGTTGTTATTTGTATTCCTTTGCTGCTTCTGCAGAAGCAAATGAGGACTAAAACAACTGGAAAAAATCCGCATATCCCTCCCCTCAAAACAGGTTGCTAATAGCCCGATGAGTCTCCTTTATTAATTGGATAGAATTTTATAATGAGAGTGGAAGAATTCAGAGCATGCCCAAATGCATCTGTATTTTTTTCTTTCAGTTTTGGGATTAGCTTTGTTGCTAACCTCTAGTAACACCATGAGCATTACACAGCCAGAGACTAATACCTAGGGTTTGGTTGTAGACTATCCGAAGGATGAAGAAGATCCAGATTCCAGTGACTCGACCAGATCCTGAACCAGTGTCTGAAAACGAGGACGATAGCTACGATGAAGAGATACGTGATCCAAGAAGCAGCCGTGGGGGTCCGAGTGCCAACCGAAGGCATGAGAAGAGCTGGGTAAGAGATCGAAGTGCTAGCAGAGAGAGAAGCTTGTCGCCGAGATCAGACAGAAGGTCGGTTACTTCCAGTCAGCCTGCAAAACCTACCAAAGTAACACTGGTGAAGTCGAGGAAGAATGAAGGTAACTTGAATGGAATTCTCTTGCTAAGAGTTTTGCTGGTTTTTAAAGGCCAAGTGCTTCAGTCCGTGTTGTGTTAAGGGCTTCAGGACTGTGTGAACAGTGCCGTTAACTCTTTGGTTGCCCATTTTACCAGTAGTTAGCTGAAAACTTAAACTGCTGTTGAATTTCTGTCTTCCTTTTCATGTTCCAAAATACTTTACCCTTAGTTAAGCACACGTATTATATTGCCTAAATAAATCCCAACTGTACACCTGAAATCTGGTGGCTACATACCTTTGATATATGTTATCTGAGGCTTCGATGTCTGTCTTGTTTGAAAGAGGGCAAATTGTAGCTAGCATTCTAATTTAAGCTATTGACCAACAGCTGTGATTACAGGCAGAGTTGCAGAAGAGATTGATATAATGGTAAATCCATAGCGTAATTTCACTGCCAGCCTTTCGTGTGCCAGATTTACCCTCCACTGTTTCCAGCGTAACTATTGTCTAAAGCAGCGCTGTAACTCTTCAGATACCTCCCTCCTTTTTCTACTGTAGCTTCATCAGCCTTTTTCTTTTTTTCTTTTATTGCTGTTAAAAGAGTATGGTCTACGGTTGGCAAGCCACATTTTTGTGAAAGAAATATCCCAGGATAGCCTGGCAGCAAGAGATGGCAATATTCAGGAAGGAGATGTCGTACTGAAGGTATAGTAAATGGTGGTGGGAAGTCATTGATATAACTCAACTAACTCTCTCTTAATAACATAACTACGATTAGAAGATGCATCTCTTGAATTAAATTATTTCAAAGTTCAGTAAGTATAAATCAGCTTTTCTGTGGAAAGGAACATTATAAAGTCTTTTTGGTATTGTTCTCTGGGCTTTATTCAGACAAATAGTGCCCACTGTAAATGCATTCTAGAAACCATTCAGGGTGTCCTCAGAGTTAGGCCCTACATGCCGAGTTGTACAATGTTGTGTTGTGGGCTTGTGCTGTTGAGCAACACTACAACTTGCCTTTGGCTTAGATTTTGATTTTTGTAAAAATCAATGGATGCAGGGGTTTGTAACTTCACACTAAGAATTTCTATTTCAAGGTACTGCTGTAAATGTGCTGGTGCAGAAAACCTTACTATTTCTTGCTCTGCTGAACTATAACACTGCTGGCTCGAATAATGTTACCAATATTCTTCAAATTTTGTATTTGTGCTAGAGCCTTTTCTTTAAAAAATGCAAATAATTTTCTGTATCATGTCATAGTTCAGATGAGCCCAGTAGTCTTCTGTTGTATCACAGTACTTTGCTAAATATCTTTGTACTCCTAAATATCGTAATACAAAATCTGTGTCTTTACTGGAAATTCACTGTTTTTTTCTCAGTACGTTTAGATTTGTTCTCTTCTTACTTTGTTCCAGATTAATGGCACGGTGACGGAAAATATGTCCTTAGCAGATGCAAAAACACTCATAGAACGGTCAAAAGGCAAGTTGAAGATGGTGGTGCAGCGAGATGAGCGAGCTACGCTGTTGAACGTTCCTGATCTCTCTGACAGTATTCATTCTGCTAATGCATCAGAGAGAGATGGTGAGTATAAACAAACTTGATTTTCAAAGGGAGAGAAGAATTCCCCATGTCGTGAAGATGTGAAATACTTAAGTGGGATAAGAGGGCGGGGGGGGAGAAGAGTTAGGAGTAAGATTGTCATGTGGGTAAATTCTACTTTGAATGCCATTGGATCCACACCTTGAAAAGCAGTGGAGAAAAAGATACAGTTGCTATTCCTGTGATTATTCTTTCAGGAATACTTAGTTCAGTTGTTTTGAAATAATAAAACACAGATTTAACATCTTCATAAAAATACTCTGCGAAAGCTTATTTCCATTTGAGCAGGTCACGCCACCATTTTAATTACAGTCATTTCATGAAAAAACAACTTTTATTTAACAGACATTTCAGAAATTCAGTCGCTGGCATCAGATCATTCCAACCGATCACATGACAGGCCCCGCCGCAGTCGTTCACGATCTCCTGACCAGAGGTCAGAGCCTTCAGACCATTCCAGACATTCTCCACAGCAACCCAGCAACGGCAGGTGATGGCAGCATTGTATTATTTTTAAATCAACTGTTTAATGTGACGTGTAAGTTGTCGAAGTACTTGGATTTATACACTGTGACAAACGTGATGCAGAGCTGGGGCACTAGTAACGTGGCGGGTTTTTTTTCCTCTCGCGAGAAGCAGCTAATAACGATCCAGATTTTCTTCAGGAGAACTTGAACCTTTAACTTCAGTGTTATCCCTTTTGAAAAAACATAATTTTAGAGCATGGTTGTATGAATGACAATGTCGGTTTGCTCGTGCTATTTTATCGAAGCATATGCAATCGTGCTTTGGTTTTAGGAAGCAGTTGAATGCAGGGATATTTGAGGTGACTAATAACACAGTTTCTATTGAATGTACAACCTGGGTAAACTTGAAGTTATTTTACTGACTATATTTAATTCCTACATGATAAGGTGTATTGCATAGCAGATTTAGTGTTTGCAATGTTTTTTTTTTAATGTTTGAACTTGCTGGTGGGACATTAATGAAGTAAGTCTAACTTTCTATGAATTTTGGGAAAAGTAATTGATTGTGTGGTTTGGAATTTTTTTCTTTTGCCAAGTGTCAGTCCTGAGTAACGGAAACGTGCGATTTTGTGCATTGCCACAGTTTGTTGGAAATGGGCATTTTCATTTATTGAAATGGTATTTCAGTCTCGAATTTTAAATTCTACTAAATATTAGTAAGAGAGATATTTTTGTGAGTGCTTGTAGGTGATGGAGCAAAAGTTAGAATTCATTGCAAATTTCAAATTCGGAGCCTGCAGTTGAAGTTTTTTAGATGCTGTCAAAAATCCCCAAAACCAAATTGAAACTAGCAGATTTGTAAAACTTGAGACATGCCTGCTTGGTTCTTGATGATATAAATAACACACCTTCAAGGTTTTAAGAGTCTCTTAAGGGTTAATAAAATTGCAGGAGAGATCTTACTTGGTTGGAGTTACGGGTTACAGATGTTTTTACTTCTCTGCCATGTTTGTTGTTTGGAGGGACCACAAGGCGTGAAAGTTTTGTTTTCAAGTAGGAACCCCATGTAAGTGGAAGAAGCTTAAAAGCGGGATCCCACATGCAGGAATTTGATTGTGAAGGTCGTCAGATTTAAAACCTTTATTTCTTAACGTGCGTTTCTAACGCAGTGTGGAAAGGGCTGGAGGAAGGAGGAACAAAAACAACAACAGTTTAAAAATCCAGCAAAACTGAAACTATGACTGACTTGCCCTGGTGTTAGTGCTTTCCTGCCCTCGTACTGTGGTTTAGGTAGATGGTCGCTTCCTCCCCATGGACTGCACTGTCAGAAGAATTAAATCCTTCCTGAGAGGGAACTTTGAAGTTATCTCAGCTCTGACTGCATCCGCTCCATCTACTTTATGAACAAGAGCTACCTTGGCATGAATTGACTTCCTGTTGGACATGGCCCTTTCAAGATCAGAAAATCTGGGCCCTGGGCCACGCGAAGAAAAACACGTTAAAAGCAACTTCTCTTTGTAGTGGTGATTTGTTTAAATTGAAATCTGTTCTAAGATTGCAACTCCTTTTTGGTTTTTAAAATTTGGTGGCAAATCTGGAGGGGAGAATAAAGATGGAGAACGACAAGCTTAGGAAGAAAAGGTGCAAAAAAAGTCCTCAAACTGGGTTTAAGGAGTTTAAAAATATGTACATTGAAGATAATGAGCCTTTATTTAGACCCTGTTCTGCCAAGTGTTTGTATGTAATGAGGAGAGAAATTGCAGGGGAATCCTCTTAGTCCTTTCATCCAAGCTTCTTAACTACAGACCGACACTTAGAGGTGTGCAGTAGCGTACAGAAATCTGCCAACAGACTTGCTTCGGGATTTATTTGGGTTCTGGCAACGTCTGCAGTGTTGCCTGTCTTTCAGGATTCCGTATGCCAGCGTGCCTGCAGTTTTCTTGCATATAGCATTTCCATAACAATTGCTAGTTGAACCTTGTGTCAAAGCATGAAATAGCACTCCTCGTTTTCGTCTTCCAGAAGTTCACAGATGCTTCTTGGTACTGTCGTTATAAAACTCAGATTCTAGAACATGATCTTCTTAATTTACTAACAAAACGGACTGATTGTGCCTGTATGGTTTTTTCCACTAGTGGAGGACTGCAAATTTTCCATAGTCAATCTTGAAAAGTGTCCAGAGTATGAATCCTACAAGTCTCCAGATAGAGCAGTGGAGACTTGCAAAAGTTATGAGCTGATAAAGAATGAGGTACTAAGTGAAATAAATAGAAATATGTCCTGGCTTTGAGGAGGAGCTGTCTGAGCTGATCGTGTTTTAAAGGTTAAGAATAGTTCTATATAATTTGAGATAGGCAGACGACTGCTCTTTGGACAGAGGAAAAATGTATCTTTGTATAAATCTGTTAAGAGCTGACTTAAAGCAAGAATGAGTGAAGGAGGTCTCTGTACCGTAGGTTGGAGAGTATTGGGAGGGCAATACCATATGTACGCTTCCTTACCTCTCTGGTTTGACTGCTGGCAGTTGACAAATTGTTGAGCAAAGTAAGCTTTTGGTGTGACCCTTCCTGAGCAGTGGCACTTAGAGCCAGGTGCTGGCAAACCTGCCGCGTCACATCTCCGGGCTGCCCTTCACCGATGGAAAGAACTCCCACTGTCACCCTCGCCTGGGCCCTGGAATAGCAAAAACATCTTCTGGTCTGTTTGACGTTTCAGCCTCAGCAAGAAAGATGCGGCAACTTGAAGAAATACCTGCAGAGATCATCGTTATTTCTGGAAGGATGAGGTTGACTTCTGTAATATGGTTGTTGATTTATGTTAAGCACAAGAGATGTGTTGCTCTGTCTGTTTTCAAGTTGAAAAACTGGAATACAGGACAAAAGTCAACCCTAGTTTGAATGTCTTTAGGAAGATGCCTCTTGGCTTTTACTCTCTTCTCATGCTGAATAGTTGGAGATGTGCTAAGAATGTATAGGGAGCTCATATTTTTCAAAACTTTTTAACTGTGCATTGCAGATAATGCAGCAGTAGCCACTGTTGGTGGCACTAGTGTGTGACTGTGTTTTCTGATGGAAGATTGTTTAAAAATGCTGTTAGGCATACTTAGATTAAAAAAATAAAGGAGGTGAGACGAAGGAGACCCTGACACAGTGCAGCTGTTCAACAGTAGTGGCACAGCACATGCAGAGGGCAAAACGTTTTGTCTCTCGGGGGGTGCAGTTGTCGACTTCTAACAAGTCGCCATCACCTAGAACCTTTGACGGCGATCAAGTTGTCTCCTAAATCATCTTGCCATGTAAAATATTCAGTGCTTACTGGACAAATTAAGCAAAATCAAGGAAAACTACTCTCCTGCTGCTCTGATCTTTACTTTTTGTTCTGTCACGTGTGTGTGTGTCCATCAGCTGTTTCCCATTTAGAGTTTGCTGTCCTTTATATAGAGCAGAACTGACCTTTTGCAGGGCTTTTAGTTGGCAGCGTGGATTTGCCTACATTTGTAGCAGTAGCCTTATCAGGAAGTATATTGCTTCCACTATTTACCTGACTCTGTTCTGTGCTCAGAGTCTGTGTGTTAGTTACTGTTCTTGAGAGCTGTTTTTCTGTGTTTGTGTTCTTTTTTGATATATGCAGGTCTAAAAGTAGCATAAAATTACAGTGAGTTTGGACTAAATGGAGAGGAAATGTAAAATGAACTCGTGTCCTTGTCTAGGAAGTGCAATATTTTCAGCCTTTTAAAAAAATATTATTTTAACATTAATGCTTCTGTTCAGTGCTAGGAGAGACTTGGAAACAGGTAGAGGGCTCATGGGGAAACGTACTTGTAACTTGTACTCGTTACCCAAAAATCTTTAGACAGGGAGGGGAATTAAGTTGTAGCTTATAAACTTTGTTTGTAAAACACTTAGCATGCATTTAAACAGCTGATTGTATGTGTCTACTTCTAATGAGCCAGGAGCTGTTTTCAAGGGAATTAGGAGTCCAGTCATACTTCAGTGCTGGAAGTAAAATACATAAAATTAAGTGCATCTGCTAAAAGCTTATGTACAATTGAAAATATGCTGGAAATCTGAAAGAAGACTAAGTATAATGTTATTGGTGAGGTTTGGGGGAAAAGTAGAAAGACAAATACTTCTAATTTTGCTAGATGTAATGGATTTAGCATCATTTTAATCAACTCTGCAAACCCCTGAAAGGGGTTTATCTGTGTTTTCCCAGATTGTTGGGATGATTGCCGTATTTTTCTGTATCCTGGGTTTTTTTAGCTGCCTTCAGGTGCACGGCTTTAAAACTGGCAGAAAAAAATACTGAAAAATCTTGGTGTGTCTTGGCTGAATAGCTAAGCTTTGTTTCTGATGTTTCAAACTTCATATTGCTTCAGGAAAGCACATTCTGATTGTGTTTAGACATTTACTACTGCTTTGATTCTTTCTCGCACATCTTGGATGAGTAGACTTGCTGGGATCTGTTTTCCTAAATCATACTTCCAACTTCTGAAGTATTGGTTTTGGTTAAAATATAGAGTCTTTACTTGATATAGTTGATTTTTTTTTTTTTTGATACATTTGTACTTAATGGAGTGACACTCATTATTGGCTAGCAGCACCATCTAGCCGTTGGTAGTGGAAAACTTGTCTTTTTTTTTTTCTTCCCCCTAGTACAGACCTCTCCTTTATGAGGGGAGATGGACTTGCACCTACTGACCAGGCTGTTGTCATCTTTGAGGAAGTACCTTTTGTTCCCTCCTTGGCAATTAAGTCTGATATTATATAGAAGCTGTGATTTGTTTGTGTCTGTCTTCTCTCAAATACTTTTTATATCCTTGTTTATTTGCCAACTCTCAAGCTTTGAATAAGTATTTTGAGCATCTCATGACTTTTTTTTTTTTTAAAGGCATGTATTTAAGACTCTCTCTTTGGTATATTCATCTACTTTTGTTTTTCCAGGTGATTAATAATGTTCATCTGCTCTCATCCTGTTCAACAGATCAAGTGTAACAGTTAGCATTTCAACATCCAACACGTTTGGCTCAGTTCTGATCTTTTGAGATAAAGGAATAGAAATTATGTTCCCTCAAGCTTGAGTTGCTCATCTTTAAAGAACAGGAGAGACTTTTTTCTTGTCACATATGCCAATTTTACACTGTAAGCATGTATAGGAAATGCATAAGAAGCATTGAGTAAATGAGAAGCACTCCTGTCTTGTAATAGCTGTGAAATGAGGGCTTTATCCTCTCTGAAGACTGAGGAGTCAGGGCCAGGTTTGTGTTGTACCTTCTGTCTCTGCAAAGCCCTGCTAAGAACCACACCAGCAGCACTTGTATTCCAGGGCAGCTGCCCCACAAAGGAGCAGATAAATTAGCTTGATCACAGCAAAGCCTAAGAACTAAGTTTAAAAATCCATGTTTTCTACAGGGAGAGGTGAGAAAAAGACCATCAGAACTGCTCTTCTCTCCTTCTTTCCTTTGCTTCTCAATTTCTTGTATAGCTTTCAGTATAGAGCAAATGAATATGACTTCTGTGCGGTTTCACCATGGCCTTCCTCTTTCTAAGTAGCCATGTCTAGAGAAGTCCTTTAGCAACTTGAATTTGGGGACAAAATGCTCGGATTTAAAAATGGTAGAAGTTGCTAATAATGTGATAGTCTGCAAACAAAAACTTGTTAAATAGCAGTTGCTAATTCCTTACCCACCAAACCTGAACTTCATGAATGTAAGGATTTATTGTTTAGTCTTAGTACATCAAGGTCATAGAAACAATTCTATATGCAGAGCACAATCTCTTTTTCTAATATAGTCTTCGAAGCAGAGAAGACGAGAGAATAACCAAGCCAGGAGCTGTCTCTACACCTGTAAAGAATGCAGATGATATTTCTAAAACCATGGAAGAGATGACAGTCGAAAGAACTGAAAAACAAACTCCACCACTCCCAGGTAAAAACATTAAAATATGTTAATTTCACATGTTGTTGAGAATGGATGGCCAGTAAAGACTCCATGCCATTGCGTAAAGTTTCAGTCCTGAAAACCGAAGCTCTGCCTGTAAAATAGAGGTCTCACTTCAGTGTTTAGAGCTGTAGGGGATGGTTTTAAGGAGTTTTGTCCTGATTTCTCAAGCAAGGTTAAAATCTGTCATTTCTGAGAGTTAAGGGATAGACTGACTCCTCTGATGAGTTGCTGTAGCAGGCTATATTTAAACAAGGATAAACATAAGTCTGTTTAGAACTGCTGATCCCATGACACAACTCCAAACCACTCTGAAAACATCTTCAGCAAGTTTGCCGACGACACCAAGCTGTGTGGTGCAGTTGACAACCTGGAGGGCAGGGACCTGGAGAGGTGGGCCCAGGCCAACCTCATGAAGTTCAACAAGACCAAGTGTCAGGTCCTGCCCCTGGGTCGAGGCAACCCCAAGCACAGACACAGGCTGGGTGGGAGCAGGTTGGGAGCAGCCCTGGGGAGAAAGGACATGGGTGTGTTGGTGGATGACAAGATCAAAACAAGCCGACAGTGTGTGTTTGTGGCCCTGAAAGCCAGCCCTGTCCTGGAATGCATCCAGAGCTGTGTGACCAGCAGGGTGAGGGAGGAGATTCTTCCCCTCTGCTCTGCCCTGGTGAGACCCCACCTGGAGCGCTGCGTCCAACTCTGGAGCCCCCAACACAAGAAAGACATGGAGCTGTTCGAGCGAGCCCAGAGGATGGTGACCAAGATGCTCAGAGGGCTGGAGCACCTCTCCTGCAAGGACAGACTGAGTTGGGCTTATCCAGCCTGGAAAAGAGAAGGTTCCAGGAGACCTTCTAGCGACCTGCCAGTGCCTGAAGAGGCTACAAGAAGGCTGGGGAGGGACTTCTGACAAGGGCCTGTAGGCATAGGCTGAGAGGTAGTGGGTGAAGGATGGAGTACTGTAGGTTTAGACTAGATTGAAGGAAGAAGTTCTTTACCCTGAGGGTGGTGAAGCACTGGCACGGGTTGCCCAGGGAGGTTGTGGATGCTCCATCCCTGGAGGTGTCCAAGGCCAGGCTGGATGGGGCTCTGGGCAGCCTGATCTAGTGGGGGATGTCCCTGCCATGGCAGGGGGGGTGGAACTATGATTTTGGGGTCCCTTCCAACCCAAATCCTTCTGCGATTCTATGAAATGTGCTGTTACTTGTAGCACTTAGTAACTACAGTCATATAGACCAAGAAGACATTTTAACAAGTGCAGTGCAACTAATAACACCAGAACAAAAGTGTCCTTCCTTTTTTCCAGAAGTGAGGGATAAACTAAGTGACAGCAGAGAAAAGCCAGTTGGTGTTAAAGAAGAAAACGCGTGAGAGATGGTGACAGGCCGCTGTTCAGGGCAGGCTGACTTACCCGTTTTTGTTTGCAGTGGGGAAAGAGGAGCTGTGCAGACAGTTTAGAGGGAGCTGTTCCTGAAAGGCTGGGTACAATGAGAAAAAGCGTGTTCAAGCTTGAATATATTTGAAGACTTAAGGGATGAGCAGTGACGCTTCTGCATGTAGTATTCAGTAGCTCCATGAAGAATTGGAAGAGTGATGATGTTGATAGACTCTGAAAGATCTTGAAAAAGAGAACAGTAAGTTTTCTGATGCAGCAGCCGTTATTAAAAAGATTGTCGTGGGAAGTGACCTTTTGCAGTGGTGTTACAAAAAGACGCAATTAAGTTTATATTTGTTGAAACAGAAAAAAGGATGTGGTAGTGAGACTAGAAAGATGAATCCTGTATTTTTGTAATATATTTAAGATTATTAACTGTCATAATATGAAGCCAGCCAGGAAAGGAGACTCTTGAGATGGTTCTTAATATGAAGTAACATACTAATTGGTTTGAGGGACTCACAAGCAAGTTAATAAGTACTGTGGGGATTTTGTTGGTTACTGAGGAAGAAGAAATGTTCCGTTCTTAAGGGAATGGAAATAGGCACATGGAAATACTTAGTTTGGATGAGAGATGTAGGCCAGTAAATGTAATATTGAAATTTGTGTCTGCAGATAAAATTAATTTGCCATAATGAATAGGCTGAGTTAAAAAGGTGCAATAAAGGGCACAGTCCTCTAACAGCCTCACAGAAAGCTCTAGGAAAATGAGGATCTTTCAAAGAAAGGTAATGAAAATGTGGTTAGAAAAATAGTTTGCAGATTCTGTAACAGTTTGCTGCTTAGACTAAGGACAAGATGATTGTCGTGGTTGATTGTTTCAAAGGAGGATGGAAGGGAGAATATTTGTGCAGAGGCAGCATCAGAGGCTTAGGCTGGGCAAGGGTCATTAAAGACTTGAGGAAAATGCTATGTTACTCTGTGGTAAGGACAGAAGTCACTTCAGGAAAGGCATTAGTACCAAAGTGGTGTCTGAAATTCCCACTTTCAGACTAGTCTGTTCAGGGATTTGAAAGGAAGACAGTATAGTTGTTGGGAAAATCAGGGATATGAGACAAGTTCAAAGCCAGCCTAGTTTGAAATCATCTTTTTTCAAGTGTGCAGAGGTAAACCTTAGGTACAAATTATTTTCATGTGACCAACCATGTAGCAGAGAAGAGCCCATGTTAGTGTGCATCACTGAGGGAAAGCTGCAGTGGCAGCTCCCTCCCAGTGACTCCAGAGGATCTGTGCAGCAGAGCCACACTAGGTGCTTATCTTTAAAAGTGACCAACTAGACCAAAGCAATGAAACCTGCTGACCTCGGGGCACGGAGCTATAGGTTGCCTGTTTGTGGTATTTTTGTTTTAAAAATTGAATTTTTGAGGGAAGAGAGACAATGGAAAATGAGCATGTTAGGTGCGGTAAGTCAAGATGAGAAACAGCGGAGTTGAAAGTGGTCTTGTGAACATGAAGCCCGCTAGTTCTTGTAGCTTTCTGGTGTTCAGAGTACTTGTGAAGTGCAAAGGAAGTTTGGGGATTGCTACTGAAGTAATAATTAGACCAGTAATTGTGCAGCTTTGACTGGCATGGTTGAGAGTGCCTTCTTTTGTGAGGTTCTAATATTTCACTTTTAAGCAGATTTAAGTGGGGTGGAAGGCTACTTGAAGAAGTCATTAAGCTCTGCAGCTTTACTTTCTCATCTTTAAATGACCAAATGAATGTTTGAAATATCTTGCTATTTTAATAGAACCAAAGCCAGTGTATGCACAAGGAGGTCAGCCAGATGTGGATTTACCAGTCAGTCCATCTGATGGTCCTTTACCGAATTCAACCCATGAAGATGGAATGCTCCGGTAATGAACTTGAAACTCTCTTTGAATCTGCCTGATCCTTGAGCAAACCAAGCCTTTCTATGGGTTATTCATCACCTTGGATAAGTGGTCTTGGTGTAAAGTCCATTGTGTGTCCTGACACTTCTCTTCAGAAATACTAGGTCGAAAACTTTGGGTTTATTCCTGAGCCTTGTTGCCACGTTTTTAGGTCTAGGAATTTGCTATGGAAATGAGCAGTTACAGTGATGAACTGTTGAAGAGATTTAGCAGTGTTGATCTCTTCCTGGGGGTACCCTCACCCAACCTGCCCCATCCACATCTCGAGTGAGAGGAGAGAGAATGTAGAAAATTGCTTTCCTTTCAGAATAATTGGAAAGCAATACGTAAAAGTGCAGGCAAGTGTAAAGTCATGACATGGAAGTGACTGCTTTAGCTGGGGTGGACATTGGTGCTTGTGAGAATAGATTATAATTTGGTTTCGTCTAGAGTTCATCTTAATCTCTTTAGAGCCAAAACAGAGCTGTACAACAGCATCATTCTTTAAAAGGAGGAACGTTTGTGGAAGAGTGTCAAAGTGCCTCACGTAAATCCCTGTATGAGTGTCAGACACACCAGCCCCACAGAACAAGTCCATATGGGTGTGCTTTCTGAAGTACTTCTAATGAGCGTGCTGTAATGCCGTGGCCGATGAGCAGTTCATAGTATGCACGTGCTGTGCTTTGACCCTGGCTGGTGGCTGCGTGCCCACCACAGCCTCTCTGTCACTCCCCCTTCTCGGCTGGGCAGGGGGAGAAAATATAACAAAGGGTCCATGGTTTGAGATAAGGACCCTCTCTTCTTCCTGGGCTAAACACTCCCAATTTATCCACCTCCTCCCCCTGAGCAGCACAGGGGGATGGGAATGGGGGTTGTGATCAACTCATCCAATGTCTCCACCACTCTTCCTCTGGGGGAGGACTTCTCATTCTTCCCCTGGGCCGTTGTGGGGTCCCTCTCATGGGAGGTGATCTCCACACACCTTTCTCTGACGTGAGTCCTCTCATGAGAGTCGGTTCTCGACAAACTGCCCCAGCGTGAGTCTCTCCATGGCTGCAGCCCTTCAGGGGAAACTGCTCCAGCATGAGTCCCCCACGGTGTCACAAAAGTCCTGCCTGCCAGCCTGCTCCAGCGTGGGCTTCTCTCTCTCCATGGGCTCTGTCAGCAACCTGCTCCAGCACGGGCTTCCCACGGGGTCACAGCCCCCTTCAGGCATCCACCCGCTCCAGTGCGGGGTGCTCCACAGGCTGCAGGTGGACGTCTACACCCCGTCACACCCATGGGCTGCAGGGGGACAGCCTGCTTCACCACGGCCTGGGGGACTCTGCTCCGGTCCCTGGAGCACATCTTCCCCCCTCTCTTCACTGACCTTGGTGTTTTCACATATTCTCACTCCTCTCTCTCTCTGCCACTTGTGTCTTTTTTCTTTTTTCACCCATTTCTTCAATATGTTTTCGCAGGGGCATTCGTGTCTTATCACTGATGGGCTCAGCCTCGGCCAGCTGCGGGTCTGTCTTTGGAGCTCTCTCAGACTGTGGCTCTATCAGACTTAGGGGAAGCTCCCAGCAGCCCTCCCTCTACTGAAATCTGGCCAGGCCAACCCCATACAGCATAGCATAATGTCTTCTAATGGAAGTGATAGGCAAACTAGTTCTTTGCACGCGTTCAGTCTTAGACTTACCAGGATATCTTATGCTATTATACCTCTAAGTGGAATATTTTCTAAATCTCTAGGCCGAGCATGAAACTGGTGAAGTTCCGAAAAGGAGATAGTGTGGGCTTGCGACTAGCAGGTGGCAATGATGTCGGCATATTTGTAGCTGGTGTTCTGGAGGACAGCCCGGCAGCGAAAGAAGGATTAGAGGAAGGGGACCAGATTCTCAGGGTAAGTCGAAAACAATAACAGTACGAACGTTTTGTTGTACCAAGGCAGGTTTCCTTCCTGTTGTATTTGTAGTTCATACAGGTTTTCCTCTGTATGTACTTACTCAATGACTTAATAGCAGCAAAATCTCCTGCTACTATATTGTTGCTAGGAAGCTTAGTAAGTTTTAAATCCAATTTCTTAGACAAATTCAGCTGATCAAGATGTTTGTTTTTTAACTGTTGGCTCACTAAATTGTCAGAGAGCTCTGTATGTTGGTGAAGTTTGCAGGTGCTAAATAATATTAATCTAAAAGTATAAACTGGAACAGCTACCTATTCTGGAAGCTGTTTTTTTATCAAGAAATAAAGTGGGACATTTTAGAGGTACGGGAGACATCTTCAGATACATGCACTTGGTCTGTATTTATGGAATTGAATGAAAAGAAATCTTAGCAGTAAGTTGATTTAGATTTCCTGTTGTATAGTTAAATTCATGCTACGATGTTGTATGCTTAATCAAACTGATTACTTCGTTGATACCAGGTAAATAACGTAGACTTCACAAATATCATCAGAGAAGAAGCTGTCCTTTTCTTGCTTGATCTTCCTAAAGGTGAAGAAGTAACCATTTTGGCACAGAAGAAAAAAGACGGTAAATATTTGTGTATCGGGAGCAATGTAGTGAACTGCTGGGAGCAGTATAAACTATGGCAAATCATGACAAGCTTCTGGCTTGCAGGAAATTAGCACCTTATGAAGACTATTAAGTTCTTTTGACTTTGGGATAGGTCGCTACTAAAAACGGACTAGAGATTGATATTGTAATAGTACATACACTCTGCCAAAAAACCACACCCCCCAAACCAAAAAAAACCCACCAAAAATAACCCCTAACATCTGACAAAATTATTGGCGGTAAACCTGGAGGGGAACGAGGAGAGTCTGTTGTAGTTATGCCGTTGGAAAAGGGTAATTACACTGATGTGCAGGCGCACACAAACTGCTTTTCCAGTAAAATTCATTCTTCCAAGGGATTTGTATTAAGCTTGCACTAGCACCAAACTTTTGACGGTGAAAGTTGAGTTTATATTGGTAGGATTTGCTGTTGGTAGCTATGCTGCTCAAAGTAGAGCAGCTCTGAGATATTAAGGCTTCTCGAAGTCGTGTTGCGTGTTTGCAACAAGGAGAGTTGAGGTGAGGCAGTGCTTTGCGGAATTCTCGTGAGCATAAGGGCGTCACTTGAACTTACGCTTTATATTTTGGAGTTTCTTTCTGTTTTTCAGTTTATCGTCGCATTGTTGAGTCTGATGTAGGGGATTCTTTCTATATCAGAACTCATTTTGAATATGAAAAGGAATCTCCTTATGGACTAAGTTTCAACAAAGGTGAAGTGTTTCGGGTGGTGGACACTCTATACAACGGCAAACTGGGTTCGTGGCTGGCAATTCGAATTGGAAAGAATCATAAGGAAGTTGAAAGAGGTATCATACCTAACAAAAACAGGTACGATCTTAAAATACTTGAATTGCTGGTTTAAAACTGCAATTTCTAGACTCGCATCTGTATAATGAATGGACTTGTTTGCAGGACGCTAGTTTCTAGATCCAGTTCAGTCAAAGTGACGAAGCATTAAAACAAATGGCATTTAAAAATCCACTCAGTGAATTTTCTTTTGACCTCTTACAGTCCACAAAAACCCTTACTTTTTTTTCCATACAAGAGATAAGGCTGTGTAAAGCTTTAGAAATGTGATACCAGGCTCAGTAGTTCAATCTTGTACTTTCTAATGCAGAAACAAATCTTGGTTCAGCAGGTGGTAATGTTTTATGAAAGGATAAGCTTGCTAATCAAGCATTACTTCAGGAGCTGACTTCATTGATAACTGGTTGGGATTTGTTGTCGTCTTAGAGCTGAGCAACTGGCCAGCGTACAGTACACGCTTCCGAAGACAGCAGGAGGAGATCGAGCTGATTTTTGGAGATTCCGAGGTTTGCGTAGCTCAAAAAGAAATCTTCGGAAGAGCAGAGAAGATCTTTCTGCCCAACCTGTTCAGACAAAATTTCCTGCCTATGAAAGAGTTGTTCTTCGGGAAGGTATGACTTTATTCTTACTGTTTCGGGGCAACAACTTTGTCTGGTTTGCTTTGTATTGACCTATGGATTTAAGAGTATCGTGCATTTGTTTTAAGCAATTGATATATTTTGACTTTTTTCCTTCAATTCCAGCTGGGTTTCTTAGACCTGTGACCATTTTTGGTCCAATAGCTGATGTTGCCCGGGAGAAACTTGCTAGAGAAGAACCAGATATCTTTCAGATTGCAAGTAAGTATGAGATCCGGTTTTTCTGCAGTTGTGTTATAGCCAACTTTCTTTTGCTAGATCGCTTGTTTTTACTGTGTTACCTTGGCTGTTAGCGTTGACAGTGTAAAGGAGCAAACTTAATGTGAGCTCTTCCACTGTTTAGTTGCTGATAATTCTCTAATGGTAAAAGTAATGTTACTTCTATTTATAGCCTTCTCGATTTTCGTTTTAATTTGGTACCTTGTCTTCCTCTTTCTAAGTGCTTCTGTAAAGATGTAGTGATTTTTGTTGCCCAGTTGGTGAGTTAGGCTTTCATGTGTTATTTTGAAGCAGGAGGAATGTCTTCAATCTGAATTGACAATTGGAGCTATGAAATGCTTTGTTTAATGAGGGAATGTAGAATATGTTGTAAACTTACAACAGATTTTTTACTGTGTCCTCTTTATCAGAAAGTGAACCAAGAGATGCTGGTACTGACCAACGTAGTTCTGGCATTATTCGTCTTCACACTATAAAACAGATAATCGATAGAGTAAGTCTTCTATTACCACTGTACTTTTAAGACGAGTAAAACTGGTATCATCAGTCAAGTGTTGGCTGGTTTACATACAGAAGAATAACTAATGATTGTGTTTGCTTTAAAAATAACGTTTTCTCCATGTTTCTGTTGGTTAGTTTAAAAAAGAAATACCACCCTTTTCCTTCTCCCATATTAATAACTGTAGCCTGGAAGTAGTTCTATGCTTTTTTCCAGGGAGTGTTGTCCTCTCTCCATTATGGCTGTTTTAAGCTGTTTCCTTTAGCAGAATGCTAATAGGAAACTGCTTATTTTTAGTTTAGTACCTGCTTGCTTTGGGGAGTGTGTCTTTTTTAAAGAGGGCGTTAAAAAGCTCATAGCTGGCAATCAGCCGTCCGGTTCAAAATGTGTATGCCTATGTAGCCTGGTATTGGAATTGGTTTTATTTCTGTTGCTCAAGTAGAAAAAGAATTTAAATCAATATTTTGAAACAATGAACTCGAAGGTAATACAAAATAAATTTGTGGAACATGATTAGGAAAAATTAATGCAGTGGGTAAGCCATTCACTTTCTTACCTCTGTCCCCTTTTGTTACAACAGGACAAACATGCTTTATTAGATGTCACTCCTAATGCAGTGGACCGTCTGAATTACGCCCAGTGGTATCCTATTGTAGTGTTCCTAAATCCTGATTCTAAGCAGGGTGTAAAGACTATGAGAATGAGGTTGTGCCCAGAATCACGAAAAAGTGCCAGAAAGCTGTATGAAAGAGCTCACAAGCTACGCAAGAATAATCACCATCTCTTTACAAGTAAGTGATTGGATATACTGGATTAGTGTTTCTGAGGGGTAGTGGAAGGTGACAAAGGAGTAACTTCCTCCTCTAGACTCTTCTGCAGATGGACCAAGTCAAACAGTTGTTGACTTGTTCAGTCCCCATTCAATAACCAATAATTCACTGATGTGTGCATCGTGACTGCACGTACCTAAGGAGATCTGAAACATCAGAATGACATTTCTAATAGATCTGGTGGTTTTGCAGAGTCATCAGCCAAAATCAAACATCTGAATAATAGGAAGGTGATGTAATTTTATTTTTTTTTTTAGTCTGGCTAAACTGAAGCCTCACTTAATTTTAAGCTACTGTAAACTCAGTATTTCCTACAGGATAACATGTCCCAAATCCACACTGAGCTTTAAGGTTGCTTTGAATACTAATATTTGCATTATTATTTAAATCTCGTAGTTTTAACCTACCAATTGATATTGCTTTTATTACTGGTGGTACAGATCTCTTAGTTCTGCAGAAATCATAAGTCAAACTAACCTGCTGTACTTCTAGCTACCATTAACTTGAATTCAATGAATGAAGGATGGTATGGAGCTCTAAAGGAAGCAATTCAGCAACAACAGAACCAACTAGTCTGGGTTTCAGAAGGAAAGGTAAGAAGCAAGATGCTTGGGGAGAAATGACAAAACGCTGTTTGAGAGGGTTTTGTTCTTTCTTTCTTCCTGGTATTACAGAGCTGGGCAGATAATTGTGGAATGAAGTTTGTTTTCCTTTTATCGTCCTCATTTTCGAAGATCTAAAGCCGTAATTGTCACTGCATTCGTGCAGTTACTCTGCTAGAGAGCCGTACAGTTGTGCCCATGCACGTACCGGTGTAGTAAGTGAGAGTATTTGCCCGTTGCTGCTGTCACCTGGGGGTGTGTTGTTGTATCGAAGACTTTGCAGGGACTGCATGCTTTTTTGTGAAGGAACGTCCGGGTCTACTGACGCATCGATGCTGGGGGCTGGGAGTGCCTGCTGATTACTTTTTCAGTAATGTAAAAGCAGGTGGTGTGCTCATGTTCTTTCTGACCTTTGAGAACGGTGCTCACAGTTGTGAGAACACAGATAGACAACCACGTTAGTATTCTGTGTTCCCTACTGAAACTCCACTTGCCTTCTCGAGCTGTGTGTTACACCATGCACATTAGATCCATCCTCTTGAAGAACTAATATCGAGCCAAGTGCCAACTACAAGTAAGCAAATGATAACCCAGGTGTTGCTGTGTTTAATATTTGGATCATCTATTTCTGCTCAGGTTGAGCTCCTTCCACGTCCTTAAGTCTACCTTAAAGTTAATTATTCCGGTATTATGATGTCAACTTTAAAGTGCAGTTGTGTGTCTTTCCAAACAATGAAGCTATCCGCTGTCTCCTCCTGCTGAAGGAGGAGGTAAAATGACTCGGAGCTAGACGTCGGAAAAGGCTTTTAGGTGTAAGCTTAACATATTTAATGACTGAAACCTGGTTTCTCCTCCACTGTGATGTTCAGAATTACTGCATTCTCATACTGTTGCTGTGCTGCTGAATTTGGAATATGACTTTAACTACCAGACTTCTCGTTGTGATTTAAAACAAGAAAGATGTGTTCTGTTTGTTCAGTTCTTAATTATTCACAAAAAAAATTCTAGATTTGCGTTGCAAGAGAACGGGTGTTGCTTAAAAGGTATTTCAATAACCATTGACTCTAATTTTGTTTGACACAGGCAGATGGTGCTACAAGTGATGACCTTGATTTACATGATGACCGCCTTTCTTACCTCTCAGCTCCTGGTAGTGAATATTCTATGTACAGCACAGACAGTAGACACACATCTGACTACGAAGATACAGATACAGAAGGGGGTGCTTATACCGATCAAGAACTGGATGAAACTCTGAACGATGAGGTTGGGACACCTCCTGAATCTGCTATTACACGTTCTTCTGAACCTGTTAGAGAGGATTCTTCTGGAATGCATCATGAAACTCAAACTTACCCTACTTATGCATCTCAAGCTCAGCCGCAGCCAAATCTCAGAATAGATTCTTCGGGATTTAAAACAACTACTTCTCAACCGGTAAGAAAGTAATTTTATACACTGTCCACTGTACTTTACTTCAGGTTGCAAGTTCTCTTGAGTAAGAAATCTATGCTTGTAGTCTGCTTACCAGTGTTTGGAGTGCATAGAGGAATCGGTCAACAGCAACAGTAACATGTTGTTGTGAACTTGGAGAATCAGCTTACCGTACCTGTTTTAGTGACTCGTTGTGACAGGAGGGGGATTGGAGTAACATTCTGCTTTGATTAGATGTTTTGCTTTTTTAATCTTCAACATAAATGAGTTTTTTGCAAGTGCTAGTGCATGGTAGTTTTCAGTACATTTCATTCTACATCTAGCTGCATTGGTCAAATCATCATTGAAATTATTTTGCTATAAATCAAAAAGTCATACAGTGGTTCAATAGTGGTATATTTAAAATATTTTAAACACTTCACAGAAAGCAGAAGCCTCACCTGCAGCCCCTTACCTTTCCCCGTCGCCTGAATCAAACCCTGCAACCTCATCAACCTCTGCAGTAAATGCTAATGTAAACCTAACTAATGTCAGACTGGAGGAGCCTACTGCTGCTCCTTACAACTCTTACCAACCACAAGCGGGCCCCTTAAGAACATCAAGTACTGAGGGAGCTCATATAGTCCTAAGAGATCAAGAGCCATCATCCTTATCGCCGCGTATAGAGCCAGCAAAGGTACCTGTGCCACGTTGTTGCGCCGATTTCCTGCTGTACATCAAGCTAGCACATGATCTTTTTTCTTTTGCCCTTATTCAGAGAATTACATCTAATTTTTTTTTCCTGTAAGAGATCATGCAGGTTACAAAAAAAAACCCCAAACCCAGTGCATCTGACTTGCTAATAATCATCTAATATTTTGTGTGCATGGCTTCAAAGTATATACTTTTCACTTCTCAAAAAGATGACCTTTTTAAAAAAAAAGGCTGCATTCCATATTTTGATTTTACTTTTCGTGTGGCTTTTTTTAGCTTGTGAATGTTCTGCTGCTCATTAATGAGGCCTTAAGAAAAATCTGTTGTTTCTGTAAAATGACACTAGATCGTTGTATATTTTAAATCATGCTAAATCCTTGATCATGAAGATGAATCCACTTTGTTGGGTGACTTTATATCCTTCCTCAACAATGCTAGAACTAACTTAAATACATAAATCGATTTATCTCACTCTTCCCACTCTCTGCAAAAAAGTGTATGCGCCTCTCACCAACACCGAACGCCCAAGATGAGGGAGTATTACCTTTGTCTTTCCCTTTTAATTTTCTTAAGTGTTTTTACGTAAAAATAGAATGGGAAGGGATGTCTTGAATCAGCAAGTCTGGTTTCCTGTGATTGCGAACAACTGCATCCAATTATTCTGCTTTTAAATCTATTTAAAGCCAATATTTTAAACCTAGGTTGGTTTAAAATATTACGTATCAAATGCAGCTGGTGTTGCTCTTCATTTTAACTGAAAAATATGCCTCTCTATTTAACAGGTATACCGAAAGGATCCATATATTAACGAAGAAGTATCCAGACAAAGCTATGTCTTAAAACAGCCAGCAATTAATCACCCAGTACAGAGACAGGAAAGAGACACGAATGTGATGTATGAATCCCAGGCTCAGTACGCAGAAAAACAGCCCAGCAGGGACTATGAGCAGTCGACGTACAGGTATGATTCTACAAACTATGTAGACCAGTTTTCTCGAGGTTACGATCCTCGCTTACATTACGATGACCGTGTGCCTCCCTACGAGGAGCACTGGGCATATTACGACGAGAAACAGCCCTACAACCAAGCAAGAACAGCCTATGAAAACCAGCCTCCTAGGGATCTTGATTCCAGACAAAACCTAGAAGAGAGCACAGAACGCAGCTACTATCCAGCACAACCTCGTTTTGAGGAACCCCCTCCCATGAGCTTTGATGGCAGACCTCGCTATGAGCACGCCCCCAAGAACTTCAGCTTGCCCCAAGTGCGATACGAAGATCAGCATACCGTTGGCTACGACACGCACGGTCGATACAAACCAGAAGCTCAGCCATACCAGTCAGCCATATCTCGATCTCCTGAACCGAAGCAGTACTTCGATCCGCACCTAAGGGGCTATGACCAGGGTCCTCCTCAAGCTTATAATGCTAAAGCTGGACAGTATGAGCCTTCTCACAGCACTTCGGGTGTTTCTCTTCCTCCTCCCCCTTCATCACAAACCAAACCAGAAGTTTTGCCTTCTAACAGTAAACCACTGCCTACACCACCATCCCTAGCAGAGGAAGAGGAAGATCCAGCCATGAAGCCGCAGTCTGTGCGAAGTAGGGTTAAGATATTTGAAAGAAGAAGATCACCGTCTCTGGAAAAAATGAAGGACCCAAGTGATGCGTCAGCTGTTAAGGTAAGTCGTTTCAGTTCTTTCATTGCTGCTTTTTCCTAATGCGGCTACATTGCAAGAAGTAAAAGCCTGCCTTGGAAAGAAAGTCATACTGCTTGTACTCTAACGAACTGCAGCAGATTTTAAAAGCAGAGGCCAAAAAATTCCGTGAAAGACTGAAAGGGATCTCACCAGGCTGAAAACTCTGCCAATTCCTTGTTCATTCTGTTTTTCCTTTGAGGGAAAGAGGGGGTGGTGGTAGTCTTACTTTCCTTACTCCTAAAGAGCTGCACCTTTGTAAATGCTGTGCTTCTCTTTACAGCCTCCAGAACTAGCACCTAAGCCTACGCTTGCAGCTGTGAGTGGTCCAAAACCAGCTTCTCAAAGCCAGTATGAACAAGACAAAGCAACATACAGGTATGTGCGCAACAATTTAAATTCAAAATTAAATTTCAATTTAAAATTAAATTAATCAAATTTAAATTAAATTTCAATACGAGATTGTAATACTGAGAAAACACATCTTAGTGGTTCAAATTGGAAACTGCAGAGTGGAGAGTCAGAGTGTGTCAGTGGTTTCCAAGTCAATAGGAAGGCAGAGTATAAAATAAATCTTAATGGATGTGATTACTGGGAGCTGGGGGAAAGACACAATGGGGGATTTTTTTCAGCATTTTTAAGGAAGAGACTTAACTACTATGTTTGAAATAATTAGAAAGTAAAACAAAAGGAGAAAGGTAAGGGAAAAGCGAAATAAAGATTTTCTTTCTTTCTCCTATGTCCCAGCTCTGTAACTTCCATGCAGTATAAGTTCAGAAGTCACAGTGTCCAGTTACAAGAGTGACATTTTGGTTGCTTTATTACGAGCTAGGTTATAAAACAGAATTTTAATTTGGATATTTATGCATGTTCAGCTTTGCAAGGCAACCATGTATTATTGTTATTCTTGATAAGGGCCCCAGAACCGCAGAGACCTCAAGTGAAGCCACCTGAAGATATTGTACGTTCAAATCATTACGATCCTGAAGAAGATGAAGAGTATTATCGAAAGCAGCTCTCCTACTTTGATCGCAGGAGTTTTGAAAATAAGCCATCTGCACAGGTTCCTGCCAGCCACCATTCTGAGCCCACTAAACCGATACATTCACAGAATCAGCTGAATTTCACCAGTTACTCTAAGTAAGTTTGAGGGGATTTTTATTTATTTATTTTTAATTTGAAAGAGGAGGGAGACCTATAGGACTAAACCAGAAATTCTGCCTCCGTCAGTGGGATGTCAGGGGCATGCTGTCGGATTGAAATTACTTGGTATTCACCAAGTTGCTTCCTCTGATACGCAGCTTTAGTTTGAAAACACATAACTGCCTAATGTTTTATTTTGGTAAATGAAATCGGTGATTTCTGTATGTTTCAGGACCTTCAAGATGTTACTGCTTTTGCTCACCACTTACTAACAGAACAGAAAGTATTGCCTTAATCTAACTAACACTGAGTTTTTCAACATCTTTCAAAGGAAAGGTTTTGGTTTATTCCAGTTCTGCATGCATTTATTCTGCAGACACGGTTGTACACAGTTGACATTAGGAAACTGAGCCTTTAGGGAATATTGCCGAGGCCAGAATTTGATCTGTTGATGGAAACATCTGTTTCCTGTATTGTTCTGCTTCCTTGGTTTGGAATATTTTGATACAGAAATTGTGTGAAAGCTCATACACGGATTTAGCTCAGGTAAAGAACTGGCTCTCTTGGAGGCTACTTAAACTTTTGAATACTCTGCACAGTTACCTAAACCTCCAAAAATTGTTCTGATTCGAACTGTAACAATGTGTTTCTAGCTATTACTGTGAAAAAATCTCTCTCAGCTTGCTGCCTGCAGTCTGGAAATGGGAAGTTTCTGAAGGCTTTGGTTACATTCCTTTTGAAATCTGGGCTGTTCAGGTCAAGTTGAAAATTTGACAACCTTAATGTAAATGATACTTTTACAGTGAACTAATCAGCTAGCTTGCTGAATTTCAAAGTGCTGTGTATATTTGCAAGCTGGCTTTTATGCACTTGATACACTGTGCTCTACCTGAAGAATTTGAGCTAGGACCTGGGAATTCTGTTCTTACTTGCCTAATATTGTCATCTCCAATGTCTTCCTCTGTGAACTGAGAAAACTGGAAGCTTTCCAAAAGCTTAATCGGTTTTAAAGGCTTTACCTTTTTTTACAATCAAGAAGTCTATTTAAATACAGTAACTATTTCTTGATTTTTCTATATGCTCATCAAGGAATGAGTAACCAGTTCTGATTCTCAGTCAAGGGGATGTTCTTTATCCTTTTTCACTTGCTCTCTGTCTTCTAATGAAAAGATGGGAGCATGCCTTTCCTTCTCTCTAGTCATCATAGGAAGAGACCTACAAAAAAGCCTTGTCTGGCCTCATAAAGCATTGCAGTAGCTTTCAGAATTCTGTCACCACATACAAAAAAATCATCCGTTTTCACCTGTAGGCATGGACTGTGTTGCCATCGTAAATCTAAGTAATGCTTTGGGAGAAATGTTGTTAAGCTCACCTGAAGTAGTTGTGAAGAGAGTAAAATTTGAAGGGAGAGCATTGTAAACTTCCGTCGTGCATTTGTTGTGCTCTGCAGCATTGTCACACACGCTGAAAAACATGAGGAAGACTACTCTAGAACTTTTGCTACAGAACAGCTAGTAGGCAAAAGAGATCGTTCCATGCTTCTGGCTGCTGTGACACTTCCATTCTTTGTCTGCTCAGTTCCGCTTTTATTTGGATTGTGAGTTAGTGTGTAACTTCAGGGCTTGGACAAAGCAGGAGGTGACATCCTAGTGCCACAGAGGAGTAAGAAAAAGTACTGATTTTAAAACACTTAGTTTCCTATGTCAAGGGACAAAAATGTGTTGTGGTTTTTTTCCTTGTGAAAGAATGTAACCCCGAACAGGAAGGGACAGACATGGGAAAGAAAACTTACCCAGGGTTAGTCCAGTGCAAATTGACAGAGACTAAAACATTAATGGAAGTGACAAGAACTCTACTCAGTTGCACAGCACTGCCTCTAGAAGCATACTGCGTTGTCCTTGCGTGGAAACACGAAACAGTTGCTGTCTGGAGAAAGCATTTGTATTTAGGACTCTCTTTTCACCAGCTTCCAGTTTGTACCCTGTTACTTGCTTGTTATTCATGTTTTCTTTAGTGAATTTATACGGTAATTTCTATTCTGTGAATGAACTCTTCTAAAAATAAACAGGACTAGATCTGGATGATACAGGAACACTTGATTACTCAGTCTCTTGCTCCTGCATAATCCATGTAATGTATTCTGGGCACAGAGGACAGATTTTATTTATTCATGAGCAATAGCTACAACTTTTTCAGTTTTTAGTATTATGTTTAATATTAAACTATGTAAAGTTCTCTGCCACGGAGTGAGCATTATGCAAGTATATATTTTTTCCACTAAACGCATACAAACTTGGTTTGTATATATATACAAACTTAGAAGTTGTTGGGGTCTTGTTTGTGTCATTGAGGAAATCTATACCATTACTAAAGCTGTGTTGTATGTATCATCCCATTATCTGCACGTTACAGTTGTCAGTGACTGTAGAGTAAGGGACAGTTTCTCTTGATGTGAGAAAACAGTAGAACTTGTGAATGGATGTGTTTCAGAGGATCTAGTTGCAGCAATTGGCATTCAGGCACTGGGATGCTCTGCCCAGGGCAGGGGGGAGTCACCGTCCTTGGAGGGGTTTAAGGAGAGGCTGGATGTGGCACTTGGTGCTCTGGTCTGGCCCATGGGAGGGTGCTGGGTTATGGGCTGGACTTGATGAGATCAGAGGGCTTTGCCAGCCTCAACAATTCTGTGATTCTGTGAATTTGAAGCTACTACCCCTGTAGCTGAGAGTAGTGGATTTATTCCGACTTGGTTCAGCGTAGTTACTTGCATTAGCTTGACATGCTGCAGAGTGAGGTAGTTTACCTGACTTGTGTTGAGTAGGGCTAAGAGTACTCACGTGATCCATTACAGCCTCAGCACAGGAGGCAGTAAGGAATGGTGTCCTGTGGTAACTTCCTGAACTGCCTTAGTTTAGCTCTTACAGGGCCATTATAGAGTTGGAGCTTTTTTTGAATGGAATCTGAAGATCAGCAGTGCAGTTTGGTAAGTTGTGCGCTGAGGCTCGTAACCTGCTGTCCACTAGTTCATTTCTGCTTCATTTCAAACGAAGGTAGTGGGTTTGTAACAAAAATGAAGGGGGGAGCAGCTTAGAATAGAGCGTATCAATAATTAGGGGAACCTCTTTTACACACTCACAAGTTGTAAGCAGGTGTTTTGTTTTGGAACTCTGATTGCATACACAGGTTTTGAACAACGTGCTTGAGTTTGTGGCTGACCCGTGGCCAGGAGCCTGTGACAGAAGGATGTGCTACATACAAAGTGCAGCTTTGTGCTTGTCTGTGTGGTCACAGCTCTCCCTTCTGCTTCCTCCATCCAAATGTACTACACCTGATTTCACGTGGGCAGTTTTCTGAGAAAGCAGTCACTGCCCACCTCGAAATAACGACAGTGTTCAGCGAGTGTGCGTCAAGAACTTCTAGTGTTGGATGGATGGCTTTATAAAAAATCAGTGGGAACAACAGCTTATACAGCAGATCCAAAATGATTTTTTTTTGCAGCATTGATTTTTCGAGATACATTCTCAGAGGTGCTGTTTAGCTCACTGAGCATCGCCTTCATGTGGTCGTCAAGCAGACTTTCACAAATTGATCAGCCCTTTTCTTAGTTTCTCCTCTGAAGCAGTAAGACTGTTGGTGTCTAAAATTGGTGCCTGTTGCATTTTTATGAGCATGCAGAAAGCAAAGGGATGAGGAAAAGCTGTCCTAAAGTAAAATGTGTTTTCTTGTGACATATAAGCAAGATAAGTATTAAAAAAATCAAGGGAAAGTTACAATTGTACTTTAGTTTGCTGTCTCTCCTAGTATTCAAAAAATGTGTTCCAAGATATCCTTTAAGGAGTTGTTGAACACACAGAATCAGAAGCATTTTATGATGTGGGCTCTGCTGTTGGATGAGCTGATCGTGCTGTAGAAACATTTGTTATGATCTGCAATGCAAAACCGTTATCATTGTGGGTATGTTACGAGCGAAGAAATTACTGCAAATTGGACAATAAGAGATTTCTAGAGTATGGGATCTATGATGTTCACTTTTTTTCAGTATGTTGAAGAACTTTGTTCATACAGATTGTAACAAATGGCTTAGTGTCACCTCATTCTTACTTTCAATATCTGTCAGTTTGACATCCTGACCGCCTCCTAATTCACTGACGATCTCACGTTTAGTAGGTACATTGTACGTGTGCGTATGGTAAAGCTCTTACTAGAAACATTGCTGTTAAAAGTATTGTCTCTTTGTTTCAACAACCTTGTCATATGCAACTGCTAGGACTAACAAAAAGTGTGAAGAAATAATATTCTCAAGATAGAATGACTATTTTCTTTCATTCTTCTATTGCTGTTTGCTTTGCCATCACCTAGATTTCTTGGCTCTTACACTAGCTATGACTACTTGAAAAGGAACATCAAGTGGTAAGACTGTTGTTGATGTGTTGAGGATGTTTTCAGGTGTCCTCTCACTGTTACATTTCATCACAGGCATTATGTGCACGTAAAATTTTAAACACAAATTCTGGAAGTGCAAGATATTGTAGTCCAAAATGACAGGTATTTGTGAAATCAGTCATCTCCTGAAATGAACTTTTGGAGAAATATTTCCATTATAAGAAAAATGTTTTGAAAATAAGATTTTAAAGTTTTCTGCACTATGCACATAAAGCTAGTGAAGCTTAAGCTGATTACATTTCTAATTAAGATGGCATTCTTCAAATACTAGGTGTATTTAGAAAAGTTGAACTAGAATCCGTTGTCTTATTGGCTAACTATGCTTTTCAAAAACAACCCAACCCCCTAAAAAAATTATTTTGAAGACCTGCTAAATTAGAGAACACTTTTCCATTGAAGTTACCACAAATGAAATGGGAAAAAAAAATAGATCTTGTAGGCAATTAAGCAAATACACCTGAAATGTCATCTGCCTTTTGTTTGCCATGGTTTGTGTTACTAATCTTCTTCTCAAGATTCAATGTTGTCTTAATCTCTTGTGCTTATCAATAAATGTTCTTGCACTCGAGACAGTATTGTAAAGAAAAATGTGCTTTAATGTTTATAGGAAGAGGTGGAAATTGGGTGATCATAGAAGAAAAAAGCGGTGAATGCAGGAGCTCGGAGTCCTGAGGAAACGGAGCAGCCAGATATTGTTTTCTTCTTTTATTTCAATAGGGGGAAACCAAGTGATGCTGAACCGATGGATAGGCCTGTCGGTGATAAACGCTACGAGCCCATCCCTCAAGTTACAACTCCTCCTCCTGCTCCTTCAGTGCAGTACACACAACCTCAGTCCATTAACAGTCCTGTCCTGTCTCTCCCAGCGCATCACAAGCCTGCGCTCTCTGAAGGTGAGCAGCTGGAAAGCTAACCCGTCTCGTTGGCAACAAGTGTCACTTGTGAGGTTGCTTCAGCGTATCCACACTGCTAACTGTGGTGTTCTCTAACTGAAACTTGGAATAATTAGTAGCGAAAATGGCTTTTTGCTATATAGTAAGATCGTGTTTTGTGAAATGATGTGGTGTCCGAGACCGTAATTTCCAGGTGTCAATAGTCACTGTAACTTCTCTTCCATATTTAGTGGTTTCAGCAAAGATGAAGTAAAATTAAAAATGTACCTCTCAAGACAACTTGCCTGAATGTACAGACTGTAATAAGAGGACATGATCCGTGAGAGCTCAGCTATGAACTTATTTTATATAGTAGGTTAAGAATTGACTAAAATATATTTTTATACTGTGGTGTACGTGACTAGAAATTTCTAGATAGTTACTAATGAATTCGGGTATTGTGTGTTGCAGTTAACTCCGTGTCTGACCCTCCTCCACCTCAGAATAAGCCAGCAATTTTCAGATCCTCTCGAGAGGACACTGTGCAGTCCACTTTTTATCCTCAGAAAAGCTTCCCTGACAAAGGCCCTGTCAATGGAACTGAACAGGTTCAGAAGACAGTCACTCCTTCTTACAACCGCTTCACAACAAAACCTTACACTAGTGCTGCAAGGCCCTTTGAGCGCAAGTTTGAAAGCCCTAAATTCAACCATAATCTCTTGCCAAATGAAGCTCAACATAAACCAGAGTTGCCATCAAAATCTCCGAATTCTCCACAACCGATTTTGAAAGCACACAGCTCGTCGCAGCCTCCCGAGTTTGATAGCGGAATGGATACCTTTGCTGTACAGGTCGACAAGCCTAAATATCAACCAAATAATGTTAATGCTGTGCCTAAAGCCATTCCTGTAAGGTAAGGTGCTGCTTTTGTCTTTCCATTAGTACATCTGTAGGAGTTCATCTGAAAAATACAACTTTGGGTTTTTTTGCTGTGCTTCCCAGTTCTGTTGATGTTGTAGTTGAAAGAGTGATACTGTGATTCTTAAAATTTTGCCAAAGGGCAAAGAGCTTTCCGATAGGTGCTTGAAGTATGTCCGGTGTCCCTGTATTGCCTTGCTTCCTGTGGTTACAAAGTGGCATGGCTTTTATTTCCCATTTCTCATACTAGAATTCTAAGTCTTCATGTAGGTAGTAATCATTTGTTTCTAAATATGTTCCTGGAAGATGGAATTAATTTCTGAGGGTAGCTTTTGCATGTGACAAACTGTATTCATTCGGTGTACTTAGATAGAGGGAGGCCTCACATGCATGGAATTTTTTAAAAATGCTTGTAAAAAGAGAAAGTTACTTTAGTAGTTTCATATTGAAACTACTCTTTACTATGAGACAAAATAACTGCTTAAAAGCAGCTCGTGCTTGTCTAATGCTTTAACTATAAGAATTATGTCAAGAGCAACAGGTATACAATCTTAAGCTAAATTCTTCAGTTAAATTCTTTTCATTAATATTTGCAGGTTTTCAAAATAATGTGTGAACCAGACTGGAAATCGTGCCTGATGTTTCAGTAGCTCAGAAGTATCATAGAAGAATGAATCCTATTTTAAGCACCTGAGAAATATTTTGGTGCTCTGTAGTTTTGTAGAGTGTGGGAAGCTTTGAAATTACTGGTTCTTTGAGTTAAATTCTTTAGAACTGGATCTGAAATCTGCTCAAACTGGTTGTTTGATAATAAATGTTGCTCCTCTTGTATCCTGGCACCTGGAAAAGGTTGTGTGGGATTTTGGTTTTTTGGAGTTCTCTTTGTTTACAGGCTCAGTTTTCAATATGTATCTCAATAGAGGGGTTCAGTGTGGCTTGAAATAAGAACTATTACTCCTTAGGGTACTAAAGTCATAAGGGAGGTTTGTGAGGAATCGTAGGATGATTTGGGTTGGATGGGACCTCAAAGATCATCTCGTTCCAACCCCCCTGCCATGGCAGGGACATCCCCCACTAGATCAGGCTGCCCAGAGCCCCATCCAGCCTGGCCTTGGACACCTCCAGGGATGGAGCATCCACAGCCTCCCCAAGCAACCCGTGCCAGTGCTTCACCACCCTCAGGGTAAAGAACTTCTTCCTTCAATCTAGTCTAAACCTACGCTCTTCCAGCTTCCACCCATTACCCCTCGGCTGGTCACCACAAGGCCCTTGTCAGAAGTCCCTCCTCAGCCTTCTTGTAGCCCCTTCAGGCCACCATAAGGTCTCCCCAGAGCCTTCTATTTTCCAAACTGAACAAGCCCAACTCTCTCAGCCTGTCCTTGCAGGAGAGATGCTCCAGCCCTCTGAGCATCTTGGTCACCGTCCCCTGGGCTCGCTCCAACAGCTCCATGTCCTCAGTGCCACTGTCCATGTTGCCAGCAAAGATGTTACATAGTCCTGGTCCCAGTGCTGATCCTTGAGGGCACACCACTTGTCACTCGTCTCCACTGGGACACTGAGCCATTGACCACAACTCTTTGAGTACGATCTTCCAGCCGGTTCCTTATCCATCGAGTGGTCTGTCCATCAAATTGTGTCTTTCCAACTCAGAGACCAGGATGTTGTGCAGGAGGGTGTCAAAAGCCTTGCACAAGTCCAGGTAGATGGCATCAGTAGCTGAGATAAGGAAAACGAAATTATCAGATATTAATTATAGTTAGTTTTTCTGAGTAGAATTTGTGTAGCTCAGGCAAGCTCTTTCTATATAATCCCAAAAGCGGGCATTTGAAAAAACAAGCTTCAGGTGGTCCAAATTCTTATTTTAACTACATTGTGAACTTTGGGGGGGATTTTTTTGTGAACGTATTCTATTCTCCTGGCAGAACTTGAACTAGTTTCATTGTGGTCGTCCCACACGATTGAGCGTGGGACATATTTGATGTTTTTTGAAAAATCAATGCTGGCCTACTCTAGGCTGTGCTCTGCTAAAATGTTAGAGGAAAGTATTGCCACTGATAAAACTGCTAGACCTTCTGTCTTATATTCAGCCCTTCAGCACTGGAGGATGAGGAGGAAGAAGACGGACACACTGTTGTAGCCACAGCAAGAGGTGTTTTTAACAGCAATGGTGGTGTGTTGAGCTCCATAGAGACTGGAGTTAGTATTATTATACCACAAGGAGCCATTCCAGAGGGAATAGAGCAAGAAATATATTTCAAAGTCTGCAGAGACAACAGTATACTTCCACCTTTGGACAAAGAGAAAGGTAAAAGCTGGCGCTGTACGTTTATGTTGTTCTGTTATTTAATACAGTTCTTTCCAAAGAACAGCGAAGTAGAACCTGACAAGACATTAATGTGCTTCAGTACATAATGTCCATTTCTGTGTGGTGATATAGAGTACACATCTTACAAGAAGAATAATGGAAACAGCATCCTGCTTAATATTGAAAGTTGCATGCCAGCTGGAGGCCTGGGATTACAACCTGAGAATATTTCATTTGTAGATTTAGGTACCGGTTTGAAACCAACCTAGTGCGCTAAAGGAAGGTTCTAAATTCTTTCTTAAAGAATCTTTGAAATGGTAGATTCCCTCACACGGTGCAGATATTCTAGGCGTTCTTATTAGAAATATTTCGTCTCACAGTTAGGAGCAAAACAATTACAAAGCATATAATTTAAGCTAATTTGACGCGAGTTAAATGCTTGGAATTTAGTTCAACATTTAAATACTCGACATTATTTTTTTCAGTTTTCCTAAAGGAAGCTTCAGCATTTAAAAAAAGTTCTAACTTTTATGTGACTAAAAGTATATTCATGGCTGTCTTATTAATAAGGATTGAGTAGTGTATCTTAGTTGAGCAATTTTTTCATAGGAGGTCAGTCTTTCAAACCACTAGTCCAGTGAACGTGCATTTTTATGACCTGTCAGATTCCTAATTTCCTCAAGTGAAGAAACTAAAGGGGTTAACTTTTTATATTTGCAGTTAAAGCATTACTTGCAACCCAAACTGCTGTTACTTTGAATCGTTATAAACCAAACTTAGCATGTCCCTCAACTGAGTAATCTTACATTAACATTTGGTATTTTAAACTAAAAATAGACCTGTATTTTTGGATGCTTTATCCTTTGACTACTGGGAATAAGGGTCATAAGCTGCTGAAGGCTTTTTTCAGCCCGGTGTGCCATAAATCCGTACGGGCAGAAGATCACAGCTGTAGCGCAAAGAGAAGCACGAACAAGGCCACTTACAGATTTGTGACTTTGTTCCTTTTGATGCACCTGCTTAGAAATTAGTGGCAAAGTAAAAAAAAAAAAAAATCCAACCTGATTTAATCATCAGCCATGTTTATCCTTTTTCATTTGGGGATTGTGATATGTTCTGTGGAAAAGTCTCTGGAGCGCTCCGAAAGAGACTTGAGAAACAATCTCACTAAGTGCTCTTCCTGACTACTAGTGACAGGTCGAAATGGTCATATTTTTCTCTAAAATGAAGGCACTGAATAGCTCTGCAATGTCATCCTGTGATAACTTAAAACCTGTTTCAGGAAGAAGTAGTAAGAGTGTTTTCTTTCTCTTAACTGTAGGTGAAACACTTCTTAGCCCCTTGGTAATGTGTGGGCCTCATGGACTAAAATTCCTGAAGCCGGTGGAGCTGCGCCTGCCACATTGTGCGTCTATGACCCCTGATGGTTGGTCTTTTGCTCTAAAATCCTCCGACTCCTCGTCGGGTATGCTGTCCTCCCTCTGTCCTTTTGGGGCTTTTGGGTGCTATCGTATAATTTAAGTTAATTTGGCTCAAGGTGACGCTGTGTAATATAAAGAACTCAATCATTGTATTTGTGTCAAACTCTCCCATTTCACTTTCATTACAAATGTCTTTCTTACATTTACTCATGGTGCAAATTCACAGCTAAAACCATGATAGCGGAAAGAAAAGAGTATTATCTCTAGTCTATTAAATATTATCGTATTTTTCTATTCCGTCTTCTTTCTTGAGGACTGCTACAGCTGAATACACTTGAAATGATAGTCGCACTAAAAACGAGAGGAAATGATTATGTACCTCTGATTGGCCTTTGTAACATAACTGGTGTTTGTCTGTTGCTTAATTAACCATATAGGACTCTGGCAACTCTTTAACAATCTGCATGCTCATAAATCATGATTTAACGCTTGTTAACTGTTTCCATGTGTGCAAGTTGATGCTAACAATTGGGTCGTTTAAGAAAACTATAGTGTTCAGTAAAAGCATTTACGATTCATTCTAATGTAGCTGGATTTTCCACAAGACTTTTCTTGCTTGCTTCTGCCTATTTCTCCTCTACCGCCTTTTACCCAGAAGTTTCTGGTTGGTAGTAAAAGCTGCAACTAGGTTGCAATTTTATTTACCTGTTCATTTTTACCTCACTGTGGCTTTTTGGGACGAGGAGGGGGGGGGATGTACTGGCTGAAATTTTCGGTGAGGAGCTTAATTGAGAATTCTGGGCAAGTTTCAAGCAATTTCATGAAACGGCTGTGAGGTTACAGACATTTAGAAAGGAATATTTGGGGGGGAAAAAAAAAGTCTTAAGGTTTTATTCAGCTACCTTCAAAATTTATGGTGGAAGGTTCAAACCATCGACGTGTACGTCTGATCTAAGTGATGACTGACCGATGTACTTCTGTATGCAGCATTTAAGCCACCATGTATGCACATCTCCTGTCACCGATATGTATCTATCACTGTCAACACCAAAGCACTGATGCTTTGAAAGACTAAAGCATCAACCCCCTCGATGGGGACTCAATAACCTAGAGGTATTAACGGCAATAATTTTTAGTTGGGTTTTTATAAGCTATTCTATGCATGTGTTGCATGCATCTATTTAACAGCGTGTGTATACATGGCAGTGTTAAAACACGGACTCAGAAACGATAGGGTCCCGAAAGAGATGACGACCGTGTACAAAACCGACACAACACTTCCTTTGTAACTAAGAGCACCTGTTCATGAACTTACTTGAAGTGAAGGGAGAGGACTCAAATGATCTAACCAATACCTGAAGTTACGGAGGCATTTTTCTCCCTTCCCCAAGTGGGATGTGTGTGTGCGCGCATGTATGGGTGAGAGCAAGAGCGTGTCTATTTAAACCCTAACACTTTCTGTACTGTAAATATGACACCACATTCTGTTAATCTGAAATGGGATGTATATCATAACATTGCTCTTTTGAGACAAACTTTAAAATTAGGCAATTCTGTCTTCTGATATGTAAGTAGACCATACTGTGTCTTAAATAAATAATTGTTTTCTCTCTTTCTAAATTAGTTGGTTATGGGACTCTTGATTTTTGAGGTGGCTTTATAATAACTGTTTATACAGCTCTGGGGTTTCTCTCTCTTTCAGTCGTCTGCTCTACCTCATCTTTTCTCAATGTATCCATGTTCTGTCCTAAAAGTGACATCCATTTGCACTTACTAACATCCTTTCTGCTACATTTAAGCCTCTCATATATTGATACTTTACTGTTAAACCCCTTCCAAAGCTTGAATGATACTGGTAGTAAAACTGATTGGGGAAAAAAGTTGCCCTTTATGGCCACACCTATGAGGATGTTACTAGTAAAAACTACTGAAGAAATTGTTCACTTATTTTTCCAAAGCAGTTCTGTGTAAGTACGGGAAAAACATCCTGAAGAGCTAGAGGTTGCACTGTCCACAGTCTAATCCTTACTGTGTATCTAGGAGCAAAGTTTGGAGGAAAAAAAAATAAGTCTGCCTTTGCCTCATGGGCAAGACTAGGACCTGTTTGTACTACAGTCCTGTTTTACCTTTCTCTTAATATATTTGATCATGGGAATCTTGAATTGAATTTGCTGTATCTGTCAAGTGAAAAATCCTCCAGCATTATTAAGCTTCCTGACTGAAATAAGTTGTCTCTCGGCTGGTTGCAGTAAACTAGTTTGCATTCTCTTGCCACACACAGGACACTTCTATTCTTTGTCCCCACATCAGATGTTGCCATCACTCAGTGCATTGTGTACTTCATTTTGTTCTCATGAGTTCTTCGAGAAAATTACGTGGGATTTACATGAGTCTCATTTAATACAGAGGTCTCAGGTGTTTGCAGTCCGTGTGGCTGGGTTCTCTAACGTCGCACATTTCTCAAGGCAGATCTGTTTTGGCCAAGCTATTTAATGTCATTTATCTGGAAAACTTAAGAAAACTTCAGTGCGCTTTTCACTGTTCTGCCGTAGTGGGATAATGATACTTTTTGTGTAGCAACAGCATTTGGTAGTGGTTTTAGGTGGCTAAATGAAGAATGCTTTAGCCGCCCGAAAGAGACAGTTGACCGTGCAGGTGAAACGTAACCTTTGTGTGGTGAGATGGCAGCTGATGACTTATCCTTGTAACAGAATGTTACACGGGACCTTTCAGCATGAATAGATAAGATTTGCTGTAAAGATTTTTAAGTACATAACAGTTAACCAGGATCCCTTTTAGAACATCAGTGTTTCAGGCTTGTAAACGAGCAGACTGGATGACTTACAGTCCTGTCTCCAGTAATTTTCATAATAGAAAATAAAACTACCACCGTGTCCTAATGTTTAGTTACTACATAACTTCTAATTTGACTCATCTCTGTTAAGAACGATGCAAGAAACTTCAACCGTATCCTACCCAGATTAGCTTTGAAAATGTCTTATTTTCTGGCAGTTTAGGAAAGAGCCAGTGAATATCCGATTTGCTGCTAACACTTCTCAAAGGGAAGGCACTGTGTCGGTGCTGATGTTTAACAAACAATTCCCGAGTGCTGCAGCATCTCTTTTGACTAATCTGTCCTATGTTACATGAAAATAAAGGGTTACTTCTTTATTAATAACAAAGAAACCACAGGGTGGTGTTTTTTTGTTGTTGCTTTTTGGGTTTTTTTCCCAAACAAAACAAACAAACCAGCAGGTGTTGATTCAGAACTTAAAAGCTCCTGTCCAAAAGCTCGGTTGTTTCAAGATGTGTACTGTCTGACAGCGGATACTAAACACCAGCATTGTGTTTTCCTCCCACAGGTGACCCCAAAACCTGGCAGAACAAGTCTCTTCCCGGGGATCCAAACTATCTTGTTGGAGCAAACTGTGTCTCAGTCCTAATTGACCACTTCTAAATATTAAGTTAGCTGAGTAAATAATGTGAAACTGAGATGGACCTTACATATAAACTGAACCACTCTATCAAGTATTAACTGTTCTATAAGTGATAATGGATCTTAGTGTTTAAGCATCTTGCTTTAACTAACAATGGTTTAGCAAGAACACTCTTTGAACCATGGTCACAATACATGCCACAAGCAGGGAGTGTACAGTGGGAACAAGGTAGGGATTTTGCAGGTTTCTGTATGCTTTGGTTTGTTGGTTGTTCTTTTGTGGGATTTTTGTTTTGTTTCCTTTTTCTTTCTCTTTTTTTTTTTTTTAGGACACTGCTAGTATTTTATTATTTAAAATCTCAAAGTACTAATGGTATTCTATTCGGAGGAAATGAATTTAGTTCATACTCCACTGGTGAAAACGTATGGCCTGCATTTTTTACGACTGCGTGTTTGTAACTCACAAGACTACGTGTTGGTCTCCGAGTTTTTAGATGACTTTTTGGTGTACATGTCTGATGAAATGGCAGTCGATTGGGGTAGCACAGTTTCAATGTTTTTTCCTCTACGAAGAGGCTAACGCAAACACATCCAGCTACTGTACGTGGAGACCTTGTCGTGAGAGCGGGAGGGAGGGGGGAAAAGCATGTGGGATGACTATGGTTCAGTTGCCTCTGTGGATTTGTAAATTAACCACATTATTACAGACCTATTAACCAGCAGGGATGCCTTACCCTCATGTTTTTAATAGTCTTAGCTCTCATAGTTCTCTGTATTAAGTTTGTATGGCTTTTGTGCTTACCTAGATAATATATCCTGAGAGACTGGGGAAAGAGGGAGGAGAGAGAAAAAAAAAAAAAAGGAAAAAAAAAAAACAAACACCACAACAAAACAAAACTTGTGTTTGGTTTAGAGAGTGAGTATTGTTTGTGTTCATCAGCCAGAAGAGAACCAGAAGAAAATGATGGTATGTTTTCTGCTATGCATTTGAAAATTTATAGATGTTATAGACTGCTTGTATATAACGCGTGCATACCACTTTTGTTCTTGGTTTGTAAATTAACTTTTATAAGCTTTACCTTTTTATATATATAAATATATATAAAAACAAACAAAGTTTCTTAAGGATATCTTTGTATTCTCATACCTTTTGAGCCTTGAACTTTGACATCTGCAGCAATAAAGCAGCATTTCTATAATATACAAACAAGGACATTTTTTAAAAATGCACAAAGTTGTTACCTTTTTAAGTGCTGCATTTAAAGAATATAACTCGGAATTCTCTACTTTGATTAAATTCTTGAAAAGTATCCCTACTGTAATTTGTCATAAGGATGCTGTACTATGTGCCCTGAAATGTATTTTTTTACTAATAGACAATTTATTACGGCACAATGGCACTACTACTGTTTAGATAATATACCACTGCATTCTGTTAATGAGTTATTAGCTATTCAGGTGTGGCTGATTTTTTTTCTCTGCAGTTATTAAAATTACACGTTTCTAAATATACAGAATAAAACTGTTTTTAAAATAATAAAGGAGATTGTAGTACCTTATTGTTTCTGAAATGTATTGATGTGAACACGACAAAATCAATTTTAATTTTTTTTTTCCTGTGGAAGTAGACAGCTGGATTCTGCTGTACGTTCATATACAAAGCAGAGCTCTTCTGCGGAGTCAGTTGGAGTTGTCTACAGCAGGTCTTCTGAAATGAGGAGCTCCGGTGTGGATCCGTAGGAAATACTCAACACAGAGTGGTAGACTTGTCCCTTAAACTCTGACATTAGTGCTACTTTGCTTATACCTACTCTTCCAGTACTTGAGTAGTGTTAGTGTTCCAACATGGAGATTTACACACGGTCTGATTATAGAGATTTAAAAATATTTGCACATAATCCCATTGTCAGGCCTGTTTGGAGTATTCAGTGGCTAACTAGTAAACTATTAGTATTCTCTAAGTGAAAATAAATTCTAGAAATTATTTTTGAATACTGCTGGGAAGCAGTGCGTAACCCTGATGTTTTCGTTTTATACTTTTACTGAGCACTTGGATTTTCAGGCATGACTTGCCCTAGAAGATCCATTCTCTGTTACTGCTATTACTCCTCATGGCTTAACTCATAAGAGCGAGCAGCAAATCCAAACAGCAAAAAGCCTGTGTCAGGATGACATTTCTCATTTGAGAATAACTGTGCTGAAATAACTCGTTTTCGTATTTTAAAATATGAGTGCTCTTTAAATCTTCATGTCTGCAGGAGATTATGTTCCTTACACACTTTGTATAGGCTAGGCTCTGTAGGAGGTAAGTTCATGTGCAATATTTTAATTTGCTAGAGTTCTCTGTTCACTATTTAACGCAAACTTCAAAAACTGCATCTCCCTGTTAGTCTCAGTGATGTACTGGCCTGCTTTATCCCTGCAAATTGTACAAGTTTCAATAATGCAAATCTAAAGTCTTGTACTCACTTCTAACCAAAAGGCTTGGGTGGTGGGAACATGCTCAGTGGATATGGAATTACTGTTTACCTCTTACTTAGCTTCTTAGTAATATTTTTAATCTTTTTTTTTTATTTTTTGAGAAGAGTAACAATAAGTATTCAAGTAGATATACACAAACAAGTTATGATTGTAAAAGTAATTTTCTCTTCCTGCCAACCTGGGTTACGTGAAGCAAACCAGCAGTGTTCAAGGTCTGGTTGAAGATTCTCTGATGTAATGTGACCTGGACCAGATGATGGAAATCAAAGCCATACAGGTTTGGAAAATAGAAGATACTAAGCACATCTGAAAAATGTTTTCATAGTATCTTATCTAAGTCACTTGTGAGGAAAGCATTTGTGCAGCTTTACTGAGTGCTGCTGGTCGTCTGTTGTGTGTGAGGTTCTCTGGCAGCTGCCTCCATCCACTGGCAAGATCAAATGAATGAGTAAAATTATTTTTCACTATATCCAAATGAACTGTGTGTTATGACCCTCTGAGCAAGCATCTGAAAATAAATGTGCTTAACATTAGTGAAAGTATATAAAGCTGACTGTTTGTGCCCATGTGAATGTTAATTATCAGATTTTTTTTCTGGTAGCTTGAATACTGTGGACTGTTTGGCTCTATGCTAAACAGTTGTTATTCCAGTGACACTGAAGCAATTATACTATCACTGAATTTGGCTTCAGACAGTTTTGAGAAAGATGAAAGGATGTTTTGGTGGGAAGCAATGGTGCCATCCTAGTGACTTGAATTCAACATAACACTTATAATTTCAAATTGCTGTGAGTTGTAGCACACGCAGCTGTCTGTCAGCAGCCTCCAGTTGTAACAATTCTTAGCGTGTCAGATGCAGAGAACAGGGCCAGAACAGAACCTCTGTATCTACAGCTACGGTTGTCCTGTGTTGTTACTGCAGGGGTAATAGAGGAGACCGAAAGTGAGGAAAGGAACAATTAGTTTCCTCTGCTGCTTTGTGGCTAGAATTGCCACCGTGTGGACTTGGGGAAGAGAGCAGAAATCAGAGTTCATGCTTAGAATGCCATGAAGGACTTTCAGGCTTTGTCGGTTGCTAAATCCCTGATGCCGATTCTGAAATGGCACTGCTCTGCCCCGGGACAGTGAAGTTTCCTCCTGAAGCTTGTCAGTCAGCACTTGCTGCCTGTTGCTCCTTCCTCTCTGGCATCGACAAAGTGATAGTGGAAGGGCAGCAATGAACGCAGAGTATCCGACTGCGCTGATTTGGTGTCTGTCAGAGGTGCTGGTTGCTGACAAGGGAGTAATTAGGGTTTGTGTTACACAGTTGGACTTTCCCAGGCCATTCCATGTATCTCATGAAAATGATAAAAGATATTACTCTTTTATATGAGGAAATTGCTTGTGATCGGGGCTCTATGCTGAGTTTTATGTGTGCCTCTTGGGGCTTTGTTCTTTGGTGTTTTGCATGTTGGCTTGCTCTCTTTGAACAACTTCTTAAGTCGGGAGTACTTCAGAACCTCCAGTAGCATCATCTTGTTTTGAATTATAAACGGAAGCGTTCAGTACCACTACAGATGGTTACCAAGCCAGGAGTGTCTTGTGTTCTCATTGTCTGCAGCAGCCTGCTCTGTTTTGTGGTGTTCTCTTGTGTTTCTGCCTGGTGTCCTGTGTGTCTGTCCTGAGTCCATTGCGGGGAGGTGGGGAAAGGGCTGTCAGATGGATGTATGACAGACAAAAAGGATGAGACTTCTGCTCACCTGGGGACAAGTTGAAATAAACCAACTGTAAGTAGCGGAGAGAGCCTCAAAAATCTAACAGTTTCTGTAAAGCATTAATGCTGCCAGTGTTGTTTGTGTTCAGGAGTCACTTTTCTCAGCATGACAGTTTTGCTCTGCATTTTTGCTGCTCTGAAGGTAAGGGAAGGCTGTGATGGCAGGCTGGAGTTTGTACCATAATTAGAGGCTGAGGGCAGAGGAGTTGGGCAGATACACCAACTGATGGGAACACATTAGCTTTACTCAAGCTACTTGTTCAGACTTAAACTGCATGAAACACAAATATAAGTTCTCTTTGGTTAAACACTGTACACGCCTCTGTGTGCATAACGCATCTCTTGTGGCCAGAAAAATATGAGGAAAAACTTTTTTACTGTGAGGGTGACCGAGCACTGGAACAGGCTACCCAGGGAGGTTGTGGAATCTCCTTCTCTTGAGACATTCAAAACCCGCCTGGACGCGTTCCTGTGCGCTCTGCTGTAGGTGATCCTGCTCTGGCAGGGGGGTTGGACTAGATGATCTTTAAGGTCCCTTCCAACCTTTAACATTCTGTGATTCTGTGATTCTGTGAATCGTTCCCCCTAGAGAAATGAGCAACTCTGCTTATCTTAATGCAAACCATTGCTGGGCTCTCTGTGTCCTTTTTATTGCCTTTAATAGCGATTAGCCAGACTGAAAAAATAGGTGCCTAAGGAAATAAACTGTAGTCATTGAGTACTGATGTTACCTTTTTTCTTGGGTGTTGAGTGCATGTTAAATTGTCTTTAAAAATAACACAAAACTACGTTATTTAACTATTCAGCTAATGTAGCTTGTCTTTACAGTATTCTGCAGCACTTGTACATTTTATACAGAAGTTTCTGAACACAGTTGATATGATAGGCTGTGAAAACACTCTATATAAATTACAGCCTGTTAAGATGAGTGCAGGTTTAAAACATGTTGGCTAATGTATCAGTTTCTAAACTATATTAAAAACAAGCAATGTCTTCCCTTCTTCCTTTCAATTTTAGGGCTTAGAATTTGAGGAAAGATCTACATGAGAAACAGGCAGTAGAATTGAAGAAAATGAGAGTTAATTTGGTAGGTGCTTTTGTATCTTGATACTGAATTACCAGTGGTGATACTTAATCAAACATATAGCGCATAAAGCCAAGGCTATGTACTTTAAAAGACTTGCCAAAGACTTAAATGATTTTGAGGTAATAGTGCCAGAGTGAAAACCTGGCATCGAAACTTCTTTTCAGAAAGAAGACGAGAAGGAACTTCTTTACTAGAAGGAGCATTTTTAATACAGATCTTGATAATGAACTTCAGTATGGACGATGTAACGGTGAAGTTGGCTGCAGTGATTTCTCTCCTGATTTTTACTTACTTTTTGGCCTTACCAAATTAATGACCAAATATTTTAAGTTCATCATGTTGCAGAATAAAAAGGTAAGGTATAATTAACCAAACTGGTCCTGAAGGAATTTACATATTTGATTTCTGAAGTAGCGTGTTGATAAAGCAATACAGCAATGAAGTCAGCTCAACAATCAGGAAATAATTGCCTTACTTTTGAGCTTTGTATTAACTCTTTTGAATTTTTCTTGGCTAAAAGGCGTGGAAAGGGACAAGATGTATGCAGATGCAAACCCTATAATGCTGTGATAACCTGCTGCCCCTGTGTAGCAGCCAGAACCTGTGCCAGAAGGAAGAGTTGCAGCCCTTTTCCCTGGACTGGCAGTCCCACTGGTGCTGCCAGTATCAGCACCACTCTGAAATAATTAACATCTCCATGCATGTAGGCAGTCTTAAAAAGGTAATTCAGGCATGAACTGCTACAGTAATATCTACACACCTATGTCTCCCTGAAATGAGGAAGCTTACTTAGCTTATCTAGTCCCACATCTGTTTTGGGGTACTCTACTGGTAAAGAAGCCTGCAGGTTCCATTTTCAAGAGACTAGAAACTTCTCTTTTATGGTTTGGTGGCTTATAAATGAAGTGCCCGCTGTTTGATGGACAAGGATGGAGTTGTGGCCTGTGGTAATAAGAGCTACCTAGTTTTAAACCTTGCCAGTAAGTGGAAAGAGCAGGTTTTTCACAAAATAAGCTGAAAATTATTACAACGCAGAAAAAGTTTCTGCCTGAGAGCCTGTAAATAGCAGGGAATAGGCTACACTCCCATGCAAGGAAGATATTTGTAAGTACTAAATCCAGTCCTTCAGTTGTACGGCGTGAGGGAGCCCAGACTGCTTGTACCATGTTCGCCGTAGTTATAACGGACAGTTGCACTAGCAGACATCGTTCTTTATCGTGTTTCTTGCACAAAGCTTATTTTTTTTGATACTTGCCGCCTCTTTCAGGAAACAGTGGTTGCTTGAAGGTTGCTTCTGTGGTTGCAAAACAGATTTAGTCAGCTCTGAGAGCAAAAGAAGAGACAGCGGCATAGGGAGCGCTGGCGCAGTTTGCATTTGTACTATCTCCCCCAGCTTCGGCACGGTGTTTTCTGCCTTTGTCACTTACCCGGGCCTGTGGGTTTTCTTTAAGGGCTAATAAACTGAAGGGGGAAATGCCTGAAGGATGCTCTAATGTAATTTACCTGGCAAGAGATTATGAACTTTTATAGACTTCTTGTAGTCTGCAGTTAATTCATTTTTCATGTTCTCTTTGCATGAACTGTTATCTCTTCTGAACAAAATTGGAAACAAGCCTTAGGAAAGAATTCAGTGTAGAACAGAGTAATTTTCGAAGGAACGGGTTATGTAAACTACTGCTAGGGGCTTCTTCACTATCTGAGAGTGTTTTTTCAGAACAAGATATTTGTATCACGATATTTTTATTATTATTATTATCTCAATGGTTTAATGGATCAAATTCTAAAATAGAGGTATTTTTTGCTTTGCAAAATTGTTTCTCCTTCAGGAGAAGATAACCTTTCCCATTTGTGCTATGGGAATGTATTCTGGAAAATTATTTTGTTCTACAGAAGCCAAGTTGTGCTATAGAAGATCCCTGCTGTAGTGCTGTGATCAAATCTAAGCATTTTAAAGAATTAGTTTGATTTTAATTTCAGCCACCTGGAACATCAGTTGCAAAACTTATGTTTAGACTGTTGAGTACTTAATTATGAATATGGAGTTAAGGAAACAAAACTTATGCTAAAAACCTTCTCAACATTAGAGACTTGAGCATTTTAATGGATGATTTATTTTAAACCCTTTATATCGCCTCAGTTTTTAAGTTGTCTGAAAATAGTGATTTAGAGTATAGATTGCAATTTCTCTGTTAAAATAAGTTAAACCATGAATGTTCTGTAAATACCTTCACATTGCTTCATAGGTGTTGAAAAAGTCTATAAATAATTTTTAAAAAATCTTATTTTTTTTCTTTAGAAAGAATGTTTTAATCCTAAATATCAAAGATTCCTTATCTCTAGTAACTAGTTTTCTATCAAAATGCCCTAATCTTGGGTGATAAGGTAGTATTTCTTGCAGCAATCGCAGCTGAGGAAGAAATCTCTTTCTATTAAGCAAAAAATTGACATTCCAAAAACGTTTCTGCTCTTGACTCAAATGAACAGATATTTTAAGTGTTCAGGGGAGCAACGAAGTTCAGGAATCCATCTGTGCATCATTTTATTCTTAGCAAGTGCTAAATTCTAAAAATACTCTGAAAAGCATGCTGAGGTTCTGGTGCAAAGTTACACTAGGATAGATGAAACCATGGCGAGTAATAGTTGCTTATCGTATGTGCAGAATTGCAGAATTTTGCTCTGGTTTCTGGACGTGCCATTGGCTACTTTTGTGGGGTTTCAAACAGTATTTCTGTCGAGTCTCACCCTGCTAGTGCATCCGTCCTTCCCCAGGAAATCAGGGAAGTAGCAGCTTGACTTCTTCAGTGCCATTTAATATGTATAGGAGAGTCAGCAATTAACTCGCTAAAGAATCACTCCCAAACGTAAAAATTATAAACAGAAAACGGGTTAAACAGCCTGTCAGGAGACTCTATGCAGAGCCCGCGGACACTGAAATCCTGCAACATCTGTGCGTTGCTTTATCTGAAGAGCGTGCAGGGAAACGGACCTCGATAATAAAGACCAGCAAATCTACCGCGGCACGTTTGCAGCAGTGATTAATTCAGTTTTAAGACCCTCATAACAGTATCTTTGGATACAGCCCTTCCTTTGGAGATGATCAAAAGACTGCTTTGCTGGAAACTTTCCCATCTGTGAAGGCTTCGTGAGAGGTCCCGGACGTGGGCTAGGAGGACTAGAATGGCTGTGCTGCAGTGAAATGAGATGACCCTCTGATGCTGACCAAGAGGATTTGTTAAAACAGCGTATGCGGTTTGATCACCTGTAGCTTCTGTGCACATCTGCCTCGCCGGGTAGTGTGCTTTCTCTGTGAACAAGCTGCTGCTTACCGTTTTTCACAGACTAAATACGATTAGAAATCTTTCTAATTAAGGAGGGGTAGCTTGCTAGGTTCCATAATAAGATCATTTCCTAGGATATTAAAAATGTGGTGTGTTTTGCTTAAGGGCAGCCGGAAACTTTAATATGGGGTTGAGTTTGCTCAGTGGAAGCTCCTACCCTTCTCCAATACCAGGGTTCTCATTCCCTGGAAATGGGGAGATGAGAGTTATTCCAGTACAATGTCAGTATGTGTGGTCTTGGCCCACTGTGTTAACTGCTCTTTTTTTTCCCTGTATTTACCTCTGTTGCTTATGGCAGAACGGAGTGTTGTTACTTTTGTGGGCTTTTTCCATTCCATGGTTTCAATTTCCAGGTCTGTGTTCAAACTCTGTAGCCCCACCCTTCCCAGCTCCCTTGGATGTCAGCTCCTGGTGACGTGCTCTCATGTCCTGTACTTGTGTGTCCCAAGGTTGAAGACCACAGATACATCCTGGATTTGTTTCCTAATTCCTCGTGCTCCTCAAGCAGCTCTGATCTTTCCGTTCCTTCCTGGCCCCTTGTAGTCTTTCACTAAATAAGATGATGACCCATCCATCTCCTTTTCTGCAATGGAGATCTACCACTTCAGGGAACCTGTTCCAGTGTTTGACTGCCCTTGTAGTAAAAAGAAGTTGAAATGTCTATAAATGTGAAAAAGATCAGGTCACGCGCTATTTGTTGACTAATAACATATTCTCTGAATATTCACTTTGTACTCTTTTATACCCCTGTTTTGGTAAAGCAAAATTACCTTCATTCCTTCAAAGCTGTTATCTACAGCTACAGAATTTACTCTTGCGCAGAAGTCTCCAGTGCTGGTAGGTAGTGCTGCCTGTTACTCTTAGTCCTCGATACCTGTGATGCCCTAAGCCTTGGAAAAAAAAAAAAATCACAGTAGGTGAGGGAGCAGGGGCTGTTAGGCCAGTAATGTAAAATACGTGCTACCAGTCCTGACATCTTATGTTGTGGATCAAAGGATCAAGTCCTATTTTTGTTGGATTATAAACTGTTATTTTTATTCCGATGGGAGAAACCCAACTGTAGTAAATCAAATCTGTTCATGCTAGTGACACTGTCTTTAATATTGCTATTAAAAGGGGCTTAATTAAATAAGATGCTTTGTGATTTATTGAAATAGCCTGTAATAGCTCAGTGTGCTTATAGCTTCCTCTCGAAATTTCAAAACCACGTTGTGCTAATGCAGTTAACGGGATGTCCACCATTGCACCACCTGTCTGTTTGTGATTTGCAAGGTCTATTAAGCCTATTTATTATTCAGCTGATAAGGAACAGGAAAAAAAAATGAGGTTAGAATAATTTTCATAGAGGAAAAAGAATTGAATTACCTAAATCAAAGTTAGTAATGCACAGGCTCTTAGTGTTGTTTTTCCTTTTTCAGTTGACAAGGCAGTGATTTGATTTGATGCTTACATCTTCAGAAATACTCAGGGGTGATACAGGGGTAGTGGCTACAATTATATCGTTACTGAATCAAAAAAAGAATGCTGCTTCATTTGGTGGGGGGGAATATTTAGTAGAAAAAAGGTACATTCCCCTTCAGCAGTAGAGAAGTTACACAAGAGCACCTCTTGGTGAGAATGAGGATAACCGATGTCTCGAAATGTCTCTCTTGGTTGGGTTTTTGCGTGTGAATGCCGGCACGCTTCCACATCCTCCTGGCTTGCGAAAAGTAGCTTTAGAGGAGCAAACCATCAAATGATTAAGAGGAGGCAATTTCAACTCTAGAAATGCCTTTTAACTGTTACATAATTCAAAGATGAATAAGGACTTCAACTTTTTAGTTAAGATTTCTACCTAGAGATGATTTTAATGAAGTTGAGTTCCTTTTAGCCTTGTTGCCGTACTGTGGGGGGTGACACATGCAGGGAGGGCCACAGAACCCAGACTGAGTAACTGGGCTGCTGCCTTTGGGCTGTTCTGTGAGTCTTGGTGAAGTCAGAACTGAACTCTCTGGGCACGTTGCAAAGGTTTTTGGTCACTGTGTACAAATCAGCAGCCTCCGCTGTGCTTGAAAGGTCTTCTCTGCATCTCAGCTCTTGATGCAAAAGACAGCGTGGTTTGCTCGCTGCTCCTGTTGTTCGATAGCAAATCGTCTGTTGGGGGCTTGGGATGAAGTTTCTGCAGCCTTTCTTAACGTGTATAAAAAGCCAGACTGCAGAATTTTATTGGCAGTTCTGTTAAGCAAAGGCACCGGCGCGCCCTGAGGCCGGGAGATAAGCACGTAAGTACTTGGTGTAAATGTTTGGGGCTGTGAGACACTCGAGCGCTACCTGTGTACCCAAAAAACTGTTTGATTTGACTTGTCTCTTGGGGGAAGTTCCTCTGGCTACATGGTGTGAAGGAAGACAAGAGTTACCCATGTCAGGAAGATAGAGTCAAGCTTTTCAAGTACTATTTGCTTCAACTCTGCTATGGAGGAAAATGGTATTTCCTGATGTTCTTTTTTTCGAAAAGGCAATCGTTTTACAACGGTGATATCAAATGAGAGGAGACGAGAACTAAAATGTCTTGTCAAATAGTCACTCAGCTTCTGAAAAAAATTAATTTTGAGTAGTATTAAAAGAAATACAGGCTTTGAAAAGACTAAAACCTGAAAATATGCTTGGAGAAAGCCAAAGAAAATTAATATTAAAACAGGAAAAGGTTAGTGGAACAATCCTTGCATGAAAGAACTTTATTTGATCAGGCATACAATTGTATATCCATATGCATACAACAGGGACGGTTCTTTTCTATAACTTTTAAATTTGAATTATTTATTTTTTTTCTCTATTTTTTTTTTCAGAGAAGTTCTGTGCACTATTAACAGTATTAGATTAGGTTCTCCTTTCGAAAGGGGGGAAAAAAAACAAACCAACATTCCCAAGTAATTCTGCTTCCTTCTTTGCTACCGCTTCCAAAATTATCATACATGAGAGCAAGGAAAGAGAGTGAAAATAGTGATGGGAGGAAAAATCAAACTGTTGAAACAGGGTTTTTGTTGTTATAACTAAATATGTCCAAATTTGTAATTTCTGCTGAGCACTGAGTGTTGTGGGGTTTTTGTTTCTCACAGTATATCGGATATAATTGCCCAGGTGGTTTATAGTGACCAGCATCTTAGTGGCTGGCCAAGCCCTAACCCCCCAACAGCAGGTCTGTAGGAAGATGTTTATGAATTATCTGGAATAAAACCCCTTGGGATGGAGCTTTAATGTGCAGGCTGGCAGAAGCACTGCTAGCATTGTTAGCTAGATTATAACCTGGGTACTTGCTGTAGCAAAAAAAAATACAGTTTTTTGCTATTCTCCCATTGCATATTCTCATTTTATGCCTAGCCGAGCTATCTTGCTTTGAATGAGAGCTTGAAATAATGGAGTCACTTGAACTTTGTGTAGAAGTACGAGGAACAAAAGTGCTTGACAAGTGTAAGCTATAATATTTTCACTTGCTTTCTGTTTTTGCAGCGTGCGTGTTCCGCTCGTGTTCTCCAGGCAGAACTAGCCAAGCATTTTTCAAATCTGGCGAGGTGAAGCACTTGTTAAAATGAAATGAAATAGTAAAAAATCTGTTCAGTCACAGTTTTCTAGTTTTTGAAATCCTAGCATTTCGTAAAGAATGAGCTAGAGTATTTCCCTAGAGTTTGATCCAAAAAAGCGCAATTTTTAATGGTTTTCTGGAAAAAAAAAATTAAAATTGTGGTGGGTTCTTTAAGAGTACCCTGACAGACATCCTTCCCTTGGCAAATCAAAGAGAACAGAGTATGGGGCTTATCAGAGTCCCGAATTACATAGAGTAGGATCTGTGTTGGAGACATTTTGACCCTTTAGCAGTGCAACTCCAACATGGATTTTAGTTAAGTGTAGAGCTTATTCTCTTCTAAGCAATTTCCACAAAGGTCTAGGCTACATGCTTAATTCCATACTTACCAGCAATCAACTGAAAATATATAGAAATAAGATTTTTTATGTTTATACATACCCACATATATATATTAACACACGCAGAGGGGAAAACATAATATCTGGTGATATAATGGAAATAATTTACAAAATGCAAAAAAAAACCCATTAAAAAAGTATGCATTGCTCTAGTAGCTTTATCTGGGAGAGGGAACTGGGAGCTATAATTCATCTTTAGTTGCATAGATCAACAACAATGGAAAGATGACTCAGTAAGTATGTTGGAGCATGTTTATTTTAGACCTGTCTTATGTGAACCATATGCTACTCTATCAGCTGCTACATTTTCCCTCCAGCTTTGAGGAAGAAAGGAAAGTTTCTGCAAGTGACTGGTTAACTTTTATAAATCACACAATCATTCTTTTGTTTACAAGTGTTGGTTAACCCCTGTGTTGCCTGTGTTGGTTCAGTAGGTTGCTGTGAGGACAAATCACGTTAATGAATGCTTCTATGGGAAATATGTGCCTAGCACATGCCTCTCTTAGCCAGTGATTTAGTTGAATTAGATTGTCAGAACATTTTGATGTTACTAAAACTAATGAACTAGTCATAATAATACACTTTTGTACCCAAAGAACCATTTCATTGTCCAACATGAACAATTTCTACATTGTCCCATAGTAACAATTACTAAAGTGCTGATTTTTCTAAAACAGTAGTGACTTCATGATGTCTACATCTGAAAACAATTGATTTTCTTCTATTTTTTTTTAAGTTCCATTATATTAAGTGCTCTGTTGGTAGGACTGACTGAATTTTTAGCAAATTTCTAAAATGTTCTCGTTTTAAAAAGCCAAAAAGGGGAGAGTACTGAGAGAGTAAGTTGTATTCAAGGACAATGTTTCTCATGTAGAAAATGATAGTCATTTTTTATATCATATACGAGTAAATGACTTATTGGAGGAGTAAGACTTCTCTCATCATTTTTGTCTAGGCAAAATATAATTTGGACAAAAACTTATTTGTGAGATTCCAGGATGCTGTTACACAGCTGATGAAGCCTCAGCTTTATCATAAGTGTGTTATCTGTGAAAATAAACTAGATTTTGGTCCTTGATCATAGATAAACCTGTCTCGGATAACTCTGCAGTTGGCAAATATTCCAAGTCTTTACCTATTCCGTTCCAAGTTTTTCAAGGAATGCAGTGAAATAGTTCTGTCCATCCTCTATATATCATTTAAGAAGCACTAGGAAGTCTTGCGTTACCTTCTTTTATAGTAGCTGGAAATTATTTGAGAACATATTCCATCTCTGAGCAACATCCAAAAGATCTGTTTAGAGAACCTGTCTAAAAGATACCTCTTCTACAAACAGCAGATGCCCAATTCTGGAGTTGTTCACTAAACCATGGTATTGCTATTGTACATATGCCCAATGCCCACTTCTTCCTGGCTTTGGGTGCTTCTGCTCCTTCAGTGGAAGAGATAGTTTTGTCGTTGCAAGAGATGTATCTGTAGAAAACAGCAAATGGCCAAAAAATATTAATAAACACGCGCCACTGTGCAAAGCCTCAGCCAAAGACCACTCAGAAACAGATCCTGAACCAGAAGCTGTGTTCAGGCTGAGGGAGGACGTGGAGGATTAACCGGTTGTTAGATTTAAACAAAATCTTCTGAACTGCCGAGTGATAAAGAGGCTTTTAGTGGAGGCAGGGGCAGGGGGAGAAATAAATTTTACTTTCACTAACTGTGGTTTCTTGAAGTGTTTATCCAACAGCTGTTTGCCTAAGGGACTCCCTTCTGAATTATTCAGTTCTGCCACGCAGCAGATACTCCTACCCAGGGAACTGGAATATTCAGAAAAAAAGTTGAAATGTGAATCCGGCTTTGTCCCATTTTCTCTGCATCGGAACAACCGCCTCCAAATTGCTCTTAGTGTCTTGAGCCCCGATGTCCTCTTGGTTGCATCAGCGTAAGGCTAAATATGCGTATGGAATTGTACCAGTTTCAACGAAAGGTAAATCTGGCCCTTTTTCCATCTCTGGTGGTGCCAGCAGGAGCAAAGCTTATTGCTGCAGGGTGAAATAGAGGGCACCGAACAATCAGGCAAACTGTAAAAAGGCCCCTTGGGAAGAAGTGCTTTAATAAGAGGGAGATTTAGGGGTGGGGGGAGGAGGGGAAAGAGTAGTATTAAGAATTGTGCTGAAATACGGGATGAAGAGTAATCCTAGCTGCACTCAAGCTGACCTTGTTAATTTTGCTAGTTCTTAGAGAAAGAAGCACAAAGCCTGAATGAAATTTCTCGCCAATGCCTGTTTGAAGGGCAGCGAGACAACGTGCTTAATTATTTTTGGCAGTTAAGTCTGCTTTTTAAAAGCTTGTCGTAATAACTAATATTCTCTTAGAGTAATTGCTTTTTCCGTACACCTCTGTATTTAATGTTTTTGTATTATTGTTTTCCTTATAAACCCTGCAGGGAATATTTCTCTCTGCCAAACCATTTTAAATCCTTGGCTTATGTTCCACCTATATAGTTTTTGCCAAATTTTCCTCTCCTAGTCTCTGACAACCACCACAACTTAAGAAGAATGCGAGAGTTATTTTGTGTATTTATCCCATTTTGAGAAATCGAAAATGAAGAACAGAGATCGGTGATTGAATGGAGTTCTTCAGCAAATTAAATAACTCTTATCTTGGCACTGCCAAAAACCAAAGAGGGACTTTAACCTGTCATCCTTACAGACCCCGGCCACTCTGGCGAGGGATGCTGCCAGCACTGTCCCCCACGCAGCGATGGCAACGCTGCTGCTTATGCACCAATACTCACGTTGGGTTTGTGGGTTGGTTTTCTTTTTTGGTTTTTATTCCCCCCTCAGGCCAACAGGAGTCTGCTTTTGAAAAGACACAGGCAGGATTCCTTTAAAAAAACCAACACGTCTCCCACCTGTCATCATAGGGCACGTGGGCAGGCAACTGTAGGGAATGTCAGTCTTTCAGGTAGAAGAAACACAGCCTGTAGGAAAAAAATACTTTCCTTTCAAGAAAACCATCTTCTAGAACTGTTACTGGGTGCAACCGTTTGACAAGATATTGCTGTTTGTAAGAAGAGGATCTTCTAAATGCCTGAATAATAGTTTTCAGCTAGAACGGGCCAGCAATCTGTCACATTGACTTGGTCACAATGAAGCATATTTTGGATGTCCTTTTCCTTCCAAAGTCCAGATCTACTGAAATCCTAAGTCCCATAATATTTTTTTTTGCACTTTCCAAAATAAAGAGTATAAATTCTGGTAAAAATGTACCCGTTTCCTTTCTGACCATACAAAACCTGGTTTAAGGCATCTCGCACATCTGTGTTGAATAAATACCCTATTTTAAAAGTGCTTTGAAGAGGAAAGGAAGCATTTTATGTTGTTGAAAACCAAAACCACACCCAACATTGAGAGAACTGTCAAAATATTTGATTTTTATACAACTTGAAGTAGACAGTCAAGAGTAGCTTTTCACAGAACAAATGTTGGGTTTTGACTTTTTACCTAATTCTTTTATGCTGAATGGGAAAACATAGTTTTATGCACAGATAAGCCACTTAGGCTTACAACACTACAATTAAAGATTATTAGTACATATGGCTAACAATTTTGTGAAGACCTCTTCATATATTAATGGTACATGAATTACAAATATATAAAAAATTATTTTGTGGAAGTTGTAATCTCTTTCTGAAGACTACTTTTTAAGAAATCATAGATGAAGACTTTCTTCTTTTCCTAGTAAATACATATTTCTGCCAAATTCTATTTAAAAAAATAAGTCCATCTAATGCCTAACAAGCCTACAGAGAGAAGGATGGAATGTGTTCAGGTAGGATATTTTATATGGGTCATGCATTTCAGAACAAATAGCTTCTGTTCAGACACATTTGTTTTAAGCAAACAATATTCTACTGTAACTAAAAAACCCACTTCTTTCCAGCCAATATGTTGAAGTCAGAAAAAAGTTTCTTTGCAATGCTTGGACAGAGATGAACAATAACAAGTTTGACATTTCTAAGCCTTCATCACAAGTGAAAAAATCTAAAGACTAGGAGATGTAAGAATAAAAAAAAAAAAATCTGACATAATTAAAGATTGCAAGGGTCTGATTAATAGCTGTGAAATTTGGTTCTTCTCTAACCTTTTCAATCCTCACATAGTGTTCTACTTATTTGGTGGTCTGTCATGCTCAGCAGCAGGCTCAGCCGTACTATTTGGCTGACTTCCTTCAGAGCAGAGGGGTTTTAACTTTTCTCAATTCAGGACAAATAAACTTCTGATGAAGCGTGGAACTTAGATGGTTTGATGATTGCATTTCCACAGTGGAGTTATCCGACATAATTATGCTAAGGCAATTGTTACTTTTTTCTTTTTCTGGTATGAGTCAGATCAGTGCAGTATTCTGAGCAGAAGTGATTAACTGGGTTTAAAAATCTGTATCCCTGCTGTAACAAAAAGTAATTCTCCTCAAAGTGCCGACAGTGTAACCTTAGAGTTCTAGAATGAAGGGCTGAAGAACTGTACCCCCGTTACTAGAATTTTTCTTCTTCTAACTTGTCATTGAAATTGTGTGACTGGAAAGGGGAGAAGTATTGGTTCTGGCTCTCATCAGGCAGGGAGATTCCTCCGTCCTTGGTCGTGGAACAGATAGCACTGCAAAGAAAGCTCAAGAAAAGCGTTTTCTTATTTCCAAGGTAGGAAACCTGACTTTCTCAGACACACTGAGAAGAGGTTTCAGTCAAGTTACTCTTGTGTACGCATTCAGAGAAATCTTCATGGCATGCCATCTAACACAAGAAAGGCTTTTCTTTTTTAGATTGTCAGTAATACGCTGAACATCAGTGGTGTGGCAAATCTTGGCCAATATTTGGCTTTAACATGTACTTTTACTTGTACAATCCGGCTTTAATCTATGAGAGACCACGTAATAGCTGCACAGGGTAAACCAAATCGGTATAAAATAGTAATTTTCTGTTAGTGCATCCTTTGGGGCAGAATGTGTTTATTTTTCAAATACCAGGCTAATGATTTCCAGTTTATGTAATTGTGCTTCAGTTTAATCAAGACTTAAGGCTGTTGACTTTAATGAACATGAAAACAGCGTGTTTATTGCTACAGCAGAGCAGCTGATGTTGTAGGGCAGCAGAAGTAGGAATATTAAACAGCGCAGAGATAAATACGGTAGACATGACCAAATGCAAGCTCATAAAAAATTCAAACCGTACCATTTATCTCAGTCTCAATTTCTGGACTGCTAGCTAGGAAGTTCCTCACATAGCTTGTATGAGTTGCAAAGACTTTCTCGCTTGGAATAATAAAGACTGTTTTATGAGGTAAGGTTTTTCCTGCACTTGATCCTAAATACATCCTGTATTTCATCTGCAGTCACAACAAATTTGCACATGTAGTAGTGCATGGTGCTCATGTAAACACGTGGCAGCAAGACCTTTTCTTTCTTCAAGTCTTCTATTTCCAAAATGGATTTGCCAAAAAAGAGAAAAAGTGCAAAAAGGTTGTATTAGCTTCATAAAACTTCCAGTGTGCTCTGCATGTATAGATTTCCAGACAGTGATGTCATTGTCCTCACTTTACTCTGCGTGTTGTTGCTCCGGAAACCTAATATAGGACATTTATTTATTTACAGTTAGTTAGGGAAGGCTAGAGGTATTTAGGAAGAAGAGAGAAATGCAGAGGATCATGGGGGCTAGGTAACCAAAAAGGAGAGGAAGGTAAACAAGTAAATGTCAGTGGAAGAACATCTGTGCTGGTGGGAAATGGACTGGAGAAGAGGGCGTGAATTAAAATAACAAGTGTTACACCGGCATCTGCAGGTTTCTGCTTGCAATTTAGTCCTGCTGCCTCTGTCTGGAGCAAGAGGACAAAGCAGTAAGGACTGGAATATCATCAGAAGGTTGCTTCTACTCTAAGTCATTTAGTCTCCAAAGGAGGAGGACGAGTTTAAGACCGACCCGTTTCAAAACTGCGAGTCTGCTGTGGCTGTGTGGGATGGGGGTAGGTGGGTAATGCTGGGAAGCAAGTTTGCCTGCCCTGAGAAACTGAAGCGGAAGCCTTCTCGTGGGATGTAGATTTGGGATATTATTGAAGAAAGTCTCTATCTTACAGCTGAACCCCCAGAGTGCTGCTGAGGTCAGTGCGGGGTTTGCTCTGTAACTGCCAGCTGGAGAAGTTTCAGGTTGCCCGAGGGCTGTTCCAACTTACACATGGGAGCTTTCCACAAATGTGACAAAACTATGTGGCTTTTCCAAGTTTCTTCTTTGTAACTTTTCTTTGTTCACATTAGCATACAGTTTAACTCTTTCAGAACTGGCCAAACTGCTATAGTGTATGTATGGTCAGTCATTACACCAAATACCGAGCTATGACTTCCAGTAAATTTGACCATGTTCCAGGTACGGAGACACAGCTAACTGCCCTCTGATTTTCAGCTGCATTTCATAACGAAAAATTATCAAATATATTGGCGACTGATCTAATAAATCTCAGTGGCTCCTTCATCTGAAAGAGATACCCTATTTCACGTAAGAACCAAAGTTACTACAATTAACCCTTAACTTCAGCTCACCCGAGCTGCTGTGCTGAATAGTCTTTGTGATGAGTTGGGCTACCTAAACTAGAAGAAGCTGTGTTCATCTAGCGCAATCGGTATGAGCAGCTCAGCTGGCCTTTAGCTCATTTAGATTATCTACCCTAAGCCCCTGAATAAAACTGCAGTGTCTTAGCCCCCAAACACTAATTTCTGGTTCTCCATGAAAGATCCTTTTGCCCTGTGTTTAAAACTTGTCTACAGCCGATAACTAGAATGATTGTCGGCTCTTCATAGGCTGCGTTCTAGAACCTAATCAGCTAAATAAGAGAGTTTTTCTTGTCTTTAAATTTTTGTGTCATACTTGTTGTCTGATTTGGAAATTAAGTTTCATGGTTATTGCCACTTTACTTTTTGCTAGGTGCTATTACCAAATAGTTGTGATGGCACCAATAAAACTGGGACTCTTATCAACATACAAGTTTGTGTAAAGGGAAAAATCAATGAAGACAAGATTTGGATGTTTTTTTCCTAGTGTTTTGATGATTTTTACTTGGTAGCGACTGGAAATTTGTTTTCTCCCCATTATCTTTTCAGTAATGTGTACATGTCTGAGAAGAACAGGTAGATCCCCGCGAGCAGATTAATTTCTGATTCCATGTCCTTTACTGGAAAATCCACAATTGTAGCAAGATGCTTAGAGGAGGGACTATTGATTTTATTTATTTTTTTTTTTCATTCTAAACACTTTAAATCACTTACCTCTAAATCAAGCAATTTTTTTTAAGTTTTATTTTTCAAATCATAGGTTTCGAGATGTTTTTCTCAGTCTTTGACTTCTATTATATTAAAAATGTAGCTGTCATTTTTCTTTTGGTAAAGAGAAATAATGTACTTGCAAATGCTTAGAATGATTCTTCAGCTAAGCCACTAAAATCCAGATGTAATTTTTCATTAAACATGCACTACTAAAGGTGATCATGTTGAGTTTCATTTGGAACTTTTAGCTACTCAATTTCTACAGTAGAAAATAATCCAATAGACTCTGGCCCTGCAAAGTCCAATAATTTTTAGAAACGGTATGAAATAGCTGACTCTACATTCCCACACTTTTCTTGGCAAGGATGTCTGTAAGGAATCTGATCGCTACTCCCAGTTCCGTATATACAGAAATACTGCATGTTCCAAACTTTCGGAGAAGTGGTGTGGTTTAATGCACCAAACAAACTTCTGTCCAAAACTTCCTGTATGCTACTGGATATATTTTTGTTCCATGTTTTAATTTTAGATGAAAACTCCTGATTAAGGATAGTTTTGCCAACTTCTGCTGACGCTTAAACAGGAAATACCAGGTACTTCTTCATTTTCTGTGACTTCTTTTTATATTTGCAGAGCGATTACATTTTCTGCCAGGCCAAGGGTGATCTTCTAGGAAAGAAATCTGTCTCGTTTAAAAAATAAGAAAATCTGAGTTCTGGCAGGCCTTTCGTAAAACTACAGGGCAATCCACTTTAGAATCCAAGACACGTACCCAATTCCAACTTTCAAGCAGTCATAAAATGCAGGGCAATTATCTTGATTTCAGTGATGTCTTCAGCACTCCAGGACATTCATCAGGGCAGCAAATCACAGGGAGGAAGTAATTCCAAGGTAGGTATTTCTGAAGAAGAGACCCAGACCATTTTCAGATTAAAGCGTGGGAATTGAGGTTTCTTTCATTTTCGTGCGCAAAGCTGGCTTCTTTAAAACCCCTTTGGCTTATGTGTGGAGGTAAATCTTATGGTTCTACATATGCTTAAGTTGTTAAAGGGTGCTGCTTTTGTAAAACCAACTCTTCTGTGATTTATTTTCTGTGTAAAAACATGAGAAGACAGAACAATAACACAGTACAAAGTACTGGCAATTCTTTTTATTGTCTGCCTCAGGTCTACTGTGCGTAGGGTAACAGACCGATGCGTAGGTGCAGGATGGTGCAGAAAATAGCTGAAAACTTGAGATCCACATATAACTCCAGGTCCTTAAGCAGGCAAGCAAGAGAGAGGATCGTTCATAGAGACGCGGCAGCCCTCGTGATTTGTGGTACCTCTTGGAAATGCGTCCAGGCGTTGGTTTCTTCTCTCTTGAGTGCTAGGTAGATAGTTTTGGCTTTAATATCTCCTTTTCTAAATAGGCACAGAAGCAGAGCTTACTCAAAATCCACTGATCTTCACGGTATTCTCTTTATGCTTTTATTTGGAACATTTTTGTACGTGGAATCAGTGTACTTTGTGAACTCTTCAGACATTCCACTCCACAGGAATATGCTGTAGAAGATGGGACTGGTGCTGCTGTGGCACGTGTGATTTGCAAAGGGAAAACTTGCCTGTAAAGATACAACAGATATTTTCATTAGTATGCAAGTATGGGTGGGGGGAAATTTTTGTTTTACTCTTTTTAGAGGTCCATCGCTTGGCCACAAGTCCATCAGAGGCGGTTGTCCTATTGTAAGAAAAAAAGTTGAGTCATCAGGAAGCAAAAGAACACCAAAGACAGCAATGACACTGTGAGGGTTAAGCAAGTCTACAGCCTTCACCCTGTGATCACCCAACCATCCTTTCTTACTTGCATGCATCGTCTTGTTGTCTTTGATACATTATAGCATCTCCTAGCGGGATTTTTCTGGGCTTTTTAATTAATTTTCAAATTATAAAGCTGCTAAAGCAGGGTGCTTCCCGCAAGATGCTGATTACAACTGAATCTTGTATATAGGTAAAGCAGTCTTTATTTTTGCTGGCTTGCCCTCCTTTTCTTTCCCTGCCCAGCACAACTTTTTGGAAGATAAGGATGAAGATCTATTGCCAAGTGTGAGGAAATGCAAACTTCTTTAATTTACTGAAATACCAGCTTTTGTTGCATTCTGTTGTTATGTGCTTAAAAGTTGGCACGTGAGAACGTGTTGCTCTTTTGGTTCTGCCAGCAATACAGACTTCTTAGGTGCTCGTATCCATAAACCAATTTCATTACTTCTGTAAAAACTGGATATAGTGGGTACGGTTCCTGGTAATCTGAGGTAAGGTATGTTGGAGGGTAATTAATTTTTAGGATACGTGCCAACAAATAACAGTATACTTCATCTGAATTCAACCTGGCTGTTGTGGTCTTGATACTTGATTCTCTCTGAGGAATGAACAGCATAGACAAAGGAAGCAGAATTACTGTTACTGGTGATATAAGGACCCGACCCCTGAACAGCTGAGAAATTACTTGCTAAATATTAGCATAGTAAAAATACTTAAAGTCAAGAAGCATTATGGAGATTGGATCTGGAAAGAGGTATTTTAGGTTTTGTGGGTTTTTCCCATTTTGTATGTACGTGTAGATATATGTAAAGTATATCTTTTATGTTCGGCAGTGATACTACCTCATATGATCAATTGTCACTACATCTTTAGGATGCATATTGTGTGGGATGACCAGGACCACTAGTGCTTCTGAAGTCCTTAGAGCTACATACCCATAGGAAGAGAGGAGAGCTGTTTAAAATAATGAGATCATGTAAAGTATGCAAATCTGAGATGTGCTATGTGTAAGTGAGAGTGGCAGGGCCCTTGGATGTATGTTCAGTATCTGTACACTGCAGGGCACCTCCTTAACATCTTCTTTGCCTATGCTAATTGGCGAGGCTTACTGTAACTACGAACTGACTTGTCTTTGCCCATTTTTGATACTTGAAAATGTAATTTACTAAGTTTCAAATAACAATTTGTCATGGTTTGACCCTGGCCGGCTGCCAGGTACCCACACAGCCGCTCTCTCACCCCCCCTTCTCCGCTAGACAGGGGGAGAAAATATTTCAAAAGGCTCAAAGTTTGAGATAAGGACAGGGAGATCACTTTCATTTACTGTCCCGGGGAAAACAGACTCGATTTTGGGGAAGTTAATTACATTAAGAGAACCAATCAGAGAGGAGTAGTGAGGAATGAGAAAAAAGCAAACAGATCTTAACAAACAGAACACCTTCCCCCATTCTTCCCTTCTTCCCAGGCTTAACATCAATCCCGGTTTCTCCACCTCCTCCCCCCGAGCGGCGCAGGGGAACAGGGAATGAGGTTACGGTCAGTTCATCCGATGTTGGTTTCACCGCTTCTTCACTCCGGGGGACTCTTCCCATTTGCCCAGGCCATTGTGGGGTCCCTCTCACGGGTGACAAGCTTCACGCTCTCTTCTCCGATGTGAGTCATCTGCACCTCGCCCATGGGCTGCAGGGGGACAACCCGCTTCACCATGGTCTTCACCACAGACCTGGGGGACTCTCTGCTCCGGCGCCTGGAGCTCGTCCTCCCCCCCACCCTTCTTCACTGACCTTGGTGTCTGCACAGATTCTCACTCCTCCATCTCTGTGCCAGCTGTTGTGGCGCAGTTCTTTTTCCCGTTCTTAAATATGTTTTTCACAGAGGCGTTCCTCTGCTATCACCTTACTGACAGGCTCAGCCTTGGCCAGCGGGGGGTCCCTCTTTGGAGCCGGCTGGCATTGGCTCTGTCAAAGTCGGGGAGCTTCTAGCAGCTTCTTGCAGAAGCCACCCTGCAGCTCCCCCCCACTGCCAAAAATTCGACCAGGCCAACCCAATACACAGCTGCAGAGATAAAGATGTATGAAATTCACTGAAGTTGCAAGTGAGGTAGAATAAATACAAACTTTGATGCACCAATATAGTTCCTTGTATGAAGCCTGAAGCTGCTTTCTAAACTGGTTGGGAGCCAGTGAAGACTGACAGTAATGAGACAATTACCATAGAAGTGGGATCATTATCGTGCTGGCTTCTGGGTTTTGATGTTTTTTAATAGGCTAATAATAAGGTCTGATGTGTAGCACCCTTCTGGCTGCCTTCAGGAAAGGATGAAGTTATTTGTGAAATTAAAAGTTAGCGTATTATTGTGTTCCAATATAAACATGGCTACTACAAAGCTTCTGTTCCTCCAGTTCTGGAAGAAATTTCAGCCATGCATCCCACTTTGTTACGCTCAATGATTTGGCATTGAAAAATACCAATGGAAGTACTTTAAAGAGTCTCTTCAGCAAAATAACTTCATTTAAAGGTAGGGGCGATAGCACTTCCCAAATTGCCTTCAAATCATTCTCAGACAAATCCAGCAACTGACAGCCTTCAGAGAAAGCTGACAAGTGTGTCCAGAGCTAATTCAGATCTTCAGCAGTATCTGTCTACATCTGAATGCTCAGGGAAAATGCCATGAACAAGACATGATCTTAAACTCCAGTGCATTCCTACTGGAAGCCAAAAGAGTTGTTTCCTGGTAGCCTTAGTTTGCCACGTAGGAAACGGTGCCCACCCAGAGAGCTTACCCATGTGTCACAGGCAGCAGATGAGCATGTGGATTTGCAGTGCCAGATCCCCCTCTGGATTTGCCTGCACATGTGAAATTTTTTATTTTGTATGTGCCAGTTAGAAAGTCCTTGGAAACAAAAGTAAATTGCTTTGTACTTAATGCATGCAATACTATCAGCACAGAGAGTCGGCAAGATGTAAATTCTCACCCCAGTACTAATTTCCCCAAGCCCTAGGGCCATCTTACTCCTGAATGAAAGCTCCCAGATAGATCTTTAAATGCATTTATTCTTTATAAGGTTTCTAGCTGTTGTGCTCTTGAATAACCTTAAGCATTTCTGACTGGTCGGGGAATGAGCTGCTTAATCATGGAGTCTGCACAGGTGGAGTTTAGTTCTGGGGTTTGTTTTGTTCCTTTTTACTAATGCTTTTCACTCTGGCAGAATATTGTAATACAGACTCCTCCTTGACTTTGAAAGGTGTACTTTGAAGCAACATTTTCAATGTTGGATAGCAAACATCTCAACCTAAACCAAGCAGAAGTTAGTTTTAGTGTGAGGTGGTATGAAGAAAAATTGTGTGATCTGTTACCATCCATCCTCACCCCCCTTCGTGTCGCTGTTCCACCTGACCTTCCAGGTGGGATCTGGCACCCTGTGCCAGCGATCAGCCCATCGTTATCAGCTGGGACTGAGCATTGCGCCACGGTGAGGGGGGTGGTGTTTTGTTTCTGACTCCCATTCTGTTCGTTTCCAGCCTGAGAAACGTTGGAAGCCAAACCCTTCTTTTGATTACTGGTCGTATTAACTCAGTATTACTCTGTAGCAAAACATCTGTCTCTAATTTAGAGTTTTGTCAGGTGCTTTTTGGATCTCATTAAAATACCACTTGCACACGTGCCTGAGCAGAATTTTAACCCTGTAGGGGCAATGGCACTATCATTTGCTGTCTTAACCTGTTTTGTGGCACAGGCAGTGATTTACATTAAAAGCAACATGCTTGCTGCCTTGTTTGTTTTCTGTTACACTATCATATCTGAATGTTGTATAAAGAAGGAGGGGTGTCGCGGGTTAGGGCTGGGCCAGCCACTAACAGAGGGGTTTTAGTATTTTGATGTTTTCCTGCCAAGGCGTAATACCCCACTACCAGGAAATAATTTTATGCAAAGAAGAGTTTTTGAAAGAAAAGGGACCTCGTGAGCAAAGGTTTATGCCTGTGGTGTTTGGGATTTTTTTTTTTTTTTTGGTACAAATCTCATAGTATTACAGGTATCCAATCTACACCTACCAATTCCGGTATGAAAATAGGTACTGCTGTAGCCAGCTATGGCACTACAACCACATAGAATCATAGAATCCTAGAATGGCCTAGACTGGAAGAGACCTTTGAGATCGTTTTAATCCAACCTCAGGAATAATTTATAATAATACCACTATATATTTGTTGATGTATAGTACTGCTAATTTATAACAATACTGCTCTATCGTGAGGTGACGATGGTTTGGGGTTCTGTTGGCGTGTTTTTCATAAGCAGGACTAGGTCTTTGCAGGCACTAGGTCGTCAGCGCGATTCCCTTCTGCAGAAAACTGGTTTTTCAGCTGGGGTTCAGGTGGTGTGGGCAGCCTCACGGTGCTGGATGTCGTTGTCGGGAGCAGCAGCAGGGCAGGGAAGTTCTCATCAATAGACTCATCGGCTGGATTAGGTGGGAAGGGACCTCAGAGATCACCTAACCCGCCCTCCCTGCCATGGGCAGGCGTGCTCTGGCGCTTTTTCTGTGTCGGGTAGGGAAGGATGCCGCAGCCTTGAGCCTTGCGCTGTAGTTCGCGAGCAGGGGGGGAAGAAAAGCGGTTAAAATGATGCCGAGCATCCCGCACAGCCCCAAGGAGCGGCCCTCCCTGCCCGCTCGCAGCCGGCGCGGGGGGGGCAGCAGGTGCCGCGGCCGCACAAGGCGCCGGTGCGGGCGGCTCCGGGGCAGGGCCCGGCCCTCGGGGGCGGCCTCCCGCCGCGCCGGGCACACGCCGCGATGCCCGCGGGGCCGGCGCCCGCCATTGGCCGCGCGCGGCCCCCTCCCTCCCTCCCTCCCTCCCTCCCTCCCCGGCTGCCGGGCGGGGCGGCGCGCGGGGCTCCGCTCCTCGCGGGCGCGCGCCCAGCGGCGGCGCCGGGGCCGGAGCCGCCCCCGCGCGCTGCAGCCCCTCACGCGCGCCACCCCACCCCCCCCCCCCCCCCCCGCCCCTTCCCTCCTCCCCGCACCCCCGCAGCGGGGAGAGGAGGAGGCGGCGGCGGTGGCGGCCGCCCCGCTCCCGCCGCTGCCCTGCCCCGCCCGCCGCCCTCCGGCCGCGGGTCGCCCCGGGGCGGCCAGCGCACGGTCTGCCGCTCCATGCGCCGCGGCTGCCCGCCGCCCCGCAGCGCCCCGCGGAGCGCGCCCTGCCCGCCGGGCGCGGGGCGGGCGCGGGAGCAGGCGCTGAGGGGCCCGGCGGAGGATGCCGGCGGGCGGCGGCGGGGCGGCGCGGCCCCCCGACGGGGCGCGCTCCCTCAGCCCCACGGCGCTGTCCCGCAGCCTGTCCCGCCTGCGCGAGCACCGCGCCCGCTCGCGGGCCATGCTGGCCCTGGGGGTCACGCAGATGGCGCTCGGCTGCCTCATCGTGGCCGTCAGCTTCGCCGCCCTGGCTCTCACCACCTCGGCCCGCGTCCGCCACTCCTGCCCGTTCTGGGCCGGCTTCTCGGTGAGTCGGGGGGCGCGCGGAGGTGGGGGCGGGGGGGGGTGTGCAGGGCGGCGCGGCCCGGGCGCCTGAGGCCAGCGCGGTCGCGCCACAGGTGGGACGCGGGCGGTGCCGGGGAGCCGGCCCGGGGGGGCTCGCGCCTGCCCCGCTCCTCCGCCTGCGGGCCCGGCGCCGATTCCCGCTCGGACCCGCCGCGTTCGCTCCGGCCCCGGCGCTTCTCCCCGCCCGGCCGCTCTCCGAGGCCGGCAACCGCCTGGGGGAAGCGTTTGGCGGGGCGGGCGGGCCGTGCGGATCGCGGATTCACCTCTGGCGCTGCCTCAGCGGCCGGCACCGCTGTCGCCGTCTCGATGTGTTTGTATCGGCTCCGACGGTGCCCGAGAGTTCTCCTTGAGGCGCGGCCGCTCCTCGAGGTGTGGGCGCAAGGCCAGCCCCGAGCCCGCCGCGCTGGACGCGACAACGCGAGGTGAGCGGGTGTTAAGGTGCGCGCACGGCGCGGCAGACCCCGGGAACGGGACACTGGCACAGCCTGGGGTGGCAGCCCCATCCCTGGGAGTTGTTAAGGCCGGGCTGGATGGGGCTCTGGGCAGCCTGATCTAGTGGGGGAATGTCCCTGCCCGTGGCGGGGGGTTGGAACCAGATGATCTTTGAGGTCCCTTCCAACCCTGGCAATTCTGTGATTCTTTGGGCCACCCAAAAGTCCCACCACGAGAGGCCCCTTGGGAGAAGCCGTTGGTCCCGCGGGGCTGGATATCAGAGGCAAAAACTTGTTTGTTCTGAATGCCCAAATCTGGGTCCTCCTGACTCCTAAAACAACAACAACAAAAAGAACCCGTGGTGCTCCACTGAGGTGGCCCCGCTCAGCGCTGGTTATTAGCGCCTGCGAGTACAATTACGCACATGGGTGCGTTGGTATAACGGCGGTTTGTGAGAGCGCCTCTCATGAGAGGTGAAATGGGACTTGACAGTTAGGAAGAATTGGATGTTTCTGAGGGCACTGGTAACAGGCTCTGCATTATTGGTGAAGATCTGCTCCATTTAATTTAACGCGTTATTGCTTTCGAGTGTGTCTTCTCAGCTTCCTTCACGGACCAGGGAGTTTTCAGCTCTGAAAGTGCTTGTTAGAAACCAGAACTTGTTAGAGAGATGGTTTGGGCTATTCAGTTCTAAGCATGTGGCAAAAATGGTATAATTTAAAAAATAACTGTTTAATATGCTCACCCTACTCAGTTTTTTTCTAGTCTTTCCAGACAGAAGAGTAGGTTTTGATTTATTATTTAAATATTTTTCCTTCATTTTGCCAGTTTTTTTGTAATCTTGAACAGAAACATCCGTTTACACCGGTAGCCTTGATGTTGTAACAATTCTTTTGAGTTTGAGCCTCGGCAAGCTAATATGCAACTCTTCATTGCGATGAGGTGTGAATTTTAAATTGGGATCTGGCTGCTTACATATTAATGTGCTACTAAAACCACACAGCTTAGGCAGACTTCTTGCTTATCTTGACAGAACAAGCCGGAATGTACACAGCCGACTGTGTATTCCAGCAAGTGTGACTTTTTTGATCATACCTTTCCTTCCCCAGATCCTGTAATCTTTGTAAAAATGAGACTTTTGAGGGGCTAGCACTATGCTCTAAGATACGCTGTTTTTTTTTTTTACGTTGTGGATGCCTTGCTGCTCTTCCCTCTGTGCAGTGTAACCCCATCAGAAAATATGTTTTCCAGTTGAATTTCATGAGTGTTACTTGAAGAAAACCATTATTCCAGCCCGTGGTGTGAATTGGTCGAAGGAGCGGGGAAAGTATCACAGGACTGTTGTCCTTATTGTCCTGTGTTGTCCCGTTGTTTCCTGAATTAAGAGCTTACTTTTGAAGAAATAATTCTACCTTTTAAGTGATCTGTCAGAGCATGAGAATAACCATACGTTCCTCCTAACCTCTTTGTCTCTAAGCCTTAAAAAATAAGGTGAAAATAAAGCAATTTTCAAGTACGGTGAGCCCTGAAGAACTTTTTTTTGGCCGAGTTAGTTGCTCACATGGCCTCTTCTAAGTCTTTTGAGGTATTCAATGATTTAAACAAAAAATAGGTATGTTGTCAGTCAGAGCTGGAAAATATTGCTGTGGAAGACAGAACTTTTTTTGCGTGTATCTGGAAAATACAGTTACATGAATAACTAGAGGCAAGCTAAGTGACACGAGGGAAAAAATAATGGAAGTATCAGGCGTAGCTATTCACTCCTTGGTGCCAAGGTGTAGATATTCACTCCCTTCAAATTACTTTTTTTCTTTTCATTGTGTTTTTTTTCCCCCTGTTGAAAGTAAATAACTGAGATGATTGAGGCTCATGCAGCAATTTTGAACTGAGTGTGTGTTATACTGTAGCTTTTACTTGTTAGAAATGCACAGAGTAGTCTTGGCATTGTCAGTTTTTAGCATTTTTTTATTTCTTTTTTACACCAACTGCCCTGTCAATGTAAATAAAGGCTGCAAAATTTGCTAAGAATGTTTTAAACGTTTCTGAAAATAATAGCCAACATTTGTAACATTCTAGCTGTTTAAAATAATTTAAAAAAGAGCTACATGTTACACTCCTTGCAGAAAACTCTCAAATCAAATGCAAGGAGAGATTCTGATTTCTCACTTTCTTTTTGGAATCAGATCAAGTGACTGCACCAGCAAGAGCTGCTTATCTCAAGAACAAGGCACCATAATTTCCATAAAACTTACAAGAATTCGGAGCTTGTTTGAGCACCATTCCAGGAGCTCTTTTGCTTTATCCTATGTTTTATAGCATCATATTAGGAAGAGAAGAAATATTTTCGTCTATTTTACGGTACAGCATTTTCAGGTAATTAATGAGAGTTGCTCTTTTCAGCACAACCACGCTTTTTTTCAGCACAAGGGATTTTGGGGGTTAGACGGGCAGGCGCTGGTTGATTCTCTGCAGGGGCAGAAATTTTTGGCAAGATCTTAGAAACGTTGTGGTGAAATGCTAACCAGTTTGTTCCCATTGCGATTTTCATTAGGGAGAATGGCAATTTCATCTCATTCTCTCAGCTGGGTAGAAGTATATGCTTGTTCATTTGAGGTATATGAACGTAAATATCTTGGATCCTTTTAAAGAATATGAAGACCTGAATATTAGCCTCGTTTTAATCACGGAAGAGTAGGTCTCAACTTTAGGCTGTTCTGGTAGATCACTGAAACTTTTTCCAAAATCTAAGTAATGACGAGGTTCTTGATCTCTCCTGGAGGTCCATAGTTGCTTAAACATGAGAAAATATTTCTTTACTCTTTGCCCTTGAGAATCCAAATGTGCACCAGTTTGTAGTTTACAGGCTTTGTGTGTGCGTGCATTGATTGCAGTGCTGCAGCTAAGTGCACTTAATGTTGATGGTGTTAGGACACAAGTGAACCACATCGAGCTATGTTAGCAGGAGTTCAAAAGCAAATCTTGCTCTTTGCAGTCACTTTTTGGAATTATTTAGAAGTTGGCAAGATGATGTTTATCTCCGCTCCCTGCTCTGCCTTGATCCCAGCATTCTGAGAAAATTGCTAGCCTCAGAGACAAGAGTTATCTCTAGTACAGGAACACGAAGTTAAATCATGAGATTACCCAGGTTTCCAAAATCGTACCGTGGCACTCAAAATCTTCGAAGAATATAGAGCAAAATACAAGCAACCTCTTCTTTTATATCGAGCCTGCTGCCAGCAGAGCGCCTGTTACTGTGAAAGCAGAGCTCGCTTGTTTGAGAGGATGCAAACTTGCTGCTGGTATTGACCGTTTTTTCACCATGAGAGCAATTAGACATTGGAATAGTCTTCCCAGAGAAGTGGTGGATTCCCCACCTTTAGGCAGTTTTATGGCTCAGCTTGACAGGGTGCTGGGCCATCTCGTTTAAACTGTATTTCTTTCCCTTAAAGGGTTGGGCTAGATGAGCCTTGAGGTCCCTTCCATCCCAGTAATCTGTGATTCTATGAGTCATATATGCTGTATATACCGAACTTGTAAGATCTCCTAACATATATCATTTACTTGTCTTGGAGCTGATCATCTTCTATCTAGGACTTCAGTGGTAGCTTTCTTGTTCACCTGCTGTAGGTATAAAGCAAACTCTAGTGTGGCTATCAGTTAGCAAAACGTCCGTTGCAACTCTGAGTCTGCCACATGCTTCTCTGTGAGAATAGGTAGTTTGGGCTGCTGGTTTTGAGTAGCCCTGATTATCACACACAACTTGAGTGCTTCACCTACAACATTGTTAGGTGAAACGCAGTTTTTCTAGAATTTGTATAAATAACCAGAAACATTTCTCAATATCCCTTTTAACCAGAGAGAGGACATTACCCATCTGGGTAAGATTTTCTGACCGTATTCCTTCGATGTAAATGACTGTTCTCATGTTAGATTTCAAATCCGTGGCCTCTGTGACCATGACAATTAGTTTATCGTGGACAATTTGGTGCTCTGTGAAGTTTGCTACTGCTTCAGACAACGTTTGATGTCTGTCAATATCCAAATCTTTTCAAAATAGTTGCTATTGCTGGTTTGAGAATTGAGTAGGTGTATTTCTGTGCTGAAGAAGTTTTTCTCTTGAGGAGACTTACCGAAGCTCTGATGCAGGTTATCAAATCGAGTTGCATCGTGTAACTGGTCGCTGGCAACTCATCACTGAAGAACTGCGGTATGCAGTAACAGCTTTAGTTACTTGTAGTGCAACCTCCAGTCATACATACTTGTGCCAGAATGATGCTAACTCTGATTCTTTGACACTTTGTAACCATCTACTGCCGTGACTTGTAGCCCACCATCCCTGTCTTTTTCTGACTCCACTGCATGGGTTGGATTTACCAACACTTTAAACATGTTTTTCCTTTACTTTGCAAGTTTGTCAGGGCCTTGGAGTGTGAGCAAGGTGCGGAAGGAAGTTGGCCGTCTGGAACTCCGCGTGTTGTGAAGCCTGCCAGGCATGCGTGTTGCTGGTACACGGTATTGGCGAAATATTATCAGCCACCTGTGTGGGCTTGCCTCTTCGTAAAATTCACAGAGATGGCAACGTGTCTAGGTGGTTGATCATCATTAATTTTCGTAGCGTTCTTGATTTGTAAATCATGACAGTATTGTGTGTTGAAAAAATAAAGCAAGGTTGTTGTAACCTGTTATTAGTTGCCGCTGACAGTGTTGGTGGAGGGGAAGAGATCATACAGTTGTAAGGAGTAAGAAGCCTTGGATGTACTGGGAACAGTGGATTCACGGGTGAAGATGTAGTTCCCATATCCAGATGGAATGACAGCAAATGAGACAGTTGGAAAGAAAAACAATTAGAAAGAGGACAGTGTTCTTTTTTTATTCTTTGAACTATACATGGTAAAATGGCTATTTGTAACCTCCCGAGCATGTTGGGCCAAGTGTAACCTTGAGATTTCTTGTCTTCAGCGCACTGGAAAATAGCAGACTCGTGGAAGTTTCATGAGGCAAATCAGCTTTTACTGCTTCGAAGTATATTCTGTTGCCTTGTGGGGTTAGGAAGCACTTGATCCTACATGTTAATTTAAAAACTGTGTTACAGGAAGGAATAGTTGAAGAAAGCAAAGATGCAGCATTGTGATAGGAGGGAAAGGTGTCCAATCTGGGGGGGGGGGGGGGGGAAGCAGCATTCCCCCCCCCCCCCCCCCCGTATTATTATAAATTACCTGTGTTCTGAAGTCTTTGTTTTTCTGTAGGCAACCAAACTGCAGATAAAAAATACTGCATTTGGAGTAAGTTTCTTACTGTTGTCAGCATAAGATACGGTTTTATTTTTTGATTTGTAGTAGGAAGATGGATGGTTGTCTCGGTCGCTTTAGGAATTCAGTATTTTTCCTGAATTCTGATTGTCCTTTCCCACCGTTCTTCTACGCTGGAAACGTATGAGCATTTGCTGTAAAGACAGTAAATCCTGTCCTGGAACATAACAGCTAGCTGTGTGGAACAGTTACAGTCTGCTGAGAAACTGAGGAATAGGTAAGTACTTTAGTTGAAGTGGGACTTTCCAAGGTCAATTAACCAGTCATTAGCAACTGCCAAACTTATTACATCTCCGTTTTAGTTGTTTATTGCAACTTAATGAAGGAATAAGTTGCGAATTGCCGTGCTTGATTTGATATTCTTTCACAATTCATTTTTCTGCCTTCTGGAATCAAGGGCAGAACAGATAGTGGCACTCTGGAATGTGTGAACTGCCGGAGAATGTGTGGCTTCCAGGAGTACAACTATTTCTGTGGTGTTTTTAAAGCAAGATACTTTTCTAGAAGCAGAATGTGGTGTAGTCATTACCTCTTCTCTATGGGAGTAACCACACTGCTTTAAAGGCTTAAAATGCCAATATGAAAACCTGTGCACTGTGCAGAGGATGTCAACTTCCTCCAAATTACTGGTATTTTTTCCTACTAGGTAGAGTTTTGCTCCGTACTAGTTACATCTATGTTAGTAATTCGATGCATGTCTGCGGAGTGAAGTAGCTGGTTCTGAGGACCAGAAGCAAGTGCTCTGTGTGTGCTGCTTTTGAGTATGTTGAGTGTTCTGAGTACTTTTGAGCTAAGTTGCAGTAAATGAGAAATACTTTTCTGAATTACTGCTGCATCACTTACTATGAGGCATTGTTTTCAGACAGATTGTGTTTCAAAAATTATTAAAAAAGTTATTTTATAGTATTCTAACAAGTGTAGACCTACTTGTTGATGTTATGGTGTCCAGATAAAAATGAGAACATAAGCACTTTGAAGAATATGTATTTTTTGCTTGGAGGAGGCAAACTGAATGTAACTTTGGGATTTCTGATCTTTGCAACAGCTTGGTTTAAACATGGGTGTTTGAAATAGAGTTACAAGTTTAAGCTTCTGTGTCTAATTCATGAAATAAGAGCTGCTAACTTTGCAAGCTTGCTTTCAGGTTTGAATATGAACTTTATCCCTCTCTAGATGCCATCATCATGAGTAATTTATGCTCTGCAGAATAAGCAAATAATGTCCTCTGATAACGATACGGTTTTGTTATTCCTGACATCTCTAAAGAGTTCATCTCAGCAGAATTACTTTCATGTCAGAGATGCAATTTACTTATGAGGTTGGTTTTGCTACTCTTTGAAGCAGAAAAGAGCGTAGCTTAATCTGAATGTTTCCAATCAGGTGAAATAAGAACAGGTGGTTTTGAGCTGAACACACCTAATGCATAAGCGCCGAGAGATATTAAACATGTAGCTTTAAAATGTCTTTTGTGCATTCACTTTATGGAGATGAAATTTGTTTTCATCTAGTTGGAAATTGTGAATGCAGCTAGTTGTAAGATTCATGCTAGATTTTTGGCCTGCTGCTACAGAAGGTAAGAGTACTCCTTAAAAAAAAATCAAAAAAATATTATTTTGACTTTCATAGTCAAGAGATAATGGACAATATAGTTTATCAATAATAAGCACAAGTTATCTCACCATTGTGCATTATAGTGATTTTGATTCTAGCAGAAAAGTTATGGTGTCCTTTTGTTGTAGCGATGAAAACATTTGTTGATTGATGGTAGTAAAATAGGTGGTTTTGAATTTCTGGCGCTGTAAAGGGAACTCTATTTGATGTGTCCCAGGCGATCCAACAAGCAAGTAGGTAGTCTGTCTTGAGACTTATGTTTTGCCCCCTTAAAAAGAAATTTTCTAAGAGGGGAAAAGACCCCTTATGCATTCTTGTGATAAATTTCAGTCTTCATGTTTGTGGGATGTATTAGAAGGGGAGTAGCTGGTAGGTCGAGAGAGGTCCTCCTGCCCCTCTGCTCTGCCCTGGTGAGGCCACATCTGGGATATTGTGTCCCGTTCTGGGCCCCTCAGCTCAAGAGGGACAGGGAACTGCTGGAGAGAGTCCAGCGCAGCCACAGAGATGATGGAGGGAGTGGAACATCTCCCTGAGGAGGAAAGGCTGAAGGAGCTGGGGTTCTGCAGCTTGGAGAAGAGGAGGCTGAGGGGTGACCTCACTCAGGGTTATCAATATGTCAAGGGAGAGTGTCAGGAGGATGGAGCCAGGCTCTTCTCAGGGATGTCCAGTGACAGGACAAGGGGCAACGGGTGCAAGCTGGAGCACAGGAGGTTCCACAAAAACATAAGAAAAAACTTTTTCTCTGTGAGAGTGACAGAGCCCTGGCCCAGGCTGCCCAGGGAGGTTGTCAAGTTTCTTTCTCTGGAGACATTCAAACCCCGCCTGGACGCGTTCCTGTGCGCTCTGCTGTGGGTGATCCTGCTCTGGCAGGGGGGCTGGACTAGATGATCTTTTGAGGTCCCTTCCAGCCCCTAACGTTCTGTGATTTTGTGATCTTAAAGTAAAAAAAAAAATATTTAGAAAACATCTAATGAAAGTTTAGCATCTCCAGATGAAGAGTAGTTAAGCCTCCTCTCACTCGCTTGTACAGCCCCGCAGCAGCTGAGAAGTACGTGTTTTGGTTTTGAAAGGGTACTGTATCTATTGCAAATAGTAATAATCAGGAAAGTGTATTGATCAGCCAATCTCTTAAACCAAATTAATGTCTTTGTACTCCTTTCTGCTCTTATGGTTGTTTTATGAGATAACAGCATTAATTCGAGACATGTTAGATTGGATTTTTTTTTAACTTGCTCTTGCCATTGAGTCCACGCTATCCCTGTGTCTGTACATGCATGAATCTCTTACAGCTGGATCCCATGATGATTGTTGCATCTCGGACAATTCTAGCCCAGAGCCTGCTGTGCAGTACAGGGAGAGAACAGCAAAGAGAGGACAGGTGGAGTGGCCAGTGCACTTTCTCTCCCTGATAACATCGTACAGATTAGGCAAAACGTTAACAATTTCTCCATTTTTTCTTTGATGCATGACGGTAGGAACTGTACCAGCAATGGTTGCCCTTTGAGAAGGATGTTAGTAATGTTGCTATGGCAGGTAAGAGTCAGATTTAATATATGTGCTTAAGTCCTTTCATGTACCCAGTTCTTCATGCCTGCTCTGGACGAAGAGGAGATGATAGCCTTGTTTAGGGGTTCTTGAAAGCATACCTCTTGTCCTGTTTGTGCTTTTGTAACAGGGATTGTTCTAGGCCTAAAGAATTTAGGAAGTCACTTAATTACTTTATTCCCTTAAAAATTCTCCTTCCTTCCCTGTGGAATTAGGCCTTAGATTTGAAATAAAGCTTTGACATTAGACTGTACTTTGAGATCCCATGGAATACCATTACAGCGTGCAGGAACTAGCCACAATACTAAACCATTAGTATGTACTTCTGAGCTCCATGCTTATTCAGTAACTATTTTCTTGGCTAAGTAGTATAAATAGTTGACGCAGCTTTTCCTTTGAGCTTTTAAAACACTTGCACTATGATTTGACGGACTAATTTCTGTTGGCACATAATATTTGCCCTCTGAGTGGAAAGGAACCTTTACTGTTAAAGCAATAATGCCAGCACACACAACACAGGGCTTTACAGATATTAAGTGTAACCAACATCAGAATGGCATTTTACTGTCCGCCAGAGACCATGTGCTCATCTTCCATAACACAGACCGTGTGCTTATCTTCCCTCACCTAAGTTACTGTGAATGGAATGTCTGAAAGCCTGAATATCAAACCAGCTATTAGGAAGAGTCGTCCCCGGTGACAATACCTGTCAGTTCTCGAGGAGGATTGTCTGAAGTGTTCCGTCATATCCTTCATTGGTTTGTGAGTCTGAAGTACTTGGGAGGAGGGTCAAAGGGAACAAAACGATTTTCTATTTCTGACACTGAACCTTCCTCAGTACGCTTTTTGCTTGTGGAACTGTAATTCATCACTAGACAAACTGTAGATGTCCTTCCACCTGACAGTTTCTTCTTGGGTCCTGACAGTTTAAAAGCTTGCCTTACAGTATAAATTGTTTGCGGTTAACCTGAGATTTTGTCTGGATCACCTGCTTTTGTTCCAGAACTAAACAAGGGATTATTTCACATTATCTGGTTAATTAACCTCTTTTGAAAACCAGAGAAGATAAGTAATGGGCAAAAGAGGAATCAGTATGAGAGTCACAGTTACTTTTCAATCTTTAATGTTTCTGGAGTAAGTATTTTATTCTTTTTTGGAGGCTTTTTTGGGGGGGAGGGGATATTAAAATTTTTTCTCTTCATCCGTGCCATGGATGAGTTTTTCCTGTATAAGAATAAATCTGCATGTGCTCAATTCTAGAGCTCCTGGAAGATTAGAATCAATTAGAAATTTTTGTTTCTAGTTAGGTATATTTAAGGACTGCATTAGAGACCCCAAACAGTGTATTTGCTTGTCTCTACTGCAGTTGACTTAATCAGGAAAAAAATCTTGATGCCAGGTTGAATGCTCTAGTGAAACATAGTAACAGGCTGAAATTCTTAAAAGCTAGCTCATTTAGAAATTAGGGCAATGTTTTAAACAATATTTCCCTAATTCAGAAAGGTCTAGAGTTTCTTCTGGTATCTTGCTTCAGTACATGAACCATAAAACATCAAAAGAAATTTTTACCTCCTTTGCAAGTGTACGCTCTCCAGGATCACGTATTTCAGGTAATTTAGGCTGTTATTGCTGTAATTCTTCTGCAGAAGTTTAGAAGGTAGGAACAACATTAGGAGTGTATATTTTTTGCAAGAAGATTTTGGGTAAAACACCATAGAATACAACCCGTTTCAATCGTCTGGCTGGTAAGCGATACCTTTTAAGCAAGGTGGTGTCTGATGAAAGAAGGCAAAAATTAAGCACCACCTCCTGAATCCCCAGCTGCTGCAAAAGTCAGACTTACCCCTTGGAAAGCAGGCATTCAGCCACGCATCTGCTCCCCTTGTTATTGAGAGTAACCAGAGCAAACTCCGTGGAGTTGCTTTAAGGCTGCTTTACAGGCAGGCCAGAGCAGATGGATGTGAAGTTCCGACTAACAGCACCGAGCGTAGAAAATGCCAAAGGTGAACAGGGTATGAAAAGCTTATACTTAAACATAATACGGTGCTTTATGAAGTGTTCTGTTTTCCAAAAGCAGAGAATTCAACAGCGTAATGATATTTGTTAGATGCTCACAAGGAGCTTGCGGATTAGCAATAATGCACAGCGATTATATTAATCAGTCGGCTCTTGTGCAAATGAGTGGTTTGATGGTATAAATGTGTATGATACTTTGGGTGAATTAAAAAATACCTTTTTTTTGAGGAGATCAGCCTAAAGAAAGTGAAAAGAATATTATGGTTTTATAAAGATAGGTTTGCAAAAAAAGGATTTCATTCTTTGGCAATGAAGTTACCAAGGAATAGGTTAAAAAAGAAAAGATAGGCTGGTGTATTAGAAAAGGTGGGATCTCTAGCATGAAAAAAGATACCTCATGTAGCTGGTTTAGAATGTAAAGTTATAATTGGATGGAGTGGGGTTTGGATTTTTTTGGAAGCAGGCGCTAACTTTATGGTAATTTCAGTGTAAGGCAATAAAATGCATTTTTAGTCTAAAAAGCTGGTGTATTTAGTGCCTGTTAAAGAATGCTTTTATCACTTTACTGGGAGAAATGCTTGCTCCCGCAACTGCAGGTTGAAATGCCTGAGGAGTGGGAAGATGAGGATAAGCAGATAGTTTGTTCTCAGACAGGATTCACACTTCCTCAATCCCAAAAGTACTTTCTTAAGAAATGTGCTATCCCTTCTGTATTTTACCATCTGACAAGTGATGAGCTGTTATTTTAGTAAGCTATAAATATGCCATTCCATCAGATAACAAGGTTGTACAAACGTGGTAAGAGAACTGTAATAATCACGATAATGATGAGTTCTTGACCTTCTTTGCCTGAGAGATTGAAGATTTTTCTAGCCTAACCCGCCCATAACCTTTACAACTGTAGCACGTTGTAGACGGTGAATTTAGTTGTTTCACTGACCCAGCAATGTGTATCAAGGCTTTAGGGAATGTATTAACAGATAATGCAAGGAACATTATCACTGGAATCTAGGATTATAAATGACAGCATTAGTAGGTGTATCGCGTCATGGTTTATCATCCTGGGGAACTGCAAACATACAGAAGTAACCCTCTTAAGTTTACAAAGAAGTTTTCCACAGTTCTTTACTGGTTTTTGCTGTTGGGTTTTGGGGGCTTTTTTGTTCTTTTACTTTTTTTGTTGTTTATTTTTTATATATTGGGAATTTCTAGACTATGTTGTTGAAACAAACTAGAGCAAGGTAGGCTAACAGCCTTTCAAGAGTGGAATGCTCATGTCGGTTGGTTTGTTTGTGTGATTTTTTTCCCCTACCTGTTGGAGCTTCTTCAGAAAAAAAAAAAAGAATCCTAGAGCCAGAGCCTTACTCTTGATGAGGTAAGAATATCGCTGTTTTGACAGTAACTTTTTTGCCCATGAAAGTAACAGTTTCCAGTCCTGCCTTGAGAAGCAAGGAGCTGTGCATTGATGCTTTTGTCACGTTGTCTGGGCTCCCAGCAACCTTCTCTAGACTTGAAGGCAGCTGCTAAGTGTCCCTTCTATCAATAAGTTAAACACCTGCAGTCTTTCTGTTTTGTAGATTTATGATCTTTTCTGTGGCTCTCTTTTTCGTCATTTAGCTCATTAATTGAAATAGTTCCTCAGAGAAAAGTTGGCAAAATCCTACCTGATGATCCTTGGCTTGTATGATAGTAAAAAATGGTTAAATATTTTTCAGGTCTAGTTTTTCAACAGGTTGTGCCTTCGGCATAAGGGGAAAAAAAATCAAATGCAGAAAGCATTAAATTTGCAATTGATCTTAGTTATGGTCCTAGTTTAATTATATGAGGAGGGCAAAAAACATCACAGTCATAAAGTTTGTGCTTACAGTGTATAACGAAAAGGAGGATAGGATCCTTTAGAGGTCAATATTGTCTTCTACCAATAGAATTATCTCCTTCTGCACTAACAGAGATAAAAGGCTGACTTCCAATTGACACAGCTTTGCTAAGGGCATAAAAATAATGACCTAAATAAATATGAAATGAAGCCAGAGAAAAAGCACTGCTCAGGATGGTGTTTGTGATCAGCAAGATATTTGGCAGTCCAAGTTTTAAATACTCTTCCTTTGTTAAATACTCTCATGGTGATACCTGCACTCTCCAGGTTTCTTTATAAAGAGTAAATGCACATTGGGATTTGGAAGCTCCAAACCACAGATGTGATCAGTGATGAAAATATTGGGAAGAAGCTGCTGCTGGTATAATGTCATATAAACTGACAGAAACTCAAAAGAAATTTTTGAATGGTTATCATGTACTAGATAAGATTATTTTCGTAGGCTCTGATCTAACTGCCGCCCAAATTATCATACCTGCTGGTAGCTTTATTTTTTTTTTCATTTGCTAGCCTCTGTTGGTTATCTTTCTGATAGGCTTTTGACAAAAATTCAAAAGTAAAAAAAATTCAAAAGTTGACAACATTAAAAAAAACTTACTTGCATTATAGTTCCATTCTAGCAAACCCAAACAAAGATAAACTGGACTCTAAAATAACACCAAAAGCGAAAAAGCTAATTATTTTTCTCTGTTTATCATTTGATCATGGCCACTTCACAGACACAGATCTAAGATTAGCGTTTTACTGCTATAAAAATGCATTTTGAATGCTTTTGGGTTTGGTGTGGTGTTTGATTGTGGTGTTTTGTGGTTTTTGGGTTATGTTGTTGGGTTTGGTGGTTTGTTTGTTGTTTGTTTGGTTTTTTTGTTGTTCTTCAGACCTCTAGCCTGCATGAGTTAAATACCTGATGGTATATAACTGCCTGGGCAGCAGCAGTAGCTTAGCAACACCAGCTACTGCTGATGCCAAAGAACAGTGTTGGCTTTCATAATTTTGAAATGCCAGCTGGTCCTTTAATAGTCTTTCTGTATTTAGAGATTAATTGATAATTGTGTTTTACATTGGTTGGATTCTTAATGTTCTTATAGGTTGGAAGCTTAAAAGTTTTAGCTGTAGGCATTGGTATAAGATTTTGGAAGGACGTTTTAATAACTAAAAATCCCAAAGTGAATACTGGTGATACTTGGAGGGCACAACAAAACCTTCCTTGCTTCCTATCCACTAAAAGTGCACAAGCAAAGCTGCTTAAATCTACTACAGGAGTGGCAAACCGCATTCTCCGGGAATGCTGATGTTTCCTTAATAAATAGTGATGTCTGACAAACATTTGCACGGTTTTGAAATATGTAAGTTTGAAAAGAAATGGATGTTGTAGGTGTAGACAACTATACTCTGTGTGTGTGTATATATGTGCATATGCCCACGCTAAAATCATCAATATTGGTATTTTTTTGGCAAAGTATAAAATTATAGAAATGTTTTTTTTCTAGGATGGGTCTCAACAGGTCATATACTCTTATTTTCACTGTGAGATCCATCTATGAACAACAGCACTTCTAGCTGAGTGTTTGTTTAGGTATTTCTAAATCTACGTAATGAACGAAACTGAAATATTTGGTAAGCTCTTTCAGCACCTCGCTAGTCTGTGCTAGTATGAATCTCACACATTAACATATATATCCTAGTATGTAGTGTAAATCTTTGCTGCAAGTTAAGCCTGTGATTTTATTTTTTATTTGTTTTTACTCATATTTAGTGGACACAAGGGCATATAGTTGGGTTTTTTTGTCTACTGTTCTTTAACCTTTAACAAAACCAGGTCTTTGTAACATCACTTACAAGTCTACATCTCTCGGCAACTTTATTTCTGACATGGATTCTCTGCAGTATCTGGACATATTTCATGAAATATCATGGCCAAGCTGGGCAGAGTGTTCTTGCTGAGAATCTTCATCGGTGCCTGTCACAACAGAATGTACGTTGTTTGCCTTGTACATATAACACTCCTGCTAACTTGTTCCCAGATGTTGCCTGTCTTTAAATGTTCCTTTATTGTTTCTTTATTTGTATTTGGATTCCTGGTTAAACTCCTCAGGTTCTTTTTTTGCAGTTTTCCCATTGTTTTGCCAGCTAGGGCCCCTTACATACTTAAGTATTAATCTTGTGTGTGTTACTTTTCAACAGTGTTAGAACTTCCTCATTTGCAAACATCTTTTAATTTCCTGTTGGAAATGTTTGGTTTTTATTTGTCAATGTTCTTAGGCCATTCCTTGAGCATGTCTCCCAGCTTCAGGTCATGCCTGAGTTGTTTCCTCAGTGTGCCTCCACAGGGAACGTGTTGGCTCAGATGGGTGCTTTCGAAATTAATTGTGCAGTTGTTTCCACGGGATGCTTTGGTTCACATTGTGGAGCTCTTGGAGCATAGAATCCTAGAATGGTTCAGCTTGGAAGGGACCTTGAAGACCATCTCGTTCCACCCCCCCACTGTGGGCAGGGACACCTCTCTGCCACCAGCCCAGGTTGCTCCAAGCCCCGTCCAACCTGGCCTGGGTCCCTTCCAGGGATGGGGCATCCACACCCTCCTTGGGCAGCCTGTGCCAGTGCCTCACCACCCTCATGGGGAAGAATTTCTTCCTTGTATCTAATCTAAATCCACCCTCCTGCAGTCTCAGGCCATTGCCCCGTGTCCTGTCACTACAGGCCCCTGTAAAAAGCCCTTCTCCAGCTCTCCTGTAGCCCCTTTTCAGGTATTGTCAGGCCCCTATTGGGTCACCCCAGAGCCTTCTCTTCCCCAAGCTGAATAACCCCAGGTCCCTCAGCCTGTCCTCACAGCAGAGCTGCGCCAGCCCCCTGAGCATCTTTGCGGCCTCCTCTGGACCCACTGCGGCAGATCCACATCCTCCTTGTACCGTGGGCTCCAGAGCTGGCCGCAGCACTCCAGGTGGGGCCTCAGCAGAGCGGAGCAGAGAGGGAGAATCCCCTCCCTCGCCCTGCTGGTCACACTCCTTTGGGTGCAGCCCAAGGCACGGGTCGCTTTTTGGGCTGCAAGTGCACCCTGCCGGCTCGTGTTGAGCCTCTTGTCAACCAACACACCCACATCCTTCTCCCCAGGGCTGCTCCCAATCTGCTCCCACCCAGCCTGTGTCTGTGCTTGGGGTTGCCTCGACCCAGGGGCAGGACTTGACACTTGGTCTTGTTGAACCTCATGAGGTTGGCCTGGGCCCACCTCTCCAGCTTGTCCAAGTCCCTCTGGATGGCAGCCCTGCCCTCCAGTATGTCGACCACCCCACACAACTCGGTGTCATTGGCAGACTTGCTGAGGGTGCTTTTGATGCCACTGTCCATGTCACCGACAAAGATGTTAAACACCACTGGTCCCAGTGCTGATCCTTGCAAGACACCACTTGTCACTGGTCTCCGTTTGGACACTGAGCTCTTGATCGCAACTCTTTGATTGCGACCATCCAGCCAATTCCTTATCCATGGAGTGGTCCATCCATCAAACCCACACCCTTCCAGTTTAGAAACAGAGGTGTTGTGCGGGACAGTGTCAAATGCTTTGCACAAGTCCGGGTAGATGACATGGCATGGAAATGGGATTCCTTTTTGGTAACACTAAACTGGAATGTATGTTCCAGCAGCATCTCTAATGCTTTCTAGCTGCAAATGGATGATTAATCCATGGGCTCAGGCTAGAGCTAGCTCTATGCATTTAAAAAACACTGGACAAACAACCAAAAAAACTCCACAAAACTGACAAAACCCCAACAACAAGGAACCCCACACCCTACCACCAAAACCAAACCTCACCAAACAAACAGCAGTTGCCTGAAATGCGGATGGTGTGGGTGTCAGCTTCTTAGCAGCGTTTGTTGATCATAGAATTGTATCAGCTGGAAGAGACCTAGAAGATCGAGTCCAGCCTTTGTCTCAGCCCCATCAACCTACTAAACGATTCCCCGCAACACAACATTCACCCGTGTCTTAAACACTCAGAGAGCCTACAGCTCTGCTCCTGTTGGCCTGGATGACTTGTCAGTGTGGAAACTGTTCTTGCGATTATTGCATCTTAGTAAATTATGCACACCCCCTATCCTAAACTCACCTCACAATTTTTTTGACTGGTGTAAACTCTGAGGGGGTAGCCAGTGATTCGGGTGGTGTTTGTGCCACAGCAGTGCTGTGGGTTTCTGTGCGCTCGGCTGAGTTGAAGGACTTAAATTCATCCATATTTTTTCTGTTTTCTGATTTGTGTTCCTACTCTGACATCGTTAATGGTGCTAAATACCTGCTCATAACTATCAGTATTTGAAAAAGCTAGAAAGGTTAATTTTTTTTCATGAAAGAAGCCTTCTTATTAGCTAATGCACTAGTATTGTCAGGACTTTATACGTCCTTTTTTTTAGTTTTAGCCAGTTGTATCTTTCCAGCTTAGTCCCTACGTGATCCTTTCACTACCTGCTACAAATTTCAGTGTCTCTAGTTAGTTAGAGCTGCCTTCTGTAGTAACAGCTGTCAGTGAGGTGACTTGTGTAGTAAATGTGGGATATTTCATGTTTGTAAATCTGCCAGTTGTGAATCCTTGCATGTGTTTTCTGGTTCTGTCTTCTCTCTTACTGTGCCTTTGAAGAATTAATGTACATATACTTGGAGAAAATTACTTTCTCTTGTGTTTATGTAAAATTTCTAAATAGCTTTATAAATTGAAAGCTTGTGCTATGCAACTTAAGCCATATTCAACTCAACCTGTAGCAGACAATTACTTTGAATATTTAACAGTTTTTCAGTCAGTAGTCTTCTGGTTTGATGTTTATAGTATCTGGTGTACAACAGAGAACAAATTACAGCCTTTTGCTGAAGGGTAAGCAGTAGTATAAATTCATGTATGTATATAATTTTTAGTTGTTAGCATACAAAAAAAGATATCAGGATATTCAGAATAGTTTTGAATATTAATTCTGTGATTTCTTTTCAATGTTGAATCTTATTTTCTTCATCTTCTTTGAAAGTCCAATGCTAGGGCAGTTTTCCAACTAATAGCAAGGTTTGATAAATTAATGATTTATATTTTTTTTCCCTAAAAAATGTGAAGATGGTTTTTATGGCTGAAAAATGACAAGCCATAACAGCACACAGAAATACAGTTTACTTGCTTCCCCTAAAGGATGACTAAATGCCTGGTAAAAACCATGGATTTAGTTTCCGAATATTGACAGTGAGTTCTCAGGAAGCACAAAGTGTGATGTCCTGTGCAGACTGACTCACTGAAACGCTCAGTGTGAAGGCTTAGCTAGAGCTCAGGCTTTCTTTACCGTTAAAAGTACTTCCTGCAAACTACAAAGAAGGAAGGAAAGGTGAGCAATTAGGGGAAAAGGAAAAAAAAAAAGGCAGCTACTGAAAGGTTGTATATTTGAGGAACATAAAATCATGCAAGTGCCTTTTCTGTTATGTGGGGAAAGCGAGAAGTATCAGAGTGACAGTGATCTAGAAAGATCAGTTCCTGACATTTCTCCTTATTATTTGTGCTGCTTTTCAGGTGTGCGATTTGGCTCACCAGGTTGTCTATATGAAAGCTGATTTGGCTGACTAAATGAAAAAAAAAATTACCGCAATGGCTCTTGGCTTGTAAGCCTTCTGTAAGACATCGTTTGGTAAAAAAGAAGTCTCACTTTTGAGTTGTGGCAGTGTGTTGCTACTGGGGTTTTTTTTCAGATTTAAATGCTATTTAAGTGTCTGCTTTAAGGAAAGCTTCACTTGCTGACCATCTCTGCTGAAGACCTTGAGGCAGAAAAAGACTGGGTTTCTTTGTCTTACTCAAGTTGTAAAGCAATTTCAGACCATATTCAAGTAATTTAATTTTGTTACTACTTACAGAAGTGGTTGATAGATCAGAGACCATTTATGAATGTGGCAAACTGCTTTTCCTTTGAGTATTTGTAAACCAAGATCATCCTAGTTTGTCCACCTGGCTAATAATTGCTGAATAGGAAGTTTACTTCCAATTTCAAAATCTTAATGTATGTCAGAACAACAGTGCAGCAGGTTGTAGGGTTTAGATGCTACAGAATGGGTGTGAGAGCTGCATTGTCAGAGTTTTTTCTCATAAAGATTGATTTTTTTACTCTTTTTTTTTTTTTTTGAGTATCTGTAACCTTTCTGTCAGGAGAGGAGACAGTAACTTAAGTAGAGATAAGAGTAATTGTGATATGGGAACATGAGATTCAGGATGGGTTTGTGTTGCTCGGGCAGGTACTGGCTTTTAACTCTTCTATTTCAGGAAGGCATTTAAAAAAAAGAATTTTTATATGAGTTTGCTATCAGTGGGATAGCAAGAAATCATGGATTCTTGAGCATGGTATATACCACCTACTGAAATGTGGGCTTGATTTGGCACTCGTGTGCCATCAGAATAATTTTTTTGGCAGAAGTTGTCACTTTTAAAAGCACGTCTCTGCTTGCCTGTGCCCTGTTGAAACTGGTGCAGCACCTTGTGAGTGGGCTTAGCGTGTTTTTTTAACAGATGGAGTTGAATACTGTCACGGCAGAGAATAGCTTGTAAAACTAGCCTAGGGGTAGCAGATCACAGAAACCAAAGATTCTGGAGCTTCAAGGTTCTTCGGATTAGTATTTTGTTACCTTCACTCGGGGATCGTTTTCATCGAACAGTGCTTGTACTTCGGTTTCTAGTAGTTCATTATTAATGTTATATGCTGAGTTTGACTAACTGCTTTCCAAACTATTTTTCCTCTTGTGCCAGTGTGATGACGTAGAGGCAGAATTTAGCAGCCGGTTGTTAGCTCCTTCAAATACCACATGAAACAGTTGAAATTGGGAGGTAAAATACCATGTTGGTTGAAAAAGGCGGGTGAAGTTGCAGGCCTTTGCCATCCAGGAGCTTGGTTCTTGTGTCAGGGCTGTCACCCAAACTTATTCACAGTATGACAGGGAATTTTTACAGTTGTACGCCAGTTTGCTTCTTAATTTAGATTTAAACTGAAACCCAGTGTTTTGAAGAACATTCCCGTTTTCTGTTGCTCTCCAGTAACATCTCTGTTATCTTAGCTGGTATTTCAGTGATTGTGGTTATAATTGATTGGAAATTTAATCAGTTTGTTTTCTTATATATCTGGTTTTCTACGATTTCTGATTTGTAGAAAGTAAGGTTTTACAAAACAAAGTATTTTCATCTAAAACTGAAATGAAAAGATAGAACAAGAGGTCAGAGTTAGGAGTGTTTTTTACATAGTTTTTAAGCAACAGATTTGGACATTAGAATTGAAGAATTCTGCCATAAAAATATGTATTCTGCATGATAGTTTGCATTGTTTGGGGTTTTTTTTTAGCTTTTTTTTTGGAATATAAAGCTGTTTCGCTGCGTTTCCTCAACCAAATGAAACCAAACCATTTTGTGTATGTAACCAGCAGAAGTAGGGAGCTGATTGTCCCCCTGTACTCAGCACTGGTGAGGCCGCACCTTGAAGTATTGTGTTCAGTTTTGGGAACCTCAGTATAGGAGAGACACCGAGGTGTTGGAGCGAGTGCAGAGAAGGGCAACAAAGCTGGTGAAGAGCCTGGAGAATAGACCTTACGAGAGCGATTGAGGGAGCTGGGACTGTTCAGTTTAAGGAAGAGGAGACTGAGAGGGGACCTCATCATGCTCTACAATTACTTGAAAGGACGTTGTAGAGAGGTTGGTCCTGGTCTCTTCTCACAGGTCATTAGGGACAGAACCAGGGGGAATGGTTTCAAGTTGCAACAGAGTAGGTTTAGGCTGGACATTAGGAAGAAATTCTTCAGGGAAAGAGTGGTCAGACCCTGGAACAGACTGTCCAGGGAGGTGGTTGAGTCGCCATCCCTGGGTGTGTTTAACTGTCACTTAGATGTGGTGTTGGGGGAGATGGTTTAGGGGTGAACTTGTAGTGTAGGGTTAATGGTTGGACTCAATGATCCCAAGGGTCTTTTCCAGCCTGAACTATTCTATGATTCTAGTTCTGCACAGCCCTATTTATTCCACCTTGCCTCTCCCCATCTCAACTGGCTTTCATTTAAATCTCGTGGAGCTTCTTGCTTCTTTCCCAGACTCTTCCGACAAGAGTATTAGACTTCTAAACTCCTCTGTTCCAGGCTACTTAGCTGCTCTGCAGGTCCCTTCCCCACTTTTTTTCTGTTATTTTCTCTGGACTGTTGTCCATCTGTTGGGTAAAGCCTTTTCTCACTTGCAAGCCTCTTACTTGCCTGTTACCAGTCTCATTGGGCACGGGAGTTGGCCAGCTCTGCCCTACTGCCTGGCCTTTTCTCCTAGGGAAAAAATGTGTTGAGTATTCCTCAGGTAGAATTAAATCAAACCCGCCTCAGACGCACGCTCCATTTAGCAAAAAACCTGCCTATTGGAACTTTGCAAAAAAGTCCCACGTAACTCGTAAATAAAGATAAATAATTTTCTAGAAAAGTCAGAACTGCTGCGGCTGCAGATTATTTTTTTTGACATTTGATGTTTATATTTCAAATACATTCAAGATGGAAAATTAAAATGCTGACCATGAAGTTGTGTTAACTGACTGAAAGTTATGTGCTGCTACCTGTGGTGAGAAGAGAGCGCTTTGGCTTATGGCTGTGAGCAGAAGGAGCTAGTCTGCTGCATTACTAATGGGTTCACTACAAATGAATTGGAAAATTAAAAAGTTCTATTCTGAGCTTTTTGTCCACTTCAAGCTATGCAAAAACAGTGACACTGTTCCAAAATTTAAGAGGAAGGAGCCATGCTAATGTTCTTTGAGAGGCTGTAAATAAATTTCTAGGATTCTTTTAAGAACAAAAAGCCTGCTACAAGGCAAGATAAGTTTCACAGAATCACAGAATGTTAGAGGTTGGAAGGGACCTCAAAGATCATCTAGTCCAACCCCCTGCCAGAGCAGGATCACCTACAGCAGAGCGCACAGGAACGCGTCCAGGCGGGGTTTGAATGTCTCCAGAGAAAGAAACTTAGCAACCTCCCTGGGCAGCCTGGGCCAGGGCTCTGTCACTCTCACAGAGAAAAAGTTTTTTCTTATGTTTTTGTGGAACCTCCTGTGCTCCAGCTTGTACCCGTTGCCCCTTGTCCTGTCCCTGGACATCCCTGAGAAGAGCCTGGCTCCGTCCTCCTGACACTCCCCCTTGACATGTTTATAACCATGAATGAGGTCACCCCTCAGCCTCCTCTTCTCCAAGCTGCAGAGCCCCAGCTCCTTCAGCCTTTCCTCCTCAGGGAGATGCTCCACTCCCTCCATCATCTCTGTGGCTGCGCTGGACTCTCTCCAGCAGTTCACTGTCCCTCTTGAGCTGAGGGGCCCAGAACGGGACACAATATCCCAGATGTGGCCTCACCAGGGCAGAGCAGAGGGGCAGGAGGACCTCTCTCGACCTACCAGCTACTCCCCTCTAATCCACCCCAGGATGCTGTTGGCCTTCTTGGCCATGAGGGCACACTGCTGGCTCATGGGCATCCTGCTGTCCCCCAGCACCCCCAGGTCCCTTTCCCCTGTGCTCCTCTCCAGCAGGTCAGACCCCAACCTATACTGGCACATGGGGTTATTTTTTCCCAAGTGCAAAACCCTACACTTGCCCTTGTTGAACTTCATCAGATTTCTCCCCGCCCAGCCCTCCAGCCTGTCCAATAGGCTGTTTGAAGTGAAAAGGCAACTTGTAGTGGGCCTCCAGAACTGAGAGGGGCAGAATACAAATGGTTGTTAGTGGTTCGAGAACTGTTTGCTGAATTCCGGGGAATCTTTGAAATCGGTATTTTTGGCACTTTTTGGTGGGGAGTATTGTCTAGATGTTACAAGTACACAGGCAGATTGTATATTCCACTTCAGGGACACTGTGCTCTACAACAGCCTTGAGTTCATTTCATCAGTGTCTGGGCGATGGTTTTGGCTGGTGTGCAATTTAACTTACCCTTCTTGTAACGAATTTTCTTGACCTCTCTTAAACTTTAGTGGTGAAAGGATCTGCTTAGTAATGATGTCTTTGATTTGTATAGAATTGTTGTTCGGTGGAAGAATCCTGTGGCTCATAGCTACACCTCCTCCTGTGAACAGATTCTGCCTGTCTGTTAAAATAGGATGTGCTTATGAAAAAAATACATTTCCATAAAGCTGTGAGCTTTAATCTGCTGGCATTTTTATTTTTTTTTTGAATTGTCAGCTGAATAATGTAGTTGGAGGTTAATGGTTTGGTTTCTTGTGTATTAGATGAAAGACAATGAGGCAAATGTGAAGAGCAGGTATCAGCATGCATGAAATATGATTGGTTTTTTTTCTGTGTACAACACTCACTTTAATTTCTGTGAAAGTAAGAATAAAACCAAGATGTTTGAGAACTTCTTTAACTTTGTCTTTATGTGTTTGTTTTAGGGTACTTGGTGAATATTGTGTATGGTGCGTAGAGGAAACTACTGGGGTTTGACCTCTTCACATTGGCCCCCAAATTTTAAATGTGCTTACTTTACAAAAGAAACTGAAACAAAACCCCCAACTCAAACAAAAAATCTTTTTTGTTGATTGGCTTTGAAGAACCGGTGTTGGACTGCCCTAATAATGATGCTTCATATTAATTCTTGCAACTACTCCTTCTGTATCACATGGATTTTTTTGGTGGAATTTTTGTCAGAAGAATAGTCTTTCTTTTGCTGCTTAATAAGGACAAGTGACATGCACGAGTTCTCAGTGAAGCTTTCTGTTGTTTATGGAGACATAGCACATTGTCAAGAATAGTACCGATTGCAAAGTTTTGGTGGTACTGTAGTTTCATTTAAAGATAGCAATGTTTTAATTCTGTTTGTTTGTTTGTTTAAATTTGAGTGATATATATTTGAGCATCTCCACATAGGTTCAAAAATTCCTATTAATTTATTTTTTTTTAGTTCTGATCTTATATTCAGAAGAATAATTAAGTCTTGAATTGTGCTCACACAGAACAAAAAATGAAAGGGTTCACCAAGACTGAGGCAACACGTATCACTGTGTCTTCTACAGTTTAGATGGATTGTAATTTTCAGTGTTAGGTTAGAAAAAATTGTTTTCATACTCTATCAAATAGAACAGGACAAATTGGTTTGGTAGGAGACACCAGACTTTTCCGGTTTAGAACTCCTAACCATAACGGAACTCGAATGATACCGGCGCTGACGTTTTTGTTGGAAATCTCTCCATGTATGTTATGTTTGTTGCCAGAAGTTCACTGGTTATGCCTGGAAGTTCTTACGTACTAACACTAGTTCTTCCTTGAGCCAAAATGTAACAACCAACCAAAGAATGCATCCTTACAGGTTTTATTATTGTTAGTGTTGTCTGAAGTCAACTCTTTCTTCAGAAAGGGCATATTTAGTACAGGAGTAGATACAAGTGTGGTTTAAGGTTTTTTGAGACTGTGCTTGAGACTTGCTGTCAGACTGCTCTGAGCATGTGTTTTTCAGAAAAATGCCTTGGGTCAGTCTTATGAAGCTTAGCATGTGACTGAAGCAGATCGCATCCGGTGCTTTAAATACCTCTACGGATTATCCCAGCACTGAAGAATTTTTCTGTGCATGTACTGTAATAGCTTGAAATTATGCATCCTAATAATCCCTGGTTTGTTGTAGCTTTTGATTTGTATATGAGGGGGGAGCGATGGCATTAGGTTTAGTACGTTTTGTAATATATCCAGTAACTTTTGATTGTATGAGAGACTGTGGAAATAACTGTATCCAGACTAATTCAGACATTTAACAGGTACTTCAGAGCTGCATCCATTTACCTTTTGATACTATGCGATGAATTTTTCATGGAGTTGTTTATTACATTAAAATATTTCCCAGGTTCATTTCTTTTGTCCAAAGTAACACAGGATGTCCTGGGAGCACAGTAGAGGCGTTGCATAATGCATAGGCAATGCTGCTTTCAAAATCGGGTGTGTAGAATTTTTTGCCGTGTTCGAACAGTGCTTGTACTTCGGTTTCTAGTAGTTCGTTCCCCTTCAGTTTACTCTTGCAGATGTCTAATGCTGCCTAAAGCATAATCAAAGCTGAGCAGTTTGCATTGAGAAACTCAATTTCGGTGACCTCATTCACTACTACCTCGTTCTTTTGTCATGTTTCACTACTGAGGAAACAACTCTGAATTTTCTGGAGAATTCAGAAGTGCTTCATGCTCTGTCAGCTGTTTATCTCAGAGGCAAAACTTCAAATGATGGAAACAAACACACGAGGGGTTGGGTGGAAAGTGTTTGACTTGTGCAAGAGTGTGATGGGTTGGAGGTTTGGCGTGGTCAGGACCACAAACTGCAAATAGATAATGTTTTTTCAGTTGTCCAAGAACCCCATTGTGTGCGGTCATTTGTGCTCTCGCTTCCTCTTTTTAGGTTTAAAATGGCCTGATTAACATTGGAAAATTCTTTTTAAAAAGCTGAATCCAAATTTCATCTAAGGATGTCTACATGCAGTAAGGTTTTTTTCAGTGCTAACAGGGAGCCAGTGCAGTTTTGCTCCTGTCCATACAATTTTCAGTGTGGGTTGTGGGCTTTTGGTTTTGGGGTTTGGGGTTTTTTTTTTGGTTGGGTCTTTTTGTTTGTTTGTTTCATGGTTTTGGGGTGGGTTTTTTTTGTTACACTTTATCCAGAGAATTTAACTGTATAATGCTATGCAAGATAATGCCAACAAGTAACAGATTTAAGCACTGAAGGTAAAAGCTATACAAAAGCATAGCAGACCAAAGTTTTATCAAGGATACTTGTTTTTAAAAAAAACTTGAGATTTTTTGGCAGGAAAGAGTTTTTTCCTGTCCTTAACTTCTTCTTTGAGATATTAAACGTGACAGTTGTCTACTCATAGTGTGAGTTCTGTAGTTCTAAAATAATTTAAAGGCTAAGTGTAAGGAGTTTTCTTTCCTAGCTGTCGTACTAGAAGTAGTTATATCATTAATTCCTATCAATATGGGTTTTTTTCAATTCTGTTCCTATGCTCAGAGCTACTCAGATACCCTATTCTTAAGCTGTGTTAAAAGTACAAAACATTTTTCGTTAAGCTTTCAAAGGAAGGAAATTAAGCTTTATGCAGCCTTTACACAAATGACACCAATAAGCTTTTTATGTTGTACTTTACTATTATTTAACATGTTGTTATAGGCCATGTGGTTCCCATGTAGTGTGCCAGTGTGAGTTTAGTTACGCATTTTAAAGTTCTCATTTACCGGCTACTTCCACAGAGGAAACCCTAACCAGGAGAACCTCAGTGATTGTAAAATGTCAGCTCTTCTACTTAATTGTCTAAATTGGAGCAAAGATTGCCAGCATTCAGTGTATGCAGCACTATTCAACTTGTGAGTTGTTTTTGGTGTATATTGACAGGACTACTTGAAAAGCCAATTAAACGTTCATCTGGGAATACTCTAAAAGAGCTATTGTTTCGTGCTTTCACTTAACTCTGTTGCATGCAACCTTGACAGTTTGTTATCTAATTAATTTGTATTTTTTAACAGATTTTTTTTTTTAATTATTTGGCTCAGAGTTAAAGTACTGCAAGGCTGAAATGATTCATACAAGTCAAGCTGCAGCTTAGATATACCAAGAGTTGAACCTTATTTGCTTTCCTAAGTGTGTTTTGGTTAGGCAGATAGTGCTGTGTATTTAATGTGTGGGTGTCAGAATGATTAAATTCTTCTGCTGTTTTCCAAACTTGCAGCCTATGCAGCAGATTCTGTACTGGGTTGTACATCTTCAAAGCTTTGAGTTAATCACTTAATCTTTGACAGTTTAAAAGTCATTCAGTGCAGAATTTGCTAGCAATGTTTTAACCGATTCACTTAAAATTTTAATTTCGACTTTTCTGAAGAAATGTGGCCCTGTTAAGATACTGCAAAAAACTGGAAAATCAAGTCTTTGGAATTATTGTGAAGATACGCAGGCATTAAGGTTAATTGTTCTGCTGAAATCTCAAGTAGCTGATTATGTTTCCTGCGCTAAAATACAGTGCCTGGCAATAAAGTATCTTTAATTTCATGACCTAGATTTTTTTTTTTTTAAATCGTGCTTTTAGCTGCTTAGGAGGTGATTGCAGTTTGGGCTGGTGATAAAATTAGTATGAATTTCTTCCTTGTGCTCAGAGGTATCGTGTAACAGTATTTGTAGAGAATGTTAGGATCTTCCCAGCGGGGCTCACGGGGCGTTACACAGGCCGGTGCTGCCGGCTGCTCTGGGCGAGACCGGGCTGGGGCTACGAAGAGGCGGAATTTCTATGGTGTGTAGTAGTGCAGCCAGCAACGTCTGAGATCTGGGAAACCCTTTGAGCAGTACTTACCTACGCCAGGGACTAAAATCCACACAAACTGAAATGCTTTCCTGTTACAAATGTCAAAGATAAAGCTTTTACAGAAAAACTTGCTTTTTTAAGAAGTGCATCTATTGGTATAACTTCCCGGTTGATACTTTCAGCAAAGCAATCGTATAAGCAGCGTCCATTATGTTTTCTAAAATAGTATTTCTGGTTTAGAAATAGGAGCTATTAAAAATTCAGTTAGGACCAAAAGTCTGCGATGGTGTAGCTTTTCTAGGGAGAGGTCTGTAGTACACTTCATTCTTAAGATACATTTCACAGCACAGGATTAACAAAAATCCCTGCTGTAGGCACGCGTGTGTTTATATAGTGTACGGCCACCAGGGCCCTCCTTCAAAAACGGACTTAAAAGGGAGGAGTGAGTAACATTTGTGCAGAATATTTTCTTTAGCAATATTAATACCACACGTTCCTGTGAGAACTTGCTCTAGAAAGAGGTAGAGATTTGTACTCCTCAATTCTTTTCTGGATTCTACAGCTAACGTGGTGCAGTCTCTACTTCTAAAAAGGACGCATAGTCCAGCTGCTGAGCTTTTCAGTACGATGCAGATCGTGCTCGACGATACGCATCTGCTTTTAAGTGAAGGTGCTTTTTGTTGCCTTACGTCAATTAAAAATCTAGTTGTGTGTTTTTTCAAGCTGATTCACGTCAGGCAAGAAAGGCAAAAGTATGGTTAAGATTGCTTGCAAACCCAAACAAGGTATGACAGTCGCTAGTAGGAATAGAGGATGATTAGAAGAGGAGTCAAGATACGTTGGAAAATGGATGAATCTGAATAATAAGGTTTATTTTGTAAGTAACTCGGATGCTAGTGCTTATGAAAGGCTGCCACTTTCCAAACTGCACACTGGGATTGCTGCCTGTGTTAAATAAAATTGTAATGTAAATGTAGGATTTTCAGTATGCTTTTTTATAAGCCACAATACGTTAGAGGGCGGGAAGTAAGTGTTACTCGACATCTGTAAAGGAAGTGCGTTTGGAATACAGGATTCGATGCTCCACAACTGAATCTTAGAAACAGCTTAATTGAGAGCGAGATCAGAGGTTGATAAAAATGATGGTGTTTTTTTAAACACGTTCTAGTGTACTAGGTAATATTTATATACATAGTGTAGTTGTTTGCAGTATCAGTTTAATTACTGTGACTAGTAGAAGCTTTTTTGATGCTGTCAGATTTTTCTGAGAGCATCAGAATACCACCTGACTTTAAGAAAAAAAATTACGAGTTTTCAGCTACAGCTGCTGAAATGTGATGGGAATATTTGGTGCTTTGATAGTGTATTTCCAAAATGTCATCAAATTGATCGATTAGTATTGCACTTGGCTCCTAAATCTCTTCATGAAGATTGCCTCCTAAAACCAACAACAAATTTGCTCTACTCCGCACTACACCAAGAGAATAGGAAGTTGACATTTTCTGACAATTCATTTACTTAACTTTTTCCTGAAACACCTATGTGAAACTCTTTAATTTCGTATAAACCTGAAAATATTAGGTTGGAGTGAATAATACATGTTTGTTTGGTTGGTTTTTTTAAACTCTAGGAAAAAATGAAACACCGGCTTTTCAATCTCACAGAAAATAATTGTTTCTGAGAAGTGCAGAGAAAAAAACAACTTGATTATTCCATTCTCTGCTATCACTATGCCACTACTGTACAGTGTCTCTAATTGGAAGCTTAAGCTGAACATTACTTTTAAGGTTGCTATTTTTGTGCTAGGTATTATCTGAAATAATTCTTACATTTCTCTTTCTCTGCAGTTTAATATCTTGTGTGTTTTAAGTGCAGAACTTGTTAACATCAGGAAATAGAACTTCAGTGGAGTGCAATTTAAACTCTTTTTTCATCTGGGAGTTTTCACCATGACAAAAATTTCAAAATAGTTTCTCTAGTGTGTTGTTGCTCAATACTTGTTTTAATTCTGTTTGTGATACTGCAGGGACTTGTAAACATTGTTCCACGTGAGGATATAGTAGATAATGTGGAAAGAGGTGACTTGGCAAAATCCTGTCCACAATTTAAGGTCCTTCAAGTATTACAGTGAAAATACTGGGAAACGTTAGCTAATATTTTAGGGTAACCGTGTAAATAATTTTTGTTCATTTCTGTGTTTGTGGGCTATGTCTGTCTTGTAGATGCGATGCTTTTTTTCTGATAAACTGTTTGAAGAACTATAGGTATCAGTGTCAAGGATGCCTGTTAATCATTTGTTTCTGAGGGTGTTTCCCAGCCTCTCTCCAGGGATGATGCCAGAATGCAGAGGTTTTACATTCGTAATGATGAGTTTTACTCTCTGGAGAATTTTCCTGTAGATTTAAATGTCTCCAATACTGTATTTGGAGTCCAGCAGAGCGGAGAAGAAATACTTGGTTAAGATTTTATATCTGTTTCGAAGAAAACTTTGTTGGCATTTATCTGACCTTAACTGACATGGCATATGAGATTTGGTGTTTGTAAGTGTGGGAAGGTACCGTTTATAAATAAAACTTGTGGTTTTAGATGGGTGTTTCTGCACATTGAAGAAGTGGAAAACAGAGGTAGATTATCTTAATGTGCAGCGTGTCCTTGGTTGTTGTAGGCTGGAACTGCATCCAAGTCTCAAAGCTAGATCACGTAATTCAAGATTATAGAAGCTGTTTGAGTTAAACGGAACCCAAACAAAACCCCTGGAATGTATCATAATGCACACGGAAATTTCCTGCTCTTCACTTTTCCAAGCTTTACTTCTTTGGACCTTACGGCAACACAAAATTACTACAATCCGTTCTTGAGTATTCAAGTTCTGTTTTGTTGCCTTTCGTTTGGAGCCCTCTGTTATGTGCTCAGGCAATCAAACTGGATGCATCTAATCCGTGAAAAGATTGGTGATAGTCAACAGTATTGGAATTTCTAGTACAGGTTGGTTTTGAGGTCTTGCTGCAGAAAAAAAGCTGAAAAAAATGGAAGTATGTTTCTCAGTGATTCTCACGTGTTTGGCTCGGTTTACTGGTATATGGCTAAAGAGGTTTTCTGGCCTTCAAAGCAATTATTAGCATTGTGAGCAGGCAATGAGAACGCATTGGTTAGTGACGGTTTGTCTATCGCCGCTAAATGTTTGGGTCAGACTCCGTAGGACGGATGTCAGTTTACAGATTAGGAACAGTTTTGGGTACTTACAATTTGGGTGAATTGCTAATTTATAAAGGTGACTTTTTGAGATTATTTTGAAAAAGTAAAGTAGAAATTGTTTCTTGCAACATCTTAAAAGCAGAATCTAACATACAGTATAAGGTGCTCAAGCAAAAACATTGCAAATTCATGAAATTTTGCTGTATTACAGTGAACTAGTGAAGAGCTGTCTTAATTTGCAAAGTCTGAAAGCACGATAAGGTGAGACGACCTACTTAAATGACAAAGATTTGTGCTTTTCAGAATTAGGAGACCTACTATTTGCCAAAAAAACCCCACAGGATTTCTAGCTTTCTCTGTTTTTTGTGGTTTTTTTTCTTTGTGTCATTAGACTTCTGTCGTTAGTCGTCTGACTGCTCATAACCCTGTGAAGAAAAGCACATGGCATCACGGTACGCGATACTGGTTTTGCCAGTGCAGGGTTAAACCAAGGGTTTACATGGTGTGTTATGGAGAATCTGTACTGTCTGGGAACACTTTTACAGTGAATAGGAAGATGATTTGGAAGTGCGATGGGAAGATACAGGTGAAAGTAAAAAGCTGAAAATACAATGATTTTTTTCTACATCAAGATACAAAATTAGTGTAATTTTAAAAGCGTAATTGATTTTTCTTTTACTAGAACTATTTATTGAGAAAATTGCTAAAATGGAAAAGATTTCTAATCCAAATTAGTACTGACTGGATGCTGAATATCATTCTTTTGTTCCTGACAGCCCTCTTGCGCTTCTTTAAGGAGAAGTTCATGAAGTAGAAACTGTTCTTAACTGATGATGTCTGTGCTGTTTTAGAGAACAAACTACATTTCAGTTGTAAATCTCTGTTTCTATGTGCCCCAGGTTTCTTCTGCAGATCTCTTTGACTCCAAAATCAGCTAGGTTGCTACGCTGGCTTGGGGTAACAGGGCTCCAAACGCACACAGATGCTGCCCATCTCCGATTTAGCTTCTCAGCAGGCACTCAAGTGGCTGCAACCAGTTTGGGTTGCTGGGGAATGTACTGGGTCTGTTACGGTACTGCACACTGTTGAGGCATTTTAAATTCCTTACTGTTCCTCTGGCACGCTGGGTGTGTCATCAAGACCGACGTGATCCAGGGCTGGTGCTTTGGTGCAATCTCAGTCGTGTTTTGGTTACTTGTTCCTGTAAAGTGAGTCACTTGATATTCAGGACTGTCTTCTATTCAGATCAATTTAGCACCTGTCAGCTCTGCAAAATGCATTTAATGAAAACTAAATACGAATGCCAAATTATGCGTGTGCGCCCATGTACAGGCTCATTTATCGGAGTTGTCTCTAGTCTCATTTTTATACTCTTCTAGAGAGAAGAGCTGGAGGAGTTTTTTAAAAATTGATTTACAGATTGCTTTATAGTTGTTATGTTTCATTCTGTCTGCACTGAGATAATTTCCCTGTGACCTAGTCAGGATGCTGCATAAATAAAGATGAGTTTTAGAGGAAAAATCTCCCAGAGTAATATGTTGGACAGGTTACTTGTTTTTTGGATCTCAGATGTTGCTTGAGTTTTCCTGTTTGTTAGGCTCTCTGCTCTCCTTTCTGTAGATTCTGCAGTTTTCTTTTTATTCAGACAGGAATATGAAAGTAGTCGTGCATAACTTGGCATAGATTCAGCAGAAAGTTTTGTATAAGATGAAGAAATGAATTTTACTGGCCTGCTCTCAGAAATTCCTCTCATTTCAAAATTCTTCAGTTTTATTTAGATTTGATTATGGTTTGGTTTGGGGTTTGTTGGGTTTTTTTTGTGTATAGAAATGTTTTTCCCTAGAAGTTTTAGCTAGATTCCTTGTTTTGGTGTTTGCCATCATTATGAAAAGAGTGTTGTAGTTATGGACAAGTTCACTTTCTGCCTGTTTTTGTAACTCGTGTCCCCTAGAGAAAAGGGCTTCTGAAAGATTGATTCACTTGAGACTTGTAAATTACTCTAAAATCAGTCAAACAAAAGATTGCTTTTTCCTTTGTCAAAGCTTACATAAAATAAAAAAGCATTATTTTTCTTAGTGTGGTAACTGGAATTTATTTACTTTTTTGCAAGAATTCATAAGATCACTGTAAGCAGCTGTGATTTATGTCTTCTTGGCTGTACTGATGGCTTGCAAGTTCACTATTTCCTTGTAAAATTAAATAGAAACCACAGATGGCTGGGGAACTGTCTGTAGTTGAATAGTCCATTATAAATAATGACTTTCTAAATCAAATTAAATGATACTGCTACTTCTAACTGCAAATCAGAATGAAATAATTGAGATTTGGGGACATACTTGCATGTTTTTTGTGGTACTTGGCATGGTTTTCAGGGTTTTAAGGGCTAAGTATTTCTAAATTATTCAATTTGTCTGCTGAAAGGATCCCCTTCACTTTTAAAAAAAAGTCTCCTCTAAATTCTTGAACAAATATTAACTAATAGTTATTATAGACTTGAATGAATGAAGACTCTAAGGAGAATTGCATTAAAATATTTTATGATTTAATGTTATTTTTATTGTATTTTGAAACTGAACAAGGAAAACAGGGTTCTTTTTCCTCTAGTTAGAACAGTACCTTTCTGACTGCATCTGTTACCCGTTGTTTCTCCTGTAATCTGAACTTGTGTCTGTTAAGGCTCTTCTTTTGTTTTTTGCAATGTGAATAATTTAAAGGAAATTATGTAAAAAATAAGGAAATAGTCCTTTATCTTAATGAATCATTATACGTCTTTGTGAGATTACATTTTAGTGGTTATGTTCACTTTGAAGATACCACTCAAATCATGGAGTTATTTTTTTTATCACTCTACTATTTTCTCCCCCCTCCGTGCCCTTTTTTCTAGCTTCCTTGATACTTGCTTCGGGTTTTTTTCTCTCTTCAGAAAAACCAACAAACCCAAAACACACAAACCCACAAATTCTGTCTTTCCAGTGATTTTGTAGTTGATTAGATATAAGGAAAAATAGATCTGAGGAAGAAATTCTTCCCCATGAGGGTGGTGAAGCACTGGCACAGGCTGCCCAAGGAGGGTGTGGATGCCCCATCCCTGGAAGGGTCCCAGGCCAGGTTGGACGGGGCTGGGAGCAACCTGGGCTGGTGGCAGAGAGGTGTCCCTGCCCATGGCAGGGGCTGGAACGAGATGATCTCTAAGGTCTCTTCCAACCTAAGACATTCTGTGATTGCCACGGTTCAGTCATCGTCGTTTTTTGCCATGTCGTGTTTTCTGTGCTACGGGAGAGGCTGTAATTTGTGTTACATATTCTCCCATAGAGAATCTTTTCCTGGTTAAGATACCAGTAGCAGACAGACCTCCTAGCCAAAACTTTCTCGAAACACCACACACAGGTTGTCATGTCCCTACAAATCAATAGCAATAACTTGAGAGAATCTTTCTTGACGGCACGGGCAGAGTGAGGCTGGTTTTCTTTCACATCAGCTGCCAGCGAGGTGTTTGAGATTAGCTGAACTCATGAATTTTGCTTATCAGTTAATCAGCAAGCTTCAGTGGGGAGACTGTTTGATACTGCTAGAAAGCCAATTTTCTCTGTTAAGTACTTTCAGGACTTGAAGGCTTTGTGTCAGGACAACCATCGTTGTCAGTGTCATTGTTTTCCTGTCAGCTCTGTCAGTGTGTACAAAGAAAAGCTGCTGGCCAGAGCAGCATTCAGAGAGATTCAACCTCAGCATTCTGCAGCTTAAAAATAGACCTTTTCCTTCTCAGGTGGTTCTTGGGACAGTTCACATGGGAAGGTAGTGGGAAGACAGTTGTGGAAACAGACATCACATGCAAAATTACCAATCCATTCTACTGCAAGTTTAACCTTAGTAAAGTGAGTCCCATTTTTTTTGAGAAGGCAGGGGCAAAGCGGTAGTTTTAGTTGGAGCTGGTATGTAGGTTAATATACTTGAGCAAGCAGGCTCAGCGGGAGAATGGAGGTGTGAGACAAAGGTATTCTACAAGGGGAGCTTATCTCCGAGGACAGGATGCTCTTATCTCCAAAGACAGAATGCCCCAGGACTCCCAAATGCCATTAAGATTTGCAGAACCAGCCTAAGCCAGCCCTGGGGTCTCTTAACAAAGACAAGGAGTTAATTGAATGGAGATCACCAAAAGGACACTCTGAAGAAGACTATCATGATGAAGTAAACGATCACCAGAGACCCCTGAGGACCACGGAAACAATATATTGCAGGAGTGGGTGGTAACCTATGATAATGAGTTCTCAGAAAATAATGAATATATTAATAATTTCTCAGAAATGTCACGAATATTTCTGTATAACCTGCATACAGGCTATGCATCTGACTCTCTATGGCACACACATTGGCGATCCCCCGTGCATCCAGTGCTGCCGTAAAGAATATCTGCTTGATAGTCACCGTGACTATTGATTTATGGCCTTTCACGGCATCAGGGGACACATCTCTTCGAATACCACCCTGTTTGGTTTTGAATTTTGAGAACTGATTTCCAAAAATATCTAATTGAGGTGGAGTCTAAATGCCAAAGTTACTTTGAAGTACAGGTTAAAATTCTCATAGCTGCCCTTAAAATTCAAGATTCTTTTGCTCCTGCCTTGGATATCTTTTTTTTAGGCTGTGTGTCAACGTGGTAGTCCAAACGGCTTGCAAATAACTGTTAGTCTGCCTGTCTTGTTTTCAGTTTATCTTGTCTTAATGAGTAAAATATTTCCAGGCAACTAGAGTGGGGACATAGCTTCTGTTATGAAAGTCAGTGTGTTACTCTTTTGTTGAGTCTGTGGTCAGCCAGGCTGCAGTAACACCGACATTGAGAGTGTGGGAATCTTACTGGAATGGTAATTTCAAAGCTTCTTTGTGAGTTTTTTGCGGGCCATCAGAGACGTGTAGAACAAACCAAAGAGATCCTGACAGTCTTTGAAATATAATCAAGGTTGATGTACTGTGTACTCAGTTTTATTTGCTGCTGACCCTGTGAAAATTTTAAAAACGGAGGCCTTTGGCAGTGTGTGATGAAGTTGGAAAACGATCATGTTTGGGCTTAATCAATTTAATATTATATGAAGTTGTTGTAATTTCTCAGGAGATACTTAGTGTTTCAAAGTTTCTGGCACTGACTTCTTAAGAGGGTTCAACAAGTCACTTTACTGAAACAGGGAACTAAAAAAAAAAAAAGTGAAGACTTCTTACTCTAGCCCTGACCTAAGTCAATTTTTTTCCCATTTTCTCTGAAGATGGTGATAGAGATGTTATTTCATTAAGACAAAAAGAGCACAGTGTTTATAGAAGAGATAGGGAAGCGACAGAATTGTTGGAGCTCTCTAGATTTCGTTGTGATTATGGCACGTACTCAATAAGAATTTTCTTTCCCTAGGAGAATGCATTTCCCTTGTAAATAAGATGTGAGTTGTACATAAGATGCACAAGATTTTATTTGCACAGCTTAACTAAGATGAATTAAAGGCGTTTTTATTACAGTCAGAATCTGATGCTGCTCAGCCTAACTGCAGTTTCTGCAGCTCTGAGTTCCTTTTGGTGGAGAATGACTCTTTGTGACCCCCAGGATCAAATTTCTGTAGCAAAGCGTTGAATCTAGCAGTAATGTAAAAATGCACAGCTACTCTTTTAAGACTGCAAGATGTTTTTCCTCTTAATCTTGACACAAGGTGCCCATTATGTTTAATAGAAGTCCTGCCCTTAGAGTCAGGTTGGAATAAACCTTTGGACACTGAGGACATTTTTTTTTTCTTTGGTGGAGAAAGGATTTCTGTAGAGCACATGAAAGTTGTGGCTCAGTGGCCATTTGCAGCGTTAACCTGAGGAGCAGCAGGTATGCCAGGGTGTCAGAAACAACTTAGGAGGATGTTGGAATGCAGATAGCAGTGCAAAGCTGTGGAAAATTTTGTGACAGATTGAGCAGTCTTCGCGTTTGCATCTAAATTTTAATTAATTTATACTCATTTCTTTTGGCTAGCCCAAAAGTGCACCTGAGATCCTTCTTATTCAGTCTTCTTTTGGAAGCCTAAAATAGCACGAACTTCTACAAGATGAAATAATACTAGAAGGCAGGCAATAACATCTGGCAAATGAGTCTCTGTGGGGCAAGGTCTCATAGGAAGGTTAGTGTTTTATTCTTGATTTCCAGAATCAAGATGGAGAAAAGGTGGATTTGATGATCCAGCTTGGCTTCGGAACAAGTATAATACAAAATGAATTTCTGTCTGTAATGTTTCAGAGCTCCTGTATTTTGACCTCATTTACAATGAATCACAACTTGCTCTTCAAGTGAGTTTAGTGTTACGCATCAGTGATCTCTCTGAATCTCTTATGGAATGAAAATAGACATGATTTTAGTTGCTCTGTTATGTTTCTACAGTTCACTCTTTTCTCACTCCCCTTGCTTCCAAAATCAAATTTTAGGTGCAAGGTTATACTTCATTCAGTGTCTGTACTAGTGTCATTCAAATACTCCATTGCATTGAAATCACTGAAATAGCGTTTCACGTGCTCCCCAGGTGGGTTGCCTCCAGACAGCTTTTAAGCAGCCTATATGTCAGAACTAGATTTCTGTTAGAGGGTATTTGTAGTTGTTTTTTAATTCTTGCTTAACGTTTGGTTTGAATTTTGGGGGGCTGTGAGTCCATGTCAACAGGCTACCAAAGAGCTTGGTGCAAGACCTACTTCTCTCTGTCAGGAGATCATTCCAGTAACGTTTGTTCTCTTCTGTGAGCTCGATGGCTTTTGTTATGCAATGGGGTATCACTGAAAACTCATTTTTGTGTGGCTGCCTTGTGGAACTTCATGGGTGTTTTATGTTTTCTACTTATCCAAGTCCTTTCCAAACAAATTATAAATTAGTTTTTTATAAAAGTTGTAGAGTCACAGAGTCATAGAATGTCTTAGGTTGGAAGGGACCTTAGAGATGATCTGATCCAGCCCCCTGCCATGGGCAGGGACGCCTCTCAACCAGCCCAAGTTGCTCCAGACCTCATCCAACCTGGCCTTCAACATCTCCAGGGAGGGGGCAGCCACAGCCGCTCTGGGCAATCTGTCCCAGAGTCTCGCCACCCTCACACTGAAGAATTTCTTCCCAAGATCCAATCGAAACCCATTCTCCTTCAATTTAAACCCATTTCCCCTTGTCCTGTCGCTGGACACTCTTGTGCAAAGTCCCTCCCCAGCCTCCCTGTAGGTCCCTTCAGGCAGTGATAAGGTGCCCCCGGAGTCTTCTCTTCCCCAGCTGAACAACCCCAGCTCCCTGAGCCTGTCCTCGTAGCAGAGCTGCTCCAGCCCCTGGGTCATCATTGTGGCCTCCTCTGGACTCATTCCAACAGCTCCATGTCCCTCTTATGGTGGGGACACCAGAACTGGATGCAGGATTCGAGGTGGGGTCTCACCAGAGCAGAGCAAAGGGGGAGAATCCCCTCTGCTGCCCTGCTGGCCACACTCCTCTGGGTGCAGCCCAGGGCAGGGTTGGCTTCTGGGCTGCGCTAGTGCCCTGCCAGCTCAGGCTGAGCTTCTCGTCCATCAACACCCCCAAGTCCTTCTCTTCAGGGCTGCTCTCACCCCACTCTGTGCCCAGTTTGTGTTTGTGCCTGGGACTGGCCCAACCCAAGGGCACCTTGCCCTGTGACTTGTTGAAGCTCCTGCAGTTTGCCCTGGCCTGTTTCTCCAGCCTGGGGAGGTCCCTCTGGATGGCAGCCCTGCCCTCAAGCGACCCCACTGCCCCACACAGCTCCGGGTCGTCTCAAAGGTTGTCACACAACACACATGCTTTCATTAGGAAGAGAGCCAGTGTTCTAAATGCTTCTAAACACACTGCTTTCTTTGTTCGGTTTCTTTTATTGTGGATCGACACGATTTCATTCGCAGGGTTTGCTGCTGATGGGCTCTCCAGGCCTCTGAGCATCCCGAGGAGGGCCCTGGCTGAAGTGCACCCACTCGCTGCTGCTGGCACCTGCATTTCCATTCTGGGGCATCCTGGCAGGAGAATACTGGGTGGAGGTATTTCCTAACCTCGTCTCAGCAGAAAACGGGTGGAAATAGCAATTGGTTTTGCGGGCTGGGTGTTGAGAAACCTTCTCTAGCTGTAGTACCGAGGTATCCAATGGAACCAAGGTGTTTGTGCGTAGTACTAGTGCTTAGTGCCTTGCCTTTTGGGGATGTGAAAATTGCCATTGTAGTCTATGAGAGGGAGGTATTCTGACTTAACGCAGTCTGGGTTAATATACTAGGTATTTTTTCTAGTACTGTCTCTAAAAATCAAGCAAAGAGCCCAAATGACTTGGATTACTAGTGAATTCTGCAGTTTAATGAAAAAAAAATGCATTAGCGTGCTGCATTTAAATTAATAACAACTAAAAAATAAAAAACAACTTGGGGAAACCAAGGGCATTTGCATAGAAATATGTGCAGAAAATATGACAGAAAAATGTAAAGGTGAAATGATGAACCAGTCACAGAAACCTTAAACTATCAGGATACCATTGAAAGAATAGCTACATTTGCTCCTTCTTACGCTTCTTGATTGGCTAATTTGGAAGAAATTTCTTGATTGGTTAATTTGGAAGAAACAAACTAGTTACATAAATGGTTGTGCTTGAAAACCCATGTATGATTTTTTTCTTGAATACAGAACTTTTGTTAATAACTTTATCTTATGAAGTTTATGGATACAGATTGACTGATTATATGTCTGTACACATAAACTGTTTTGTCTGTTTGAAATGTGCAGCTCATTGTAATGCTTTTAAAAGGAGGGAATAACAGGGGAATACACAGAGTATATTGCATTTCTGATTTTTATCCACGTTTGTATATGTGCAGACAGAGAGATAAGAATAAAAACTAGGGGAAATAAGAGGAAAACTAATTTCAGGCTTCTTTGAAAAGGAAGATGAAATAAAACTGCAGGTGGGAGTTGGTGTATAGAGCTTTACAGAGGTGAAAAGGAAACTGCTAAATAGAGGAGGAGGTAGGCAACTTTCAGTCTTCAGAGTATTCTGAGGTAAAACCAGATTGAAAGAAGATTTAGGGTGTGATCTTGAACCAGTTAATGGGAGATGTGAGCAATTTTGTTGCATTTTCTAAAACTGCTCTGGAAAGCAAAATTTGTAATGAAGCCCTTCTCGGGAGTCTAGTGGCAGCTTTGAAATGGTGTACGTCATTTTGTTCTCATGAGAGCGCGTGTTCATAACAGTACAATGAACCATCTGAGGTTTGGTTCTAATCCGCTCCTGTAGTTCCTGCATTCCATTACCCTGGGAGGTTCACTTCACATGTTGTAAAATTTATAAAGTTCAATTTGATTCAGATGCCCACGTATTAAAAAAAACCCAAGCAAACCCACAAAACCCCCAAACAACAACAACAACCAACCAACGAAACAAAAAAAAAACCCAAAAAAAAACCCCCAAACCACAAGAGAAACATCTCAGCGGTGAAGCCAAGGGATAGATGGGTGTTGAGAGATGTTAAGTGGGATAGCAAGAGTTACTGCCTGCACTGTTACTAAATGAGTATCAGGCTCTGAAATGGTTGGTGTGATATGTTCTGTGAGTTCTGAATTTATCCTTAAAAGATGCAATCATTTGTAAGAGAAGCCATAATGACTAGAAGGGAATGTATCGCTTTGGTTGCAGGAGTAGTTACTGCACTGGAGCTCTGGAGCGACAAAAATGAAGTTATTGTATCTGTTTTTTTGACATGGGACAGAGTCGTTTGGAAGGGCAGAGATGATTGGTCGTTTGTACTGGCTAACCAGCTAGTAAAGCACGGGAAGGTTTGTAGTCATAAAGAAATGAATAAAAGATATGGCTTCAGGGAAAGCGTGTGTATTTGTGTCTTTAAATCCTGTTAAGTTGCGGTTCATTCTCTGTTATCTTGTCAGAGAAGAAGCTCTAAGTATCACATAAACTTAATTTTGAAGCACGGTCTTGGAAATAGGTTCTACTAGTGTCCTTTTTACCTTCTGTTTGAAGCATTTCTTATCTTACCATGTTTTATTTAACAGCTTAACCTTGAGGTGTGTGTTAGTTGAGTTTCTGATATTCAGGAAGACTTCTTTATTGTTAATCTGTAATTCCATTAAGTATTTTTTAAAGCAATTGTTTTTCTAAGAACAGAAATTTTAAGTCCAAACAAGAGAAATACTGTAGGGTTCAGATATACTCATTCTGCTAATTACCTTAAATATGGTTTCTAGATTAGTGGGATCCTCTGAGAAAAATAAAAATCACCAGGTAGATAGATAGCGTCGGAGATGTGAAATTCGTCTTTAGAACCTTTGATTGTTGGGGTATTTGGAAGGCATCTGTCCATCCTGATATGAAACCTGTGCTTGTAAAAACTCATTTGTCCTTTCCCTCTTAAGTACTGTTTTGGACTTGGTCTCTCATGGTTATAGTTGCTTGGGAAGGGTTTTTTTGGAAAAGGACAAAAGCGGCAGCGTAGACGGCTTTCACCACGAGTGTGACAACAATCAGTAGGCTAAGGATGGAGATAGTGTCAATCTGTTCTGAGCATTTAAGGTTTGCTCTGCCCCTTCCTATCTCCAGCCTCAGCCTGTGTGTCCTGAACCTTTTCTTTTGTCTGGCAGCGTGACCCTGAGGCCAGTCCCTAATCGTGCCCGGGGCTGGAGTCGCTGTGCAGGAGCAATATGCACAAGTGCTGCATTTTATCTGCCTTTGGAAACTCGTCAGAGGTTGAGACGAAGAAGATACTGTTGTTTTTGATGTTTAGAACACTTTACAGTGCACCTCAGCTTTCATCCCTTGTGAAATTGTGTCAGTAATTGAAAGAGCCATTGTCTCATTTTGCTTATCTAAAGCAATCTCAGTCTTCATTCTTATAATTATTGGAAGCGCCCAGCAGCAAAAATCTGATTAGGGATTTCCTAACGTGACTGGAAAGCAGCATTTCTAGAATAATATTCTGTACCGAGTCAATATTACAATTCAAGATCGGTGTGAAAACAGGTTAGAAAATGTCTAAAGACACTTATCACAATATTTTTCTTTGTCACAGCCACACGGATATAATGATTTTTATTAGAACTGAAACAAAATGAAAATTCTGCAAGTGAAGTCCTTATCACTGGGTAATATCTTTGTAATGGAAAAATCATGAAATATTTTGTTACTGAGGTTAAGCTAAAGTTCTCGTATTCTCAGCCTTTGAAGAAATTTTACTGTAAGAAACGGCAGAGAATTTCATTTTGGAGAGGAAATTCAGTATACTTCTAGGTTGGAGGTTTTATCCCTCAGAGAAATGATCTTTGCAATCCATGGTATGGACCACATAAAATAAATATTCAGATGAGAAAGCTTTAACACCTGAGTGTATGATATGTGTAGACAGATGTATGGCTTTGGACAAACTGCTTCCAGTGGCACTGATTTCTTTGGTTCACTGCGTTGTAATTAAGCTTTTGGCTGCTGCCTTGGTAAAACCTTCCCGCTTCAAAGGATCAATAAGCGATCCCGAGTTGATCTGAGCTGTTGTAGAGATGTGGAAGAGCATGTATGGGCAGCAGGTTTCGTCAGTCAAGTATTTTTAAAAGAATTACTTGGTTTAGCTTTCGTTTTGAACGTGGTGAAACGTGCCGCGACTAGTTCTGCATTAGTGCTGGTGGCGTTACTTAAAAGTAGCAGTGTTGTTTTGAGTCATTCGTGCTCGAGGAACAAAGTTACTCAAATTTTTGCGGGAAGTCTCATTTTAATTTTAGAGAATTGCCCCAAATGGAAATTGCCACTACAGCTTCTGTGATCTCTTATAATATCTTTGTAGATCTTTAAAGCTCTTCACCTAGGTACCAGCATGTATCAAGCTAGATCTTCAGTTGTCAGTTTATTTCAAGTTTATTCTTAAATCATCTAATAAATCTGAAAGCAGGATTGGTTGCAAACTGCTTAGTTTTTGCTCTATTTAAATACTCTTATGGTAATGGCTGTGTGCCTTACTAATTCCCCTGGATTACGTTATGGGATGTATAAAATAATGTAATAGTGTATTCTGTGAGTGTGTTTAATAAAAAACAGATTAGAATTAAGAGTGCGTTGAGAGTCACTGACATATCAGCTCTGTACTTAATATCTTATCTAATCCCTGTCCATTGCTTTTAATACAGGTTGCTTATTGTGGTGAAGTCGAGCATAACAGATCTGAACCGTGTGGAAGAGTAACAAATGTAGAGTGTATGGATTTTTGTTCATAATGGAGAGATACATTATTCTGATGTATATGTACTCCATCAGCCCTTGTTTTTCTCTGTATGTGAAAGGAAAAAAAGAATACCTTTTTTGGATTAATCCTTTTTTCTACAAAAATATTCAGCGTGTATACTGTAATTTTGTAATGATTCTTGGTCACTTCCATAAACAAATGACAGATGTGAAACAAGCAGCTTTCCGATGGCCGTGGAGCGTATTTCGTAGGATAATAAAGACAAACCAGAAAAAGCTCACCCTAGAGCTTAAGGCGAGGTGAAAATCGCACACTATTAATACATTCTGGTAGCTGTGTCAATATGTAGGTAATTTTACTGTCCTGTTCTTGTGGGGCACCAAGGGATTTTGTTTCTCTGGTCCTGTTTCCATGGCAATTAGAATTAGATTAGTTTTAGGTTCACAGCGGGCAAATGAGAGAGACTGAGCTATGATGCAGTGTTTGTGAGTCAAACATCCTGAGTATTTTTAGAAAATAGCTTGAAACTGTGCTCGTGTTGTTTCTTTCTTCATTGCTGTTGGGTCGCTTGTATTTCTCTCGCAGACCTTCTGCTTGTTGTTAGGCAGCGAGGTGGTACTTGTGTTCTGTGTGTTCGCAGTGACGTAACCTTTAAACAAGAGAACGGTCCCTGGATTTTAGAGATACCTGCACCATGAAGATATCTGCAAATAAATAGTTGTATTCACTGTCTTCAAAATTCTTGAGCCTATGACCAATTATTGTGATATTTCAAATGCGGTGGAATGGTGTGATTTTTATCAGCAGCCACCATTTAGGATGAGTTTTTTTGAAAGGCCATTCCAGAATCCTGCCGCCGTTCTGTATTTGTCTATGCAGTTTTCTTGTGTGTGCGTATCCCACCAGAAATATATTTTTAAAAACTTATTTTTTATCTGATGCTTTCTTAATCTATTCCCACCACCCTCATCCCAAGAAATTTTCATCCTAATTATCCTTCCAGGGGCTGGAATTGGAATGATGTGTACTATTCCTGGTAGATAATCGCACTCCCCTTTTAGCTAATTCCCGTGTTGGCACAGTTCTGTTTCCTATAGCTTGGATTTCCCTTAGCGTTGTTTGGCGCTGATGGATTGCAGGTGCTGCAGGGAGCATTGTTGTAAGAAGATTTTGTATTCTGGTATTAACGTGTCGCACTTTTGTAGTCTCTGAGTATGTGATGTTTGTGACATGACTCCCACAATATTTAATGCTCACATTTTGTTGAAGAATTACCTGTCTGTTACAAGGGCTACCGTACATTTCACAGAAATGTCATCCTTGAAGCTATTTCAGCTGTGGATTTAGCCTCTCTGAGTTGCACATGGACCCAAAAAATAGCCAAGGATGTCAGTACGTTTTAGTTGTTTGGGTAAAATTGAACTTTTCCCTTCCAAGGAACATTTGAGATGGGAAAACTAAACCTTGTGGCAGTCTGTACTGTTGTAGAGGAGAGGGGAACCCTGGGAAGTGTCGGTTTTTTTTAGGCAGTTCTGAAGAAAAACCTCCTTCGGTGCAGTACCTGGGGCAGGCAGCTCAGTGCTCAACTGCCTAGTGGTTTGTCCTGGGCCTGATTCTGCCTGGCCCACCTTGATGGGTGTTTGTCCAACGTGTTGTTAACAAATTCTGGTGGTGGGAAATCTATAACCTGCCCCTTCTACCAATGTTGAAATGTCTTGAGCGTTAGAAAGTTTTTCTTTGTGTCCAACCCAAATGCTTGTTAGTGCAAATGTTAAATCGATTATTTCTCATTTAGCCCTTAGTGTACTTGAAGAAACGATTGATCGGTCTCATCAGAGAGAGGATTCTCCCGTTTTGCTCTGCTCTTGTGAGACCCCACCTCAAATCTTGCATCCACTTCTGGTGTCACCCCGGAAGGGGGACATGGAGCTGTTGGAACGAGTCCAGAGGAGGCCACAAAGATGACCCAGGGGCTGGAGCAGCTCTGCTCCGAGGACAGGCTGAGGGAGCTGGGCTTGTTCAGCTGGGGAAGAGAAGACTCCGGGGGCACCTTATCACTGCCTGCAGTGCCTGAAGGGACCTACAGGGAGCCTGGGGAGGGACTTTGCACAAGAGCGTCCAGCGACAGGACAAGGGGAAATGGGTTTAAATTGAAGGAGAATGGGTTTCGATTGGATTTTGGGAAGAAATTCTTCAGTGCGAGGGTGGCAAGACTCTGGGACAGATTGCCCGGAGAGGCTGTGGCTGCCCCCTCCCTGGAGATGTTCAAGGCCAGGTTGGATGAGGCCTGGAGCAACCTGGGCTGGTTGAGAGGCGTCCCTGCCCATGGCAGGGGGTTGAGTTAGATCATCTCTAAGGTCCCTTCCAATTTAAGACATTCTCTGATTCTGTGATCTCCTCTTTGTAAAAATTCTCTTTGTTTTTGAAACAACTGTTATGTTCCACCTCAGTCTTCTCTCCTATAAAACAAACTTGCTTCAGCCTCTCCTCATAGGCTTATTTTTTAAAAAGACACATTCGCATCGAAAATCTCTGGGGAATGACAACAAAATGCGAGTTTGAAGTACAGTTCTTTATTTTGTGTAAGACATCCTTGTCTAAACTTTTATTTTAAGCTTAAGAGCTCCTAAGCAAGGCTTCTCATTTGCCAGAGCAAATAAACAGAAAATAGAAAAATTCTAGCACATGTTATAAAGATGTTAGGAAGTAATGACACTGAAACACTCACCAACATACAGAGTTTTTTTCGTTTTCTACTTTGAGTGCAGCAGATTAAATACAAAATCGAAAGTAAACACACCCTTGGACTCATTGAAGAATTATGGTACTGACAGTTGATCTCCTTCTTATCTTGGGGGAAAAAAAGGAGGAGAAAAAAAAAGAGAGAAAAAATCTGAGTTTCCAAAAGCTGCAAGTCCTGAAATTGTAAGATGAGTGATTTACTCTTTCTTAACCACATTGCAACTCTTATTATTAAGAATAATTAAAGGTGACTGACAGCTGCATGCATTTTTCCTCATTTGTAAAATTATTGCTCTCTTTGACACCCGTTTTGTTACTTTTGTCTTACTGTCCTGCACGCCAGCCTCACAAATCTGCTGTTACAAAATAGCAACAAATCCTTTCTTAAGAAAGCAGAGCAAGTATTATTTTTACCTACATTTTTGATTTAGATTGAGATGAAAAGTAACGGTTGGGTTTTTTTGTAATTGCGCCAATTTAATGTTGTTGTTAATACCAGGCTCTTCAAAGCAGGGCGTTGAGGGACAACAGTGTAAGATGATTTCAGACTGAGTCTGGTGCCAGTGATGGTGGTGTTAGGTCCTGGAGCACATGTGCAGATAGGCTGTTTGATTTCTAGGTTTTCTAGGTACAGGCACAACATAGATTTTTGAAAGGATATATGTGCACATCCGTACATGTGTAAAGTTAGCTCTTATGGCTTGTAAATTTTGCTGATGCTTCTATGATCATGTGTCATTGACATTTCTGAATTTCATTTAGTGTCACCAAAGTTGTTGTATATAGGCATGTTAATTTTTCTTAGCGCACTTGTCAAGGTAGTTTTCTGGCCGTTCACTGTAAAATTCATTAAAGCTGCCTGTAGATGTAAGGGTATTTATATTGTTAGAAACATAATTGGATTCTCCCAAACTTGTTACTTATGCCCAATGCAATAGCACAGACTCTGACTGAGTGTACTGGTTTTTTATGAGCGTTTTGAACCAGTATCTTACCAAAGATACTGGGTTACTGGGTTATACAGGAAGCATATAACCCAGTCGAAGGGAAACCATGATTGGATCTTCTGCAGTGTGGAATAAGCCAGCTGAGATCCAGGGACAAACCTTTATTGTGATTCCAAAGAGATGACGAAGTTAGCTGATACATCATGAGGGCAGGGAGGCCCCGCAGAGAGACTGGGACAGGTCGGATCGCTGGGCCAATGGTCACGGTGTGAGCTTCAAGGTCAAGGGCCAGGTCCTGCGCTTGGGCCACCACAAGGCCTGGCAGCGCTGCAGCCCTGGGGCAGTGTGGCTGAAGAGCTGTCTGGCTGAGAGGGACCTGAGCGTTCCCATCAACAAGCGGCTGGAGATGAGCCAGCGTGTGGCCAAGGAGGCCAACTCCTGGCCTGTGCTAGAAACAGTGTGACCAGCAGGAGCAGGGAGGGGATTGTCCCCTGTGCTCGGCACTGGGGAGGCCCCACCTTGAGTGCTGTGTCCAGTTCTGGGCACCTCAGCCCAAGAGAGATCTCGAGGGGCTGGAGCGAGCGCAGAGGAGGGCGACGGAGCTGGGAAAGGGCCTGGAGAGTAAATCTTGTGAAGAGCAACTGAAGGAGCTGGAGCTGTTGAGTTTGAAGCAGAGGAGGCTGAGGGGAGACCTCATCGCTCTCTGCAACTGCCTGAAAGGTCGTTGTGGAGAGGTTGGTGCTGGGCTCTTCTCACGGGTAATTAGAGATAGAACAAGAGGGAACGGCTTCAAACTGCAGCAGGGGGTGAGTTAGACTGGACATGAGGAAAAAAAATTTTACAGCAAGAGTGGTCAGAGAGCCCTTAACCTCCTGAAACCAAGTATTTGTTTTATATACTTCTTCCACCAAAGTAATCATTGGATATTTTGAGCGATTAATTTAAGGTCTTTTGAGCCTGTAAGTTACCTACTACTTTTGCATATAAACCAAGTGTGGTTTTGTTTACTTCACACAATACTGGTGTTGTATTTATAAGAAGCAAATCTGAAATCTCTTTTCAAAACGTTAAGAGTGGTTTGTGTTTTGTTTTTTTTTCCTTTTTAAATTGCTTGTCTTCTGCGAGACCAACTTAAATCTTCTTTAGTTTTGTGTCCCTGCCCATGACAGGTTGTATTAGATGATCTCTAAGGTCCCTTCCAACCTAGGACATACTATGATTTGGTGTGTTCTAACAAATGCTGGTATGTGAGGTTCTCTGCTGTGCTTTTTCTCTTAATTACATAGTTGTGTGTACCGTGGTCTAAAGCGCTGAAGGCGCTTGGCTCTGGCAATAACTGCATTTCAGAGCAAAACAAGCAATGTTATTGGGGACTTAAGAAGTTTGGAAAATTACATCACAGCATTGTTGAGGTCAAGTCTTACAATGACAGAATTTTAAAGACCCAGGTGGAATGTAGAGTTTTAGTGTCTATCGTCAGGGCGTCTTGACCTTTTGCGCGGTGAGCACCGCGAAGCTCTCCTTTTCCGCACAGAAACACGTGTACCTCTTCTGCTTTCAAGGCCTCTGTAAAGGTCAAACACAGTAGTTCAGCTGAACAGTAGTAGTAGCCCCCTGGAGTTCGGCCCCCTTCTGCCATCTTCAGGGATGCACAGTGCCACAGGGACATCAGAGAGGAAGGTGAGAAGGTTTAGCAGGAAAATAAAATGGTAAGTGGAAGCAAGGATTTGCTACTTAGAGGTAGCAGGCTGGAGTATCTTGGCTCTGAGCATATGACGGAGAAGTACTGACTTATGTATGAAAATTTTATGTATCGATACATCCTCTATTTTGGAAGGCAATTTCCTAGTTCTCCTGAAGGGTTTTCTGTAATAACATCACCATCTTAGCCATCCCGTTCATTTAATTGAGAGCGTGTTGCTGTCTAGCCTGCAGTCAAGCGAGCTAACCCCGTCGTTTTACCTTCTTGAGAGCAGTTTCACATTACAGGACTATCAACCCAGGGACGGTTATCGTACAGCAAGAAGAGGCTAATGCAGCTGTGTGAGCAAATTTAATTAACTGCGAAAATGGAATTCTCAGCTTTTCCCTGGCTTGGCCAACGTCCAGAATTATACAGCTTTTAGGCTGTAGGAAATGTAGAATACAAACTATGCACATTTGTGTGCAGGGATTATCTGCGTGGCTATCCATAACCTGATTTTGGGTCACTTTCTACTGGGCGTTTATGCCTCCTCCTGTTGCATTTGTACTGGGCTTAAAAACTAACATTGAGGTTTTACTATGAAATCTCATCTGAGTTGTTTTGGGTTTTGTTTGTTGTTTTTTTTTAATGGCACAGCTTCTAAAGAAAGTACAAAAAGGCGCATCTTCCAACATGCTGTCTTCCTGAATGGTGTTTTCAACTGCAGCAGCTGTGGAGGTCGAGTTGTGAAATATGTTTGAAACGTACTCACAGTGTGAATGTCCACAGAGTAGACGTGGTGAAAGCTTAAATCAGGTGCTCCACAATCCAACTTCTCCGTATAACCAACAGCTTTTCCTCCCACATTCACACCAAGCATCAGCAGCCAGACTGTTCTAGCCTGTTTCCCAGTACAGTGCACGTTGCTTCTGTGGCAGCCAGGTAAAGGTGCACGTCTAATTATTATGCTCTACTACTATACTAAAATATTACTAGTAGAGCATGGCAGAGTGGGAATGGTGACTTTGTGGCGTTTGAATTTTAACCAATCTTGAGTATAATTTCGTGGGAAAGGATATTTGTTAGCTTTTGGTCTTCCTCCCTTTTGAATATCAAAGGTCTGCAGAGAGCCGTAACAACATTAGAGCTAAGCAATCACAGGCGGGTTTCACAATGGTTGTATCAGGCTAGCTTAGTGTATGAATTACTGTTGGACAAGTATTTTGCATGAGCTAAGGCGAAAAAATACACTGCACGCTCATGAAATAAATGCTTCATGCATTCTTTTCTCTGCATTTTATTTTCTAGCTTACTATTTTTTAATTAAGTCTTCTAATGAAAGGTTCCTCCTTGCTTTTCTTTTTCTCCCCATTCGTGGGTCAACCCGTTGCTCCAATTTCTCTGTTTTCCTATCTCTTTTTTTAGCTATGTGTGAAGTTTATGGTTTCTCAGCTGTAACTTGAGTGTTACTTTGAAGTACCTAAGATCGCCTTAGGTGTGTCAGGGTCTGAGTTTCGCTTGCTTTTGGCTGGTGGTGGAGGGGGTGGTGTATCAGCGGTTGGACTAGATGATCTTTCAAGGTCCCTTCCAACACCCAATATTCTGTGATTAAATGTAGGTTTTAAATGAATGTATGTGGGCTTTTTCAAATGTAAAATCAAGTAGTGTAGTTGTTTGGGTGGCCGGGCGGAACAAAACAAAAACCCCTTTTGTTAATTTAGCCAGATACCCTGGCTGATTTTATGGTGTCCTATCTTTAGTCCCCTTTATTGTGAGCTGATTTTCGATGATGCTAAGAGACCACAAGAAAATTCTCCCTAAACATTTAAACATTCTCCTTTAGAATCGTAGAACAGTTTCAGCTGGAAGAGACCTTCAAGACTTCGTTTCTAGTGCTCTGGAAATGCACGTCACGGCCGTGCATTAAACTTCATCTTAATATTTCTTGGTTTTTAATGACCCTGGCATAAACCCCGTATCTCTTTTGTGACTCTGCTCCCTTTATTGCAGGTACTGCTGTCAGGACTGATCGGCGTCGTTTCGTGGAAGAGGCCCCTTTCGCTTGTGGTGAGTGGCAACGGTGCTTTATTCATGTGACACAGACTTTAGAAAAGTGACTAAAAGATTCCTGGGAAGTAACTACCAATGGGATTGACTTTATTTAGAAGCCCAAGAGCCTCTCGGGATGATTTTCCAGTGCTACTGTTTATCCTAATATTTAGAAACGGTACAAATATTTGGGGCCTATCTGTACTTAAATCTTGGAGAACCGTAATATTCATTATGTTTCAAAGAATGCAGGTATCTACTGCCTCTTCCTTGCCATTGTTAGAATTCTTTCTTTTTAAAAGTGATAGCATATGGGTTTGTAATTTAAATGTAAGGACTAATAAACATTTTGGTAAATGTGTACATTTAAGGAAAGGCAACAATCATACTGTAGTTGATGGTGTGAAATTAAAACATTACATTAAATTAAAACATTGCTGCCTGGTAGATATGCTCAATGTTGCATTATGGCTCAGATTAATGGATATCCATGGAATGTGGTGTAATTTTCAGTAGTTTGTTTATTGATACATTTTCAAAATTAATCATGAACTTAGAACTAAGTGCTTAGTCTGTCACTCTTGTTCTAGACAAATGGACTGTGTCTGCATTTATCTTTGCATTTAACTTAACTTCCCTAAAATTGCACCCCAGGGAAATCTTTTTAACCAATTACCAGGATGGCAGAAAAGCATATTCCAAACTGATAGTTCTTCATCTACAAAAAAATAAAAAAATAAAAAAAATCAGCTGCATTATGTATTCTGAGGTTCATGTAGCAACCTAATAATGAAAAGTAATTTATGCTCTCTATGTGCACACTGTAGATTCATCTGGGCTTTCAGGTACCGGTTTATTCAGTGAAATGTAAGTAGGCAGTTGTGGTTAATATCATTCGGGGAAATAAATACAGAAGGGAAGAAACAGTAAATGGTAGTGTAATACTCTCAGAACAGCTCATCTTAGAATCATGGAACAGCTTTGGCTGGGAGAGACCTTCAAGATCATTGAGTCCAACCTTTTCCTAGCCCTATCAACATCACTAAACAAAAAAAAATCTGCTCTAGGAAATTATTTATTTCCAAGAGTAAGCTTAGTGCTTGTGATTTAGATCCTGATTGTTTTCCTTAAGTATTTCTGGATTGACACTTGCTGGTGGTAATCAGTTGGAGGAATGGGTTCCAGGGGTGGTAGTTATTGCTTCTGAGTGTGATTAAGCTGCCTAACAGGCGATGCCGATAGCTTTGCAGTGGCTACATAATGTCTGGTTTTCCTTGTTGAATTTTAAGTACGTTTTAGCGGGTGAAACCCACGTGTCCGGGATGACTGTTCTGATTAAGTGACTAATGCTGTATAACTCTAGAACCTTGTAACACAACGCACCATCAACGCACTGATGAGCTGTATTTCTTGTGATCTGCCGATACAATGCATGCGCAAAATACATGTGGTCAGTAACGACCTTTTTACCTAGTTTTACAGTATTACAAGCAACTACATCACTGAATACAAAATCCATGTCTGTTGCCGTGTGTTACAAAATCTGGCATTGCGAAGAGCAATAATAAGAAGAATTATAGCTTATTATTTGAATAAGGTTTTATCAAATTAAACCATATACCATTTGTGACGTTCTGGGTGCTGGTGAAACCCTGATAACATTTTGATTTCCTGCTTGTTTTGGATTTGTCACTCAGGCAGGGTTGCCAACACACGGATGTTTCGGCTATTGCTGAGCAATACTTGCACAGCACCAGTGTTTCCTCTTTTTTCCACTCTGCATCACTCTCTTTGGTTTTTTCCTTCCTCTTTCCTTCCCTTATTAAACTTACTCCTTATTTTGACCCACGACTTTGGTTTTTTTTCACATTTGCTCTTCTGATTCGCTTCCCATCCTGCTGCAAGGGGGAGTGAATGAGGCTGCAGTGTGTACCTGCTGGCCAGGGCCAGCACCTCATGCTGCTGAGTCTGGTTTGTTGAGTGCTGTATTCATGCAATTTTTTTTCACAGGTACAGTGTCTTTTAATTGCAAACACATTATTTTCTGTTGGCAAAAAGAGGAAATTGAAGAAGCAATAAACACAAGTAGTTGTTTCTCAACCATTAACTTCTGACTGTATCTTACCAGAAATGTGGTACATAGTACTTGTCTTGGTTTGACCCTGGCCGGCAGCCAGGTACCCACACAGCCGCTCTCTCACTCCCCCTTCACTGCTAGACAAGGGGAGAAAATATTTCAAAAGGCTCAGGGTTTGAGATAAGGACAGGGGGATCACTCTCATTTACTGTCCCAGGCAAAACAGACTCGATTTTGGGGAAATTAATTACATTTATTAAGAGAATCAATCAGAGAGGAGTAGTGAGAAATAAGAAAAAGCAAACAAATCTTTACAAGCAGAACGCCTTCCCCCATCCCCATCTTCTTCCCGAGCTTAACATCAATCCCAGTTTCTCCACCTCCTCCCCCCGAGCGGCGCAGGGGGACAGGGAATGGGGGTTACGGTCAGTTCATCTGACATTGGTTCCACCGCTTCTTCACTCCAGGGGAGGACTTTTCACTCTTCCCCAGGGCCATTGTGGGGTCCCTCTCACGGGAGACAAGCTTCACGCTCTCTTCTCTGACGTGAGTCGTCCCACGAAGGGCAATTCATCACAAACTGCCCGACGTGAGACACCTCACCAGGGACAGCCCACCCCTCGTGAGTCTGAGGCGCAGCCCTTCGGGGGAAACTGCTCCAGCGTGAGTCCCCCGCAGCGTCCCAAAAGTCCCACCGGCCAACCTGCTCCAGCGTGGGCATTCCCTCTTCCACGGGCTACAGGTTCCAGCAGCGACTTGCTCTGATGCGGGCTTCCCACGGGCTACAGCCCCCTTCAGGCATCCACCCACACGGCGTGGAGTCCTTGGTGGACATCTACGTGGTGATCCTCATGGTGGACATCTGCACCTCGCCCATGGGCTGCAGGGGGACAACCCGCTTCACCATGGTCTTCACCACGGACACGGGGGACTCTCTGCTCCAGTGCCTGGAGCTCATCCTCCCCCTCCCCACCTTCTTCACTGACCTTGGTGTCTGCACAGATTCTCGCTCCTCCATCTCTGTGCCAGCTGTTATGGCGCAGTTCTTTTCCCCGTTCTTAAATATGTTTTCACAGAGGCGTTCCTCTGCTATCACCTTACTGACAGGCTCAGCCTTGGCCAGTGGCGGGTCCCTCTTTGGAGCCGGCTGGCATTGGCTCTGTCAAACTCGGGGAGCTTCTAGCAGCTTCTTGCAGAAGCCACCCCGCAGCTCCCCTCCCCGCCGCCAGAATCTGGCCAGGCCAACCCAATACAGTACTGGTGTAGAAATGGGTGGGCAGCTGCATGGTTCAACACCTTGGAACCGAAGGCAGAACTGCAAATAGTTGTGTATTTCCAAGACATTAGCATGAGTGGTGTTTTGTAATTTTACATTCAGCAGAAGATCTGCGGGTGTGTACGCACTAAGGAAGTTTTACTGTGATGTTAAGGTGCAGAAATTTAGCTGTCCATAGAAGCTCTCACGCTAAAGTGCCTTTGCATAACTTAATTATCTGAAAGATTCACCAGATTTTGTTAGTTGATCCGAATTTTCTTGGTCACCACCCAGCCATTGGTTGCTTATGTTGTCAGAGTGCTTTATACCTATACATACCTATACATACACATACCAAAAATCAGTGTCTGTCCTCAAACCAGTATTTACATTTACCTGAGGAGACACCTGGGCAAAGGAGATCTTTACATTGTGTGCACATTAATTTTGAACAGAACTTTCCGTATATGTCAGCTGTTTCCTCAGTAAGCTTGCTGTATTTTTAATTACCAAATCTCAGAGACTTCGTAGTGCTTTTGGGAAATCTTTCAAGAGTCCCTTAGTTGGAAACTGAGTGCTGGCTGTGTGACCACCACTGGCACTGGTTAAAATAGGGATTTGTTTCCTCGTCGTTAGGGAAATGTCCAAAAGTTGCGTTAGAGCTTGTGTAGCACCTGAGGTTAAATTACCTCGGACAAAACTTTAAACTGTGCAGTGAGATTATTTTTCTGTTACAGTCTGTGATAATTACAAATCTATTCGTGCTAAGGAGATTAATTCAGCCTCTGAACTGAGTAGAAAGCTTCTGTGTTGCCATCTGGCATTTAGGTGATCCCAGAAAAATATTTTTACATTTCCAACTGAAAGCTTTTACAATAAACTGATAGATGTAATTATTTTTTTTTTGAGAAAGTGTATTTTTTGAATGTCTGTGAATGTCAGTGAACACAACAAAACGCTTATTAATAAGTGATCTTGATTACTCAGAATAGCTGTTTAAATCCCTTTCCTGTGAAATCTGCATTCCAGATATAGTTCCATACATCAGCGAACATGCAAATTTATGCATATGCGTTTAGTAACTAGCTCGAGTATAAAGGCTCAAAAATCTGGTCTGTACATTTGTTTTTCGGGATGTTTTCCCATTTCCTTCTTTTGGCTTAAATGGAAGGAGACACTTTTTAATGCCTTATCCCTTCAAATGAACCATTACTTCATGTCTTTGTTTCCTTTTTTTTTAAAAAAAAATTGGTTTGGTTTGGTTTTGTTGTTTTTGATAGGCAAATAGGATTTAAATCATTTAAGAAAAATAAATGGCAGCAGTTCAACCTGCACATCAGGCACAAGGATGAACGGCTGTGCAAGATCTGGGCCTGACTTGTGGTAAGAATCAGTCAAATACTGAATTGACTTTGTTAGAAAAATATTTGTCTTGGTACTTTGTTGCAAAATGAAAGATTTTTTTTCTAGAAGTCTTGTGAAATGCTTGCACTATTCAAGTACCAGACTTAAATCAGTTTCTTTTTCAGTAAAAAGAAGTAGAAAAACATCTCTACCTGTTCTAAAAAAATAGAAATTACTAATCATTTTAAGTAAATACCACAAGATGCATGGATATGTTTCCTCGTTGAATGTCTCCCATGACTAAATATCGTTTCTGAGTACAGCAGAAACAACCAGACTCCAGGAAACAGATGATACATAAAATGTACATAAATAATATGTAAGTAAGTGTCCCATATTCTTCTCAGTGGTGTGGGATGTTGATGTGTTCCTGGCCAGACTACTTAACCTGAGGTCCTAGAATAGCTTATGTGAGGAGACATTATTTTTAAACTCCGGTAAGAGAATTTACAGCTTTCGTCCAGCTGAAATATTTGAATTTGGATTTTGGAATTTCAAAAAAAAAAAGCCCAGATTTGGTTTGGGCAGTTGGAATAAATAGCTAATCTATGTCGTGGAGAGGCAGTAATAGCATAAATGTGCCGGATCTGTAAAAGAAAAACAAGTTAAAAAATGCACACCCTGAGAGAATGGCAGAGTCTGAGGCATCCATCACCCTCTGTTGGCTTCGATACTTGCGTGACGTTGAGACGAGACGCAGACTCTGCTTTAACATCTCTCGATCGCTCTTTGGTTCCTTGATCGAGAAGTTCATTAGGAGCCCTGCTGTTCGACAGACGGTCCGTCTGTGAGGCTGAAGCAGTAGTTTAAAGGTTAACAAAACACTGCATGAAAACAACTGCACCCTGCACACCGGAGTTTGGCAAAGTTTCTGATAAACTGGGATATGGTTGAATGCCGAGTGTCACTGGCTTTCAGGAAGAAACTTGAAAGCTGTAATCGCTTCTGCTTGCAAAGCAAAGTTCCCAAAGTAGCTCTTCTGGTAGAAAATGGGAAGTTTTGTTCCCAGCTTGTGTGAACCCAGGCTTTGAAATTGAGAGCGGAGTGTTTTGCTTTGACCTCTTTTCTAGGAGAGTAGAAGGAAAATAGTCAAATTCAGAGGAACCGAATGCGAAATCAAAGGGAAGAGAAAGGCAGAGGACTAGGACGGGAAGAAGGAATTAAAATGTGAGTGCGGCAACACGAGGGAAACCAAGATCAAAAGCTGTTGGGAAGAACAGGACCTAGATGAGCTGCGAGGAGTGAACCAAAAGCGTGGCAGTAAGAAATCACGCCATGAAATCTGATTGTTAAATACAGCACTATCTGCACCATAACTGATTAATCCTGACTTAAAATACATTTGTATCTTAGGTTTGAATTACTTCAGTGAAGGAAGAGTGAACTGTAAATGATCTTTTCCTATAGTTGGGATGTAGTTAAGCTTTCTTTGACTCTTCCCTTCTCCTTCTCCCCTTCACTGAGGGCTCGCTGGGTAAAACACTAATGGGGCTGTGCTGCTCCCATAACGAAACTGGATCAACTGTCTTTGCATGCTACTGCAGTGAGACTGTAGTTAGAGCCAAAGTCTGCGAGACAGTGTCTAAAAATGAGGTTAATAATGTATTTATTGGTAACTGTTTTCTAGGTTACATCAGTCTGAAAGCAGATTTTAAATATATTTCTGTTTCTACCAAAGCTGCTTCTGTTTGTTGGTTAGTCCAAGCAGATTCTCAAAGTAGTTAAATGTGAATGATTTTTTTAAAAAATATTTTTTCAGTAGTAAATTCTCTGTCCTTATTTAAAAAAAAGAAATTCCTGTCAAACCAGGCTTGTGATTTTTAGATTTGGGGGCCTTTTCAGTCATCCAGTAATGTCCACTCCCACAAAACCTGGTTGTAGATCTTTCAGGTTTTTTTCTTTCCTCAGCTTCTGCCAGCAATTAAAGTTTCAGTAGCAACAGGGCAACAACTCTTTCCATTTCTTTAGGGTACTTTTAGGCTTTGTATGTAAATTTTCATTTCCAAAAACTTGAAGAAAGTATGTATTTCGAATAATTGAAATAACCAACTGTAAGAAATGAATGGCGGTTTCTTAGGGTTTTGTTACATGACTTACTTCGGTGAATAATGTAACTAGGTAAAAATAATAAATATTTTATGTAAATATGCTATATTTAGTGGCTAGTTTTGGCTGTACTTATGCCGGGGTTTGTGTTTTGTTTTTCTGCGAAGACTCAAGTGATCAGATTTTACTGGAGCACTTCTCAGAAAGTAGATTTCAAAGATATTTTGTAAAAGATGCGTGTAATTATAGCTGTGTATATGCAGGAATGTGCTCTAGTGGTGCTTGCAGTTATTCAGAAAATACAAGTTACCTGATCAACCACACTTGCACAATCCAGCTAAAACTTCAATATTTGTGATCAGTCTGTGAAAATTAATAATATTTTATTTACTATGCAGTAACACAATGTGATAAATGAATTTTTTTCTAAAATTCTAATAATGCAGTTAAGCTTAATTTTATTCTTAAAGTGCTACAACCTGTGGATGCTGTTTCAGCCTTTTTCTGATGGCCTTCTGAGGCCCTTTCTGATGCTATGCATGGATCATAAATAAAGTTCCTCCTAGACAGGGGGTACCTTTGGGTGGCTGGAAAGCGGTCGGTTAAATGTGATACACTTTCCTATCTGAATCCTCTTCATAGCTGCTTGTGCCTTAAATCTGAGACTTAGGAGAGTTTTGATTTGTTTTCTGTCTAGAATGGGCCTTTTCTGCCTATTTATTAGTGGGGTTTTTTTATTATTATTGACTTATTTCGTCTTATTTAAGCTGTTTGTCTTGCTTTTCTTCAGTCTTCCTCTCTATTGCCAAGTGTAAGTGTTGTGCTTTAGTGCAAGTGTTGGTTGCCAAAAAGAAGAGCTTTTACGTGTGTGTGAAGTGGGGAAGTCAGAGGCTGGCTGGAATTTCCTTCTGCCTCGAAAGGTGTTTTCCCAGCGTATGAGCTAATGGTTTATGCCGCCGATGAATGTCTCTTGAGTAGGAGATCTGGAAAGTGTGGTCTTCAAAGTTTGCAATTAGAGTGTTTGTAAACTGTGACTACATTCATGTCCCAAAGGGCTTTCTGCAAGAAGATTAACAGAAACATTTGGATTTTTAACACTGTGCTGTCTCACCTATTGCTGTTCTTTTTTTTTTTTTTTTCCCCTAAGACTGCCAATTCTCTTCTTTTTTCTCTAGTCCGTGGAAACAACTGACAGAAAAATATACCCCCGGTGCCATTTTTTAAAAATATACCTGACAGAAGAGGAAGAGAGAGGGGAAAATGGGAGAATGACCTGGTCAAGCTGTGAACTGGGAGAGGAAGAAACAACACTTGATGAAAACAGAGGAATCCCCCCAAAAAAAAGTGTATCAAAAAATCTGTACAAAGGGGGAGAAAAGGTGTCGCAGAGTGAAGCGTTCATTTAAAATGAGTGTTCTATGTCCCCTTTTACAGCTTAACACTTCTGACAGTTCTTTCTTGCCTGTGTCAGTCTCTCTGCATCTCTCTGTCACCCTTTCTACAAAGGCTGCTTGTTCCTGGGCCCAGCTGTCCCCAGTGTCAGAATCTACCCTCCTCCATTGAGCATCCCTCTGCTAATTAGTTATCCCCGCTGGCAGAACTTGAAAAGACGGCAAGCAGCTTTTCCTGAGGAGCGGACAAAGCCTGCTGGGCACAACACTTGCCCCTTCCTAAGCAAGCACCTCTTAATTTCCCTTCGCAGACCCTTCTACTCCCCATCTGCTCCCGTCGCTCGCGTTGCCGTGGCAGCAGTCAGGGCTTGGTCCCACTTCGCTTGGTCGCTGCTGCTTCTGACTAAGACTGTGCTATGGGTGCTCCATTTGCCTCTCTTCAGTCCATCAGTAATTCCCCTGTTCTCCCACTCTTTCTAAATATATCTGCTAACGGTTCTTCCATCTCGTTTGCTCCGTCTTTTAGAAATGGAAGCTGCATCCCATCTGGTCCTGGAGTTTTTGGCAGCCTTTGTACAGTCTGATTTCTTCAACTCTTTCTCGGTGTGAGTCTGGTTTCCTTCGGTATTTCTTCTACCTCCTCGGTAAATTAATCTTAGTTCCTGACATCCGCCTTGCTTTCTTTGTAAGCACTGAGGAGAGTGAATTATTTTTGCTTAGAGAGATCTCTGTCTTTCAGTAAAATACTTAGGTTCATTCTTTAGAAGTTTGCAGTCATTTTTATTGCTCGCTTTGTGTTTATATGCTGGAAGAGTCACCTTTGCTACCATAATAACTTCTTTTTCAATCTTGCGTATTTTTCATGTTATTGGTATTTAAGTCCCTTTCTTGTTCTTATTTTTACCATATGTAGCTTCTGACCATAAATTCATAAGGAATGAAGGAATTAGCTACTTCTAAACCCTGTGAGTTGGATATAACTTCTCATTTTAGGCACTACTATGCCTCAATACATTTTACGAGTTGAATTTATTTAACCATACCAGCACAAGAAAATTTGGGGCATTTCAAAGATTAGATACCAGTACAGAAATGTTAAAAGGCTAAAAAGAGTCACTCATTATAGAAAATTATACTTCTGTAAAAAAGAAGAGATCTCATTGTTAATATGTGTTTTGTAAAGCACTCAATGTGCAGCAAGAGCGCATCGTTTACTTTCTTGAGTGGTATTTCATGAAAGTGCAGGCAGGCATGTCAAGTGGATAAAACTGGTAAGGGAAAACAAGCCCCTAACTCTCAAGGTAGAACAACCATTAAATGTTATAATGTTAAATTTATTAGTACTCTTGGTGTTGTGGCAAATAAAAATGCCTGTACTTGCATCTTTTTTCATAGGAATGATATATACATCCTAACATCCAAAGAAGCGTAGCAAACAACAGTTTTAAGTTTAGCTTCTCCTAAATGTGTTTGTTTTCAAACATTTTATGGTTACATATAAATTTGACTAAATATGTGACATTTATTCACCGTAAGTAAAGAATCTTGTCAACTTGGGCATTGGGGAGGGAGGAATAAACTGAACAGGCTCTTCAAACTCTATCAAAGAAACAACAAAACAACCACCACCTGAAAAAGAATTCTCATGTTCTCCACTGGCCAGACTTCAAGCTTGATGTAGTCTTGCTCTTTAGGGTACTGCTGGCTGGGATCAAATAGAGCCACCTCCAAAAAGTGGACGAAGAAGGATGTCTTTTCTGTTCAAGACAGTAAGCAATGAAGATACCAAATCCTTTAAACTCCTGTATTTTCTGTTCCCAGTATAGCACAGGAACAGACATGGACAGCACAGTCAGAAGGTCAGAAGCAGACTTGTAGCTTTTTTTTACAGGTATTCTCTACTTTTTACAGATATTCTCTCTTTGCTGTTTCGTATAACATTGCATTGATATAACATTGCATTGAAAGTTGATTAAGAGAAAAAACAATTGAGTCTTTTGACTTATTGTGATCTCTCTTCAGCTGATATGTTTGGTTATCAGCCTAACTTGTTTATTAATAGTTACCATGTTTGGTCTCCTTGAAGAGTAACGTAATGAAAAAGTCACTTAGTTGACTTTTTAATTTCCAGTTGAGTTGAAGACCGCAGAATCACAGAATGTTGAGGGTTGGAAGGTGCCTGGAAAGATCATTCAGTCCACCCTCTGCCAGAGCAGGGTCACCCAGGGCAGCCACACAGGAACGCGTCCAGGCGGGTTTGAAAGTCTCCAGAGCAGGAGACTCCACACCCTCTCTGGGCAGCCTGGGCCAGGGCTCTGGCACCCTCACAGCCAAGAAGTTTCTCCTCATGTTTTTGTGGAACCTCATGTGCTCCAGCTTGCACCCGTTGCCCCTTGTCCTGTCATTGGACATCCCTGAGAAGAGCCTGGCTCTGTCCTCCTGACACTCCTCCTTTCCATATTTATAAACAGTTATGAGGTCACCCCTCAGCCTCCTCTTCTCCAAGCTGCAGAGCCCCAGCTCCTTCAGCCTTTCCTCCTCAGGGAGATGTTCCACTCCTTTCATATCCTTGTAACTCAAGATAGATGAGGAAATCTCATTTCTTTTAACTTGGCATTTTTAATGAAAATTCAGTCCATCAGAATAATTCAGTGGCTTTATTCATAGAATCTTTCAGGTTGGAAAAGCCCACTGGCATCATCCAGTCCAGCCACTAACCCAACTCTACAAAGCTCACCCCTAAACCATCTCCCCCAACTCCACATCTCAACGACCTTTAAACCCCTCCAGGGATGGGGACTCAAGCCCCTCCCTGGGCAGCCTGTGCCTATCTCTGACTGCTCTTTCTCTGGAAATTTTTTCTTAATGTCCAGTCTAACCTTCCGCTGTTGCAGTTTGAAGCCGTTCCCTCCTGTTCTATCTCTAATTACCCGTGAGAAGAGCCCAGCACCAACCTCTCCACAACATCCTTTCAGGCAGTTGCAGAGAGCGATGAGGTCTTTCCTCAGCCTCCTCTGCTTCAAACTCAACAGCCCCAGCTCCTTCAGTCGCTCTTCAAAAGACTTATCCTCCAGGCTCTTTCCCAGCTTTGTTGCCCTCCTGTGCACTCACCAAAACTACAGTGAGATGGTATTAGAAGGGTCCACACGGAAGCCTTGCCTTCCAAACTGCTGCTGCAAATGCTCCTGTATCATTGATATAATTTAGTGTCATGGCTTGCCGACCTTCCTTACCTGACAGAAACCTTCTTCCTTAATGATGAAAGTAGAAGTATCCTGGAGTGATAACTTTCAGAGAGACAACGCAATTGTTGATTAATAAGAATAATTGCACTTGAGTAGTTAATTGCTGCTAATGTTTTGGGAAAGACAGATGCAAAACACTTGTGTATCTGACCTTTACAACCTGCTTCTCTCTAATTATGCTACTGCCAGGCAAGGCTGCTTGCGTAGCCTTTTGATGCCTGTTCTTGTCAGCAGAACAATGTGAGCTTTTATTTCCTCAGGGTATTCTGCTACAGATGTTATGGAAGGTTAATTTATGTGGAGTAGCATTTTCCTGACACCTCCGTGGAGGTGAATCCTTCCAGCAATGTGACACTTGCAGAAAGTAATACAGTGCTTGTCTGGAGGACCCTATTAATGCAGTTGCTATGGAAGTATAAACTGTCTTATGCAGATTTATTTTGAAGTTACTAGACTGCTCACACTTTTTTTTTTTAATTTTCGTTCATTGTTTTAGCTGCCTGTCTTATTTAAATACGGAATGCTTTGTTATATACCAAACTGATTTAGAAGAATGTCTTTTTTCCTAACCTAACCACGTTCTGCTTCCATTCTGTCATGGAATATTTTGCACAAACAGTGTTTTATTATGTAATTTTAGGAAGTTTCAGTGTCTACTTCTTCAGGATACGTTGGAAGGAAAATGAAACTGCTAATGACTGAGCTAGTTGCTAGTTTTAAATCTGGCTTAGGCGATCAAAATTCTGCTGAAAGCATTTATGTTTGAATGTATAAAGTGGATATAAACTCTGCTTCTTCTGCCTGATTGTAGAGCTGGAGCAGTCGTTTTTGAAGCATTTCAAACTGACAGCATTTTGAGTGGCATTAAAATAGATTAATGCTGTTTGGTTTCTTTCTAATTCAGTATAGTAGTTTAAGCTGGAAATCTTTGTCCCCCCAATGTTTCTATGCTCAGTTTGGTTTCTGGTTCTCGTGCTGTCTAAGCATTCTATTATCGTGAACTGAGTAGGGAAGATCAATATGCTTTTAAAGCAGACGAAATGTGAGTGGGTGTATTCTGAGCTCTTTTTTCCTGGATGAATGATTTGAGAAGACAGAAAACAATTGGATCAGGTATACCGAAATCTAAAAATATAAATTAGATCACAAAGGTAAAAATAATAATAGTAATAATTTAAATTATTGTGGTGATAACAACAAAATATAATTACTACTACTTGATTTGATGAGCATCCTCTATAGTGTTGTATGTCGATACATTTTGGAGGTACTGCAAAGCTTTTGAGGGGACTGTTGGAAGAGAGTATATATACAGAGTATTATCGATTACTGAGTATAACAGATCTTAAAACTTCATATTAGCTATTAGTGAGGTGTTTAGGGAAGCAGGCAAGAAGAAATGTTAGTCTGAAATAAGTGGTGGTATGAATGTACAGTGCTTTGGCTACTCACATTGTTTCCTGTGAGTACACTGTTAGCCATAAAAATATTATTTTTCTCTTAGTGAAGTGAGACGAGCTGCTAGTCCGTGTTGTGGGGCAAGAGAACGCACATGTGTTTGTTGTGGATAATCTGGCTTCACAGAAAAGTCAGAAATCTTGGATCTTGGCTGATCCAACAGTTGCCTTGTGTCTCTACCCAGACAATCTTGCATTAACTTACTTCTGGCACACTTGCTGATCTCTCTACTTCTCCAAGAAGCTTCCCCACAGGACAGGAATTAACAGGGAAAAAGCACACAGACACAGGATTGTGAGTGCAGAGGATTGGCAGGTTTGCAGAAGCAAGCTTAACATGTCAGTTCCTGGTTCTTCTCAACGTACGTTACATAGTAGTGTTGACTAATCCATTTCTTCAGCACAGAAGGTAACATTTTCTAAGTGTTGGTGTCTTGACTATCAAACCGCTGAAAGCTGAGAGGTGGTAGCGATTGAAATGCCAGCAAGGGAGAGAAAATCCCCTTTTGTATATATTTCCAAAATGGAAGTGCAAGAAATGAGTTATAAGCTGGCTTTTACAAATACAGTTTTATCTGATACAGAATTTACATCACTTTGGGAGTACTTCAGTTACTTTAGATATAGAGACTTCTTCCTCCTTGTAGTAGTAAATCATTCTTCAAACCATGTTTAGCGTGTGCTATTCCTTTTTACCATGCTACTGATTTTTTCACTGACTGTAATGATTTTGCTTTACACATTAGCCTATTTTCTTCTCTATAGCAGGCATAAAGGCACGTGCACCCACTTGATATCAGGTACAGAAAATATAAGGACACTACCTATTTAGTATCGTTGCTTATGGCTAAAGATTTCGGTGAGTCAGCTTTCACACGGTTGTGTTTGATGTGAGGTCATGTCTTATTTTGACATTCAGTTCAAAGCAAAAGTGCAGACTACTCCTGGGAAGGTGGCTGGAATGCCTTATTCGTCCTTGAAACTTTTTCTTCAAACACTTGAAGGGGCTTTGTAGTGGAAAAATGCTCTTCTATGTGCTTTAGTCAGCAAAACAAATGGGAGTTTGCCTCTAAGAAGCGGTACAGTAAGATTCAACATGTTGCCAAAAGAAACTTTTGAAACTCACATAGCTCAAGCTCACAAGACTGGACCTGCGAAAATCTGAAGCGAACTTGATTTATGTATTCTAGTACACACCATTCTCGATTCATACTTTTTGCAAATAGTTAATAGAGTCAGATGCATAAAGATGCTTCTGAAGTTACACGGTCTCAAAGCTCTCACTTCAAATCTGCAGAAAAGGTGTTTGGTTGAAGTAGCTCATGTGAGGCCACACAGCTGGTCATAGTAGAGACAGAGTTAGAAGACAGACCTGCTACCCTGTGAAATTTATTTGTTCCTGTGGTGTTACTTCCTTCCAGAGTTGCTTTGTACGCGAGTGTTGCTGTATCAAAATAGATGTGCTTGGTACCCTGTGACTTACTGCCAGTGGGGTAAATGCTGCAGAGGAGGACTTGGAAGTTGAATTATGAAAAATGCTGTATGATGAAGTTCAATACTTGGCATTCAGTAATACATATAAAGTGCTAGGTGTTATTAGGAAAGAAATACCCAACAAGCCGTAGTATTTTGTTATGTACATCACAGTTTAAACCCACATATTGAATGCTGAATGTAGTTCCAGTTACCTCACTGGGAAAGCTTAAGAGAAAGGTGACAGGCATAGCGATAGGTCTGATGACTCTGTCGTGAGTGAGACGGATCCACTTCCACAAAAGGCGTTACTGGCCTGGAAAAGGTCGATAGGGAATAATTATTCATATTTTCTCTTAGCAAAAAGTGACACCACATGGAATAGCAAGTTTTAGAACACAGAAGTTTTGGGGTTTTTTTTGAGAAGACTCATAATGAGATCCTAGGACCTGTTGTAAGGAAGCTAGTTTAAACATTTTTTATCTAAACTTCATGCCTACGGTTTTGAAACATCACTTCAGGCATCGACTATCCAGAAAACATTACTCAGCCTGCATGGGAACTAGCACTTCCAAAATGCACATGAACATTTTCAGTATATCCAGGCCTCTTAATCGTTTCATTGGTACTCTTTATTTTTAGAGGCATGTTTATAAATATTACTGAAGATAGGATTACAATTAACTTCCTTTTAGTGGAAAGATAACATTCCTAACTTGTTAGGATTAGGGATTAATTTTTTTTTTCCTTTCAGTATGGAAGGTCCCTTATTACAGGCCACCTCTTGTAGAGACATGGTGAGAACTGATTTTTCATGCTGTGCCGGTGTGTAAGGTGTGGTCTGTTATTAAGTGTGCACTTGCAGCCCAAAAAATGAACCGTGTCCTGGGCTGCATCCAAAGGAGTGTGGCCAGCAGGGCAAGGGAGGGGATTCCCCCCCCTCTACTGCACTCTCGTGAGACCCCACTGGAGTGCTGCGTCCAGTTCTGGAGCCCACGGCACAAGAAAGATCTGGACGTGCTGGAGCGTGTCCAGAGAAGGGCCACGAGGATGCTCAGAGGGCTGGAGCATCTCTCCTGTGGGGACACACTCTGAGAGAGTTGGGGCAGTTCAGTCTGCAGAAAAGAAGGCTCCGAGGAGACCTTATGGTGGCTTCCAGTATCTCAAGGGGGCTACAAGAAAGCTGGGGAGGGGCTTTTGAGGACGTTGGGTAGTGACAGGACTAGAGGGGATGGGTTGAAGCCAGAGATGGGTCGGTTCAGGTTGGACGTGAGGAAGAAGTTCTTCCCCATGAGGGTGGTGAGACCCTGGCACAGGTTGCCCAGAGAGGGGGTGGCAGCCCCGTCCCTGGGAGTTGTTAAGGCCGGGCTGGATGGGGCTCTGGGCAGCCTGATCTAGTGGGGGATGTCCCTGCGCGTGGCAGGGGTTGGAACTGGATGATCTTTGAGGTCCCTTCCAACCCTGGCAATTCATCTATGAAGTGTTAGTAGATGATAAAAACTCATTCTTCGCATGCTCTGCGTTTTTCTACTGAAAACACTTTTCAGAAGTGTGTAATTCAAAACCAGTTTCTGGAGAATTTCAGTGGGTGAGTGGGAATGCAGCGCTTCCGTTGGCAGACGTGGTGCCATTCATTTCGAGTAGTTCGGAGCAGAGGTTATCCCACGTGCCCGGTGTATGCTTGCCTTTCTCTGAGGACGCGGAAATGACTGAAAGGCAACATTTCCACTGTTCTTTGTTTCAAAAGAAATTCACCTTTGAAATAGTGACATGTTCCTGCTACTGAAGAACATAAAAAAGTCTTCTGTGATCCTGCACGTCTTGTCTTTTATTTATGCTTTGTTAGCAGTACGATCAGTCAGATGAAGACCTGTATAGGTATTTGACCTAGCAAAGAAGTCTCCAGAAGTGACCTCGATATGAAATAACCCGATATGCTTAATTTTTTTTTATCTCAAAAGGCAGTGTACCCACCTCACTGTCCAGGTTTTGGGCTGGCTACTCTGAAGAAAATTAACTCTATCCCAGCCAAACCCAGCATACTCAGAAATGAATCTTTATCCAGATAGTAAATCTTAATTTTACCTGTGAGCAAAACACAATGGAATCACTTCAAGGCATTTGCAATACTCTAGAAAAAAATAGGCATAAAAGCGTGGATATGTGGAATGTATACATAGATATATTTTTTTAAGAAATATGAAAAAAATTGTGACTAGAATATGGTGATTTTTTTTTTCTTTCGCTGTATTCATCTTAATGCTTTACATACCTTTTTGTGCTTACAATTTAACACAAAAGGGGAGGAGATTAAGTAGTTGTGTTAAGGATGAATGTATTGTGGGCAGAGTCAACGGCAGGACTGTGTGTAATCTGGCATCTCGGGTCTTTTTTTCTTTTATTGGTGTTGCTGAAGGAATGAAGGAAGCCAATGCATTTGTTTTGCTTAGTAGAAAGATAAGCTTCATAAACATTGGTAGCTGGCAATCTGGTTAGTCTTTGAAGGCATATTACTCCACTTCTGTTTTATATCAATGTGAAAATTCTTGTTGTGTGATTCTGCACCACCATAAGCTGTGTGTATGGGTGATAATTTCCTGTCTTCTGTACCCTAACCAGTTCTTTCTTCACTAGGTAGAAGGAGGAAGTAAAATATATTTGGCTCTCTTTGGTTTGGTTTTGTACTATATCACATCACTAAAAGGTCTTACTACTAAAATTCTCATCTAGATTAAAAAAAAACAAACGCAAAAAACTCAGCAGAAGAATCTAATGGTTAATCCTTATTCTTTTGGAGGATGATGTTCAGTACAGTTGATCTGAGCATCGTTTCTGCATTAAGCACGGCACATTGCTGCGCTCTGCCTGCTTTCTGAAGGAATAAAGAGTAGTCAGCTGAGAAATTGGTTGAATTGTAAACTTACTTTTTGACTCTTCTCCACCGTTTTGGGAGATATTACTCTTCCAGCACAGCAGGGGAAGGTGCTTCCCATCAAATGTCTAGGTGCAGTCCTAAGAACAAAATCATAGTGAATTGCCCAGGGCACTGTTTAAACAAAGTGATGTCATAGTTTAGCTAAAGACAAAACCACAAATAATCCTTCATGAATTAGTTTACTTATAAATTAACTATAAATTAATTATTCAATCTGATGTATGCGACATTTTTGTTTATGACTGATCAAGGAAATGGGACCTCTGTAATAAGAGAATCTATCTGTTTCCAAAATGCAAATGGTGAAAATAACACCTACCCTTCTGGAGAGAATTTTTCATCAATAAATTTCAAAGGACTCTGCAAGAAGGGTTTGTGTTCACGTTCCCATTGTCCTGACAGTCCAGCTCTATGTGTAAATCTATAATTAAATCCAGCCAGAAACTTTGATTGGGAAGGAGTCTGACAGAACTTGGAGAATTAGTGTGACTCTTAGAGTCTGAGACTCAGGGTGCTGTCAGATTAAACAATACTCTCTTCTTGAAAATGTATGAAGAGTTACCATCCATGTAATTATACAACAGACTGAAAGTTCTGGAATGTTTAAATGATATTTTTTTCTTGTTTGCCTCTTGCAGTGAATGATAATAGGCAGTTGTGGTTTTTTCCAGATAACCTTTTTCATGCTGCTGTCAGCAGTGTGCGTAATGCTGAACTTGGCTGGGTCCATTCTCTCGTGTCAGAACGCTCAGCTGGTGAAGTCCCTGGAAGGATGTCAGTTGGTGAGTAATGAAAAATAAGTCTCTTATAAAGGGCAGCGGCTTTTATTTTTTGTGTGTTTGGGATTTGTACATGTGTTCGTTTCATTTTCAAAACGGTATGTGTGTGGTAGAGCCATCTATAGGCGTTACAACATGAAAAATCACTTTGGGAGAAGATTGAGAGTTGAAGAGCTAATGCATTTAGGGTGTTTTGTCACCTCAAAAAGTTGTAATATTAGAAGGGCTTGCTTCTCAGTGTCGTGGCACAAATGACACTTAAACGGAGTAGGTGGCATACAGGCCACAACGTCAAAGTGAAGCAGTGATTCCTGTTTGATGTCAGCAGTGTAGGGACTTCATCCCATAGCTCCTTAGACAGCCAGTACCTTGCACAGATGTACAGGCAGAAATGTTTTGGTGTGTCTGTGTTGATATTCTGTTTATTTGCCAACCTAAAATAGTTCTTTTTTTTTTTTTCATTTCCCAAGTAAATGTATGTTACGTATGTGTTATGATGTGGCATTCTCTAAATTAGTAAAAAGCACAGTATACTTAAAGTCTTTATGTTTTATCTAAGGAAAAAAGTACGTATTTAATTACGTCATTACCGATTTTCACTCCAAAAGGAAAAACACTAGTTTCTTAGCAGCCTGTTCTAAGCTTGTCTTTCACGTTAGTTCCTCACGTGACTCACTTCAGTGTTGTGGTTCTGTGCAATCCTGGGCTATGTGACTGGGTGTACATGACCAGAGCTCTAAATCCTGTGGTTGCCTCCTAGGATACAATTTTACTTTGTGGCAGCACAGCTTTAAGAATCAAAACTCGGGGTTTATAGACATTCAGTTTAAGATAGAGTTCACATCCTAAGTAACTGTCCCAGACAAAAAAACACTAGTAATTTTCAAGCACAGTACAGTACAAAAGTCAAATTCAAAATAAAGTCTGTTTTGCTTGTACTATTCCTGTCAAACTCATTCATGTTGAATGTATGGCTTTAAAAGCGATAATACCATCTACTGTGTTGTGGAGTTTGAATTCAGAAGCATTTCACATGTAGAGTAGTTGTTTACAGAAAAAGAATGAGACACAAGGGTCTTACTTTGCTTTAAGCACTGGGGCTTTATTGCATATTCCACAATATATATTTTTGTGTGAATATGAAAAATGTGCTCACCATATGTTAGTGTTTTGGATGTGTAATTTGTGAATTTAGTATTTGTGCTCTTTATCCTGCAGCTTAGCAACATACAACACTGAGGAACAAAAAACAACCCCACAGTAGCTTTAATGACTTGTTATGAAAATTTAATTGGATTTTTTTTCCTATGATTAGCTGTAGATCCTGCAGCCAAAACCTCAAGATACAGCTTTCAGTCAGTGACAGTACAGAGCAGTTACACACTCGAGCTGTTTGTTAGTGTGTATGAGAAACAACATTTCTGTCCTGTGAATTTCTCTTATAAAAAAAATTAAAATTTTGATTAACACATGTGGGTGGAGCAATTTGTATATTTTATTTTATATTCTTTTACTGCACAAGATAGAATTTTGTTAGTGCTGTTTTATTTCTCAGACTTTCTTTCCTTGGTGTTCCTGTCATTGTATGTCACTTATTCATTTAAAACTAAATCCTCTAGTTTTAATCAAATATACAGCTGATATTATTCAGCAAAGGAGGGTATACAGGTGTATGTGAATGGTACTTTGAATCTCTCTTTACATGGAAAGCCATATAAGTGTCATTCTTACTGCTGATTCCTGGGAGTACAGAAACCTGGCATCTGGTATTTTTAAACTCATAGGTCAAGAAATTCCCATGTGATATAATTACTTTTCTCAGTACTAATCCAGAATGAATTACAGCTAGTAACACGAAGAAGTAAGGGTTTGTGTCCCATTGTTAGCCCTTTAAATAACCTGCAAAAATGAAAATGGAGAAAGCATAGAAATACTCAGCTGAGAAAAGTAGTGATAGTTCATATTAACAGGCTTGTTAACATATATATAGAGTTAAATTTTGGATTAAAAATTCTTTGTTAGGAAACAGAAGAATGAAAGTTTCCATATTTTTTGTTAAAGGGGTGCTTTTTTGTTGATTTTTTTTAATGAGGAAGTCAGAAGCAGTATAATAAATACTTTCATTGAATTGAATGGGATGGTTTTGGAATCACACAAAGATATCTTTAATTTACTTCTTGAGAATGGTCAGGGTTCAGCATTCTTAGCAAGGCATGCCTTAATGCAAGTCTCTGAAGAATAGAATGTGTAATACTTTTTAAAACATAAAAGCATTGAATGCTTACTGTATTCGAGACAAACTGAACATAGGAAAATATAAACCAAATAACATGTATCTCTTACTTTCTCCACTTTTTCTTCCTGCTGTGTTCTCTTTTCTCAAGTATATGTAGTGGTCTCTTTTGCAATTATTTTTCCCTATATGTTTAAGTGTAAATTACATTTGTGATCATGACTGCTTCATGAATTTTCTGACTTTTTAAATAATTTTGGGGGGTTTCCCCACTGGGTGTGCTTTGATGTTTATTCAGTTTAGTTGTTCTGGTTTTATCTGTGCCTAGAAAGCAATTTTTTTTTTCAAAAAGAGGCAGAAGAGGTAACACTCTTTGGCGTTGTATCCTCTTTCTGTATTTTACCTGTGTTTATAGTTTATATTAGCCATGGAGCAGATCATCCCGAGTGCCATCAAGTGGCATGTTGAGGACAACCAGGGGCTCAGGCCCAGCCAGGATGGGTTTAGGAGAGGAATGTCCTGCCTGACCAATCATTTCTCCTTCGATGACTGGGTGACCCGCCCAGTGGATGAGGGGAAGGCTGTGGATGTGGTCTGCCTCGATTTCAGCAAAGCCTTTGACGCAGTCTCCCACAGCATCCTCCTGGAAAAGCTGGCAGCACACAGCTTGGACGGGTTCACCCTTTGCTGGGTGAAAAACTGGGGGATGACGGGGCCAGAGAGTGGTGGTGACTGGTGCTGTGACCGGTTGGCATCCTGTGACCAGTGGTGTCCCCCAGGAATCAGCACTGGGCCCAGTCCTGTTCAACATCTTTATTGACCACCTGGATGAGAGGATTGCGTCTACCCTTAGTAATTTCGCAGATGACACCAAGCTGGGGGGCAGTGTCGATCTGCCAGAGGGTGGGAAGGCGCTGCAGAAGGACCTGGACAGGCTGGGTCAATGGGCTGAGGCCAACAGGGTGAAGTTCAACCAGACCAAGAGCAGGGTCGTACACTTTGGCCACAATAACCCCAGAGAGGGACCTGTGAGTGCTGGGTGACAACCGGCTGAACACAAGCCAGCAGGGTGTCCAGGTGGCCCGGCAGGCCAATGTTATCCTGGCTTGTGTCAGGAGCAGTGAGGGCAGCAGGAGCAGGGCTGTCGTTCTGCCCCAGTGCTCAGCTCTGGGGAGGCCTCCCCTCGAGCCCTGGGTGCAGGTCTGGGCCCTCCCTGCAAGAGGGATCTGGAGGGGCTGTAGCGGGTCCAGAGGAGAGCACCGAGGCTGGGGACGGGCCTGGAGGGACAGTCCTGTGAGGAGAGACTGAGGGAGCTGGGGGGGGTTCAGCTGGAGAAGAGGAGACTCGTGGGGACCTCATGACTCTCTGCAACTCCCTGCAGGGAGGGTGCACTCGGAGGGGGGGGGTTGGGCTCTTCTCCCAGGACGAGAGGGCCCGGCCTGAAACTGCCTCAGGGGAGGTTCGGGTTGGATCTCAGGCAGCCCTTCCTCCCGGAGAGGGTGCTCAGGCACTGGGATGCTCTGCCCAGGGCAGGGGGGAGCCACCGTCCCCGGGGGGGTTTAAGGAGAGGCTGGATGTGGCACTTCGTGCCCTGGTCTGGCCCATGGGGGGGCTGTTGGGGGGCTCAGTGGGCTTTGCCAGCCTCAAGAATTCTGTGATTCTGTATTTGGAAGACATTTTGCTTCAGGGAATTCTGGAAATGTTTTTATTTTGCATTTAGTAGTCATTTCTGTCACAATATCTAAATATTTTTGGGAAGTGTATTTCTATTGATTTGTACTTTTTCTGACCTTTTTTCTCTCAACAGATTAAATTTGACAGTGATGGTGTCTGTGTTTGCTGTGAAATGCAGCATCAAACATCAGGCTGCAGCAACTTGGGAGAAACGCTGAAACTGAACCCTCTGCAGGAGTGTAATGTGGTGAGGCTGACCCTAAAGGTGCGTTATAAGAAGAATTAATAGTTCATTTCAGTTTTTGAGTATTGAGTACTTAGCAAGGCAGAGGCATGTGGTGGAAGAGGAGGAGTAGCTGGTGTTTCTCTGTGTTTGTACACCCTTACATGAAAAAGGAAAAAAAGTTATCTTCATCTAACGGAATTTAGTGCTTCTATGCATGAAGGTATTTCGATGTTAAACGCTCTGTGTTTGTATAGGTAACTATTTTGTTAGAGGGTTATTTAAGAAACAAGTTATCTTTGATTATGGCCGATGCCAGAAGGTGTAAGAATAAACGTCTTTCACGTTGCTCTTCAGGAAAGCTAGAATCAAAGGTGGTGGTTGGCGTTGTTTAGTAATGTTCTGGTAGACTGCAAAGAAACCCAGAGTGTTAGCAGAGGGGTGAATTATTTCATGATATACTGCTTACACAACGTAGTAGCAGTATTTCAGATGGAAGTTACTTTGAGAGAGAATAGAATTCCAGCAGAATGCTGGAGCCGTCCTTATAGACTGCTCTGAAAAGTTTAAATCCTGTAGCGTTCTGTGTTACAAGTACCTAGATAAAAAATTGAGAACAAATATAAAGAATATTGTGTGGGTTAAATCCCAGTGTGATTGTCCCTGTCATTGCTTCATTGTCAGCAAGCTAGCAAGACATGGTGTTTGATTCATTTAGGTTTAATTCGATGATCAACAGAACTAATTCTGCATCTGTGGCAGTATGTATTTTAACAAAGTTAATAGAATATAACGAAGTAGTGAAATTCTATGTGATGAGGGTCTTAGGGGCTGACACTATAGTGTGAGGACTGAAAATGCTGAGTTGTATTGATATTTGAAGCTGTATTTTGAAGTTCACAACAGGGAGAAATCCCCCAAAAGGTACATAACAAATAACTAAATGTTCTTCAGCTTTAAGAAAAAGGAAAAAAAAAAAACCCACACCCAAACAACTACTAAATAATAAGGATCAGATAGAAATTAGAACAATTTGGTGGCCCCAAAATTAAGAGCTCTGCCTCAGGTTTTAATGAGGATAATAAAGGAGACTACGGGAGCAAAAACCTGCAGGGAAGCAGGAATTTACTAAGTGGAAAAGAATCATAATTGACATTGCTGGTCAAAAAATAATAGACTGCTACTCAGAATGCTAAATTCAGGACTCTATTCAGTGGTGCAGTTTCAGTGAAAGATGTTATGACAAGGTAATGTGGGAAAATAACTTCTCAGAAAGACATTCTTCAAAGTATGGCAGATGCAAAATCATGAACCTGTCGTACAGAAAAAGCTGACTTGCTGATCCTATAAAAATGAAAATCGAGGAAGCATATGGTTGCTTGCTGTAAATATGTTGGTAGAGTAAACTTTAATGAGGAAGAACTGTTTATCTTTGAGGACATTGTCAGCATCTGAAGTGAGTAGAACTAACATATGCTGGAAGTCAGGGGAAGGCTTCTAACCGATACAGCAGTGAGAATAGAAGCACAAAATATAATTTCTTTTAAAATACAACTCAGTCATTTATGAAAGGAATTGATGACATGTCTGCTTGCACTAGCAGAGGACAGATTTAAACACAGGACTTCCTATGAGTACAGTCTGAATGCAGCTTTAATTGTGTTCAGCATTTTTCACTTAAGAGAAGGTAGTTAGGAAAGTAATTTTTACAGAAAGTTTCTTAAATCCTTTTCAGTTTTAATTCTATGTTTGTTTTCTCTTTGGCTTTGAGAGCTCTGTGTTCCTGGCTGTAAATTTAAGAACAGCATCCTACTAAGCTCATCAGATAAACAACTGATATTGATAAGGCTCACCTACTTCAGTTGCTATTAACAACTACAGTGTGATTTTTAGCACCAAATGCTTATTGTTCGGGGAGCCAGAGGGAAAGAAAGTGTAGAGAACCAGAGTTGAGATGATACAATGTTGTACATAAAGGTGTATACGTTTCACACTCTTTCTGTTTACTGAGGGTGGGGTAAAAATCTCATATTTACACTAAGTCACAGATGCTTTTCTGCTGCTGGGAGCGATGGGAGCTGCATTGTGAACAGAACAATCGTGCACGTGTTGACTGTGTGATCTTGTTCCCGATCAGTCAAACAGGACAAGGAAAAATGACTGTAGCTGCCAGTCTTGTGTATGCGAAATTGTGCACAGTCCATGCCTTCCACGATACTGAGTAGGATTTTTTTATAGTTGCTTAAAAAAAAAATTAAATTTTTATTACTTTTTTTGTTATCTCTGCTCTGAATCACCTCTTTATGCTCCTTTGTAAATTGATGCCTGTTTCTTCTTTTCAAACTCTGAATGAACTAGCCAGATGTTTTAATAGGGACATGAGAATTTCCGCTGCGATCTCTGTGGTTGGACGTCTGTATGTATCTGGGTATGAGTATTGGTTGCAAAAGCTGACGGAATATGTGATCTGTGAGAGCAGCCCCAATTCCTGTGATTATTTCAACAGGGAAATTTCAGCACAAAATTATATGTTACAGTAAAAGGGACAAAAATACTCTGCCATTTCACTGTTGTAAGGGTTGGGGACTCAACCCATTTCAATGATTGTGGATTGGTGTGTTTAGAGTTTTACTGATGTCAGGAGTTGGGCCTGGGATGGCCACTAAATGAGTGATGGATGCTCTCTATTAACCCCTCTCTGTTCCCAGAAAAGGAAGGGAATGAGAATAAGGGAGAGAGAATTTGGGGTTGGGGAAAAAAAACACAAAACCACAACCTAACAGCGTTGACGAAACAGCAATAGTAAAAAGAATAGATTAATAGTATTAATAAGAAAATAATGAAGTATACAGAAATACGTGCAAAACAAATTGAAACTCCCCTGGTGAGTCACCGGGGACACTGCAGGGCTGGCAGGGGCAAGTCCCAGGCTGGACTCAGCAGCAGAGAACGGGGCTCAGGAACTAAATTGAGGAACTCACGGATTGGGATCAAAGGCAGGAAAATGGCAGGAGTCCTCCGCGGACACCAGCCAGAGAAGAAAAGGACTTGACCTTTGTGATCCCTCAGACTTACATGGAGTATGACGTCCAAGTATGATCCAAGCCCTCGTTTATAGCGGAGAGATTTCCTGGTTACTGTTTTTTGCCAGAAGATTCCTCTTCTACACGGCTTTCTGCATTAAGACCTCCTAAAATGCCCCTGAAAATAAGGTTCCTTGCTTTCCTCTGGTAATTAGGGTCAATATTCTGTGCTGCTATAGAATGTCTGAATCTCAGTATCTTGATTTTAACAGTAACTTCGCTTCTGGGAGAATTCTATTCCGCTGTAGCATTGTGATAAAAGAGAGGCAGCAATTTCTGTTTCGGGAAGGAGGCGCCAATTTCTGTCATGTCAGAAGAGGCAACAATTTCTGTTGCAAAAAAAGGGGCAAATGAGTCTGGCAGAAGCTAAACCCCCTCGTGTTCCATCTTGTCCTCAGATATCAGAGGGGCTGGGGGTGGCTGGGCTTAGGTTCCGAGTGATGCCCAGTCTGTCGTTACTAACACGATGTGCCCATACGCCTTCGATCTGGTGGCACCCCTGGATTTATGAGGCCAGCCCTCACAAGGGTGTCAACATACTCACACGGCCAAACTCTGTGTGTCAGTCAGCAGGGACTCACACAGCCAGATTGGAATCAAATATAGTTTAATGAAGCAAGAGATACACAAATTTGTTTTGATTGCCGGTGATAGTGACTGACTGCAAAGCACGTGCAAAAATTACAGTTGTATTAGATTATGAGCAGCTCTGTGAAGATTTCCTAAGGATCCCGGGGCAGGGTTTGGTGAGACCAAGTGTTCGGACCTTACCCAAAGGCATCCCCTTGGGGAGGAAGAGAGGCTCAGCCCGTCGACTGATCCCAGGAGTCAGAGGTGGTCCGTGGAGGTGTCTTCCCTGATGACGGTGGTATCTTCCCTGAAGTTCTCCTTCTCTTGGGCCATTTTTATATTACTTGTTACCTTTCAGGTGGAGCTTGAGTGACTCTAGTCATGGGTATCTTTATTGTGATTGGTGTAAATTTTCCCTGCTTCTCGTTTAAAGATACAGACTAGAAAAATTCAGTGCGCAAGTTCAGCGAGGGGCGGTCGCACCTCGAGGCGGGTAGCTTTTGGGGTGGAGGTGTGTTTTGGTATTATAATGAGATCCCAATGAGCATAGTTCACCCAAAGGACGGCACCTGTCAAAAGATGACAGGCTCTTGGCCCAGGACAATAAATGTGCAGTCAACTGCCTCCTTGACATCTCCAGGTTCCTTTGTGTGCACAGAGCTTGACCACAGTATCTCCACTCCATTCCATGCTCCATGGGATTTCCTCTTAAGAGTCAGAACATCCAGCTCCCTTAATGCTCCCAACCCTGAAAGTTACCTTAGAAGCCTTCGGGGGGAGAGCTTCTTACGCACCAGCTACACGCTGCCCTGGGAACTTTCTCGATGTTCCGATGTGTGAACAGTGCTGGGTAGGTAATGAAGTGATTTTGGACAATTATCCCACATCACATGACCTGAGAAGGGTTCAACAAAGATGGTGGTTAGAACTAAAGTCTAGGCAAAAGGTGCTTTAATTGCACTTTGCTTCTAGAACAATTCTATTCTATGGTAGGAAGTTACTTGACTTCAAACCATATGAAGGTAAAAGCAAATCCTACGTATTTATAAAACGAGTTAAAAGAGTTAGAAAACTTTAATGAGAATTAGATGTATGGGAATGAGGTGATGACCATAGATGTGATTGATTTAGGGTGCAGTTTCATGGGCATCAACTTAATCTGCTTTTCCACAGAGCTGCGGCCAGAAGGGGCAGTCGGTGGCTGGCTGCTTCCTGCCACTGACTTTGTTGGTCTGAATTTAGTGGTCATGTCCTCGCAGAATGACTCTGCTCCGCCCACTGATCTGTCCAAAACCCCACCTCACTATTTACTCTTGCAAACTGACTGTTAGGTCCAGTTTTATGAACGTGAATGACAATGGATTCAGGCAAACTCTGGTTTAAAGAGATTTTGTGATTGTAATCGAAGATACGTGATGGTTTTACAAATGTAGGAGGAGATCCTGTTGTACAAGATTTGCCTCAGGACATTCCTTTTAATACTGAATGATTTTTGAAAATTTAATTTTAATGGGATGAAGTATTAGAAATCACTTGTCCTCTGCTACCTAGATCTTATACAGAATTACTTTCGTCTTATGGACTTAATTGAAGAGGAAAAGGTAACATTATTCTTACAATAAGAAGATAATTATTTTTCGTTACAGTAAAATTGATGAAAGAAAAATGTGAGCGTAAAGCTATGGCCAAATGTTTTATTTTATTGATATATAGACTGCCTTACATTACAATTAGTGGAATCTTACAGAACTTGGTATTTTAAAGTATTAAAAGGTCAAACATGAAATCTCTTGGTTAAAACGTGAAAGGCTCATTATTTAAACATCTGAAAAACAGTCCCTTGAGAGAAATTGTTTGCCAGAACCAGTAGATCTTGTGCAAACAACGTTTTCTAAAGTTACCTTATCTTGGAAGGGAATGAATATTTTTTACTTTCTGAGAAAGACTTCAGTTGAGCCTATTTTGCTTCTACCTCCTTTCCAAACAAGAGCGGAGTGATTGTACTGCATAAAGCAGAATTTTATGGCCAAAGAGGCCAGGGTATGCGGACTGCTGAGGGAACTGTGAAACAAGACAGAAGCACAAACCTGTTACGAGTAGGCTTGAGAGCTGAAGCTGCTCTGGAAAAGTTCTTAGGGGCTCACAAATTGATGAGGATTTAAAAGCAGTGTATTACAGAAAACAGCCAGCCAGTTTATCCAAGGTATTTTCAGCAGTGTGTCTCTTTCATTGTCTCTTAGTCATTTGATATTGCTGTGCAAGCTGGCTTTTGTTCAGGTAAAACTAGAAAAAAACCGCAGGAGGGTAAATCTCTTTTATATGTACACACACACACATGTGCATGTAAACAAACACGCAGAGACCTAGTTGTAAAATGATACCATCTCGGGATTACAGCCCTGGTAATGCTTCAGGCAGCATTTGAAGTCTTTTCCAATATGAGACCCTTACAATTGAGATGCAGTTTTAAAAAAATATGACTTCTCAATGAGCATAGAATGCTGACACAGTAATCCAGACTGATTGTATTGGTTTGTAGATGAAATTTTAAGGAACTGAGTCTTCTTGTAATGATAATTAAAGTATGAGGAAATATTTGTGAAAATTATTCCTCCATGCATGCAGCACATCTTATCTTCTTGAGATTGTGTTTTGAGAGGATGAAGTGGGGTATTAGAAGATTGGGTTATGTTGTAATGTATTATTACTGTCTGGTACCTGCATGTAAGAGCAGAATGTTATGTGGCTTTGGTGTAGTAGTGATCCAGTCGGGTATTTTTAATTTAACAGCTTGCACAGCCCAGAATACCTGCAGCTATGTATGCTAATTTATGAATTTGCTATTTAAATAGTTGCTTCCTGCTTTACTTAAAGTGGTTCTGTGGCATGGTTTTATGACTATACAGGCTGGGGGAAAAACTGGTCCGCCCCTCTGTTTTCAGCCTAAATATTTGGTTTGAAGCTGCTAAAATTAAAGTACAATATAAACAGTAAACGTCTTTTACAGGTTACTAGTTCCATTCATTAGTTTGTAAGCTAGGCATCATTATTAGAGATTTACAGAACTTGGGGTTCTTGCAATCTTCCACGTGAGTTTTTCTTTCTCCTTTGAATCCAAATTTATTGCTACTAAGTGTCCTGGTGAGGGAGCTACCCATATGTCTACATTTTTTTGTTGTTTAGAAGAATATGCTTTCACTTACAAAAAAAAAGAAGGATGACTTCAAGGAAGTGTGGTCTGACTGGTCGGGTAGTGAGGTGGGTTGGGAACTGGTTGAAAGGAAGAAGCCAGAGAGTTGTGGTCACTGGGGCAGAGTCTGGCTGGAGGCTGGATCTAGTGGGGTCCCTCAGGGGTCAGTGCTGGGACCAGCCCTGTTCAATATATTCATCAACAGCCTGGAGGAGGGGACAGAGAGCACTGTCAGCAAGTTTGCTGATGGCACAAACTGGGAGGAGTGGCTGACACCCCAGCAGGCTGTGCTGCCATTCAGAGGGACCTGGACAGGCTGGAGAGTTGGGTGGGGAGAAGTGTGATGAAATCCAACCAGGGCAAGTGTGGAGTTTTGCACCTGGGAAAGAACAACCCCACGTACCAGCACAGGCTGGGGACTGACCTGCTGGAGAGCAGCGCAGGGGAAAGGGACCTGGGGGTCCTGGGGGACAGCAGGATGGCCATGAGCCAGCAATGTGCCCTCGTGGCCAAGAAGGCCAACGGCATCCTGGGGTGAATTAGAAGGGGAGTAGCTGGTAGGTCGATAGAGGTTCTCCTGCCCCTCTGCTCTGCCCTGGTGAGGCCACATCTGGAATCTTGTGTCCAGTTCTGGACCCCTCAGCTCAAGAGGGACAGGGAACTGCTGGAGAGAGTCCAGCGCAGCCACAGAGATGATGGAGGGAGTGGAACATCTCCCTTATGGGGAAAGGCTGAAGGAGCTGGGGCTCTGCAGCTTGGAGAAGAGGAGGCTGAGGGGTGACCTCATTCATGGTTATCAATATGTCAAGGGTGAGTGTCAGGAGGACGGAGCCAGGCTCTTCTCAGGGATGTCCAATGACAGGACAAGGGGCAACGGGTGCAAGCTGGAGCACAGGAGGTTCCACAAAAACACGAGGAGGGACTTCTTCCCTGTGAGGGTGCCGGAGCCCTGGCCCAGGCTGCCCAGAGAGGGTGTGGAGTCTCCTGCTCTGGAGACTTTCAAACCCTGCCTGGACGCGTTCCTGTGTGGCTGCCCTGGGTGACCCTGCTCTGGCAGGGGGTTGGACTGGGTGATCTCCAGCTCCCAACATTCTGTGATTCTGTGACTGATAACATGTTCTTCAGAGTTATGAGGACAGACTTTCCTCAGTTCGCTGTATGACCAAACGCAAAATGTTTAATTTTGCTGAATGACTTACCTGAAGCACTTAATAATCTCCTTAGGATTGAGTAAAGCTCAGCACAGAATAACTAACTTCCTATCAGATTTTTAAACGCTGGAATTGTTTTGTGTTCATGAACACGTAACTGAAAATATTCTCCATGCTCAGAATGTATCTACTAGATACCATCAAAAATAGAGTGATACAGGGTGAGTTTTGTAGTCCGAATAGTTGAGCTACACATGCTCAAAAGTTCTACGTAACAGTTGTGTAACAGCCCTAGTCTGCTCATACTTTTCCCTCCTCATTAATGTTTTTGTTCCTAGCTTAGGCAATTAGCGAATAATACAGTTGTGAACTTCTCTCATGGCTGAAAAGCTGCCTCTTTGAATGACTGGGATCTAGTTATTACATACTTGTCCAGTTATTTTATGGAACCTTAGTCTTTCCAGGAGTCTCCAGCGTTAAATTTTATGTAGACACCTGAGCTGATGGAAGATACGCAAAGTCACATCCAAGCAACTGTGCGCTGCATCCTTAAAACTACAGTAAATATTTTTAGACCCATGTAAAATAGTGTACTATACTGTACTTCCATGCCTTCAGTCTGTTTTATGAAGTATTGGCCATCCCTCCGCTTTCAGTTCAATGTGCATTTGAGACCCATATGGTTCAGGACTGATTCTTTCTAAGTGTTCTAGTAACAAAGCAGCTGTTTTTTCTAGTGTTTTTCAGATGTAGCCAGTTAGAACAGCTGAAGTTATAATTTGCGTTAAAGGGATTGTTGTCCTTGGATTCACGGATAAAAGAGATACACAGACACTAATTTCATGGGTGAAAAAGCTTTACTGCTCATTATCTCTTTTCAGGTTACAGTAGAGAAAGAAATGAAGCACCATAATTGAAGTCAATCAAGGAGGAAAGAAATCATCTTAACAGCATTGTAGAAGTGAAGCTGGGTTTAGCCCTCCATCAGGGAGGATGTTTAGATCCATACGTTCAGGTCTGCTGATTATGGAGTGTTCTTTTTACACATCACTGAGCTTATTTTACTCCTTTGTTGTATATTGACTAAGCTCTCAAAAGTCCAAAGGACTTAAGAGCCTTAAAGACTATGAGCCTTTTATTTCCACAGGGAAACACTCTATTGAGCCAGCAAAATGTGAGTGCTTGTAAAGAGAATTGCTACTTCAGTATTGTTGCACAGGTTAGAACTCTTAAGAAGTACTGGGTTTGTAACTTAGTTTTTAGTAGTATGAACATAAGTGACACATTTCACAAAAAAAAACCTCAATAAATATTTTAACTGTAAAAGAAATTGGAGACAGAGAAGTAAGTGAGGACAAGAAATGTTGATTGGTACTTTATTTCCTTCTAGAGCCAAATAGGTTTTAATACAGTTTCTGAAATCGGTATCCAGCACAGCTGGATAATTTTATATATAATATTTGACAGAAAGAATGAATATTTTGTGATAATAGTGCTTCATCTCTGTGGTAGGTGTCTGTATTGAATGTTAAATTCTCTGGTTCGTGCATGTAACTTAACTGACAGCAAACTTCATTGCTATGATATGAAGAGGCGAGGGAGTGATTAAATATTTACCAAAGTCTGCATTTGAGTTGAGTTGTGAAGATACCCAGAGATTCTTACTTTATTCTGGCTTACTTGATTTTAGTCTTTATTTAGAGCATATGTAAAAGGAATTAGGGAGTTCCTGCAATAATTTGATAAAAGGACACAGATTAAGCAAGACCCTTGGTGGTTTTTTCCCAAATAACAGTTATCCTGAAGCATTTAATTTTACTGGGTTATGCTGAAATCCTCTGGTGTGATTGTTCTAACTTGGTTTGGTTCCAAGCCCTTACCGAACAGTACGGGTTTGTGGTAGGTGGTTACATAATCAGAATGAAGTTTCAGTGAAACTTTCTGGGTTTTGACTCGGTACTTTATGACGAATGAAGTGTGTGCAAACAAGACGAAACACCCTTATGACAAAGGTTCTTGTATCTTACTGGGTTTTTTATAGCTGTGAATTTGGAAATAGTGCATACGTGTGGAAGCAGAGTTCTTCAGGAATTCACCTTATTGCCTGGTTTCCTGTGCGGGCTGCTGTCAATCACATAGTGCTTCCCTTCCAGACCTAAAAATACGTTGAGTTTTTGCTGTCAGTGCTGAGTGCATGGATTATTACATGTCTGAGAGCTGGATTCCAGCTGTGATTGACTAATACAGCTTTTCTACAGCTGCTTCTGAAAGGCGACTGAGAGTAGAGAGAAATTGTTATAACTTTGTTTTCCAAGATGAAGGAACTCTGTGGGTATAGCTCACCATTACATCAAACCAGTAGTATTTCTGCTTTGCTTTGTATTTGCTGTGGTAGGGGGTAAAAAATGACACTTTGAAGGATGAATTTCAGAGGGATAAATACACTTGCAGTGAGTGTTCTCAGGTTATAAAGGACCCACTCCTGCCACCCTTCCCATCACTGATGGGAGACTCATGCCATTGTCATTTTTTCGTTTAGATTCCATCTCATTCCAGAGATTTTCTTTGCTTCTGTCAGGTGATTGCATGTGCTAACAGCTGTTCTAAATTGCTTTGTTAAATGATTGTTTCTACAGTTGAGTTATCGAAGTGATAAATCACTCACCATTTTTTTCCATATTCCAGTCGAATACCATCTGACTGCCTTATCACCTGGCAGTTTGATGGAAAACAAAGAAAATGAGGGTTTAGGCCAAACTGATTTTTCAAGATATTACTGTATTTTTCTTTAATATGATGTTCTTGCTGAATTATATCCTAAAATTATGGGGCCTTTTAAATAAAAAATATAAGAATTTTGATTAGGCATTTGGATTTCAAACAGTACTTGGGTTTTGTAACACAGCTTCTATTTGTGTTCCCTAGGCTTTTTGGGCATAGACTTAGATTTAGAGAAGGTGCATGTTTATGTACTCACTTTTTAGCCAAGTGGTGCTCTTGACAAGTTTTGTCCTTCTAAGACTCCGCAGCAAAAACCGAGAGGATGAGGTGTAGCAGTGCTGAGCGTGATTGCTTTGATTTTTTTTTTTTATAATAATCTATCTTACCTGCTGATAATCTTTGTTTTGATAAAATTTGAGAGATTGTCACTTGCACCAGTGTCTCTTCATTTGCCTTCAGTCACACACCAATCCCTGCCATTTACTTATCTCAACGTGCAAACTGGTGATGGGGAGGGTTATGGGAAAGAGGTATAGATGTAAGAACAGAATTTCAAGGGTTGGGGATGCCTAAAGGTGGTTAAAAGGAGAGGGAAGGCTCATCAACCAAAGGCACTGAGCTTTCGTCACGTGGAAGTTATGAAACTAAGTTGTTTGAGCTCACTGCCATAAAAGTGGTGAGGGTTCCTGGATGTGTAGGAGTACAAGTGAGGTTTTGAAGCGGATGGCAGGTACCCTCTTCTCACAGCACATTTTGCACATGAAAGCCTATGAAATAAGGAATGTTTTCTGTGGGAACGGAGCTTTGCTTAGACAGTCTTCCTATGCTTTGTCAAACTTCAGCTCTTTCTGGAGGAGGGCTTGTCAGAGGGAGGCTGTTCCTTTCAGCTCCTTCCCGGGTGCAGCCAGGAGCTACTTACAAATACAGCTGTGGAAACTAAAATGAGGAATGGAAATACTGAAATACAGTATTCGGATAATATTAATAGTAACTTTCACAGTCATGTAGCCAGTGAAGTGTTGTGCAAATTACACTGATTTGCAAAGATTACAGCTTGGGCAGCTGACATTCATCAGCTCAAGTCTAAAAGCAATTCCATTACAAAGAAGTAAACATGTTTTGAATGATCCGATGGCGTGAGGAATGCCCAAAAAAGACATTGGAGATCTCTTTCCAAGGCCGTGGTTACGGATTTTAAAAGAATGGCACTGCAAAATATTAAGCTGTCGTTTTGCTGGAGAAAGAGCTTTACTGCATAATTGGATTTGGCTCAGGGCTGTCGGTACTCGACAGAACACGGCAGTGCACCCCACGGCTTCGGTCTGCTTAGATGCTCGGGGCTTCAAGGCAGAGCGTCAGGATTTTTAAACTGTTGTTTAAACAACATGTTCTTAGAATCTTTTTACCTTTCTGAAGAGTTTCCTAATTTCAGCTGCAGTTAAAGGTATCTCACCTGCATGCCAGCCACAACAAAAAATATTCAGCAGCTGAGGCTGACTGCTCAGCACGGGACCTCTGCCACGTCCTGCTTCCAGAGTTCTGGAAACATGCAGAAAAGCAAAAGGAACAGTTACAGACTTTTAGGGAGATGTTTGTAGGCAGCAGCGTTGTTTCTGTAGCCAGGCTGCTTAGGAAAGTGTGGAGTTGGGGTGGTTGTGGCATCAGGAGAACAACACCCATGTAGATTACATCTCAGACATTTTAAACCCTTTCTCACAACCGGCTTAGAAAATTCATATTTTCTACGAAGTGTTAATGGTGCATCACATAAGGCCACCTGCCAGTCCAGCAAGTAGTCATAAAGCCAAAGGGGAGGTATTTCAGCATAATTAGACTTAATGCATGTAAACAAGAGGGAGGAGACAAGGAATATCTCTTCTGTTTCTGTTCAGCCATCCCTGACATATGTAGTTCGGCCATGTGTTGCTGCGTTTTAGATCTGACTGAGAGCTCCAACTTTGTTTTGTGCTGGAATTCAGAAACAAATTCAATATATGTGTAGTGTCAAAGTGGCTTTTTTTTTTTCCTGAAACATTTCTACTAGCTCTTTTGCTACTTTCAAACTGGGGAGATGCTCAGTTTCATTTTGAGCTAAGGTTTGAAAGATTTGCCTCTTTTTGTTGTGTAAGATGAAACCTAAATGGTCTATTCTATACTCACATTATGGTAATATTAGTTAATAACTGGTTTTCACTAGATATTTTTCAGCTATTAGGCTGAAGAAAGCGCAGCAAAGGAAGGGAGTGCACACACATAAAAGTAGGTTTTGAAAAGTAGTTCATAAATATTTAAGAGCATCTACCAAATGCATGTTCAGCCCCCAAATAGGACATAAATGGATTCATTTAGCCACCTTTTAAAGTGAAACTCCTGCAGTGATTTTTGCCTCTGCTGATAACCACTAAAATTTCCTGGAATTCTATAGTTAAACCACGTTTAATCTCAGAAACGATACAAATAATTTCTGACTTAAGGTTTGAGATAGCACTTTGCGCTATTTTACCCCAATTGGTAGCTAATTTGTCGTATTTCTTCCTTCATTTATAACCTTCATTTCTTCCAATATCTCAATGACTCCTCCACTGCTAAGGGTCAGCCCATTCTCTTTGTTTACAGTGTATTTTCTAAGATGCTATGGAGATGAAAAGGCAGTCACCACAGATGCCATTTGATGCGGGCAGCACACCTCCTTTTCTTGGCAGTCTCTGCTCCTCAGCTGATGTGAGGAGAGGGCTGTACCTGCCGCTGCTGACACTGCTGGCTTGACCGAATCGGTATCGTTACAAGTTGCTTTCTTGAATTCCGTAGCTACTTGAGTGTGCTGCCAGCGTGCATTCTCAGGGCTCAATATGTTTGAAAACTGCGTTGTTTTTCATAGAATGTTGGGGGTTGGAAGGGACCTCTGGAGATCACCCAGTCCAACCCCCTGCCAGAGCAGGGTCACCCAGGCCAGGTCACACAGGAATGCGTCCGGGCGGGGTTTGAAAGTCTCCAGAGCAGGAGACTCCACACCCTCTCTGGGCAGCCTGGGCCAGGGCTCCGGCACCCTCACAGCCAAGAAGTTGCTCCTTGTGTTGAGGTGGAACTTCCCATGTTCTAGCTTAAACCCATTATTCCTTGTCCTATTGCTGGGCACCACTGAGAAGAGATTGTCCCCTTCCCCTTGACCCCCACCCCTCAGATATTTCTGTACGTTAATAAGGTCCCCTCTCAGCCATCTCCTGTCAAGGCTGAACAGCCCCAGCTCTCTCAGTCTCTCTTCACTGCAGAGATGTTCAGTCCCTTGATCACCCTCGTAGCTCTCCCTTGGACTCTCTCCAGTAGGTCCCTGTCTCTCTGGAACTGGGGAGCCCCAAACTAGACACAGGATTCCAGGGGTGGTCTCTCCAGGGCAGAACAGAGGGGCAGGAGAACCTCCCTAGCCCTGCTGGACACACTTTTCTTGATGCCCCCCAGGATCCCACTGGCCCCTTGGCCATAAGGGCACGTTGCTGTCCAGGGACACTCACTGCCCACTGGGACTCCAAGGGCTTTCTCCACGGGGCTGCTTTCCAGCAGGGCGATCCCTAATCTGTGCTGGTGCCTGGTGTTATTCCTCCCCAGATGCAGGACTCTGCATTTGTCCTTATTGAACTCCATGAGGTTCCCCTTTGCCCAGCTCTCCAGCCTGGCCAGATCCCGTTGGGTGGCAGCACAGCCTGCCTGGGTGTCAGCCACCCCTCCCAGTTTCGTACCATCAGCGAACTTGCTGAGGGTGCACTCTGTCCCCTCGTCCAGGTTGCTGATGAAGATATTGAACAACAGTATTGTTTATAACACTCTCTAGAACTGTTGGGATGAGACAACTATTCTGCAAATGTCTAAACCCCGCTGTCTGCAGCATTTTCTGTTCCGTGCACAGACATGTTTTCGTGTAATACAACTTCCAGCATTTGGGTGGGTTTAGAGGTTTGCACTCCAGAGTCTGTACAGCTGAAGAATCTTGTTCATCTCCATCTTGCACACCACCTTCCATCCGAGATGTTTTACAAGACCACAAATTTTGTGTGACAACCATTATTTCCTTCTGAGTCACTTTTGAACTCTCGGGGATGTAAAAGTACGCTTATTTCAAGAATTTAGAGGAACTCCAAATGATATCCAGAAAGTTTCGGTATACTTTTTGCTTTGTGATTATTTATTTTGGAAACTCTGTTTTTAAGCTTTCATTGTAAGGTGTTATTTTAATTGTGCTGATAAAAGGCAGAACTTCGAGGTGCAGTAGCACAGAAACAATATCAAAAGATTAATACTGAAACAAGCTTCACTCGGTAAAAGAAGAAGAAAAAATAGGTGTTCTCTTCTTAAGACATATGGATGATAGTGTGAAGAGACCTTGAGAGTGCACAAGTATCCTTTGTGGGACCAGAGTATAAGTCAAAGGCGTCTGTTACTAGGGAGGGAAAACGTGATAAAGGATGGCAATGACACAATTAATTTGGGAATTATAAGCTGTAATAAAACTACTACATACTACAACAGTACTACAAGCATGAAATCCTGCTCTTTTTTTGTAAATCAGTATTAAATTCAAATTTAGCTGTTGAGATTTAGCAAGAGACACCTCCTTGGGAAAATAACTGGCCACAGAGAATGGTTCTTGATGCTCTCTGACTCCTGTGTGCGTGTATCTGCATTGATCTAGACCTGCTTCCGGGTAATTTCGACAGCTCCTTCCACTCTTACAGGGATTTGTGTCCGCTGCAATTAGTGAGTTAAGGTGTAGCAAGAAAATTGTATGTATAACCTGGAGAAGAATTATTCTGCATAGTGCTTAATACCTGTCAGAGCATTAATTAGCATATAAACAGGTTGAAGAATAAGATTTTTGTCTTAAAATGATGAAAATACCTATAAAAATACTGCATAAGAGAAAATTGGTTCAGCCAGTGGTGGAGAGCAAAGAATCATGTTTCCCACCATTACAGATTCAGGTGTTTCCCGGTTAGCGTAGTTCTTGCAGAGAGCAAGAAAACAGCTGTCACTAAAGCTCCTTGTTTTTGTATTTAATATAGATTTCCTATTCCTTTAAACCCTTCTAAATGTAGCTGTCTGCAGCCAGGTCCTGTGGAGAGTTAAGCCTGTCCCTGTTGTGGTTACTGCTGTTTTATAGACATTTCCTAAAGGACATCTTAATTGTCATCGTGTTCCAGCTGGAATCTGCATAAGCACCCACAGTGTCTTTCCGGTAGAATATTTGGCCACGCAGGGTTTTAGAATTTGAAAGCCTGTTCCTGCTCACTTGCTCTCTGTTGTTGAATAAATGAGTGTCGTATGAGTTCCTTCATTATTGGTTCTGTAGGGAACAGGGAAGAAATTCCCTGAAAATCATAAATTGCCTGAGGCTGATTAATGTTTCTTTGGGAGTGGAGACGGGGGAAGTGGAGGAGAAACTTGGGGCAGTGTGGCTGAAGAGCTGTCTGGCTCAAAGGGACCTGGGGCTTCCCATTGACAAGTGGCTGGAGATGAGCCAGCGTGTGCCCAGGTGACCAAGAAGGCCAACGGCATCCTGGCCTGTGCTAGAAACAGTGTGACCAGCAGGAGCAGGGAGGGGATTGTCCCCTGTGCTCGGCACTGGGGAGGCCCCACCTTGAGTGTTGTGTCCAGTTCTGGGCACCTCAGCCCAAGAGAGATCTCGAGGGGCTGGAGCGAGCGCAGAGGAGGGCGACGGAGCTGGGAAAGGGCCTGGAGAGTAAATCTTGTGAAGAGCAACTGAAGGAGCTGGAGCTGTTGAGTTTGAAGAAGAGGAGGCTGAGGGGAGACCTCATCGCTCTCTGCAACTGCCTGAAAGGATGTTGTGGAGAGGTTGGTGCTGGGCTCTTCTCACGGGTAGTTAGAGATAGAACAGGAGGGAACGGCTTCAAACTGCAACAGGGCAGGGTTAGACTGAATGTGAGGAAAATTTTGTCACAGTGGTCAGATTGGCACGGGCTGCCCGGGGAGGGGGTTGAGTCCCCGTCCCTGGAGGGGTTTAAAGGTCGTTGAGATGTGGTGTTGGGGAGATGGTTTAGGGGTGAGCTTTGTAGAGCTGGGTTAGTGGTTGGACTGGATGATCCCAAGGGGATTCCAACCTGAATGATTCTGTGATTCTGTGACGTAGCAGAAGGGTTGGTGGGTCAGTTTGTGGGTTGATTCCTGTCCAAGTTGAAACAGACTTTAGGAAAAAACCCCAACGAATGAAGAAGCTTTAAGAAATACCTAGTGATTGTGAGGATACCGCAATCATTGTTCAGTTATTATCTTCACTCTTAAAAATCTAAATGTAACATATTCTCGTATTTTTTTTAACTATCATTACATTTTTGGCTGATAGATGTCTGCTCTTTCTTGATCTTTATGAAAGACATAAAAGTTCTGCATCACTGCATTTGAAGCATTCTAGTTCTATCTTCACCTTCAAAAAGACTGCGAGGGAACAGTAACTGTAGTATGCTTAGCCTGGAAAAGGAGTCTGTGGGAAGAGGGACGTTGTTCCTGCGGACAGCAATCCCTGCCCAACGTAACAAAGGATGTGCCGAATAGCAAACTGAGCCCAGCTCCCTGTGCGCAGCGAGGGAAAATCTCAAACCGCAAACAAAGAAGAGGTGATCATTGTGAGCGTTCAGTCTGGGACACTGCTGCAGTGTCAACTTATTTTGTTGTTTCACAATAGTGAACAAGGAATAAAAGTTAAAGCAGATGGTTTGACGCTGTCTGGAGAGGTTTTCTCGTGTTACTGGTAGAGAAGGAAAAACTAACTAAAAATTAAAAGGATTACTCTGCTGTGGAGTATGGGAGGAAGGAATTGGGTGAAATTAATTTAATCTTTTTTCTCTCCCTATCCACTTAGCATGAAGTGAGTTTGGCTTATTCCTTATTTTTTATAAATGTGAGAATAACTGAGAATGAGATTTGGTTTTTGACTTTTGTGCAATAAAAATTGTGGATTAGATTAGATGATCTTCGGAGGTCCCTTTCAATCTATGCCATTCTGTGGTTCTGTGTAAAATAGTTCATGTTGCTTCTGCCCTTACCTAGTAGCAAGATGAAAATGCGAGCGATTCTGCAAGAAAGGATCTGGGGTTATTTTGGGCCAAAGATGAGTCAATAATTGTTGCAAAAACGCTCCGTCGTCACTGCAGGATGTGTAGGGATAAGCTTGTAAAGCATAAGAAATAATCCTGATACTAATAGTCAGCTCTTGGGCCTCGATTGTGCCCAGTTTAGGATTCTGCATTTGAAGAGGAATGTGGAACAACAGCTTGAGGTGAACCAAAAGAAATTAATGAAAATTATCAGAGGCGTGGGAGGTTGGTAAAGGCGGTAAAGGAGGAAAAGACTTCAAGTATGAATTGAGTTTAAAGGTGTGGAAGTCTGCTGTGCAACAGCCTGGTCTTAAAAGCTGTGAATGAAAAGGAGCAATGGTTTTCAGCTGTGGGATGGACACAAGGAGGACACTGATGGGAAAGATAAACGTTGCAATAGCAGGATGAAGCTGTGGGATCTTTAGGAACAGATCAAAGAAATGTCTATCAAGAGCGATAGAGGCACAGTCGAGTCTATCCTGAGGCATGTAAGTAATATGAGGTTCTTAAAGATACTTTGGATCCTAATTTACAATCTGGATGTAGATTTTATTATTTAGCGTAAGCAGAAAGTTTTACAATAGAATTAGCTAAATCTGTAGGTTCTAAATGGCTGTACGAAACAATGAATTGTTTCTTATGGCTAGGAAATAGTCCTATTTCTACCCTAGACCTTGTCTCTTTACCGAGGTGTATGTGTGGAAATCAGAACACGCAGGATCTCAGTCTCTTCTTGCGCCAGTTACCTAATTGCATCTCCGGGGATTTAGTTGCCTGTTTACCTCCATTTGAATGCTCTAAGTAGACCCGGGTGACTTTATATTTGAATGAGTCCTCTGTGTCACCTTCTGTATTTGAGTTAGAGCTTGGCCCTTCCAGTATTGTGCTGTTGATTCATTATTCCCCTGCCCGAGGAGCTGGCCAAGAAGACAGAAAACTGCTGACCAGATCAGCACCACCAGATCTTGGCTCGGTGTAAACTATTAAACGACAAGGACTTGTTGACCCATTTAATGTCTGCCTGGTTCCCATGGCTGGCATTTCCACCCTCAAACGAAGGTCACTTGAGGAACGTGCAGTTCCAGGGGCGGGAGTAAACGTGCACCTTTCTATCGTTTTCTTAGCACTGCTGGGAAAAAACCCAAAGCAACCAACACACCGATTTTTTAGCGTGGAAGTTATTTTGTTCACTGGCAGGGGCTGAAATACTCTTTCTGACTCTAGATCCTATAGAATCCTATAGAATACTCGTGGTGTGTTAAAAATTTTGATTTAGTTTTTCGTCTGATGTCTGTGATGCTTTCTCCAAAATACTTTCAGTGGCTGCTCAGAATACTAGCTGAGCTGCGTAATTGTCACAAGTACAAGGATTGTAGTAGTTTTGAAATGTCGCCAGCATGCTAAATCAGTGTTCCTTTGCACTGCCTGTCAGGAAAGTCAATAAAAACCCAGGGATTGGAAGAGATGGACGTTTCGGGGTTTTTTTTAATTAGACCTTTGTTATAAAAATGTTTCCATTTTCACTCAAATGTCTCATTTTATTGTATTTATTAAACTGAAACGCTCTATGTTCTATTTTAAATGTTTGGGTTTTTAAAAAAACCTATATGGTCATATGCACAAGGTGATATGATATGATATGATATGATATGATATGATATGATATGATATGATATGATATGATATGCGCAGGGTGCTTGAATGCAGTCACTGCTTTTCTCTCCCACCTTAAAATGCTTCAGGTGCACCAAGTATCTGATACGGGATAAAATCCTCTATATCATACTACATTTTCCATTGAACTTTTTTAACACACAACCCTAATTTGTAGATTTCAGCTGCTGAAAACAATGATTTTTAAAATTTTCTTTTTTTTTAATCAGGAGTCTCTTTCACCGTGTCTTTCTTGTGATAGCTGTAGCTTGGATTCCACTGTGAAAACAGTAATTTGTCTTTACTTTCAGGGAGGAGGGAAACTTGAAATACCAATATTTCTGAGGAAATGTCTAATACCAAATGTGTTGTGAGAAGTGATGAAGGGAAGACGTTTGTTTCTGTAATTGTTCCCTTTGCAGACCGGTTTAAAAAAAAATGATTATGAGCTGAATGAGTTCCGCACAATCAAGAGATCGTGGTTGTCAGTGTTTGTTATCAAATTGCTGAAAATATTTCCTGTCCTTTGTGTCCCTGAGATCAGAGAGGGGATTCTGACGCGTGTCTCTCCGCAGGACCTGTTGTTCAGTGTGTGCGCTCTCAATATCATCTCCACCATTGTCTGTGCTTTGGCAACAGCGATGTGTTGCATGCAGATGGTTTCTTCTGATCTTCTGCAAATGGTGAGTACGTTTTGGTGACGACCCACGAGATTGCCTGATGTAGCCCGTTGTCCTTTTCTGCGTACACTCATTTGTGCCTACTCCTTGCTTATCAACTTTGAGCGCCTTTGTGTAGTGTTAGAACGTGTGTGTGTGCGTACGTGTGTTTTTTACGTGCATGCATCTCTAAATACAGCGTGCAGATGTGTGCTATCTCAAGAGCTGCTGTGTTTCAAACGCTTACGCATTACATTAGAGTGTACAATCAGGATTTTGCAGTTGGGCGTGTGTTACTTTGGTAACGAGGTTATTAACGAGGTTCAGTTATATATGCACGAGAAGCTTTTTTTGTCATTCAATGTTTAATATCTTCACTTTCCACACTATCCAGAGCAATTACGTAGCTTTCAGATAGCATTTTTCACTACTTTCCTGGCATGAGTTCAAATGGGAACTTTTAGCAACTTTGCACCAATTAAGAGCGTTTAATAAGGAAAACATGTTCAGCTTAGAGGGAACAGAATCATTAGTCTTCTGCATAGCCAGCTGCTTTGCAAGGAGACTGTCTCGTCTGGGTTGGACAGAGACAGCTTTCGTTATCCAAATGAGCGCTGTGATACTCAAGGTTTCAATGTTACCTTGAAACAAAAAGAAAAAATTAAACCCCTTTTATTTTACAGGTATACTGTTTCTAACCCAGCCTTACAACTGGCTAATCTGGGAAATGAGCCTCTTGTTTGATAAGTGCACAAACCTGAGACCAGTCATTTGTGAATCTCTCAAAGTTTGCATAGGTAGAATATTGGCCCAGCTGCAAACCATTTACACAAAGGAGAAACCTTGTATAACCTGCCATGCTGACATGTGGTTGATTTAAAAATAAATAAATAAACAGACACATAAATAAATAAAAATACACCAGCTGCCATGGGTATTGATTTTAAAGTGCGTGAAGTACCAAGATAAGGGTGTCCTTTCTGGAGAAGTGTTCCAGTCGCTGGGTTGCAAACTACGAGAGTATCTTCAGTCTGTGATCTGGTGTTTGCTTCACAGAGTACTGGACATACTAAGTGAGGCACCTATGGCTGCATAATGCCTATGGATGGTCCATAAATCCATTTTTTCATGTGGCCTTCTGCATATTCATATTGCAGACGGTGCTTCTTAAATAGCTTTGTTTTGGATGTCAAACAGTTGATAAAAGTAATCATTCCTGCAGATAACACGTATTTTAAACATTAACGGGTTTTTCTTTCTTTTCATACACACAAATCCACACAACATTTGCTGCAAGAGTGCCCATTGACTAAAAATCTCTTTCACCTTGCAGTGGTGACAGGGAAAGGAAACGATCACACCTGGAAAGATCTGTCTGCCTAGTGTAACGGTGGTAGCAGTGATCCAGAAATATAGCCACACGTATTCCAGGGATCTGAACCTACACTTCATTTTACGGTATTTAGCAGGAATAAAAATCTTATCAATGACAATGAACCAAGAACGACATTAAAGTGCTTCTGGTGGGCACGTGCAAGAAGCACTAATCTTGGTAGGAATTCAAATACCTTCAAGGCACGTAATTTCTTTTTTTCTGCCACTTCGTTCTTTACTTCTTTCCTGAAATTCTTTCTTTACCACCCGGCAATGCTGCGTTAGAACTTTTTGCTTCCTATGCTTTGTGCTTCCAGCTTTCTGTCTTCCTGCTTGGTTGTCCGTTCTCCCACCCTCTCCCCAGGAGAATGGAATTACATCTTTCTTCTCAATCCCAGTCTTTTCTTGTTTATCCTTAAGTTTTTCCCTTTCTTTTTTCAGGTTGCTGAGCCAGATTCCTGCCAGGCCTAAGTGAGCGTACCTTCCCTGGGGCTACGCTGACTTAGACCAGCTGAACTCTGACCTGAAGATTTCTTTTTCTTTCACTATTTCCAGTCTGTTGTCCCATGCTCTGCAGTTCCCTTTGGCTCTACTGCACCCAGAAATCAAATTTACTTCTTGTTTCTTTTTTTTTTTTCTTGCTTAATTTGTGCTTTTTCCTTTCATGTTTCTCTGAGGTATGCATCTTTCCTTAGCAGGGTCGTACCATACTGGAAGTTTAAGCTAGCGGCAGTGAAGAGATATCACCCCTCTTAGATGAAAAGATTTTAATTATTGTGCTTGCTCTTTCAATTTGTTCTTACGGTATTCAACAGCTACGCAGGCTCTCTTGTAGGAAGGGGAGGCATAAAAATAAAATTGCTAGCCAGCAAAAGCATTATGCAGGAGGGAACGTCCTCCCTGGATACTGTTAGGTTATCATTAGGGCCATCAGTTTTGTGATTCATGTGCCGTGTTAGTGTTCTTGTCTGAGAAATTAATCAGAGCGGTGTGCAAATTTCAAATAATGCCAAGTTTTCTTGCGGCGTGAAGCTGTTCTGTGTGTTTCAGCTCTTATTGCCTAGCAACACAGAGCTGGGAGATAATACAGCCTGAAGAAAATCCGCAACAGTTTTTCCTGAGTGTCTGCTTTCTTGGTAACTATTGCACGCAGCGAGTATCTGAGTCATACAAGCAACCTGACAGGATTTTGTTGGAAACTGCTACCAATCTTTTAGTAAAAACGCTCTGAAAAGTACAGACACAAGCTTTGTGGTAGTAAGCGCAGATTAAATTTTCCAGTGAAAGGGGTTTTTTTTTTCGTTAAAAATAATGCCACCAAACACCTGGTTTAAGCATTAAGGAAAAAAATACTGCAAAATATTGCAGACTATTTTTATTGCGTTATATTTTGGTTCCCTTTAGTTTTTGCTTTTGTGTAGTTGTATGGGACACAAAACCATGTTGTCCCAGGTTGTTCCTTCTTCAAGTGAACTGTTTAGGAAGCTGCCCCAAATTTTTAATCTCACTTAAACCTTTCTCACCCTGTTAAGTATCCACAGTTGCTCAGGGGGAAAAAAATAAAATAAAAGTCTACTAATTGTACTAAAGCTGCAAGATACCATAGTTAAAGATTGAAGTAGCATTCTTTACGTGTTTCGCTACTTTAGACAGTTTAAGGCTTCTCTCCGTTGCAGGACTTCCCAGAACACACCCCTCTGGCAGATGAATGTGAATCAAATCAGATGATATCAAGGTTCAGTAACATGAAGAAACATCTCTTAATAACCAAAGTGCCACTTCCCTGATATTTCGGTTGTTGCCTCAGGCAATTTCAGTTCGCGTCTTTTCTGATGAATGACTACCGCAGAAAAAAATCTCTGTTTTCTTCAAAAGGCAGCTGCCCAAGTGAAACAAAGAGATGCGAGAAATGCCCACTGTGGCCATGCTAAAGCATGAAGCGCACCTGTTCCAGTCCTCCTGCCACTCCAAATATGTTTGCGTGCTATTTAGCATAGAAGTGCTGGCACTGATGTCACCCAGTGTACTCTGATTTTATCACCTTCACTGTTACTAACCCTTCTTCATCTATGTGATATCTAAACCAATCTGTTATTTTGTAAAGGACGTTAAGGTAATGATGGCAGATGCAAGCTGTAACATTTAATTACTGTTTTCATCAGCCATAATGATAATTCAGCATGTTATTAACTTAATAGGCTGTAGTTAATATTCCTACTCAAACATCTCTGTATGAGGGTAGTGTCTTGCTGGCATTTTTTAACCCTTTATCCTGGGGAAATAGTAAAAAAAAAGCCTCGTCAGGATGACACTTCACATTGAGTGAGAATTGGTCTTAAGTTATTACACATTTTTAATTATTTCATCTAATTAGATCAGAAACCTAAATATGACTCCTCATGTGTTGCCTGATCTAGTTGAGAGGTGTCCCTTCCCATGACAGGGAGGTTGGGCTAGATGATCTCTAAGGTCCCTTCCAACCTAGGCCATTCTAGGATTCTATGCCATTTTTTGGCAGAAAGCTCACTTGCAGGTACTGCAAAGCGCAGGGGACAGTCCTTTTAGAAGTATGGGTTGCAAATGGTGCGTATCCATAAAAACATCCTAAATGTAAATATGATGGAATAAATATTCCCTTCACCCTCACCACAAATAAAAACATGAAACAGAAACCTTTGGTGCAGGAAAGCTTTTGACATTTTTGGAAAAAATGTACCGTTTTCCATTTTGCGTTTCATCGGTAGAGTAAGAATATTAAATATTTTAAGACTGTTTAAAATACAGTCAGTACTTCGAGAAGGGGGATAGTGTCACAGACCAGTACCTCTAACACTCCAGAGCTAATGGCTTGTGATGCATATAGAACAGATAATTTGGAATATATGCTTTCCTCTTCAAAATATCTTCTGTGTTGTAGTTTCCCCTTCAGATTGAGAGAAATTGGAAGGGTCAACAGTGATCCTTCTGTTTTTGCAGGGAGTTAGTATCTACATTTTCATCCAGGAGATAGTGATTGTGGTGTTTTCTTTCTTTTTCCAGATAGAAAACAAACAAACAAAAAAAGGAACCTGTCTGGGATGAGGACAATTAATTGAAAAATTGTAGACCCAAGTGTATTGCAGAGAACTTTTACTATAGATAACGTGCCAATATTTAATTAGATGCAATTAGAAATTTTTATTTCCTGTTCCCAAGAATTAGGATTTTCATGAGTGATAAACAAAGACTGAACTGAGAACAACCAGCCCTGGAGTAACCAAAAGGCTCATTTCACAGTGATATTATTTAGTTACAGCCGTCTTCTAATACCAGAAATGTGTGTTTGCCTGTGAAAGCATTTGTCAGTGTTCCTCCACCTAGCCTAGCTTTGTCAGCTCTTTGCATGTTCTTACCTATGGGTTTCGTGTTGTCTTTGCAGAGCCCCTGCCAGCCTTCATCATTCAAGAATAACCTTTAAAGATATTTAAAATGCATTTTACTGCAGGAAGAATGAACTTCTGGGGGCTAGTAGATGGAATAAGATACGATTGAATTCCCACGTAGTAGCTTTCCGATTGTTTTCTCCAGGTTGTCTGTGATAATCCCTTATATTTGCTGTTGTTTCATTTCCTGCTAGTCTCCCTCTTACAGCCTTTTTCACTTTAATTTCTGTGCCTTCCAGCAGGATGATATCACACAGGTAAACCGTTGTTCATAAAGACACTCCCCCAAACACCCGCGTCTTTCATGTCTGTTTTGCCACTCATTCTCAGCGTCGGTCACAGAGTTCGTTGCCATGATTTGTATTCCCAATAAAGGGTCTTGAAAGGGACGCAAATTATTCTATGTTTAAACCGAACCGCATCTAAACATTAGGTCTTTTCCCTCTTGAACCACAGCCTCTTCTACCTTGTGTAAAACGTTTCCCTTCTGTCGCATCCCACAAAATGTGAAAGTGCCGCATGTTTAATTGACTTGATGTGAGGAGTGTTAAGAGTGTGGCTCCCTACAAACGGCTCAACGAAACGGCTCCGGGCAACTCGAGAGCTGAAGGGATGGGGCTATGTGTTGCCTGGGGCAACCCAAAGCTTGGGTGCCTTGGAACTAGTGTGGAAAAGGTAAAGAAAACGGTCAAAGAAAATGTGTTGAGTTTCCAGACTGTAAAAATGACCCAAATCATCCACTCTGCTGGGAAAATGAGTGTAGTTCTGTGTTTGGTGGAACCGAGTAGGGTACAAATTGTGAGCCAGAGTATACAGATGCTTGTCTTTGTTATGATAAATTTCTCTCCAGTTTTTAGGTCCCTAAGTTGACATTGTCTCGCTTCCTTATTTCCAAAAGGTTTTTGGTGGGTTCAGGATGGTAGCGGACTGATGATTGTAGCACTTAGGGCAGAAATTTGGTGTTTAACAGTAAATACTAGTGTAATATTGCGGTCTGGGAAATGGCTGTTGAAAAATCAGGTGAAGTCAGACCAAGAAATGTAGTTTTATTCCATAAGACAAACCTGTAGAATTGTCTGATAGCACTCAGGATGACAGCATCATATCTCACGCGAAAGAGAGGGCTTAACAGCATCAGCTGTTTCATGGACGAAGACTAAATTGTGTAGTTGTCCTGCCTGGTTTCCTGTACCCTCCGCAGACTACAACAGCTGAAAGTCATTGATTTGCTATAAAACAGAATGATATTCTGCAGAGGAGGTTCTTTATTTAATAGTTCCTTGTGAAAATACCTCTAGAGAACCAATTAGTAAGCAACTAATAGTTCATTTGATCAAACAATTGGGAGTGGTCCTCTTGGTCTTCTGTTGCGATGCACTTGACATCCGAAACAACGTGTGTGGTGGGTGTTGAGGAAAAATGAAGCTTTTAAATACCAATATCATGGCCATGGTAATGTAAATTCACCGTAACTGTGCCAAGTTAAATTTTAAAATGTGAAAAATATAAAGCTAACGCATTATTAAGGTATTTACTTCCTATTTGCTGGATGTCCTAAGCATAAGCCCATTCCCTTTTATTTCACTGCTGCTTAATCACAGATTTAAGCAAAGAATAATGTAATGAGACAACAGTACAGAGACATTCTTCTCTTGTTCCAGTATAAAAAAGAAATGTGCCTTCAGCTGATTCTCTTAGCTCACTTGTTTTAAAAGGCAAGAGCTAAAAGAACAAGTCATCTACTGATCCAAGAAAAGGGATATGACAGCAGAAGCTTGCCTGGAGAAGAAAGACTTTTTTTTCAGTGGTTTTGGATTCGTTTTTGTCCATGGGGGCCATATAAAGCCAGGTCGAGGTGGCTCCACGCAATCTGCAGGATGGTCCGTGTTGGATCCTGCAGTAGCTCAGGTCTTTGGTGGCGCCCGTGTAAAGCTGCAGCGTTTCTGATGCCGAAGGTCTCCCAACGGCTGCTCCGTGTCCCCGCTGTGCTAGGAGGGGATTATGTTCCCATCACAAATGGTGACAGTAGGTCCCAGTAGTACTGCTTTTTATTATTCAGTAGAGTTATTTCCGTTTGGATTTTGAGATATTTATATGGATTAAATGTTTTTCTTACTTTCCTACTGGTATTTAAAACCTTTATACCACATTTAAGCGTGCAGCCTCTGTATTGCCAAATGGCTGCTAAAAATATTTACTTTGCAAGAATAATAATCAATAGTCATCAATGGTTCCTTTTATTGGAAGAGAAAAATAGATGGGATATTTGCAGTTGTCTTATAAAAAAATGTAAGGAATATATGATAGCTTGTTTCTAGTTTGTTTTATTTGTGGGGTTTTTGAGGGGGTGGGTGTTTTTTTTTCTCTATACGCACAAGGCATTTCAAATTGGAAACAGACACTCAAAGTTATTTTAGTAGTTGTATCTGTTGTTCATTAGTTACTAAAATAGAGCTGATTATAGTGCTCTAATAAAATTGTAGTACAAGGTAGAAGTATTTCTTGAAAAGCTATTTAATTTAATTTTAAATGTCTGTGTCCTGCATCCCCAGAGTGACTACCTTTGAGGCACAGGCCTCTCTATGTGTTTACTAAAACCTTGTGTTATATTTAAGTAATTTGTCTTGCACTCTTCACTGATCTCAAGTATTCTTATGCTTCTAGAAGTGTCTCTTTCATTTCAGTATGGGTGTTAATGAAATTGCATATTGGTCAGTGTTGGTAGTTCTGACCTTTTAGGAAGATTTTTATTACTGCTGATGATGTTCTACCGTCTGAAAGGACCTTGACCTGTCCGTTTTCAGTTTCTGCCACAGAGGCCACATTCTACCAATCCTGACTGCATGACTCCACATGGAACTATCCTGCATCAAACCCTGGATTTTGATGAGTTCATACCACCGATTCCACCCCCACCCTACTACCCACCGGAATATACCTGCACGCCAGTGGTAGAGGCACAGAGGTAATTCTTCCTCCCTCTAGTTATGGCGATCACGTAGTTCTGAGCTACAGACTGTGAAGCTCTTTCACAGGTTGTGAAGCCAAGTCATGTCCTTCACTTACATGAGATGCTTCTTTTCCTGAGAAATGGCATACATTTTTTGCAAACTTGTTAGGATGCACCTGGAGATGTTTGTGTTAAAGAACTGCTGTAACAGAGAGGTGAGCTAAGGCAAGGATAACAACATCTGAACTTAAAGCAGGCATCAGCTTATAGGTGATCCTTTCACAGTTGTTAACATGCTCAGTCTGAAGGCCATCTCTAAGGAACTGAAAGAAAAGAAGGTTATTAGGAGTAGCCGGCATGGATTTACCAAGGGGAAATCCTGCCTGACTAATGTGATATCCTTCTACAAAGGTGTGACTGACTGGGTTGATGAAGGGAGACTGGTGGATGTCACATACCTCGACTTCAGTAAAGCTTTCGATACTGTCCCCCATAACATCCTCGTAGGGAAACTCAAGAAATGGAGGACAGATGATTGGACCGTGAGGTGGATTGTGAACTGGCTCAGCAACAGAGTTCAGAGGGTTGTGATCAGCGGCACAGGCCTGTGGCCAGTGGTGTTCCCCAGAGACCAGTGCTGGGGCCAGTTTTGTTCAGTATCTTCATCAGCGACCCAGACGAGGGGACAGAGTGCACCCTCAGCAAGTTCGCTGATGGTACGAAACTGGGAGGGGTGGCTGACACACAGGCAGGCTGTGCTGCCACCCAACGGGATCTGGCCAGGCTGGAGAGCTGGGCAAAGGGGAACCTCATGGAGTTCAATAAGGACAAGTGCAGAGTCCTGCATCTGGGGAGGAATAACACCAGGCAACAACACAGATTAGGGGACGTCCTGCTGGAAAGCAGCCCCGTGGAGAAAGCCCTTGGAGTCCCAGTGGGCAGTGAGTTGTCCATGGGACAGCAACGTGCCCTTGTGGCCACGGGGCCAGTGGGATCCTGGGGGGCATCAAGAAAAGTGTGTCCAGCAGGGCTAGGGAGGTTCTCCTGCCCCTCTGCTCTGCCCTGGAGAGACCACCCCTGGAATCCTGTGTCCAGTTTGGGGCTCCCCAGTTCCAGAGAGACAGGGACCTACTGGAGAGTGTCCAAGGGAGAGCTACGAGGGTGATCAAGGGACTGAACATCTCTGCTGTGAAGAGAGACTGAGAGAGCTGGGGCTGTTCAGCCTTGAAAGGAGACGGCTGAGAGGGGACCTTATTAACGTGCAGAAATATCTGAGGGGTGGGGGTCAAGGGGAAGGGGACAATCTCTTCTCAGTGGTGCCCAGCAATAGAACAAGGAATAATGGGTTTAGGCTAGAACATGGGAAGTTCCACCTCAACATGAGGAGAAACTTCTTGGGTGTGAGGGTGCCGGAGCCCTGGCCCAGGCTGCCCAGAGAGGGTGTGGAGTCTCCTGCTCTGGAGACTTTCAAACCCGCCTGGACGCGTTCCTGTGTGGCTGCCCTGGGTGACCCTGCTCTGGCAGGGGGTTGGACTGGGTGATCTCCAGAGGTCCCTTCCAACCCCCAACATTCTGTGATTCGATGAAGTTGCAGATGAGATTCAATTTTCTGAGGAAAACATTGCGGTTAATGTGTGTTAATGTGGAGTAGAGAGGGACGTTAACAACTGCAAAATGAGATGGCTGACATCCAAAATGAAATGCAGTTTTTAAAGCTACCCTGTGAACGAGGGCTTCATTCTGGTTGTCTAATGAATTTCTTCGATATAATTCTTCACGGTATCTTGGCTCGGAGTTCAGAGAATGCTCCACATCACTGTGGTGTAGAATAGTTCAGCAAATGCATCCAATGCCATTTCTTAATAGGTAAGTTTGCTTGCTTGTGTTTTTAAACAGAGGTCTCCATTTGGACTTTCCTCATTCCCCATTCAGTGCTTTATATGAAGTAACCATTAACAGCCCAGGACTGCTGTATCCAGCTGAGCTGCCCCCTCCTTATGAGGCTGTGATTGGAGAGACACCTGCCAGTCAGGTAAGGAGAGACAAAGGAAACTCTTTACATAGTCTGGAAATGTTCATGGTGCTCAAAAATATTTACCTTCTTTCAACATGTTTTTCAGACCATTCTCTTTTAAAGGGTTGAAGTAACAAATTATACTCAGTGTGCATTCTCTGTATGTTCTTGGCATGTTTGGGTGAACACTTTGCAAGTGGGAAAATACATGAAATTGCTTTTAGAAAGCAATTTTTTTTGTGGGCTTCAGTAAAAACTCAAGGAGTCAAAAATTCTAGATATTGCTTGTTGGTTGTTATTAGTGCACTGTGGAAATCCCCGTATTCAAGTTGCCAAACAGCACCCTTGTTAGAGAGGGGAGTACTTTGCATTTCCCCAAAATACAACATTGAGAAGTTTGCTGGTGAATTTTTTCGCATCAGGGGAAACCACAACTGAAACCATAATTATTAATGATGTAAATTTTTACTATTATACACAAGAAGATTATTAAGATAATGAGTGTCAGAGGAAAAAACGGAATGTTGAGATGCACAGCCCCTTACAAAAATGCAGGTAAAAAACTCACAGCTAAGCTTAATTTTGCAGCTTCTGTGTCTGACAAAGCAGCTTCTGACAACTCTTTTAATCCTTTCCTTGGATCATACCTTCTGCCATGTCCCACAATACACAGGTCAAACATTATGCTACCTTTGATTTATTTGGCTGTAGTAAAATGAAGCGTTATTAACTGCTTTTGAGCGAAGTCTTTTTCTGAACAGCAAAGTTGGAGTTTCCAAAGCCATCTCCTGCAAGCCCTGGAGGAGTTGATATTTTCCAGTGATTAAAAAAAAAATATTGGCAAAAATGATATGAATTATAAATGGCTTGGGGGAAGAGGAGGATCATATATGTGATATGTGCGGGACTAGGTATGGTGTAGGAAAGTGTCTCTACTTAAGCACAGAATCATTTTGAGCACCCTTGTGATTGGGATTATGCTTTGCGTGAGCATTGACATCCGGCAGCACAGTAGCACCAGTATATAACAGCAACAAAATTTAAGAAGACATAATTGAAAGCAAGAAGAGCATGAACTTTGATAAGCAGATGTATTGACCGTTATTTTGTGTCACCTGGGGTCAGCGTCAGTGCCTTGCCTGGTCATCTCTGGCGACCTGGGTTCTGGAAGTGTTTGTTCTAGTTGAAAGTGAAAAGGAGTGGTGATTTTTCATTTCTAAATGGTGATAATTGCATAGTTTCTTACCAGGAGTGAGTTTATATCTGCTGAGTCAAAGAGTTGTAGAAGCAAAATAGCAGCAGGCACTGAATATCAGAAGAGAAGTACGTCCTCTAAGCTACCTGAAGCCCATACAGCGACTCTGTAGCCATGGACTGTTGTAGATAACAAAAGCCCCAACGTGGGGTTTTTTTTTTTTGCAGTGTGCCTCTGGATCTGTAAGTAGAGTAAATGGAGCCAAAGTCCAAGACAATTTTAGGTCTACGAGTGGAACAAAATGAAGTCCTAAATCCTTACATGATGCTCCCAGATCATATGCACCCAGCTGCAGTCCAGTATGAACTGAAATAACCAGATTTATAAAGCCCTCCAAGGCAGACTTTGCAATGGAAATCTCGGCAGAGCTTTAGCTACAGAAATGCTTCTGGGAACCATTATGTAATAATGTCATAATCGTGAAACCTCTTACCGAGTGTCGAGCAATAGGTCTTGTTTGTTTTTAAATGGATCGAGGTCCTTGGAGTTTTATTAAATTGTATCAAATTAGACTCAGTATTTCATGCGTTTCACAGACAACAAATGTCAGTGCTAATTTAAGTGCCTTCATCTCAGTAAAAACTACTGTTGTCATCTGTACTGATTAGGATTTCCCATTTTATGACTAGGAAACTGTTTTCCATGCGAAGTCTTGACTAGGAGGAAGGGAAGGGAGGGGAAAGGGAAAGGATGGAAAGGGAAATGGAAGAAAGGGGAAGGGAAAGGGAAAGAGAAACAGTTGAGGGTTCTGGGTAAATCATACCAGTGACTGTTTTAAAAGGTTGCTGTACAAGCTTGTTAAAAGCATGTTTTTTCTTTCCTTTTCCCATTGATAGTTTAGTGACTGTCTTTATCAGCTTTATGTCTGAGGATGTGCACGTCAGTAAGTTTTTGTTGCCCTAGGCTGTGCAGGAACCTGTATAAACCTCGTGCCGTCCCTGCGGGAACCAAAACTCTGACCTGACAAAAAATCGTCAGTGTTAGCTCCTACAATTAAAACCGTGGTTCTTCTTTCCCCAGGCAAGAAGGTTAATCAATTCCAAATGCATGTAAAATAAATTCAGCAGTTATTCTTGTGAATGGAAAAAGGAGGAGGGAAGGAAAAAGGAAAATTAACACATTGTTCAGATGAAGTTTAAATGGCTTAATACTGAAAAAAAATAGAAGAAACCAAAATTCAGATTGTATCCCTGATTTCTCCTGCTTGCCCAAAATTTTGAAATCTCTCATTTTCCTGCTAGGAGGGATGATAGTTCTCAGTGAGGCCCTAAAGAGATAAACCTTAAAGATGATGAGTGCTTTGCGGTATGTGGGAGATTTTATAGAGAGTGGAGTATTCAGTGTCTTCCGTTTGATCTCAAGGAGCAATTTCTGCTTGGGTACGTTTCTCCCATCTGTTTGTCATATTGTTGGAGTTTGGTTGTGAGGTTTGCTGGTTCTTTGTTTGCTTTAAGTTTCTAGCAGCTGTAATTAAACGAATATAGTCTGCAGTATATAAGCAAGCATCCCTAAGTTAGACTGAGAGGCTGTGTCCTTTGATTCACAGAATAAGCAGTCACTTCTAAGAATGTTCTCATTTGTGCAGTCGCATGTCTTCAGGTAGGGTTTTCACCATCAGCAGGAGCCTCTGAGGTTGAGGCAGAGCCTGAGAAGGGATGCAATGTGTGGCAGCTCAGCTCCTGTGCCCGTCTAAATTCCAAGGGATGTGAAAGATGCAAATCTCATTGCACAGAGAGTGCCAAGAACAGCTCCTCCCTGTAGTTTCCCTGAGTAAGATGTGACTCCTTACCCTAGGTGAGTGTTTTGCTGATTGGCCTGGGTGGGGGGTGTCCCACAGAGGAGGGATATGGGCACCAACAGAACGATAAGCCTATTTTACTGTCTATTTCAAAGTATTACAAGAATAAGGCAACGCAAGGTTATTATACTCTAGTTTTAAGCAGCAAGGAGAACAAGCAGGGTAATGCACCTCATCATTGCTATATAGGGTTAGCGATAATTATTAAGATCCATCACCAATCGCCCCAAAATCATCATCCAGACCCGCAGTCGCTGGGGAGCCCCTGTTGCAGTGAGGGTTCTGGAGAACCGTCCTGGCAACTGGGAAGCCCTACGCAGTGCGTCCACTTGTAGGTGAGGTCCCTGAAGGCGCTGCAGAAGGGTCCAGCTTTTATACCATTAAATAAAGAGCCTTACATAACTTTGAACATGGGAACATCTGGTGTTGTTCGCTCCGTTGGATTCCTCCCACAGCCTGGCCAGGGCTGAAGGAAGAATACAGGGGAGTCTCCGTATCTATTTCAGTCCTTAATCATATATTTCTCACCCAAGCCAGACCTCTCCTCTCACGGTCTGAAAACATGCTTCTAACAAAACAAGAGGCAGCAAATTTTCCCAGGCTTGCACCTGGACTTTTGCTAAAGAAAGATCACCCTGCTGGTTCCCACCACACATTTAGTTGTACAGCGAAGGTTTTACAGATTGGCATTGGAGTATATATATACATGCTAAAATAGATTATCAATACATCACATGTGTGATTAATGCTGTATAGTGTGACGTTGTGAGATTCATCTATAGGTCAACTTCAGTGCAGGTCCTGTGATTCAGCCCCTAGCACTACACTGAGCTGAAGGACTCTCCATATTAACACCCCACCACAAGGTTTGTCCCCTGCCCGTGTTGGAATCCACCCTGGACGCACAGCGCGTTCAGCGCGAGCTCTGCTCCAACACGATGTCGCAGGAGATACCGGCAGCTGCGCCAGGACTTGTGTCAGAGGAGCTTAGTTCTTATTCCCAGGTCCCAAAATTCTGTCAGTGCTTTAATTGTTCCCTTTGGCAAACTAAGCAGAGAATGGAACTGTTGCAGTCTAGAAAGGTTTGTGTAATAGGAAACGAAGGTATGCAAATACGAGGTATGTCTTCTGCCTGTAAAACAGTAGGTCAGTACATGGTTCAGCACAAATATTCAGCAGGTATTTTCCTGTCAAAGATTAAGAATTTATGTAACTACTTCAATTTAAAATAGAACCCCCTAGATTTTTACAAAGAAACAAACACCCTTAAATCTTTATATTGTTTATTCCACAATGTAGTTAGTCTGATGGAATTTTCTCCAGCGACAAAGAGCATTTGAGAACACTTCTTACTTCTCCAGTTAATTCCCAGCGGTTCCATAGTTACTTTCCAGAAATGATCTGCAACTTAAGAGTGATACCATGGATGTTTGAGGGTTTTTTTTGTCACAGATGTGATACTCTGCTTCAATAGAGAAAGATCCTTTAAGAAATTTCCAAGCAAATTGTATAAAATATGAGTGATTTCATTTTTGCTTCCCAGTCCTCTATCCATCTATTGCTGCATTAAAGTGCTTCTAGTACTATTCCTTTTTTTTTTTTAATAGAGTTTTATTTGCTAACCCTTGGAGCTTATGATCATGTGATCAGGAAACTTTTTCTGGTACAAATTTAGTTTTTAAAATTGCTTTAAAAGCTAAATCTGTATCAGAAAAAGTTTCCTGATCACATGATCATAGTAAGCTATGGATGGATGGATGGATGGATGGATGGATGGATGGATGGATGGATGGATGGATGGATACTAAAAAAATAATTAGTGAGCACAGTAAGTTATGTGTATGTCTGTGTGCATACATCCCTACTGGCATATGCACTGGAAGCTCTTTTCTTAATAGCTTCAGAGTAATAGTGTCACATTCAATTTTTTAGAAGGCCAGATACAAATTAAGCTCTTGACAGAAAGATTTTCACAGAGGTGATTGATGGTTATTTCTAGACTGTCGCTCTGTCACTATAATAAGCTTTTACAAGTTAATTGTGGCCCTACAGATAGTAGCAGATATGATGCTTTCTGCTAAAGATGGTATTGGTCTCATTGCCTTTGACTTTTTCGCACTTATTGTTACCAACTGTTATTAAAAAAATTATTCCAGTAAATCACGATCAAAAGAACTGCGAAAAATCTAATGAGATTGGCAACAACATCCAATCCAAAGTCTATTAAACTCAGTGGAAAGAAATTTTCCTAAATTTCACGTGTTCATGGATCAAGTCTTTCCAGCAGGACTGATTCTGTAGTTTGTTCACGTGATTTCCAAAAGTAGAGTTACCCACTTAGATCCATCCTTTCACATAAAAGCTGAGTCCTGGTATCACCTCCCTTGAGCGACCTCTGCTAGGCTGGAGCACCCTTGGTGTCTGCCCCCTTGGGAGGCAGTGATTTTACAGGACTTAAAAACACGTTAGGTGAGAACATCTCAGCAAATAACCAAAGGGAAATACTGCTCTTGGGCTTGTTTTTATGGTTTCTGTTGTTCTGTGTCCTATTTTAGGGTGATAAAATATGGTGGGGAAAAAAGCATAACATGGAAGAATGCAGACTGTAGAAAAAGGGATTGCTTGTAATAAAACCATTAGATGTAGATTGTGGAGAAATGAAAAATTGCTCTAAGTGTGTTCCTGTGCCCTGACCCAAAGACATTGTAAAATGCTACATCTTTAAGTAGCTTTCAGTCTGAACAGCAGCTCGTATGACAGCTATTTCACATTGCCAGGTGTGTTCTTAAGATCATGAGCGCTGTACTTCGTTTTGGTGAACTGCAGATTAACGTGCCGTTTCATTAAACAATTTTCATTCAGGTCACTGGTACTGATCGGCAAGTGTCTGAATCAAGCTTGGGTGAGGGGAACATGACCCTGGACTTCAGCACACAAGGTGAGCGCAGCATTCTGTCTGTCTGCTTGAGAGAGATGTTGTTGAGTGTGCTTTTCCTTCTCTTCTGCCCTTCCCAATGCAGGAAGAAGGATTTGCTTTCAGATTGCTCCTGGCAAGAAGAACGTTTTCACAGTCATAAACTGATGTGGCTGGAAATGCAAAGCAAAAGAAAATGTGGCTGGAGATGCAGAGGAGAGATTTTTCAACACAGCATGCTCTAGAAAAGCCCTTTGAGGCAGATACGGCGACCGTAGTTTCTCTTTGAAGAATCACACACCTAAGTGGCAGTTTGTTTCTTCTTGGCAGCAACCAGAGGTGCCTTCCTCTGCCTTTTCCACGTAGTAGTTTCCTTCACAGTTGCCAAGGCTGGAATGGGGAGCTTGCTGCCTGAAGCGTACATGGGAATGCAAGTAGATGAGTAGCAGCACGAAAGCTGTTTAAATTTTAAAAGTTACTAGAATAGGCCTCTTTACCGTGTCCGCTTTTTAAATGTTACGGCCTCAGTGGATCAAGAGATGTCGAGCAGTTTGTAAGAAATAATTATTTTAGTAAAACTTCCGCTATACCTTTTTTTTCCACATCGTATTCATGTCATACTGATGAACAGGTGGCAGGTGTCGTCAGCACACTTCGGGGCGGAGAGCAGTCCAAGAAGCAGCAGCAACGAGCTCTCGCCACACATCCAGAGCAGAGCGAGACTGACAGCCCAGCAGGTTAGGGAGGAGCTTCTGTTCCTACACATGGAGCATCTCACCTGGACGTAGGATTTCAGTTCCCAGAGCCAACAGCGGTCGTCTTTAGCTACTGCTGAATATCAGTTTTTGGTTTTAAACCCTAGTGTTTGACGGCCAAGAGTCGTGTCTACAGAGCTAGTTGCTAAATTTGTAAGTACGTTTGGACTTCACATCCACGTATGAAGGTCTAAATTGAAAGGCCAGTGCTGGAGTTTTGGCTGTTGGGAAGCAGTGGCCCAGCTCTCAAGTGAGGGTTTGACATTTTTTGTCCTGTGCACACATGCAAGGCAGGTCCTCAGGTGTGTTTTATTCGTGTAAAACCAGTCAGGTGTCAGCACTCCACGTCTTCCAAGCAGTGATTGCTTCTCATCTGCTTCAGACCCCTCCTCCTGCTCTCTGTAGTACTCGAAAAACCACGCTAGTGGAAGAATAGAATAGGGTGAAGCTGTAAATACCATTAAATACCACTAAAAGTCCAGGCAGTAAATGGTACAACAACCACAATCTAGTTTTCAACTAAATTGATCCAAAGCAGAGAGAATTTGGAGAGTGAAGACCTGTGCTCTGAAGACAGGAACAAACTCGATGCTTTCATTCATCCCTACAAACTGTAGAAATTTCAAACCTTGAGTTAAGGGAATATGTTGCAAAGGATCACCTGACTAGGTAAAAAATGTTTGGTAAAAAACAAATCACAAATATAAATAGTCCAATAAGCCACTGCAGCTACACACCTAACACATAAATGGGACATTTAATGCATTTTTAGCATAATGTAGATGTATAGATGTATTTCCGTTCTGATTATTATGTCCCTTTTGGCAATATTATGTCCTTTTGGCAATGTTACGGCTGCCTTCTAAGTGTTACAAATTTATTTCCTGGAAGCCCCGATAGAAAACAGTTATGATTCATTTGATGTAAGAAGAAAATGTCCTTCATAAAATCCAAGCTCATGAATATTTGATTTTCATTTTGATAGTTAATTTCCCTATATTGTAGAAAGCTTTCTGCTTCCTAGACCCCAAAACATGGGAGCATTTAACAAACGTTCTCCAATTCACTAAAAGATCCTATTTTTCTATTCCTGAGCAAAACAATATGGTTAGCAACAGCTGCTCTGCAAAAAAAGGCATCAGAGGCTGCTGAGCTGAATAAAGTGATTTTTATTTTGTAAATATTTTTATTTTAGATGTAAGACTTTAAGGAATTCCACTCTGATATGGATACCGTTGTTTATATTATTGGAGCCCAGAGACTGGGTTATCTAGTTTAATTTATTGTTGTCCTGACTTTGGGCATAACACAGAGCCAAATACCTACTTCTGTACAAGAGGCCATTTCCATCCATAACGTGTATTTATAGACATGACCCAGGACAGGATAACAATCTCAATTTTTAACGCAGCAGGTTTCAGAGAGTATGTGACCGTGTGTAGTATGTTTAGCTTCTACCTGAATTGCGTGTGTGCCACATTTTCTGTGCTAGAGATGTCGTAAGACTGTGAATTTTCATTTGTAAAAATATGCCTCAGGGAAGTGATTGATTAGGTACAAAGCTAATATTTTTGATTAATTAGGTACGAAGCTAATATTGACAGCAGTGATAGGCTTAAAAGTGATGAGAGCCATGGTTTTTCAGCACTTGGGTAAAGGTTTGCTTTTTCTGCCCCAGGCAATCACTCACTGTTTACCAGTAATGAAAGAGCCATTCCTGTCCAAATGTAGTTACAGATAATACTTCGGTATCAGAGCTGAAGCATGCTTATTAGTTGAAGAAAATACTCAAGGACAGCACAAATCATCTTTGCTGAAGGAGACTAGAAATAAGTAAATTACTTGGGTCTTTTTTTGCTTTGGCATTCTGTCATCTGGAAGCTTTTGAGTAACTACTGCTTTATTTGCCAAATACTAAATTGCAGTCCGTATATTGAAAATGGGAGAGGGGTAAGAAGTCCTTTATTTTTTTTCTGAATCTCTTGTTTCGCAGTTTCTGTTGAGAGCACCTCTTTGATGGTCTCTGAGGCTGTTGATATCCCAGAGCGTAGCTACTCCTCTGAAGATCTTTGTTCGCTGGAAGTTCAAGGATCTCTCCATTCCGAAGATCTTTCTCCCTACTGTACAACCCCCAAAGGGGCTACGGACCAGAGCTGCAGCACTCTGGATTGCAGCGCCCGCTGCAGGTTCCACAGAACTCGCTCAGAGGGTTTTCCTCACGAGGACAACAGTTCCCACAGTCGAGCCTCTACGGATAGGTCTGGAGGACAGGAGAAGAGCTGTGCCCACGGCAGGTCCTCGGACTGTTCCTCAGATAATTTCAGCCCCTCGGAAAGAGAGCTGCAGGGTTCTGCTCAGGAGAGCAATGCCACGCCGCCTTTGAAGAAGAAAATCTGCTGTGCGGACTTCAGCCAGCCCCCTGGCCCTTTCCAGACCTCGCCCCGGTTTAGGCTCCCAAACGCTTCCTCGTACGCGAGCGGCCGCGAGAGTGCTGTCCAGCAGCGTCACGTTACGAAACACCGCGCTTCAAATATAGTCCGATCGACTAGTGACCCTGTCTCCTGTTCATCTCACACAGAAGGTAGGTGTGGTGCCGTCAGGCTGATGGAGCACGGAGCAAACGAGGGGTGTGGGATTTATACAGCAGCTGGTGCTGCTGGAGGTGATACAGGCTGTTCCGGTGAGGGTTGAATTAAGTGCGAAGGCTTTAGTTCCGTGCACATCTTCTGGATTTGAAAACTTTTCGGAAGGACGGGAATGGGAAAAGTGCCAGAGTGAAATGGATTTTGGCTTTTCCAAATTGTACCGATCTTTCTGCACTGCTCAAAAAGCGCATTTCTTCAGTAGGTGCTTCCACCTCATTGCTGGCATGCTGAGAAGCTAAACAGGTACGTTGAATGGGAGCTGTCGTGCTTGTAGTACAGCAGGTTGTGTTTCCTGAAGGTGACGGTGACAGCGGTGAGGCCTGTCAGTGGCAGTCAGAGCGTGTGCGACTGCGTTGCGGCAAGTTGGAGTGTGCGGTGAAAAGTTTAAAGGATGAAGGTGTGAAAGATGAGGCATGTGACAAGATGCTAGATGAGAAGGAAAGTTTTTGCTTGTCGTGGATAAGCAACTTCTCTGAACATCCTTTTAGACAACCGGGGAAGAAGAGAGATGTTGTAAGCTCAACAGTGGATCTTCATAAAAATCTGCTTGTCGATGGAAAAGAAATGTTTGATTTAGCAGAGAGCGGCTTGATCAAATAATAACGGGAATGTAGAACTGTCTAAACCATTCGAAAAGTGCAGGTTTTACAGAACTGTAAGTTCAGAGAAATTCAGAGGTGTAACCTGGAGAAGTGGTTTGAAAGAAGAGATTGAAAGCTTTGTAGGATGGCACAGCTGGTGACGTTACAGATGTGTGTCAGCTGGGCTTGCAAGGCACCTAGAGAAAGAGTCGTGACTCGCTCAGAACAAAAGTGGACAAAATGCTGAAATAACTGGTTTCATTTAGGAAGATGATGTGTTGGTTCTGTTACACTTTTTGCACCATTGTTCTGTTTCTGTGAATTTCAGAGGCCTCCTCCTGAGCTCAACAGTTCAATGTCTTTTGCCTTTAGAAATGTAGCCCCGGCATCCTGGCCAGGAACATCTAGAAGTCTGAATTTAGTTTATGATATTTACTCTGCTAGGTTATAGGTGCAGTGAAGCTGCTGTGAAGAGAGTAAGTAGGAATTTCTGAGCCCTTTGTACTGCACCTAAGACAAAAACTGCTCTTTCCCTTTTGGATCACGCTCCGCAGGTTTTCGGTATTGTGCTCTGTACGCATTGAGCAGTGTTTGAAAGAGAGATCGCTGTGGACAGCAACAGCTGCGTGTTGGAGCTGCCTGCTGGGACGCCTGGTAGGATAGATGCTCTGCCTTTATTTTTAACTTGTCCTAAACACAGCCATCATCTTCTCTGGAGGAGTGGCATTATGGGAATCCTTTGGACTAATTTCCAAGTCCTTAGCCCCACATGAGTTGAGGGTCCTACACTTTGGCCACGATAACCCCCGGCAGCGCTGCCGACTGGGGGAGGAGTGGCTGGGGAGCACCTGGCAGAGAGGGACCTGGGAGCACTGGGTGACAACGGGTGGAACACGAGCCAGCAGTGTGCCCAGGTGGCCCAGAAGGCCAATGGCATCCTGGCCTGTATCAGGAACATCATTCTTTTCCCGCCTACAGAAGAATCATTAAAAACAAAATCTTTACAAGAGGCAGTTGAGTCTAGATGTGCATTTTTCTTCCACTGATGTTTTTATTTACAGTTTGCAAAATATTACTCTATGAAGGTTTGCACAACTTCACATGACTTCCTGTTACTCTACTTTTTGTTGAAGTCCATTTGGGAATCATAGATAGGTCAGAAGCGGCACAATTCTACTGACAGTTTGTAGCACCCCTGCAACTTACTTTTCCTAAGCTGTGGCACACAGCTGAAGTTCTTCACAGTGTTGATAAATTTAAAAAGGCATTTCATCTAGATTTTTGACTATTTGGCATTCACTGCACAATTTTAAAATACATCCACAGAGTTGAATGGTAGGCAAAGATAAACTGACTGAGCTTCATCACCTAACCAACCCAGAAAAGAAAGCATTGGGTGTTTTTTCATAATATGCACTTATATTGTAAAATCACCCCGGAGCAGAAGAACTGGTCAAATAGAGTGCCGTATGAAAGATGGAGCTGTAAGTAGGTATCATTAATAACTCATGTAAGAGTGGATTTTCGAGAACTGAGGGGTGGGGGACCTTCAGGCATGTTCACAAATGGGAAAATTCCATGGTCAGGTTGGTGAGTGGGGTTTGGTTTTGTCTTAGGAACCAGTCTTGAAGAAAAATTAATTTATCTCCTGATTAGCCTCCCCGTACAAGTCAACGTGAAGAGATTTGGAAGCACAGCCTTGAAGTTTACTGCGTAGAGTTTGTTAAATAGGTCTTGAATGTTGTGACTTTTGGAACATGATTTATTTGAGACAACAATGAGATCTTATAAATTAGTAATCTGGGAATTTTAATGCTGGCATTAAACTGGGCTTTTAGGTCAATAAAACACAATTCACGTGCCTCAAGCACATCTTGACATGATGGGGTCTCTATAGTATGTATAGTCAATAATTCTCCCATTAATCCTTTAATGCTGAAAGTGAACTTGTCTGTTTGTTTTGAAATATCTGCCATTGCTATTAGAGAAATTAAAGATGAAAGTTTAGTTTCATAGGTTCCTTGATAGTCACTGTTCCTGGACAATGTAAGTACAGTGGGTTCACATATCATCTCTGCAAGAAATAGTTCCCACTTAAAAAAAAAAATCGTATAAACAAATGGTTTGCATGTTTTTGTGTCTTTTCTTCATAAAGTTTATCACGCTAAAAGAAGACAAAATCAACTTCTAGCACTGATGTTTGTTGCAGTAAACTTAATTTATAATCAAGTATGAAAGGCTATATGGCTGTATCAGTTAAGTGCCTGAGTGATTATTGTAGTGTCTGTGTTCCAGATAATTCCGGATAATGTCTAGTGGGGTCGTTTTGATTGTGCTTTAAGTACGTTAAGCAGTATAATAAGGGATGGGAAGACAGAACCTCTCCTAATAAGCGTGCTATGATTCACACGCTGCAATACTTAAGCATAATAAAGCAAATTAAAGACAGAATAGAAGCTGTCTCTCTTAATTTCTTACAGGTTTTATATGTTTTCCTTCATTTTCTTTTCCTTCATTTAATTATTCACTCTACCAGAGGATTATACCAGCTTTTCATTATAAACTTTCCCTGAAGATACAGAAGAAAACCTCTTCTAATCTATCTAGAAGTTCAAAACAGTTTTCAGTCTTGGAAACAGATGTGAACAGCCTTAGCATAAGTGTGAGGGGTTTATTCCATCTTGGCTGTCACAAGCTTGAAATCAAAAAGACTGCAGTAGTGATTACTGCGTGGTGTGATCACGTCATCAGTGATCCTTGTGCCGGCATCCCAGAAGCTCTGTCGTTAGAAGGTAACTCTGTGCAGAGCTGTTTGTAGATGTTCTGTAACCACTTGGTATCCATCGTCAGTAACCACGGTGGTCACCTACCTGCTCATTCCATCAGTGGCGGATAGCACTTGTCCCGCGAAGAATGTAGATCTACCGCTCCTGAATTCTAGGAGGTAGAAATACTGAGCAAAATACTGGGTTTGTAGAAAGAAGGGGAATTAAGCTGCCTTGATTTTCCCTTATTCTGAGATAAACTCTGTCTGCCAAGGAAAGTCTGAGGTCTGCTCCTAGCTGGGAGACATCCCTAGCTTCCGTGCGTAGGCCTGGAATACTTAGGATTTGATAGCTGTGTATCAGGGAGGAAACCTTCAAGCTGGAACTGTCTCTTCCCATTTGTATTTATTTAATAGCTCCTAGGACATTTCTGTGTGTAGTAGCTTCCCTTTATGAGTATTTCATCTGGATAGTTTAATTCTGTAAAACATTCCCATGTATTTTTCCTTGCTTCGGGCAGAGGATACCGGGGGTTGACTGTGTCTCTGTCTTTGGTTAAAGGTGATAATTGTGCCTGGGCTCCTGTGTGCAGCCAGCGTCAAGATGCAGGATTATCTCCAGCTGCATTAGAAACAGGTGAGAGTTGCTTTTCTAAAGCAGGATCAGACGGGTTTCGTAGAATCACAGAATGTTGGGGGTTGGAAGGGACCTCTGGAGATCACCCAGTCCAACCCCCTGCCAGAGCAGGGTCACCCAGGGCAGCCACACAGGAACGCGTCCAGGCGGGGTTTCCTTTTGTTTGAAAAATAATTAAAAGCTTCTGTCAGAGAAACAAGCTCTAGACAATTTGGGGCAGAAGAATCACTAACAGCATACCTACATGGCGTGTAGTGCTGAGTGAAAATATATGATGTGAATTAAGTCCTCCCAGTTTAGCATTTTTGGCTTTTCCTGTATTTATTAGTCATTTTGTGTTACTCACTGCTTATAATCTTCAAGGCCTAGAAATAAGCTGAGTTTTAAAGTTGGGGAGAAGAGGCTGGGCCTAAACCCATTACATGTTACATATGTACCAGGGTAGGGGGTGTTTCCCGTTATCATTAATGTCAACTGAAGTCCCTGAAGGTAGAGGTAACAAAAATACATGTGATTTATGAAGTGCTTTAATTATCCGCCCACTCATCATAAACACCGTCCCTCTTGGTCCCTGGCAAGAGTCTCCTCTTGACCCCTGGTTAAAATCGCCTGGGTTTTGCAGTATTTCCTACATTGCATGTTGATGTTACTCTTCAGACATAACATAGATTTTATGTCAAAGTAAAAACTTTTGTGACAATATTTGTTTTGCCTTTTCTTTTTTTTTTTTAAACTATTACTTTTAAAGATTTTTTTCCCCCCTTTTTTTTTAGTTCCCATTTGTGGCTCTCATATGGCTGCCTCTGCTTGTCAGCATTCTTTGAGCAGTTTCCTACCAACTGGAAAACAGAGGGATACACGGAAAATTGATCTACACCTGAAGCCAAAGGCTTTGCACACAGTCGCAAAGGAGCGGCCACACTCTTTAGTGGACCTTAAGGCCTATAAAGACACAAAAATTTTAGTGGCAAAATTTTTGGAACATTCAAACTGTAATCTCCCTCCAGAAGTGCGGCACGTAGTGAACAGCATCCGGTCAGTAATAAAATCTGATGAGAGACACATGGAAGAAGCCATCTTCAGTGCCAATATTATAGACCAGGTAGGCCACTTATGTTTTGTTCAACCATGGTAGACAAATACTTTATTTAAGTGTTTTTACAGTTTTAAGAACTTCATGCAACTCCTACTAAAGTTATTTTATAGTAGCATGGCTTTAGTAAGAAATAATTTATGTTTGTTGTGCAGTAATGAATTTTACGCTGAAACAAACACATTTAAAATTTGGCTGGACCCAGTAATGCACTGGGATATCTACACGGAACTGGCGGACACATTGATAATCACCTTTATTTCCAACATCTTTCTGCGCTTCCGACTGTTCCTTACATGAATTGGTGTTTCTGTACTGAGGTGCACACAACTGACTTGGCAAATCCATGCGCGCAGCACAGGGGTTGAAAAGAAAGGGTAGATAGACAAGCAGGGGCCACCATCTGTCAAAAGAGAAGGATGCAGTGACCGGCTGGAAGAACGATAAATGAGCCGTGCTGTTTTTTAAAGAAATAACTGACAGTGGTGCTTTTCCAGACGAAGGAATCAAGCATCTTCGTACCTTGAGTTGCGAATCAAACAGATGCAAGGCTTAGAAGGAATCCTATAAAACAAGGGAATTAGTGGTGGCAGCAACTTTTATTATCTAACGCGTGTTCGATAATACATCTTTTCGGCAGGAAGAAAGGTGATGAAACACCTCTTGCTTGTATTGCTGCCAGAATGATAGATCCTGCAGAAGTGGAGCTCCTTTCCTCTTGTCGGGTCTGAAAAGCAGAACGCTCATAGCACCGACTAACCCCGTTCAGGTTGCCTGTCTGTCAGCTTTCCTCCATGCCCAGGGGCTGTTTCCCCCCACTCCTGAGGTGCTGTAATTCCTGTGGTGTCGGTCTGCTGAGACCTGAGTGAGGGAAACTGGCTGAATATTGAAATAGGATAGAACAGCACTTAGCATGTGCGACAGCTTGATGTGGAGCAGGGAATACAGAGCGTTCCGAAAAGCTTGACGCAAGATTGGGTTTGCTACCTACGAAGTAGACCAAAGAAGTAGCACCAATTCAGTTACCTCTCCTGTCACTCGGGTAGAAAAGCTGTACTATCACGGCGTACTTTAAATAGAGTGGCGGTACAGAATTCAATTTTCAGGTTTGGAGTTATGGAATTAAATTTTAATGTTTTTACAACTTGACAAAATTTATAGGTCATTAAATCCTCAAGGTTAGAAAGTTGAAACCAAATTTCTTTAAATGCAAAAAAAAAAACCCCATAGTTTCTCACAAAACAAAACAGGGGGAAAAATTTGAATGTTTACATAGATCATAAAACCGGAAACAAATGGCCCGGTTTTTATCCAGTGTGGATTTCTTAAATGCAGGGAGACATTCTTTTTTTTTCCCCCCCACATTAAGGAAATAATTTCAGTAGAGGGTGGGGTTTTTTCCCCTCAAACAGAACCCATTATTAACTAGTAAAACTGCAGGGCATCGCAGCGATTTATTTAAGCAGTAAAAGAGTTGTATAATTCAGATTTTTGTGAAGTAGCTTAAACCCCAAATGTTTGTATGCTGGGCTTGCAGGGTTTTAGTTCTCCTCCACCCCCAACAAAGCTAGTGAGGCAAATCCTTCTCCTGAGAGAAACAGATGAATTTGCTCCGAACTTGTGTTTGTCCATCATGAGGCAGTCCTGCCACCTTTTCCACGGCCTCTCTTTTCATTCAAACAGCGAAAAACAAAGAGTTTTTTGTTCCTGCCTTGGCTGACCAGGACAGGTACTGGCTCTTCCAGTAGCGGGTCCTGAGAAGCGGAGGGTCTCCAGGTGGGTGCACAAACACGTCTCCTCCACCCTTAGCTCTAAAGAAATAATATTCAGGGACTGAACCTTCTAAATGAAAACATTTCTCACCTCGTGCTCCCCGTTTGTTTTCCCCCCCACCCCCTCCACTCCTGCCCTTCTCCACAGGTCATTACAAGTTCCCAGCAGAATGTGAATACCTCTAGGAAGCGACTTCAAGAAGATCTTCATCTCCAGAGCTGCGGTGCTCTGAGCTCTCCAGTTGCCTTCGTACGTAGGTCCCACATCAGTCGCAGTTTAGAGCGGGACAGGCCTCACAGCTTAATTGGAGTTTGCCGGGAGACCGTCCTTTGATAATATCCTCTGCAGGTACGTGATTCCAGCAAAGAGAATTAAGGAAGAGGCTGGGACCGGGAGAAATACGAGTAGTGGATGACTTCAAAAAGTCTCTTCCTTTGGAATTCTGCTTTTTTCCAACGGCAGGAGGACAACACCCGTTTTTCTGAATGTAAATTTCAGCCCTGATTTTTTTGCAAAAATTTTAACTGATTTATTAGTAGAGTCATAACAAATGTTTTCCCAACCAGAAATGCGTTTGTTTCCACGTACTTAGAGAAATGCTGCTGATGCTGCCCAGCATTTCTTGAAAACCACTGCAAAACCGCCCCAGGCCGGCTGTACAACTGCAAAGTTGTATTTATTTAATGTACCTCAAAGTGTTTTATCTATGATCAGTGTTTTAATAAAGAGTATTTCCGGACTTTGCTTTTGCAACAACTGATTTGGATAGAAATGCACAAGGTGATTGATACGCCCGTGCAGCGCTGCTTCTCATGCGTTTTTCCAGTGTCTCTCGTGCCAGGCTGCCCGATCTGTCCTACTGAAACCGCTTCCCCTGCCTCGTGTGTGCCCCCCAAATGTTGCCCTTTGAAATTACAGCAACGGCTGCAGCGTGGTTTATTTTTTGCTTTGTTCTGAGTGCTCCTGAGTTTGTTAATGGATATTAATAGGGAGAGCGTATGCTATTGAAAACTGCCAGTTAAGTACTCTGCAAATTGTGACCAAAAGCGTTTGAAATCCTGCGTTTCCAAAAAGGCGTCGTTCACAGACTTTTTACAAGTGCCAACTGATAGGAATTTTTATCTAGCAAAGCCTTGAAGCTTTTTGCCAAAAGAACTGCTACCCCAATGCAGAGTTCGGACAATCGGATCACTAAAATGTGTCCTTGTGGTTCTCCTGCATTTATGATTTACTTGGCGTTGATCTTAAAAAAAAAAAAAATTAATCAAAAAGTAAATATCATTGATGCTAATTTGATTACCAGCATAAACACAGGTGTGACAGCAACATCCTCCAGTGCAAGCTTCGTCCTGGCTCTCAGAGGAAATGGGAAAGGCCTTAACCAGAAGGTTCTCCTAAAGAACCTACCACAAGTTGACGTTTCGGGGTTTTAATTTTTTCTTTTTTTCGCAGCAGTGCTTGTCAGCAGCGTTAGTTTCCATTTGAGGTTTAATCATACAGTGGTTTCATTTGTGTCACTCTGAGCTGGGCAGACATCCTGTGAAAAGGTCACAAAGGAACGTAGCTGAAGATGGGTACTTTTAAGTTTTACAGAATCATCCATTTTAATGTATTTTAATTCTCACACGCTTCTGCATCGATTGAAGTTACAGTGACATCCAGTGGCAACAAGGTGTGCTCATGGAAAGCAGCTACTCTCAGCAATGATACACAGATTCCTAATTCAAGAGATGAATTCCTTTTAAAAAAAAATAACCTGTGACCTTTGCAACTGCACTTAGATTAAGAATTAAATTATCTTCTACTTGTTTGGGTTTTTTTTTTTTTAATGTAAACTTACACAACAAACAAACTAAGCAAGCTTCCTTTATTATTTCAGATTTATTAGTGATTGTTTGGTTAATTCTTTCCTAAGGTCAGTTGCATGCAACACACTACTCCTTGAAGTACAGTCATCTAAAGCTCTTTAGGTACTGCATGGTAAGGCTTCTTAAGTCACAGTGTAATTTCTTCAAGGCCTTGGCTCAACAAAAAAAAAAAATCTAGATGAAAAGTTACACCAATTAACATTTATCTCATAAGGAATACAACTTTACTACTAGGTTTTTTTTATCTACACACATTCTAATACTGCTGATGGTGCTAGGTTATTTGTCAAAACAATTTACAATCAGAACACATTGCCTTAGGAAGAAGAATGCTTTATAAAAGACAGAAACAGGTAAGCATGGCTTTCCCATTTGGAGCGAATATAAACAAAATGGTCATATGCAAAAATCAAAGAAAAAAAAAAACCAACCCAGCCCAACACATACATTACACAACATGTGCAATAAGTTATCCATGACGTAACTCTTGTTAAACCATAAAAATCACAAGCATTAAAAATAAATATGTATCTAAATAAATATTTTGATTTTAATCTTGTGGCAATTATTCTTTATTTAGCATATGAAACACTTGTTACATGTTTATGTTCACACCTTGCCAAACAGGTTACACTTGTCATAACAATACCAAGTACTACAGTGGTTTTCTTTACATTAGAATCTAAAAGTTTAAACTGCACACATTCCTTTCCACTGAAATACCATCTCTTCGGCACCAGTTTTAAAATTACGCAAAGCCATCGGGATTAGACCACTTTATGGGACTGGGATTTATTTATTTTTTTACTTTCTCTAATTGCTTCTCTTTGCCATTTCCTGCAGTCTCATTCATCAAATATTCACATTCACCGTGTTATCAAACAAGACAGACATACATACATCACTCCACGTAAAGGTTACAAATAAATATGGTTTACGTTTTATGAGAAAAGAGTTTAGAAGATGTTGCAAAATACTTAAATGTTTTACAAAGAGTTTTGTCAGTGATTATTGTCCTTGACCATCCTTCTCATCGCTTTTTGGCAAAGAAATAAAAAGGAAGGCGAGAAAAGGCAGAGACACCTGTCTGTTCCTTGTCTCGGCGTCCTCAGGTCAGCTTCCAAGCCTTTCCTTCGTACAAAATAGAAAATCCTCTTCAGCTTTGATGGGATCGTTCAGTTATTTTGCTGCGAGACAGTCGCGCGCTAGATGTACAGCGGGGTCTCCTGCCCGGTTAGAAGCCTGAACATGGCAGCCGGCATAGTCTTCATGTGAATCTGTCAACACAGAAATTAGAACAGAGTTGTTGCCAGCCTGAAATAATCCGTGAGGCCCGCTCTGTCTCTCCCTGTGGCGTAAGTACATTTACGGTCCTGGTTTCCATCGGTGTCAGTGTGATGAGAGTTTCTCACTCAAAGTTCTCTGATCCTGACAAGCTGGTTTGCTGTCTTTACCTTCTTGATGCGTTTGACGTTTTTTTAAATCACAACAACAGGACACAACACCGTACAGCTGAAAAAGACAACTAAACCCTTCCTGTTGTTAAAAAACAAGCAGCACAAACCTCTCTGAAAATTCATTCTGCTGTTCTGGTACTAACTGAACTCAGATTTTTCTTCTAGCTTCCTTCCCGGCACGATTTGTGTATTTTCTCCTACTTGGAGTACGACCCTCTGAACACAAACCCTGGATTTAACTTCTTTCTACAAGGAGCACTGTAATGGGTGTCAGAGGGACTTTATGACAAGGCATCGGTTAATCAGAGTTTTATCAGAACTGTAGTAACAGCTGGAAGTATCCAGCAACACAGGAGGAATGTGGGTGAACTTAACTTTACTAAGGGGTAGTACAGGCCCTCACCAGCCACACGCTGCCCTCTTATCTTGGTCTCTTCACGCTGAGAAAAACAAAGTTTTGTCCTGTCCTCCTGTGCTGAGTGAGATGTTACGCAGCAAGGAGGTACCGTAAAGGCGTGGAGGTTCTGCTGAAATCTACTGCCCTGTTCCTGCCAACAAGCACAGACCCTGTATTATTTTTCAAGTATCATTTTCTGCAGGAAAACGTGTTACATTTGATTCTTTGGCAAAGGAGCTAGTGGAAGATCTGGCCAGGGTTGTGTGGGATACAACCACGAAATTCAGCAGGGATTTTGATAAATTTGATAAATTTTTTGATAAATTGTTGCTGATTTCTCTAAAAGTACTGGAGAGAGATGTCCTAATTTATTCCCAAGGTAAGTTGGAAATGGTCAGTGGAAATGAAATTATTAATATGTTATCAGTTTGAATATCTCAGCCCTTTGATACAGATTTATTTCTATGGCAGATGCTGTGGTGAATAAGCCAAGAGACATTTCATAGCTAACAGGCTTCAGTGATTTCTTCCCTTAGTTGATTGGTTTAATTGAAACAGCAGGTTGAAGGTTCAGAATCATGCCAGGAGCTCATGAAAATAAGTGGAAAAATGCAATAAATGTGCATTTAACTCTTAAAAAAATGTCGTTGATTGTTTTTGTTAGTGCTTAAGTCAAATTTACTGAGGGTGGTGGTTTTAATGCTATGTTAAGACACTCATTGCAATGAAACATGCATTCTTTCAGCCGTTTTAATTCCTCGATAACATACTTGTTTTCTTACCTCTCCCACTGAATTAGACAACGCTTGTACTATCTTCTCATGGGCCGTGGCAACAACACTTTGTCCATTGATCTCAATAATACGATGTCCTACTCTTACCCCTCCCCTCTCAGCTATTCCACCTCGCATCAAGCTGCAAATCTGCCAAGAGAAAGTGAAGTTTATTAAACTTTAGAAATGTCATAACGTATCGGTTACTGGGATTTAATACACAACGAGTGGCGACACCGTAAGGATCCCAGAAGACACTTTTGGGATGTATTAAGCAATAGTGTGAATTTTTAAATGTTGGTTTATTTGTGCTTTGGTTCTTTTGTTGTTTTGTTGTGGGTTTTTTTTTCACAATTGCTGCAAATTCCAGGTTTTATTTTTATTCTTATGGGCTGGGAACATATAAATACCTAACACAGTGGTATAGGTAGCAGCCACGGAAAAGTGGAGTTAGGAGGAACAGAGAAGTTTCATATCCTGTTGGGATAGAAGTGAGTTTTTTTAATGGCTGGGCCACCTGAACTGTTTCTGCAAATTACCCTATTATTCTGTCTGAATAATGGCAAATGCATAAAGTGATCTACAACAGGAATTTTTATCTCATACATGGAAATAAACTGACATAAAAATCCGTAACGCTGCACAAACACTAGCTTAGGCTGAAGGCAAGGATGATGCCACGCGGGCATTCTGTAGTGAAAGCTGGCCGTCGGTCAAAAGGCTCACAAAGGTACAAGGAGGACACAAGGGAAGATTTATCTCAAAGACATAAGGAAGGATTTTTTTGTGATGAGGGTGGTGAGGCACTGGAACCAGGTTGCCCGGAGAGGTTGTGGAGACTCCTCTGAGCAAGGTGATCCAGCGGGAGATGTCCCTGCCCACGGCAGAGGGGTTGGAACTGTATTATTTTTGAAGGTCCCTTCCACCCAAACCATTCTATGATTCGATGAAATGAGCTAATGATGTTTCCTCTTACAGGTGGTTCACTTTTCTCCGTGTTTTACAGCGCTGCTGGCCATAGGGAGCTTAGGATGAAGAAGGCACGTCAGGCCACGCTTTCAACCGGCAGCTGCAAGTACCAGTAAAGAAAAAGGCACAAGTTTTGTGCCCTCTCCAATAGGGGAATAATTCCACAAGAAGAGTTAAAATCACCAGGCATAGTCCCAGCAGACACTGCTACATAAAATAACTCTGAGGTTGCAACTTGCCCAGTTTACAGGCAGAAAGGAAAACCTCAGTCCAGTACAGCCAGTTGGAAAGACTCTTCCTCGGCAGCAGGGACAGCCCTCCAACAGGGCTTCCCCCTCCCTGGCAGACAAGACAGCTCTATGTCAGATAGAAATTGTCGGTAAATTATCTCAGAAGACTGAGCTCATGCAGCACCTAAGGCAGGTAACGTATAGCTTGATCTGTGGAACTGAGCGGAGCTTAGCAGTGCTGAGATTTACCTTCTGTTTGCTGAGAGGAACCTGTTCTTGAAGGAAGAGAAATGGGTGCTAGAGCATCCTGTAGGTTAGAATCAGATGCCAAGAATTATTATTAGCTGTGATCTGCTAATTTGCTCAGAGCTAAATACAAGTATGATAAGATGTGGCTTGTGTCCCAGAGAGTTTGTAATCTAATTTGGAAACAGTATGTGGGGAGATGGCCAGGATGCACTATGTTGAAGGTGAAACACTGGTTGACTGGAATCCTTTCTGCATGGCACCAGCAGTTTCCTTTAAATTCCTTTTTGTGAAATACAATGCTACAAAAATGAAGGCCCGTTTTTACTCAAAGTTCAGGCTGCCTGATATGGGGAGCAAAAATTTGTAGTTATTCTTTGTTTCTAAAAGATGCTCTGGAAAAAAAACTTTCTCAGACTTGTGTTCCGCCATGCTGTCATTCATGGCTGAGTTTTACCTACTGTGGTTCATAAACTATTTCTGATGGACCTCTGTGGAGAAAGGTTCCATCGGGACCCTTCCCAGAATCGTGTCTTGACTATCAGTCACGTGCAATGTATTGTTTCGCAGGCAGTCTGCCTTCTATTCATACAGATAAGCTGTACTACATAGATCTCTTTTACAGAAAGCTTCTGAGCTCAGCTCACTGTTAGAGTAAGTTTGCTCCTTGCTGTTGGGGATTGCCTGCAGTAATCTGCAAAGACAAAAAGCAGAATGTGCCAGAAGAAAACCTGTAAATACCTGTTGCCCAAGATAAAAGAAAATACAGGCACAGGTAACTGAAATATAAGGTTTCAGAGCAAAAGGGAATGTGACCTCTCACCCCCCTGGAATAAAGGGAAAGCTAATGGCTTTGCATCTCTCTCCAGAGCACTTTTCATTGTGTGGCTCTGAAAGCACTTAGATACCATCAGAGAATTTCTTCTTTCTGACAACGTCAGACCTAGGAAGCATCTCTTCATTCAAGAATTCGATCCCTCTCCAGGGAAGGGAGTCAGCTTCCTTTTTGTGAGCATTAGCTATTCTAATGAGGTAGGAAGAAGACAGACAGAGCCCGAGTGGCTCTGTTTAGCCTCACAGATCCTGTTAAGCCAGAGACGGAGCACAGATGCAAAGGAATACCCTGTGCTCTAAAGCACACGCTTCTGTGCCTCCTGCATTTGCAAGTGGCTGACTCAAAGCAGCCTTAAGACTTTGGTCTTCTTCAGTGGAACTGTGGCAGAGGGGGCTGGCAAATGTTAAGCTGGGCAGTACCACCACGTGGGTATGATTCTACCCAGCCAGGACCGTTTAGCCTGCTCTATTTCTTCAGCCTGGTGACAGCTGCAATATTACTAAATAAAGTATGACCTAGCTGGATCTTCCTGGAAACAAGACCCCTATGTTCTACTTGCCGTGTAAACTGAAGAAAGAAAGAGAAGGGAAAAACCACCCCAAAAACGGGTGTACAGCGTAAGAGATTCTGCAGTGCATCAGATGTGAAACTTCAGGAGCTTCATAATCAATTTTACTGCAACTGCCACGATCAGTTTTGTCGCAACTGCCTGTTGTGTGGCAAAGCATGAAGCACAGAACAGCGTAAGGCAAGCTGACTCTTGATTCTGTGTAAATGCCTTCAGTATTACCTATTAAACCAGGTTTCTCCTCATCTTACTCTTATATTACTCTATTTAAACCCTGTATATATTTTCCCCCAGACAGTTTAAACAAAGTTTAAAATAAAATGTAAACCATCTGGGGAAAAATATGTAGGGTTTAAATAGAGTAAGATGTATATATAAAATACATATATAAATAAAGGTAGGGTAGAAAGAATAAACTGTCCATTCTGTCAAGTTTTACCTAGCTGGACTGTATGTAAGATACACGTATATATAATATATAAACAAAGGTAAGGCAGAAAGAATAAAGTGTCTGTTCTGTTAAGTTTTACCTAGCTTGACTGTATTTTTAGATAGAATAGAGCTAGAGTAGGTCCCTTCTCACAAGAAAGTGTCTGAGACCTAAACTGAGAAGTGGTGCATTATCAGCAGTAAAAATAGAACTGGCAATCTGCAGATTCTTCGTAATTTAGGAAAGGATAACGATGTGATATGAAGGGACAACTTCTATTTAAATACCATAATTTTAAAAGTGTAGCATAATAACTTTCAGGATGTGGTTGACAGGTCACCTTATGTTCATCTCCCCAGCACGCAACATTCATATTCATTTTTTTTTTACCTTCAGGTTTTATAGTTCAAATTTTAGACTTTTGAAAGATGCAATCAAACTTCCAAGAGCCTTGAAGAATATCTGCAGCGTTAGTGCAAGAGAAATTTTGCAAAATTAATGCTTTCATGTATGCTGTCGTGCCGTTCCCTAACTAAAACCTCCAAAACCTGGCACTTGTAGCGCTCCACAAAGCACAACTTCAGGCTCTGCATTAAACTACGCAGAATCTGTGAAGAAAAGAGTCACCTGCAGCATCTTCCCGATGCAAGTAACGCCCAGCTCAGACACCGCTCTTGTGCGTGCAGGTGGTCTGCGGGCTGCTCACTAAGCGTCCTGCACAGATGAGAGAGGCAGGGCGAAAAGGAACCGCCGCGAAACTGCTGGCAGAAGAGGCACAGACGCGCCAGCTACACGCCTCACGAGGTGATGGCGCAGCTGTAGGAGACGTTTCATTACAGCTGGGCTGGAAAGCCATTTATTTCTACGCTGCGCTCATGCTGAGCCAACGAAGAATAAGGATATTATTTCTGAACGCTGCCATAATTTGTAACAATTGCTGGCAGCTACAAAACCACTTTTTAATCAGCGTCAAACTACCAGAGGGATGTACTTTGCAGAGTCGTCTTTTCAAGTCTTAAGTGAAGTAAGAGGGAGTTTACCTGAGGATGGACTTGGTGGCCCAGAAACTTGTCCCTATAGCAGCCCAACAAATGATACTAATCTCTCCTTTTTGTTCATTGGCTTTCCTAGTAAAACATGGACTCTCCGTAAATGATGTGTGTGACAAAGCTTGCTTTTCTTGTTATCTGAGAAGGACTTTTATGCTGAATTTGGTGGATCTTATATTGGATGTCCTCTTGATGTTGCTCATTTATGCAGAATGAATGATGATCAGCCGGTACAGCGAACAAGACAAATGACCAGTAGATGGAGTGAGCATGCTATGGAAGAAAACAACCTCAGTCTGCAGAACTTACTCAACTAAGGCACCAATTATGTAGGAGATGATTAGCTGGGACAAGACGAGTAGCTTGTCTCACAGACTCTCCAGCTGCCTTTGTCCGTGTGAGGACGTGATACGCTGCTTCCCCCTTGACCTGAGTCTGTTCCTCAGCCCTGACTCAACCCCCACCACTGCTGTGACACGTCTCCTAGAAGAATTAATCCATCAACACACCACAGTATTGCTCATTGCTCCTTAAATATGTTTTCCTCTTTTGATCGTAGCTCCATCTGAACCTACTAGATCTACACAGGTTAGGAATTAGGGAATGAATTAATGCCTCGATGTTATATGCCGGTTTTGGCGCTGTCTGAGAGATCTTGTAAGACCAGATACCATCCCTTCCACCCTTTTTATACCACCACTTGGGATCTGCTAACACAAAGTGACCTGCCAGCAAGAACCGTACCCACTGAACATAACGCATCCATGTGGGACAAGGGATTAAGCACATGCAGGTGACAGAAATATACCATGCACCTGAGTTTTTTGTACTGTCTTACAGACTGCTCTCTCTACTCCAGTGTCAGAGCATTAATCCCAAACTTTAAACCTCTGCTTCTAAAAGATGTCAGCCTGGGGTAGGTATCAATGGAGAGGGCTTCCAGCTGGACCAAAGCTAGTAGTGTTCTTTGTACCTATGTCTGCTGTGACCACAACTGATGTGGCAGGAACACTTAAAACTTGTAACCTGGAGATGGCAAGCACGGCTGAAATCCGCTAATGAGCCACCGGTTTGCTAAAGCCCAGTCAGACCCATAAACCATAGCCTGCAGAGTTACCTGCTACTCTTCCAAGGGTGGCAAACAGAAATCTGGCAACTTCAATCGATGAGTTTCACAGAACAGGGAGCCAGAGCCCACAGTCCTTTGTGATGTGGCTTTCTGTGTGAGCAGCCTGATTATTATTTTTCCTAGACTGGAGGAAGAGGAGCACTACAGCCAGTCCCTAATGTATCAGCCCCCAGAAAGGCCAGCTGACTACCTGAGCTAGTTGTGTTGGGAGTTTGCTTTGGAAAGGTGTTGGGGAATGGCTTGGGAAGGAAGAACTACGAGAGGAGGACTCTGAGCTGCACTGGGTAAGTGTTACCTGGCACATTCCTTCTCCTGCTTGCTGCTGTTACCACAGGGAAACTGCAGCATGCAGAGAAGGGATACCTTGGGCCACAAACTTACGCAATTACTTGTAGTAAGAGGTGTTTCGTTATAAGCAGAGGAGGTCACAATTACACTTCCCTGCCCACTACCATGTGACCCAAATAAATTATGGCCAGCAGGGAAAAAAAAATCTTAACGAGTCCCTGCTGAAACGTGGAGAATCAGGATTGGAACTATGATTAGAATGTTAAAATTGTAAAAACCTGTTTCAGCATAACTATTTTCCTTGGAACCCTGGCACACTAATGATGGAGTTATACGTGAATTAGCTCATCCAGACATTGCACCCAGAAATCTGGATTATAAATCTTGTGACTATACTATGTAGGAACATCCTTCAGGAACCGGGAGTACTTGTGCTCCTGGTGATGTCCATTTGCATTGCTCAAATATGTAATTACAACGTTTTGATTAATTATGGGATCACAGTATAAAAAGTGAGGTCATGTGCACAGACTTTTTTAGTATTTGAGTGTGTTTCTTGAAAGAAAAAACAGAAAGAAATTAAAAAACAAACCCCAAAGAGTCAACAAACACAGAAACTTACAATTCCATTCTGTACGCTGAAGCCCAGCTGGTATTTTAAATCTGGCCGTTTTATGAGTACGGTGGTAACAGGAGGACAGCTGACAATGTTCAGTTTGACTTGTGTCTGATTCTTGAGACCCTGTAAGATATTCCAAAAGTTAATGTTTCTGCAGTGGATCTTCATTTGCTCTTTCTGTAATGGTTTCCTAACTGCAAGGGTGTGAAGCAGCTGATCTGAGAGATAACAGCTAGAGCCAATAACGTCTGTTGTGACCTTAGAGGTATGTTTCTCTGTTTCATTTATTTCCCAAGCTATTGGGCCCAACAAAACATACCAAACTTTGCCTTTAACTACTGTAGAAACATAAGAAAGTTTTCAAGACAAAACAAAACTCACTACTGCTTGCCCTTTACCAGCATCTGGCTAATTAATCTCCTGCTGCTGCTGCTCTTGGCAGATCCACCCAGACATTAGGTTTAGTCTCAGTGACTAAAGATACTGCATTCTGAGATCCCGTCCTGTCTGGGGAATCTTCATGTACTCGCTCGATCTACCAGCCTCCATCCATTTAATCTATGTGGAGCCCAAAGAAGCGTATTTCAATCCTCAGATTTTAATTTGGAGGCTGTGGGGAAGCCTGAAACTCTGAAGATCACGAAGTAACTTACTGTAGGCAAGTTTTTCAGACCTGGCGTCGCTTGTTATAGTCCAGTAACAAAGGTGCAGTCAAGTTCTCCAGCCCTAAATTTCTGTACCATCACCCTTGAGCCTCTGTTTCTAATTCTACCTTTTGTTAACAGCAGATTATTTATTTATTTATTTTTATTTTGCAGGGATATGAAGATCCTATCTGCTAGAAACCTCCATGGGCGCTCGTCAAAACATTATGTCTCTGCTGGCTTACAATCTACAGCCTACGGTTGTAAGTTTGGGTACCTTTATGATTCCTTGACATGTTGCAAGAGGTAGACCAACTAAACTGGTCCCATTAATGGACATAATTTGGTCTCCGATGCTTAGTTTTCCTGAACGGGCTGCAGGGCCTCCATTCATCATATTAGCCAGGATAACAGTGGGTAGAATGGATCCCCATCCAGATTCCACAATCACGACCCCAAGAATTTCTCCCTTCTGTTTTTCTAGCTGGAGCTGCAATTGAAAAGAAAAAAAAAACAAATGCGTTTTTGGCTTTGATTTGAGCACTAGCATCTTAGTTGTTCCTGAATAACCTACCACCTACAAAAAGAATTCAATTTTTTGACATTTGATAGCAGCATGACTCCAAAAGCACTGCTCGAACTGTCTAACACAGCTGTTTCCTTTCAGGAGGCATCCTCCACTTGTTTGTTAAAAGTCATATAGGTCATAGAATCATAGAATGGTCCTTAAAATAAGCAAAACACTAAGACATTGGTTAACTTTATAGAAAGTGGTGGAACTGAATACCGCATGAATGAATGCTGAAGAAGTTTTTATCCTTCTTGGATCTTGGCCGCTAGTGAGGGCTGATACCATTCTGTGCCTATGGCAATGCCTGCAACACAGGCTCGAGTTGAGCTCCACTTCTGCCAGCACTGCTCAAGTTGTCTCTTGATTCAGGGTTTGTCTGTCCTTATTTCCTCCTGCCCCTCTGCTCTGCCCTGGTGAGGCCACATCTGGAATATTGTGTCCACTTCTGGGTCCCTTATTTCAAGAAAAATAGGGAACTGCTGGAAAGAGTCCAGCACAGAGACATGAAGATGATGGAGGGAGTGGAACATCTCCCTGAGGAGGAAAGGCTGAAGGAGCTGGGGCTCTGCAGCTTGGAGAAGAGGAGGCTGAGGGGTGACCTCATTCATGGTTATAAATATGGAAAGGGTGAGTGTCAGGAGGACGGAGCCAGGCTCTTCTCAGGGATGTCCAGTGACAGGACAAGGGGCAACGGGTGCAAGCTGGAGCACAAGAGGTTCCACAAAAACATGAGGAGAAACTTCTTGACTGTGAGGGTGCCGGAGCCCTGGCCCAGGCTGCCCAGAGAGGGTGTGGAGTCTCCTGCTCTGGAGACTTTCAAACCCCGCCTGGACGCGTTCCTGTGTGGCTGCCCTGGGTGACCCTGCTCTGGCAGGGGGTTGGACTGGGTGATCTCCAGAGGTCCCTTCCAACCCCCAACATTCTGTGATTCTGTGATTATTTCCAGGCAAGGATCTCTTGATTACTGTTATTATTATTACTAACATTACAGAATATACTTGTGCCCAGCATGTTAATCTAAGATCCCTGATGTGCTGGTTCATGTAAATGATGTCTTCTCCTAAATGTGGTGATGTGAACTGTTCAGTAACTGCAGCATATCCAACTTTTACAGGATGCATTGTCATGTCTCTTTCTGTAAAGATACATCGGTAAAACAGAAAAGCACCTTACACTGTGCACTGTGCATAGCACAGAGCTTATCTGTGTCAGACGTAAATACACTTTATTGCTGTTTTGGTCAATGGAAACAGGAAGACCGTGAAAATGGAAATAAATCCTAAAAACTTCTAAAACTGATTTTAGTAGCACAGTATTAATGAAGCAACTCGTGATGTAAAAGTCATCCTTAAAATGCCAAAAGATATTTCCCCAAGAACTACATTCCTCTGAAAACATGGATCAATCTGAAATGAAATTCCAAAGCTAGTTTACCTCTTTGCAGTTTTCCGAATTGGAAAAGTGTATGAGATCATCGTTGTACATCTCTTGGGTGTTGATGATGTCACTGTATTCTTTCTGACTGAGATCCTCGGGGTTAATTCCGTTGGCTCTTAAAAACTCTTGGTAAGCCACGCTGAAAGCCTGACCAATTGACTGCGCGATCAGCTGCGCCTAGAATGCAGAACAGAGCAGAACAGAGCTCAGAGAAAGGACAGATAAGCAGTTTGCCACTGAAACCATAAGAGGTAAGAGAGAGCTTGGATTTTAAGACGGAGTCAAAATAAAGGATGTAAAGTCACTTGAAGGTCAGTTGTACAGAAATAATCCGCTACATCCAAAATCAAATTGCAATCTCCGTTTAAAAACCCTGCTGATCTCCCTCCCTTCACTGGGACGCTGCAGTAGCAGGCAGCCATATGCTGTTTGTGCACTCGTTCCAATAAACGCCGGCGAGTACTGGCTTTGTACCAACATGGAACAGAACTCACAGGAAGAACCGTGGCGAGCCCTGTTACTGCTCACAGGGTTTTTGCAGGAGTGAGAAGAGAACGGATCCTCTGCTCGCGCATGCCCTCGCAGGCATGTAGGCACTGAGGATTCTGGTTACGTCACCTGCTGCTTCTCCACCTCGGTTTCACAGGCCTGAAAGCACAAAACCAGCTGCCGTGATACCTGTGTCGTGTTCCCAGCAAACCAGTCAGAGCCCTGCTCACGCACTGCACACCTACAGTAGCCATCCTCATCAACACCTCGGCCAGCAACAACAGGGATGCTTTCAGGAAAGCAGCCAGATAGATTTTTAATGTTGGGAACGAGGCTTCAAAACCCCCCACGGCTTTATCAAGTTTTGGGACATTTTTCTGTGCGTGCTCTGGCACGCAAAAAAAGATGACTTATTACAGCGGGGAATTAACGAAATGTTACAGTAACTGCTATTTGGATGTGTCAAATACATATACATTAGAAAGAAATCTACAGGAACCCCTGGGGATGATGGTAATACTAACAATTTTGCCCATTTGCACAGTGCAAAAGTCAACCGATTACTGAAAATTTACTTCCTTGCTCCACTAGATGGCAATGGGACACAGGACAAAGGGGTACAGGTAAGTAAACTGAATTTGTAGTCAACTTTTTTTCTACACTTCTATTTTTTCCTCTATTCCTATTCTGAGTTTAGTGCAGCTCACCGGAGAATGCCACGTTGAGTTTCGTACATTTGAGGTTTTCAGGTACTGTGTTCTGTCATCAGGGGATACGAGTAACTCCCAATGATCTGAGGAGGAGTTAATGGCATCTTACAACATAACTCCCTAAAAATACTGCTAATCAAACCTATAAAATAAAATATTGCTAATCAAACTTAACAAACTAATCTGGAAATGCAACACACAGTCTTAAGATGGTAGGTATACCCTAAATGCATTCTCAATGCATAGGGTTTTCCGGACAACATTATAAATCTAAATCTTAAAATCTACCAAGCAGATACACAGTGTTTTCTTCGATGCTAAAAGGTGGATTTCTTATTTCATTTGTGCTGCAGTACACAAAAGCACCGATCTACTTCAAAAATCAAGGACATAATGAGCCAAGCCAGTCACAAATTGTTCCTTCATAGTTTAAAAACATTTTTTCAAATATATACCAAGAGGTTTGTTGTAGTACGTAGTACAGAAGGCATCATGAACATTTTGGTGTTGTTCTATTATTAAAGATTATTCCCAGTCCTTACTGACTTATTTTTCTCTCGTGCTTTCTCTCTAGGTAGTCATTCGCTTTTGCCTCAATTCTGCATTCTCAAAACCAACTCGTCCAGGTGTCCTATTCTATCCTTTTAGTGCCAGTAGCAGCCAGTTCGCACATCTTAATTTCACCTCTATCTCCAAGTTTTTATGAATGTTTATAAAAGGCTTCAGCGCTGTGTGCAACTTCAGAGGTAATGTAATTCAGGTGTTTGAAAAGGTCAGCCCAGCAAAGCAGTGGCAGAGCTGAGGTAACGAGGTCTGAGGACAATCGCAGCCTGGTGCTCCAAATGTTAGACAATACCATTTCTCCTTCCCGGGCTTAATTGCTTTAAAATAATGAAAACGCCTGGCTCACGAAACGGGCGACCTCTGAGTTATGACCGTCTGAACCGGGCAACTTCATTCTTTAACTGGTATGACAGAAATTAAAGCTGTCCCTATATAACAACGATCAGAAGTGCTTAGTGCTGCCTCGTACTACTACCTGTATCTTTACTGTCAAGTTAGACACAGACAACAAACTTTGCTTTTTCTGCTTTACTAGCTTGGTAATGTTTTTCTGAAGTGTTTTAGGTTGAAGTCCCCTGGTCGGCCACTTCAGACACAAAGATTTTGCTGCAAACCCAAACGTGGATGTACAATAAAGCAAGGCTACCTTCCTTTGCCACAAGAGGTAAGAGCACGGCACGACAGCACTTTCCACAGGGGCCAGACGTGAAGCAGGGAAGTACATAACTCCTTTGCAACCACGGCTTTTGCAATCCTATTTTAAGAATGGCTCCAAGCTCTTCCATCTTTTGCTACTTCTGATGCAAGTGAAAATTAGAGCCTAAATTCTAGAGCAGTCACTCCTTTTTTAAACAGAATTTTAACCGAACAGTGGTTTAGGGCAATATGGTGTTGCATCTCAGAGTATCTTATGGCATAAAGTGACTGAAATTATGTTTTCTGTCGTATAGACCTTCTGAGAGTAGTGAGAGCAAGTCCTTCCTAGCCTTTTCCTTAAGAACTGCTAAACCCTTCTGGCCATGAAGAAAAATTTCTATAAATATAGAGAACTAAACTTTTTTTAGCTCTATTGCATTTATATAAAAATTCTAATTCATAATCTTTGGTAGTCAGGAAGAAAAGAGAAATGAAAAATAAACAGCCGAACGTGTTCTTCGACATCAAAGGATTAAATCACACGTTCGAGAGTACGTATACCAATTACAGCCCAGTACAGGAACAATGACAAGGCAGAGGGCAACATTCTGTCAGGCCCACCAGGCTGGGAGATGGTCTCAGCAACTTGGCTCCAGTTTGAAAGAGGTCCAGAATGGTTCCACCTCATTGCCAAGCGTCTGGAGGCACGTACGTGTCCTTTTGTGGCAACCTGTCGGACGAAAGCATCCGATCCAGGCTGAACGATCCATTTGCTATCCTGTAAATTAATTTTGGCCATTGATGGTCATCAGCTTCCAGACAACTCCAGCTAATGAGGTGCAAAAGCATTTCAGGAAGCACTGTAGAAAGAACGCAGCTGATTCTGTAACACACAAGACTACGAGAGGGTATTTTGGGACTGACGTGAATTTGTGACATGAACTCATAGAGCCAGAAAAGAGATAATACGGGCAAACAACTAGCTAATGTTTCCACAGATTACCTGCAGCTTCAATCAGAAAAGATGACTGACAACAAAAATAATTCAAGAAATTACACGTAATTTCAGAGATTCTCTAAATGATACATGTTGTTTAGATAAATTTAATTCCATTTACTTACATCCTCCGATTCAAAGACGTGGCATATCATTTTGTACTGCTTCTTTCCTTCCTGGGCACCAGGCGTTGTTTCAATACAGTCTTGAGAAGCCGATCTTGGCATGCGGCGGCGCGCCATCAAAACCACAATGTTACCGATATCGGCGATATATGAGATCGTGCGCAGCGCATGATCCATCATTGTTTCCTACAGCGAGCAAAGAGAAACGAAGTCATTCTTCATGCCTGCTGTTATTCTACAGATGCTGCATCTTCCCTCTCCTTGAAGTCCTATGGCCTGAGAACGACAAAACCTACAAGCGCACTTTCTGTGGGCACACAACGACAGAACAAGTTTCAGGCAAGTAATTTTTATATATATATATATATATATGAGAAGATGTCATAATTTCCACATTTTTTAACCATGTCCTATGACAGCAGTAATACCCAAGATAACATTTTCTCATATACAGCAAAGCGATACTCACTTTCTTTGTAAAGGGCTATTGATGGCGATATTTTACCTTTTCTCTAGGCAGATTTTTAATACATTTTTTCTGGCTCCCTACGTATCTTCAGATCAGTTTGGAGGGACTGGTCTAGTGTGTGGGCTCAGTTAAAATCCTGTTCCGCTCAGTGTTATCAGGCTGCCAGTTTGGTTGTACATGGAGAACTCAACTCAGGAGAGACATTGCGTATGAGAATGATTTTAAGTGGAAACCTGTCCAAGCATCTTCCTAATGAACGTTTCTTACGTTAAGAACACATGAAGAGTACTAAGTGTAAAAAGCCTCTATCTCAAATCCCTGGGCTCTGCGTCCTTTTAATTACTTCAGCCTTTTAAGCTCTTATTTTACTTTTTTGCTAATAGCCTGGAAATGCCAATCTACTACTTCCAAATGTTTTTTTCTCATGGGAATATATCATTCTGAGGTGGCTTTGACTAAGTGTTGAGCTGCCTTGGACAAATGAAAACTGAGGGCTTATTTGTAGTCAGGGAAGGATACGCTGTCACTAAACTTGTTTTATTTCAAATATTAGTATTTTATCTTTTGCTTCCATCTCCAATTTGTGCTTCTGTCAATCGTTTCTTATATAAAAGAGCAATCAATGCAGTCCCAGAAGGAAGAACCTTCAAGGAGATTTCTTAAGAGTTTCTGTGCACTGCTAAGTATGAACTTAGAGCAAACCTTACGATTTCAGAACTCAACATTAAGTATGAATAAATCAACGTGGCTCAACAGCTAGCAGTCTCATTTTCTTTAAAAGGTTTCTATATGTAAAACAATGTTATCTAAGTGTACGTGACGTTGCTACAGTGATAATTTCAAAGGAGTTTGATGTGTTTAGGGCTGAAAAGAGGAACAGAATGACATACATGTTTACACTAATGTTTTAGACAATTATTCCTAGCTTCGCACAGGCTTTATTCAACATCCTGATTGATTTCTCCTTTATTCTTTAATAAATAAAAATAAATGACAGGTCACAGCTTCTCTACGTTGCCAGAAAGGCATGTTGCTATGGAAGATGTTCCATAATGGTAAGAAACCTTTTAGGTTTAAAATAGAGTTTCAGGATTGCTCATGCAATCAGGTAATCTGATTGACTGTACTTCCTTTAAGTGCCTTGTTAAAAATCCCTATTACGGAAGTCTGTATATAATTACAGAGGAAGAGAAATTCCTAGGAAGAAAAGGTGCAATATCCTTCTGTTGCCATCGGTTGAACATCTTTGTTTTAAGACAAAAATGTGTCTGAATCCTATTTTTACAGGACATTTCAAGCCTGAACTTCATAGGTTTCTTAAGCTGGATGCTGCTTACTTCAAGAGTCGCCATCCCTGGAGGCGTTCAAAAAATGGGTAGACGTGGCACTTCAGGATCTAGTTCAGTGGTCATGGTGGTGTTGGGTTGACAGTTGGACTCGATGATCTTTAGAGGTCTTTTCTAACTGTAATGAGTCTAAGACTTTATGCCACATAGTTATTTTAATTAAGATGAAGCTTTCTGTTGAAACAAAGTCAGACAAAGTGCGTCCAAACCATGCTTGGTTTTCTATAATTTGTTTTCTGTCATGTTTTCTATCATTTCTTTACATATTTTGCCATTGTAGAGATGAACTATTCTCTTATAGAAGAAACAGAGAGGCCCCATCTGCAAACTCCTTCCTGCTGGGGTCATTGGTCGGTTTGGAGAGTTTTCCAGACTTTTATTTATTGCTCAAACTGGAAGCAACCACAAGCATAATAGTTATTGATCAAACTAGCTAAGGATGTCCCATACCCCTCCGCCAAACAGCTAAAATTATCCACCAAATTCTGCCTGGACTTAGAATACGTATTATTGAATCAATTTGGTTTGCTTTAGTTTGTGATGTCTATTAGTTTTAAGTCTGTAAATTGCTTTCTGGTGTCCAAAGTATCTTTGGTTCTTGGCCAAGACTGAGATTGTCTCTGCTGCTTTTGACATCTGCTCATCTATATATATGGATATTTGTGATGTGAAAAAAGAAAAATTGACTACAGGTTGTTGTTTGTTTTGTTTTGGCTCTCTTTAGCTAAGAAGGCCTTTAGGTTTTCTTCCCTTTTTTTTTTTTTTTTAAATCATTTGCTGGTGGCTCTTGATACGTAACAGAATATGCCACTGGGCAGCACGAGGCCAGTTTTCATCTAACTCAGTCATATTAGACGACTGAGATACCCTCCTTGCTGTGTCTGTAGCGGCAGAGTTTTCCTTGAGATCTGATCTTCAAAAAAACCTTATAATGTACTACGAGGTAATATATGGTTTTCATCATTTATATAAGCAGCAGCATCCTTTACATAAAAAGCTAGGTCTTAGTTTGCCATTAGCTGAACAAATCTCTAAGGCCTAAGAGAGAAAGATTGTTCCTCAAGTTGACGACAGTAATTGTTTTAAGAATGTCAGTACGAGAGAAAAATATAGATAATCATTGCTTCTTAAAATCACCTGTCTTAAAATTATTGCAATGATTCTTCTCACGCTTGAAGTAAAATGTTCTATGCTTATCTCTTAAACTATGAGAAGTGAGGATGGTTAAGAGATGGTTTGGGGGGTGTCTCTAAGGGTTCTAAGGGCTCGGGAACATTTAAAGCACTTCTCTCAGTATGGAAAAATGTTTTATAATGGACATCTCTCAGCAGGATCTTGTGAGCTCTGCGGAAGTAATTGCTTTTCAGCAGTTTGCACTAAATATTCTGTAAGGGTGTCATCATAGGAGCAGTGTGCATAAGACTGGGCTGGGAAAATTAATGCATTTAATTTTACCTGCCAAAGAAGTCTTTCTGTCCTGTCATCACACAGAAGTTAGAGGGGTTTTTTTGGTATTTTCCACTTGTAAGGGTGAAAGCAGTCATTCCCCTGCTCGCTCCCACCTTTTGCCTGTCTAATGCAATTACAGTGAGGAATAATGCAAATAATACATAGTGACTGTAAACATGTCTTCACTTTTGACTTGCTCATGGCTTGACTTCTCATTCCATGTTCCATTCCGCTCTATTTGCTGCTACTATTATCTCATTTTCACCCTCTCCCCGTCTCTAATACTTTTCTGTGAATCCCTCCATCTCATCCCATCTGCTCCTCTATTCTTTCCATTATCCCTCTTCTAGTCCCATTCATTCTATCCTTATTATCCTTATATTTGTCCTTAGAAATTTAATCTCTCTCCTGGCCTTTTTCGAAAGCTTTTTTCTATCTTCTCCTGTCCAGACTCCGTTTTCTCAGAATCTCCCTTCCTTTCTAAGGAATTCTTCTAGAATCTTGTTTGTTGTCCCTCTTGAAACCCAAAGAACACCTGAAGGAGGAGAACCTAAGCATTTTTCCAAGCCTTCGAGTGATGTAGTCCCATAGGAGTGTGAATTAAACAGCCCAACAGGTCAGACGATTTTATGGAACCAGTCATCTACCAGAGGCTCTGCACACACAGATTTGTGACCTCCGTATCTTTCTTTTTCTCAGCCAGTTTTCCCAGTTGTTTCACTCTTGGCTTCTCTTCCCTGAATGAACAAGAAGATGGGAGAGGCTGCTGTGGTATTTCTGCTGTTTTCATGTGCTGACTGCAAGCCCCTAAAGCTGGGGCATGGGGAAGAACTGCTCTCATACGAACAAGGCACGTGGCCAAAGCTAAGGTTGTGCTACCACGTGTACTTAACCAGGTGGTTCACTTGGGAGGAATGTGTAGAATACCTAAATGCATAAGCAACTAAAAAGCAGCAGGGACGTCATCTTCTATTTTATTCAGTGATGTCCAATGACAGGACAAAGGGCAACGGGTGCAAGCTGGAGCATAGCAAGGCGCTGCAGGCGGACCTGGCCAGGCTGGGTCAATGCGCCAAGGCCAACGGTGTGAAGTTCAACCAGACCAAGTGCAGGGTCTGGAGGGCCAATGGCATCCTGGCTTGTGTCAGGAGCAGCGTGGCCAGAAGGAGCAGGGATATAATTCTGGGCTCCTCACTACAAGAGAGATCTGGAGGGGCTGGAGCGGGTCCAGAGGAGAGCACCGAGGCTGGGGAAGGGCCTGGAGGGACAGTCCTGTGAGGAGAGGCTGAGGGAGCTGGGGGGGTTCAGCTGGAGAAGAGGAGACTCAGGGGGGACCTCATCACTCTCTGCAACTCCCTGCAGGGAGGGTGCACTCAGGGGGGGGTCGGGCTCTTCTCCCAGGACGAGAGGGCCCGGCCTGAAACTGCCTCAGGGGAGGTTCGGGTTGGATCTCAGGCAGCCCTTCCTCCCGGAGAGGGTGCTCAGGCACTGGGATGCTCTGCCCAGGGCAGGGGGGGAGTCACCGTCCCTGTGGGGGGGGGTTTAAGGAGAGGCTGGATGTGACACTTGGTGCCCTGGTCTGGCCCATGGGGGGTGTTGGGGCATGGGCTGGGCTTGATGACCTCAGAGGGCTTTGCCAGCCTCAACAATTCTGTGATTCTGTGATAGGAGGTTCCACAAAAACATTAGAAAAAACTTTTTCCCTGTGAGGATGCCAGAGGCCTGGCACAGGCTGCCCAGAGAGGGTGTGGATTCTCCTTCTCTGGAGAAGGAGACTCCACAACTAGATGCCTGGACATGTTCCTGTGTGACCTGCTCTGGGTGACCCTGCTCTCACAGGGGGGTTGGGCTAGATGATCTCTAGAGGTCCCTTCCAGCCCTGAGCATTCTGTGATTCTGTGATTCCTCCATGTTGCTGAGGGCAACAGAATCACCAGAGCTGCCTCTGGTCCAGCGGGGCACTACACCCGACTGGGGCTACTCAGCATTTTGAACCCTGCTGCGTGTCATTTTTTCAATGGAGAATTTCACATTTTAAATCATCTGCTACATCATGCGAGGTATACAACACTACAGATGGATTAAAACATGGATGGCACACTGCAGAAATAGGTTTTGTATAATTGATAAAGCCATGAAAGAACAGATTGTCTCTGCCAGCTGCCACAGCAGCTGAAATAGCCCTATGGTAATTACACCAGCCAGGAAGCTTCACTAGCACTGAAAAGTATTACCAAGCCAAAAAAAGGCAAAAGCACGCCAACAGCAATGCTAAAAAGCCAGGGAATAAGTCTATTGCAGTATTCTGGAAGACCCACAGTAAAAAAAAAAAAGAAAACAAAAAACCCTAGTGCAAATGCCAGAGAGCCTGTAATTATAATAACTTGCAATATCGCTATTTCCATCCAGTTGAACAGCTCGTACTAGACACTGTTCGTCATGGCGCACTGCATTTTGTATCACTGGAAATCTCAGGGGAATAAGGAGACTAAGGTAACAGTTACTTTGATAAGGTGTCTATGGCCTGCCTCAAAGGACCTTCCTTTTTTATTTTCAAAAGCGTTGGTGTTCAGCTGAAATCCTGAACTATTTAAAGGGAAAAAGTGACTTCCGCTGAGACTAGTCCTTGCTCAACAAAGAGAACTTATCTCTTTGCTGCCACATATTCCAGCTGTGAACTGTAGCTGTTCGTTTATCAACAACTGTCTGTAGTCATCTTTACACCGATAATTACTGGCGTTCTATTATAGTAATAAACCTTGATAACATCCTCTCTGGATAATGCAGGTTTATGATGAGGAAGAAGGCTGCTAGTGGTGACCACCCAACAGTGGTGTCGGTTATCACGGATGAAATGCAGAATCGGGACGATTTAGGGGTGGCGGGTTGTAAATACTGTGGCCCACATTAGATGGGATCTGCTGCTCCTCGGCTGGCTCCATCTCTTGGGGGTTCTAGTGATGTGTTACGGACATCTGCGTATTTTAAAAGAAAAATGCACCATTTGCTGGAGATACTATCATTACCCTCATGTTAAAAGCCAGCAACGCTCTCTAGAATTTCAGGAAGAGAGAGGGGGCTCATGGTTTGCATTGAGAGAAATCCAAATTATATACTACTTGAAAACAAAACAAAATCCTAAAAGTAAAGCGCTACATTTATCTTTACTGAAACACCTCCTATAGTTTCAGCTCATTTCTTCAGTTAGCCTTATTTCTAAACTCTAATCTTCCATACCAAATTACAAGTTGAATAACCCTTTTGTCTTCTCATCTTCCAAGCTGTTTATGAAAATATTGAACAGTACTACACCAAAGAAACACGCTCGTGAGCCTCTCTCTGCTCTTCATCTCTTTACATTGCCATCTGGCAATACATTAGAAGTAAGCACACTCAGTAATTTTTGAGCATACAGAATCTAGAAAATAGTATATGAGATCAAAGCCTTATTGAAGTCGGCAGGTGATGTGTGCTGGACAAATATATTCACTGCCACCAAAGAAAATGACTGATTTGACGTGATTCACTTTTGAGAAATCTGTGCTGACTTGCTCATTTCCACTCATGATCTGCCTGCAGAGGATTTGTTTGGTTTGATATCTGACAGTTAAACTTATCTATAATCCTTGGTCTGCTCTGTCACTACCAAAAAAAATTTAAAAAATAAAGACTAAATATTGCCTTCCTAAATTCTGGAAGAGTATCACTGGAAGGACAGCATAAGGTCACTCAAACCATTTTGCCAAATGCTAAAGACGAATTTTCTAGTTCAGCCATTTCTAGCTTAACTAAGCACTTTCTAAGTGGTTTGTTCTTTAATATAACTTGAGGTCTTACCATTTTTCAACTGCTGTTAGCTGTGTAAAGTGGAGTTTTTTAGTGGAAACTAAAGGAAAACATGTCACTGACATTTCCCTTTTCAAAGACTCTCAGAAAAATGAAAATTAAAAGACCTTCTGTAGGTATGATCAAAGTCTTAAGAAATCCTGTAAGATTATTATACTAAATATTGGGATCCACATATAAATTATATGTATTTAATTGTAAAATCCTTCCCAAAAAAATGCTTCTTACGAAGACTGCCTCTAACTGAATATATCTGTATTCCTAGAAGATGAGGCTGATCATTGCTGTGGTCTCCCGCTTTAATACGAGTCATTAATCATTTACCTTAGGCAAAGAGGATGTGATTTATGGGAAAACCAGAGGTTAAATGTTAAATATGGCAAGATACAAATAGCTTAGTCAAAGTAGCAAATTACTTCCCCGTTAGACTGTAAATCTGGGTACTGAACCTGTTGCAAACAAACAGCGTACGTGTGTTCTGAAAGCCTTCCCAACCTTCTCCTCAGTCGAATTACAGATCTCAGCAACATGCACACATTGTCCAATACATCAAATAAGCAAAACTGGTGTCAGCGTTACTCTACTGGCAAACGGCAGGCGTCACAACGATAGCAGTTATAGCACTGCTCTACCTTAATGCTTCCCACTAACAGGGTAAGAGCGCAGTCGAACTCAACGTTAATTCCTGACGAGTTTTAATTGTAGCTTACCTGTGTGTCTGCATTTAAAACTTTGATTCTCTGCGTGGAGATGAACAGATCCACTTCAGTCAAGGCCTGGGAATCTCCCTCTGCAGTCTAAAAGACAGATGCTTTGTTACAAGGGGAATTTTTATTTCCTCTTTCGAGGAAATTGCCCGATCGCTTCGAGCGTAATGTGATGTGACGCGACTGCACCATTAAACCACTACAAAGACAGCTAGTCAAAGGGGTTTCGAAATACATGCAAGGAATGCATTTATTGCATGGAAGGATCCTCTGGTTTTGTGGGTAAGAGTGAATTTTTGGAGGCCATGGGACTGAGAGCTCAAGTACTAAAATTTTCTATTTAAATCTAGAACGAGTATTTATATCTAGAATGAGTATTTATATCTAGGAGGAGCCTGGCTGGGTTTTGCCCACTGTCTCACCGATGCACTTCAGTACTTGAGGCACCAAAACTGGGAAAGTAGAAGAATTCAGAAAGTGACTTCCATCCCCTCAGCTGCTTAGCCCTTGCCATCTGCAGCGAGCTCACCAAGAAAAGTGCGGGCTGCTCCTCAGTACCGTGCTGCTGTTTAGGGGGGTTGAGATTTATTTTTTTTTCCTAGAAAATACAGAAGTGAGCGCTGAACTGCTCTTTCTCTCATATCATCACAGGAAGCCATCAGCCTTCAATTTAGCACTACTCACAGTTCCATATCCCATTAGAAAATGCGGCTGTTGGATGAAACAGTGCAAGGAAGAATGATGTGTTTGCTGCTGTTTTCTGTAGTTTTAAAGGCTTAGCAGTGCCTATCATTCATTCAGCTTAATTTTATTTCGATTAAGTCTCATCGAGCAAAATACGCAAGCACATACTTTGGCAGAGGTTACTTGCATCGCTTTCACCCAAGACCATCACACAGAGCAAGATTAATTTTAGTGATATTTTTGTCAATCGTTACTTACTTAACTGAAGTATAGTTTTTAACTGTAAAAATGTCTCTTGTGTGAATTGTTCCAGCTACTACCTAGTAAATTTATTTTATTTGTTTTTAAATATTGACGATTAGTTAATAAATACACAGTGAGTTGCAGGCACAGGAAATGTAACGTACTGATTTGGTTAGCAAAATAAAAATAAGCATTACATTAAAAAAAAATAAAAATCTCCCGGATAACATTGGCTGTATATCTGGACTAAACAAATCACAGGTATTCAACAGAAGAAGAGCAGCAGACAGGCACTCCAGCAAATGAACGATGAATAAATTTCATTTTACTCCATCGAGCATTCTACTACTTAACAAAGAAGAAACCAAAATGACAACTTTATGAGGACCCATAATGAAAGACGCAGCACTCCATGGAGAACAACAAAAATGTAAGTACACATTAGCATTCAAGAAAAACAGTTTACACACCGCTTTTTTCTTGATTTTAGCCGCCTTTTGCATCCTCTGAGGAGTAGCATACAAAAAAAGAATGCAAAGAGATGTACAGACAAAGAAAAAGACAGTGTGGGAAGTCAGGGAAACCTTTTGACTACGGATCCAGACTGCTAAAAATTAAAAAATTGGGGGCAGTGGGAGAAGGACGTGCAAGGGAGAAAGATTCGTTTATAACTTAGCCAGTTCTCAAGCATAATTGGATTTAATGGCATTCTGCCTGTTGTCGACTGATTGCAAAAAATTGTTGCCAAAAGAGTGTTGTCTGTTAATGGCTGCTCGTAACATTTAACCTGCTAATACACAGCAGTCTAAAACGACAGTATATGCCCAAATTAAACGCAAGCTTTTCTATCCGTATCAATCACACGACTACATGTAATTGTTGAACAACACAACTCAAGCTCTGTTCCATGACTATCAGAAGTAGTCAAGTATCCCTAACAGATGAGTATTGCTACTCATACACAAAACAGTTTTTAGGGAGTTGCTTTCCATCACCAGTTACCTACTGCTTGAGACATCACACTACGCTAAATAGAAATGCAAAGGTTTGGAAAGTTTAAAGAACTGGACCTTTCTTGCCTTCCATTTGTTTGTAAACGCCAAATCGGGCATCAATCGTGATAGTCTCTTGGTAAGTGATTGGTTTTCCCAAATGAGTTTCCTTCAAAAAAACATCCAATTTTTACCAGTTAAATATTTTATTGACTAAGCAGATGATCTTCCTATTAGCATATAAATACCTCTTTCTAACCATGCGTTTATTCAGATGAGGTATATACAACGAATCCACAAAAATCATAACAGAAAAACCTCTCGGGTTATTAACCAAGAGGATTTTTTTGCACAGCTGTATGAAGCAGTCTGTGCAACAGACATTGTTCACTGTAAATAACACCAAATCCCTACACAATAGTAATGAATTTCCTTGTCCTAAAAAACCCTAATAATTCAGTGTATTGAGAGTAATCTTCACAATTTGTAGCGAGTTTTGCAAATGTAAAGGAATTAATGATGCAAGAGGAAAGGCACAGTTAAACAAACACCCTTTGCTTTGCCATGGTAATCTTTCCTAATTGCAGCCTGCAACTTGTCCTTTGAATTCTTCATACACCTTCCAAACAATTTGGAATAGACCTTGGAATAATTTCTGTGTTGTTCTTCAGAGATGCTGGACACATTCTCCTAAAAAGCACTGGAAACTAAATCATATTTACAGTACTAGACCCATACCCGCTGCACTTCGGAATAGGTGTGAAGCTGCAGGTCCTGGGCTGTTCATAGGCAGCAGCTGTCAGAGGATCAGAGTATCCGACACACCAGAGAAGCTGCCCCTACCTTGACACGGCTCACTGCCTCTTGGGCCTGCATCATTCTGATGTTTTTGGAAGGGTTGCGCTCCGAGAGCAGCTGCGTGGAGCCCAGGTAATTGGCCGCAAAGATGATCCCATCAATGAGGTCTTCGGGTTCACAAGGTCCTGGAACTGACATGAGACATTTTCAGTTACTGCCCTTAAGAAGTGGGAAATTGCATAAAGGAGATTGAGGCTTCGACAACCTTTTTTATGTCTTTGCTAATGTGAGACGGGTGAAGAAATCCAACACAAAATAAATCGTGCTTTCCCCTGTAATTATTTCCCCAAAAAACATATTAACTGAAGAGACAGCATTTACAATACCTATATACATAATGGTTTTGCTGTGCAATTCTAGAGAAAAAATCATCAGAAAGTTTTTTGTGTGCTGAACTGATAAAAATTTTGGAATTATTTGCAAGTTTCAGGAATGCTGGTAGGTTCCTTTATTTTTCTTACTGTTTATAGGTAAGACTGTTACAGTGCGTGAGCTAAACTTCTGTTTGAATATGGCCTCGCGTTGCCACATTTTTTTCAGAGGTTTGTAGAAGTACATGGTCCCCACACACGATCTCTGGCAAAAATACTGGTGAGCAATGGGCACAACGCAGTCAAGTCCACCATGAAAGTTAACGGTTAAGAAAGTTTAGGAAACAAGGAAAGCAGGCGGCTTCGCCCTGTCATCTGTAGTGCCTGAATTTAGAGACTGATAGAAAAATCAAGTTCCCAGGCTGGCAAAGCCTGCATAAACTGAGAGGAAAAACGTGCTCTGCTCAGAAGTTCATTAATTAGGCACAAATACAAACTGGGCACTGAGTGGGTTGAGAGCAGCCCTGAAGAGAAAGATGTGGGGGTGTTGATAGATGAGAAGCTCAACATGAGCCGGCAGGGCGCTCGTGCAGCCCAGAAGGCCAACCCTGTCCTGGGATGTATCAGGAGAAGCGCTGGTGAGACCCCACCTCGAATCCTGTGTCCAGTTCTGGTGTCCCCACCATAAGAGGGACATGGATCTGTTGGAGCGTGTTCAGAGGAGGCCACAAAGACAATCCAGGGGCTGGAGCACCTCTGCTACGAGGACAGGCTGCGGGAGCTGGGATTGTTCAGTCTTGAAAAGAGAAGACTTCGGGGGGACCTAACAGCTGCCTTCCAATACCTGAAGGGATCCTACAGGAAGGCTGGGGAGGGACTTTTTACAAGAGCGTCCACTGATAGGACAAGGGGAAATGGGTTTAAGTTGAAGGAGAATAGATTTAGATTGGATCTTAGGAAGAAATTCTTCAGTATGAGGGTGGCAAGACTTTGGAATAAATTGCCCAGAGATGTTGTGGCTGCCCCCTCCCTGGAGGTGTTCAAGGCCAGGTTGGACAGAGCCTTGAGTAGCCTGATCTAGTAAAGAGGTGTCCCTGCCCGTGACAGGGAGGTTGGATGAGGTGATCTCTAAGGTCCCTTCCAACCTAGGCCATTCTAGGAGTCTATGATTAAAGTGTTCACGGTCTAATCAACGGCATCTGCACACCTGGTCATGCAGCCTTTTTCCCTGAGAGCAGCGAAGTCACAGGAAAAGAAGCACATGGAAAGAACGTGAAGAATTTCACATTCAAAAAGAGAGGAAAATAGTGGAACTGCAAAACAGCTTGTTACTTTTTTAAGTTTTAGCCTTCATTCCATAGAACCATAGAACAGTTTCAGCTGGAAGAGACCCTCAAGATCAAGCCCAGCCTTTTCCCAGCCCTATCAACAGCACTAAACCACGTCCTTCAAGGCAACACGCACCCATCTCTTAAACACCTCCAGGGACGGTCACTCAATTTCCTCCCTGGGCAGGTTGTTCCAGTGCCTGACAACCCCCTCTGAAGAAATCCTTCCCGATATCCAACCTGCAAAGAAATTCTCTTCGCCACAAAGAAAAATCTCAATATTCACACACATCTGGAAGGTCACGCCAGAACCCACGAGCATGGATTTCAGGACAAAGGATCACCCATGTCCTACAACACCCCATGAAAGCCAAAGGTTGCTCGCTCCCTCTCACAACGCAGGTGAGCGATGTACTTATGCCTCCAGTCTTAACCAAATTGCTCAAAATAAACCCCAAGCTCCCATTTACTTACGCCTTTGAATGTTCTTTTGTGTCTTTGCATACACAGTGACCTCGGTGAGATTCTAACATTAACCACTTCTTTCTTTCCAAGGTTGAAAAAGTGGGGGCAAGGAGAAGAAAATAATATTATTTATATCATGCTGTGACTACGCTCATCATCGTTTTTATTCAGCTGTTAAGCTTTACATCGAGCTTGATTAGATCAACAGAAAAGAACCGTGATTCCAGAGTTTGGCTGAAATCTCTTTACAGCGAATATTTTCTACTCCTCAACAGTTTTATAAAAAAGAAATTTGCACTGAGCTGTATCAACTTGCCAGACTGCTAACACATTTTTTTTTGAAGTACACTAATCGCATGTGTGAGGAGAAAAATGACACTGAAGGGAGATGCTAATTTAAAAAAAAAAAAGTTTTCTTGTACGGTGGATTAGATTTTATTTATAATCAATTGAATATGGAAGATTAATATGTGGAGAAGGAAAAATATATGGCATGCTACGCTGACGACATTTACTGAAATAGCAGTTTGCACGTGTAGGTTTTCGTGAGCGTTCCTATCCCTCATTTTCCCATTCTAATTTGGAAAAAGCCTTCCAACAGAAAATAAAAATTGATTAAAAGGAGGGACTTTCTTGTTTAGGCAATGTTGCTGACACCTGTACTTCTTGCAGATCTCATATTTGCCTGCTGGGAGTCTCAATCCCCAGAAAAAAAAACAAAAAAAAAACCAACAAAAAAACCCCAACCCACAGTCTTTGTACTATAAACACACACATATTTTTATTCCAGTCTTTAGAGACCTGATACTAACTAACAATGCTCACAAAATGGAGCTTTTGTTTTGCTTGCAAAGACTGTAGTTTCAAGCTTGGGAAGGATAATTCTACGCCACAGGAGGCTGCATTTTGCTTTAGATCCCATCCCACAAATGGATCAGCTCTTCATTATAACTCAGAATGGAATTATGCGAAATTTAGAATTTTCAAATTATTGGGAAAGAGTAAAAAAGGCATCAAGACAATCTCCACTGAAAGTGTGAAAAAGCTCAGTAAAATCCTTGGGAAGCTACTAACTTGAAGTCACTGAAACTCTTCATGAAGGCAAAGGCTTTCAACAGCTCAAAAACTGCTTCTTGCTCCTGCAGCACTAATTCACTGAATGAAAACAAAGGAAATGAAAATCCACAAGAACCCCATTGATTAAATCTCTTTTCCTCTTTGCTTACATCTTCGCACCATTACATCTTGGGAAAATGGATGATGCATTTGATATGGGACATATAAATCATCTTTTGATGCTGTTCTTCCTATGTCTTTTCAGGCCTACAGCGTTGAATCATCCGTACGAACTTCTTTCATACAACAAAATGTTAATGCTGCATCATACTGACATCTGATTTCAACAGTAGCAAAGAGGGAAATAATTTAAAGATGCAAATTTAATGTTATGAGCACTAGATACGTCAACGCGCTCATTAAGGATTGAAGTGGCTTTAATTTTGTTTTCCTTCAGCCACTTCAGGCTAAGAAAATCAGGCTAAACTGAATCTAAATTTGATTCTGAAATACATTTACCACAAAATGTTTAAATCAGCTTAACTAACCTTCTTTTACCAATTTTCCTGAAATTTATCGTGCCTCTGAAGACAAGGAAAATTGCAACCTTGGTACAATTTATAATGCAGTCAGTACTACAGCAAGCAAAGACCAAAATTCTAAGAGTCTGCAGGACTTCTTAACAAAAAAAAAAAAAAAAGGTGTGTGGGTTATCGGTCCCTTAATCTACTTCCTTTCCGTCTGCAAAGCTCTGGCTGAACTCAGGAAAGCTCGTTTGCTCTTCAATTATTTTCAAGAACGTCGAATTTGGCCCGCTTCTGGTTATACTGGCGCTCTGTCTGTCTTTGAGCACGACATATATTTTTCGGTCTTGATTTCCAAGTCATTGACAGGCTACGTCAAGGGCACTCTCCTTTCACAGCCGTGTTCAGAGTTCTATTTTTACAGACGGAGCGCTGGCAGCTCTGCGCATGACGCGGTAATCCCCACCGTATCTTCGGGGTGTTAATGAGTGTTACAAAGGGAACAACAAATCCTTCTCATGTCTTGGCTGTTTGGTGGCAGCAATGGTGTTGTAAACTAATTGGTCTGAAAAACTTCTTGAACGTAGAAATAACCTAGGTTTTAAAGCATTTTTATAATCCTTATTTTAATTATTTGGATTCTTTCAAGACTGGGGGTTCTTTTGGCTGGATATGATGTCCTCCATAGCCTTAGAAAGTGATTTTTTTGCAGAATCATTATACTAGCAACAAATTCGGCAACATCACGTCTAAAACAACGGCGTGTAAAAAATGTAACAGGAAAAGAAATGCAAAGAAAGACCCCCTAAAAAGGCATGTTGAGCACACATTTCCAACATACATTTCCCATCATGAAGGCAATGTAAGCAACTGTCAGGTAAAATAAGTCATCTGTTGGAAAGACGGAACAGTACTGAAAATTGCCAGGGTCAGACTGGGTTACCTGAGCGTTTTCTTCCTTTCTCTCTGACTGCTTTAAATAATACAAAAATGAAGACTTGGCTGAGGTCCCAGCTCATCAGAGCACTTAAGCATGCCCTTGACTGTAAGCGTGTGGAAGGCTTACTGATGAGCAAGGGAAGAAGGAGGAAATAAATCTGAAACCTGAAGATTAGTTTGGTGTGAACACAGATTGGAAATTTTTGTTGAGTGCTTAAACATTAGATAACTATTTCTGGAAAAAATCTAACTACATTTCTTATCAATGCAACAGGGATTCCGCTGATCTATTAATGCAACAACTATAAACATGTTTCTAGACTGAACAGACTAGGTCTAAACAATTTTAAATTAACTTAGCTTTTGTAGTTATAAAATAAGAATACTCAATAGTTCAGCATAACCGAATTTATATTCTAAAATCATGTGTAAACCACATTCAAACAGTAATTAGAGACTGAGCTCAGAGCACAGAACCACTTTCAGGTCTCTGCTGAGAACCATCACACTCCATCAAATCACTGAGTTTTTGGGGTGCGAGGCACCGCAGCCGATTCTGGGTAAGGAGTAAACGGACAGCGAGAGCGTGTCACCTGGCAGAACAGCTATCTCCAAGCTCCATAGTTTGGCTGACTACTTCACAGTTGTTACTGTGCAAAGGGATGAGGTTTCTGGTGATAGGACAAATATAGGGAGCAAAAAAGCCAGGACCCCTGGACATGGGACCAATTACAGCTACAAGCCCGTGGCAGTACTTCTACTGAAACAAATCAAATAACAAAAGGACACGCTCCCAATATGTTTTGTGCCTGTCCTCTGATTTATTCTTGCATCCACCTGCCATATGAAAAATATTATGTATTAACAGAGCTAAAGATAGAGCTACTGTAGTTAAGGAGACATGCTGAAAGTTCAGTGCCTGAACGGTTGAATATAACAGGAATGTGGTTGTGGGGCGGTTTTTTATGGATGATGATGGATGGGAAAAGCTTATCTCGCAGGGGAGAAAGGGTGCTAGGACAAGAGTTAGCAGGGCTCCTCGAGAGAGCTTTAAACTAGGTTCAAAGAGGGGAGGGAGGGGTAACTAGACCTGCTAGAGAGGCACCTGGATGTAAAAGCTCAGCACTTGTGGGGCAAGTTCGCTGATGATACAAAACTGGGAGGTGTGACTGACACGCCAGAGGGCTGGGCTGCCATCCAGAGTGACCTGGACAGGCTGGAGAGTTGAGCCAGGAGGAATCTAATGGGGTTCAACAAAAGCAAATGTAGGGTCCTGCACCCAGGGAGGAACAACCCCAGGTACCAATAGAGGTTAGGGGCAGATGTCCTGGAAAGGAGCCCTGGTAGACAGTGAGTTAACTGTGAGTCAGCAATGTGCACTCATTGACAAGAAGGCCAGCGGTGTCCTGGGGTGCATGAAAAAGAGCGCGGCCAGTAGGTCGAGGGAGGTAATCCTTCCTCTCCATTCTGCCCTGGCGAGGCCACATCTGGATTCTGTGTCCAGTTCTGGGCTCCCCAGTTCAAGAAAGAGAGGGAACTGCTGGAGAGAGTCCAGTGGAGGGCAACAAAGATGACTGGCAGACTGGAGCATCTCTCTTAGGAGGAAAAGTTGAGAGAGGTGGGACTATTTAATCTGGAGAAGAGAAGGCTGAGAAGAGACCTTATAAATGTCTATAAATATCTAAAGGGTGGGTGCAGGAAGGATGGAGCCACACTCTTCAGTAGTGCCCACTGACAGGACCAGCGGCAATGGGCACAAGCTGGGACACAGGGAGTTTCATTTAAATATGAGGAGAAACTTCTCGGCTGTGAGGGTGCCGGGCCCAGGCTGCCCAGAGAGGGTGTGGAGTCTCCTGCTCGGGGGACATTCAAACCCACCTGGATGCGTTCCTGGGTGATGTGATCTGGGTGATCCTGCTTTAGCAGGGCGGTTGGACTACATAATCTCTAGATTCCAACAATTCTGTGATTCTGTGATTTACCTGTCAAAGCTCAGGGAAGAACAGGGAGTATTAGCTGGCAGAACCTTCTCTTAGGTGCAGTAGGGCTCTGTTCCTTTTAGGACTCTACACACAATTTTCCAGTAACAGGAGTCATGCTAGCTATCACAGGCTCCTAGTGAGCTACGTGTTTATCTGTATTAGACAATGCCATATAACACCTGCAATAGAAAAAGCCTAATAGACAGCTTATCCTCACATACTGTGTGGAAAAAAATAATCAGAGAAAGCAAAATAATTGAGCTAAAAAAAAGTTTTATGCCATCTAAAAAGGTTTACTGACCCTTTCCAACAGAGTGGTGAGCTGACTGGTACGGAAAGAAAAAGATATAACATTTTTATCCCAATAAAATTAAAATGTGCACCTGTGTCGGCAAGTGATGCGAGGGGTGAATTTTCTAGTCTGTTTTAAAGCTCTGCTCATATTGGGCTCCCTTTATACTTGTCCACTATAGGATCAGTAGATGCTTCTTACAAAGTACTGGCTTGCTGTCTTCTCTCTGCCACCTTGAGGTAATGCATTTGTTTTACCTCTATTTAGAGTCTGTTAGCCCAGTACATGCCAAGTGTTAAGTGTAATTTCCTTCAGATATTGCAGTATTATTCTGAACTGCAGTAAGTTTTCCTTGAGTTGAGAATGGCATTAGAAATCAAGTTTGTAACATTCATTTATGGTTTACATAGTGGGAAAATGTGTGTTCATAGCTGATCTAAGGGTTCAGACCCTTAGAAGTTTCCTACTGTCTTTTAGAGTGGAGTCATTTCCTTTGCAGGAAGAACTGTATGCATTTTCCCCATAGAAAAATCTTCAGCTGTCTATGAATCAGAGAATGAGAACGTTTTTCAGTATAATCCCATTTTATCTCAGTCCACCTTCTTAATAAATTGACTTATTTTCCTCCAAACAGAAAATACGTAATAGCAGTGCAAAGAAGACTGAAGAAAACTATGACAGCATGGCTCTCCTAGGCAGAGGACTGGATTGCCAATGTTTTATCACATCATGCAAGCCCTTCCATTTGCACTGAGATTCCCAGAGCGCAACAATGGGCATCACATCAAAGTGATACGGGGGCTGCTGTGAACATTTGATTCCTTACTCTGCACAAGGCCCTGAAGAACGGGGTGCTCTTATACCTTCATAAATCTCCACCTTGCTGGGGCCCACTCTTACCACCTTTCTTCACCCCCTTCCAGATTTGTAGCTGTCTCCATTTTCACCTTAATCCTTCTGAGAGCTCTACCTGCTCCTCCTTCTTACCACCAACAGGCTCCCATGGCCACAGTGAGGAGATGAAAATGTTAAATACTGCAGTACTTAAACTTTTCAGCTGTATTCTCTTGGGTTTGGCTGGCTTTAAGAACTGTGATCTTTGAAATATAGTAAAGCTTCCATTTTACCCTACTTTAACAATGGATAATGTAAAACTTACCATCAACAAAACTTGGGAACGAAGACACTTTCTTTGTCTGTTGAGAAATAAAGATGGCATTGCTGTAATGAAGTCATGTTCACAAACTGAATTCATATTACATTTAAAGAGTTGACTCGTTTAAAAACACCAAACTTCTCTGTGTATCTTCTGCATAGCCACCGAAACACATTATATCACAGTAATTAACCTAACCTAACTGTCACATAGTGCTGTTTATCTGGAATCTCAAAGCATTTTAAGCAGATCCCACCAAACAAAAAAATAAGGGAGGGCAGGGGGGAAGAAGACAAAAATGACCTAGGAAATCAGTTGTAAAAGGAGCAATTCCCAGTCCACCGGTTTGTCCACTAGCCCACACTGCCTATGAGTGGTATCCCAAATTTCCAATTAAGACCATTTAACAATATTTGACAAAGCGAGATTCTGGGTCAGTGAATAAAACGAGCTGTCCCTGATTGCACCGTACGTGGCATTACACTTAATCTCATCGGGGGTCACAACAGTGCTCTTTTTATGCCACTATCTCTGTTCTCAATAGAGGATATAGTCCTTCCATTTGCTGGTCTTTCGCCAGCCTCCTCAGGCATTCCTGTTTCCAGGAAAGAGGCTGATTCCTCCATTATGGGAAAAGGCTTTAGAAACGTGCCTCTTCATTAAGAGAACAGGCTACAGGCTAAATACGTTAAATGTTTTTGAGATAACAGACCTCTGCTTTTAAGTCTGAGTTTCATTTCATTGTGTCTAGCCTCAAGCATAACCTCATTCTGCGCTCTTAGATGTCTTCTTTGCTCCAGTCTTCAGCGCCAAGAGCTGGCCTGCCTACCCCTGTGTCCTTTGCACAGCTGCCTGAGCCAGGACACATCTTAGCATGAAGGCCACGCAAAACGATGTGAAGCACTGAACGATGTGCTTGATATTAGGCGTTATTTAAAGAGAATTTTTCCTATGGGAATTAAGTCTTTTGGTTTCAAAAATTGACACTGGTGGGGGCGGGGCGGGGAGGTTACAGAATAAAAGCAGAAGCCAGTTTCTTCTAATGCTACTTCTGCTCTCCAGTTTCTGAAGTGTTTTCCCTACCGTGTATGCCATCAGGAAATTTCAGGCTTCAGTACATGCCACAGACAGTTGCATAAAATGAATGTGGCAGCAGCAAATGAATGGGTACAGTTCAAAGACTTTTCGAAGTATGCAGACATAGTATTTATTGTCACTTCAGGAAAAGAACCAGAGCCTAAGTACACGTGTGTGAGAGGAAGGTGACAATCTAGTGCCTGCTTTCCTTCATGGAAGCCTGGCCCTGGGACGACAGGCAGCAGAACAGCCTAAGCTACCTACCTCGGGTGTATTATTATTGTCAACTGGCCCATTGAGATCAGAACGCTGCTGCTTCCTCGGCTGTTCTAAACCATTACACATCTGTAAGAAAAAAAAAAAAAAAGAGAAAGGATTTCAAATGCTTTTGCCTTCTGAAAAGCTGCAAAACTAAGTAGAGTTTTCAGTGGGAGCCAATGGTGCAAAGACAGAAATGTTTCACCAGATGAAACTGCCTTCAGGAGAACACTAATAACATTCATACAACATTAACATATGAAACTGTATTTAGCATGTTCTCCATTATTTTGTGACAGTCATTAGTCATTAAGCTGTTCTCTGAAGTTATTTATATGTAGTTATGTGCAAACAACAGGCATTACTGGTACTGAAACATCATAACATCATAGTTGGAATTTCCTATCATAATTTAGCAAAGTGTATAAATGTTACCAAAGTGTATATGAAAATGTTGAGCTGTTTAATTATAGTAAAAGATTTTGAAGTAAATAATCAGACATTTCAATTACCATTAAGCAGCAGTTACACTATTGACTTAATTGGTTTTTTTACTTCAATGCAAATTCTTCACATGAAATTAAGCCAAATGCCAACATGTTGAAATTTTTCAGAAACAAAGTCCAAATTTTTTAATCTGTATTGGACAAAATCAAAATAGTCCTGACAGCTACCTCTGATCTGAAAAAACAGAATCCTAGCACTGAATGTAGGATTCTTTGTTAGGGAGATACCTCTCCTCCTTTTGGGCCAAGCAAATCTACAGAATGCGGGCAGCACAGTTTCAGGCTTCTGAAGAAATGTAAAAGGGAAAATATAAAACCCTACCCAAGGAAGAAAAGATTTATACTGCGGAACACTCTTTTCTTCCAAGTTCCAATATTCTCAGGTCCAGACCTGACACAAGTCACACAACACCAGCACCTGGCACAGGGAGCACCCATGTCCCATACATACCAAAAAAGTGAAGTTTTCACGACTCACAATTTCAATCTTAGGCATCTGGAAAACCAAAGTGGCTTCTAGAACAAAGAGAACAAAGAGAAGACTTCGGGGGGACCTAACAGCTGCCTTTCAGTACCTGAAGGGATCCTACAGGAAGGCTGGGGAGGGACTTTTTACAAGAGCGTCCACTGACAGGACAAGGGGATTTAGATTGGATCTTAGGAAGAAATTCTTCAGTCCGAGGGTGGCAAGACTTTGGAATAAATTGCCCAGAGATGTTGTGGCTGCCCCCTCTCTGGAGGTGTTCAAGGCCAGGCTGGACAGAGCCTTGAGTAGCCTGATCTGGTAAAGAGGTGTCCCTGCCCGTGACAGGGAGGTTGGATGAGATGATCTCTAAGGTCCCTTCCAACCTAGGCCATTCTAGGAGTCTATGATTCTATGAAATATCTAGAGGGCCTTGATAAAACAAGCATCATCATCTCCATTATTGCCTAAAATAGTAGATCAAGTATGCTTTAAGCAGGGAAAAAGACATGGCCACAACAACGATATGTTAAACTGGAAACAGTGGCAGCAAATATATTTTAACTCCAGTATATGCAACAGAATGTTAATACTTATAAAGCTCTGTCAGTTCTCATTCCTATGCACTTGACTGAAGTGAAAATGCACCTGCCTATAAAGAACTGGCTGGCTGCTGTAGGAAGCATACCCTGGGTGCCATAAACGTTATTGAAACACGTCTCTGTCACAACTCCTACATAGCAATGGACTTATTGAGCTCTGGGGATCACAATATAAATCACGCTCTTGGGTAATAGTTTCATATGTAATTCCGTATAGTCTTAATATAAAATATGAATAAGCACTTGGATGACATTTGAGGTTTGATGTGTACATAGCAGTAATTTACTGGAGTTTCTCATTCAGGATTTTAGGAATATAATCAAGCCTTGCTTGTTTATTGTTTCCTAATCACATATGTAGCATATATGTGTCACATGTGTATATATTCCGGTGTACACGCCAGAAGGCTGTGCTGCCATCCAGCGAGATCTGGACAGGCTGGAGAGTTGAGCGGGGAAAAATTTAATGAAATATAACAAGGGCAAGTGTAGAGTCTTGCATCTGGGTAGGAACAACCCCAGGTTCCAGTATAAGTTGGGGAATGACTTATTAGAGAGCAGTGTAGGGGAAAGTGACCTGGGAGTCTTGGTGGACAGCAGGATGACCATGACCCAGCACTGTGCCCTTGTGGCCAGGAAGGCCAATGGCATCCTGGGGTGTATTAGAAGGGGAGTGGGTAGCAGGTCAAGAGAGGTTCTCCTTCCCCTCTACTCTGCCCTGGTGAGACCCCATCTGGAATACTGTGTCCAGTTCTGGGCCCCTCAGTTCAAGAAAGACAGGGAACTGCTGGAGAGAGTCCAGCACAGGGCAACTAGGATGATTAAGGGAGTGGAGCATCTCCCTTATGAGGAAAGGCTGAGGGAGCTGGGGCTCTTTAGTTTGGAGGAGACTGAGGGGTGACCTCATTAATGTTTACAAATATATCAAGGGGGAGTGTCAGGAGGATGGAGCCAGGCTCTTCTCGGTGACAACCACTGATAGGACAAGGGGTAATGGGCTGAAACTGGAACATAAGAGGTTCCGCTTAAACTCGAGAAGAAACTTCTTGGCTGTGAGGGTGCCAGAGCCCTGGCCCAGGCTGCCCAGAGAGGCTGTGGAGTCTCCTTCTCTGGAGACATTCAAGACCCGCCTGGACACGTTCCTATGTAGCATTATCTAGGCGTTCCTGCTCCGGCAGGGGGATTGGACTTGATGATCTTTCGAGGTCCCTTCCAATCCCTGACACTCTGTGATTCCGTGATTCTGTGACTCTGTACCGGCTAGGTTCCAAAGAGAAATCTGGGTAGAATAAATGTCAAGTTGAGATTAATCACATCACCTCTACAAGGAGCATAATAAATGGGTTTTTTACTTACTATGTGATACACGAATGCCATTTTCTCTTTTTCCTCAGTGTTTTGCCTATTTGCCTTAGGAGCCCCAGTCAAATTAGGCAGAATCTCACGCACAAAGAATTCTTCCATTTCTTTCATGCACATCTGTGCATACAGTATGTTCCACCTCTGGCTGACCTATTAACACGTTCTTCTTTACAAGTGCTGTGATGGGGAGGGGAGGGTGTCACTGTGAGCGATTGCTCCAAGCAAAGCTCAGTATAATACCACATTCTCGAGATCTTCTCAGCTTTGGAGCGTGGCACACCCTTTACGCCTTCAGCAGCAGCAGCACAAAATACTCGGCAAAGGGGGCTGTGCCTGGCTGAGATTTTCTGTGCCCAGCATTTGCCTGCAAATATGTGGGCTGTTACAGTGACCCTTTACAAAATGTGTCGAAATCATCAGGCTAAGAAATGCTTGCTAACACGGTATCCCAGAAGAAATGGGCAGAGAGAAGTACAGGGAGAAGGGCTTCCCTTTCTTTCTGTAAGATTCACGTTGTGAAAGGAGAGAATTATGCAGAATAGGCACGGATGTATCTCCCATACACAGTTACAAACCATGTAATCTTGTACGTATGGAAGGAGCTGCTTCTAGACCAAGGACAAAGGGATTGTTTTGGAGCTTCTTTATGGAATCATTTTTAGGAACCCTAAATTTTGGTATTCAGTCTGGGCTGGAAGTTGGTTCAGCCTCTCAAGTGATGTGACCGATGTCAGATAAATTATCATATTCAATACTTGCTTTCTTCATGTTTCTGAGAGATTGCCCAATTTATACTGTTAAGTGTTACAACAGCTGGGAAAAAATCACATCTGAGGGAAACATAAGGTATTATAAATACTTTATACCCTGACTTGCAGTTTAGGATAGGACCCAAATCTAAACCGGAAATCTGGAATTGTCTGCATGCTAACACAGAGGTACAGGTATGTTAAAAATCTCTTACCCTAGGAAAACATTCTGATAAGAGGACAGATTCTGCAAAGGAAAGATATAAAGATATTAAACTATAAAAGGTGTACTGTTGTTATGACTTTTGCCCCTGAGCAAGTACTGAGGGGGTGTCCAGCACCATGTGACAGAACACAAGGCAGCAGAAAAAGCCATCCTCAGCCTGAAAGGAAAATTAGACCCATATTTGAGGCCACTGAAGCACCTGTGCAGACCGTGCAGCAGCAAGCCTGCTGCTCTGGCCGTGCTGGGCCAGCCCTTGCCTGATGGCTGATTGCCCACCTGCGCCTCGGCCTCCCACCAATCTCGCAGGACCCACCCAGGTGCCCTTTATCACCTCCCCTTCCTGCAGTATAAAGCCTCTCTTAGCTGGAGGTGAGGGCTAGCAAGGTTGGAGTCTACTTTTTCTAAGTGCTCCTGCTTGTTTGCTGCAGTATAAGCTCTTTAGCCTCTTCAGTCAAGAGCTCCTCGCAGTAATGTGGGCTTCCTCAAAGTTGCCGCGCGTGATCCTGAGTGGTGCTCGGTGCCGATGAGGAACTTCTCTGCTGGAAAGCAGCAGGTTAGTCCCCTTCTTGATTTATTCTGAGGAATCATTTGTTTGAGAGAGGAATGAAAAATTCTTTTCTTTTTTTTTTCAGAATTGTTAGCTCTTTTGGTAAAGAGGGTAAAATAAGTGCTGAGTGCAGCTCAAAGGCACATAACGCTTTAATATACCGTGTTTAAACGTTGAGTAGTGAGGCTTATGGCCTATGCCTCTTGGCTACCAGTGCTGTTCAGATGCTATCAAATGATGTGTTCGGAAACCAATGTACTGGCTTACGTATTTTGAGACTCATCTTGAAGACTGTTAAGGTTCTTGGATAAGGGATATTTTGTGGTAGGTTCCAATTGAAAAAGGTTATTTGTGGTAGGCTCCAAGAAGAAAAAGAAAATCTTGGAGATGTTTTGTGGTCGGTTGCCTAGGTTATTAAGCTACCTGTTGCACAAATGAAACAACAGATCAAACTGATTTTCATCCAGGTTTGTTGTCTCTCTCTAGGTGGAATGGATATTGTTATGTTTGTTGCTTAAGTACAAAGCTTCAGTTTCTAGGTTCAACTTGTGTGATCCTCTGTTGGTTTTTGAAGGCGGTTTATCATTGAGCTGTGTGTCCTCCTGATATTTGAACACTATTCTGGTTATAGAAACACACTGAGGTGCAGCTAAAGCATCTTTTTTTGACTCAAGAAATGATAATCTAGTAAGAAGTCTATTATGGCAGTCCTATTTCTACTTAACTTCATGACTGAAATAACTTCAGAGGTGCTGGCAATGTGTAGTGGGAATGGCTTAATTTACCCTTACAGAGCTGCTGCTTTAGTTATCGTAACATCAGCAATGTGCGTTTGTCCGTGTGAGCAATTTAACCCCGGGGGATTGAAGATACAATGTGAATGAGACAGTTCTCAACTAGCTGAAGACTTTCCGATTTTGATCCCAGAAACAAGTCCACACTTCACGCTCCACTCTCTTACAAAGATTCTATTGCTTATATGCTAATTTAGAGGTGGTACTAACACGTGCCAAAAGTGAAGAGGGAAATGCTTGTAGAAAGGAGTGGTTTCAAGTCAGCAAGTGCATTTAGAGTATGGAACTGGGGTTGTGAAAAGCGAAGGAAGCAAAGTAAGCTTAGAGATCTGAGCATTGCACAAAAGAATTTCAGTACTCTATGCAATTTCAGTTAACATTAAAACAATGACCAAACGATGTCATCTTGAAGAACTAAAAGGTGAGAGTTTTTTCCTTTTTTGGTGGTTTTTTTTTTTTTTTGGCCTTGCATATATGTAAAATTGAGAACAAGCCATGATGAGAGTGTTGGCGAAATAGCCGTGTTGAACGGTGTGATTTTATGTAGGTGGAATCTGGAGTGCATGTTGCCTTCTGCTTTAACTTCCCAGGGAAGACTCGGTCACTAATGCATCTTTAGGTAAAGGGCATTGATTTTGCTGTTAGTTTATTGCTAAAAAGCCATGACTCAGCCAATTAGCACAGAGAAACTGGTTTTGTTTGAGAACGTTTGGACTGTTTAGCACTTTTGAGTAAGAACTCTTACTTGCTAAGTTTGGGAACCTCCACTCAGTAATACACGTCCAATATTTCTGCACCACAGCTGCCTAGAACACATGGGAGAATGCAGTAAACTTTTAGTGCTTTTATTTATACCTATTTGTGCTTTCCACAAATTCCATCAAATGCATCCCAAAATACTCAGACTGAATTCTAGTACAGCATTCCTATGGCAGCAGGTTTTCTCAAGTGTCTATCTTAGCTGCATCACCCTGTTCTGAGGGCAAGATCTCCTGTAGACCAAAGAGTCCTGGATTTGGGCTCTTTGCAGCAGAAAAGCACTATGCCCATGCCAAGAGAATAGAATAAACCTCCAATATTTTTGTCAGTACTGAGCTCTACTAGTACAGGCAAACAAAACACAGTAGCAGCAGTGCTGCATGCAAAGCTGTTGCAGAACAAATGGGAGACAAAAAAAAGACTTCATGAAATTCGTTCACAATCTTTTTTTGTTAGTGATATTCTTATCCGTCTCTGAATGTGCATGTTGAAAAAGTGTAAGGGCATAGCCTGTGTGGAAGTTGTTAGAAGACTAGCGCTGCAAAAGCTTGTGGGGAGTTTGAGTGTAATTGGTAGGGTTCTCACACGTACGCCAGCGGTACGAAAGTGTGATTGGGAAATGAGAAGCGTTAGGATGCAGCAGCATCGAAAAGCAGGCTTGCCTCAAAGGTCTTCCTTCTTAGCGGTGATAATGGCAGGTCCCTGTTTCTTCAGAAGGCTGTAGGTGAAGGTAGGGTGTAGGCACTGGTAAACGCTTTCTTTTATTGTTGGCAAATAGGTCTGTTTGAACAGGGTACTCGGGAGCCTGCAGTGGGAAATTTAACTAGATGAAATGTGAAGAAAAGAGGGCTGATCAGGTAGTCAGTCCATAATCATCTTCAGTGAGAAGCAGCTCTCTGGCCAGGCCAGTGCAAGTACTTCATAAAAGTATGACTCTAGCTGGGGTGAAAAGAGTAAACTCTGCTACATAGGAGGTTCCAGAGTGGAGCAATTATTTAATAATGACCTCCATTAGTGCAAAAGACAACTTCCATTGGTGTCATTTCAGCTGCGGTCCAATGTTTTGGTAATGTTCTTCTCTTGACTGCTTCTACCACTCTTTAATTATGCTCCCTGACTGCATAGTATTAGCATTAACTTACTAAAGTAATAAGCAATACCACCAATCTCTGCAGATACCTTATGAGTACAAGAGGAGAAACTGGGACTGCCCCATGCCATACTGCTTTGTGGGAAGAAGGCAGGACAGGATACTTTGCAGTGAACTGATCCGGAAACAAGCTTTTTGTGGTTCAAGCTTTAGTTTAGACCAGGCCCTTGTTCATTTTTTTTCTGTGTGGTACAAGCACTCATCTGCAACAGGAGATTACTCTGATTTTCCACCTAGTAAACTTTTTCCTAGGTTGATTATTAGTGTGCTTAAACCAACAATATTCTAGCTAAACTTGAAGCTATGTGAATGTAAGAGCATTCCAAAAAGAAAACATTCAAGTCAACAGCAACTTCTTCTGCACAGGAACACCACAACTTAAAATTTCTGGTCATACCCCATGCTAGTATCAGTGGAATGCGCCACTGAGTTCCAATAGTTCCCTTACTCCACCCAAAGCTATACTTAAGGCAGTTAATTGATGTTTATTTTATAATAACTGTGATTCAGGAGAATTGCATCAGTAAGGTGTCTGACTGTATTTCCACACCATGAGAGGGACGTGGAGCTGTTGGAACAAGTCCAGAGGAGGCCACAACAATGACCCAGGGGCTGGAGCAGCTCTGCTCCGAGGACAGGCTGAGGGAGCTGGGCTTGTTCAGCTGGGGAAGAGAAGACTCCGGGGGGACCTTATCACTGCCTGAAGGGACCTACAGGGAGGCTGGGGAGGGACTTTGCACAAGAGCGTCCAGAGACAGGACAAGGGGAAATGGATTTAAATTGAAGGAGAATAGATTTAGATTGGATCTTAGGAAGAAATTCTTCAGCATGAGGGTGGCAAGACGCTGGAACAGATTGCCCAGAGAGGTTGTGGCTGCCCCTCCCTGGAGATGCTCAAGGCCAGGTTGGATGAACCTTGAGCAACCTGGGCTGGTTGAGAGGCGTCCCTGCTCATGGCAGGGGGTTGGAGTAGATCATCTCCAAGGTCCCTTCCAACCCAAGACATTCTAGGATTTGACTTCTCTGCGTGAAGCTGAAACACAGTAATTCACAATAAATATAAAACCCAAACACCTCGTCCTGTGTTAGACAAATTAACAATTGGCTCAGTCTGAGATGACTAAGATGTCAAATGGGGGTGGGGGAAACTCCAAGTGTCAAGTTGTTCAATTTGAGTTGTATCATAAAATGCCCAAAATATTCAGGTTCAGCTTCACAGGTGTAATGCCTTTCTTAAATAATGTAAGCATGGAAAACCTGCGAGAAATGTGAGTTGTGCGAAGCAGTGAGTTAGAGCAAATACCCACTAAACGTATTCTAAATTTCCCTCAGGCTCTTGTCTAGCACAGATCTGCTTCTGCACTTCCCCAGAGATATTTACAAATAAAGGCTCGTACGAGCAAGCTCATATCTCCAGAGTTTTCAAGGATGAGCATGTGTATTTAAGACTGGAGACTGACCAGCGCCAAAAATAAAATGAGATGCTGGCTTTGTCTTCCATTCCCTGCAGGTTGCTGGGTCTGTCTTAAAAGCAACTCCTGTTCTCCGGTGATTAATTGCTGAACACAAACCGAGCAACTGGAACCTTTTAAACAGCATTTGTCTACAGGTTATTGAACATTTGGTATGCAAGACAATTGCTACCATTTATCATGGGCTAACAACTGAGTAACTACATGCTTTTAAAGGGATGTAAAAATGCGTTGTGTATCAGTTACTGTTAACTAACCTGACATTTTGTGCATCAGTATTACAACCCATGAGAGGCAGCAAAAGAGGAGCGGAAACATGAAAAGAAGTTCAGGGCAGCACAGCAGGTGCATAAAACCACAAAATGCCCATTCCTGTTTCTTGTTTATAAAACTGACATACATGTAGTATCTTGGTTTAACTTAAAAGAGTTTGAATCCGCATTTACTTAGGGGGAAAACTTCTTGTATGTATGCTTCTGTGTCATCTCTCTTGCTCCAGTGTTTTTCTACTGTGTGACACACTTAGAATAACCAAAATCTTTTAGAAAGATGACAAAACAAAGGATCATCCAAACAAATTCTCTGCAAACATTAAGTTTGGCACGACAACCTACCGACAGCAGCCTTGGGGTTTTTCCACCTTTCACAATGTAAGAACTTGAATTATTGTAACTAAAATAAGGACTACTTCAGTTTCACATATGAGACCCAAGTTCACCAAATGAGACAGCACACTAATAGCATCCATCTAATCGACAGCCGGCTGAACATGAGCCAGCAGTGTGCCCGGGTGGCCAAGAAAGCCAAGGGCATCCTGGCTTGTATTAGAAATTGTGTGACCAGCAGAAGTAGGGAGGTGATTGTCCCCCTGTACTCAGCACTGGTGAGGCCTCACCTTGAGTATTGTGTTCAGTTTTAGGAACCTCAGTATAGGAGAGACACCGAGGTGTTGGAGCGAGTGCAGAAGAGGGCAACAAAGCTGGTGAAGGGCCTTGGAGAATAGACCTTACGAGAGCGATTGAGGGAGCTGGGACTGTTCAGTTTAAGGAAGAGGAGGCTGAGGGGGGACCTCATCATGCTCTACAATTACTTGAAAGGACATTGTAGAGAGGTTGGTGCTGGTCTCTTCTCACAGGTCATTAGGGACAGAACCAGGGGGAATGGTTTCAAGTTGCAACAGGGTAGGTTTAGGCTGGACATTAGGAAGAAATTCTTCAGGGAAAGAGTGGTCAGACCCTGGAACAGGCTGCCCAGGGAGGTGGTTGAGTCGCCATCCCTGGGTGTGTTTAAGTGTCGCTTAGATGTGGTGTTGGGTGAGATGGTTTAGGGGTGAACTTGTAGTGTAGGGTTAGTGGTTGGACTCGATGATCCCAAGGGTCTTTTCCAGCCTGAACTGTTCTATGATTCTATCCCTTAGACATTTTATGGTAAATAGTTAAAAGACCAGAATGCCCCAGAATTAAATCCTCTGTTCTTTAATTTTTTTGAGGTCAACTATCTCAGTTAAAAGTCCAGCTGCAACTCACATTAAGGATATTTATGAACCTATGAAGCATACAGCTCATTTTGGCAGAAATGGATACTGTGCTCTTACTCCAGTGCCCTCAAAATGAGCCTGATTTTTTTAAGCAAGCTGCAGTAGATGAACAGAACGCAGTGAGAAAAGACCAGTCTTGACATGACAAACACACTCAAGCAACACTTGTCAAAAACTTCACTTGCTTGTTAATCATTCTGATCAGACCTGGAGGCCTGGAGTCGGAGAGGGGAGAGAGTCTCCTTGTGTCTCCACCCATGAGCCTCTGTATCTCCGTCAGAAATGCTGCTTCACACCTTTACGCCTCGCAGGCCCATGTGCTCTTCCCGGTGTCGATGCCCACAGCAGCTTTTCCCCGTCTCCTTTGTCACAAATGAAATGCATGTCTTGTCACCCCCCCTCAGCTATCCCTTCATGTGCAACTGAAATGGATACTGCTGTATCTGTATGTCCCTTTCTCCCTCCGTATTTGAAGGAAATGTTTAATGTCCTATCTATTATACAATAGTTTGTGGGGGTTATGGAGAGTGAGTGTAATCCTCTGAAGTGTAATGAAGCTTTTTATAAAGATTAGGCAAAATAATTCACTTATTCTTACTAACATTATCTAAATACGTTTTACCTCTTGTGGATAGTTTTCCATTAATTGCAGAGGATAACTAACATTCAGCTGTGTGTAACTTCAGTGATGCAAAGGCAAAGCTTTAAACTGACCTTAGAGCAAAAGGAATTGGATATACCTAAGGAAAGCAAGCACATTCAAACTGGAACTAAAAAAGGATGAAAACCTCACATCTATCTTCCTTTCAAAAAGCTTGAGCTTCATTCCTAGATTTTTTTCTGGCACACAACATTAAAACAACTAACAATGTGATTTAAGTCAACATCTACACCACGCTTGTGATAAAACTGCTTAACAGCATTTTTGGTTCAAGTTAAGCTCCTCTTTCCTCTTTCTTGCCACAGTCAAGGTGTGCCCAGCTAGTACCAAAACTGAGCAGTGTGCAGGCATCTCTTGCAGCTTTAAAAATCTGCAGTACCTAGCATTGGCAGACATTCTGTTGAGAACAAAAGAATCAGAAGTAATCGCCCACAAAGGCAATGGACCTGGGGCCCTTACTGAGGAAAAAAAAAAAAACCCCATAAAATTTCATCTATTTCAACGCTGACCCCAGTTTTATCTAGTGTGTCACTGCAGAATAAATACGATGTATATCATGCAGAATAAATATAGTGTATATCAACTAGTTTTGCCTTGTGCAATACTATGTTTACTTCCAATTATCTGTTCTTTGTGCAAAACCTCTCTCTCAGATCTCTAAACTGTCATCATGTAGCTGTGATTTCTATACACAGTAAAAAAAAAAAATTGTTAATTCTGTTTGGAATAAAAACAAACAAAATTTGCATAATGGCTCTGACAGTCTGGTTAACCAGAGAACCTCATACCTGCTCTTGTGGCCACTTCTGTCTGTCCTCTGGGGTTCTTGACTTTGCTTTGAAACCTCTTGCCACATCTCCACTGTGCTTAGAGGCAGATGGGATATTCAGGGATTTTGGCCTTCCCTCATGCCTGTTAGCACTGTGAACAGCTTCTCCCTTTGAACAAGTCTCTTTATAGTCATGAGCTATGTTTTCAGTCCCACTGTGCTCTGGACTCATTTCTGTTGTACTATTAATACTGCTCATGCTCATACTCATTTTGATTTCTGCTACGATCTGGTCAATGTCCTCTTCTTGCTCTTCCAGCTCCACATCCTCTTTTCTAGAATGGTACGGTGACATTCCCTGCGAGTTTCCATTAGCCTCTGCTGGGTAATAGTCCGGATAGCCCCCTTCACTTTGACAATACTGTATGTTTTCTTCGTGGTCTTGAATCTCCAAAGATGACACTTCATCCTCCAAAATCTGAACACCATTATCTTGACCTTCTTCCCACTCTTGCCTGTCTGTCACCTCGTGCTCATCTTGGTGCTGAATTTTACCTTCGGCCCATTCTTCCACAGCTTCCTGACATTCATCTGTTTCAACCTGGTGTTCCTCATGGGGAGCATACTCCTCCCCATTGCAGTCCATTCCTTCCAAGTAACTGTCATCCTCTGGACAGTATCTAATGTAGTATGTGATCCCCTCCTCTTCTTCTGGCAAGCCTTCATCATAGTCCTCCTCCTCAGAGGTGTTATTCACATAGTCAGAGCTGGAGTCACCATCTCCGCTGTGATCATTGCACTCGTGTTCCACAGGTGTAGGACTACCTTGCCTCACGGCTGCTAGTTCACTCTCCTTTGCTGCATAATCTTCAACAGGAAGGTCACTTTCTTCATTTTCGGGCTCCCTGTTGTGAGACGAAGCTGGGCAAGCTCGTGCTCTGTGCTCCAGCATGCTGGCTGTAGTGCTTTGACGCTTCCTGTTTGCCATAGCCAACTCCTTATCCGACAATCATTTCTAAGCAATTCCTGTAGGGAAGATGGAAAAAAAAATATACATTCAGGAAAAGATCATCAGTAGAGATCAGTGATGGTAACAGGAAACAAACTGATACACGTCTTTGGTAAAAAGGATGTTTGTAGATATTTAAACCAGGCTCATAAACAGGTGACTTCTAAAATGCTCATGTTACAGAACCAGAAGGTTCTATGTTTACACTAAATGTATTCTAGTGTAGGATCTCTTTGGTCAATTTGACGGAGAATTAATCCTGAACCTTGAAATTAGTTTTCAATTTCTTTTTCTTGCCAGTGAGGGGTCATGCTTTGATTGCTACGCAGTAAACAGGAGCTCAGCTTAGACATTTCCTTAATGGGTACTGAAAGCATACATTTAGAATGTGACCTGCTCTTACCTAAACTAAAGGAAAATAATGCTATTAACTTGGCGGTCACATAGGGCACTAAAGGATAATACACTGCTATTAAAGTTATTAAAAAAACATACTTGCTGGTTTATTAGCTCTTGCCATTAAGTATCTCCTACTGCTAAACTAAATACTCTTTATAGAATAGATTGCTTCGGTTGGAAGGGTCCTACAACAATCTCCAACTGCCTCACTAATTCTGGGTTATCCAATCCACTGAGATCCCTCTGCGAGACTGGTTTTCAAACAACCTTACCTCTATGCCAGGAAAAGTTCCATTTACAGTAAAAGCTCTTTAATCCCCACTGAATACTTGTGCTGTGTTAAATGAAATATTCTTGTCTAAATAAGCAGAGATTATATGAACTGTACAAAAAATAGTCAAAATAAAGCAAATGGCTAATTTTAGACAGGCTTGACAACTGTGACCTGCTGTCTGTGACTTGGATGGGGAACCAATGTACTTTCTAAATCTGCGTTTCTCTGCGTACTTCGTTGCTGTATTCTTATGGGAAGTTTGACCTGTGCAGTTACAGAACTGGGGTGAAATGAGCTCAGACATATTTGGAAATGCATCACGCAACAGCATGCTTTACTACACGCATGTAACAAAGGCATGTCAGCCAGCCACACGATCATTTCAACACCATCAGTCTTCCCAAGTCTTGTGTGCACACACAGAGCAATAAAACTGGCACGGAGCTCGAGAGTTAGAGGAACTACATAGAGATGAATTTCCTAAGCATTATGAATTTATCAAAAATCTCCTGTCGCTATAACCTAAAACCTCAGAGCTATCGCTGCAGATCTTCTGGTACCGCAAGGAAAACCCCAAACCTTAGTTTGTGATAAATCTGAATGTATCTATGGATTAGTGCAATGGCACCATGTGGCAAATCTAAGCTCCTCCTGAAATGGGGATTCTACATCCTGGGATACAAAGTGGAGACACCTGTTAGTCACAGGAGGGGAAGTGAAAGGAACTGGGTGTGTGAAGCTCTTTCTAGTTACTGTTACCTTGCAGGATTAGTCTTGGCAGAAAGCTTTGAGGTAAACAGTGTATCTGAAGTGCAGTTTAAATTTAAGAGGAAAACAGAAGGCAAAACTCTCCTGGTGGTTACTTGCACCTTCTCACTATTAGAAGAACTAGCAGACTTGCCCCAAGGCTTTCTCGTGCCCACTGTGATCCCCTTAACAAACCAGCTAGCACTTGTTTCTTTGGAGTCAATTATAAGGAACTCGGAACACCAAGCCATCTGTCCACCAGTGTTGCCTCCCAATTTAGTTAGTTCTACTTACTACAAACTAAGGATGTTCCTATACTGTAACTGTGCTATAAACAAAACTTACTTCGTGTTGGATTTAAATAGTAGTCTAGTCACAATACTGCAATGCTCTGCCTAGGAGCAAGAAAAATTGCTTGTATGACCAGATCGGGAATGAGCGAGCACACAATACGAGCACGTGTGAAACAAGTTGAGGGCGAGTGCTACAAAAAAAAGGCATTTCTGAATGGCAGTGCAAGAACAAACTACATTCAGGTAGACAGATGAGGTGTAAGTTATTTGTCAAGAACAGAAGACCCTAGTGTAGCTTAGGGAAAGAACTGTTCTCAGCTGCAGTGGCTTTAGACCACTAGCCACTGGAAATGTTCTCCATGCTAATGCCTGGAGACTCAGAGGGCAGTAGACTCTGCACAGAAGTCACTACAGTGGAGCTGGAGATAAAGAAGCACCAAGCATGTAACAAGCACACTCTGAAACTCGTGACTCGGATTTTCCTGAAGCATATAGAGAGGAGAATGCTTTTTTGAGCCAGACACTGTAGTGGTGTGTTTCCCCTCACACCTAAGAATCTTTTTTTAGTATCCAGGTCCCAAAACCGCCTTAAGCGGTATCACTGCCCTTACACCCTTCTACAAATGCCAGTAGTTGCATGTCTGCAGATGTCACCCGCAAGGAAATCCGCGGCATGCTAGATGTTGTATAACAGGCATGTCTCAGGAAGCCATCTGTGTGTGCCGAGAGCCAGAAGCTCTTGGCTAGACAGGGCACGGAAAGGGAGGGATCGCTGATGGACGGCAGCTGCGACAGCCCCGGGGACACGGCCAGGTTAGGGGCTCTGAGGAACTGGTTGCTGACTGGGCAGCGTGAATGACAGCAGCTGCAGTTCTCTCCCCTGACTGGCACGTGGAAACGCAGCAGAGGCACTAGGGCAGTGAGTGTGAAGGAAAAAATGCAGAGAGTGGCAGAGTGGAAACATTTTGGAAGATAGGTGATAAGAATTAGAGGAAGGAATTTCTCCCAAGCTTGCCCAGCACTAGAAGGAAACTGGTTTTCAGCTAATTCAGTCTGGGGCCATGCCTGAAGACAGTGCTTTAGCCCCGTACAGGTAAACTGAGGCACATGTTCCCAAAGGAGGTAACACAAGCCTGATTATTTTTTTATTTTTTTTTTCAGTAAGAGGTGAGGCTGATCTTCATGCTATGGAGAAGTTCCAAAGCAATCTCTGCCCAACAATTACAATTCTAGCTGGTGTCCTTACCTTTGCCATCTTCTCAGTCTGGCACTCTTGTTCAGAAAAGCGAGTACTGATCGTATTAAAGTACAAAGGAGGAATTTATTATTCCCAGCCTCTGAATTGCAGACTGAATGTGCACTGATTATACCACCTTTGACAACGAAATGCAACTTCTACAACTGTACTGACACATCTGAATTACTAAACAGTTTTCAAACAAAAGTCTGAGAACTGCTCTTTCTGGAGCTGCACATAAATTTCTGTCAAGGAAACAAACAGCTGTATGTTAACTCAAATATTAGAACAGCCAAGGTAGACTAGTTTTCTTCCACTATTTAAAAATGTCTCTCAGGTTTCCTAAAAAAAAATACATTGGGTTTAGCAGAAACCTGAATATTTTAAAATCTAAACTAGTTGTAGGCTTTTTATTAGTGTCACATCACACAACAAGGTGCTATTTCCTGATTGCCACAGGTCCAAACTCTTGAATCTTCTCAACTAGAGAGATTGTTAATTTATTTGTGTGGATGACAATTAACTGAACTCAATGTGTTCAGACTTCAAAGAACAAAAGCAGAACTTGAACTTCTGGTATCTGCTACATTTCTTAAAAATAAAAATAAACTTTTACCACATGTTCTGCAGTTCAGTCTGTTGTGCCGGTACCTTCTGAGTCACCTGCTGCAGGGATTAATACTCTTCTGAATCTTCTCAAGAAATCTTTGGTATTAGAAGGTTACACAGCTAATATCCACAAAACAGTGATTAAGAATGCTCTTGGAACCGGAGAAGATACTGGATTACTATCTAACACTATTCCAGTGTTCCCTGAAGTGAAGATAGGAGCAATGAATTGCTGGATTCAGAGACATCTTACAAACAAAGGTTTCAATTGAGTCAAAAGGTCATTTCCTCTGCTTGTTGCAAGACTCCCTCCTACTTTTGATATCTCAGCTCTTTCCTTTATAATGGAGAGTTAAGTCAAATTTCTCCAAGTGCATTTTTCAACTTTGGACCAGGGCAGAGAGGAATGTCCCTGAGAACGATGGGTCAGTGCTGTATCATTCTTTACTCCCCTCAGGATTTGGTGACTTTATCTTGCTGTCACAAGCAACTGCTGATTCATGTTGTCCAGTGCACCCCTAAAGCTCCACCAGCGCGGTCAAGATCAATGACTACGGGGGTGAGTTACGTAGGGTTCTTGATAAAACTGTTTTGCCTTCAGTAAGGGTTTTACTTTAGTTAAGCTTCTCTGCCTCAGCTCAATGTTGAGAGGAAAAGAAAATCAAGCCTTTGCAGAAAGCAAATTTCTGGAAAACCCACGCTGCATTTCTATGTGGCAGTAAAAAGGAGTATGCATAGGGGAACCAATATCTTCTGCTCCTAGCAACAGGGCTACTGGCTTACAGCTGGAATTTATTCTAATCAGTGCTCATTATGGAGTCATTAGCTTTCTCTAGATTTCCTTGCACTTAACCTCAGGCAGCTGCAGAGAGGCTTTATGGAACTTAACACTTCATCTTTTTACCTGTGTAGGAAGATACCTTCACTAGGCTCTTCCTATGGAGAGAGACCAATTAAGTTAGCATTAAAAATGGGAACTGGTGCACAACAGTGAACATGGTGATAAAGCGAAATACCTGGCACAATACTCCCAGTTGCATTTAAATAACTGCTTTACATATGTACTTGATTCACAAGCTGAATATAGCCTTCAAGTGGGAGCAAAACAAGCTCTCGAATAGTCTTTCATTCAACATGAATTGTGCGTCCGGGAGGGTTGTTAGCTTCTTTTGGCAACAAACATACTATTGTGTGTTTATCTACAGCCAAGTGATCTTTTGAGCCCTGGTTTTGCAACCGAAGAATTATACTGGACTCAACTAGATATAGCTGCTTTACCTTGCAAGGCCTCTTTCCTGTGCTTACTGCTCCCCAGGTTTCTTTCTTCATCTACTTCTCAGCCTCTTCTCTCCCCTACATCAAGTATCTGTACTCTTTGTCAAGTCTGACAAAATTCTCATGCAAGTTCTGCTTCCCTGAAACTGTTCAATACCTCCTATTTTTCCCACATATGCAGTACAGTCTAGTTGCTATTAAATTCATTCCAAAAAGATAAAACTCTCGACCCTTTACAAGAGATCTTCAGATGCAAGCAGAACACGAGCAGGGCAGCACAATTTACTCTCAGGCTAGACCACGCATTTCAAAAGAGCCAAGTGTAGGGTCCTGCATTTTGGACACAGCAACCCCATGCAACGCTACAGGCTTGGGGAGGGGTGGCTGGAAGGCTGTCTGGCGGAAAAGGACCTGGGCGTTCTAATCGACAGCCGGCAGAACATGAGCCAGCAGAGGCCAAGAAGGCCAAGGGCATCCTGGCTTGTGTTAGAAATTGTGTGACCAGCAGAAATAGGAAGGTGACTGTCCCCCTGTACTCAGCACTGGTGAGGCTGCACCTTGAGTATTGTGTTCAGTTTTAGGAACCTCAGTATAGGAGAGACACCGAGGTGTTGGAGCGAGTGCAGAAGAGGGCGACAAGGCTGGTGAAGAGCCTGGAGAATAGACCTTATGAGAGCGATTGAGGGAGCTGGGACTGTTCAGTTTAAGGAAGAGGAGGCTGAGGGGGGACCTCATCATGCTCTACAATTACTTGAAAGGACATTGTAGAGAGGTTGGTGCTGGTCTCTTCTCACAGGTCATTAGGGACAGAACCAGGGGGAATGGTTTCAAGTTGCAACAGGGCAGGTTTAGGCTGGACATTGGGAAGAAATTCTTCAGGGAAAGAGTGGTCAGACCCTGGAACAGACTGCCCAGGGAGGTGGTTGAGTCGCCATCCCTGGGTGTGTTTAAGTGTCGCTTAGATGTGGTGTTGGGTGAGATGGTTTAGGGGTGAACTTGTAGTGTAGGGTTAATGGTTGGACTCGATGATCCCAAGGGTCTTTTCCAGCCTGAGCTGTTCTATGATTCTATGATCGTAGCCCGTATAGCCTAGGGGCTCGCTTCTCTGCTGCTAATCTGTGTTTTCAGTGCACTGCTGACTTAAGCTATTCCATGTGTTAGCCTATACATTCATAACAAATGCTGTAAAGGAAAAAATACACCCTCTAACTTTCAACTTGGACACATATATAGAACTATATTCATGAAATTTCTCAGTACAACTGTAACTGAGATAACAGCATTTTTCAACAGAACTGTGTCAATTGAGGGACTTTCCAGTCATTAGCCCAGTCTCTCTTCCAACAAGCTAAAAGGGGAAAAAATGTAACTTCAATTTCTTCAAAATAATTTTAATATCAAACTAAGATTATTTCTCAGTAGGCATTCATTACAGAAGACTTAATAGACTCCCATCTGCTAAGTCAGCCGAGATGAATTGTGACTGCTGCTAGACTGGGAAGAAGCAGATAACTGAACACGAGCCTGCCCCGACAGATTCTGCAGTCATTTGATTCCCCGAGGCCAAGCTGCATTAACTTCTTGCTCATTTTTCAGTAGATCTGACTCTACAGACCATGAGAATTCATCATGCAGAGGGTAGCCTAACGTGCCAACTCTTCTAAAAGCAGGTATAAATGGAAGCCTTACTCTCCTAGGAACCACAATCCACCTGTGTCGTGCAGAGTAGACCAAGCGCGTGGGTGCTAGTTTCGGGAGGAGCCCGGGATCTCCAGTGAGGGAAACGCAGAAGGGCAGGCAGAGAACGAGGACTAGAGATGTTGGTCCCCCACACTTGACTGAGCCTGTGTAGCAGTACCCTGATCCAGTAGCACCCGCGTATGGAAACAACAAGACTGTGTCCTACAGTCAGAAGTACCACAACATGATTAAATTAGGGCCGCGTTGTGCCATTCAGAGTGGCTTCTCGATTTTATCAAAACTGGAAAGTGTTTCTCTGTGTAAGGCCAGCACAGGCTGACACTGAACTATCAGCCAGGCCTCTTATAAACAGCTCTTCTCTAAAGCCGAAACTCTATGAAACCACAATCAGTTATCTCAGGGAGGGGAAAGACCTAGGACAGAAGTTTCAGTTGTTTATTAGGATATAACCAGGACTGGTACTTTGAAGTGCAGGATGTTAGATCTGCCTGTGCAATAAATAAATGCAAATACAGCCAAATGCGTGTGTCTTTTGCTCAAAGCATGTTCAGCATGCCCAGCATATCCCAAAATGTCCATTTCTCTGGGGTTTTTGTGGCCATAGATTATACAGGGGTCCTGTTCAAACCTGCAAGTCTCAGGAGTTGGTTGATTTTCTCACCCTGCCCGTCCCCCCCGCAACTGCTCTCCAAAAAAATCCTTTTGGCGGGGGGGGGGAAACACTGAACACACCTGAGAAATCTAGACGTGTGGTAGTGCTAAACTCTAATCTCTGTGGCTTGATGACTTACCTGGAGTTGATCTGTTATTTATCAACCAACAAAACGGCTTTATTCACCTGTTTGTGAAAACATATCATAAAGAGTACTTGCCAGTAAGGAAGTGCCTAGGTACAAAAATTATTTTTTAGCAGCCTAGATCTGGTTGGTTTGGGGTTTTTTTCCTGCTGTGAAACTTGAGATGGAAAACTGGACTGAAGTTTAGTGTTTGCCAACAGAACTCCAAGCTCAATACCGACAGCTTAAGCCTGCAGTTCGGCCAGTCTTGCGAATGCCATTTCTGCATTTTACAGCGTATGTTAAGCTATCCTCTCTGGGAAAGCTGTCTGCATACTTTATTAAAACTCTTTATGAATAAAACAAGTAATTAGATAAGACACACTACTGCGACCTTGCAGATATTTGCTACTGTTCAACAGAGCCACTCAACTGTTCAACTATTTAAAGCAAAAATATGCAGGCAAACTCAGAGAGAAGGAAGCAGAAAAGCCAGAAAACCACCAAAAACCGTCTTTTGAAGGGAAGAGGAGGTCTGTGTTTGCCCGATGTGAGACAAGGGCTGTGAGGCTGGTAGGGTTTATATGACACAAACCGTGTGTCCAGCTGCACACAACTCCCTGTTTTCAGTAAGAACAAAATTAAAGGAGGAAGCTAAATTAAAAAAATTAACAGATGTTATGTAAACTTAATTGTAGTGACAACATGTTAGGTTCCAGAATCACAATCTTCCTTTTAACCTTAACTCCTTGCTCTCACGCAGTGTACGTATTTTTTATAATTTTGTGATTGCTTATTATCTTATACCACCTGCCTTCTGCTTTGTTTCAAGCACAGTTGGGATAGTCCAGGAGGAAAAAACAGCTAAAGGCAAAGATTATATTCAATTTATCATCTAAATATTATTTTTGTGATTAATGTAATCAAAACATAGGATTAGAAAGTGGCAAGAGACTTGCATGGCAATCACTGAATAAGAATGGTTTTTAAAGAAATGAAGCAAATGTGTGGGGGAAGTGAAAATGAGCAGCGTTTAAAAATAGATGGCACTAAAATACGTGACTCGCTAGTTATCTCTTGGGTCCACGCTAGGGTCTTCCTGGGCAGCTAAGGCAAAAAAAATAAATCTCTTACCATTCACTGGTTACTCAACTGTGTCTACTGTGAAGCCGAGGTAGCCACAAAAGCTGTTCATTTGGAGAAAAGATCACTGAACGATGCAAACAGGCCAGAAAACTGTATCGCCATTATTACTCACCATTATGCTTATTGTATTAGTTTGTTATGAAAGTGAGAAAGCCAAGTTCTGAGGTAACAAATGCATGTTTCTGCATGTTAGGATTATTTTGGGTGTAGTCTCGCAGAAATTCTGCCTAAAGCTCTGACACCTCTACAGCCTCAGATTGCCAAAAGACACGTCCCTGTGTCCACAGGCAACGTGATGGAGCAGACTGTCCCGAACGGGAGGGTTAGACTGGACATGAGGAAAATTTTTGTCACAGCAACAGTGGTCAGAGATTGGCACAGGCTGCCCAGGGAGGGGGTTGAGTGCCCATCCCCGGAGGGGTTTAAAGGTCGTTGAGATGTGGTGTTGGGGGAGACGGGTTAGGGGTGAGCTTTGTAGAGCAGGTTTAATGGTTGGACTTGATGATCCCAAGAGTCTTTTCCAATCTGAATGATTCTGTGAGTCTATGACTTACGATCTTGCTATAACAAAGTGGTCAGCAAGCGCGTGAAAGGTGCGTGCGTACCCTGGGGAAATGGGCAGCGCACGGCTGACGGGCCACAGCTAATACGCGCCTCCTCCTCGCCCCGCAACCAAAGGGAGCCGGCAGATAATTTGCAGTGGAATGTCTTTTGCGTTGTTAAACCACATCAGTGTGCTCCCTGGCTGCATTTGAAATGTTTCATTACCTCACAGGAAAGTGAAGGTAATGAAATCTTTAGAATTGCTCTTCCACAGGTTAGACAACCCTCTTTTCGTGCCATTCAACTGATGATATCCAGACGTTTCTGAGATGACCTAATTATTCTTCATTTTCTTTAAAGACTGTACCTTCTGAACTGTTCTTGCATTTTTTTGTGTGTGCTGTATAATATTGGCTGTTTGTTTTAATCTAATAAGCCTTTAAAATGCAATAATTATCTTGTAAATGGCATCCTAGAAACACTCTATAATTAGAAACCACCAACAGAAATTAAAAATAGAACAAAGATATGCTCAAGACAGTGTAAAATCCTATGCCACTGCAGAAATTATATTCTTGAACGCACATCCCACCAGAATGTAGCTTTTATAATTAAAAAGATTAGCTACTTCCTGCCAAAGTAATCAAAATGTGTAATCACACAATTAAATATCATTTATTGGTGACGTGGCTTAATCATACTTCAGAGTTTAATTTTGCAGCTCAAAGAGGGACACAAAACCTGTAGCGTCACATTCATACAGTTGCTTGAGTAAAGATTTTAGGACTAGTATCAGTTTTGCAGTGTTATGCCTGCTATATTAAAAAAAAAAACCCACCAAAAATGTACCCTCATTACAGATATCTTAAACTAGGAGAGGGACAGAAGCAGAATATTTTTACTCAACAGAATAAGATGAGCAATGAGCTTTTACGGCCTGTTCTTGTGGCTGCCCTGCTCCGACAGAGCAGTTTTAAGTAATGAAAAAGTATACCTCATATTTTACCTGCACACAAATGCCCAGTTGGTTGCTATGCAGAGGCTTCAACTTTAAAAACTTACTAAATAATAATTTCAGTATCATCTTATGATTATCCTAAGTATTCCCTAATTCACTAGGAATAAGGGAAAAGTGTAGGAATAAGGGAAGGAAATACAGGAATAAGGGAAACATGTATCAAAATCATGCATAAGGAATACTTGTCAATTAAATTAAAACACATAAAACACACTTGCAATACATCTAAAGCTCTGGTAGAATTTTTAGGGTCTCCTAGACTGGGTGATGGGAAGCTGTAGAATGCTTTGCTGAATACCTTTCAGCTGGCTACAGCGGCGACTCAAAACTCCGGCAATCTTTCCCTCTCCTGCTAATTTGGATGGTTTTTTGTGATCCTCTGGCAATCTCCAGGGTACCATTTTTATCTCAATACCAAGGTCAGGTTCCATGTGGATGCAGCACTAATTTATAAGTTTGCTATAAACATAACTCGAGCCAGTGCTCATGCAACTAGGGAAGCCAAGTGGCTGGAATTTGAAGAAGACAAAGTAGGCACCGAACTCAGAGGAACTTGTCTGTGGGAAAACTACCACAGGCAGAGGAGCCAATAGTACAAATCTGTACTAACAGGATCTGGCCTCGCACAATTGTCATGCAAAAACACCACCTACTGCAATTTCTTCAAACTCAAGTCTAGATTTAGCTGCTTATTTAGTAGTAACACCAAGCGATTCTACCTGAAGTGTTTAATATATGGAATTCCTCCTCTGTGTCTACACCAATGCAGTGTTTTGAAATGCATCGAACAATGACTGGGAGGCGCATTGCGCAGTCAGAAATGTTGCACGAGGGTGTGATAAATTTTATCTTGACTAGAAGATGGAAGAAATGTTAATCACCATGGCAAATTCCTGGAAGAGCCTGTTAAGGCATCAAATGTACCCAGTGACTAGTGACTTGGGGGTACATGTGAATGGTGAGACAGGATTTGGGGCCTTCCTTAAAGGTGAGGGATTTGTGCTTTTGACAAGATGTGTAATCCCCCAGTTTCATGTTGTTAGAGAAAACAATGATATTGCAAAAAGAGGGTCTTCACAGCAAGAAGAAACATAAAATCTGTCCGTTCCATGAGATTCTCCTCCACAATACAAATTTAAGTTGTATATTTGACCAAGTTTTTTGGTAGAAAACTCCCTCTTGTTGCAGTGCAATCTACCCAGAAGCCCAGTAATCTGAGATACTCCTTGCACTGAGCTCCAGACTCCTGATCGTACTAAACTAGATCTGAGGTTACCATTGGCTATAACGCAAACAGGCTTTAGTGAACCTGACATGAAGTAAGAAGGGCAAACAAAATTCATGAGTTATATTAAAGCTATGAGAGAAAGCTCTGCACTCTGTTGCTATTACATGGATATAAAAGAACTCGGTGGGTGTTGTCTCCATAGGCTTGCACACATGGAAGAATAATTTCAGCTCATCCCAACTTAAACCGTTAATTTTGGTAGCTAGGTGTCAGACACTGTTTAGCCCTCCCGCTTTCTTCAGATGGAAATAAAGCTTCCCTAAGAGGCCATGGATGTATTACTTGTATATTTGTTGCTTGTCTCCTATATAAATAGGTATACGTACTAACAACTACATAGGTAGGAGTAGTCAACTTCTAACTTCATCTCCTTCAGTCCCTGCTCCCACTAGGAATAAGACTAGCAATCTCTCCAGAAAAGTCATGGGGCTATTCTAATCTTAAAAGAACTTGGAAAGATGAGTTAATTTACCAGAGAATTTGATATTTTTCTTTTTGAGGAATGTCCCAACCAGTCAGTGAAAATGCTGGCACCCATGCCAACTCATATTACTAATACGATCTCATCATAGTAAGTGATGCAATTACTGTCATTCATTGTGCTCATATTCTTTTCTTCAAAACTTATCTTGCTATTGAAACACTATCATTTAAATACTTTTGAGTATTTATATAATGGAGTATGTTTATATGTTAACAGTATTGGAACTGTACAGTAGTGTTAGTTTAATTAAACCTCATAATTAAATATACATAACAAAGTTCCATTTGGTTGCATCCAGTTCCACCTGAAACACAGCAACCATATACATTCCTAAGAGTTGTGTAGCTGGTATCATTTTTTTTCTTTACAACTTTCGGAGAACTATGGCCATTTAAAAATTTAGAGTAGATGTACCGATCATAAAAGCAGTGTGGTAACATCTATCTTCAGTAGACAACGTGGCTTCTAAGACCTTTGAGCCGTTGCATGTAATTCCACGGGCGGGAGTGAAAAAGCAGTGATTTAAGAAAACTCTGGGTGATCCTGTTCTAGCAGGCGGGTTGGACTAGAAGATCTTTTGAGGTCCCTTCCAACCCCGAACATTCTGTGATTATGTGATTTCCACACCCACAAGAAAGCACATCAGACTTTGGGCACAGGAACTCCACGTTGATATAAAATACATCACTCTTACCAATACAGCTGTATTCCCCTCCATTTATTCTTTGAGAAAATGTTGTGGTTTCCTGGCTCAATTCTATTTGCAGAGAGGCTACTTTTTTGCTATTTTAATATTACAGAATTATGCCTTTCATACGCCTTTAACTTTTTTGGCTTTTATCGCTATCGACTTTCTTAAGGACCTTATTCCAAGAGCACCCATTCAATGCATGGGCAAATGGCTGGGGGGGAAGGTGGTGAGAATATTAAGTCTCAATTTGCAGTAGCTGTGGAGGTAGGTCATTGAAAAGGCCTCATTTGTAAAAGAAAATTGAGATGCTTAATGTTATAATAACTCAGAGTATGGATAGCAAGGTTAGCTGTTCACACCCAACCATTTACAGACAAGTTTTACAGCTTCTTAGTTCTCAGTGTGTAATAACTCTTCAACAAGACTTCTTTTTATCACTATTGACCTTCAGGCCCTGGGAACAGTTTTCATGGACATTCTCTTAACATTATCAAAGGAAAAAAAAAAGAGATTACCTTTAAAAGGTTACAGAAGAGGAACTGACAGCATCACTTTAATGAGTCAAACCTCAGCAACATTAGATGTGCAGGCATTAGCATTCACCATAAGCAGTACCTAACAAGACATACAATTACATAGTCCTAGTAGTCTACAGACTTTTAATGTCAGTCATTCTTCCAGCTGCCTAGCTGGAAACAGGTAGCTCTAATTGGTAAAAAAAAAAAAATTGTTAACCACGGTCCAAAAAGAGTAACATGATTTATCATGTGGCCATTTATTCACTGCATGTGGGTGTTTAAGTCTCACAAAAAAAAATAAAAGGAAGATATACTAGAATTCCTTTTAGGAGTTTACTGTATTCAGACCATTTCCTCATGGAAATAGAGTCAAGAAGAGATATGACTGAATATTATTTGCAGTGAAACTACAGAAGACTAGTCTGAAAACTGCAGGAAGTTCTTCCCAGTGATGTAAACCTCTAAAATTTTGCAGAAAACCATTAACGCCCACCCCATTCAATTAGTATAAGAGGATTAAGTTGCATTTTTCTCCTGTTAGCAGAACATTGCCTTGTTCAAACTCATACAAATACTTGTGCTGCTGGCAGATTTAGTAAATAAATAAAAAACCCCAAACTTTTGAAATAAAGTAAGGCTAAAGACTATTGTGCTAATTCTTTTCAAGATTGTTAAGCAGAATTAGCAAATTGTGAGGTTAAATTATGAGACATTCTACAAAATAAAGATTTAATAAGAGTAGTAGATAATGAAGATAATCAGAGGTTTTGTTAGCAGTGAATTTTATCATGGGATTTTGCATTTCCAACCTTTGAAACAAAATATCTGTAGCTTGCAGCTGGTTGTATTTCAGGCACACCGCTCCATAGTGGATGATTGCTTCATTTGAAAAGCAAGATTAGAAAGATTTTTTCCTTCTGTCCCTAAGGCATAAATTGCACATCGGTAAAATCCTATCCAATTTATAACAATGGGTTAGAAGATAAATACTCTGTCACTCACTCCAGCAGATACTCAAGACGGCTTGAAACCTTTACACTCACCAGCTTTGCCATCAGATGTCAGCAGAAAATTTTTGCATGTGTGTATATATATATACACATTAAAAAAATCATACTACCTTTCCTCCTAAGTAAGTATTTTGAATGCAAAATTATTTCAGTGTGCTCTGAATAATACTGTTACAGTTCAGCAGGTTTGATTATAAATCATTATTGAAAACAAAGCACCAACCACAATGCTTTCAGCTGTTACTTGATGTTAGAATTAGAGGCACACGGGGACCTGACAGCACCCACGGCAGCAGTACGTGTATGGGGGCACGTGAAGGATGTGTGCTCACAACTAGGAAATCTGCAACTTAAATGGATATTGATGACTGAGTTATCGGTAACTTGTGTTGTCAGCTCTGCATTCCTGGTGGTGATGGGGACTAGGACATGCTGCATAAAGGTGGGGAAAAAAAATGGTACTTCGGCATCTCTGCTTGAATTGATTGCCACCAAGACACTGCAGGTCCATGAGGGCCAACTTATTAAGTAACACAGTTGCTTCCAAACAGATCTGAGAAGCAGCATGTGGTGCTGGGTCTCAGTTAGTGCCTCTGGTAGAACTAAGCCTTGTATGTGTGTGTCACACAGCTTCCCTGAAAGGCTATTTCAGCACTGGTACAACCACGTATGTACATAATTGCTTAGTTAGGGAGTGGTTCACCAGCATGTAAGATGCATATGCTGATAATCACAGAATTGTTGAGGCTGGCAAAGCCCCCTGAGCTCATCAAGCCCAGCCCATGACCCAACAGAACCCCCATGGGCCAGACCAGGGCACCAAGTGCCACATCCAGCCTCTCCTCAAACCCCTGCTGGGGACGGTGACTCCCCCCTGCCCTGGGCAGAGCATCCAGTGCCTGAGCACCCTCTCCGGGAGGAAGGGCTGCCTGAGATCCAACCCGAACCTCCTCTGAGGCAGTTTCAGGCCTCTCGTCCTGTCACCAGTTGCCCAGGAGAGGAATATGGAGCTGCCTGTCTGATTCCAGAAATTTCCCATCTATTGAGGACCCAGGCTAAAGTACCCAAAGTATGGGAACTTGTCCTTGATTTCCCAGTTCTCAAATTAGCCACAAACATCTCATTTCTATTAAGTTACAAGCAGTGAGCTGGAAAACACATAACTAAACAGAACATCTAACTAAATAGAACATTTGAAAGTGCAGACCAGAATGAATTTCACAGGAGTTAAAGCCGACTCTGTGAACAAGGCTGAGCATGAAATCCAGAGGGACCCAGACAAGCTGGAGAGGTGGGCCCAGGCCAACCTCATGAGGTTCAACAAGACCAAGTGTCAAGTCCTGCCCCTGGGTCAAGGCAACCCCAAGCACAGACACAGGCTGGGTGAGAGCAGGTTGGGAGCAGCCCTGAGGAGAAGGACGTGGGTGTGTTGGTTGACAAGAGGCTCAACACGAGCCGGCAGGGTGCACTTGCAGCCCAAAAAGCGACCCCTGCCTTGGGCTGCACCCAAAGGAGTGTGACCAGCAGGGCGAGGGAGGGGATCTTCCCTCTCTGCTCTGCCCCACCTGGAGTGCTGCGGCCAGCTCTGGAGCCCACAGTACAAGAAGGATGTGGATCTGCCGCAGTGGGTCCAGAGGAGGCCGCAAAGATGCTCAGGGGGCTGGAGCAGCTCTGCTGTGAGGACAGGCTGAGGGACCTGGGGTTATTCAGCTTGGGGAAGAGAAGGCTCTGGGGTGACCCAATAGGGGCCTGACAATACCTGAAAAGGGGCTACAGGAGAGCTGGAGAAGGGCTTTTTACAGGGGCCTGTAGTGACAGGACACGGGGCAATGGCCTGAGACTGCAGGAGGGTGGATTTAGATTAGATACAAGGAAGAAATTCTTCCCCATGAGGGTGGTGAGGCACAGGCTGCCCAAGAAGGGTGTGGATGCCCCATCCCTGGAAGGGTCCCAGGCCAGGTTGGAAGGGGCTTGGAGCAACCTGGGCTGGTGGCAGAGAGGTGTCCCTGCCCACAGCGGGGGGGTGGAATGAGATGATCTTGAAGGTCCCTTCCAAGCTGAACCATTCTAGGATTCTATGAAATCTCTCTTAGGTAGAACAGAATAAGCCTGCATCTTTTTTTCTTCTGTACAAGAAGTCTTGACTCTTTTAGAAACAAAGAATGTGACAGCAATCCTCTTTCCTCCAAAAAAACCCCTCAACTTACATCCTAAGCTAAAAGCAATTCAAATAGAGTTCCAACCTCACAGAAGCAGAGAGTCTCACTAGCTACAATGTCTGTTCTTACCTTCCCTAAGCTTCTGCTTTTGGCCACTCTGGGATATTGAGCTGGGTGATTTTTTTCTCTAAGCACGTTACCTAAGCCCAACTTGCCAGTGAACAGCTATAAGATAGTCCTACCCCTTCAGATGAGTTAAGGTGATATATGTAAAGGTATGTTATCCGTTCCAAATATCGATTTTTATTTGCATAAATCCAGGAATTGTTACTAGGGCTATTTAAAACCCACTTATTTATACAAATTTGAGTTTTGATTTATACGAAATTCAAGGCCATATGCATTAGTTTCCCAAACATTTAGGTCAAAATTTGCCCTCTTAATCAACACTACAGAGAATCTGATCTCTAATCTGCAGAGATCTGCAATTTAGATGAAAGATGATTTTGCCCACAGGGGATAGCTAGTTATCACTCCAAATATTCATTAAAATTCAAAAATGCCAAACAAAAATTGTCACTGCTGTCATTAGGGCATACCATACAAAGTCAGTGCACAAAATCACCTTATGTCAGAAGGTCAAATTATTTGGATGAAAATTAATAATCAAAGACAATCATTAGCCTGAGGCACTCCTGAACGAGGAAGCGTTCCGCAAAATTCTGCTCTCTCTAAAGACTCAAGCTGCTGAAAGGAATCTTTCTGAAATCCAATTTTTTTTAAAAAAAAATCAGGTAAGAATACTGTGCTTTCTACACCATTAATATCTTTTGAGAAGCTCACTGAATGTAGTTGCACTTCAAGCCAGAGTGTTGTGGAATTTGGTTACTGAGTATTAAGGTGCTACAGAAGTTAATGTCACCAATAGCAATCCTCTTCTCTGTTATTCCTCAGTGAAGCACAACATAGAAGAGATCTTTACACTGACGTGCTTTATTTATAAGCTGTGTTTCTCTCCAAGAAACACTCAACCAAGGAAAAATAAAATGCTTCTCAGGGAGGAGTCCAGCATCTACTTCTGTAGTTAGCAGTTAAACCGACTTCTCCTTATTAACTGTGACTGACTACCCAACCAGAAAAATCATAGAATCCTAGAATGGCCTAGGCTGGAAGGGACCTTAGAGATCATCTCATCCAATCTCCCTGTCATGGGCAGGGAGGCCTCTCAACTAGATCAGGCTACTCAAGGCTCTGTCCAACCTGGCCTTGAACACCTCCAGGGAGGGGGCAGCCACAACATCTCTGGGCAATTTATTCCAAAGTCTTGCCACCCTCGGACTGAAGAATTTCTTCCTCAGATCTAATCTAAATCTATTCTCCTTCAACTTAAACCCATTTCCCCTTGTCCTATCAGTGGACGCTCTTGTAAAAAGTCCCTCCCCAGCCTTCCTGTAGGTTCCCTTCAGGTATTGGAAGGCAGCTGTTAGGTCCCCCCAAAGTCTTCTCTTTTCAAGACTGAACAGAGGTGTTCCAGCCCCTGGATCGTCTTTGTGGCCTCCTCTGAACACTCCAACAGTTCTATGTCCCTCTTACAGTGGGGACACCAGAACTGAATGCAGTGTTTGAGGTGAGGTCTCACCAGAGTAAAGGGGCAGAACCCCCTCTCTTGCCCTGCTGGCTGTGCTTCTCCTGATACATCCCAGGACAGGGTTGGCCTTCTGGGCTGCACGAGCGCCCTGCCGGCTCATGTTGAGCTTCTCATCCATCAACACCCCCAAATCCTTCTCTTCAGGGCTACTCTCAACCCACTCTGTGCCCAGTTTGTGTTTATGCTTGGGATTGGCCTGACCCAGGTGAAGGACCTTGCACTTAGACTTGTTGAAGCTCCTGCAGTTTGCACCGGCCCATTTCTCCAGCCTATCGAAGTCCCTCTGGATGGCAGTCCTGCCCTCAAGTGAGTCCACAGCACCACACAGCTCGGTGTTGTCGGCAAACTTGCTGAGGGTGCACTCAATGCTTTTTTTTTTTTTATTAAAAGTAAACTTTTCAAGAGTTTCATGGCAGTACCATTTGCTAGCGTGCAGATTTCCTGTCTGCCTTAATCCCATCACTAAGTAGGAGTTCTTAGAAACTTTTGAAGACAGTTTCTGGAGAAAAGCTAAAGTCGATGGTCACTGTATGGCAAGCTGACTGTCAGAGCGTAAATCAATTATCGCAACGTATAAAGACTGCTGTCTAACCAAAAGGTTTCTTTCAAGTGTTTATCCTGAATCTTAATTGTGGATGTCCGGGGTATTTCAGTCTCCAGGCTGCTGTACCAAGAGCCAGATAACAGCCCTGTAATTCCATTCCATCAATACAGCCACCTAAACAAACCCTTTCCAGTTTTGAGGAGTATGTTTCTTCCATGTTGTAAGGATAAAATATAAACATAGGAGTCCCACGCTTATTTTATTCTTTTACTAGCACATTTTTAAATTCCTCCCATCCCTCATTCCATTCCTGTCACTGTCAAATTCACTGTCAAGCCGTTTAAATGAATCTCTCTGCAAAATAACTGAATTCTGAGAGTGTTGGGATTATGAATGCTGTACTGTATCTTTCTGGCTTAAGAGTAGTGCGCTGGTAATCTGTGGTACAAACTAGACGCTTTTTAAATTTCAGATTTGAGATTTCCATGTGTTTTTCGATCGAACATCTCCCTTTTCTGTACTTTGGTTTCTCTGCATTTCAACAGTTGTCCAAAATGCTGTAGTTCTGTCTCTGTCTCAAAATAGAACTCTCCAGATCTAATTAATTCTACAAATTAATTATCCAAATTTAATTCTCCAAAATATAATTCTCCGAATTCTGCTTTTCACATGATTTAGCCGTGCACACTATTTAAAACGGGCCTCAGGCTAACGACGTAACATTCGGTAACACAAAGATAACGAGATTTGCTGGCTTCAAGTAAATCAGGGCTGTTGCATATCTTGACTGTCGTGTGCCTGGATGTTTAGCTTAGGCATCAAAACCATTCATCTGTAATGCATCTCTAAATTTATAGAATGCCGTGCGAATGGATAAAACTGGCTCCTAACTCACTTGGAAAATGTGTTTCCCAATTCGTTTATCTTAAGTGGCAAAGCAGCAAATGTGTTCAGGGCCTGCTGTCTGCTGATGAGAGAGAGCAATGCCTGAAAGAAATGTTTCAACTCAGCTTTCACAAAACAGCTGTCTTCCTTTTTTTAAAAAAAAAAAAAAAAATCAAGTCATGTTATTTAAAAGTATTTCAAATTTTAAGAAGTAAATTTATCTATGGCTAGTACAACTACCACCCTGTAAGATTACTGTAACCACAAAAGAGTAGCAAAAATTATTTTTCCAGGGTGTTTAGTTTATCTTTGCAGCTTTGGGTCTCTTCAGTTTTGTTACTGCCAAAGCATATCCACTTTCTGCTTGGCTTTTCGTACAGTTGCTAAGAAGAGAATATCACTGGCAGGAGGGGAAGTAAAAAAAAAGGCAGCTCTATGTTCAAAACTATGAATCAACTTGATTACTTTAAGCTGATTTTATTTTTTTAATTAGTTGTCAAGCTTCTTTCCTTTTCATGTTTTCCAAATATTTTCCAAGCATGTATCCCAATAGGCTATTTTTTTTTTCAATCTACTTTCAGTGGTAATTTTGCTCAGAATGTCAGTCCTGCTCAGCCATAAACATTCCCCTAGACTCTGCTGAAGAAAGAGTAGGATTTCACTAGTGAAATAAAACACATGGAAATACTCTCAGAGCATGTACCTGTAAAAACATAACTAAAAAAAAAAATTAAATAAAAATTAAATATGAAATACTTAAGATTCAATTGAAATCCAGTTTAGCATTTTAGCCACAGAAGCAAGTTTCCTTGTATTCAGATTTAGAAAATATCCATAAACACATGGTACTACTGAGACCCTCCAGGAATTAATAAGCATATATATTGAATAGTTGGTTGCTCACAAACAAGGTCTTAATTTGTGTGTTATTAGCTTGAAATGAAAGAACGACACATAAGACAGTGTGAGAATGTCTTGCACAACCCATCTATGAAGCTGATCATCTGATATAATAAAAATATATAAAAATAAATATATATTTATATATAAATGAAATAAGACCCATCACACTCCAGTGGACTTCCTAAGCCCTATCGCTCCTTTTTCCTGAAGAAATGGGCAGAATTTCTCATCTGCCTTGCAAAGTACAGTAAGAAATAACGCTAAAATGCTCAATGCTAGAAAAAAGGAAAACCAAACCTAGAAATCCCAGTATTCCTTTCATTTGGTAGGTTTTAAAATAAGGCAATAAAAGGGAACAACTACTTGTACTAAATGAACAGAGCGAGAATCCATACCCAGATTGTACATATTTCTGAGACCAACAGAGAGCTGATCTGGGGGAGCAAATTCATAGACACCGAGGTCTACCTACCAAATTGCCTAACCTGGTCTGGGGGTGTTACAGCAGCAAGTGGACAGAAATGTGGAAAACTCTGGGTTTGGGCTTTTTTCTTAGGTTTTTTTTTCTCCTTGGCAAGGAGCATCAGGATGGGTGAGGCAGAGTCAAATGAGCCATCAGGTAAACGGTTGTGATCCTAACTGATACACACTAAGTCTCCAACGAGTAAATACTGTTCGTCATGTTATAACACTACCTGCATACAGAAGTATCTAGTATTTTCCAAGAATACATGCCTAAAATATGACACCTAAAACAGAGGATTTATGCTTTGTTTGCAAGCTATACATTTAAAAGGAGTCTTGATTATTTTGTTTCCAAACAGATGTGCATTCTCAAAAGCATTTCCAGCTTCTTCAGCATGGAGGATAATCTACTGTGCCCTCCACATTAATTCAGATTTAATATTTAGTTAGGATGCCCTTAATTTATTTTACTGATGCAAACATAAACGCTTTTAATTTGAATGCTATCTATAAACAAACCAAAGGAAACAGATTTTCCTTCAGTGTTAAGAAAAAACTCAACTTGCATTTACCTCTTATCTCCTTACCTAGATCCATACCAAAGCCTTTTCCTTTTTTTTTTTTTTTAAGCTTACATGCATAATATCTTTAAAAGCTTTGTTATTACTTAGACATAGGAAGTGGTTTAATCGAGTCTTATTGCTGTAATGCCAACCAGGAAACAACACTGACAAGTAGGAAAGCAGGCACTTTACTAAGCAACATGTGCTCTAACAGAGTTTGGGTCTGACATTCCCCCCGGCTAATTTTAACCAGTTGTAGCCACAACCCTTGGTCTTGCGCAGGTCGCCTGGCAGACACAAGTATTTCTCAAAGTAACACTTTATTTTCCCCTTTTTAAAAAAATTTTCACTATTTGCAAGGGCTGACTGAAACAACACATGCAAGGAAAAAAAGAATTGGAGAAACATGTTCCTATTGTAGAGGAGGGAGGAGAAAGGGCTCGTTCTCTTCTAGCTCATGAACTTGCAGCTATGAGGCTGGTTAATACAAACTACAGAAAAACACACGCTAATCAAGAACTTGTTAAATGAGAATCTTTGTATATACAAAAAACTCTAAATCAAAGCTGTTCCTTCATTCTATTTATTGCAGTCATCTATAAATGTCATATAGTCAGAGAGAGGAAATAGTCTTTTGAGGAGAAAAAGGGAAAATATTTTCTGCATTTATAGGCTGCCATGGTTATCACTTGAACTGTTACTGTCACAACGGTGCTAAGCACGCACTGGATGCCTTCTATTTATTTTCCACATCAAAAGAATTTTTTTCATGCTGACACAGCGAAGCTGATAACGTGCTACGGTAATTGATGCTGTAGGTGTTTCCCACAGAAGTAATGCAGGCTCGGAATGACTGCAGAGAGGCTGTTGGTAACAGGCTGTCTGGAGCAACCTGAAGAGCAGCAAACACTGAGCATCTCCAAAGCACCTTCTGCACACAGGGTAATAGTAGGTGATGTCTGAACAACCATCAGTTCAGTATGACGTGACCTGCTAACACAGCACTTTTTTCTAGTGGCTGTTGTAATTAAAAAGAGCCTGTACAAAATAAGAATACCGCACTGTGCCTCCCAGAGAAATAAGGATCACTGAGGACCATCATACGGTCACAAAATGATTTAGATCGGGAAAGACCTTTCAGAAAATTAAGTCCAACCACTAACCCAGCAATGTCAGGTCCACCACTAAAGGATGTCCCGAAGCACCACACCCACACATCTTTTAAACACCTCCAGGGACAGCAGCTCAACCGCTTCCCTGGGCAGCCTGTTCCCACACCTGACAACCCTCTCAGTAAATAGGTATTTCCTAATGCTAAACCTCCACCGGTGTCACCTAAGGCAGCTCCTTCTTGCCCTACTGCTTGTTATTTGGGAAAAGAGACACCCACCTCACCACAACCCCATTTCAGATAGCTGTACAGAGTGAGAAGGTCTCCCCTCAGCCTCCTTTTCTCCAGACTAAGCAACCCCAGTTGCTCCTCATCAAACTCTTTCTCGAGACCCTTCTCCAGCTTTGTTGCCTTTCTTCATACCTGCTCCAGCACTTCAGTGTCCTTGTAGAGAGGGGCACAGACCTGCACACGGGATTCAAGGTGCAGCCTCACCGGTGCTGAGCACAGGAGGACAATCCCTGCCCTGCTCCTGCTGGCCAAGCTGGTTTTGACACAAGCCAGGATGCCTTTGGTCTTCTCGGCCACCTGGGCACACCACTGGCTCATGTTCCGCGGGCTGTTCACCAACACCCCCAGCTCCTTTTTTCACCAGGGCGCTTTCTAGCCACTCTTCCTCGAGCCTGTAGCATTGCAGGGGGTTGTTGTGACCCAAGTGCAGGACCCAGCACTTGGCCTTGATGAACCTCCTGCTGAACTTCAACATAAAATGTATTTTTAAAAAAAATACTTTCCCACTGAAACAGTTACTGAAAACTACTTTTCATCAAAAAGTTCAATTTCAGATGTGAGCAGCTTGCTCGGAATTGCGTAGGCAGTATGAGAACACTGCAGAAGTGTTAGTGTAGAAGTAACATATAAGTGCATGAATAATGTTTTCTTGCTGATTTAACTGTGAAACATGTTCTTTTTGGCATTCATAATTAGGGGCAGAGCAGATGGTGAAAGCTTAATATGTCCATTTAAATAAATTATGCTGCCAGTGTTTCTTCAGTCTGTAAAACCTGAAGTTGGCTATTTCAGGTTGGTATTTTTTGTACTCCTTGGAGCAGTTCCTTTGCAGTATTTTGTATTGCAACTGCAGCACGAAGAAAAAAATAAAGGGCCAGGGAATTCTCTCCAAGACTAACACTTCAAAATGGGAGAACACTGATTTAATTTCCTCTTTCCTCTCTAACAATCTTTTTTCTTCACTACAAGAAGACCTAGTTGTATTTTCCTTACTCTTTCACTTTCCGTGTGTCAAAACCTCAGAAACAATTTGTGTTTCTTTGTTTCCTTCTTTAACTGATCAGCAAAACCAAAAGTCTGGTTTATGTGTTGCTGAATTGCATCTCTGAAGTACAGCATGTAAATCTGTGATTCACACATGTAGTAACTCTTTGCAGGAAGAACTCCTGCTCTTGTTGGCCATAGCTTTTTGTCATGGAACAGAAGACAAAAAAGATATTTTATTTTTAATATGCTCCCACATCCAGTTAAGAGCCTCAACTAACCAGCTAGCTTTATTAAAGCATATTTATATATTTATTTAAAAGCATACTTAAATATTTACTTAGCAGAAAACCATACCGTCTCATGTAGAGCACTGAGGTTTAGGATTCACCTCAGGACACATTCAAAGAAGTCTTTCCCTTGTGGAGAGAGGCGTGGTATTACCTGCATTTCTCTTCAGAGGAATCATTACCAACAGAACACATTAGTTATCTGTGTGTAAAAATCACAGCTTTAGGCAGGAACAGAATTGCTGCAGTTCAAGATCAATGGGGAAATACTGCAGCAAAGCCAGAACAGAGATGATGTGGTTGCACAAAACTCTTTGGCTGGTACACAGAATCAGCATAACTTCACCACGGGCTCCTCATTAACACCCTTCTTCGGGCTGAGCCCTGCATCGTTGGAAAAAAATCTGCAATTTTTGCTTGGGGTTTTTTTATGTGTAATATAAGCAGTAAATATACCAGGGATTTAGAGAAGATGGGGGACACGTCCAACTTCATTTATGCAGTCGGACGTGTCAACTGCCATTTCTGCCTTTGAAAAACCTCCCTTAGTCTTTGCCCTACGTAGCCTTTTCCCACTGCCTGGAGACCTGCTGCTCCTCTTATCTCTTTGCACGCCTGTGTTGTGCCTGATAAAGGATTGTGCTGTGTGAAGTGCAGATTAGTTCACTGCTTGCATTAACAGTAGCCATCACTGGCAACTACATTCTAAAATAACCTTTCCTAGGAAAACCAACAACGCATCACATCAATATCCTACTTTTAATATAAGATGTATTAAAAAAATAGACTGTAACTTACTAAGTTGTGTTACATATTCAAAATGAAAAGTGTTGCTAGGTATGTATTAACACGGAGTAAAATAAACCATCTCGAATAACAACAAGAACAAAAATGAAATTTGTTACAATTCAACATACACTGCGCCAATAGAAGTGTAGGAATCGAGAACTGAGGTTGGAATAAAGACCTTGAAAGCAGCTATTTCATTGCTATGAGAAACAACTCTCTTCTGTACCAGAATCTCCACACAAGAGTAGATAGTTCCATCACTGCAGAGTGATCTCTGAGAGATTTCTCTGAGGAAACAATAACTGACTAGAGACTGTAACAGCTTTCATAACTCTTCTCACAGCTCGTGGTTAAGACTAATTAAAAATTCTGTTCAAAGACACTTCTTCAATAAGGGGACAATAGGTAAAGACAGCGTGACGTTTAGGCAGGGGCAAATTCATATTTAAACTACCGTTAGTTCTGGCAGATGAAGCGATAGTAATGGGAAATGGGAAAAGGACAGCACAGGATCCGTACGAGTCCAAGACGAGGGGATGTAGTCCATTTGCCACTGACTACGGGAGTCTGTGCAGTTTATTCTCTGAAGTAACTCCAGACTGTTTTAGCGATTAAGGTCTCTATCTTAGACATCAGGGGCTCAAGCTTCCATCTCCACCCCAGACTTCCTTTATGCTCTTGGCTCATAACCATGGATAACTTTTGGATATCCAGAGGTAGAGTTTCAGATTTCAAAATAAAAGGGCAAGCAATTTTATACAAATCCATGTGAAACAGCCCAGAAAGCGGGATCTTGATCGAGATTTTACTATCTCTTTGATAGGCCCAGTAATTTTTATACCACCACTAACTGGAAAACTGTAGCAAAGAGAGCAAGGCAGAAGCACCACAAATTGAACTTTATTTACAGAGCGAGAAGGAATGCCGAGCAGTAGGAAGCATAATTGTGTTTCTACTATACATTATCCTAGTTATATACAATTTTAGCTTCAGAGCACCCATGCAGAATTGCTCACAGATGACAATACCTACTCCAATTGTTACTTCAGTAAAAGTTTCTGCACAATTAAACCCGAATTCTAATCCTACACTGAATACAGGAGGAGTCTCATAGCTGCAGATCAAAGCATTTCTGCTGCATTATTAGAGTATGCAAACGAATCTGTGTCACTATTACAACATTTTACTGCAAAGACAGTGTAATTCACATTGGTTCGGTATCCCTGAGCAGCCACTGCAGCTGGGAAACCATTATTTCTTCTAACTAGGGAAAAAACAGGAGTTCACAAATCAAGCCAATTAGTAAAGGCAAATTTTAATGACATGGAATGCTGCTCCCCTTCTCTATCAACCTACTAACAAATTAATATCTTTACCTCCATTATGTGGCCATTATGTTTTGGATCAAAGCAACAGGACATGTGCTTTAGGAGATGCACTGCAGGCAGGCAGAAAATGAGACAAGAGAATGTTGTGTCTCTGACTAAACAGGACCTGAACGTCACACACATAAAGGTAATGGTCACACACACACACAAACTCATTGCTTGTTCTTTCATTTAACCCACAATACTCAAAAGAATACAAGTCAATCATGCAACCAGCCAACATTCATGGAAAAGTCAGACCAAATCTGTTACAAGAGAGTCTGACTGGGAAGCAAAAACCAGCTCAGACGAATGCTCTGTCTGCACGCTAACTCTGAGAACCTCCCGGCGCGGGGGCTGAGTCGCCATCCCTGGAGGTGTTTAAGAGACGGGTGGGTGTTGTGCTGAGGGACGTGGGTTAGTGCCGTTGATGGGGCTGGGACAAAGCCTGGACTCAATGACCTTCAAGGTCTCTTCCAGCTGAAACTGTTCTATGATCTATGGAATCAAAGGGAAGGGCAGAAAGGGGATTTACTACAGAAGACAATGTGTGCATTAGCATAAGCCAGGGCAGAGCAGTGACAGGGCGCAAGAGGGTATGAACATGCACCTTTTTTCACAGGGTCTGTAGAATTAGTAGCCTTTCATTTTTTCATGAGTCTCTTGTCTATGTATTTGCCTCAGGGCACTTCTATTACTGTATGCTTAACAAATCCCCTACTTACAAGATTTCAAAGGCTTTAGTATTATTCTGTGGCCATTCTTCAACAGCATTTTCTCATTCTTCAGCTGTGTTTTCACACCTCTGCTGAAATTTGTCCAAACAGCTGAGCACAAAACGTACCCAAGAGCAGGAAAAACCAAAGTACACAGTAATTTCCTTCAAATGCCTCCTCAGCTCGAAAGGAACCTTTAAAATTACAGAAAACTATAAACAAGCAATATATTATTTGAAATCACAACATATACAGGAAGTGGCCTTAAGCAATTTATATTGCGGTGTTTTTCCACGAGTGTAGCTTCATTTTATTTTATATGTACTCAATCACGCTTGGAGTTTTTATAGCAGGATGATCCTCCATAGTATTACTTGAAATTATATTAATGAAAGAAATGAGTATTCATCCATTAGTTCAGAGGCCTGAAGTCCTCCCAGGAGTGTCACAAAAGGACACAACATGCCAAAGCTGGTTTTGCTTTTGGATGACTGGTTGGGATGATGGATGTGAAAACTCACGTAGCTAGAGAGTAAGCCATTGGCTACAGTTCTGAGGAGTTAATAAAATTGTTTTGGTGTAATTTATGCTCACAAAGTGAGTAAAGGGTACCATCTGTTCAAGTACAGACAATACAAAATTCTTTTAATTTGTTGTCAAATTGCTCACTTTTGACATAGGGCTGTCACTGCTGAATACTTCTTATACTGAAACCATACAGAAGCAGAAATCTACCTTTTAGGAACAATGGCAGGAAATCCCCTAGGCCTATAAGCAAGGGAGATGTGATGACCTTGGAAAAACATTAAATAATTTTGGATTTGTATCTTGGGGGGAAATTTGAACTTTTAATGGGGGAAAAATAACAAAGAAGGAAAAATTTTAGTACAACCGCCTGGGAGTTTCAGATTATCTCACCCATTCTCCGGTAGTGTTACAACTTTGAACAGGCAACGTACCTCACACCAGGAGACAAAGGTGCTGCTCTCTGTGCTCAACTTCCTTCATTTCTATGTTTCTAATAGAAGCCTTAACTAACTTCTGAGGACTGAAGTTCTTATTCATCTCCCTACAGATCATTCAGTCAATTCCTCCAAAGTAATTTTAAATAGGCTAAGGCAATGGACATGACATGCATACAGAAGCTGAAAATTTACAGTAAAATCCAATTTTTCTTTTTTATATAGCTTATCTATGGTATTATCTGAAAAAAAAATATCCTTTGTGACTTGTGGAGAAAGTGAGGTCATTTCCTATATTCTATAAACATTTTTATGAATTCTTACTGGACAAAGATACAAGTTAAAAATCCATGTTATTGTATTGGACAAAAGAAATTATCAGTATGACAAAAACTGAGAACAACAACTTGAAGTAGATTTGGTAATGAGCCATACCATACTTTTTTCTCTTCCCGGTCCCAAGAAGGATGGAAAATCTACACATTCCTCCTCCCCGTGCTGGTAGTTCGCTGAGTCAGAGGGAATTAATTGAGTCTGCTATGGTTTGCTATTCATATGACAAAGTATTAGACATAATAGCTGCAATGGGCAGTCAAACACAGCGCAGGAACATTTTCCTCGTTCATGGTTCAGCCACAAATTAAAAGCCAACAAGGAGAACACAAAAGCTGTAATACCAGGCAATCCCAGTAAGCACCACTATTAGTGCTCCAGTTGCCCCTCTGCCCTTCTTTTTTGGGGGTGGGTAGGTAGTACAGAAAATAATTAATTTGCAGGATATAGATAAATCCTGCCAAGCGTTTCGAAACCCCTTCTCCTACAAGCAAAAGACAGCATGGGAACAGACTTACTAAAAAGTTTAACAAATGGGTGATGAAGTCCTGTATCTCTAGTTGGCTGCTGACTAGTAAACAAGAGAGAGGAAGAACTTTAAATGTTCTTGCTTGAACAACTAGATTTTTTTTTTTAAATCATTATTATTCCTGTAACGGAAAAGGATGCAGTGCTGTCAAGAGAATAGGTGATGTGATCACACCCGAGGTGTGAGAAAATAATCTTTGTAGTAGCAGCCTGAGTGGATGTAAGCAAAGAGAAACGGTATTCACTGAGGTCAGAGAAAACATGGTAGAAACCAGACACGGATATAGAATTCAAATTTGTCAAGTTTACCTTCATGGATAAGATACAAAAGGAATGTGCTACATTTAAGAAGGCAGAAGGAAAGGGATATGATACTTGCGGGTCAGAACGGTGGGCAAAAAGAGTGTTTGGGTATGTCTGAGGTGGCTTGCCCCATGTGGCTGTGATTGAAATTGTCACTGAGGTCCCAAACAGTTTTCCAACTTGTTCTGCAGCTCTGTTGAACCCTTCAGCTCTGCTGAACCCTTCAGCTCTGCAGGGAATAAAAGCTTTTTCTTTTTTTCTTTTTTTTTCCCTTTTGCTAATCTTGTAAATGGCCAGAAGGGCCCTCAAAAAATGGTGAAACTGGACTACAGAGACGTTATGTAAGACATCTTCATCAAAATCCTGTTACTTCTCTCCCTTATCACACACTACAGGCAACTTGAGAAGTTAGTTCTGAACTTTCTGTAAAGGAAATGGCTGCAATTATTGCAACAGGAAATTGCAATTCTTCTAATTATTCTGAATTGTTAGTCTCTTAGAAACTTTAGAGGATGTGGCTTGATTTTAGACTTGAAACAATTTCTAGCGCTGTTTCTAAAAGTGAAATTCGTTTAAAGTTAATATGCTATTTAATTATTTTGCTTTAAGATATGCAGTCTTTTTTAACACACTCGGTAAATTATCTGTTCCGTTATTAAAAATCTGTGAAAGAAAGTTCCAGCTAATATGGCATTTTTCCTAGAAGCTGTACCCAAGATATTAATGCTTCCTACTGAAGTAACTTAAACGGGCCTCGGAGGTCAATCACATCTAATTGATCTTGCTGTAATAACTTGGTTCCACAGCATTCTAAACACATTCCCTCTGCTTATTGAGATGCATTTCTTGTGCAATAGGATTATACAATCTGCCATTTATACTTCACCGTATGCTGCTCTATTACTACATCATTTTATTATAACGTCCTTGAGCTCCCCAGTTAGACATGAGCTCATTCTCTCAAGTCCTTTATACAGTGGGGCTTAAAAGTCCTCCAAAACTTGGCCGCGATAAGATTCCACCCTCGGGATCAATGCCAAGAGGTGGCAGAGAGCTGATGTACCACTGCACCATACTGCAGCAATTTTTTTTTAAGTCTAACCCACAGAACCATGGATGCACTCTGAATGAATAAATAGCACTCCGACGCAAGCCTTTACAGAAATACTGCCAAGTTTCCTACCGAATCTGACCTGATGAACAACCCCACAGATTTCAGTCACGTCAAGCTTTAGCAAGAACGTATTTTATTAAAGGTCAAGGAGGGGATAACTTCCTTTTCGGGAAGAGAAGAGCCTGTGCTGCACTCTAGTGTGTCGGCAGAAAAGAACTGCTCATTCTCATGTTGAGGCACGAAGTTGTAAAGGAACCACCAAAGTAGGGGACTAGGGCTCCTACAAACACGAGGCCAACAGAGGGCGAATCGAGGCAGCTATGCCAAGACGTTGCACAAAGGACATATTCTCTGAAAAAGACTCAAAAGAACCGCAGCTAGTAAGGATAATGAGCATGTGGGACTTTTTTTTCTTTAAAAATAAAATAAAGTCTGTCTTCAGAACTTTTACAGCAGTTCCAAGTAACCTAAGACTAGCACAGTAAATGCACAGCTCAAGTTGATCATGAGTAATAAATCAGGCATTTATGATCATCATTTGGTGAGCAGGGAGAGAAAACGTGTTGCTTAGTTATTCCACGGAAAAAAAGTAGACATTTTATTTTTGATCAGAGATGTATCAGAAAAAATATCATAGACTTTTAAGGCCTTGCGAATTACAGGAATCCTGTGCTGGTCCCTGATATATGTACTCATACCCCTCCCAAACAAACAAACAAACATACGTGTTTTCCTATTTCAAGTCATCTTAAAGTATTTAGACATTTTCATGAGATCTTGCCTGGTTCAGCAGTATGTGGACTTTACTCAAAACTATTATCAAGAGAATTAAGTAAGATTTCTCCTGAAGGTTGACCGTTTAAGGAGCTAAATGCCTGAAGTAGTGTCATGTTACCGTCAAGGGAAGTATTTAATAACAAGTAGAGATATGGACTCTTTCTTACAAAAAAAAACGGGCTCCACTCGCATTGGCGGGGGGGGGGGATGCACGTAATACAACGCAAAGGGAGCCTTCCTCCTTCTGTCCAGTGACAGAATTTAAAATGATGTTTCCTCTGTAGTCCAAAACTAGATTATAAATTGCACATAAATTCTTCGTTACAAAGTTCCATATTTTTGGCAGTGGCTAAAACCTCCCTTAGTATAATTCTGAATGAACCGCTACAACCCCATGCTAGTAAATTACTTCTCTGTGTACATATAAAAAAAAGTCTGAAATAATTCTTCAATAGTTTTCCGTAAAATATATATTTGACAGCGTTGATTTATTAATTTCTATTTGACATACGAGATGGTTTATGCCAGCTTAAATTCAGGTCTTGTAATTATCGCCTTAAAACTCTGTTCAGTTCCTCTGTGTAAAACCAGACAGACTTCATTCAGTTACTCATATCTGGGACATGAACAGACTTCTTCCTGCTTCTGCCAGCAATTTAGCATGGATTTGTTTCTTTGATTTCTGAAGAAACTGTTTGGAGAAATTCAGAATACCAGACTGGCTTAATTTATATACTAATATATGATGATTTCAGCGAAGTAGTGCACACTGAGGTCCCCACTGCTAAAAAAAAACATAACATCAAAACTTTCCTGGTGTAAAATTGAAGTATTCTCTTTTTTTTTCCCCATAAGAATAAAAAATAAAATGTTTCAGGTAAGCAAAAACGAGGATAACAGTTACTCATTTTGCAGGAGTGCTGATGTGATCAATTAACCAGTATCTGCACAGTGCTGTGAAGATGAAGGACCCAGTGTCTTCTCATCACCATATGCTTTCGTTCGGTTTGTTAGCCGCACCGTCGAGAACAAAAGCAATAGACAGTGGAGCATCTGAGGGCTTAGAGCTTCAGAAAATAAAACATTTAAAATCTGAAAAGTGAACTAAGACTGCTACCCAAAAAGCTACAGATCTACGACACAATTCCTAGAAAGAGTTTATCTTTATTCCACCACTGGCATATTTATTCCTGGGTCATGCAGACTAATTTTCTCTGAGTTATTAGCGAAATTACTGGGCTTAATTTGAATTTACAGTGAATGAGTACATGGCTCATTCATTAAGTTACCAGTTGTAGTTTCTTTCTCATTTCGCTGCAGGTTTTTGGAGATGTATTTCAGCAGGGACTCAGTCGCACACACACACACAAATGCACTGCCAAGCACGGCACACATAGAAACAAAGGAAACAAAAACGAACTTAAAACACGCGGACACTGACTGTGTTTACTAGATTGTGTTCTGGTAATGATAACTTGTATTTTACCCGGTGTTAGGAAAAGCAATTTACGATTTGACTTGCATCCATTCGAGGTAGTAAATTCACGTACATTTTAACTGTACACAAATCCTGATCAATCTCTTAATTTCTCTGTAATTACTACGCTTGGATATTTGTCACACAACTGGAGAATGCATCTGGCAGAAAATTGCACTTCCTCGCTGAACTGTCTCCCAACGCACGAAGTATTTGAAGTTTAGTTCAAGAGAAAGGGATGGATGTGAGCTAACACAGGGGGACCTTAGAAATAAACTGAAATAAGAAATAAACCTTCCTATACACTATGCAAGCGTCAGTAACTAAAGTATGATGCCTACGTACATTAAGTAGAAGAACAGGTATTAAACTGTAAAATCATCCTCTTCTATCAGTTCGAAGTGGCTCTGAATACATCATCAGTTGTTTTGCAGACTATTAGGATTATGACGAGATGTCTCTCAAAATCCCTTCCAAAAATGTTCCTATTTGCCTCTAATCCATATCACTGTAGTCACTGCAGATTTTAAGCAGCTAGGCAAAGATAATTCAGCTTCATCAGTTCCATTCCAAACCGTAATGGCCAAAGCTATATACTCTTATTTGCTTTCATTTTCCCATCCTGCTCTGACCACAGCCCAAAAGCATCACTGAAACCTGCGAAGCAGCAGCCTGGGGAACAAACATTTCATCAGTCTGCACAAAAGGGCTCGAGCACCTTATTAAAAATAAATGTTAGTGCTTCAGCAACGAAAAAGCCCAATCCTGCAAAACCTTAATTGTATGAATAGTGTCGCTTTTACTGTACAAGCAGTAACGCTGAAGGCTCTAAAGCCACTCAACGAGCTGAGGATTAGCTACCTAACTAGGGCCTAAACTATCAAACCCAGCGTTTTCTCTTCTTGTTAGTTGCCATCTTGAGAACAATTTTCTTTGCATCCAGAAATGCAATTATGGCAAGTAGTTGGAAGAAAATAAAACAGTTGCTCCTCTGCCGAGAAAATCACTGTATGTCATTAGCTACAGACAATAAATCAAACACTGGCAAAAATCCCCACATTCTACCCCAAACTACTCCTGTTTACGCTTTACGCAGCAGAAAAATAATCGTCGGTGTCTTATCGCTGCTGTGCAGGTCTGCAAATCTGCATCAGATTTGATTAGACTTCGTGGGAAATGACAACGCTCCTTCCAATCCTCAGCCAGCCCGACAGACTGCAGCGACCCTCTTGCAAAACTGCCTGCTCTAGGCAGCCTGTCTTGTTTGTTCAGGACAAGCCTGATCTAATTGAGATTTTTTTTCTGCACATTTTCACCTTCCATTTAAGCTTACACGGATTCAAGCCTTTCCTCAAAATTCTTTTACCACTGAAATCCTGATGCAGAGGAAATAGCTGAATAACCTACTCAAGCCACCTTCCAGCATGAAGGTTATTCCTTTTATCTGTACAAAGCATTGAGGGCTGGAGGACATTAAGGAAGCAGACTTAGAGCGAGTGATTAAAGAGGGACCGCAGTGGAGCATACGTATAAAGGGGCATATCAGGAGCCAGCAAAACAGCTGTGTGTCTTTAAAACATATTTGCAACAGATCAATTAAGGAATTAATCTGGAATTAGGGAGCAAGAACTACCAACAACAAAATTTTAGGACACAAAAAGATAAACACACTATTAAAAACCAGCAGTGCAAAGCACCAATGCGCAAACCAAATGAAAAAAAAATATATATTCCCTAACAGGAGCACACGCTGCAGGGACCTAACTCCTACCTTACTATAAGACCAAAGTGCACATTGGGGAAATCTGTGATTAGCAGTGTCTCCTAAACAGAAACGAAAGCTAGGCAGAAGAGTGGGAAGCAGATGGTAGCTCTTGTCCACTTTCAAACATTAAGCATAAGCAAAATGTTCCCATTCCAAAGCAACATGAGCTGTTTATTTAAGGTGGAGATGTAAAACCATGTGGGAGATTCAGAGCTCCCTGGTCTCTACGAAAAGAATTAAAAGACTCTTTCCATTTGAATGTAAAGGTGTTTCTGTAATAACAACAGTAAATACTGTGGCATTAGCTGAGCTGGATCCGCTGATCAACACAGTTAAGTCCTAACTGGTGGAAGGATAACAAAAGAAAAGCCCAGTTTGCAACACCCACCGTGGTGGATTTTCTTCCTTCTGAGACTACATGGGGCAGGCTCAGAGCCTATTCCCCTCCCAAACACTGCTCACCTGGAGAGGGGTTCAGGTTATTACTCCTAAATCACTTAATTCCTAAATAATTTGAAGTACTGCTTTTTTTATCCTTACTCTTGGTAGCCTTTCTTCCACAGGCAGTAGACTCCAATGCAGTCTTGACTATCGATGGTGGCAGGGTAACTGGATTACCAGACTGCGTGAAAAGCTGTGAGGATTTTCTGCCATGATCTCCATCCCTTAGATCCACAATGTCTGCCAGCAGTTTTTAGAATCAACTGCTGGCCCTGCCCATGCCTCATCCTGATGCTAAAAGCCAGGCCTAATCAACATTGGCCTTAACGTAACTGCACATCTTTGCTGCAGACATCAATTAGGGGTGACATATTTCACATCAGGCTATTCGTGACCCTGTGACACTGCACAAAAATTCATTGGGAAGACTAAAATGTCCGATTTTTTCATTTTTAATTAAGATTGTTTCAAGATAAAAGCTAAAATGAGTTTTAATGCAGAACGGACGTGTTTCCACAAACATAACTGTAGATATACCTGGGGCAGAGACGTGTGAAGCCCAAGTGAAGCAGCCCAAGAGCATCTCTTTTTCTTGCACACACCCACAAATAGTAGAGATTCCTTTGTTTATTTTTTGTCTATGTGTTCTTAAGAGGCCATATTCTTTTGCTTATCTAGATTTCATTCGATAACGATGTATCAGGTGATTATTGAAATTCATGAATATTTCTTTATGATATTTTTCTGGAGCTTCTTCCCAGGTAGCAAGACCTAATTATTCTTACGTGGATCATTGGACACAATTCCTCCAAACAGCAATCATAATATTATTTCAGATATACTTTCTGGCTGCAGTTACTGGGCTCTCTCTCCTCTCCTTTCTAGTGAAGAATAAACTGTAAATTTGTTCTGGTTTAAATCAGAGAAAGTTGGAAACAGCGTAATAAGGTATGACAGGACATAGCAAAAGCCACCCCTTGAGAACTCTTTTACTCCCCCATGCCAAACTTGAAGATGCCATACACTCAAATCCTGTATCCTAGTCATAAAATTTTAATCAGCTAAACTAAAAATACCATTACTATTTACCACTGATCTTACTTGTTTCTTAAACTGCTAGATTTAACACTACCAAAATAGACCGCAGATTGCAAAAGGCCGTCCCTAGTATATTAATACTCTGCTTCAGCGTACACGTGAGCATTCTGTTCAGCTTGATTATAATTAATCAGTAATCTAGTCTCTTGTTTCTCACTGCCAAATTAACTACTAGCTACATTCATGGATGGAATATTAATTTATACAACGTCCTAAGAGTACTTCTGTATGTAGTACAAGATGCCTCATGAACAGATCTCATTCAAAGCTTTATTAGAGCCATGAAACAAAAGAGAGCAAATGTAGTCAGGATCAGCTGCAACTATATTAAAACTGGAGATACCTGCATCAGCAATTTCAGGAAGCCCCACTGAGATATAGGAGACATTAAATTTAAACATCACATGGAAGAATGAATTCTTCTTTTAAACGCACAAAATCAAGTACCTGACCTTGCAAAGAGTTAGGATTTTCTAGAGGCTTGTGAAAAACAGTTTGACTTTTTCAAGGTCAAATTGTGTTTTCCAAGCCCAGCACTGTGTGTGTGTTGCGTAAGGGGGAAATTTGCCAGTTCTAGAGGGGCAGTGATTTTTTTTCTTCCCTAGTTGCAGTACCTGCTGAAGCTTCCCACTACACACATGACAGCAGATGGATCCAGAGGTTCTGCCTCCGGCCGTGCCCAATTCATCACTCCTTATATGCTGCAGGCTTCATCTTGCAGCATCTTTTGCCTTTCTAGTTGTGAAAATGACCTTTGCAGAGAAGCCAAAACGATCTGCAACTATTTGCCTCTTCTATAGTCTTCTTTCTGGATTCGCTGTGTTTTTTCTAGCCTTTGATTGTCAGACAAGACAGAGAAAGTATTGGTTTTTAATACAGGGGAAAGGAAGTTCCATGAAATATTAAAAATCCTGTGGCACTTGGCAGTACCAACATATGCTTAAGATGTATTGTATTGCAAAATTACAGCGTAACAAACCACACGTTTCCGATTTAGGAGCGCTGAAAACATAATAAAACTTCAGAGATTCTGTCCTCTGTCAGCTTTTCACAGCACAAAGAAAACTGAATACAGTGCGAGCTCTTGGTATGCCCATGGTGGGGAACTGCAGCCTCTCTACAAAACGCTAGACTGCATTTTGAGAGCTCACAGCATCCCAGCCCAGAACGATCAAATCAAGGCATCTGGTCATTTGCCTACAAACTGCTCGAGTTTTGAGCTTATCAGCAATCCAGAAATGGCTCTTGTAGCACAAGAAATACAGCATAGGAAAATGCTTGCCAAGAATAGGATGAAAAGCACTGAGAAAGAAACGGGGTTCTTTTCAAATTTCTAACATAATAGTATTAATTATTATGAAGCTTTCTCTCAGAGGAATTTTTAAAATTCCTTCCCCTTCTGAAATCAGTCACTGCAGCTTACATAAAATAATTTCAGGCTTTAATTAGAAAAGAATAGGCACTGTATGTTGAGAGAAACATCAAGATTTATAAATGTGTCAAGGGGGAATGTCAGGAAGATGGAGCCAGGCTCTTTTCAGCGGCGTCCACTGACAAGACAAGGGGCAATGGATGTAAGCTGGAACACAGGAGGTTCCATAAAAATATGAGGAAAAACTTTTTTACTGTGAGGGTGACCGAGCACTGGAACAGGCTGCCCAGGGAGGTTGTGGAATCTCCTTCTTTAGAGACATTCAAACCCCGCCTGGACGCGTTCCTGTGCGCTCCACTGTAGGTGATCCTGCTCTGGCAGGGGGTTGGACTAGATGATCTTTAAGGTCCCTTCCAACCTCTAACATTTTGTGATTCTGTGATTCTGTGATTTGGCTAGCTCAGATGTTTCAGCCGAGACTCACATTTTCATTTCACCTTCTGTTCTTGCATTTTAATGTTTCAAGCATCCTGCTTTAGGAGAAGGTTATCACTGACTGCACGACAAGGCTGAGAGAGCTCCTGTTCCCTCTGGACCTGACACTTCTGCCTCTGGTACAATCTGATAGGAAAGAGCTGAACCAACGTGAAGCCTGGCAATGAACTGGGGCAGGGGAAAGCAGCTCCAGGCGCTGACTTGTTAGACCCACGCAACCGAAGGGCATCGCTTAGAAGGGAAGTGGCGGAATCCCATCAGGTGACAGCTCACATCCAGATTACTGCAGGGAATAAGGTACTTGTATTTCAAAGCACATTGACTGGAGCTGCCCCACGGGAATACTTTATCATAGAATGATACTTTATCATAGAATGGCCTAGGCTGGAAGGGACCTTAGAGATCATTTTAATCCAACCTCCCTGTCATGGGCAGGGACGCCTCTCACCTAGGTCATGAAACACATGGGGACCCAACGGGAATCGAACCCGCTTGTTTGCACAGAGCGTAAGAGCTCATATGCTACTGCAACCTACTTACAGTGCCTTCTCTTCAGTATTCTGAGGCTTTGGTGTAAGACTCGGTCACATCTCTGAGGGCTGGTTTAGCTCACTCGGTTGAGCGTGGTGCTGAAACACCAAAGGTCGTGGGTTCGATCCCCGTTGGGTCCCCATGTGTTGCCTGATCTAGTTGAGAGGCGTCCCTGCCCGTGACAGGGAGGTTGGATTAAATGATCTCTAAGGTCCCTTCCAGCCTAGGCCATTCTATGATTCTATGATAAAACCTTTAAATCTCTGCTTACAACCTTTGCCAAGGCTCGGGGTCTCATTAGGCACACAGAGCATAAGTTTGACTTCTTCATTCCAGATGCAAGGGCTTGGAAAGAAAGCAGCACTGGGTTGTGTGCTTGTGAGCTTCAGCTGTTGTCCTTTTGGAAGGCTAATCACCACATTTATCAGTAGAGGGCACAACAAAACAGCAATCCTCATCAAACATGCAGAAAACTAAGGAGGAGCTCCCAAAGGGACTCCTCAACAAGCCACCAAGTTATTTATTATATTTAAATTACTTAAAAAAACCAAAACCAACAAAAAAAACCATCAAAACAACCTGAACCTATCATGTATAAAGCATATACAATGCTGGTTAAACAAACACTATTAATTCGTATGAGATAAATTTCATGTTATTAATAACGGCAGGAGTTTTCAAACATTCAGCTCCGTGAAAACCCGACTGTCTGAAGATGAGGATTTATAAACTGCAAATGAAAGAACTAGTCCCTAGTGGTATCAGGCAAATGAACAGCATGTTGGTAGATATTAAATCCTAAAGCATAAATAATCTCCTTAAACCTACATCTGTGAAACCTAAACAGCAAGCTTACAAAAATATCTGTCCCTTATGCTCAATAGAAAATAATTTAAGCAAACGAAGGATGAAAAACAGGGCGGCCAAAATGCTCTTTGCTATTGGATCGTTGGCTACAGAAGACCTTGGTGGAACTTACTTGATTCAGCTGTAAAAAAAAGCAGCCCCCCATCCTACAAATTGCAACAGGAGTTTCAGCACATCATTTAATGCCGTTAAAAACAGCAATCAGGAGGGATCATCCACAGCAACCAACATGTTGTAAATGAGGATATCATCTTTTAGCCTAAATGAGGGTAGGTGGAGTTTTACATTTAGGATGTTGTAGTTCCTTTGAACTCTGGTTCTCTGCAGCTTAGTTATATATCATAGACAGATCGTTCAGTTTCCAAAAAGCACCGAGCATGCACGCAAATGTGTAAATCTTCCGTGACAGCTTTCAACGCTCTGTACATCAAAGGACCGAGACCTTGTAACTCCATCAGGAAGAGTTAATTTGTAGGGTGAATATTCAGAGAAAGCCTATTTCCAATTCTATTTAAGGATCTATTTCCAAATGTTAATTTAGTATCAATTTAGGCAAGATGCAGATTGGTTTGATCCAGACCGAGTTTTCTGAGATGTGAACTATCTCTACTATTGTGTTAATCCATGGAAAGAATGACATTTGGAAAAAGTCTTCTCTTCACCGAATCGGTCAAAACCACCTGACATAAAACTTGGTATGTAATTTGCCTCTTTCATTTTCAGTTGTTTGTAACAACCTGTATTTGATTTTAGGTGATTTATCTGTATTTGTGTACTCACATCTTTCTCCCAGATCAATATCTCTGTCTTTCTGTTTTAAAAGAACGAAGTAGGTTCCTGTTACCTGCTTCACATTTATACCAGAATCCACAGACAGATGACATCAAGGGTCTTTTTTTCCCCGGTATCTAGATGAAGAGTGAGAACACATTTATGTATCACATAAATCCAGCAGTTAATTCTCTTCTTGGTTACTCAGATACCCACTGCCCATAATTTACAGACAGAACATGACAAAGATAACAAATCATGTAAAAGCTTTGAGCAGATACACAAATTACTACTTCACGCAGATTTCTGCCTACGAAATCGCAATACCAAAGAGAAGGATGGAACTATGTTTTACTTTTTCTTTCCTCACTCATTATCTTTATTGCCTAAACGGAAGAATTCGAAGCTTTGTTTCTTTTCCTATGCTACACAAAGAACAAATCCCAGTCATCTTCCAGTGAGCAGGCATTCTGAAGTCACCGCTGACTTCCAAAATGTGCCACCGCTTCTCTCTGGAGAGCAATGAAGCTGAGGGGAAGGGCAGAGGTACAACCGGTCGTGCTTTACAGATTCTGACAGTAATCTTAGGTAAGGAGACAGAGTCAGCTCCAAGGATCAGTTTCAGGAAAGTCTTGAGGTTTCAGAGAGACAACTCATCACTCAAGTGCTCTGCAAATAGTAGTGATTGCTGTAAAAGACTCCTCTGCTGTGTGGAAAATAATGAAATACCTTCAGGAATGGTTCAAAATGGAGGGTATGAAATAACATCAAAGGTGAAGCACAATTTTTAGAAGGACTTTGTCATTTAGAAGGAACATTGTCTTCAAACATATGTGCATCACGCAATGAAATAAAAGATGCAATTAGCATGCAGTTAAAGAATTCTTTGGAAAAAAAAGTGACTTTGGCTATCTCAACTGCCTACTCTCGTTTGAAAAGTTTTTCAGTAAAGGTGAAGGGATCCTTTTCAAGAAATCCGCAGGCAAAGTTCAAGTGAAATCCTTGACTGAACAGACTTTTCTGTGCTGAAACTGTAGGGATTAACTCTGTTGTTTAAAAGGCTCCACTTCAAGTCAGGAAGTCAGACATCATTAGCTGCCCAGGCTCTGATGCACAAGTCTTATCCCGACGGATCCTAATGGCTTACAAAGGAGAAGGGAGGCATGTGGAGCCTGTCTAGTTGGAGAAGTTGTTGAAAATTGAAGAAATAAGGTTCCTCAGACAAAGTAGAGCAACAAAGTGCTGGTTTACTCCTGATCTTGGGTCGTTCTGGTAAGAAGACGAAGGGATCGAATATATAATAAAGTGTCTGACGATCTTTGGAAAAAGGTGTCTTGATTTTAACCGACGTCTGTAGCAACACAACGGAATTTTTATGACTCAAGAAAAAAAACACAAACAAGTCTACTGCTGGGAGATGAAACCCCAGCAGATTAATCTTGCTTCTCACCCTATCTCTACCGTAATAAGAGGGTCTGTTGGCTCTGGACCACATTTTTATACTCTTTCCTCTGTCAGATAAATGTAAACAGAAGATACCAAACTAAATGGAAACAGAAGATATAAACTATTGAGTCTATTCAGACAGGTCAGTCTTTTGGGCAACGACAGTCTCCTGCTGTCTTTGTAAATGCCTACCACAAAGGGGTCCTATATCCTTTGGTAGCTCAGGCTCCACTACAATAAACCTGCTAATTCTTTTTTGAGGGCCTCCATTCCATTCAGGATGCTACTACGTTGTTTACTTTAGTTTCACATGTATTTGAACTTCAGGCTTCACCATTTCACAATTCCTGTTTGACTTTCCCCTACTGTTTGTCTTTATAACATGCCAGGGTCTCTGTGGTCTTCACCAAGCATCCCACGACGGGGAGCCTTGCACACTGCTCAGCAGAAGAAACTGCTCCTGCCGAGTCCCACAGGATGGGCTGGAGAGGAGGAGGAGGAGGAAAGACTACGACCAGTCCAGCCTGAAGAGCTAAGTCATTGTGTGGATGAGACCAACATGTTACAAGGGGTCAACCAGTCAGCCAAGGCCAACCTCAGTCGTCATTCCCAGTTCGAGTCGGAAGTTTATCCGACGGTGCAAGAGGTGTCATCTTAAAGGAAGTTTGGATTTCATCCCGTCAAAGATAAGATTCATTGTGCCAGAGCAGGGGGAGGGTGGGAAACTTAGAGCAGCGGCAAACAGATTTTGTGTTTCCCAACCTTGCAGTAGTATTTACCAATGCTATAGTAGATTACTACACTACCTTAATTACTCCAATAATTTAATTAGCATTATCGCTACATCGATGAAAATATGTAACACCACGGACTACTGCCTGATAAAACAGCTGGTTCAGAAACGCTGGATGGCATTTGGCTTGTTTATATTTATTATGAATGGTTACAAAAATGTGAAGTACTATCAGAAAAAAAACCAACAGTAACTCAAGCTTATGTCACTCAAACAGATGTTGGTTAATATTACGGAACTTATTTCCACTACAACTGCTATAGCACTGCCAAGCACAAGAATTCCAAAATTATTTAAAGGTATCATATTGTCTGCAGATGTTTAAAGTACACATTCATAGTTTCTTCATTCCTGTGAGCAGAGACTCGAAGATGCAACTCTCATCAACAGCTGGAGTCTTAATTAAACCATGAAATATCCTAGACTTCCAATACTAAAAAGCGTTAACAAATCTAAGTTAAATCAATATCAGCTCAAAAATAAGCCAGGGGTTTTACTAAATGGTGATTTAAAACCTCCAAAACAAATTTAGTGATATGCACAGGAAAAAAAAAAATACTGTCACAAAGGATTAGTAGTGCAGTAATAAATAACCAGTACTCAGTTTTCCCTCATTCCAGTCTTTATGAAGCAAAGCACAGATTAATAAGGGTCTTGTATATACAGACTGTAGCCTTCTCATGAAGCAAATCATTCTTGTACCAAAATGTGAGCAAGATGTTTGTATGACAGAAAGCAGATCAGCTAACAGTTTGTTATTCTCCTAAATGCTAGTGTACAAAGCATGAACCAGGGTAAGGCAGCACCATGGATAAACCTTTAAGCAATTATTCCAAAAATCTTGGTATTACTCCTGGTTCAGTCAGCCAGCAGGGTGAATGACTCCAGGCAAGTCATTTCAGTGACTCCCTATCTGTAAAACAGGGCCATCGAATTTATTTCTTTTGCTTTGACACTTCCTGGTAAGTTCAAAAGCTAAATCTTACCTAGGACAATGGTACAAAAGAATGACAGTACCAACGTATGCATCTTATGCTGCAATAAAACTGACACGAGGTTATTCAGCCCTAGAGCAATATAATCTTAACAGCACTTTTCTTCCCCAAAATCATTATTTCTAATTAGCTATCTGCTAGTTGGTGGGTCCAATTATTAAGTGTATGAATGACTTTAATAACAGAGGACAAATATCAGATGAAACACATGCCGCAGAGATAATTCATTACCACTGCCGATAGGTATGGAATAGATGGGCTAAAAACCCTAAGACGGTCAGGTATGCAATAGATGGGCTAAAAACCCTAAGACGGTCTCTTTCCAAGTACTTGAAAACATCAGTTATCACAACAGACACCTTCTGTGCCCTACACCTGGGGAAGAACAGATAGAGATTTCCACCTACCATTGAAAACACAAAGAAAACCCCTTTATTACTAAAAAAAAAACAAAACCAAAACAACCACCAAACACCACGATTTAAAGGCACACTCCTGTTGCCACACAGATATTTTCATGGCAATTCTCTCTAGATTGCCCAGAGAAGCTGTGGCTGCCCCCTCCCTGGAGATGTTCAAGGCTGGGTTGGATGAGGCCTTGAGCAACCTGGGCTGGTTGAGAGGCGTCCCTGCCCATGGCAGTGGGTTGAGTTAGATATCTCTGAAGTCCCTTCCAACCTAGGCCATTCTACAATTCTCTTCTTCCATCAATAAAGAAGGTAGTAATCTACCAGGAATGAAGAATTCTTCTACCAACAGCCTTCATAATACTGGGATCGGGAATGCAAGGCAAATCAGTATTTACTAGGAAGCGTTCCCCTTCATGGCTCGTTTTATGCCTCTGATGCAGCACTGAGCACGGAATTTCTAGTCACCAACAGAATTCCTTCCCTTTCTGTCATCCAGTGTGCTCTTATCTCCTGGGCCATAACATGTCAAATACTTCTATATAATTAAAGCCACACTGATTGACTGGCTAAGAATATCACAGGGATAAGTTTCTTTTTAAAGCTGTCTTATCTCTAATCAAGAGTTATCTTCCAGTAACACAAGATTTTGTGCCTAAAGGACAGATATATATATATATATATACACACACATAAATATAACAAAAAAAATAACATTCCTTTCTCATCCACAACCCAGCAATAACAAGAAAATATCATTATTCTCCTATTTCCCTTTGTAGTGCTAAATCAGTGACTATGAACTATGGCAAGAGGTACTTACTGGGGTAGGCAAAACGCACATTTTTGTTAAGTATTGAAACTATAATTTATATTCCTCCCTTGACGTGAACTTTTATTGTACTACCAAACAGAATCTGCTAAACACAGCTCAGGAGGTGAAGAGAGGAGATTCTCCCCTTCTACTCTGCTCTAACGAGACCACACACGGAGTCCCGGGTTCAGCTCTGAGGGCCCCAATGTAAGGAGATGAACCTGTTGGAGCAAGTCCAGAGGATCCTCAGGGGGCTGGAGCCCCTCTCCTACAAGGACAGGCTGAGAGGGTTGGAGTTGTTCAGCCTGGGGAAGAGAAGGCTCTGGGACACCTTATAGCAGCCTTAAAGGGGACCTACAAGAAAGCTAGAGAGGGACTTTTTGCAAGAGCATGTAGTGCTAGGATAATGGGTGATGGCTTTAAATTGAAAGAGGGTAGAGCTAGATTAGACACAAGGAAGAAATTCCTAGGAGGGTGGTGAGGCACTGGAACAGGTTGCCCAGAGGATATGGATGCCCCATCCCTGGAAGTGTTCAAGCAACCTGGGCTAGTAGAAGTGTCCTGGTTTGAGCTAAACAGAACCAGTTCTGTTCAGTGATTTTTGTCTCAGCTCCGTCTCTTCTAAGAGGCTGCACGTTCTGAAGTTGGCAGCGTGTTTTTGCAGACAGTGTGTGCTGCTGGCAGCGATAATACCTGATGTTTGCAGTCACTGCCTGGGGCTGGGATGCAGAAAGGCTCTGGCTGACACTTATTCCCTTAGTGCCCAAGGCCACTGCTGGCTCCTGTGTGCCACGCTGCGGGGCCGGGAAGTAGGAGGGGGCACAAGGAAGTAAAAGGTGGCACCTCCAGGGGGTAACAGACAAACAACAAAAGTATTCATAGAATCATTCAGGTTGGAAAAGACCCTTGAGATCATCGAGTCCAACCACTAACCCAACTCTATGAAGCCCACCCCTAAACCCTGCCCTGTTGCAGTCTGAAGCCGTTCCCTCTGTTCTATCACTAATTACCCATGAGAAGAGACCAGCACCAACCTCTCTACAATGTCCTTTCAGGCAGTTGCAGAGAGTGATGAGGTCTCCCCTCAGCCTCCTCTGCTTCAAACTCAACAGCCCCAGCTCCTTCAGTTGCTCTCCATAAGATTTATTCTTCAGGCCTTTCACCAGCTTTGTCCATGTACATCACATATTCAGTGTAAAACTGAGGGATCACGAGGGTTTAGGTCTCTTCTGCCTCTTTTCTGCAGTGGCCGGCGTCCAGGGAGGACTCCGTCTGATCTCCTGCCTTTGATCCAGATCCCAAGTGCCCGAATCCAGCTCCTTTATCCAGCTCTGGCCGTCGCTGAGCCTGGGGCTGCCCCGCTGCACTGATGCTCTGCAGCACCAGTGAGAATTGATAGCGGGGAGGGGGGAGTCGGGTTTGATATCGGTTTTGTATGTAGGTATATAGTCCACTTTTTTCATTATTTCCTTATTAGCTCTTTCATTATTGTTTTATTAAAGCTGTTTTACTTGTCTTTCCTAACCCATAAGTCTCTCTGCCTCATTCCTTTTTCCATCCCATTTGGGGAGGCAGAGGGCATGAGAGAGTGTCCGTCAGCGTTTAGTGGCCGGCCCAGCCCGAACCGGTGACAGGAAGGACTCCCTGCCTTGGCAAGGAGGTTGGAACGAAATCATCTTTAAGGTCCCTTCCAACCCAAACCATTCTACGATTTGTTATTACAGTGGCATTTATTTAAGTCAGAAATACACGAAAAAATTGGTGACAAGGCTTATGCCTTGTCAGGTTATTTTATATTTTAATGTACTGTTAACAGTTCATTCTTTTTAAATGCAAATCTGTTAAGCTTAAATTTAAATATCAAGGCAAGAAATTCTGGTAGCATGGCAACAACACGCTATGCTGCATAGTAAGAATCTGGAACCTAAGCAAGTCTCTGCTTCTTTCTCATACTGGATCAGTTTATAAGATTTGAACCAACTGTATTCTTTGTGTAACTGCCTTTATGACTGTTTCTACATTAGTAGTTGCAGTGGTCTTTGACACCACAGCAATCCTGTGAAACCTGAATGCCCACCCTTAACAGACAGGAAAGTTAGAGATTAGAAGAAAACATTAAAACACAATCAATAAATAAAAAATAAAATATATGCTTAATGTCAGTGTTTAATTTCGTTGCCAGGAGAGAGATTTAGTGTGGATTTGAGGAGTATGGCAACTCTAAAGCAATCTTGCTTCTGAACAAGAAACAAGCAATCCCATCTCCATGCACTATCCCTCGTGTTGAAAAGGCATCTCCTTTGGCTTTCAGAGTATGAGTTCTGAGGCGCCTCAAGATTTTACTAAACCAAAAGGGTGCACTTGCCCTTGCACTGAAATTACATTTTTGTGGTAGCTGGTATCAGTGATTCCAGAGAGTAATGTCAATCGCTTGATGTCATTTCACTCTTGGTGATAGGGGAAAAAAATAATAATTAAAATCCTATGTCATTTCAGAACAGAATCTGCTCTGAGCAACACTCATTCTCTTGTCGCTCTAGTTGCTTCAGTAACCCAGCACTCAGGAATATGCTGCCGTTTTGCTGGGGTAGGAAAAAAGCAAAGTTAACTAGCGCTTCTGAGACTCCCTAGAAAGACAGGCTAGCCAGTAAAGTACAGCAGACGATCTTCTGATTTTGAAGGGCACAGTGGGGCACAGAAGATCCACCCAAGTACCTTCGTTTCTGTCTCATGCACTTGTCTAAGTGTTTTTTTGGAATAACTGAGCACCAAAAAAAGACAGACGTAGAGCCTGCTTTTTTTTTTTCTTCCTCTGTAGTTGCTGATCCCGATTTAATGCAAACACACTGCTGACTTCCATAGTTTCATGTTTCATACCATTTAAAGCAGGTATAACCTTGATTACAGAACTGAAGCTAATTGTTCATCCAGGCTCACTACTTCTACCTAAACATTCACTATTTTGGGACCTACACTTCAAAAATTCCTGTCACTTTTTCTTCCTCCTCAGGGAATTTTCATATATGGAGTGCCGTGTTTTCACTGGAATAGAATCAGAGGCCAGCCCTGGGGTGCAGGCTGTGAACAGTTCTCAGCCAGCCAGGAGATGAAGCTGGGAGGGGCAACATCCAGGCCAGCTGGCCCGAGCTGGCTCACAGGTGTACCCACTCCTATAAAAGTCACCCTCGTTATAAAGGGGGAAGTTTGCTGAGGAAGGGAGCTGCTCCTGCTCTTCTTCCTCCTCCTGCTTCTCTCCACCTGTGATGAGGCTCACTTCTCTTCTGTTCCTGAGGACTGCTTTCCTGTTTATTGTGACTGCTGTACATAGGCTGGGCTAAGTATAACTTTCTATACTTTCTGTTTGCATTAGTATTAATATCAGTTTTGCTGTTTCGTTAAATCCATTTTCATTTCAACCCATAGGTCACTTCCGCTTTTCCTGATCCCCCTTCTAGGCTGGGGAGGGGTAATTGGTGATAGAGCAAGTTTAGCTAAATATAGACACAGACATACCACTATTACCACCAGAGATACAAGTATCTTGTCTCCCCTCCTCCTCCCCTCCCTCCTTCCTCCCATGTTCTCTTGCTTCCTGATATGCTATTTTAATTTTTCTAATCAGTTTACAGCTCCTAAAGCAAGTCAGCACTTACAGGCCCATCTCCCTTAGGGAGAAGATGAGCTTTCTCCAAGTTTTACTATCATAACCACTTCAGAAGGGCCTGCCCTGTCACAAACACTTTGTGACAAGAGTTGGTTCCACTTGGCTTTTGATGCACTTTGTCTCTTCCTTGGTACAAAATGCTGTAATGACTTAATCTTCCTGTGACTGATGATTTCGAGGTGCTACAGGGTCACTTTGCAGAAGAGCAGTGGTTTTTTGCATGGCGGGGTGCCTAAAGAGTCCCTTCCAGAGGCCCTTAAGAGACGTGGCCATGTGGACTGAGGCTCTTAACAGTGAGATGGAATGATGAAAGTCTGTATATAAGAATATGAATTCTCCATCTCTATTTATCTGCTAAAATATGAATTTTCTCTTCAATTTTTACTGGAATTACTATCTCACTAAATCCCCTGGAGAACCCTGCAGTGTCATGATGCTAACATAATCACTTGGCTGTCACTCACAACAAATCCAAAAGCGGAACAAATGGAAAGCAGAAATGACTCTTCTATAGCCACTGCAAGAAAAATACCTTACTGGAGAAAATGGAAATGAACCCACAAAGCTCTATGTTTCTGTGTTTGACAGTTATCACTTGGCATTCCTGGACTACTATGGTCAAGTACCTAGATCTGCACACCACCAGAACAGTGTCTTCACTCAACTATTAAATTGAGACATGGAACGTTTCATTTCTTTTCTTTTCCCCTCTTATTTTTTTTATTAAGAATATGTTGCCATATTTGTGACAGTAAGATGTAAACTTGCCTGCTATGACCACATTATGAATTTTTGGCTAAATCTAACCACCGTATTCACGTAAAAGAATTTCACTAAATTCTTCAAGGATTAGATCCTGTGAACCTTTACCACACAAAATTAGGTAACATATAAAAGAAAAACTTGCAAGGTCAGGTGTCTCTCTCTTGTCGAATTGTTTTAAGAATAAAACCAGCAGATTTCACTCTTTGAAAGTCATTGGGGTTATGGTGCAATTGACTTGGGCAAAGGAACTTCTGCAAAGGTTGTAGCTGACAAGCGCGTCTCAGAGCGGCTAAGCTCGGAAAGTAAAAGGAAAGACAGAAGTCTGGAAATAGCACTAGCTGCTGGCATGTTCCCAAATATTCCTAACATCAGTGTACAAAGCAAAGTTAAAAAACTAGTCTATTCAGTCAATAGAATGGAAATATTCAACCTGCTTTTTTAAGTGATAATAGCAAGTTATTCCTATGTTATTGTATCTTCACTGCTAAGTCTGTAATTAGGGCTATTTTCTGAAGGAAGGTTTGTCTTAATAGTTCAAACCAGACAACTACCCCAAGAGAGTCCTCCATGCAGCTCCCACTGATAGTCCAGGTGGATGTCAGCAGACGTTTGCACTGCAGAAGTACTGCTAATTGAAAATCCTTAGCTAGACTCCAAACATCATGCAGGTTGTAATCGATCTATTTCTTTTTGTATACCAACTTTTTTTTCCTCTGCATTTACCTCTATTTCAAATGAAAATGATCCCTTCATGCACAAGTATACTTCAGAGCATGCATCTCCAGCAGCATTTCATGCAACCTTATCTGAGAACAAGGACACTTCTTGTCACTCCTACCTACAGGTAGTTCTCCCTCTTCCGCTTAGGTAGACATACCTATTAATCCCAGAGTTTTATGTACCAGTTTCTGCTCTGCTCTAACTTACTCCTCTTGAAGTGCAAGTCACCCTCCTCTGCTGCAGCAGACAAATGAAGTCGGTACGTACTGCAACAAAAGAAAAAAAAAAAAAGGAATGTCATGTACTGAAATGACAGTGCATTTACCTACCAGCACCTGAAATGGAACAGGTCATCCTATAAGTGTACATACAGCTGTACAAGACCTTTCTTCTGGGAAACAGTATCATTAGCCAAGATGAGTCTTAAGTTCAGACAAAACTGAGAATTGGAATGAAAGCCCTCTTCTCATGGATGCCATAATGCCTCAGTGCTGCATGTTCAGCTCCTGCAGCCAGCACAAGCCCAGAGCATCGAACACTTCAGGAAACACACGGCACTTTCTTGAGCTGCTTTTCACACAGCTCTCAAGGGAAAGTGGGTCCTTGGGGAAAAAAAAAAAATCATCTTGCATTTTAATGCTCTCTCCAGTAGACTAAAAGCCTTTGCAAGTATCCAAAGTACTTATAATGAACATTTGACTCAGCAATTGCACGTTTTGTGGAGTGTCTGAAAACTGGTGAATTTTGATTCTGCTGCAGCTCTTCCTCTTAACTTGTGAAGTGCATGTGACCACATCAGTGCTTCATTTCCTCCAGCTGTGAGAACTACCATTATGTCTCTTGCACGAATGTTGCAAGACTCTTCATTGCCTCACAGGACTGCCACAAAGATACGACCTAGAAAGGTTCTTGCAAGAAGTATGTTCTTCCTCTTGTTTACATATGTATTAAAATAAAAATATGTGAAGCAAATATCTCTTCCTTGAAAGGCTTACAGTAAGGGATTGGTTTTGTACTAACAGTAATGTACTATTACACAGGTCAATGTATCATACTGGTATTATATTCCATCTTTGCTGAGATGAATGGATTAGCCTGGAATGGAAGCTCTCGTTCTTTTTTAAAAAATTCTGCCTTCTGGAAACGTGTCTGCTCCTTCTACCATGTACGGACAGGCACAAACATACAACTGTTTGTAGGATCATAGAACTGGCTGGAAAGAACATCGGAGGTCTCTTGTCCAACATCCTGCCCAAAAGAGGGTCATCAGTTCTGATAAGGTTGCTCAGGGCATTATCCAGCACAGTCTTAAAAACCTGCAAGGATGGAGACCACACAACCTTTCCAGCCTACCTGTTCCTACGTACGACTGTCACTGTGGGGCACAAGATTTTGTTTACACGCTGTCTGAACCTCTCATTTCAAGGTAAGTCTATGGTCTCTTGTTCTCTGCCACACAGCACTGTGACAAGTCTGGCTCCACTTCCCTGAAGACCACCTCGGAAGTACTGGAAGGTTGCTGTTAGGTCCCTACAGAGCCTCCTGTCTGCAGGCTGAGCGAGCCCCACTCCCTCGCCCTCTCCTCATAGTCTGGCCTCCAGCTCCAACCACTTTGGTGGCCTCAGTGGAACTCCTGTTCATTAAATCACCCCTGTATCAGTGGGAACCAAAGGGGGACACCGTATTACAGATGCAATCGACTGAATGATGAGTAGAGGGAGATAATTACTTCCTTTGATCTACTGGCTGCATTCTTGTTCCTACAGCCCAGGATGCTCCTGGCTGTGTCCGTTGCCAGGGTACGTGGCTGGCTCACGTGCAGCTTGCTGCTCACCAGGACCTCTGGGCCGCTCTGGCAGGGCTGCTCCCCAGCCTCTATCATTGCAATGGCTTAAAGCATGAAAGCATTGCCTTGTTTATTTAAACACAGGTTACAAGGGAAATGGATATAAAAAGTCGGCAAAAGCACCTAAAACCTGATGTGTTCAAAGGCTACAACCAAGACTTTTTCTTTTGGACAAAATCAGCATCTTCTTTGTTTCTCTTTCTGAGCTGGCAGCCTGGAACTTCTTGCTAGATTTCTCTGCCTTCAGCGCAGGCATATAAACTGGCATAGGTTTAAACCATGGTATTTTCACAAATGATGTTTTAGCAAATGTTCTTATCAGAACAGCTGAAGAGATGGTACAATTACGCTTCTGGAAGTTGTTTCTCATCTTCACAGCCTTAAGCAAAGGTCACTTTTTAAAGACCTAGCTCTTATTTAAATTCACATCCAGTCTCCAACCTGAACTGGCAGTAACCAAGTTCGAGATTATTCCTTAGAATCATAAGACTTTGACCAAAAGAGCCGAGCAGCTACGGCCTTTTCAAGAACGTTTTTCCTTTATGATGAAGGGGAAGCAATAATGCAGCTGCTGATTAGAGGCAACACTGCATTTTTAAAAATAGCTTTAGATATTTCCAAGTGCAGATAAGGGCTAAACTGTCAGAGAATTTAGGTTCAGGAAGCCTGACAATCAATGTTTACAAGGACAGGTCTGCAGCCTGAAATCCTGTGAGCCCAAAGCGGAGGAAGGACAGTGGCTTCCCCTTTAGTTGTTTAGTACTCATAGGACAATGTAAGGAAAGAAAAGCTGTCACCCTTTTCTGTTCCATATGGAGGAGAATCTGGACAACACTCCGATAAACTGCAATCCTGTGCTTTAACATAAACTTCAATCTTATGCTTTTCAATGTACAGATAACCAGCACATACTGTATTTATACTGGTGGCAACAAAGAATTGCACTAAAATTCCTCCCTTTTAAAATTCCTTTAGGTGGAAATACTATTGCTCACACACAACCACATAAACTGTGTCAGCAGTTGTTTCTGGTTTGGGGTTCTGCTGGTTCAGGAACAAGGGGGTTTGGCGTAACAGGCACAACACATGAAATACCTTTATCCGCAAACAGATTTCTCAGCCCCTCCTGGGAGATCACAGGGTGGCCTTGACCAGGTAATACGACTGCAACACTACTTCCATTTTTCCACCCAAAACCGGTCAGAGAAATTTCAGACTTTTCTTAAGCATCGCTGCAACAATGCACGTTACGTACTATTAACGCCGTATGGAGTCTCAGCGCTGTGTGATCTCGTCCTTCCTTACATTTCATGCTTTTTGCATGCCCTCCCTAGCAGGCAACAACCACCGAAACGGCATTGAGCATGCAAGGTACGTAAATGGGGAAGCGCAGAGCGTTGGTTGAGGCAAAATCAGCCTTCGGTTTTGCCTTTCCAAGCTGCAGCAGCTCCGGAGGCAGCAACCCCCCTCTCCCCCACCCCCACCCCTTTTGTTACGGCAACACAAACCCTCCCCACGTATTCCAAAAACTGTTCAAAAATGGGGAAAACGGGCCCGCGCTATTCCGGCTCGTGGTATTTATGGCGACAAACCTCGAGCATCCTTCTCGGAGCGGCTTTTCCCCCTCCAGACCTCACGACGGAGTGGGGAAAAGGAGCGGATCGAACGCCCCCGATCCATCCGCCGCGCCGGGATGGGCACGAAATCAGAAAGAAATACAAACTCCCGGCGGTGCCGCAAGACGCGAGGGCTCCTCCCGCATTCCGTCGGACTCGATTAAGACGAACGGAGCCCTCAGCCTCCCGCAACACGCTGCCGGGCGCAGACGCCGAGGCCCCGGCGAGGCGGGGATGGCGGGCTCCGCTCGCCGCCGTCCCGGGAGCCGCCAGCCCTGCTCCTCCGCGGGGCGATGCCCGCCCTCCGACGGCTGGCGGGTTCCTCGCCAGGGCGGCCGGGAGAGTGGCTCCCCGGCAGCGGGGACGGCCGGGCGAGCGGAGCCCGAGACCCCGCCGCCGGCCGCCACCACATCGGCGGCGACGCCATGCCGCACGGGATGCCCTCCGGCCCGCCTCGGTTGCCAGGGGACGGTGATGCGGCGGGGGCGGCTGCTGGCGGGGCGGGCAGCCCCCGTCCCCGCTTTGGAGGGCGGCGGAGACGGCCGCCGCGCTCCCCCTCGGCGCCCGCCCGGCCCCGCGGGCTTCGCGCTCCCCTGAGGGGACCCGCGGGGATGCTGCCGCCCCTCCCGGCCCCGGCGGGCCTCCCCGCGGCTGCTCCGCGCCCCCGCTCCTTACCCCTGCTGGCGGTGGCGGGGCCGGTGCCCACCCCGCGGGCGCGGCGGGGACGCGGGGGCAGCTGCAGCCGCTCTTTTGTGTGCCTGCCCAGCGCCACACACAGAGGCGGCTGCCGGGCCCGGGAAGCTGCGTGTGAGAATACCGCCGGCCGCCCGGGAACCTGCATGGCGCATAGCTCGGCCGCCGCGGCGCCTCAGGGGGGCCGGCCCGGAGGGGCGCGGCGGAGCGGGACGGCGACTCCCGCCTCTCCTCGCTGTCGCCTCAGCGTCGCCTCAGCCCGCCGGGCGCGGCCGCGGCTCCTCCCGCCCTCATGGCCCGAGGTGCGGGCGTCGCTCTCCGCGGCCCCGGTGCTGCTCGGCCTGCGGCGGGTCGGAGGGGCAGAGCTGCCCTGCCAGAGGGCCGGTGAGCCGTGTTTGTACGGCCCCGAGCCTCCCGCGAAGCGGCACAAGTGGGTGGCTTGGCGGGCTGGGCTAAGCCGCCATAGAATCATAGAGTAGTTTCAGTTGGAAGAGACCTTGAAGATCATCGAGTCCAGCCTTTGTCCCAGCCCCATCAACCCACTAAACTATGTCCCCCAGTGCAACACCCACCTGTCTCTTAAACACCTCCAGGGATGGCGACTCAACCCCCCTCACGGGCAGCCTGTTCCAGTGCCTGACAACCCTCTCAGCAAAGAAATTCTTCCCAATATCCAACCTGAACCTCCCCTGACGCAACTTCAGGCCACTTGCCCCCATCCTATCACTCTCCACTAGGGAGAATAGACCAGCTTCTGCCTCTCTACAACCTCCCTTCAGGTAGCTGTAGAGAGCGATGAGGTCTCCCCTCAATCTCCTCTTCTCCAGGCTGAACAGCCCCAGATCCCTCAGCCTTTCCTCATAAGACTTACTAGCTATGGAATCCTACTAGTTAATCACCTCAGGCTTTCCTGTTGCTTGAGGTGCTCCAGTGCAACAAAAACCATCAAAAGTTTTAACATTACGGTACGGGACAGCACTGGACTTAGTCACATTCCATCATAGGACTAGTTTTATGAGATGAAATTCGTATTTTTATGCCCTTGTGCAGATAACACATAATCCCCCCCCGAGATTCAAAATGGAAGATGTGATGTATAATATTTAAAAGCTTGTTGAAGTGAGTTTCCCCAAGAACATTTCTTAGAACAAATAATAAACATAGTTGGTTCTTCAGGCCTTTTATTAGAAACTACTAGATCTTTCTACCACAACTAGGTGATGGTTATTACTTTGAATAGAAAGGAACACGCATGAGATCAAGTGCTCTTAGGCCAATTTCAACAGGACTTGCTCCTAAGCATGCAAATTTGAGAATGCTGCTATTCCGGAGTGTTAGAAATAATCTTTCCCTTGAAAGATTTCTCATGAATCTCGTGATAGCAAAAGTGAAAAGCTGTCCTAACGCAATTACACGGCGTTCCGATCAGCCGGATATCAATGTTCACTATAACAGCCATGTGTCCAATGCTTTTGTTTGCAGCTATACCAGTTGCTTAGCACCAAGGCAAATTCCATGTACATGCAAAGGCCCTTCATGGAAACACAATTTTGTGGTTATTTTATTTTTGTTGTTAGCATTTCTTTTAAGATTCATTAACGACCGAGCACCCATTTGCTATTAAAAGGCCTATCATGGTATCCTACAGTGACATTCCTCATCCGTCCCTTTCTACATCCTAAGTACTTGACTGATTTTGGTTCTCTTTTGAAGATAATGAGAAACTCAAACATTATATAAGCTGCAATGCATGATTGTTTTACACAGAACTACAGAAAGTTATATACAATCTGCATATCTATAATATCTATAATATCTAATATTTAATATCTAATATATATATTAGATATATAATATATATAATATATATAATATATATAATCTGATGAGTCATTTAACTTGCTGAAATATCCTTGTGCACATAAGCGAATTTTCTCAACCAATACACCAAAAGCAGCTTGATGGAGCAGGCATGTGTCTTCCTTCTGAAGTTCCTGCACCTGCAACTATTGTACTACAACTGACCTCTCAAGGACTGCAGGATCACAAAGGTAAGTGGACTTATTTTTCTAACTTCTTAAATTTAAGTTCCTACCAAACATTCTCCCCACACTTTATTTTGAAGACAGTGACTCAGACAGATGGTTATTATAGAAAATTGCATACCAAAGGGGAAGGGAAAAATAAGGTGCGTAGTATCAGTCTGATAACGCACCTCTCTGCTGCTCTTCAGTTTCTGGAAATAATCTTTTCCATACAAGCCAGCCACAGATGCAGAGGTAGGATATTCCCCCTATGTAATGCAAATGGTGCATTTTCACATATGCCTTCAGAGTCCTTGCATTTACTAGTTACTTCAGATATTTACTTATTTAATTATAGTTGAAACCTACCTTTATCACTGGAAAAAAAAAATGGCAATGGTAAAAATAAGTAAAAATCTTCATTAAATATCTGTTTTGTAGAAGATTTTCATGCCTATTGTGGTGCCATGGACACACTTGAGGGCAGGGCTGCCATCCAGAGGGACCTTGATAGGCTGGAGAAATGGGCCAGCGCAAACTGCAGGAGCTTCAACATGTCAAAATGCAAGGTCCTTCACCTGGATCGGGCCAATCCCAGGCACAAATACAAACTGGGCACAGAGTGGGTTGAGAATAGCCCTGAAGAGAAGGATTTGGGGGTGTTGATAGATGAGAAGCTCAACCTGAGCTGGCTTTCTCAACTTGAGAAGGCCAACCCTGTCCTGGGCTGCACCCAGAGGAGTGTGGCCAGCAGGGCAGGAGAGGGGATTCTCCGCCTTTGCTCTGCTCTGGTGAGACCCCACCTCAAATCCTGCGTCCAGTTCTGGTGTCCCCACCATGAGAGGGACATGGAGCTGTAGGAATGAGTCCAGAGGAGGCAACAAAGATGATCCAGGGGCTGGAGCAGCTCTGCTCCGAGGACAGGCTCAGGGAGCTGGGGTTGTTCAACTGGGGAAGAGAAGACTCCGGGGGCACCTTATCACTGCCTGAAGGGACCTACAGGGAGGCTGGGGAGGGACTTTGCACAAGAGTGTCCAGCGACAGGACAAGGGGAAATGGATTTAAATTGAAGGAGAATGGGTTTTGATTGGATCTTGGGAAGAAATTCTTCAGTCTGAGGGCGGCAAGACTTTGGAATAAATTGCCCAGAGATGCTGTGGCTGCCCCCTCCCTGGAGGTGTTCAAGGCAGAGCCTTGAGTAGCCTGATCTAGTTGAGAGGCGTCCCTGCCTGTGACAGGGAGGTTGGATTAGACGATCTCTAAGGTCCCTTCCAACATGAGACATTCTATGATTCTATGATTCTATTTGCTATTTTTATGTTAAAAGATCGCTTTAGATTACACCTAGAAAAGTCACAAAGTGCTTCAAAATACCGTTATTTTTAAATGTTTGGGGAACTCTTCCTCATTTGTGAACCTCTGCTATATAACCTTTGCAGTTAACAATGTTGTTTAACGATGTGCAAGACAGTGCAAGTGAACATGAAACTACATAGATGCCATCGCTTTATATATAATTTAAGGATTATACCATCCCAGGAGGCACACCTCCCTCCTTCACAATAAGATAAATTTACATTTCACAAAACGTGCAAACTGCTTTGAAAATGCTTATCAAAGGTGACAGATTTTTCATTTCTAAGAAGGTGAGGTCTCCCATTTTAAAATGCCGGCATTTGGCCAATTAATTTATGCATTGCTGTTACTTTCCACCTCCATATTAATCTTACATGATTTGAGATTCCCAGTTTAAAATGTTGGTTACCTTTCCATGTCTAGCGCCACCTCGCAGCCTTACAAGAAGCACCAGGGCAACCATTTCAGGGATTGTTAATAATGTGGCCAAAATGTTGACTGCTTTGGTAAAAGAATAAGATATTGAAATAATTAACTCTTAACTTTTCCTCTTAATTAAGGCTTCCTGAGTCCAGCAAACCCAAGTCACTACAGGAAGAATTTCTTTTAAGGAGAGAATCAAGTGATGCGCCAAGGAGATCATCGAGAGCACCAACTGTAAGTGCCTCAACTAGAACCTGTAAACATCTCCACGTGTCCTGGTCTTTTGGTGAGACTTCCTTGGTCACACCAACCTCAGCAATAAAGTCCAAATCTAAGGACTGTCCTTAACAAGAAGCAGCAATGCTTCTGCACATGCATTTAGAAAGGAAACTCTAGTATCAGCATTAAATACAGAAGTAATGCGCACCCAGGAAGCACTCTGCAGAAGAAAGTGCCATCCCCAGTTCCTCTTGTAATTCATTCACAGTTTTCTAAATTTTCAGGCTGTGTTAATTGTATTAAGTGGCATCGTGATAGAGCACATTCTTCCAAAACTTGTGATTAATTGGGTTAATACGATAATAATGAAAGCAATTGAATTCAAAATCAAACACCCAGTGGTTTGCTGGTTGGTTGTTTTTTGGGGTTTTTTTAGTTCAGGTGAATTAATTGCAGTATGAGCATGACAGGACCAGAGGTTTTGCAGATCTGCAAAACTGGAAGGTTAGCTTTTTAAAGGCATGCAGTTCTTTTCTCAGCTTTTTGAGTTTGCTTCTAAGTTTGTCTCATTATATGGGACAGGATTAATTCTGCGCCTGTTCTCCTCCCACCTAGGAGAGACTACAGGGTTGCACAGAGGAAGTCAAAAGAGATACTTTGCATCATTTAATTATGAGCCCTTTAGCTGCCTGAGTAATGTTCATGGAGTCCGGAAAAATGTGTCTTGCCTGCCTTAGGCAGCATAAATCGGGAACGTGCTTGAGCTTAGAGGAGGAAAAAAGAAAAAAGGGAGAGATTGAAACAGGGAACTTGCGCTTGACAAATGACCCAAGCGTGAGAAAATTTACTGGCAAAATAGTAACAATCTTCTGAAAAGCTTGACATTATCAGAAAAGGTTTCACTATACCTTCTGAAAAACAAAACAAAACCAAACCACAAATAAACTAAACTCAAATACCCATTGTCAAAGCCTAATCCCCTTCCAAGCTAATGAGGCTCTGGTTACTTGAATCACTGTTGATCTTTCCAGAAGTTGTGCACTGGTGCAGCAGGGGTGTATCATTAAGCATCCCTCTGCTAGAAAAAATACCAAATCACAGTTCCCTGCTGCTCCAGTTTCCATCCCTTAATTTCCACTGTTTTTCACAGAATCACAGAATCACAGAATCACAGAATGTTAAAGGTTGGAAGGGACCTCAAAGATCATCTAGTCCAACCCCCCTGCCAGAGCAGGATCACCTACACTAGAGCGCACAGGAACGCGTCCAGGCGGGTTTTGAATGTCTCAAGAGATGGAGATTCCACAACCTCCCTAGGCAGCCTGTTCCAGTGCTCAGTCACCCTCACAGTGAAAAAGTTTTTCCTCATATTTTTCTGGAACCTCCTGTGTTCCAGCTTCCACCCATTGCCCCTTGTCCTGTCAGTGGATGCCGCTGAAAAGAGCCTGGCTCCATCCTCCTGACATTCCCCCTTGACATATTTATAAACATTGATGAGGTCACCCCTCAGCCTCCTCTTCTCCAAGCTAAAGAGATCCAGCTCCTTCAGCCTTTCCTCATAAGGGAGATGCTCCACTCCCTTCACCATCTTTGTGGCTCTACGCTGGACTCTCTCAAGCAGCTCCCTGTCCTTCTTGAACTGAGGGGCCCAGAACTGGACACAATATTCCAGATGCGGCCTCACCAGGGCAGAGTAGAGGGGCAGGAGGACCTCTCTTGACCTACTTGCTACTCCCCTTCTAATACACCCCAGGATGCCATTGGCCTTCTTGGCCACGAGGGCACACTGCTGGCTCATGGTCATCCTGCTGTCCACTAGAACCCCCAGGTCCCTTTCCCCTGCACTGCTCTCCAGCAGGGCAGTCCCCAACCTATACTGGCACATGGGGTTATTTTTTCCCAAGTGCAAAACTCTACACTTGCCCTTATTAAACTTCATCAGATTTCTCCCCGCCCAGCCCTCCAGCCTGTCCAGGTCTCTCTGAATGGCTGCACAGCCTTCTGGTGTGTCAACCACTCCCCCCAACTTCGTATCATCAGCAAACTTGCTGACAACATTCTCTAATCCCTCATCCAGATCATTGATGAATATATTAAACAGCACCGGCCCAAGCACTGACCCCTGAGGGACCCCACTAGACACAGGCATCCAGCCAGACTCGGCCCCATTGACCACAACCCTCTGGCTTCTTGACATAAGTCCCGTTTTATAATCTCAGCAGTACAAAGCAAGGGTAAGGCCCATGTATCTAACCTGTCCCCCCAAACCCATGCACAGTGAGAACAAAGAATGACTACTGAAGGCTGTCTTGTTTAAAGTGAAGGACTAGAAATTTGTTACAAGGGGCTGATCCTGCTCCCACTGGTCTCGGGGAATTAGGCTTCTGAAAAGGAAACTTCACGGAGTGCGTCTTAGCTGTCTTCACATTCTTCAGCTGTGCAGCTCTCTTAGCTATTCCTTCCAAGTCTAGAGCTCCAGAGCCGAAAATTCTCATATATTGTAGCACATACCCAGACAACTTGAGAGCGTCTGATCCCACCAAATGGTAAGAGTTTGTAATAAGCATGCCCTGGTTTTGGGTATTGACTAACTTTGCAGCCCTAAACTCTCTTTTCCGGGGGCTTTGTTTTTTTGTTAATATCTTGACTTCCACCTTAGGAGGAGTTGGATGAAATGTAGAAACTGTGAGGGAGATAGGAGCGTGACTTACTTATGATGAACGAAATATATCAGCTGACTTAGTGCTAGGCAACCCCACTGCAGTCAGTCAGGAAAATTGCTGGTTACTAGCTGAAGGCATTACAAGTCTCCTTCTGCTAGTAAGATGGGGAGCACAGTGAGCTAAGTGGAGTATTTCTGACTCAAAATCTCCATTCTCTAGCACTAGATCAAGCTACTCCTCTGAGTGTATTGACAGATACTGTACACAGAATTCATTTCCTTCAGCCAGGAGAAAGAAATGGAGTATGTACTTAGGGAGGGCTGCCCTGTTTTGGGTTGCACCACACTAAGGGTATTAGGTTCAAGGACTTCTGTTCAATTATCTTGACATTTAACTGGCGACGCTTCTAGTTTTGGCATTCCTATGCTAGTTTTGTAGAAAAGATGCCTCCCCATCGGAAAGAACACAAAGACAAAAGCAGCTTTGCTAATTGTACGTCTCCTAGAATGGCAGAATCATATTTCAAGAATATCGAATCATCCTGCTTTTCCATCGTGAGCCTTAGGATTTCTAAATTCAAGCGATTTAGAACGTAGATCACAAACGACCCTCTAAACAGGGATTTCGTAAAACGCGACAACCCTGTGGAAGACTCTATTTTTCTTAAAATATAACAGAAGGAGTATTTATTTTAAGTACAAAACTAGCTCGTTTAAAAAAGGCATGTCTTTGCAGAGTTTTTTTCAGAAGTAAAATTAATGAGGAAGCATCAATGTCTTTAAAGCTCTGTTTACATCTCAGGTCAACATTATACTTGTAGCAAACATGACAGAGAACACAATTCCATTTCCATTAAATAAAAATTCTCCTAGACTAAAATTAACTTACTTCCTATCAAGCTGAAGCTATTCATGGTATATGCAGAGATGCGGAAGAATATAAAACTCAGATTGTGGTTTAGCTTGGGAAAAAAAATATGACTTTTAAGGATTAGGAAAACTAGAGAGAGAAGACAGCAAGTCTTCAATTTCTAGAGCTGACATGTTGAAACAAACCTATAAAAGAAAGTATCATGACAAAAACTGCTTGCTTAACGTGCACCAGTGAAGTCTCGCCATGAATAAATTAACAAAGTGTGACTGCAGCGCTTCAGAAACATAAGTGTGCTGGCGTGCTCTCTAATGGTAAAGACATAACCAAGATTTAAGCAGCTTGTGTTTCCCACTCATTTTGTTAGTGATTTTGCAGAGAAAAACCAGATTTATAAAGTAAGCAAAAGGATTAATCGCTCTTTGTTCAGGCCTCTCCCAGATACCTTCCTGTGGATTAAGCTTGAAAAATGACTATTCAACATGTGAAAAAACGAAAACATTCTGAAATAATATTTCATGCAAATAATTTTCGGATACTTTTCTCACAGTGTTTGCATATCCAGAGAGTTCATAAAGCAAGTAAATGATGATTTATGCATGGTAACTTCCACAGCAGTAGTCGTTAGGCTGAGGAAAACTTATTCACTGATTGCAGACACCCACACAATAACACAAGGATTTTTTATTGCATGAGCCAATCAATCAGTGTGAAGCACAGACAGTGAATGGTGAAAACAGAAAATACAATGTTGATTTTTCGTTTATTCTGAAAGAAATATTGAAGCTATATTGCTGTCACTGAGAAGTGGGTCTCTGCTCTGAAATCTAGAACAAAATACCGTGGGTTGACCTAGAAACCGTACAGTTTCTGTGGTTACAGAGGTAAAATCATGCTACAAACAAATTACTATGTTACAGAGATAACTTGGCTCATGTATTTGTCTTTGGAATCACAGAGAATTCCAGAAATGTCAACAGATTAATTCTGAAAATTAGATCAATGGCAGCAAAAAAAAGAAAACATCCCTAAATGTGTAGCTCTATTTCAGTCCTCAGAAGCTGGAACTACAGTGAACTTGTGAAGACAGAATGCCACATCAATATTCCCAGCACCAGCTCAGTAACTTCACAACCAATCTATTGTTTTATTTATGAATATTACAGCTCAAGCTTGCTCAAGTTCCACAAGGACTCCATGGCAATCCTTAGGGTGAAGAAAAATCACGGGTTTGCCATGTGCACCTATTTTTGGCTCTTCACTCAATATCCGTATCTTTTTATCCTTCAGTTCTGTCATAGCCGCTTTTATGTCATCAACCTTATAAAAGAAAAGTACAGTTCACACAAATTAACATATTACACTGCATTATGCAGATTCTACATTTAGGAGCGGTAATACAATTCCTTACTAAACTGTTATTTCTAAATTCCAGTAGAATTCTGACAATAAATTCAGTTAGAAAACATTTCAAAACATCTAATCTTAAAAATAAAAATGCTACAGAAGCTTGCATTTGTTCTTTGAAGATTTTATAAAATCTCATTTAAATAGATTGTGCTATACATAGGAAATCTTTAAACAAAAATCACTCATGCACAAAGCCCTTTGATCTTTTTATGTTGTTACTTTGTAGGGACTCCATAAAAAATCTAAACTCTGCAGTACCTCATAAAGTACTTCATAAAGTGCAGCTTCATAAAGTTTCCTAAGAAAAACCCTGGAATTATCAGAAGCACACCCAGAATATGACCTGGGTTTCCTATTTAACTTAATGACAACAATAGCCATTAACAGAACACTTCAATACACTTTCCTGCAAAAATACATAATTAACAAAACCATATCGACACATAATGTGATCCCAAGCCTGACGTCATGTCATCAGATGAAATTTGAATTTTCTGAGACTTTAAATGCATTCATTCGGTGAAAGAATAAAATCAGCACTTGGTTTAGCAAATCCAAGAGTCAATAATGAATAAAGACCTAGAATTAAAATAAGAGCATGGCTGGTTTTGAAGACCAAGGTGTCTGGACATAACATGGTGAATAAACTTGCATGACACCGTTGTAGGGAGGAAGAAAATACCTAGGTTTAATTCAGAGGAACAGACATCAGTTAATTCCTACTCATTTTTAGCAATTTTTTTCATGGAAAGTCTGAACTCGCTACAGTTCTTCCTAAGTGCAACTACGAGCCTGCTTCAAAAAAAAATAAACAGAAATGACTGTCAGGTTTTATCTAGAAGAAAAGAGCACGTGTAATGTGTGGCAAAGCTTCCTCCGGGTTGTTTCCCCAAGCAGAAAAGCCGCTGCAGCTGCTGCTGCTGTCTTGCAGAGGTGGCCAGAAGAGGAACTGCGCCCGGGCTCAGCTGCAAGGAATTACTGCGGCCCCAAGGAAGCTGTGAGAGCAACAGGGGAAAGCCTGTGGGTAAGTCTGTGCTAGGAGAGTAGCAGGCTCGGATTTCTCTCTTATTACACAACCACAGAATTGTTGAGGCTGGAAAAGACCTCGGAGATCATCAAGTCCAGCCTATGACCCAACACGACCACATCGGCATCACATTCTAGCACGTGTCCAGCACGCTCTTCATTGCAGGTACTAAATACAATTCTAGCTGGTCAGGAATAATTCAATTTCTTCGTAAAATGCTTATTTTGTCCGATATAAATTCCCTATCAAAGCACCTGTCTAAAATTTTTATTTGAAGAAATGCGAAGCATTTTGATAAACTTGCCAGGCTTCCTCTCCAGTATGGCAAAAAAATTACAATTCCACTTTTTGCAAAAAAACCCCAAAATCGTCCATAGGAAGATAGTCTACAAAATCTTTTTTAAATTTCAAATAAACATCAGCTGATGTTCTTTTACAGAGTTTCTAAAAACTCTTTTTGCTCAACTTCAGAAGATGACATATCTTTGAAATGGTAAAAGCTTTTTCATTCTGAGGAGAGCGGAAAATTAGAGACGGGAGATTAATATCTTTTTGACTACAGTAGTGACCAAAGCTGTTTCCAGGCCCACATAAACTGCAGGTCAACAATGGATTGCTCTTTTCCTCCATGTAAATTAGTCTATAATCTTCCATTTGTTTTTACATAGAGACAAACATGAGGGACGTACACCTTAATTAATTTATTTTTTTAAAGAACCTGTCAGTGAATTACAATACATTTAGGAAACTGGCTGCAAGTAGCACTAGCTCACCCAATTAATGGAAATTAACAGCTAGATGATGACTTCTGGCTTGCTTGACCTACTGCAAACAGAAATCTTATTTTTTAACACAATGCTTCAACATTGTCCAACATGGTATAATTAGAATGTCCCAGGCTTCTCGATTTCCATAATTAGCAGTAGGACTTCCCTTGACAGCCATGCTTGGTTTATCTGCAGCAAGATCATCTCTCATATAAAATGGAGATTTACAGGGAACAATTTCAACTGGGAACAAATATTCCTTGAAACATCTTAAAAAGGGGTTATATACTTGGAACGCTTGGGAGCTTTGAGGTTTTTTTGTGCTGAGAAATGCCTTGTAGAGAGAAATGAATTGTAGAGAGGTTGATGCTGGTCTCTTCTCACAGGTCATTAGGGACAGAACCAGGGGGAATGGTTTCAAGTTGCAACTGGGTAGGTTTAGGCTGGACATCAGGAAGAAATACTTCAGGGAAAGAGTGGTCAGACCCTGGAACAGACTGCCCAGGGAGGTGGTTGAGTCGCCATCCCTGGGTGTGTTTAAGTGTCGCTTAGATGTGGTGTTGGGTGAGATGGTTTAGGGGTGAACTTGTAGTGTAGGGTTAATGGTTGGACTCGATGATCCCAAGGCTCTATTCCAACCTCAACTGTTCTATGTTCTAACTTATTTCTCTCCTACCTATAAGCAAGTACCACTGGTCTTATAGAGGGTTGGAGGGTTTTTTCAATCTTACTGCAAATTACTTCTTTTTACTACACCTCCCATTTCCTAAATTGAGTTGAGGTCTTTCATATTTCTATAGCAGAGCTGCCTCGCAATGCAATTTTGGGTCAGTTTAAACAGAATTCATTTTCTTGTTCCTGAACATCTGCAAATAGAGGAGAACTTAAAGTAAGAAAAATTGCAGTGCCTGTGCGTATGCAAAATGTCTCAATTCTCAATGAAAGCATGCATCTGAAACACAGGTGTTTATGGTCGCATTCAGAAAACAATTTTTACTTACACCAGTAATTCCATTATTTTTTATTATTACACTTTGCATGAAAGAATAAAGACTGCAAGACTCAGATTTGTAAAATATTAAAAACATGTCATAGGCAACAGCATGAATTTTTGCATCAAACATCTACACTAAAACAGGAATATACTACATAACTAAATAATATAAAAATACTTTACCCAGCACTTTTGCATCTTGTGTACTTCCAGGCCAGCCTCTCTTTGGTGGGCGAGGAAGAATAGGACAGAAGAAATGCTGGAGACTTTACTGCTGTACTGCAGTATGACTGCCAGTGTTTTGGTTTTTTTTACTTCTGTAGAGAATTATCAACTAAATAACAAACAGGGAGAAACTTCAGAAAATCTAAACTATACCTCAGCTTTTTCCAGAGTATGTCCTTTCTATGTCAGGAAGTTGACACCTGTCACACACTCTTCACAAGCCCTTGGGCTCATTCACCTTCCACACTGGATACTTAACCTTCTCCTCCCCAATTTAATCTTTATAGCAGAAAAGAGGAAAGAAGTGTCACACTGCTCAGGAAATTGAACTGGAATTTCCAAAACTGAAAAAAAGACAAATTTAAGATGACTTCTTATGCAATATAAAATCTCAGGAATATGACAGCCTCACGTTTGTTCTTGACACAAGTCAAATCCATGAGAAAATTACGTGTACTTCAATCTCGCTCTCTTATTATATGATACACTGCGTTAAAATACCTCAATGCAGATGTGATGCATTCCTCCGGTCTTGTTTTTTTGCAAAAAACTTGCAATGGGACTTTTCTCTCCCAAAGGGTGTAGAAGTTCCAGCTTGGTATTTCCCAGCTCCACAAAAACAGTGTAGACACCATGTTCGGGAAGAGCAACAGGCTTGCTCACCTGTGCTCCCAACACATCTTTGTAGAAGGACTGCGCTTTCTCCAGATCGGGTACTGCGATTGCTACGTGATTAAGTCGACCCAGTTTCCACAAACAGCTTGGAATGGTTTGAGAAACGGAATTTGATGATGATAGAGTTTGTATTGTGGGAGCTGAAGTCTGCAATCTGGTAAGAAGCCCTGGGAAAAAAAAAAAAAAAAGTGAATAGTACTGATACAGAGCATTTGAGAAAGTCAGCACCTGCTCTTTCCCCAATATAACTCCTGTGCCATAAGCACACCAGTGTGCAAAGCTGAAGGCAGACTGAGACCAAGGAAAGAATTCTTCAGTAGTATAGATCATTGAAGACTTTTTCCAGAGACTATGTCATTATTCAGAAGTACTTAAAAACCCCACAACATAAGAGAAGGGTAGATGTTCCTTTGAAGGATGTGGTTTAGTGGTGTTGACAGGGCTAAGAAAAGGTTGGACTCAATGATCTTGAAGGTCTCTTCCAGCCAAAACTGTTCTATGTTCTATGATTCTATGAAGAATTTCTTCCTAATCATAGAATCATAGAATGTTAGGGATTGGAAGGGACCTCGAAAGATCATCAAGTCCAATCCCCCTGCCAGAGCAGGAATGCCTAGACTATGCCACACAGGAACGTGTCCAGGCAGGTCTTGAATGTCTCCAGAGAAGGAGACTCCACAACCTCTCTGGGCAGCCTGTTCCAGGGCTCCGTCACCCTCACTGAGAAGAAGTTTCTTCTCGAGTTTAAGCGGAACCTCTTATGTTCCAGTTTCAGCCCATTACCCCTTGTCCTCTCAGTGGTTGTCACCGAGAAGAGCCTGGCTCCATCCTCGTGACACTCCCCCTTGATATATTTGTAAACATTAATGAGGTCACCCCTCAGCCTCCTCTTCTCCAAACTAAAGAGCCCCAGCTCCTTCAGTCTTTTCTCATAAGGGAGATGCTCCACTCCCTTAATCATCCTAGTTGCCCTGTGCTGGACTCTCTCCAGCAGTTCCCTGTCTTTCTTGAACTGAGGGGCCCAGAACTGGACACAGTATTCCAGATGGGGTCTCACCAGGGCAGAGTAGAGGGGAAGGAGAACCTCTCTCGACCTACTAACCACCCCCCTTCTAATACACCCCAGGATGCCATTGGCCTTCCTGGCCACAAGGGCACACTGCTGGCTCATGGTCATCCTGCTGTCCACCAAGACTCCCAGGTCCCTTTCCCCTACACTACTCTCTAATAAGTCATTCCCCAACTTATACTGGAACCTGGGGTTGTTCCTACCCAGATGCAAGACCCTACATTTACCCTTGTTATATTTCATTAAATTTTTCCCCGCCCAACGCTCCAGCCTGTCCAGGTCTCGCTGGATGGCAGCACAGCCTTCTGGTGTGTCAGCCACTCCTCCCAGCTTGGTGTCATCAGCAAATTTGCTGATAGTACTCTCTAGTCCCTCATCCAAGTCATCGATGAATATATTGAATAATACTGGTCCCAGTACCGACCCTTGAGGCACTCCACTGGATACAGGTCTCCAACCAGACTCTGCCCCATTGACCAAAACTCTTTGGCTTCTTCCCCTCAGCCAGTTCACAGTCCACCTCACTACCCGAGAGTCTAGACCACACTTCTGCAGTTTAGCAGCAAGGATGCTGTGGGAGACTGTGTCAAATGCTTTACTGAAGTCAAGGTAGACCACATCCACCACTCGGCCATCATCTATCCACCTTGTTATATCCTCATAAAAGGCTATGAGGTTAGTCAAGCACGACTTCCCTTTGGTGAAGCCATGTTGACTGTCTCTAATGACCCTCTTATCCCTGATATGCCTTGAGATGGCACCAAGGATAAGTCGTTCCATCAAGATCCAATCAAAACCCATTCTCCTTCAATTTAAATTCATTTCTCCTTGTGCTATTGCTGGACGCTCTTGTAAAAAGTCCCTCCCCAGCCTCCCTGTATGTTCCCTTCAGGTACTGGAAGGCAATTTAGTTCTAGGCAAGTTCCAGTTTAGCTCTAGACAAGTTCCAGTTTAGTTCTAGGCAATTAGTTCTAGGGTTGCTGGGTTTTTTTTTAACAAACTCATGAAAAAAAAGATATAAAGTTAGGATACTTACAAATGGATTACATTAAAAAATAATCTGTCTGAGTACTAGAATCTGGAGAAGTTGGGCGTAGGGAAGAAACTGTGATCATATCAGTTGTTTCTAGCATCAGCATTGGAATTAGATGAAAGGACATGTTCATAAACCCCACATTTTAATTTAATGCCAGTTTACTATAGGCTAGGTCCGAGTTTCCAATGCCTCAAGGCCAAGCTAGAGGCATTCTTCGCTTTAAATTCACAAATGTGCTGTTTTTTTTGCCAAAAGATGGTGGGACTGGTGCACTGAGATTCAGGATGCTTTGCGAGACTCTGAGGACAGCCTGGCTTGCGTTTCTCTCAGACTCTTTGTACTCTGTAAGGTTAGCAGTGGCTGTAGTTAATGAACGAACTTCACTGTATGAACCTACCATTTCACAGGAATCCAAGACCTTACAGCTATCAGTTAATTTTTCTTCTCAAAGATAACCGATGCTGTCCTTAAATCTAAGCCTTTCTGAGCATTGTGCTGCAATGGAAGAAGTGTTTGGTGCGTATCTCAGATTTAAAATTGCCACGTGCAAGGTACATACTTCTAAAGACTCAGTATTACAAAAGTAACTCTATTCAGAATCTTTTGATAGCCAGTGAACAGGCACTAAAGCAGCTGTCCAAATGCCTCTCCTGCTTGAAAAACTTGCATAAGCTGATCAAATTCACGTACGCAGTTGTTTCTTGTGGTATATCAGCATTTCATAGAATCACAGAATGCCGGGGGTTGGAAGGGACCTCTGGAGACCACCCAGTCCAACCCCCTGCCAGAGCAGGGTCACCCAGGGCAGCCACACAGGAACGCGTCCAGGCGGGTTTGAAAGTCTCCAGAGCAGGAGACTCCACACCCTCTCTGGGCAGCCTATGCCAGGGCTCCGGCACCCTCACAGCCAAGAAGTTTCTCCTCACGTTGAGGTGGAACTTCCCATGTTCTAAATTAAACTCCTAAGCACGGAGAGGGTGCGGGCTCCACAGGGAGTCTGGCACAGAGGGGCTCTGGACCAAATGGCGAAGGGTCATAGTCTGGCTATGGGAACCAGGTGGGCTATACAGTTCCCAGAAACTGCCTCGCCGTGGCCTGGAGCGCCCGGCCGCGCTCCCGCAGCCCAGGGCGGGCAGGACCGCCGCCGCGGGGCCGGCCCCGCGGCGGCGGCCCTGCCCGCCCTAGGCTGCGGGAGCGCGGCCCCCGGCCTGAAGCCGCCCCGGCCCCGCCGCCCGCCCGGCCCCTCGTTACCGGCCGCCAAGCGCCCCAGGTAGGCCGCCATCTCGCCGCTCGCACCGCCCTGCGGGCGGGGCCTGGTGGCGGCTGAGCGGCCGCCCTCCGTCGTCACCGTGCCGGCGGCCACCGCTCCCCAGTCCGCAAGGAGAGCCGTGACCATTTCAGCTGTGAAGAGAGACTGAGAGACCTGGGGCTGTTCAGCCTCGAAAGGAGACGGCTGAGAGGGGACCTTATTAATGTCTAGAAGTATCTGAGGGGTGGGGGTCAAGGGGAAGGGGACAATCTCTTCTCAGTGGTGCCCAGCAATAGGACAAGGAATAATGGGTATGGGAAGTTCCACCTCAACGTGAGGAGAAACTTCTTGGCTGTGAGGGTGCCGGAGCCCTGGCCCAGGCTGCCCAGAGAGGGTGTGGAGTCTCCTGCTCTGGAGACTTTCAAACCCCGCCTGGATGTGTTCCTGTGTGGCTGCCCTGGGTGACCCTGCTCTGGCAGGGGCTTGGACTGGGTGATCTCCAGAGGTCCCTTCCAACCCCCAACATTCTGTGATTCTATGGCTAGATTATTGCATGAAGGAGACTTGGGACGGTGAGCAGGCTGTTCTGGTGTGCCTGGGACATCACTGTGGTACATCCTGAATGTATGAACAGCTTGTACCACATCAAATCTGATAACATTGGAATAAGCGCAGGTCAAATTGGTGGCCAAAATGGGTACTTAGAAGGCCCAATATAGGACACTCTCTGCTTCCAACATAGGTTGGGAAGTGTCAGATACATTCGTGGTGTTCAGAGAATCACCGGTACAGGCCGTACGCATGTCTCTGCTGGCATGGCTGAGTGCGCACAGTGCCAGGGAGAGGATAGAGAAATGTTTTCTGCACACTGAAAAGACTTCTTTTCTTGGTAGGAAAGAAACGTGAAAGCTGCAGAGAAACAGCAGAAGTAATAGCAAGAGTAACTTCAGAGAAGAACTCTTAGGAAGGTTGGTGGCAGTTTTGGATCCAGTGAGTGTGACTGCTGGGGTGGGGTGGGGGAGCAACCCCTGCTGATGCATTTTGCAGCGTGGTGGAGGAATGGATCATCTCCCTCAGCTGCAGCAGCAGCTTCTTCACCAGAGTCTGTGGGTGTAGTGCTTAATTTGACTTTATAAAACAAGCTTTAAGTAAAGTACGTGATGCAAAGTACCAAAGCAGCTGAAGAACACTGGGCGTACCTCCCTGATCGCCTGCGTGCCTGGTCAGCTGGGAGGTTGGAGACACCAGCTAACGCCAGGCGTTTTGCTCACAGAACCATCTGGAGACGTGTGGTTCCAAAATAGCCGTTGTATCTAGGTCAGCGAGACAAAACTGCAAAGTAAGATGACTGTAGCTTCACTATATTTAGAGCAGCGCTGATGGGCATCTCCACCCAGAGCCATCCCGCGCTCTTCCAAGGGGAAGAAGCATCGGCCAGCAGTGGATGACTCCGCAGTACCGGGTCGGTGCGTAGGCGAGGAGACCCGCCCGAAGAAGCGGGTGTGACACGAACAAGCGAGGCGGTCCTGCGACAACAGCTTCAGGGTCGGGGCGGAACCCCCGGGAGCGGAACTTCAGTGCGGGCCGCGGGAGGGACCCGGACCCAGCAGCCGCGCGCGGGCGGGCGGGGCCAGGCTGCTCCACGCGCCGCGGCCGCCGGAAAGATGGCGGCGGTCAAGGGGCTGGAGAGAGGCCTCAGGGTGGCGGGAGCTGCCGCGGCGCGCCCGGAGCGCTTCCTCAGGTACTGCGGGGCTCGCGGGGCCGGGGGAGCCTCCCCCGGTGCCGGCCGTGTGTGTCTGTGTGGGGGTCTGCGCTCCGCGCAGGCCTCGGGGCGGGGGGCCTCGTGCCGGCCGGTGCCCCTCGGCTGCCGCCGGTGCCCAGAGCTCTCCTGAAACGCGCTGGCAGCAGCGTCTCCACCCGCCTGGGGCTCCGGCCGTGGCTGGGGCGCTGTCGTGTGCCCTGTGCCCAGGAGGCCTGGAAAGCCAAGGGCATCCTGGCCTGTGTCAGGAGCAGTGTGGGCAGCAGGAGCAGGGCTGTGATTCTGACCCTGTGCTCAGTGCTGAGGAGGCCTCCTCTCGAGCCCTGGGTGCAGGTCTGGGCTCCTCACTTCTAGAAAGACAGTGAGGGGCTGGAGCGGGTCCAGAGGAGAGCACCGAGGCTGGGGACGGGCCTGGAGGGACAGTCCTGTGAGGAGAAGCTGAGGGAGCTGGGGGTTCAGCTGGAGAAGAGGAGACTCAGGGGGGACCTCATCACTCTCTGCAACTCCCTGCAGGGAGGGTGCACTCAGGGAGGGTCGGGCTCTTCTCCCAGGACGAGAGCACGGCGTGAAACTGCCTCAGGGGAGGTTCGGGTTGGATCTCAGGCAGCCCTTCCTCCGGGAGAGGGTGCTCAGGCACTGGGATGCTCTGCCCAGGGCAGGGGGGAGTCACTGTCCCTGGGGGGGTTTAAGGAGAGGCTGGATGTGGCACTTGGTGCCCTGATCTGGCCCATGGGGGGTGTTGGGTCACAGGCTGGACTTGATGAGTTCAGAGGGCTTTGCCAGCCTCAACAGTTCTGTGATTCTGTGATCCTGTTCCCCTCTTAAGCATTCGGGAATTAGGAAGTGAAGGTTTCTGTTTTTACCAGCTGTGTCAAAGCATTGGTAACTTCAGAGAAAAAAACCCTCAAAATTGGAGGAGTCTACCCAAATGTAAAAGCTGAGGAGTAACGCAGTGGAGGAAGGCAAGGATCTGTATCTTGGATGGTTGAGATGTTTAGCACTATATATTGTTTACTTCCCCAGAGCATCTGGAGTGCTTACATATGGGCAAGATACAATAGGATGCAGCTGGAGAATGGTGGAACATTCAGTCAATCCAGCTGCTGCTTCATACGCAAAGTGTAGTGAAACAGAAAGGCTTGATAATTATGCCTTCATTTCCAGAAGCGTTGAGTAGCAGTACTTGAAGAGATGTGTGGAAAGTTAAGCCATGGCAGTAGTTGTTGAAGGGTGCCATTCTGTAGCACCGAAGTACCTATGCAGGTATAAAAAGAGCTGCAGTGTGACCATGTGATTCACTTAATGGAAGGTGTAAAATGAATGAAAGCTGCAAAATAGGACATAAAAAATTAGTACGAACCGTTGTACTTTTTAAAGCACTTTTTCTTATTTTTTTTTTTTTTTTCTTTCCTACTCTTAGTGTGCAAGATGGCCTGGCTGCTGATTTCAGAGCATTAACAAAGATACTGTATGATTTGAATAAAGGTTTGAGAAATAATAGAGTTCATGGGGGTCCTCTGAAAGAACTGGTGATAGAAAATTTTGATGAAGAACAGATTTGGCAACAACTGGAGCTCCAGAACAATGCAGTTCTTGATTTCTTCAAGAAATCCATTGCAAGGGATACTGAGGATGAAGATCTTTGCCTTTTCTCAGACCAGGAAGAGGGTGACTCTGATGGTGAGAGCAGCAGCGACCAGGAACTGGATGACAACGTGATGGAAGCAGAAACCGAACAGAAGGGTGTTTGTACAAAAGATGAAACTAAAGCTAGAGAAAAGCAAACTAAAGCCAGAGAAAGCACAGCGCAGAGTTACAGCGATGAGGATTCTGACATTGACTTTGATATTGAAGCGCTGGAACAACAGACTAAAACAGCCAAGGAAACCACATTGAAAAAAACAGGGAGAAAGTCTGTAGTGGATGACAAGTTTTTCAAGCTGGCTCAGATGGAAGCTTTTTTAGAACATGCAGAGAGGGAAAATGGAGAGGACGAGGAAGAAGATATTAATTATTTTGAAGACATCATCTCAGATGATGAGGAAGAAGAGGATGAAGAAGCTAAAGTAAGAATATCAGTAAATTAATTTTGTTATTTCTCTTTTACTTTAAATCAAGGTCTTGTATCTGTTAGGGTGAGTACAAAGTGTTGATCTTGGTAGAAACTACCAGTTTCGGTAGAAACTATCAGGTAACTGCTGATTACTTCTGAAGCTTTACTTCAGTAATATATTTGGCATCAGTATCTGAAAACAAAATGTTCCAGTGTAGAAGAACATATCGTCCTGCTATTCCAGTCTCTCTTTAGATGGGTCTTGGGTTTTCGTGTGAACAAAGAGACCACATGTCAAGAAATTAGTGACCTTGCAGAACTGCAGAATAGGTGACCCAGCAAATAAAACAGATAATGTCACAGCATTGACGTCTGGCAGAGCAAAGGGCTTTTGGCAACTTCTTTTTTCAGGGACATGGCTTTGTAACTGATTTAAGTTAAATTGCTGAGTACTTGTTTAAAAAATAAATCTTTTATTACTCAGTTCCTCATATTATCAGAAATTCTCACTAGCAAGTAAAAGCTATGCCCAGGGTGTAAAGGAACGTGTATGGATTGCAACAAGTAGTCTGCAAAATCTGTTGCTCTTTGACTTCTGCCTGTGTTGAAATTGGAAATGAATTTGAGTGGTAGAATGTTTTAAATATTAGTAAAAAATACTAGTTTTGCTAAGATGCCCTACCACAGGTGAATGCTTCCCTGAATTGAGTTACTGTTACACAAGTAGTGCTATTCCCTGACTGCTGACGACTTTAAAAGGCAAGATATCCTTAGACTTCTGTCCGTCTTAACAGTTTAGGCTTATTTGGATTTTTTTTTTGGTTTGATTTTGGTTTTTTTCCCTCTCCCCTTCTTAGCCAATGAAAAGTTCTAGGGACTTGACATACGATGATTTCTTTGATCCGGCTGATGATAGCGATGACTTAGTAGCTAACCATGTTGAAGATGATGGGGAAGAGGAAGCAGACAGTGCTGTTGAAGAGCAGAATGAAGACAGCATGTCCGAGTAAGTTTATGCACTATTCGTAGTTAACACATCCTTGTAATTTTACACTGAAGTAGGAAATAAAGTGGGAATTCCAGGCTCATTTTGGTCGTGGTTTGCCGTTCTCTGTTATCTGTTGTCTCTGTGTGTCTGTGGCTTGTATGGCCGGCTTACTTAAAAAGTAATTTATTTACTTATCTTTGGAGCATTGTCTCTTGATATTTATTGGAGTAGTTAATTTAATAGCTGTAACTTCAGTTTTTGAAAGTTACCTTTAATATATAGAAGTTTCCCTAGTATCCCTTACCTTTAGGTTTCACTAAAAGCCTGTTGTGTTTCTTAACTGTGGGTTAGTTGTGTCAGGTGAACATCTAATGGCTGAAATATCTTCATCTAGAAAATGATAGAGGCTTTCTGACCTTTATTTTATATTAAATATTTATGTTACAGGGTTGAGGATATGAATGAAATTATGACGGAGAATATGGGAAGTAGAGAAGCTTCTAAAAAAGTTACTTTTAGTTTGCCGAATGATAGTGAAACAGATGATGATGCTGATCTACAATTAAAGAAGGGCACCGATCCCAGCGAAATAAAGTCTTCTTTTGAGAAGAGACAGGAAAAGGTAATCTTTTTTTTTATTATTATTTTGTTAATAATTTGAAACTGTGACCAATTTGGCTTATTTTTTTAATTAATGATTCTGTAATTTGTTCAAAGTCCGTTAAAAAATGAAGAGACTATTTGCAAATCAAGAAAAAATAAAGTGACTTGTCAACGTGGAATATATATGCTATGATATATTCCTTTGTCTTTATGGGAAGAGATTTAGAAGTACCTGAAATAACTAGTGATTTCCTGCCTGGACTTCCCTTGTGAGCTCCATGTTTTAAACTTCGTAGGAAATTCTGTTTTTCAGATGAGAAAAAAAATTGAAAATTTAGAAGAAGAGTTGCTAGAGGAGAAACCTTGGCAGCTTAAAGGAGAAGTGACTGGACAAAAGCGACCTGAAAACAGCCTTTTGGAGGAGACGGTACTTTTTGACCATGCAGTCCGAATGGGTAAGCAGTGAGAGAGGGCTTTCCTGAAAGCTTGTTGCACCCCGTGTTGGGTTTTTTTTCCTTAGACCTTGCTTCAGACAGCTGTGACTCCTGAGTCACAAAACACTAAGTTAAGTTTTGGTGTATTTTTGTGGTTGTGCATTTTCATGGTGGAAACTACATGAAAATGTTTTTTTGTTGTTGTTGTTGTTCCTTTTTAGATTACTGAAAGGTCATTAATTTGGTGGTGGTCTTAGTCACAAGCCTCACGTAATACGATTAGTGCCTTCAACATAGAGGAAAACAATATTTACTTACCTCGCCTTCAGTTACATTTTTATGAAGGTTTTACTTGCTTTTTGTATTGTTTATTCTTGATGGAACATAAAGTATTTCTTGCTGCAGAAACATTAATCTTGTAATTCTTCTCTTTTTTCCTCTCAGCACCTGTGATCACAGAAGAAACTACTCTTCAGCTTGAAGATATCATTAAACAGAGAATATTGGATGAGGTTAATATTGTCTTTCTTGTTCCTCCCTGTTTTCAGATGGCACATTCCAAGGATGAGTTTGAAGCTCTTAAAATGATAGGTGTAGAATTATCTTAATTTCTGCAACTGGTTGTTTGTAGTTGGGTTTTTTTTTTTCCATGGTGAGTATGTCTGGATTTCTAAAGAGCTCCATTTACGTGCCTGCTATACGCTAGGTCTTAGTGTGCGTCCCAAAAAAAAATAAATGTAGGAGTGTATGCAGATAAAGCTGTAAGGAGTGTATTTGGAATATAATGCCAATCTGTACGTTTTGTCTCTTACCAGTACTGTAGCACTCCGAGCATTCTGAATACTGACTGAAACTCAGCCATTTGCTTCATTTTTCTTACAAACCACTGATAGAAGATTTGTATTCTGCAGCTTGTTGGGCTTACTGTTAGTTGAATAAGAAAACCTGGGACATATGGGGGAGAGTATTTAAGTAATTAAAAAAAATGAAACACTTGTTATACAGTATTTACCCCAGTCCGACAAAGATAAGCACACAAGCTAGAGCTTTAAGTCTTTTATTTCTTTCTTTTCCTCGAATTAAACTGTGAAACTTAATGAGTTCCTGGGAAGCCACATGCATAAACTAGTTAATGTGTCAGATAAGTAATGTGAAAAGCGTTCTAAATAAGCTGTAGCACCTCATCTTTGACCGTAGTTGCATTTGGGCATTAATTTATTAATTTCACAGGCGTGGGATGATGTAGTACCGAAAGAAAAACCGAAAGAGGATGCTTCTGAATACAAGAAACGTATCACTTTGGATCATGAGAAGAGTAAACTGAGTCTCGCTGAGATCTATGAGCAAGAGTACATGAAGCTTCACCAGGTAGCATAAGCAATGCCTTTCCTTGTTTGAAGTTCACACCATATCATCTAATCAGTTTGTTTGTACACTGCTAGCTCTCAGCTTCGTGGAAGTACTTGAGTCTTCCTCTGAGTGTTCACCAGTGAAATGGCTCTGAGTGGCCTGTTGTGTTAGCAGGCTTGCTAAAGTAAAATAGCTTTACCCATGGCGTTGCAGTAACGTTGTGCTATTATTAACACAGCAAAAGACTGAAGAGGAGGAAAATCCTGAACACAAAGAAATTCAGGAAATGATGGATTCGCTTTTCCTGAAGCTGGATGCGCTCTGTAACTTCCACTTCACACCCAAACCAGTAAGTACATTGATTTCATAAAATTGGAGGTTTCCCCTCCTTTGAAACTGGATACTGTGAAATATATTTGGGAAATGGGGAGTAAAACATTTAGTGTTCCTGAGCTTGTTCTTATTTTACATTAAATGTGCTGTAACTGCCTCTAAACAAAACCAGATATTCAGTATCTTTAGTTAGCTGTGAGATGATGTGTGCTCGGTGCTGAATATGTTTCTTTTTTTCTAGCCTGTGCCAGAAGTTAAAATAGTGTCAAACCTTCCAGCTATAAGTATGGAAGAAGTAGCACCTGTTGCTGTTAGTGATGCTGCTCTCTTAGCACCGGAGGAGATCAAGGTAAATAGAAGTAAAACTCGAGTAAGATCTGAAGAGGATCTGATCGTTGATAGGAAGGTGTGCTGGCTGCCAGATCGGTGGGCAAATTCTGCCCCCGCTGATGCCGGGTTCCTCACCTTGTCGACTTTCTTGCCTGGCATTTCAGTGTTGGTTGTTGTTGGGTTTTGGGGGGGACTTTTGTTTGTTCTTGTGATAACTGGAAGAAGGGGGAAGAGTGAATTTTATTTGGCTACACTAGATTAATACTACGCTTCGGTTTTGTCCTTGACTATTATGTGACTATAATTATCTTCTAAACCTGTATGTGGGTGTTTGGAAGGTGTAGAGCAATTAACATGTCTTTGATCAGTTGTACAAATCTCACTTGCTAGCTTTTGACAGTTTTTGGCCTTTGTCTTAATGTGGCATTTCCCTGAGCTGGCTAAACACTTGAAATAATGAAAACACTAAGACATTTTTGAGTACTGTGAAATAAGGCTTTTCTTTTGCATGCTTATGGATTGAGAGATCTTTGTTCTCTTCAGGAGAAGAACAAAGCTGGCGATGTAAAAGCAGATGCAGAAAAGACTCCCACAGACAAAAAACGAGAGCGAAGAAAGAAAAAGCTTCGTAAACGTATGAAGCGCAGAGAAAAGGAGAAACGTCAGAAGCTTCTTGAAAAGATGAAACCAGAACAAAGCACGATACTTAGCAAAAAAGCTGCTGCAGCAAAAATAAAAAAGCTTACAAAAGAAGGCAAAGCATCTCTGCTCAAGGTAATGCTCTCTTACATAGTCCTGTATAACTTGGAGCTTCTCAGCTAAAGAATATTAAAATCCCAAGGCTAAGTAATATTTAGCTAGGGAGAGGAAGGTGAACTTTGTCTTGAAGAATTACAAAGTATATCAGTTTAGAGGCCTGAAAAAATACAGCCTTGGTTGCACTTTGCAGCGACCTCCTTGTTTATAATGCATATTTATATAGGAGTTACTGCTTTTAATTATGACTAAATCATACCTAAATGGTTGAACCTTCAGAATCTTACTCAGAGTAGTAAGTTTAAATTTCATAGAATCATAGAATGGCTTAGGTAACTATGTTTTGGTATGGAAAAATAAGAAAAAACTGTATGATACAATTACTTTGTGTCAAAGTACATTCACAAAGCAGAAATGATGTTTTGCATTAGGTGTCACTTTTTGATTTATTTTGAAGTTCTCCAGGTGGCCTTCCTGCAAATACTAAGACTTACATGCGTTTGCACCAGTCCACTTGGTTTAAGTGGACTCCTTGCGTGCATAACTCAAGAAGAGGTTTCTGTTTAGTTCTATCTAAGCTTTGAGTAACGTAAGCAATTTCAAAATAGCATATTTCTTTATTTACCTTCCTACTTCTTATTGTGGATTCTTTTCTATTGCTTTTTGTTTTGCATACTATAAAACCAAATACCCTTGTAGGCGAGTAATTAGTTATTAGTATAATGCTACTGTCTTGATTATAACGTGATGTACTGTAGTAGTAAAATGGGACGTTTCTTGAGTATAACATCTATTTTGTCCCTTGGCAGGATGAAGGTAAAGACAAGGTCTTGAAATCATCCCAGGCCTTCTTTTCTCAACTACAAGATCAAGTGAAAATGCAAATCAAAGACGCAAACAAAGTAAAGAAGACACAGAAGAAGCAGAAAGCCCTGTCTGTTCAGAAACTGAAACTGTAATTTACCTTTTTTTCTATGTTGCATCTTGTATATATTAAAATGTTTCTACATAAATGCTGAGTTTGGGTAGGTTTTACTCTGTGTTAATCTTTAAAATGGCCTGTGAACTTCTAAGGTGATGCGAAGACACTTCCCTTCAGGTTTTACTTTTATTTTCTACCCTCCAACTCTCATTTTGTCTTTCTATTCCAGAAAGAAAACTTTCTTCCCAGGGGCAGATCCCTAACTGGGTGCAACACTTGGTGTTTGTAGTTTGACTGCCCAGTCCCTTAGATCGATATACTTCACACCTTTTCTGCCTGCTGTGATAGCTGAAGAACTGCCAGTATAAATTGGAAGTTATCTTTTGAAATCATGATTATCAAACAGGGAGGATGCAGAAGGTTTTTAAGCCTTTAGCTTAAAGGACTCTTCTCAAAGTGGAAACAGTTGAGGATTTGCTCTTTTCTTGGCTGAACAGACCCGATAACGCTCCACCTGGTGCCCCTCGGCTTCTCCTTTGTAAAGGAAGATCGCAACTTTTCTCATCCTTTCTTGTTAACAGGAAATTTTAAATTTCAAGGCGGCCAGACGTTTTTCTCGAGTGCCGTACCCCCGCTCGGCCATCGGCTCCCCAGGCCTGCGCGCCGCCATCGGCGACCGATTGGGCGGCCCTGCCGGGGGCCAGGGGGCGGCACCCCGCGTGCCGGGGGGCGGTGCCCGCCCTCCGCCGCGGCCTTGGCGCGTGGCGCTGCCGGCGCGCGGACCTCGCTGCCGTCGCCGTCTCGGGGCGGAGGCGCCGGTGCGTGAGGGGAGGGAGGGGGGAGGGAGGGGGAGCGGGGCCTGGCGGCGGCAGGAGCGGGCTGGGAAACCCAGCGGCCGCGTCGGGAACGAGTCGGGAATGCGCGCAGGGAGCGGCCTGGCCTGCTCGGAACGGGCCCGGGGGAGCGCCGCCCGGTCGGCGCCACGGCCTCGGCTGTGTGGGCCCGGGTGCGCTGGGAGGGAGGGAGGGAGGGAGCCTCTGCTCTGCAGCCAGGGCTGCGCCTCGTGTGCGCCCTGTGGGAGCGGGCAGGTGGCACCAGAAGCGCTGTGCCTCTGAATAGCCAACGGGATAGTGGAAATACGAGAGGGCTTGGCTGTAGCTGAAGTTCTCGTTTACATCAGCGAGTGGATATGGCCTTTCAGCAGTCAGTGTGTCGTGCTCTTTCTGCCTTGTAAACCATTCCTCAACGTGAGGAAAAACTTCTTTCCCTGTGAGGGTGCCGGAGCCCTGGCCCAGGCTGCCCAGAGAGGGTGTGGAGTCTCCTGCTCTGGAGACTTTCAAACCCGCCTGGACGCGTTCCTGTGTGGCTGCCCTGGGTGACCCTGCTCTGGCAGGGGGTTGGGCTGGGTGATCTCCAGAGGTCCCTTCCAACCCCCAACATTCTGTGATTCTGTGATTCCCATGAAACCAGGTACAGCGCCCAGCTTAACAACCACGGTGTGCATGCTTGCTGGCCCAGCCAGAAGGCAAAAGGACAGTTGCATTTAATGTTTAATTGACTTTTCCACTTTTAAGGTGTTTATTCTTTCTTCTCTTGGTTGCATTAGGTGCCTTGGAAGATCTTTCATTCAATATCCTTTTTTTTTTCTTGTTGAAGGCATGTCAGAGGATTACCGATGGAAAGTGCAAAGCCAAGGAACGTTTTTTTTCTTTTTCCTTTTTCTTTTAAGTAATAAAGAATAAGGAAATATGGCCTGAACAAAGTTACCTGCGCCATGTAAATGCTTTGAAGTTTTGTAATGGCAGAAGCTAGATCTTCAGAAATTAAAAGAGCCCGACTGAGTTTGTCACTTGGTAAAAACAAGAAAAGAAAAGTAACAACAAATAAAGTGGAAGGTATACCTTCAACATCCTCCTCTATTATTTCCTTTTTTAACAATGCCCCCCCTGCCAAAATTACCTGTCCCGTGTGTGGGCAAGTGGTGCCAAGATATGGAATAAATGAGCACATGGATGAAACATGTCAGAGAAACCGTGGTGAGATTGGTGTCGCTGATTCAACACTCAGCTCCTTCAGGAATGAGAATCCCCCAGCTGCAAATGTAAACGATAATTCCAGCCCATATTTTTCAAAAAAACTCTTCAATCTAGAAACAAATCCTTCCAAAGGCAGTTTATTGAAAACAGAAGGAAGTGCACCACAACAGTTTAGTCCTTATTTTAGCAATAATAGTTCAGTCTGCAGCGCTAACAATGAACCTCAGGCTCAAACAGTTAAAATAGTCTCTTTGGGAAGCTTGTCATCCAAACTGTCCAGAAGACGGACCCAGGGAGGAAAGCAGATCGTGTACAAAGAAATTGACTCATCACCTCCGGCTGTTCACAGTACGTGCAAAAGTGCTGCAGCACGGGATGTTGATGATGACGTTGGTGCTGGGCATAGTTCTCAGAAAGAAAATCAGTTTGCTCAGAGAGAGTGCCAGGAACAAAGCTTTTCTGAGAAGGAACCTGAACTTGAGGAAGAAATAAACAGCTGTAATGCCAGAGACCTTGTGAACGTTACGCAGGTGTCGTTACCAACTGATAACACTAGTGGCAAAAGGTTCTCCCTTGGTACAAGGAGCACCAAAACAGAAAGTAGGTCTGAAGATGGCATACTTAGTCCTGATAAATTTGAAACACATCTAACCATTTATACTTCAGCAGAGCTGACCAGTAACTTGGAAGTCAAGACTCGGCCTCACGCTCAGGTTATTCTTTCTTGTGAGGCAGAATTGAACTCTAGTACAGAAGATTGCTCTAGCAAGGGTGATGTACAAGTACTTCCTGTGGAAGTTCATGATGATTTTGAGGATGAGATTAATCATACTTTGTTAGAAACTGTGGAAAAGATAGAATTTCAAAATTCCGTTGTGGATATTTTAGACAAAATTAATCAGGTTAGCTCTGCGCCCGGCTCTCCTGGTCACCCCTATTACCTCCAGAATTTTTTAGTTGTGCTGCGAGCAGTCTTAGAGAACGAAGATGACGTCAGACTCTTCGATGCGCAAGATATGAACATTATAGCCAAGTTCTGCAAATTATCAGGTATCTTTTTAACAAAAAAATAAAATATATAATTTCACATTACCTCACGTATAGAGAATGGTTACATAGATTTATGTGAAGAGTGCTATATCAATGGGCAATTGGAACTTAAATTCCTTAAGGGAAAAAGTTTATTTTTCTCAGGAGTCACACCACTTTGTGGCTTCTTGTAGGTTAACTTTCCTGTTGCTTTAATTTTAGATAGTGGAGTCTTGTACGTAATAAGGAGAGAATGATTATGTACCTATGTCTGGGTTTTTTGAGTACTTCTGTTACTGTTTTGATATTTTTTAGAATCTTAAGTCAACTTGCTGCTGCATTTAAGTGTGTTTCCAAGGAAGGAAATGTGTAGCACAAAAAGAAGGACTTACCAGTTCACACCAAGCTTTTGATGATTAATAGATCTGGGAATTTTACAGAACAAGGTTATGAGGAGACCTGTGTTGGATGCAGAGACGTTGAAAAAAATAGTTGGGAAGTGCCATTCGTGACCTATGATTCGGCATATTTACAGATAACTTTTGTGCTTGGTGTGAATCCATGGTTTTCCCTATGATTATTATCCAGTATTAAAAATACTAGTTGCTAATTAACAGTCATTTTGTTGTAGGTTGTTTAGTACTAATAAATCTCATTAGTTAAAACAGGAGACGGAATGTTGGAGATGTAAGCCCTCCGTATTTAGACAAGATTCAAAGCAGATATGTCTCAATAGGATTCAGACAATTCATAATACAACTTTTACAGTAAAAACGTGGCTGAAGTGGTGCAAGTTAAAACTAACACTCCAGATTTTCATGTGTGTTTGTAACTTGTCTTCACCTGTAATTACGAGTAGTTTGATGGAGCGTCAAAATGGAAATAAGGTCATAACTTCCACGAGAAGTTTTGTGTCTCAGAGTATTCCAGGCAGAACCGTTTGTATTGTTTTAAGCTGCTACGGTAATATGCAGCTGCCTGACAAAATATTTTTAGATAAGTGCTCCTATGAGCTAAGTTCTCATGTCTGAGCTGAACATACAGAAGTGACAGTTGCAGACATACCTGGTGGTAAAAAGAGAAATACCAAAAGCAGGCGGCACTTATTAACGTATTGTGTTCGTTGAGTTTGACTTGACTAACAAGCTGTAACGTTCATCACACTAAAAAAATAGCGTTTCCCTTTGTGAAACTGCTGTGCATTTTGGTCTTTCTCCTCTCTGTAGATTATTTATTCTGCACTAGTGTGCAACAGTCTTCAGACTGTTTTCCCACTGCAAAGTGGAAGAAAACTGCTCTAGCTGTTTAGAACACTTAATCCCTTAATGTTTGTTTCTATAAAGCCAAATTATATTGTGGATTGACACCACAGGACATTACAAAAGATAGTATCAGGGTAATGAGTTGTGATTGGCAATTACCTGATTTTTTTCCAAGGCCAGTAGGAGGCTTTCAGTATTCTTCTAATGACCTGTACAGATGTGGACATTAGTAGAATGAGGTTAATGTATATAACAGCAGAAAGTTTTTAATACCATATACTGAGTGATAAAAAGAAATGTTGGGTTTGAGCTTTTTAGGAAGAAATGTAACCCTGATAAGTAGTTTGCAATCTCAGTTCCTTAAAAAAATTGAATGAATGCAGACCAGTTTCTCCAGGAAGTACCGAAACTGCGGTGGAACAATCTCCGACATGTCTTTTTTGAGCTAAGATCTTTTCCCGAAGTTGAGCAGCTGGAAAGGACCATATGAACGTTCTTCTTGTGACCTAGTGGGAAAGTCAGCTAAGCTGACTTTAAACCACCTTAAGAGATAGTTGCTAAAAAGGTGAAGAAACTCCAGAGAGAGTAGGGCTCTAAACTCTATAAACGGGTGGTTTTGCAGTGGTTACCAGGTCACAGTTAAGCTCTTACAGGTTATATTGTCATAATTACAGTGATGCAGTAACACTAAACTGTAAAAGAATAATACCAATGTAAGTTCCAAGAATATTTTAAATAAGGGTTTTGGAGGCAAGCAGTAGATGCATATCATTTATAGCCAAAGAATATCAAGGAATAAATTTACAGTTTAGGTTATTAGTGGATATGGGCTGTGGCTACTTTGGAAAATATTTAAAGAGATACTCAGAATACAGCTTGCTTTTTTTCCACACTCCCTTCTCTGAGTGAGTATGGCACCAATCAGTAATAGTCACTTGTTCCATTACAAAAGAGTAACACAATGTGCCAGTATAGGCTGGCGACTGACCTGCTGGAGAGACGTGTAGGAGAAAGGGACCTGGGGGTGCTGGGGGGCAGCAGGACGCCCATGAGCCAGCAGTGTGCCCTCGTGGCCAAGAAGGCCAACGGCTTCCTGGGGTGTGTTAGAAGGGGGTGGCTGGTAGATCGAAAGAGGTCCTCCTGCCCCTCTGCTCTGCCCTGGTGAGGCCACATCTGGAATATTGTGTCCAGTTCTGGGCCCCTCAGCTCAAGAGAGACAGGGAACTGCTGGAGAGAGTCCAGCGCAGCCACAGAGATGATGGAGGGAGTGGAACATCTCCCTGGTGAGGAAGGGCTGAAGGAGCTGGGGCTCTGCAGCTTGGAGAAGAGGAGGCTGAGGAGTGACCTCATAAATGCTTATAAATACGTCAAAGGGGAGTGTCAGGAGGATGGAGCCAGGCTCTTTTCAGTGATGTCCAATGACAGGAGAAGGGGCAATGGGCACAAGCTGGAACATAGGAGGTTCCACAAAAACATTAGGAAAATATTTTTCCCTGTGAGGGTGACAGAGCCCTGGCCCAGGCTGCCCAGGGAGGTTGGAGTCTCCTTCTCTGGAGACTTTCAAACTCCACCTGGACGTGTTCCTGTGCCATCTACTGTAGGTGATCCTGCTCTGGCAGGGGGGCTGGACTAGATGATCTTTTGAGGTCCTTTCCAACCCCTAACATTCTGTGATTCTGTGAACGGGGGTGGTTGTTTCTCTTTCAATAGTGTGATTTCAGTATTGCCCTCTCAGAGGAGTTCAGAATGCAGAAGGAATTATTCCAAAGCAGTGCCAATACGTCTTTGTCTGCACCGGCTGCTAGAGTCACAGATAATGAGAAGTGATCTCCCAGTGTTGAGTCAATAGGTAATGATTTCTAGACAAGTGACACATGAATTTCTTTACCTTCAATAAATCTTAGACGGGATACTTGAAAAGTTCAGGTAAATGGGTTATTTGTTCCACATTAGAGGCTTCTACCCAAACGTGTCTTTCAGTTATCACAACACCAAGAACCACACACACCTGCTTAAAGCTATAAAATTGCTTGAATATGGGTATTCTCTGGTATTTCATTATTTTCTGCTGAAATGCCTACTATTCTGCAGTGAGTTATCTCTAATGCTTAATATGAAAGGAAAGATGTTTTTAACAGGATTAAATTTGAAGCAATCCTGCCTGCCCATTTTTTTCAAAAGAGGATGCTGTTTATGCTGCTTGTGGAGCACTGCCAGTTTTTTAGTACTGAAAACAGTAAATAAAAGTAAGAAAGAGCAGAGGGTGTTTTCCTATGAGTAAAATTAAGCTTATCTTTGGAGAAAAAAGAACCTGAAGGCTACTATACAGAGAGATATTCTGTGATGATGAAATCATTCTGTCAGACTACAGCTTCTTTTATTTCCTTGACATCAGATGATTGGTTATTGAATGAATGTTAAAGAAAACAAAGACACCTATTTCACATCATAATATGCAATTTGAACAATGAAGTTGTCTTTTTCCTAGAGAACAATTTATTTCTTAAAGGATAAGCATGTCCAAAACGCATTTTAGCAATGTTCGTTGTCTACAAAATACATTGTAATAGTTTTCTACCTACAAAACTTAAAGATTCTAATGAGCAATAATTACTTGGAAAGGTAAGTTCTGGTATTTTACCAAGTCTGCTTGTAGAGCATGCTCAGATTTAACAGATGTTTGGAGGATATCTAGATCAGAGTAATTTTTCTAGATAAGATAGTGATTATGCATAGTACTCTTATTTTAGAATTTAATTTTCTTTTTACCCTTCCCTGCTTTAAACAAAATTTGCAGTTGGTGGGCAGAAGTTATATGTGAGACTCTTCCAACGCAAGCTGAACTGGTTAAAGGTGAACAAAATCGAGTATGGAGAGATAAGTACGGATTTATCACCAATAATTGAAGAACTGGCTGAAGCCAGATTTCTGCAAACAGGTATGACCATTCAGGAGAATCAATTTCAAGCTGAACCAGCTAGCATCAAGAATACATTTTTACAGAATCTGAATCATTAGATTAGTACTAGGTTGTATGAACGTACTGTTGATTGAGTGTGTATGTATATTCACATAAAGAATATATGTGGATCATTTTACTTTTAGAATCCGAATTGGAAGACCTATGTGAAGGGTTGGATTTGCTTTCAGCTCCTGAGTTAAAAACCTTGGCAAAGATCTTTCACTTGCCAAACCCAAATGGCCAGAAACAGCAACTTGTGGATGATTTTTTGAGGTTGGCAAAGCAACGTTCGGTCTTCAGCAGGAGTCAGGCTGGTATTGGGACCGTGATTTTGAAAAGGTAACTGTTCATAGTTAATTTTTCAGCTGAATTTAGGTTGTGCTTCAAAGGACAGCATTAAATTTTGATTCATAGTGGATCAAACAAAAGGGTGCATATTAGACATTTTATAAAAACTGTGTCATGTTTTCCAGCTGTGGGCATGATTGTCTAGGTCCGAATTTACTCAGCTATACAGAGAAACATTTCTAAATTAAAGCAAATTCAGTGCAGAAAGACATAGGAAGACATAGGGAAAGGCATTGCCTATTAAAGCAACAATCTGGTGTTTATTTGCTGGGCAAACTCTTTTAGTAGAATTGGGAAGCAATAATCTCTTTTTTCATTATTCACTTTGTACTTCAGCACAGAGCCTCCTTCTCGGCAATATTTTTAAAGGGAAACCATTGTTTGCTCGACAAACAAAGTGTTCTTTCTTTCCTGTTGCTATTACCTCAGATGCCCCTGACCCACCAAAAATCTAGGAATGTGAAGTAAAGTAGTAGCCAGGGCGCCAGGGTACAAGTAATTTCTGGATTTCATGAGCTTTCTTACGCTGTTACCTCTCTTGGCAACTCTTACCAAAAGTAACAAGAGATCTCACATTGTTGCCTGTAAAGGTTGCCCTAATGGCAAACCCTGTCTTACTGCTTGTTGGTACTGCCTGGTATAGCAACAGGAGTGGCTGCGCCAACAGGGCACTTAGTTCCAATTCTGTCCTGCTTGTGGTTTGGCCCTGAAACTCTTTATTTGTTAATGCATTTCTCTGCCTTTTCACTTAAGGCCCTATATAGTTTCTCAAGCAGCTTCTTTAAAGGAAATTCAAGTTTACACATCAATTGGCTGGAAAACAAAATATTCTCAGCATGTATTCTATATATATTGCTGAGAACAGAATATTCTCATGCTTTGTTTGGTATATGTGAATTTTTAAAACAGTTTGTTACGTTAACGTTATTTGTCCTTCCAGGGTGAAGGACCTGGCTGGAAAATCTGTCAGGGTCTGTAAAGGCCCTCGGGCTGTCTTTTCTCGCATTCTGCTGCTATTTTCACTGCCTGAGTCAATGGAGGATGAAGAAGCTGGCAGTGCCGGCCAAGGCCAGCTCTTCACAGTCCTGATGGTGAACATGGGGCGTATGGTGTTCCCCAGTTACGCTGTGAATAGGAAAACACAGGTCTTCCAGGACAGAGAAGATCTTATCAGGTAGGGGGAGCTTTTAAAGACACATTTATTTCTAGCAAACCTTTACTTGTGTAGGCAAATAATTCATCCTGTAGCACCCCAGATGTAAATAGATAGAAATGCGCTTCTGCAGTGGTTTTAAATGCATTTTTCTGTCCGGGTAGGACTTGTCATTCACGGTGGCTTGCATTTTGAAGCAAAATAGCGTGTTTATTTGCTTCGTAATCACCTGCTGATGCAAGTTGTTTCTTTGTTTGCTGTGATGATCAGAATGAAATGCAAACAAAACAAAAAATACATTCTTTAGCTTGTGACTTTTAAACGTAATGTACGCTGCTAGTGTAAAATGTGCTGATCCTGCAGGATTCAGAGTAAAGTTGCCTGTATGGTTCAATGTCTTTGGAGACTGGAAGAGAGTTTTTAAGAGGTATTGTAGGGAGGAATTGATTTCTTTTAACTCTAAATGCTTTTTGAGCCTAATACAGTTATTACGTTATTTTCCCTTAGGTATGCGACTGCTGCTTATCTGTCAAATGATATAGCCACCGCAATGGTAAACGGGAACTGGGAGGAAGCTCATCATCTGTACACATGTGCTAAAGAAACCTGGAACAAATTGAAACGTCACCCCTCTTTGAGGTAGTCATGTGAAACAAGTGTATAATCTTCCTTTTGGTACTTTTCCTTTTGAGAGGAATTTATGGACTAGTGATAATATTTGAGCCTGATAAATTTAGAATCACAGGATCACAGAATTGTTGAGGCTGGAAAAGACATCTAAGATCATTGAGTCCAACCTGTGAAGCTTTAATGCTCTTGAAAGCTTTGAACTTCGTGGTTGATTGTTTAGCTTCTAAGTAGGTATGTAAAAAGGCCTTTTTTATAAAACCTTCGGAATAAATTGGCAGGCCTAGCTAAAGCACTAAACATTTTCTGTTCTGTGTGCCAGTGCAGGAGAACAAGAGCCTTGTTTTCCCTTGTCATAGTTTGTTTTTGTGGCTTTTAGACGAACGGCAGTAAGCAGAATTTAAATTTCGCTGCGAACAAAAATACGTTGCGATTGTCACAGGAAAACATACTGTGTCATTCATCTCTTCAAACTTGTAAGTGGATGTTGTTCAGGAAACGTTACTGAAGATCTGAGAGCTGTATTGTTCTTGAAGCGTCCTTCATAATTTTTTTTTCCAGTTATTTTGTTTTCTGGCTTAATAATATACCAAAAAGTTAAATCCTTGGGTTTGACATTAAATTAATTTTCATCGCAACAGATTTAAAATAATATTCATAGAGGGTCATTTGGAGGACTATTCCATTTCACACTGAAGACAGTGGAAAAACCTATTTTGTTTTCAGTAAAAAAATTCCAAAGACTTTGCCTTGAAATGTAGAGGTGCCTGCCCAAAAGATGTTGGTCTTCTGTGGCAGGAAATGTCTGTTCTTGCCTTTTTCTTTTGTTCAGCTGTGTTTCTAAAGTTAACCTTCTCATTCACGAGAACAAGTCGGCAGTAACAAAACACGATCTAATAAATTATTGGTTTGCATGTGATATTAGACTTACTGACTAATAGTTCCACTGCTGTTGAAACAAAAATAACACTGTGCAACGTGCACCTGCTGCCTCAGCTAAACTACTTTCTTATCTTTGGGTTCTTGACTTTGCAGCTGGGATGCTCATTCCAGTTAAATTTTTCTATGTAAAGAATTTGATTTTTGTAAATGCTTTAAGTATAAGCGTTCTTAGTAAGGGAACTTTAAGAATTTAAATCGTCGTCCTTAAATTGAGCTGAGCGGTTCTTACCTTCCAGTTATCACAGAGCTTTACCGGAGTATCTGCGACATTTCACAGTTGGCTGGGTGTATACAAGAATCCTTTCTCAAGGTGTTGAAATATTGCAGAGACTTCACAAGTATAAGGTAAAGTGGCGAAGTGATCAGGAATATGTACTTAATGTGGCATTGTACATCAGTTTACAGTTCTGATGCATCTGGAAAATGGCAATAAGGGTTTCCAGGACTTGCTACAATTCTTACTAGGCTACTCTTAAGGAAAAAGAACTTTTCTTTCTTGCCGCTTTAGAAAGTTTTAAATTGTTTTGACTTCTGCTTATGTTTTGTAGATGTACCTTATTTAATATACCAGAAGGCTGTTGCTGAGGCATTGTCGTTCCGTTGTTTAAACATATCTGTGTTTCGGTAGATTTAGTTATTGCTTTTAGATAACAAAATCTCAGAAGAAAATTCTTCTATGAAATCTCTCCCTCTTCACCTGAGGAGCTCACATCTCCAAAGGCCTCTGTCTTACACATTAAAGCAAACCAGATTATTCTGAAAAAGATTCTGCCTTTTCAAAAAGGCGCCAAGTAATATTCGTGTCTTTTTCTTACACAATAAGGAGTGCAGGAAGGACAAAAATACTCTATTTTTGGCAACTAACCTTTTAAGTTTACATAAAAATATTGTAGAGTTTTTAAGCTACGCCCGTGCACCTGAATACATTGAGTAAAGATGGGGCTTGAGTTGTGTAGAGGCAAAGTTTTGTAGTACCCAGTGATCAGAAGAGAGAGTGACGAGCTAATTGCATGAGGAAAGTTCATCTTGTTTTTCTAAAGCAATTAATAAAGATCTAATCCCGTTGCTGCAGGAAGCGGTGCAGGAACTGCAGGCTCTTCTCTCTCAGGAGGTGTATTGTACTGACAGCAGAGGGCGATGGTGGGATCGTCTAGCTCTGAATTTGCATCAGCACCTGAAAAACACTAAGAAGGTATCCTCACAACCATTTTGATGTAAAGCTGGAAACACTGCAGTCGTCAGCTGAAAACATGTTAAAACAAAGATTTCATCTGGCAAGAACAGCGGGATAGGCTCTCTTAAAAAATGCAGGAATCCCAAGGTCAGGCAACCAGTTTTTCCTGGTGTTGAGTGTTGGTTGCCCTACTCTTTTTTGCTGTTGCCTAGAAGGACACCATTTGTCGTGAGGGGTTGTGTGGCATTGTCAGGCAGCACCTTCCGTGCTCTTCTGCCTTACAAAATCGACTAATAATGTGAGAAGTGGAGAAATTTCTGGCAGTAAACACTTCTGGTTCTGAAGCTGACTCATGACAAGGTCCTATCTGGAATGAAAGAAGGAGACATGTCTCAGAGGAGTTTTTTTTTATGTTATCAAACAAATCCTTGACTAACTGTTGCCAGTAGTAAGAATATTGTCTCCTGTATCTGGACCAGTTTTGGTGTGTGATTTCTACAGCAAGGGCTCAAGCGGTAGACAGCCCCTTTCTCATCTGTTACTTGTACACAGCTTTGGCAGGATTGTCAGTCTTTAAAAGCAAATTTAAACTATTTCTGTGGTCCTGCAGGAGAAACCCTAACTGACTGCGCCTTAAGACTGGTTAAGGATAACGCTAATGGTTTCAGATAGTGTGTGTTGATCCTGGTCTGTTCAGTTCTCTTGGGAAGGCAGAGGAGGGGAGAAGAGGTTTTGAAGTAATTGAAGCTTTTGCTGAAGCTTTGCCCTCTTCCCTTGCAGCGCGACACACATGCCAGTAGGGGTGTGTTTGCACAAGCAAAACACTTTTTTTTGTGTGCAGTGAACTTGCCAAATCTCAAGTCTGAAGGATGCAGCTCAGGTTTTTAGAAACACTGTGTACGTGGTGAGCAGCCTCAGAGTTTCCTGAGTGATTAGCTGGTGTGTAGCCAAATGTGAGAAAAATAACCATGTGGAAATGGCAAAGATCGTGTGCAAGGATAATCAGAAATCTCCGTAGAGCTCTCTGGCACGTCTGGAAGGATTTCTGCAGCAGAATAGAAAAGAACCAGAGCAAACTGCAAGCTGCGGTCCAGGTTGTGCCTTTGAATTCCTTGTGAACCAACACCAGCTTTTCACAGGTTTTCTTTTCAACAGCCACAAGGCGTAGAAGCTACTGTCTAACTCATTTTAGGGCTCAGCTGCAGTTCTGTGGATTTTCTGTGCAAGAAAACAACTGCTGGTGTGAGGATTTCTAAGGAGGTTGTGTTAATTTTAATCATGTTAAATTTTCCTACCTGGTATCTAGGAAGGAGAACTACTGTTTTATTGAATATATATATATATATATATATATATATATATATAAGCAGACTAAAAACCAACTTGTAACCAGAAGACAAAGAAGACCAATCTAATTAAACATACCTAACATACCTGACTAATTTGGCACTGAAAAATAAAGATTAAAAAAAGCATTAAGTTCAGGAACAGTAGCAGTTGTAGAGTTACTTAAAATAAGCAGAAAATGACTTTTTCCCTTGGCATTGCTTCCATGCCTCACTAAGGCTATTAAGAATTGGGATTAAAATGTGTGTAGTTTGTGTTGCATTTTAATTCTCTAAGTCTATTAAAAGGAAATAATGACATAGACCATTGTCTCTTCTACATCTTGTTACCCCATATCAAGCTTCTTCCAGATTTGAAATTAGAAGTTGTGTAAAGGAAGAGTTAGTCTTTGGAACCTAGAGGATCCCTATTTATAAATTAGGACAAAGTGCCTTCCTAAAGTCACAGAAAGAGAGTGTCAAAACTGTGATTTGAATTAATTTTTTGAGTTCATCTTTAACCCTGGATGTCCTTCAGTGCAGTAGGGCTTTGATCTCAAATTTGTTCTTGCACAACTGATCCTCCTGTTTCTGTATTCTGTGCTGTTAGGAAACTTTCTTAAAACTATTAAATTGATTTACCTTAGAACCAGCTCTTTTTCCTGGTCACTTCCGTAGAATCTACACTTTCTTAATGTTACATTGATAGTACAAATGTGGAATAATTTCACTGTATTAGTGCAGATTTGAATGTAGAAGCCTACTAGTGCAGAAGACTGCTTATTAGGTAGAGCTTCAGTACATAACTAAGAAAGGTAGTGGCCCTGCCTTACGTGCCCTTTTGGACATTTGCATTTTTGTGCCCCATAAATCAGTTGGTCTTTTGGGCTTAGTAAGCATGAGGCTTTGTAAATTGTCACGTGTCACCTTGCTCTTTGCTAGGCCATCGACTGCATCAGGAAGGGGCTGGCAGACCCGTGTGTCCGCACGGGGCACCGCCTCGCTCTCTACCAGCGGGCCCTACGCATCAGAGACTCGCCGAGCTGCAAGCAGTTCCGATGCCAGTTGGACGATCTGCCCGTCGTAAGCGCGGAGGATGTGACACATGTAGGTAAAGTTGCCAAGGTGGTTTCTGAGAAATAACGGCTCAGGAGGTCTTTTTCCTTCTGACAAGAAGAAAATATTCTGGGAGATCGTTGTTATGTGCTGTGCAGCAGCCTCTGGCTTCTCGGTGCTGCAGGAAAACGAATACAAATGTGTTTCTGGAACGAAAGCCTCTTGTAAGCAAATACTTCTACTTATTTAATATGATCAGCTTCTTAGCTGAAGTTAATTGGCTGTAAACTGATTTAATTTGCGTTGCTTTACTGAATACTTGTTACGTATCTGGTCAGCTCTGAACTCACTAATTTACCAGCAACGCTACCCAAACCTTTCTGTCTGAAGAGGCTGATCCAGTCCGTGTGCTGCCTCCGTGTCCTCGGGGCAAGCATTCTGCATTTAAGAAAAAGAAATAATAACCTTAGCATGTTGTCAGCATGAGATTAATGGCACAAGAAATGCAAGGCTGTTTTAGTAGTCTTTGGGAGTTAGGCACTCTAAATATATGCTGTGCAAGTTGCACTCACATCATACAGGAATTGGGCTTTTTGAACTCATTCTTTTCCCTTCTGTCACACAGAGAATTGTGTCTGGGCAAAGTCAGAGCAGAGCCTTGCTTTCTCTCTTGGCCTTATTGCCATGTGCAGCCCTGCCGAGTCCAGAATCAGCCTCCGTGGGCATTTTTTATCTGAAAAATTGGTCGGTTTCTAAAAGCCAAGCAGACTGATTTCAGGGGGCCGGGAGGTTAAATTTTATTCAGTTGATTTTTGGAAGTCCAGTTTCGCTTTTAAGAAAACCGAAAAGGAGAAAAGTGTGGTTTAGGAGAGATTCGAATACCTGGGCTTAAAACTTTTTGTGCGATGCTGGCAAGTAACTCCTTCTTGTCATGTGTTCAGGTTACCATCAAAGGCAAGATGTGTCCTCAGATGGGAATGGGAAAATCTGTCTTCCTAATGGAGGATATTGGTGGAGAAGAAGGAGGCGAAGACTTCAGTGTATCCACAGTCATGTGCTCGGTTGAGGAGCTGGCGTTAACTCACTACAGGCAGAATGGTTTTGATCAGGGTAACGGGAACTTTCTTTTTCTTTTTGGTACAGTAAAATAACTGTGGGAGTAAAAAGCCAATTTACTAAGCAGTGTAGTTAATAGATCAGTTTTAGCTGATTTCATTAGACCATTTATATGCTATAAATATATATCGTGTTTTACTCTATTTTAAAGTCATCTGGAATATAAAACATAATCTAACATATACATGATATAGGAGAGATAATGTGTATTAGCTATTAGACATCTATTCAGCACATATATATTATAATAATATTGAACATGTGTAAATTTATATACATATGCAAATATAGACTATATAAAACTGCAATAATATATGTAATATCTTAGTTACACTATTATGGTATATATTATGTATTATATACTATATGTTACATACTACCCATTCTTATTACTATATAAGGTATAGGAAATATATTTTTATATGTGTGTATAGATCTATATATCTACAGAGATACTATATCTATAGAGATATAGAGATATATATAGATATATATCTATATAGATATATGTAAAGCTGTGGGAGTTTTTCCAAAGTGGAAACTGGCTGAGCATTGGTCAGCTGGTGATTGCTTTTGCGTGAGCTTTCTTTTTTCTTTTTTTTCTCTTTTTTTCCCACTTACTGTCTTTATCTGAAACCTTAGGGGTTGTGCTTCTCTTCGTTCCTTTTTGTTCCTCACTTTTGCCCCTCTGGGTGTCTCCTCAGCCTGCCATGGGAGGGGTCAGCATGTGCCTGGGTGGGTGGCCTCATCTGCCATCCAGGGTCAACCTACCACAGGTTTTTTAATATATAAAAATATGCACGTGTGAGAGTGTGTGTGTGTGTATATATGTACAAATATACATACATTTATACATGTGTACATGTATATTTACAGAGGTGTATATACGTTTGTATATGTGTAATATCAAACATGTTTACATACATAAACATTATTAATGTCTTTTTCAGTGTCTTTTTTTTTTAAAATTAAAGATTGTTAAAATTAGAACCGTGAATGTTACTTGTGCCAGGGCAAAGTAATTTAATCCTACGCTGTTGATGAAGACCAGTAGCCTGCAAACAGAAGGCACCAGCCAAGTGTGGAAGCGATAAACTGCCGGTGTGCGGGGACACCGTGACGGTCATACGTACTGACTGCAGCCGTGTATAGACCTGAACACAGCGTGTCTCTGGTTTGGCTCGTGATGATTTAGTGCTTTTTCATCTGAGATTACTGTTTTGCTCTTTAGGTATTCATGGGGAAGGCTCAACATTTATCACACTCTATGGTATTCTAATGTGGGATATCATTTTCATGGATGACCTACCCGATGTCTTCCGAAATTCCTACCAGGTAGTTTTGAAAGGCTCTCTTTAGTTAATGTCTTTATGTGTTGCTGTAAATTCTGTAACCATGTGAAACTTTCATTCAGGATTAGAAGGTCTTTCCAGACACATCTTGGCGTTTGGTTGGTTTTATTATTTATTTGTTATATTGGGCTGTAACTAAAGGGCTCCTCAGTAACTAATTGCGATGTGGGTCTGGAGTGACTCTCAGCTAAGGTGGGGTTCACCTGACTGAATGCATGTGTCCTGTAGCTGAACTCACTGCTCAAAGTTTCCTTTATAATCGGTGGAAGAACATTGCTATAACACAGCATCGTCCATCTCATTTGAAGATGACATATCTCATTTGAAGATGACATATTTCATTTAAAGGAAAATAAAAAGATGGAAAAAAAAAAGTCTGTTTCTTTTCACTGGCCTTTAAAGGGAAGTTCCATTTTTAAACTTTTAGGTTTGTTAACGTGCCCACCTGCGGCACCCCAACATGTTTAAGCTTTTGGGATCAGTCTTCTTTTTTGTCAAAGAAACAAACAAGCAGATGCTACACCTCCCCAGCAGCAACTCCCTGCCACAGCCTAAGATTAATGACTGCAGGTGAACTTGTGAAGCATTTAGCTAAAGGCCACATTTTAGGAATTACAGCTAGGAACTGTTTTAATAATTGCAGTTAGAAAATGTGATCACTTAGTGATATTGGCTAAGAAAATCCTAAAAGGTCATCCAAACGTTGCAGCCCTAATAAAGGCCAGACATTCGGCTGCTGTTTTCCAGCTTAACCCATTGCTCCTAATTGGAGCCCTGGCCAAGAGATAGGCCAGCCAGTGTTGTCCTTTTTCTTACCTGGATTTATTTATTTGTTTATTTATTGGTTTATATTAGTATGAGATATCTTGAGTAGAAGTGTCTTCTTCTTTTAGAGGTGAAACATGCAGATTTTTTCTGTTGTGCTATTTGGTTTTTGTTTTTTTTTTTTCCTTGCTCCCCTTGCCCTACTTTATTTTTCTTCAGCAGTAGTGGCTGAGTTGAAAACCACCTGGTGGTTTTGGAGATGGCTGATGCCCTAATTAGTGGCTACTGCTCATACCTGTTTTTAACTGGTGGAGGGGGAGATTGATTCTCTCAAAGCCGTCCTTACACAGTCATCTCTTAAGCAAAGGATGTAAAAAAATCTAGAGAGTGCGTCAGACACCACAATCATTTTATTCGGGCCACAGGACTAAAGTGAAAATGGTGACTACAGGAGTTGCTCTCTGTGCCGCAGGGTAACCTCTTTGGTTTATTTTGTGTTGACGTGGATTATGAGTCTGTATACAGTCATGCCTTGAACTAATTTCTTACGGCACAAGCCCCTGATTATCAGTATGGTGTGGGTCCTCTCCATGGTGAGAGCCTGGAGGGGGCAAGAGGCAACTTACTACACAGTAAACTATGATTCTTTGATGACTATTGGATGAGTAATCTAACACAGTGTAAGTTACCTTTTGGCGTGGGGTGTTAAAATACGTGCACGTCTTTTCCCAGTTAATAAAGGTTTGGGGTCGATGTCTTCAAATTAAATCTACTCAGGGTTTTGTAGCTGAGGTAAGAAAAATAATATGATGTTGGTCTTGGAATCACTGCTTTGCTGGCAGCTCCTCAGAGCTGTATTCTTCTTTTTTATACAGACATTCCCCCTGGATTTATACACCGACAGCTTCTATGAGAACAGGAGGGATGTCATTGAGGCCAGGCTCCAGCAGCTTCGTACAGCTTCCTCAGAGATGCTGGCAAAGTTGCTCGCTGACATCTGGACCACTCAGGAAGGAAAGGCAGCAGCACTAGTGAACTGGGGGCGTTTTAGTTCCCTCCAGCAAGCTCAGGTCAGTAGCTGTTGTCCAGAACGGGCACTCTGTTTGATTAGGCTTGTCATTAATCGCATGTGGCCGCTGCGTGCTGAGAACCCAGCCTGATGGCGTGTGGTGGGAAGGAGGAATTGAGTGGGGCCTTCAGAACAAGGCTCTCTCTAACCCCAAAGAGTATTGTTACTGTTTTCTGATAGGATCGCTTCTCCTGCAACAGGAGTTGGGAACACAGCAGGGAAATTAATGTAGATAACACCTATTTAAGTTTCATGTTACACGTGACTAAACAAAAAAAGCTGAGATGCGTCATAAATTACTCTTGTGAAAGTTCAGAAATGGCTGTACAGGAAGATAAAGACCACCCAAAACCAACCCAACTACCAAAATTTCTCTTCCAGAGCCTTGTCTCTTGTCTGGGAGGAATGTTTCTGAGTGGTGTTTTTAGGCGACTTTCCAAAGATCTGCGCCATTGCCGAGGGGGACTTCCTGACCTGGTTGTGTGGCGTACTCACACCAATCACTTCAAGGTAAATTGGGAGATCGTGGTAACGATCCGTGCGTGTAAAACCTTCCAGCGGTCAGCCCAGGCAAACTGTAACCTGCTGCTGGTCTGCTGAGCAGCTGGGGCAGGTGGTGAGAATTGTTCAGCTGCTGTTTGATTACATTTTGTTGTAGCTTGAATGGGCGTAATGAGAACCAGCAAGCGGTGGCTGGATATCGGTGTCGAATAAGGTATTCTCTTTGATTAAAATTGCTGTAAAGCAACTGTTACCAATCAGATGTACACATTCAGACTGTTGTTGGCAAGGGCTGCTAATATCACCCACTTACGTAAAAACTTGAATACGTAAGACTATGGCAACTATGTCTCTGGCACAAAAATTGAGTGAACAACCAGAATTTGTGTCTTGCGTGGTAGTGGAATAGGTGCTAGAAGACTACTGGACCTTGCTCAGCTGCTGCAACAACTTGTTAGGCGTTCATAGAACACAGTTGAATAGCAGAAATCAGTTCTCTAGAACATCTGAATGATGTGCTCTCAGTTTCAGTTGGAACAGGCAAGGTTGCAGGTGATTAATTTTTGAAAATGTGGCATTTTCGCTCACCAGTGAAGCTGCTGACAGTGTTTTGGTGGGTATTGCCTATATAAAATTGCATTCAAACTGTGGACCACAGGTTAATAATTTAGCATCCACTGGGCCTTCCATTGTGCTAAATAAGTAAGACTCTATTGCAAGTAACAGCCATAGAAAAATACTTGCATTAGTCTGTGGTAGCTAATGGTCTCTCCCCAGGCACGCTACTGATCAACTATATTTTTTTGTAGCTGGTGGAAGTGAAAGGTCCCAACGATCGCCTGTCCCACAAGCAGATCATCTGGCTGAGTGAACTGAAGCAGCTGGGGGCTGCAGTAGAAGTTTGTCACGTGCAAGCCATCGGGGGCAAGAGTAAACGCCTCAGCTGATAACAGAGGTCCTGATCGCATGGGTAACTGGAGTGGTTTTGAACAGAACTGGCACGACACACTCACATGGTTGGCTGCTGCTTATTAAAAGCAATTCCCTCTCAAATTCTGGTTTCTTGGAACATTACTGGGGTGGTTTTTATCACAAAACCTTCTAAAAATACATTAAGACTGTCAGTATGATTTACCGTATGTCACTTTGCGTTAAGAAGGACACAGCCCTTCTTTTCTGTAGACAATTCATAACTTTTTCTATGAAAGGTAACCCAGGGGGTTTGCCCACTAAAGAGAAACAGCTGCCGTCACCCTGCTACCCAAATTCCGATCATTTCCACACAGCCTGTGTAGCCCAAGCTCAGGATGTTGTCAAAGTTTCCTTGCAAGGTGCAAGTCCATCCCCTTTCCAGGACTGTCAGGATCAGTATGGTTCTCTAACTGTCCCCACTTTGACTGAGATATTTCAGTTTTGCACTTTAATGTGAGGAAAAGAAAAAAAAAATCCTGGTGTGAAAGCCCCAGGATAGATTTCTCTGGGGCTCCTGGTGCAGGTGGGGGCAATCAAAGGGGGGAGCAGCTGTGGCTACGGGATGAGCTGTATAAAGGGGAAAGACAAGAGGGATTCAGTGCCAAGATCACTGCCTGTCATTATGATCCAGTTTTCCCCACATAAATTGATGTGTTTTCTCATTCAGAAGTCAGTCAATTGAAATAGAACCAAAAAGATGAGTTCTGTTCTCTAGACACCAAAAAAAAATCTCAATTTTAACACGTAGCCAACAACTTTTCTTTGGAGTCTTCATTCTCATACTGAGTAAGTTTTGCTGATAAACCAGCAGACACTGTAATAGAATGCAGTGAGAAATGAAGATAATTTCCACATCTTTTTTTTATTAATCATCTTTCTACAGAGCAGTGTCCCTGCTTTGCTTGGAAAAAAGAAACCAGATGCCCCTCCTGGGTTTGTTTTTTTTTGTTGTTAGAGGAAGTGAAAGCAAACCACCCGAAGTTCACTACAGAAAGGTATGAACTTTTATTTAGTCTAATTTACTTCACATTCACAACTCAGCATCAGGATTTTATAAGCTTCCTGGCACTGCTACTTTACTCAATAAATCATCACCAGGCACAAAGGTTTTAGTTTCAGTTGAAATGGTGAACTCTAAACTATCACAGCAAGAGCGTTAGAAAACCCAGAGCAATTTGAGGTACAGATTTCTGTCTCTTATGTTAGAGGCAAATTGAAGATCGAGTCCTTTGCTTAAATATATGTTAGAAAGTTTTTGGTTTTAATGTCTTTCCGTCTGAGAGTAAGCCAAAACCTTTGCCCCTCTTGCTACATTTTCATTAAAAATACAAGGCAGTTAAAGTGGTATTGCAGGCAGCAGGTGCACATCAAACACGTGCAGGCCCGGGTGTACAGATCCACACACGCGCACCCTTCTCAACGCATTTCTGGAATGAAAAATTTCTCTGATACATGGCAGTACAGGGTGAAGAAAGCTGTACTACCATGATCACTAAGCATGTCTACAGAAAGCTCTCCCTCACAGTAATTAATGACACTGGAGGTATTTAACCATAGCAACCAGCTCTCTGTATCCCCCCGCCCTGTGTGGCTTACAGTGTAGTACAAAAGTCATGATATAACAGCCAGTAACAGCCAAAATAGTGCACCTTTTCTAGAAAGAGACCAAAAAAAAAAAACCAACAAAAAGCTTCCTGGTAGTTGTTTTACTCTTGCAACACCAAACAGTTACCGTGTTTTAAATGGTGAACAGAAATTAAAATTTGAAAATGTGTACACATATACACACACACACACACACACGCTTGGGCGTCAGTATTCTGTACGCACACCTTAACGATACGTACGCACGCACACCCCAGCATTGCTTCTGAAGGTCATTAAAGATGTTCAGAGCAGTCCCTACTGACGATTGATAAGGCAACTGTGCAGAGTGGAGAATACTTTTCAATGGACATTTTAGTACCTGTCTTTCAAAAGTAAACTAAAAAAAAATAAATAAAGTTAAGATGTTTAACTTAAGAGGAAGAAAACAACACGCGCAGGCTGCTCCAGTTCCCCAGCAGGGCCCTGCCAGCACAGGGAACAGAATCTTGTCCCCGTGTGCGGGGCAGCGCCGCTCCCTGTCCCCCTCCCTCCCCACACGGGGGTCCCCAGCCGTCCTCCCTATCTCAGCCTCCGCTCGCCTAACTCCCCTTTTTGAGCTGTGTACAATTTCTTTTTAAGCCTGTTTGGCAAAAGAGATGTTTAGACAGGTTTTGTTTATTATAAAGGCATATTATTTGTAACCCCCTCCCATGCTATATATAAAGTACAAAGACCATCGGCAGCATCTGTACACATCTTAGAACTGAAATGTAAAAATGTCTGAGATCTCCTTACAAAAGACAATCCTGTTTAAATATAGTACCCTTTCTTTTCCCCCAAAAAAGGTACTAGCCTGAACTTTTTTTTAATTATTCCACCAGCTGTCTATGTGGAATAATTTATTTACATATTTTTGGTACCTTTAAACCAAAAAAGTGACATTTTTAAGGGGGAAGGGGAAAGAAAAAAAAAGACACCATCTGTAATTTTAAAAAGAAAAAAAAAGGTACCAAAAGACACCAAGCACACAGGTTGAGGTCTTTTATGTCAAGTATCAGGCCAGGGAAAGCAGGAAGCTATTAAAAAAACGAAAATCGAATTAAAAAAAAATAAAATCACAAAAGCAAACTAATACAAACATTTGAATAATGAATTGAACAAGGTAGATCACTGCTCCAGCAAGCTTGTAAATAAACACAACTAGTTTGTGGACCATTTAACATGCTCAGCCTGTCTTGCAGCAAAATTAGGCAATTGAGGTGAATACATGTCTTTTCCTCACAAACAGTTGTCAAGCCCCGAGCCGGCCGTGACATCCTGACGCGCAGGTGTGCACACGCACACCCGCACCCACTCAGCTCCTCCACACAAAACCACTTTTGTGGGGTTTGGCTGGTTACACCCCCCCCCCGTTAGCTCACCCCTGCAGCAAACCCTCCCGCTTCTCCCTCCGCCACTGGACACTGGACCTTTCCGGCCCCTCTGCGGCCACTCCAGCTGCACAGCCTCGAAAACACCTGAGCCACCTCGGACACCCAGTGTGGTGAAGACTTGGTTCAGTTTTACAAACAAACAAACAGCTCCAAATCCTGTCCCTCCTCACTTTTGTTTAAACTCTGATGTACTCTATAATCATCGCCACAAGAGTTTTTTTCTCTCCCCCCCAGTAACAAAGAAGAGGTTCTAGTCTATCATACCTAGTCAACACGTGACTGGGTGCTGGTGCTGTCGTGTTTGTGTTTTACCCAGAAATCAGTCAGTACCAAATTCAGCCTCGCTATTCCGGGAGTTGACAGAAGCCTTAGCCTACGAGAAGGACACTTCACTATTCCTCCACCTGCCCAATACACTTCACTTGCTTGCTCTTCTCGCTTGAGGCTTTTACTGATATCTAGGAGAGACTGACAATTTAGAAGGTTTGAGAGCAAAGAGGAGGCTGCTGTGTTAAGCAGGGGGAGGCTGCTGGACTGAACTCCCTCCAGTGGTGCTTTTCCATCCCGGTGTCTGTGCAGACACATGCCCAGATGAAAAGGCGCCACTGACCACTCTTCCTTCAGCACCTGCTTACGAGTGACAACAGCACCAGCACCCCACGGGGATTTGGCCCCTTGGAGCGTGTCCTCTTTCTGAGTGTGAATTCTGCTGAAAGCTACTTCAGCCTACCCCTGGGTGTGGAGAGGGCTCAGCCGGGAGCAGGATCCAGGCAGGGATATAACACAGAGTATTCCAGGTATTCACATAAAAAGGTGAGGCTCTTGTGGGGCTTACAAACAAGCTTAACCTTAAAGAGAAAAAACCTCCTGTCCCTTGAGCTGGCAGTCTGCTATTTCCAGAAACAGAGACGGGGAGGCAGGAGATGGAATAAGAACTTACCATAAAAACTGGGGTGGAGGGGTGAGCTACATCCGTCATCTTGCTACTGTTTCCTCCCATTTAAAGGCACTTCTAAAGCTACTACGATACCGTATCTACAGTAAATGTTTTAAGGTTAACAGTGCATTGTCCTGAAGTTGATTCCTATAGCCTGAAGTCAGGCTCATGAGAAAGAGCACAAATCTGACTTCTTGGTAACAAACACATTTTGGGGAGAGAAACGAAAGGGACACCCTCCCCTCCCCCCACTGGATACACACGGCATTAACACGTACGTAGGGTGATCAAGTCACAGAACATGAGTATGTATGTATGTATGTTATGCGTACAAGTATGCTTCCTGAAGAGGCAATCTGATAAAATTGTTCCCAGATTTCGGCTGTCGGCCTGCGTCCGCTGCACCTAACCATTTTGATGCGCCAAGTTCGGACACAAGAGTCACTTCGGTCACTATCTTGGGAAAAAAAAAAAGCTACTTCAAGCAGAACCCTTATTAATGAGCACACCAAGCCTTTCCATTAGCTAATGAAATGCTCCATGGCATATAATGAGCCAAACCACAATCAAACAGAAGGAATTAGGGACCAGAAGCCCAGGCAGATGAAAACTACCGAAGACAAAATTGTGCGATTTGAAGCATGACTCGCTTTGCTTTTAAATATTTGTGCAAAACTTACGTAATGTTTGTATATAAAAATCATTACAGCTTTTAATGCCGCATTTAGCAGTGTTAAGTTAGAAAAAAGACAAAGTGATCTGCTGTATTCTCCCCCCCAAAACTTTAAACCATCACGTCGTATCTTAGTCTTCATTCGCCAGCGTCTCGGTGGATAGCCAGATTTTGGCACCACTTAAAAATTTGCTTAAAGGTGTTCCCAGAATGCTCCGCCTGCATAGATTCCCTACAGGAGAAAATGGGAAGGAAGAGGAGAGAAAGTCTGGGGCGCCCGAGGCGTCACTTAAATCGTGTGCTCTGAAGTACATCCTGCTTTGATCCAGTTCCGAGCAGCTGCCTTGCAGGGAAGAGTTGCTTTTGCACTGCCGAAGATTCCGGTTCAACGCGTCTACTTCATCCACCAGCAAGGAGACTTTATGAAAAGCGGTGATGAAGCCGCCGTGATTGATCTGGGCCTCGGGAACCCAGCGGAAGTAGCACAGTTTCCACAGTTTGATTTGCGTTCCGGAGGTCCGGGGCAGAATCACGCCGTGCAAATCGACAGGCTTTGCAAACCAGTCTCTGAAGTACTGCTCCACGCTGTTACTCTGACTCTCTGTCTGCTGTAAGAAGTCCGGTTTCAGTTTCAGTATCAGGGAGTTTCTTCTTGGAAGGAACTCTTGCTCACTGATGATTCCGTTTTTTAATGCTGGGGGGGCACCTCGCAACGTGGAGCTGTAGTTTTTCTGCAGAAAATAAATACTGGTAATTTTTCCAGTTCATTTGAACAGCGGATTGCCCTGAGCTGCTGGCATGCATCAGCCAGAGAAAAACAGGACCTTTAACGGGTTTTGAACTGAGTCACTACCGCAGGGCTCACAGGGCAAATGGCTTAGCCCTTACAAAGAACTACATGGGTTTTCCAGGCTTTCTAAAACAAGGAATGATTGAGTTAATCAGTACTCACTGAAAAAACCAACCGGGGGGGGGGGGTGTGGGGGGAAGTGTACGTTATCATTTTTCTGCAAGTGAAATAATGCAAATGTTGGCCGTGAGCTGGGCCATATCAGAAAATGTCCTGAAACAAGGCTCAGGGATTTATACCTTCTACAGAAAATAATTTTTTAGGTTGGGAAGTTAAGAGAACTAACACTCTTATTGCTAAGCTGAGTGTATATAACTAGATTTTTAAGCATTAACACCTTCTGGTTAGGCACAGCAGCAGTCCATTCGCAGACAGACATCACTATAGTTACCTTTGAGCGTTTAAAAGTTTTCACTGCTCCGTTTTGCACGTACGGTGCGCTCTTTCCGACATACAACGGGTTGTGGAAGAGCAGGCGATCCCGGCTCGTAAACTGAAGAGACCAGTCCCAAACGCAAGGAAACCTGAGGCCTTTCTCATCACCCAGCTGAATGTTTTTGCTTATGGCAAATTCCTGCAAGAAGGTAATGGTCAGGCGTATTAAAAATCCAAGCAAACAGGCTCATTACCAAATCCTAATTAGAAACCAACTCCTGGGCAAAGAAGAGCCAGGGTACAGCTTACAGGTGGCTGCCGATCGGAGAATACCCCCGTACCCTGGCTTTAAGTTGTGCAATGCAAAGGCAGGACTAACGCTTCCTTAGCAAAAATTACTTTTCAGTCCTATTAAATTGTTCATTTGTTTACTCTTATACCGCCAAAACTGCTGTTTTAACAATACGCTAACGGTTGGTCAACGCTCTGCTTCTTGGTAAGGTAGCCACCTACAACTTAGAAGGGAAAATATTTAACAGAGTAAGTTCTATCAGCCTTCAAATGTCTTCTACATGCAGTTCGGATAAATCTGTTTGTGAAAACTGGAGCTTAAGCATTCAGTTTTCTACATACCTTCCTTGTGTGTTACTGTTTGACCTTTCCACAACCTTTTCCAACTTTCTCAACTATTGGAACAATTACGTCAAGAGATTTCAAAGTTTGCCCGAAGCACGGAATTCTATTTACTGCCTGTCAATCTATTTACTACCCATCAGCTCCAGACATAAATCTGTCTCCTGGAAGAGCACAAATAACAATGCACAATAACTATGCTTTTCTAGGAAAAAAAACAAAAAAGAAACTCCATAGACTGTCTTCGTGACTAAGGATATTCTGATCGTATTCAATATTTGGCTCGAAACAGAGTGTGACATGTTGAAAAACAGGAAGGAACACCATTTAGTTAGGAGGACGTTATTTGCAGAAGGGGATGCTGAAGTCTCTCGTTCAAAAGGCAGGCGTAACGCTTCATACTCACGGTGCTTTCCTTTACTCGCTGGTGAGGACAGTTGAAAAGGAAAGTGCCAAACAGGGAGATGCGTGCGCTGTCGTGCAAAACGGTCAAGTACGTTTCAGAAAACTCGAAGGCTGCTGGGTATTGTTCCAGCAGCTGCCAAACACAGTCAAGAAACATCAGGAACAAAGGAGACTGGAAAAGAAACGGAGAATTATTAGATTTCACAGCAGCTTTTCCCACGTCATACCGATTTCTTTGCAGTTAGTGCTCCACTAGGGTTTTTAGCTGTACCTCTGGTACGTTCCTCAACAGGGCAAACTCTCAATTTCCAAATCAGTGCTTACATGGGCCTTCCTCACTACTTGGTCTTATTTTTGCCAGGTATACACTTCCTTCTAGTTTGAAATGACCGGAGAGGTCAGGATTAAGCCACGTTAAGTTCTCACGGCACTTTCCAGCTCTTTCTAGAGTGATCCATGAATGGCAAAAGTATAAACTATCATTTATATAAAGCTTTAGAAATATTTTTCTATTCCCAGTTTTTATTCTTCTTCATATCCTTTCCTAGGGTCAAAAGATCTGCTTTCTTATTATTTTCCCCTTGGTATTTCAGGTTCTTTAACCCTTCCTGGATTTTCTCTGCTTAGCACTCGGCGTCCTCCATTTATCTGTTGGCTCCACTCTCTCCTTTTCTATTACCCAAGTATTGTCCCTGAAAAAAGGCTGCTAACCTAGGGTCCTCCATTTTTCCAACTGCAATTAGAAGTCTCTAATTTGCAACAAAGAGGCCAGATAAGCTGAGCTGGAAATACTCAAGCACTGTGCGACCCTCTGTAAATCTCTCTGGCGTAGCAGCTCACAGAATCACAGAATGTTAGAGGTTGGAAGGGACCTCAAAGATCATCTGGTCCAACCCCCCTGCCAGAGCAGGATCACCTACAGTAGAGCACACAGGAACGCGTCCAGGCGGGTTTTGAATGTCTCCAGAGAAGGAGATAAAGCTGCAGCGCTTCTCTGTCAGCTCAGTGCTTTGAAAACCACCACGGATTGACACGACTTTGCTTTCAAAAGAAGGGGGGTGAAAACAGATACCCTCAGCAAAACAAACAAAACAACCAACCCCCTCCAACCCCCCCTTTTATTTCAATTTGAAGTGCAGACTGCACCACACCCAGCGATGACTGATTGCACCTGGGGTTTGCCCGATTCTCACCTAATGACAGGGGATGAAAGAAATCACCTCTACCCTGGATACAGAGTTGTTTTCTCTGGCATCAGTTTCATGAGATTTGAAAGCATTAAAAAACACTGAAAGCTTTAAAAATTATTTTAGATTTCTGTGTGATTTCGATTTCCATTCAGACTGATATTAAGCAGATGCTTACAATCCATACAATTCAATTTTACCTCTTTGTCAGATCTCTTTAAGTGGTTACACCTATCTAAAAACTGATATCCTGCCATGACCCATTCCTTCTGTATTAAGCTTTGAAATCCAACAATCGTTCGAAAATAGGGATCCAGCATGATTTGAACGAGAGAAGCAGCAAGGCAGCTCAGGTCCCGTCCCTCTTCCTCTGTAACAAACAGAATGGATGAAGTATGTGAGGTACATATGCACATGTACAGAAGCAGATCTCAAAGAGCCAAAAAGTGGCCACAAGGCACTGCATTTGACTTTTAGAACAAGCTTTGTGCTGCTGTAATTCTATTTTTTTCTTAACTGAGACTCCTACTACAGAAAAGATTCCTGCAGTATGCAGCAGGATGCACTCATCAAGAACAAAACGCACACCCTAACACCTGGTAACGAAGCCCAGATGTGCTGAGAAGGGTGTTGGCGCTGCTGGAAATTTTCAACCTATTTTCCACCCTGAAGTGGTTTTTGGCAGGTTTTGTGGGGATGGTGTGATGGACCAGCTCAATGGGTCTTGTCAAAATTACAGAAATAACATTTCTGATCTTGATAGGAGCAAGTTTCTCAGTGCCTTTTTTTTTTCCCCAGAATACCTGTTTACGCTTAAACAACAGCAGTGAAATACTTCTGTATGTAAGATCTCTGAATAAAACTGGTAACTGCTTATGCAGGCATGACAAGTAGCCCAATTAAAGCCATACAGTTCACCCTGAAGTTTGATTCTATCATACCATTATTGGAATAAAAAGCACAAAGAGTCAAAGTGGAATAGTCCTTTGATGCCACGTACATTAGAGATACATAACAAAATTATTTCCCTTTCTAGCTCCTCAAATGCCTAAAATATTTAGAAGCAATAGGGTCTAGGTATAAAGATTACAGTCAATTTTACGTAAATGCTTTTATCGACATTACCGTACCAACGCAATATGGTTGTATTACCTTGTAGAACTACAGAAACGTGCTTACACTCCATCATATATACAAGCTCAGCAGAATGCTTCAGAAAGGATCTAGACGGGAAAAGAAAGCGATGCAGCAGTTACTATAACAGGTCGACACTCCAGAAGAAAAAGCCATTTGGGTATCTGTATTCACCGAACTCAAAACAAGAGAGTCCTCCAGCCCATTCACTGCTTATTGTCACCGGTGAAACTTTTTCACAAATCGTTAACCATAATTTTATTAATGGTACAAACCTAATATACTCTAACCAGTGAGTGTTTTCCAGGGAGGACAGCCACTTCTCTTCGGTTTCTTCGAAAGGCTCTGCAACAAGGAAAGCAATTACACTGCAGAACAACTTCAAGCAACTATTCCCGTTAGCCAGCTCTGTTAGCGTTTTGCTCTATTTCCAGAAAATAACCGCTGCGAAAGGGCGGCCCAGCGCACCATTAACACACAGCTGTTTGAGTCTGACATGTGCAGCCTGGATTTCCTGGATGTTGGGGAGACACTTGTCCAGATCGGATTTGTAAACGTCACTTCTCAGGGGATGGCTTCGAGTTATAGCGTTGCAAATCCTAAGAAAGAAAAAGGATCGGCCCGTTTTATTATTGGAGAAGAGAAGAACAGTCTTTCAAGAAACATGTCACAGTTGTTAACTGCAAACTAAAGCCACACAAAACACACACCTTATTTAAAAAAAAAAACACACAAAACTTTTCCAGTTCATGTACAGGGGATATATTGCTGGTGCAACAAAGCTACCGACACCAATTTTTCTGGTATCTGCCAGTTACAGAAATGCTGGATCATTAAAACAACATGCCTGGGAAAGGAAAATCTGAGGCTGCTCTATGGTTAAATAGCTCTATTCAATTTTTACCTTTGCACAATTTTTTGGTAAGATGTATCTATGCTAAATAAACAACGCATACACAAAGTTTTTAGAACCAGGGTTTCAAATAAAACTCAGAGCTCCAGCCTACAATGCAGTCGTTTGTACTACTACAAAAAGCCACCCTACAAATTAAACCAAAGAACAAAAAATACCACAAGCTGGTAAACTCCTGAGGCAAGCCTCGAAACGCCTTCAGCTTTCATCAAGTACAGTGAATAACAAATATTTTGCAGAAGTACCATGTGCCCTGTGGCACTAAATCTACAGAATATTTCCTGCTGCCACAAATAAATAACTTTTCCTGTGTCTTGCTGAAGCAGGTGGGAAAAATCTCCACCGATGTTAAGCTGTAATGCAGTAACAGCGACAGAAAAGATGAAGCCTGATCCTTTTATCCCTAAATTCTCTCATCTCAGTGACTATCCCCCTAAAAAATAAGCAGCCCTTGAAATTTGAAGAATTATTCAGTATTCGAAACGGAAGTGGACCCTGAACAGAAATTGTGGCAGAACTATATTCAGAGAACAGTTTCTCAAAAGCTGCAACATTATGAAGCAAGTGTCCTCCCCAGCACCAGCTGCTGCTCTGTGCTACACACAGTGTAGCCCTACGCGTCTGATTAAAGAACAACCTAACTCCTCATTTACCTTTGATCAATTCTCCTTTGTTGCAAGACATCTTTAATGTTGGCCATTCTAACAAGGGCACTCCCGTTAGGGTGATTCCAGGACCATAACTAATATGGGGGGAGAAAATAAAAATCAGAAAATAATCAGCAAAATAATGCAGGTTAGTGTTATTCCACAGACTTTTTTTTCTTAATGCTGTTATCTTAATGTTTTCCTTAGTGTTATCTTTAAGATAACACAACACTACGCTGTTATCTTAAAGATAATAAGTGTTGTGCGCAGCATTAAGAACAAAACAGATACGCACCTAAAAAACACAGACACATACACAATGTACGTATCTTTAAGACTGATATTATACAACCGTAGAGAACAGCAACAGAATAAAGACTGCACTTACTGGCATTCGTCTCCCAATAAAAGAGTAGGAGTATAGCTTAAGGTCTTGATCTGCTAAGGAAGATGGAACCACAAAATATTCTGGAAGGCTTGGGGAAGAAAGAAATGATACCAAAGGTTACTTTTCCTTAGGCTTCAAACCAGCTTCTGTCCCGTCGCAGCTCTGCTAAACCATACCGCACCAGCCCTCGACAGCCCAGCGACGACCGGCCGTCCTGCGCGACCCTTCGTGCAGCTCGGCTGCAGCTGTTTGGAAACGGGCACGTTTCAGAGGGAAGCACAAAAGCACCAAAGCAACAGATGCCAAAACAGGAGGTTTCCTTTAGTGACAACGCTCGGGGGGGTCTTTCAGCCGAGGGCGCACGTAAGAGGTGAAGCGCGCAGTTTAGGCAGGATGGAGGCGTCGGTAGAGGAGAGAGGGAAAGAGAGCACAACCGCCTGGTTTTCTTCTACTCGTGGCGCAAGAGAAACTTACCAAGTAGAGATCATATAACCTTCATTGACTGAACACACTCTCCACTCGGAGGCACCTGTCCTTTTGATTTCTCTATCCCAATCAGAGTAAGTTTCAAACAAAGGTGTCTGCTGGCCACTGGCACTGCCGATGCCACCACCACCACCTCCCGGGTCTATTCCATTCACCTTCTTTGCTAGGAAAAGAAAATTCATCAATGCACATTTAAAAAACAGAGAGGGAGGAAAAATAATCAAACTCTTTGCCTCCCTAATTACAAGAATGAGCCGCCAGCACCAGGACTAACATGACCTATGACAACAGGTAAGTGATTTAATGATAGCTTGGTGAGGCATGAAGATATAAAGGTATTTTTTCCTGTAATTTCAACAGAGAAGCAACATAAAATCAGTAGTTGTGCTGCCTGATAGAAAGGAAGACATACTAATGCTCAGGAACAAATGTTATCTTTGGTCACAGGATTTCTCTCTTCAACATGTGGAAGTTAGCAGCATTTTTAAAACCATGAACCCTTTCATTAGGTACGTTATAAATAAAGCAAAATAAAAATTAGATCATTTCAATAGTTTTAAATGACTGCTGTATTAACAGCAAATAAAGTAAACCAAAGGCCAGATAAAAAAAAGACAACCTTTTATAAATATATATATATATATATACGCTTAAATCCACACAAAGAAGCAGCCTGCTGTTCCGTGGCCAGTCTGCTATGAGCACAGCACCTTTGCTGGCCATTCCTTAGGTGCCGAGGAGGCAGCCAGCCACGTCAAAGGAGACTACCTTTTGTTTCCTGACGCGTAGGAAGTAAATTTTAAATGAAAGCGGAATAAACTGAGACTCGAGCCTACCACCTCCCCCACGGAAGCTCCCAGGTTTAGCGGGAGTCCGAGAAGACGTAAGTGCCTGCCCAAACCAAGCAGAGCCAAACCCTGCTCTGCTGTCACCTCCATCCATCCACCGCCTTCCTTTCTGTGCTAATGCTCGGACTGCTACATTTTTTGGAAGAAAACTAGACCAAAATCAGAATGAAGTAGTTGTACAAAGATGGAATACAGAGAAATAGGGTAATTACAAAAACAAAAAAGCCAAAATTTTACTCCAGTGGCAGAATATATCGATACAGCCTGAGAAAAAATGTCGCACATCTACATCAGAGCAAAGCAGGCTCTTTATGTTCCTCAAGAAGCATAAAGACAATATTCCGACTTTGATTTCCCGGGACTAGCAGGGATAGAGAGTAATAAAGCACGGTCCTGGAACTGTAAGAGCAAAGCCAGAGATCGACGCTATAAACACTGGGGTTCACAAAAAAAACCCAAACAAACAACGCAAACCAAAAGCATTTCAAATTCTTTTCTCCAGCAACTGCAGCACAGCAGAACAACTCTCTTTTGCCATTCTGCTCTGCTGCTCCAGAGGAACATTTTTTTACCCACCTTATGTTATTTCCTCCACTAGGTATTTTTCCACACAGCAAGGGGTATTTTAAGGACCGAGTAAAGGCAACTTTGTGACAGGCTAACATTTTGCTCACACTCTGCTTCAAAATTTTATTGTAATTTTATCTGAAAATTGGCTTCCTCATTAGTACTTCATAACGCTAAAGTACGTGGACCTTCATAACTGCCCGAGTTTGATCAGGTAAGAAACTCCACGTGCCGTTATGGGGCCAACACAGTCACGTGCACACTTTTGCGCGTGCACCGGGCTGTTGTGTAGACACCCGCATGAAAAATGGGCATTTTGGCGCAAATTTGAAGGCCTGAGCTCGTCGTTCCACACCATTCCAATTTCGTAACAGGCAGATGGGTGGTTTCTAGTGCCGGCTGCCGAGTGAAATATTTCAGTACCACAGAGCTACATCTGTGGCACTTTTGGTGCCCAGAGGCTTGTTACGCTCGAAGTGATGGCTTTCAGCTGTGTACTGGCTGGGGAACACTAGGCAGTGACCGCACAGCATCACACTAGAAATGAAGTTCCAAAGGCATCTTTTTCAGGCTTACCTAACTGACAAGGTTCAGTTGGAGATTGGCCTTGAGCAGAGAGGGTGTGCTCCAACTCAGCAGGGGTGGTGGAGGTTTTGAGTGGGAAGAACTGCCTAGTAAGCCTCTAGGAAAGAAGGTATGGAGTCCCAAGTTGCACAAATCCTCCTGCAATACCACCAGAAGAGAAACTTATTCCCAAGAGAAGGGCAGGTGAACGAGCCTGCCTGATGGGAGATTAGCTGGGTACCTACAGTACCAATAGAGACACACGACAGGAGGATCGAAGCGTGAATTGAGAAATAGGAGTATTCATGCTGACATAGGTAGTTTTGGTTTGCTTCAGGTAGGAAAGACATTTCTTTCGATTTCGAGCGTTAACGTCTATCGCGAGGAATAACTTAGAACCCAAAGTAAGAGGTTGGGCACAGGACAAGCCAATTTTACTACCCCTGGACAAAGCCTCAAATGCTTTTTGCCACTGCCTCTAGACAGAAGTCTTACTAAAATTACATATTATGAAATAAGAAAAAAAAATAATCAAAATGCTTTCATGCTTACCTGAATTATGATAGATTTCGCCAACGTACTCAAACGCAAAGAGAAGCTGAAGATCTGTTGGCTGAGAATAATGAGCTATGGCAAGGCACACCTAGGAAAGAAACACTTATTACTGTTACTTACAGGCGTAAAATTTATTGCCCTTAATTTATGACAGCATTGAATGTGTAGCACAAAAGTTAAAAATCAGTCTTCTGATGCTTTATTTCATTTGAGGAGCAAACTACACAGTCAAACGTGCTCGTACGCGCTGAGAGCCCCTCACTGTCACCACAGCAGGTGAGGCCACGACCACCTATCGAGACCGGTGAACGGATAAGGGTCGACTCGTTTTTTGCGAGAAAGGTCAGGCTGCAGCAGGCAGCCCGAAACATCACCCTCTGCATCTACAGAGACAAGCCAGGACCTGGAGCTACTGCACTGTGCCTGCCCACCTGCACAGAGAGGCAAGGAGAGTAGGAAAATAAAAAGAAAAAAAAAAGAGCACGGCACACAGGTGGTGAGCACAGAACGGCAAAAACTCATCTGCAATTGGTCTTTTGATTTCTCTCTTTCCTAAATAAAACCACTCGCAGCACGTGAACATAAGAACGGCCACGCTGAGTCGGTGCAAAAGGCCCGACCTCTGTCCCTGCCAGTGCCCAGCCACCGGTGCTTATGGAAGAGGGTCAAAACAGAGAAAGCATAAAATGAGCTTTTACTGGGACACTTCTCCAACAGCTCACAGTTCAGGGACTTCCTCAGCTAAAATCTGGTATCGATATTCAACAGCGTTTGTCAGACATTTCTTCTACAAAGTTGTCAATTAGTTTTTTGAAGCATGACTTCCCTTTACAAAAGCCCCACTGTCACATTTAACCAAAAGTTTGTATCTAGTTATATTTTTATTATCTTTTCCAGTAATTTACCTGATTAACACGCATAAGCTTCAGGCTTACTGGTCTGTGCTACCCAAAACTGAACCTTCCAAACCTCTACTCTCGGAAGGGAAAACAAGAGGTTGCTCTTCGGAGACTTCCAGGACCTTGGCCAGTCCTGCATCTCTTTCAGCTGTATTCCCAAATTACGAAGGGCACTGATGAACATAAAAATGAAAAGTAAATTCTCTGGTAAGAAAAACCAGCTTTTTCACCCAAGTTACTTGGAAATCTTTTCTTCACGTGAGTCACCTGCATTTGGTCTGTCAGCTGGCTGGCAGGGCCGCTGCTCTCCATCAATCTCCCAACTGCATAAAAAGCGAGTCTTTCGGGTAGGTCCTTACGCCAAGCGTGGGGGATCTACAGTTAATTCCATAGTCTCCCCCTTCCCGGTCCTGAGCTGATCTTAAGAACTGAATCACCACTCAAACTTTCTGAGGGTAGCAAGACGTCAGCTTTGTTAAAATTTTTGGCCTAGCCCTTAGGGTCTGTCCCAGATCACCGGATTTCATCCCACCCACAGCTTCCAGATGCTCGCAGGTTCGTAGCAAGCTCCAACACCGTCTGCACTGACCGGGTTTAACCAGGCTGAGTTACAAGCCCTGCCCTGGGAAGGGAAATTCAGCAGAGATTTAAAAGAGAGACGCGTGCTCGGAACAGCCAAGTAAACTTGGCCACAAGGAAGACTCCTGCCAAAGTCTCTGTGACAGTCTTGGGACCAGCATCACGCAAGCAACTGATTGTTCATTTGAGCAGAACTCAAAGATTATTAAAATTAAGAGTGCAGCACGTGGTTTAGGATTTGATACTGCGCTTCAAACGCAGGTAAGACGTGCTAGCCTTCGTCTCTGTACATGTGGATAGCCACCAACACATAAAATTTGACAAAACCCCTAATATCTAGAAAAAAACAAATTCAGGAAGAAAAAAAATCTTTTGAGATTGGCACTGTTAGTCTCCAAATTTCAGGACTTGGGAGTATTAAGCTGCACATTCTTCCCTTCTGCTTCTCCATTTTACTAAAATGCACCTGCCTTATCTCTAAAGAAAATATTAAATGAAGAGGAGGTTATAAAACACAAAACTCTACATGTTCAGATTCAGAAAGTCCATGTGGCAAAGTTTTTACTTAGGGACAAAGACATAGTGTAAGTTCACATTACTACCATCTAAATTTATTTATTTATTCCCATTTTCTTCCTTCCCTTCAGCTCTCCATGATTTTTTTTCCTATTTGGCAACACGTTAACACAATTTATTAACCATTTAGCGCTTTTGTGTTTTATTTTTGAAAATCATTCCGTGCATCCAAGAACTTGGTTTTCTGCTTGTGAAGGTGAGATTTCTTATTGGCATAGACGTAAAAAAAAGAGATCTGCATGGGACATGACTGAAGGAATACAACTACCGGCAGCACCGTGCCACGGAGAGAAAACAGGAGAGCTTGTTCACGCTCAGCTCTTCACGGAGAAAGTTACTGCACTTGCACCAGCCTGTACACAACGTATAATCCCATGACGGAGCATTCGCTGTCTTTGAATTTGCTTTGACTTTTGCTGGGGACTTTCCTCACTATTTATAAAACCAGTAACAACTGTAGACTAACTTGAGTTAAAAATGGTTTTTCACAACACTCCTCCACCAAAAAACTCCTCTTGAGTCTCAGAACCACCACTGCTTTAACTCCTCGCCCCGTAGCGTCAGTTTTACAATGAAACAGGAAAGAAGAGGACAGGACACGCCACGGGTGGGGGGACAACAACTCCCCAATAACCCCAAACAGTAAAACTGGCACTGGGAAATACTTTCAAATGAACATTTGCCATCTCATTTCCAGCATTTTATAAAGCTTTTAACAACTGCCACAAAGCATGTGGTTTCTGCTTATGTTTTAATTTAAGCTTGTGTTTTGGTTTGGCCTGGCCAGATTTTGGTGGCGGGGGGGGGGAGCTGCAGGGTGGCTTCAGCAAGAAGCTGCTAGAGCTCCCTGAGTTTGACAGAGCCAATGCCAGCCGGCTCCAGAGAGGGACCCGCCACTGGCCAAGGCTGAGCCTGTCAGTAAGGTGATAGCAGAGGAACGCCTCTGTGAAAACATATTTAAGAACGGGGAAAAGAACTGTGCCACTAACAGCTGGCACAGAGATGGAGGAGTGAGAATCTGTGCAGACACCAAGGTCAGTGAAGAAGGAGGAGGGGGAGGATGAGCTCCAGGCGCCGGAGCAGAGAGTCCCCCGGGTCTGTGGTGAAGACCATGGTGAAGCGGGTTGTCCCCCTGCAGCCCATGGGCGAGGTGCAGATGTCCACCGTGAGGATCACCGCGTAGATGTCCACCGAGGACTCCACGCCGTGTGGGTGGATGCCTGAAGGGGGCTGCAGCCCGTGGGAAGCCCGCATCAGAGCAGGTCGCTGCCGGAACCTGTAGCCCGTGGAAGAGGGAATGCCCACGCTGGAGCAGGTTGGTCGGTGGGACTTTTGTGACGCTGCGGGGGACTCACGCTGGAGCAGTTTCCCCCGAAGGACTGCGCCTCAGACTCACGAGGGGTGGGCTGCCCCTCGTGAGGTGTCTCACGTCGGGCAGTTTGTGATGAATTGCCCTTTGTGGGACGACTCACGTCAGAGAAGAGAGTGTGAAGCTTGTCTCCTGTGAGAGGGACCCCACAATGGCCCTGGGGAAGAGTGAAGAGTCCTCCCCCGGAGTGAAGAAGCGGTGGAACCAACGTCAGATGAACTGACCGTAACCCCCATTCCCTGTCCCCCTGCGCCGCTCGGGGGGAGGAGGTGGAGAAACCGGGATTGATGTTAAGCCCCGGAAGAAGGGAGGGATGGGGGGAAGGTGTTCTGTTAAGCTTTGTTTGCTTTTTTCTCACTTCTCACTACTCCTCTCTGATTAGGTACATTTATTAAGAGAACTAATTTCCCCAAAACTGAGTCTGTTTTGCCCGGGACGGTAAATGAGAGTGATCTCCCTGTCCTTATCTCGAACCCTGAGCCCTTGGAAATATTTTCTCCCTCTGTCTAGCAGTGAAGGGGGAGTGAGAGAGCAGCTGTGTGGTACCTGGCGGCTGGCCAGGGTCAAACCACAACAGCTTGTGATTTCAGTGCCTAAATCTAGGCTGAAGAAGCCAGCTACTCCGCAGCACCTGGCCTCTTCTGACACATCGCTCCCACCTATCGCTCGCAACGAAACAAAACGGAAAGCTGTGCACATCCACGCTTCGACTTTTCGCTATCAACTGAGTTACTCCTCACCTTCATTGATGGGAGTGAAGGATGAAAGCCTTGTACTACGCTGTTCTACTCTCACAGCTTGAGAATGAACTGCAAGATGTTAAAAAATTCCACCGTGCTGCCAAGTAACACAACAGAAATAAAGTGAAAGCTCTTTGTAAAATCAGCAGCTGAAACCTCCATCACCTTTGAGGAGGAGAGCGTGCATGGGCTGTGTTAAGAAGGGTGAAACGCGCGTGGGCAGCAGTGGTGGTGGAGAAGCCAGGAAGCATTCAGAACTAGTTTGGAAAAATTAGGAGTCCATAGCTGTGCTCTTCAACCCAGCAGCTGAAAAATGCTCCCGGGTGAGCCCCAGTAACTCACGTAATTCACAGTGCCAGGTGCTGCATGGGTGAAGCAGTCTGCCTGTAGATTACAATTGCAGCTCCACGACTTCTATTTCTGTTATTTATATATATATATATATATATATCTATCTCCTGTTACCGTCTTCATGTTCAGATTTTAGACAAATTCCATTCATATATACACTACACAAGTATTAAGGACATATTCATTTTCAGTTTATCCCTCGTTAAATCCATACAGTAGTTTCACTGTCGGAAAGACTCAGTAGAAAAAGTACATTCCACAGATCTCAGCAGATTTATCACCGTAAAGAGAAAGCTCTTAAATTGGAAGGCAAACATGTTTTACAGGAAACGTTCTCACAGCAAACTGTTTGGTAGTCTTGCCAATTGACAACTGTGTAAAACTAAGATATTTAGGCTCAGTCAACAAGAGAACAGGCTGTAATTATTTCATAGCACGAAGGCCACTTCCCTCAGCCAGTGCCTCCTGTTCAACCCCTATCAGAGTAAAAACCAGGAAAACCCACGAAAAACCTTTCATGGCAAACTCTCTTCTTCAACAGAATTTTACCAAGGACAAGAGCTTCAAAATATTGCTCCCACTCTTCCGAGAGAGTCATATTTAAGTGGTAAGTTAGTGTAGTCCTGCATTTCACCTCGTCCCCAAGCAGGGCTACCTGCCGTAGGGACTCACCGAAGGGCACTCTTTTCCCTTGCGACCGCAATTCCTGTTCTGAACAGGCACCTGCTGCAGTAGAAAGTCACCGTCATCGGGACCAGATCACGTACAGAACTGGATAATCCTCCTGGGCTGGAAGGCTTCCTGGGAAATTAAGCTTTCGGGTAACGAGGCTTCCAGCCCTAACCATCGCGCACGTTCTCCAAGCTGCTAAGCTATGGATTGTCCAATTCAGAATTTTTCCTTCTATAAGAATTCCAATACCAGCTGCACATAACACTTGATTTGAGTACAAATAATCTACACGAGAGGAAATAGCACAAGGATTTCAGAGCCTGAAGTAACCTTTTATATACCAGAATCCTTGTTTGTACAGCAATGTGTCTGAATTCTAAGTACAACTTCCTCAAGCCTTCTGAGAAATATAAAAAGACACCGCTATTTTTTAAAATACCTTTAGGTAAGTTTAATTCTGAAAAACGTTTTCTTCACACCCTCCAACCCCACTCCAAAGACCATAGAGATAATGATATCTTCTCATGTATTCCCACTCTCTTGAGATCTTACCAATTATGTGATCTGCATAAACAATTAGGACAAGATTCATAAAGTTGGGTGGTGGAGGGAGGAAGGACACCAGGATCATTTGTCCCAAAACTCTCAGTTTCACATTATTTTTCATACCAATTAGGCAAACATTGTTCCACTCCATCCCAAGTGTGAGAAGGCTACCTTTGATTGCACAGGAAACAAGATCTGTGAGAAATAATTTTCCTGCATTTTTGATGAAGCACGGGTTTCTGAAAGCGCTCTCGTACTCATTTAAAAAGCTTCCTGAAGGAAAAGAACTGTGGGAGCTCCAGAAGAGAAAGGAACTGAGAAAATGTAGGTGTGTTTAGGAAATGGGTGATGATGGGGCAAGGTGCACTGCCGAGAGTCACATGCGTAGCGAGGCAACACACGATCCATCATCTCACAGTCGTTAAGACCTAAAGGCTCACCTTTCATACATTTTAATATCTTAGTCTAATGTCAAGTATTGTAGCAGCTCGAAATTAGTGGAGTTTTTCAGTTTGACTGATTGTTGTGATTTTTTTTTTTCTTGAACAAAATCATTCCTGTTCCTTTAAGGAATGGGAAATGCTTCTTCTTTCACATTGCCTAACTTAAGACTTCCCCAACTCGCTTCCCCATCCTCCACTTCCTCCCACACCCATCTGGCTTTCCTTCCTGCGGAGACTCCATAGCTTTATTTTAGACACAAATCAGATTAAACTGCTAAACAGTGATGAGTATGAGTTTCCATTACCTTGTCTACCAAATGTCCACTAATAAAAGTGAGGAAGAAAATATTTACTCGACTGATCAATGTAGAGACAGTATTTTAACTGCAGGTACTGCTGCAACTAATGCTGAAGGTATTTTTCTAATGGAACAGATTTTTAAGCTTCTTTGTATTAATTTACCCCAGAATAAATAATCTCAAAAGTCATGTGTTCTTCCAGTTTGTTTCTGCTTAACAACTAAACACCTCTGGAAGTTCTACCAATATCGCCCAGGCATCGTGCCTATAGACAAGAAGTCAGACTGTCCACATCTGAATCCGGGCTGCTGTCAAACTCGGATACTGCCTTTTCCCACTTAGCACCAGTAAGAGACCCAGGATATTCCCTTAATTAGGACAGGTTATTCTCCGTTGTGTCCTGTTCAGCAAATACAGACACCTCCCTGGGAACGGACCGCATTCTCTTCGCCGACGCCAATTTGCGTAACTGAACGCTCAAGGAACCATGCATGAACCAAATCAATGAACTGCAAAAAGTCAGTACCTGTTCTCCCTGTAACTACTCCATATGTTTAAAGCTGATTTCTAAATAGCAATTAGCAAGCGTATTGGGTTTATTTCTTTAAATATTGCTCAAACCAGAAGCGTAACATCATCTCCCCTTCTGCTTATTTTAACAAGTGAAAAAAATCTTACTTGAAAAAACTTCAGTCACAAATACAACAGACATTATTTTAATTATAACCTGCACAATTCTCCGATCCCAGCTGAAACGCTGAGTTGTGCAGCTCCTCAACACTGAGAACCCCAAGAAAACCTTCATAAAAGCACAGAAACACAGTTTCTCCAGTTTGTTTTTTTACTTGGGAGGTCTTTGTATCTGGTTCCAAAGTAAGTAAAATCAAATTTGTGAGGAAAAAACTAAGCTGACAACTATTTTGATTTTTTTCCTCAGAGAGATGACCCTCAGCTCAAAAGGAAAGAGAAGCAGCTGGGAGAGAGTCCGGAGGTGGGCTGCTAAGATGACTGTGGCCCTGAAGCACATCTTCTGAAGAAACTGGGTTCCTTTAGCAGCGAGGAGACTGCAGGAAAGCACTGCCGGGAAGGCAGCCACAGCCTCAGTCCTGCCAGACAACGTAACGAAGGCTCATCTTGGGACACTCGAGGAGGACATCAGGAAAACCATGCAGCTCTGGCTGCGCACAGAAGGAGAAGACTCTCCACGTCAGCGCTTTTCAAGATAACAAATCCAGAGCTAACCTCATCTAATCCCAGCAACTCCAAAGAGAAAGGTCACCCAGGCGATCTCCACCACCCAGCACTCCTGACTCCACGGTCAGCTCTCTACCACAGTGTCCCCTCAGCCAGAAGACAATGCCGGCACACTCAGTTGGTGAGAAGAGCCGGAATTCCCTCGCAGCAGAACTCAGTTGTACTTTAAGTCTTGGTCCTCCCTGCGAAAGTTCTGCACACCCAATTATTTCCAAGTAGGCAGCTACCAACGTTTTCCTGCACAAGTAGCTGGATGTAAATACAGCTTCAAGAGGTCCTGCAGAACTCTAAGCAGGTCTGACCACCTTCCTTTGTTGTTAAACACCAGGACAACCTTGCTGATAGGCACTACTTGAAGTGCAGCAACAGAAACCAGATAAAATCTTTCAAGAGAGTTAGCATGCCATTTAAATGCCAGAAAGAACAAAGCCACTCCGTCCAATACACTGTGTAAGACCCTTCTAGTTGTGTCCACCAGCCTCCCAAAATAATTTAAGCACAATCCTGACAGAAGAAACCTGATCAAAGGACCTAACGGTTTTAGACATTTGTGTTTTAAAGCTGACTGCATAATGTTGTTACAGACACGCTACATTAGGTTAATAGCACTTTACCTCCCTTCAGTAAAACTGACCTTCCGTGACAGACCCACGCGAAGTTGCAGGAACCTTCTTGATGCATCAAAACTTCAGTAACAGCCACATGGCCAGTACTATGATTTGTACAAGTTTTCTTCCACTCAAACAGCATATTCCGCTATTTGAACAGCATGATCTGCTACTGAATAGCATATTCCGCTATTGGAAAATGGTAACCATCACACTCCTGGCCACCACCAGTACGACCTTTATAACCACATGGATCCAGATCCTTCTGGATCTCTAGAACTAGCTGTTCTTCCTACCACAAGAAATCACAGTGGACCGTGTAATTATAAATATATAAAGCGAGCATCTTTATCAAAGGGTTTCGCTCTCCGCTCTTGCGTAAGTAAACACAGCACAAAAAGCGTTAATGAGATGCTGAGTTCACACTCCTTTACTCCCTCCTCCAGGCTAATCACTCTTCCTAGCTGTGACAGCCAATTAGCAACAGTTGCTATAAAGATATTGCAGCAGACCCGCTGCTCCAGGGAGACCTCAGAGAAGCTGTGAAAGGGGACTCGACCGCTGAAAGACTGCCAAGCACAAAAGGTTACCAACACCAAAGGCAGCAGCAGGCAGGGAGAAACCTAGAAAAGCAGCGAGGAGAAAAGTTTTGCTTCATTACCCGGCTGCTGCCCACAGACCTCTGCGAGAGGGTAAAAGGTGAAGAGGCGATTAACTGGTTCAGGGGTTACTCAGTTGATAACCACAGATTTATGTCTGGGCAGATGGTTCTTAGGACTTAAGAGGGTTAAGCTCAAACTTTATCCTACCGAGAAGGGGAATTTCTTCAGCTCTGTGAGCAAATTGGGTCATTCCTTACGAAACGACTGCTGTGCCCCGCCTGCCTGGGAAGCAGGGCCACGGGGGTCGGAGGAGCCGTAACTCAAATAATTGGAGGCACCGCTGCCTGGCGAGGCAGTACCAACGTGGTGATGCATGCCAACCGTCCCCGATTACCAGAAGCTTACCTGGACCTCACCAGGTTAAATCAGACTTTGTCAAGACCTATGACAACAAGTGTTAAAACTGGGGAAGGAATGAAATTTCTAGGAATGCAGAGACAGCAGTAATTCTCCTCGTCAAGAGGGACACGAGTCTTCTACAAAGATGTTGAGAATGAGCACAAAGTCTCATGTAGAAGAGACAAACTGGTCCTTCCAAGAACTTGTCTGAAAACTTGCCGTGTGAAGCAAATAAGACGTGTGTGCACAAGACAGTACGATGCGTAAACTACGCTTGTGACTTTCAGAAGAGGTATCAAAAGTGTCAAACTTTTTCAAAAAGAATGTAAACATTTGTTGTACAGCTGCAACGCAGTAAAGAGATTTAAGAAAACAGTAATTTTTAGAAGTACAACAGATATGACAAAAAAAGGAAGGTGTATCTTTTGTGAAAAGAAGCAGTTAATACAGCCCGTTAAATTTTTTTACCTCATAATTTTGACTCTAAAACCCTAGATATGCTCCTGAAATACACTGCGATTAATTTGGAATTCTTCCCTGCTACATCTCTATTAAGACAACATGTTCTCGGCAGCACAGCTGCCGCTGCACGTAACGACTACAAGGCAGGATTTCGTAAGAAGGTATCGTACCTTTTTTGCACTTTCAGGACCCGCTTCATCAAAACGAAATCTGACAATGCGGAAGTCTTTGCAATAAATTATTAATTCGGTTGGATTAAATTTAAGTTTTTGGTTGGGACCAAGGACCTTCTGCTTCCTCTTGGTGTCGTTCACTGGAAGGAAAAGACAAAGTTAAGACTGTGTTTAAGTATACAACACAAGACTGGCTCTAACAGATATAGTAATGCAGTTTTTCACTTAATAGTATATTTTTCACCTGTTCAACTGAGGTAGAGAATCTACAGGTCTTCCTGTTGATCAATCATATTTTAAACAAGTGGCTGAATTAGTTTCCTGCATGCCCAGATTATTTTTGTCCACCGACAACTTCACAAACGAGGAATTAACACGCAATATTCCCGAGTGCAATGTCTTGCTCCCCCCCAGACTGTTCATTACACACGCTGCAATGCCCTTCTGATGCACAGCAATTGGCATATATGCAGATTTCTTTTTTTTTTTTAACTTGGATGTATAAAGAAAAGCGCTGGAGTTAAGACTACGAATAACTCTGTATTTCTCCTATAAAACTCAAGCATTTAAGTATAGTAAACCATGAGTGGACCCGCACAGCCAGGTTGTATCTCTTGGTTCACGTACCTCCCTCTAAGGAGCACCCACCTCAGGGGAAAAGCTCAGCAGAAAGGGTTCCTGGAGTACTTCTGCCACTCTTCTGATAAAACTGCAAACATTCGTGCTATTTGACAGCTTGGGGAAATATGCACAAACTAATAATCTAGAACCTGTCAGCCCTCCAGTTTCAAAATAAAAGCTATCTGTAAGTCCTCTCCCATTTAGTATCAAGGCGTTCCACATGAAAGAGCACGTAATGAACAGAATGACTATCCGAGGCTGGCTGCCTTCAGCCGTGTATTTGCATGAGATGGTAAATAACAAGATTGCATCATCTCCTTTACAAGAAAAAAAAAAAAGCATTTCTTCATAATGTTCTTCCTCAGATCCACATTGATCTCTTCACAGTCAATACACCCGACTTGCAGAGTGGAAATGGATTACTGGACAACTGAAAACCTGTAAGTACTGATTTAAATTACCTACAGTCAGAAAACCAAGTATTTAAGAGCCCATGTTGTAATCAAGATTTAAAAAAAAAAATCAGTTATATGAAATTCTTCTTAATTAACAGATTAGCCTACAGCATCCACCAAATCAAAACCTGGTTCTTCAAGGTAAGAATTTCATAAATAATTTTTTGAGGTTTAGATTTCTATTGTCCTTTGTAGAACCTTGAGAACCACTAGCTACTAAACTGCTAAGCAGCAGACAAGGTTGAAAACTAGAGCATTTACGTTGTTGGATGACCCAGCTAAGTGTAAACTGTATAAATTACGTGCTTTTTGTAGTCTTGAGTATTTAAATGGAAGAGATTCAGACACCTGAATATAAAGTTTCGTACTGCTGTAACAAGTGTCTCTCCTCGAACACTTGTGGATTTAGCACTATAGTTCTATTTAGTTTGGTCTCTACATCAGTTTTAAATTTCTCTCCTGTGTGGCACCTCAAGCTTTTTTCAGCTTTTAAGGCTAATTTAAAATAAACCAAATTCTTCAAGTTGAGGAAGACTAATGACGTAAAACCTTGAGCATCAACAATTCTGCACAACCTAAGGAGCAACTTACAGTTTTGAACAGAGTAGGTTTACAGCCTGTCACCATACTTAACAATTCTTGACCCACCTGTGACAATCTGCTCGATGCACGTCAGCGGGACATCGTGTTCACCAAGGAGGAGGTTTTTATAATGGAATTTCTGAAACACATCAATTCACAGGCATTAATTGCAGTCCTGCGGTTCACAACCAGATATAGAGCACAACTTTGAAGAAATGAGGCTAAAAATCAGGCATGCCCAGGCTTTTCTGACATATACCACCCTTGCCTGTTCACAGGTAATTAGAGGTTGTGGAAACAGCTCCCTTGTGCTGGGGAACACACACTGAACTGTTCAGAAACTCCAGTGAAGCATGCAAAATAACACCACTACGTGCACTGAATTTGCTAGCCTCAGTGATTGCTGCTAGACATACAATACGATCTGAAGTGTAAAACATCTTGTATATATATACACACAAGATGTATCTAATATATATGTATATGAGATACAAAAAAATTCCCCAACTATAACCACAGAAAGACAAAAAAAATTAATTCACCTTTCAAAAATAAGTTTAGACAACTATTTCATGCCAAAAATTATTTTTTTGAAGCAGCTTTGGTCAAACTTACTAACCATTACTGAATAAGCATCTATCTACTTGCTGAGCTTTACACATGCCCAGTTAACGGAGCGTTTCTTTTAAAAGCCCAGAATGAAAGTGAGAACTCTCCTGAAAATAACACACAGCTCACAACTTCGATTTCCAAACAGTGCTGTACGCTGTGCTGTTCAAAAACCAATCGAGCTTTTGAACATCACATGTTCTGCTTTGACAAACGCTTTGTTTCCTTCCCCCTTTTTTGTTGCTTCATCTACAATGAAAATCCATTTCATGGTTACTTTGTCCTGCGTCAGTAAAGCCAATAAAACTTGGGTGCATTAAAGGCTTTGCTGACCTGACGCTTGTCTAGTCAACAATGAAAATGTTTTTCTATAATTCCTGCTTTGCCTTTTGTGAAGCCTCTCCAAACAGCAGTAACCAGGGCTGGTTGTGCTTCCATGCCAGACTTGCTCTGTTCCGATATTCCCACTGAGGGGATGGAGAAGTGACACACGCGGAACAGGACAGCGGAACCTCACGATGCAGCCTGCTTTGTTTTCGATGGCACCATATTTAATATGAGACACCAGACAGCTTCAGCGTGTTCCAAGAATAACCCCATGTGCGGGAAAGAATAACCCCACATGCCAATATAGGTTGGGGACTGCCCTGCTGGAGAGCAGCGCAGGGGAAAGGGACCTGGGGGTTCTAGTGGACAGCAGGATGCCCATGAGCCAGCAGTGTGCCCTCGTGGCCAAGAAGGCCAATGGCATCCTGGGGTGTGTTAGAAAGGGGGTGGCTGGTAGGTCGAGAGAGGTTCTCCTGCCCCTCTGCTCTGCCCTGGTGAGGCCACATCTGGGATATTGTGTCCAGTTCTGGGCCCCTCAGCTCAAGAGAGACAGGGAACTGCTGGAGAGAGTCCAGCGCAGCCACAGAGATGATGGAGGGAGTGGAACATCTCCCTTATGGGGAAAGGCTGAAGGAGCTGGGGCTCTGCAGTTTGGAGAAGAGGAGGCTGAGGAGTGACCTCATTAATGTTTATAAATATGGAAAGGGTGAGTATCAGGAGGACGGAGCCAGGCTCTTCTCCGGGATGTCCAGTGACAGGACAAGAGCAACAGGTACAAGCTGGAGCACAGAAGGTTCCACCAAAATATTAGAAAAATATTTTTCCCGGTGAGGGTGACAGAGCCCTGGCCCAGGCTGCCCAGAGAGAGTGTGGAGTCTCCTGCTCTGAAGACTTTCAAACCCCGCCTGGACATGTTCCTGTGCCATCTACTGTAGGTGATCCTGCTCTGGCAGGGGGGTTGGACTAGATGATCTTTTGAGGTCCCTTCCAACCCCCAACATTCTGTGATTCTGTAATTAAATCCCTTCTACCCATCATCTGTGTTGTCGCAACGCGAGTACAAACCTGCAGTGGCATCGGGTCGTCCGTAATAAAGGAGATCTTGAAGTTAGTGCAAACCAATTTGCCCCACAGGTCGTACTGGCTGGTATCTGTTGCGATGCATTTTCTCACAAAATTTACTTCATTTACCACAATTTCACCTAAAACAGAAAAAGGGGAGAGGGAGAGAAGCCTATATAAATCTTGCAGGTACAACAGTTCTAAGTCTGTAGTACCAAGAAACCCCTAATTCTGTTTCAAGTTATACGCCTCTTCTGGGTCAACTTGGGAGTTGAACTAATATCACTCAGGGGAAAAAAAGAAAACAAACAAAAACTTCTATTCCAAAATAGAAAACAGTGTGCAGCAATTAAAAGCAAAAAAAAAAAAATCCAAACAAAAAACCCCACCAAAGCAACACAGCAAAAAAAACCTACCAGCCAAAACCCACTGACGAAACAGATAAAAATAAAAACCACTCACAACAAAACAGCCACCACTTTCCTTACAGCCAGAGATCAAAACCTGCAATTCTTCACTATTAAAAATTCATTGGTTTGGACAACACTGTCCTTTAATCAAAGGCATACATTCGTGTACTTAGCTAGTATTTATTTTAGAAACTGAAATTAGCTGGCTATTGTTAAGTACTTTGGGCAGTTTTGTGTACTTTATTAACTCAGTTCACATCTAGTTTTGCATTTATAAAGATATTTTCAGGTGATTTTGTAAAGAAAAACCAGGACACAAACATTAAAATCTCCTCACCACTTCAAAGTTTCTACTGTGACTATCTAATGAAGGAGACCAATCATTTCCTTTTGCAAAACAGGAGATCCAGATGAAGGGAAAAAGAAAGTTACGCTAATTCATCTGGGATAAGCTAGGAAATAAAAAAGCGTGCAGGCAAACGAGATTGAGGACCATTTCAAAAGAAAAAGCAAATTGCTTCACATAATGTTACTTTTCAGTTCCACAACAAAGGCTTCTGAAAGCTAAATAGCAATTTCATTCTTACTTTAGGAAGTGAGCTTGGCCATTTATTTTCATTTCTGTACAGGGCTTTCACTTCTGTCATCAGATCAACCACCTCCTCCTGCTGCTGTCTACTATAAATAGTGTGTGGGAGTGGAAGCATGTTCAAGAAAAATGTAGTTTTATACCAGCTGCAGGGCTTTTTTTAAAAAGACTGAAGCCTAATTTGCTCATGATAGGTCGGGTGTATTTAGTCCCAGTTGCGTGAAACATCACTTTGGCTCTGCTCGAAGAGAGTCAGCTCTTGGGGTGACTATCCAGGGAGCAACGAGGTGCCCGTCTGTGTGCCCCAGGAGCACGGATACAGCTCCTGGTTTGGAGAAGGTATTTTCCTCAGGCGGTTGCGGCTGCACACCATTCAAAGAAGGTCTTTAGCATTCCAAACGCTGGAGGGGAAACGCACCTTCTGCTAGTCTTGAGACCCAGCCTCTGCACCTGCTCCTCTTCTAAGCTACGCAGCTAAGCTGCCCTCCTGGCCCTCTTGCCCCGAACGCGAGCAGGTACCAGCCTGGAAATCACTAAGAGCAGCAGCAAAGAGAGTCTCAGCTGTGACAAACAGCTACAACCATTGCCTGGGATGAACTGGGTAGCCTCGAGCTGGCAGAATTGCGCTGAGCATCATGCAACCACCTGAAGATGTGAGGGGACAAGTTTCGCTCACCTGGGGCTATCGCAGACACGCATCATTTATACCAGAAGCAGCAAGAGCTGTGAAAATGCAGATGTGTCAGAGCTTTAAAGGCTTCTTTCTAACGTTACTAAACGGTGGTTAATAAGCTTTTGAATTTGGGGAAAAAAACAAATAAATCTTGATTCTGACAGCTTAAGTACAAATAGTCAAAGTCCACCCAAGCCCACGGAAATTGAAAACGACGTTTTACAATGGGGCACATGAGAACGACAAGCCCTACTTCTGTTAAAAACGCTAATGAAAACATTTTAACACTTTCAGCAGAGCCTGGCCTGAGACTTCCACATGTCCAGGATTTTTTCTAATAACCCAAACAACTGCAGAAGCCTGAACTGTGTATTACAGCAATTCCTTCCCACAGCTGGTGTTAAGTCACATTCTGCCCGTGAAGCTTCCCCTCTCCGCAGAGTCAGTTCTAAACCTAAATATTTTTTATTCTTCCCTCTCTCAGTACCTCCAGTTTAGCACCACATTTATAATAAAAAGATACGGAATACACTAAATTAGTTCCAACTTTCAGATATTTTTTCCCCCATATAACACTCTCTTATCTGTTCACAAGTGTAATATTTTTTGAGCATCACACAGGAGACACTGATCCTATTTTAGTGCAACTTCATTTATTCTCATTTCATTCAACACCAATCCATTTCGGATTTTTCGGTCTAGCTTCTCCTCTGCTCTCAAGTTTACAGCCCTAACACAGAACTGTCGGTGTGGAACCCGAGTATGATAATATGGCAAGACAGAGAGTGCACGTGTTTCACCCAAAGGGGTTAAAATATTTACAATAAAGCATGAGAAAGCGAATTTAATAGATGTGGTTTTCAAAAGCTGCCAGAAATTGACCTTTTTTTTTTTTAATTGACTCGGCTTTTATCCCTCATTTGGCCACCTATAACGAGCAGCATACAAAGGTGCAAGCCTTGCACACTTGACTCAAAATTAGGAAAGCAGATGACTGGCGCAAGTAGTACCCGCCCGTCTCTCACAATGAACCCTTCTTGTATCTGCAGACGAGTAGGTGATTTTTCTGCACAAGTGTTAACAACAGAGCTATTCAAAGATATTACACTGCACATTTTTACAATGCAGCCGCCGCTTTTTTTTCCAGTAAACAGTCACAAGCTGTTCCAGACACGGAACAGCAGTCAACGCTTCCATGTGACTCCGCCAGTCGAAGAATGATCTCAGGAGACGAGAGCAGTTTGTTTAAACTCTGACAGGAAACCAGAGGAAAAATTACAGGTTGCCACCCTTTTATATATAAACCCTAAATTGCCTTTAATAAAAACATTTCCACACTGAATTCGTGAACTGCAAAACACAAGGGACTGAGGGATCTGTCTCGCTAACACACCTACCACTTCACAGAAACTGCTCAAAAAAATTCTGCAAAATCTCCCAATTTGGTATTTTGATGTTTGGAGAATTCGTGGTATTTCTCTAACCCACCATAATGCATAACCCAGTACGATCCAAGTAAAATTCAGAAGGCAGAACACGCACGCACGGGGGACAGAGACAGGGCTAGAAATGCTCAACTTGGGGAAGGGCAGAACACGCGGTCGAGAGGTACCACAACAGCACTGATTTTTCTGCCCCAAGCCTGCAGTCCTATGAAATGAATCCCCTCCAGGCTTCTGGGCAACTTATTCCTGCAAAATTTGAAATTGCCTGCTACTGAAAACCATTTTTGTCATTTCTGGCACCACGCCCCACGGGATCAGGGGTGGTTTCTCTGTTTGTTTCTCTTAGGAATGCAGGAATCTGGAACTACAGATCTAATAACCTGCACGCATGCAGTTGACACAGAAGACCTAAGGATTTTTTTTTACCTTTATTGTGTGTCAGTTCTACCAATAAGACAACAAGTAAATTTGCTAGATCTGAAGAGCCAAGCAGGAACTGCCAGATTTAGCACTGCATTAGAACCTGCAATTGGAAATTTTCTGTATTTTCTCTAGACAAGGGTCTGGATTCTTCAGAGCAGCAGGTGATGCATAAATAATCTTCTCACCTACGTAGCCAGGTCTCATGTTTGCTATTGTAGGATTCTGCATTATCGTAGCTTAAAATTGAAGAAACATGCCAAGAAAGAAAGAGCTTTCAAGTAATTTCCAGGTTTTCAGTCGCTCACCTGCGTAGCTGCCAAACCCCTCCGTCCAAAAGAGCTTCCAGCACAGCCCTGCAGACTGCACGCAGAAGGAATACAGAAGAATACCTTATCCCAAACGCTTATTTTTCAGGCAAGACAGTTGATTAAATAGCACCTAGGACTGCAGCCGAAACAGACTGAGCGGCAGGCAACAAATCTAACAATGCCGTTCTATGATACCGACTGAATAGAAAAACGCTGCGCAAGGAAGGAATTGTTTACATGGCAACATATTTATGTTGTAATATAGATACATATTATGTTGTAATATATACATATTAGACATATTATGTTGTAATATACATATTATGTTGTAATATACACATATGCACATTATATCTATACGTACACAGAGACGGAGCATGCACGTACACGCTCATATACACATGTTAAAATGCTAAAATGCAATATTTCTAGCACATTAAGAACCCGATACTTGCAAGAGGCAATAAATGGCTGAACCCAGACTTAGCAAATGAATAATGCAACTGCTACAGGCTCAAGAAGTGTGCAGGTACCCTATGTATTGCTACGTGAACTTTTTCGGTGCTGTACTAGAAGCCTGAGATTTCTCAGTATAAACGTTCCTTCATGATCACTGAAGTTCTAAATCAAAATCTGTTCCGTGCTCCTTCAGAGTCTAACAGACAGAGGGACGACAGAGGGCTTTATGCAGTCATAGACCTAAACTCAGCATCTAAATTTATAACAACTTAGCACCCGAAATAATACGCAGGAAAGTAAACCTCTGCTCCTCATTTATAATGCTGGTAGCGATACCCAATTGTGACAACAGAAAAACAGCCCGCTCATGTGATAGTCTTAGAAAGCTAAAGTTCATTCAAGCAGCCGTTTAACTGCTTCAAATGCAGATTAATGGTATTTAGAAAGAACTCTCTCAAACTGCTCCAAAACAACTGGCAAATAATTAGCTACTGCGTATGTCTGAGTAAGAATTCCCAGTAAAAACTTCATTAATAAGTAACTGAAATTTAGACCATCTTCACCTACTTAGCTGCCTGGTTTTTAGCAGTTCTTTTGTAGAGAGAATACCAAAAGTGTATGAGTTTATTAGTATGCGCCAAGCATTTAGATGTAAATGTCTCTAATCCACTTCTAAATGAATCTTCTGTTCAGTGTGCTCGGCCGCTTCCAAACTTGAGAAAAAAGTATTTGTAAGCGCATGAAATAATTGTATTTTACCTCTTTTCTAAACACGACAAGAGCTCAGCTGAATTTTAGAAACGCTCAGTAGGGGAAAAAAGTAACAAATAAAAAAAGAGAAAAAACCTTCTTGGTAAAAGTCTTCAAAGAACAACTACTCTTTTCCCGTGCCCAATAAAAATATTAAAATCGGTATTTTTCCAATAACAGGTAAACTTTGTGAACTTTGCCGAAGAAATTGACCACGGGAGGGATCTGAAAAGGTAACTGCTTCTCTGAACTCGGATGGGATGTTCCGCAAAAGCTTCGCCAATGTCAGGATAAACACAGTGGAGGACCCCAGAACGTAAAAGCAGGCAACTAGCAGCAGTGCCCACAACAAGAAAGGAACACCCATCGCCAGCAAGGCTCTCAGCATCGGCCAGATCCAAACTAAACTGTTCCAGACGATTAAAAAGCTGATTGTGCTTATGGTTGCTTTAACCCAGCAACGTGCACGACCCCTAAAGTGGAAATAGTTCCGTATTCACCATGCACTCCCACCTCAACCCTCCTGCTGGCGCTGCCACTTGGGAACGACTCTGTTAGTCACATCAGAGAATTGATCCAGTTGAAAAATCATTCCAACCACGTCTCTTGCTTCCTTTTTTTGTTTTGCCAGTCCTGATTTCAGTTGAATCAGCTTCTCTGATCTGGCTTGGTCTTTGGTGGCACAAAAGAGTGTCAGCCCCAAGTAGCTTATACGAACACACACCTGTGACGAGAGAAATGGAGTGATAAAAAAGTTCTTCTCTTCCCTAGGTATTGTTATTAAATTATAACAACCCTGTCACCAAACCCTCCCCAGAAAAAAAGTTCTAGCAATGATTTGGTCAGAGTTCTGTAACATGAGCAACACACAAGCCACTGAGGAGAGTGTTTTGCATAGTTTTAGTCAGGCTACGTAAACTGTGGATTCCCAAAGCCGAACTTTGCCTAAACAATATAAATCGGTAAAAATTCAAGAGGACTGGTTTTCAGCCCATTATTTTATGTTACCAATAAGTCACAGATGCTGTTCTTAACTGGTGACATATTCCAGGGCCTAGCTTTAATTACTCGGGTATGGTTCAAATAAACAAATCAATATAGAAACGTGTTCCTTAGAGATTTACTTCCCTGGAAGCCAAGAGACAAAAAAACCCCAGCACTTCGGTCAGCTGGCAATTCAGAATCTGCACTAACATTTTATCCCCTTTTCTGGACTTTAAGGACTCGTGACATCCCATGTGTGGGACAGAGTGGGCAGAAAGCAATTACTTTGGAACCGTCTTGCAGAAATATTGAAGTATTTCATTTTAAAGCACGTTCACCCTCCTGCCTTGAATGAGGCTCTCCACACTGCCCTACAGTTAATCTGCTGCAAGCAAGAGAGTATTTCTGTATCTATTTACAAATAATTTAAATATTCTACTAGTCAGAAATGCCCTCTACGTATTCAGAACAACGAAGGGAGAACAAACTGACTCTATGCAGTCAAATCCACTGGTAAGTGTATCTGGAACTTGGATCCCACATGCAGACCGCCTGATATCGTGCCAATCCTTAAAAAAAGTAAAACCCAAACAAGCAGCTAACTGAACCCAAAGCATGCCTGAAAATTTACTGTGAGGCAAACAAACAAAAAAGCTATAATAGAAAAGAGTATTTACTATATACTTACCACAAGTGATGCCTCCTTTATTCTAAATATAAGTCAAACGCTGGTTCATTTTAAAACTTTTTGCAGTGTGGCAGATTAGCCTGCAGAAAGCTGCTGTTTCACATTTCAGATCTAGAATTTTAAACTCTCAGAATCTATTTAAATAAAACTTAAAGTAGTCTTCCTGGTGTAGACAAAGAAAGTAAAAAAAAATTAAAAACAATATCTACTTTAGGAAAGCTTTAGAGAATTGTATTACTTCCCAAATTGCCACTCTGATTTTTAATCTGGCCATTCTGAAATGCTGAAAACTATTTCACACTCTTGTATGACACCAATTCGTGAAAACTGGTCAAAATTAACAAGCTATTTGTTCAGTATCGCAGCTAGCCTTAACAAACAAATAAACCAACTTTTACAGCAACACTTCAATTTCAAATAAGAAACTCAATGCAGGGAAAAACCCTTAACCCTGCAATCTGACGTCTTAATCAGCTGCGCGATGAGTAAGACAGGCTTGGCGAGCAGAGCGCAGCTCTGGGAACGAGAACCAACAACCGAAGGTGCTTTGAAAACAATCGGAAAGCGACTCCACTCCAGCTCTGTGCAGTTACTACGGGTGTCGACAGGCTCTCGCTACTCACCATCGACGCACAAACACCCTTCACAGAGCAAGCAACACCTACTTCCACACCAACAACTCCATCCAGAAACACACGTGGAAAAAGGCACCAACAATAACAGCATTGCTACTCCTACCAAGCAATTAAACAATTGTGTTAAAAGAGTTCCCAGCCCAGCACAGAGGCGAGGCGGGCCCCGCACACCTCTGGGGTTACGCGTTATCCTCACTGAGCTGGTCCCTGCTTCTCACCCCCACCTCCCAGGTTCACGAACTCACCCTGCGACACCGCGACCTCGGTCCTCCAGCTCTGGGACACCACAAACCAAATGGAAACGCCAAGGGAGAGGTGCAGGGGTTCAAAGCAGGAGTGAACACACCTGGGGTTCTAACGCACAAGGGTGCCTCACCAAAAACGTACTTTCCTTCTGCTATCACGAGATGCGTTGCAGCTGCTCTGGAACACATGACTTAATGTACTACAGATTTGCAGAAAGTAGAAAAAAAAAATAGAAAAAGAGCTGGGAGCTAACTTGCAAGAGAAGTAGACGCTCCTAGAAGATTAAAATTTTCCATGATACAGCCTTAAAAACCTCCCGCAACTAAGTTTCTACGGTCAGTTGCCTATCTAAGGGCACAAGTATACGAAAAAGCAAACCACAACAAAGAAGCAGGTGGTAAAGCCAATTAGACTGGCGCTATTTGATAAAAGCTGAATACTCCCAGCAGCAAAAGTCTTAAACACAATGTGTAATTCCAACTCAGTAAGAACACAGCACAACTGAAAAATGTCCAGAGGTAACCAAAAGGATGATTAAAGATATGGAAAGCTTCCTTCTCAGGACCAACTAACCCAGCTAAGCTGCAGGGAAGCAAACCAGAGCATCCATACGACACGATCACAAATCCCATCGGATCGGGGAACAGGGCTTGATGTTTGCTGTGTCATACAAGAACAAGGATTTATCCAAAGAAACTAGATGGTGGTAACTTCAGAACAATCAAATAAAGGCAGTTTGTAACAGGCATGTAATTAAATTGCTGGACTTCTCACCGGCAAATGCTGTGGGTGATAAAAACTGACATGGCTACAGAAAGCAATTGGACAAATTCATGTAAGCAAAACCCAGCGAGGGAAATTCAGTATGATAGGGCTGTGTCTGTGATGCTCTGGAACTCCTCATCCTCACTGGGATCTCCCGATCACATTAGTCTAAAAGGAAAATCCCCATGCCGCAAGCAGAAGGCAAAATAAGCAGCTGGGAGCACTGCTGCTCCTCTTCCTCTTTCTTCCTCCGTGCCTGCTGGTGGCCACCACCCGCAGGTGATGTCTGACCTGGTCCACCCATACTTATGAGCTGTTGATAAGCCCAGTGCGCGTGTGATCGCACACCACGGATCACACTAAAGTCAACTTCTGCGATCTGACCACGAAACAGGGTGCAGACACAAGAGGCTGTGAATAACAGCTTTGCAACAGCAGCTCTTCACCAGTATTCCTTTAACTTGCCTTCATGTGACCAAGTCTTGAAGATAAATACCAACTGTTCTATAGTTTTACTGTACAAAACCAACTGAACCATTTCTAGCTGTTTTGAAAAAAGTGAGAGGTAACAATTACTAGCAATTCGGTCTAACGGACACTTTAAAATAATGACTACAAGTGGGTATTAACATTCAGGAGGAACAATCCTTCTCTCTCACTTAAATCAGATGTTCCATTAGTTACATAACCTCCTGCAGAACATCCTGTGTGAGCCACACCGCGGGCCTCTTCGCCTGATCATGCCTAAACCAAGGCGTGGCAGCGCTTACAGCACGGGTGCTGACAGCCTGAGCGCCGCACGGGTTCGTTACGCGCGCAGGTATAGCGCCCCTCTGCACGCTGCTTTGCCATTCACACCATGAAAACATGCACCGTGTCACATTCCGATCAAACTGGTAGGCTACCTGCTATTTCTCTTTCGCTTTCACCTCTTACCAAACCAGCTACGCAAACGAACAAAGGAGAAAAAAAAAAAAGTGTGAAACTGTTACAAGGGCCAAGTCTTCAAGTAACTCTGCAAAACGTCTCCATCGGAGAGCTACTCAAGAACAGAACTGCAGAAAGAGAAACAAAACACCTCAAAGCCGTTTCAAGTGTTTTGGAATGAAATTATACCAAATTCAATAAAATTATTTGCTTTTCCCTACTGCACTATCAGTGTTGCCACTTACAACCAGGGATTTATTTGCTTTAAATCATGCCAATTGCTTTTCTCAACCCACCACCTTCCCCAGGGCAACCCAGCTCCGTAAGAACACAGGCTGCTGCTCGAAGAGATGAGTCTCTATTCCTCTGGGCACTAGAGGAAACTTTAAAAACAAACTCTACAGGTTAAAAGTTGATGCCAATGTAAATTTCAATTTGTTATTTTTTTTTTTTTAATGAAAACCTTCTCATTTCATAGCCTGACTCATATTATTTCCACGTCTGGAACTCCCTTCTCCTAACCTCTGCTGCACAGGGTACTTAGCTACTTTGGAATTCCAACTTTTAGTAAGCTGCTCCCTCAACACGACTACGTTTTAGGAATCAAAAGCTTAATACAAGTATTTGCAGTTTTCAAAGATGACTAAAGCCAGTAACTGCTTGTGCTAATATAATTTAATTCCAAAATAAACCTCCTTAAAAACTCTACCAATTAAAGCAGCATAACAAACACTGAGCCGCTCAGGTTTAACTCTGTCCCTGAGAGCAAAAGCAGTTTCATACAACTACCAAGGATAGGACATTTAGAATACCACACTCAAACTGTACTTGCAGGGGAGTACAAGTCAGTCTTAATATAATTAAATGAGTTGGAATCTGGCCAGAAACTTGGGTTATGACAAATCCAAAAGCCAGTCTATCCAACAGTACAATGTGTACTTGTTTATGCACTTTTCCACTGCACCATTTGATGACAGAAACAAAAAAAAATGTGCTTCAGCCAGTGCTTAACTTTTAAACAGGAAGAGTTTCATTTAAGTCATTTCAAATAAGTCTCTTCTAAACTTCCCCTCGCCCTCAGACAGACTGATGATCATAAAAATGAAAAGATCTTGTCAGAGCTACTCTGTGAATGTACAGAGAAGTGAGTTTTATTACAAAACAAATCAAAGCGACACCTTAGAACAACATGGAGGTGGAAATTTTAATTCTGTGGAGAGTCATGACTCTTTCAGTCAGCTTCTACATAACCTGGGGCAGCTTACTGCAAATGCCCCAAAAGCCAACAAATGCTGATTTCAAAGATAGCGCAGACAAGGGAAATGATGCAAACACGGGATAAAGATAAGCCAGTAGAGAAAAAAAAAAAAAAAACCAACCAAAAACCAAACAGTCAGCACTGTTCTAAGTGTACTTCAGAGTTTCACAAACCAAGAATGAACCACGCTACACAAAGTTACTGTACGGAAGCTGCTCAGGCAACTGCCCCAGAGTAAAGGCAAGATGCGCTACACCTGGAGAAAAGCAACCTCGTCCCGTTGCATTTTCTGTGGAACGTCTCAGAGAAGAGCACGCAGTCACTTCCTCTGAGGCACAGGCCTTGGATGAATATCAACTGCCACACAACCAACAGGACGCCAAGCGGTGAGCAGAAGTTGCGCGAGCCTACAAATACAACTGCACTGCAAATCCCGAGCAATCTCAGCGATTCCTGTTAAGGTGTTTATGCCTCAAGCCAAATCAATATTATTTTCTTTCATGAGAAGTGTCGGTCAGTTGTTATTTACTCTTTGAACCTCTTGCCCAGCATTTCAGCCTCTTAAGCTCAAGGTACCTCACACATCCATGAGTGCCGCTTAACTCGCAACGGTCCCATACGAAGCCGTGACCGAAACAACTTTTTAGCAGTAACTTGTTTGTTCTATCGATCGCTTCAAAAGTTAACATGTTCTATGACCCTGGACAACACGACAGCAAGAGCTTCCTACGTTAGCAGGTGTGTGTAAATTCATGCTTAACCTACAGTCTGAACACTGAAGAAAAAAACCGCAGCATACCGTCGTTTTAAACTCAAAATTACAGCAAGCCAAACGTATTACTGCGATGCCCAGTTTGCAATTAAAACAACCCTGAGAACAGTACATTGTTTCTTTGGTATCTGAAAAAGGCTTTTAGACATCCTCATCAATCAAAATGTCATTGACCAAAGATTATTTCTTATTTAAAATACGATGTCATGAATATTCTACATTTTGAAAAATAGGAAGCCATGAACAGTAACAAAAACCTTGCTTTTCTCAACCCCACGCTGAAAAGGTTGTTCTACGTAGGTTGTAAGACACTTCCAAGTTCCAAAATTACACAATAGCTGCATATTCAGTAAGAGTAAATGATGGCATTAGAAGTTTCCCAGTACAGAAGTCAATCATACCTACCTACTGGAAATTCTGTGAATATTTTTCTTTAAAATAAAGGAAGACTACAACACGGGCTATGGTAGTGAGTTCTGCACACAGAGAAAGGTCTGACTATGCGACAAAAATATTACTAGTAGTCTTCCAAAACGTGTCATAAACATTACAAAACTTAAAATGGTTTCATTTCAAATACTGGCAATAAAACCAAGACTCTTTTTCTCTACAGACTAAAGCATTACGCATACAAAAACGCCCCTGTATTTATTTAGTGTTTCAGGCAGGTTAGAACAATTTTCTACAGACCGAAGTGTCATTAGATTTTCCTCCTTTGAAGCTATATTGCCTCAAGAAGCACACCAAGATTAAAATACACAAAATCAATAATCACAACAAAACAGGGAAAACTTAATTCTACCAAAATTAACAAAACGCTTAAATATATCCTTGTTGAAGTATCTGTCAAATTTCTGATTTACACCTACCTGGCAAAAGGACAGGTTCCAGTTTTTTAATCCTTGGTTCTGACGCTATATTGTCTTCAGCCTGAATTAAAAAGAAAAAGGAGGATTTACTTCAGAATCAGAACTTTATGGTCAGATGCAAGTCTGATCTGTCTGGGCAAAGGAAAAAGTTATTCTTTTACTCAAAAAGCTGCTGTGAAAGAGCTGGGATCCAACCACAGCAACGGTTTTCTGTGCAGATACTAATATTTTCCTATACATTTAGCTTTGTACGAGAAGAATTATATTTGAGGCGCTAATGTTTAATTGTGTAGACTACAACAAGTCACAGGACAAACGAAAAACAATTTGGTTTGACATTCTATAAAGACTCGAGTCCTACAAGAAGCTTTACGCTGGTAGTGACACTGCACAAAACTTTCTACCCAGCTTTAAGACGTGTGACTTTCCAACACTCCCCAAAAAAACCCCAAGGCCTAGAACAGGTCACACTTTAATTCCAAACATTAAAGACAAAAATATTTTGATGAGACTGGAAACTGGAGCAAAACAATGTTAAGACTGATGGCTCCAACGCCAACAGCGATGCTGCCGCTTCCCAGGATGAGGAATAGGCAGAACTATGTCACATCAACATTTCACTTTTAGCCAGAAGTTGTGAAAAAGCAAAAATGAGTCAACGTGTCAAACGTGTTGCTAGAGGAGGTCCCTCCTCGACTAAAATAAGTAAATAAAAATCGCATCCTGTCAAGTGCAGAGCACACAAAAAGTCAGCGGTTCCACTCGATACACTTGACACTCGCATGTGCTATATATAGCGGAGCACCGCGCGCACTTGCGATAGACACTCGAGTTCTTATTTATGCCACCGGCCAAGCCTTCAATTTGAAACGGCAGCTCCAGCGAGAGTTTAATTTCTTTGCGTAACAGACAAGCAGCAGCTGTTTTATCCTCAAGCGCTCCCTTTACCCACAGCACAAGTTGCAAAGGGAACCCCAACACCTGAAGCGTCTTTCCTAACTTTGCCAAACAACCCCACGCCGGCTGCTTCCACCCAACACCGGGCTTGCTTCGGCTACAGGTTCTGCTGCTCGACCGCCGCCCGGGCCTGTCCCCAGCCCGGCCTCGCTCGGTCTCTGTGCGGGACCCGGGGCCCAAGGACCCGCCGCCGCTCCCTGCGCCACCCGCCGGGCCCCGCCGAGCCCCCAAGGGGCGCAGGTGCTGCTCGGCCGGCCCGGGCCGCCAACCCCGAGGCGGCCGGGGAGGAGCCCCGGGCAGAGCCCCGCGCCGGGCCGGGCCCCCGCCGCGCCGAGCCGGGCGGACACCTCTGGCCGGGCCGGGCCCGGGGCCGGGCCGGGAGGGGGTGGCTAATGGAGAGAAAAGGCTGTTACCTGCGGCAGCGGCAAAAGGTAGGACTTGAAGGTGGGTTTGGGCTGCTTGAGGGAGAACATGGTGGCTGCCGGCGGGGTCCCCGGCGGGCCGGGCCGGGCCCAGGAGGCCCCGTCCCGCGGGGCAGGGTGTCGACGCCCGCCGGCTCAGGCCCGGCGCCCGGCGGCCGCTGGGGGCTGCGCGCTCCCGGTCACACGGCGGCGGCCCCGGCGGGCGGCGGCGGGGGCGGCCCCGGCGCACCCTCCTTCCCCAAGGGAGGAGCCAGCCAGCCTGGGCAGGCCCGGCCCGCGGCGGCCGCCGCCCCTCATGGAGCTCCCTGCGCCTCCCCGCGGGGGCGGCCGCCGGCCGGCCCAGCGCCTCCCTACCGGCGGCGGCAGGCGGGCGGCCGCGGCGGGCGGCGGGCCGAGGCGGGCTCTGCCGGGGCGGCCATGTTGCGGGGCGAGGGGCGGGGGCAGCGGCCTCCGTACGGCGGCGCGGAGGGCCCAAGCGGCCCGGCCCGGCGGGCAGGGCCTCGGCCGCGCTTGGCGGGCACCTCCTGCCGGGGCTGGCCGGGCCGCGGCGGCCGGACCCTGCCGGCGCCCCCCCCCCCCGCCTCGGGGTGGAGCCGCCCGGGCCGGGCCCCGCGGGGCTGCGGGACGCGGGGGTGGTTGGCCGCTCCTCCCGGCCGTCACAGATGGCGGGGCCGGCGCGGCGGGCAGCGTTCAGAGGAGGGCGCTGGCAGAGGGTTTGCGCTGCGGCCGCTGAGCCGCCTGCAGACCGTGAAACCGCCGCCCGAGGCCCGGTGCTTTTGCCACCCGGAGTTGTCTCAGATCAGCAGTAATCCAGCTCCAGGGTGAAACGAGTGCTGCTGCCGAGCTCTTAATGTCACCTTTTATACAGCGCGTATAAACGGAATGGACCTGATGGGTGGGTGAAGCCTCCAGGCTGCTGCCCTGTCGCTCTCTTGCTCAGAGAATCATAGAACAGTTTCGGCTGGAAGAAACCTTCAAGATCATCGAGTCCAGTCAGGAGGAGCAGCAGTTTTGATGGAAATGTAGTTCCATCGAGAGCCACAGAGCGGGACCACACAAGTCTGTCAGCTCTGAGACCTAAGGAAGGGTGAGAGTTTGGGTTCTCCTGCTGGAGGTCTAAGCATGAAGGAATTGGGTAAAACCAGCCAGGCCTCCTCAGAGTTTGAAGCTAGGCGTGTTGGCATAGAGCAAAGAGCTGCAAGACTCCAGAAAAATGGCCACATTTTGACACACAAAATGACACACCCAGCACCTGCCGCGGTGTCAAGATCTTCCTTTACTGTCGTCAATAGGAAGCACACTATGTTGCCTTGCCACTGCTGGGATTTTCGGGGGAAGTTAGAGGTTGAAATGTTCAAGAATGGACTTTAGGGCACAATCTGTCTTCCCAGGCTTAGATGAAATGCCCTGCTAATGCCAGGAGGGAGGTTTGGTTGAACAGCAAAGAGAAAAACCTACAGGCACCTGCCTAGGTTGAAGAAAGAAGTACATGTGGATACACTGAAAGCCATTCAACAGCCCAGGAGAGAACACCAGCAAGCACCTCCGTAACAATACGCTACTCTTGGATTTGCACGTGGAAGAGCGAGGCAAAGGCAATCCCATTGTGTAAGGTTTTTTTTAAAATGAGTGCAACGCCTTGCCAAAGAGTCCCATCTTATTTGGCATTGGCAGACAGTTCATTTTATGCTGTATTTTCGCATGTAAGATTTTTATTTTATGCTGCAAACATTATTGTCTAAGTGACATTATTCAGCCCGGCGTGGTCTCGGGCTCAGTGCTGGTGCATTTCTGTGCTGCAGAAGCTGTTGGTGGTGTAATGCCCAGTGCCCGACAGAGCTACAGCTCCTCTCCTGCTAGTGACTTACCCCTTTCACAAGCTATGTCCTGTGGATGTTTGATAAGCAAGAAATACTACAGGACTTGCCCTCATCTTTATTCTTGTTTAAAGTTGTTTTTTTTGTTCATGTTCAGAACATTGCTGAAAGGAAATTAACATCAGAAAAGGGGGAAGAGAAAGCTAGGAATGCAGAAACTGCCCAAATCAGCTGGGCTTGAAATCGCATGTAACAAATTTGCCAGTGATATTAAAAATGACAATAATTTATACTACAGCAGAATTACAAGAGCGTTTCTGCATCAGCACAGAGCCTCCTGAAGACTGGCTGTGAATGCAATCTTACTCTTGAGAGAATGAGCATAGGATAGCACAAATTTCCATTCAGGACTGCACTGACCCATTTAAATGGCAGCTCTGTTCCAAGAAGGAACAAACAAATCAATACTAAGCTCTCGGTAAACATAAGATCACAAGATTTGTGAGGACTGTTGTCGGAAGCGGTCGCAAGTTGCTACTGGGAGAATTTTATGCTGATTTGACAGAAGTGAGTACTTGGAGGAGCAAGTTAATTCTGTCACAACTTGCAGTGGGATGCAAGCAGGCAGAGCAGGAGAGGTAAGGCAGGTTGGGCTAGGCAGGCAGGATAGATGGGCAGGGGGTAGGACAGGCAGGGAAGTCCCCCAGATCCCCTGACTCCTTTTTTGGCAATACGCCTAACCGCCTGCCTGTCTCCAGCCATCCTGGCTTGCCTCACTTGCTCCATTTTTTCGAACAGTTCTGCTAAACCAGAGGTTTCTGAGAATGGCTTTGTTCTGTGAGAACAGTCTTAGAAGAATGGTGGGAAGCTAGCAATGCCACAAAGCCAGCTGAACTGAAAAGACTGCAGATGTCTACTTTTATTCTTGTTAATTTAAAAAAAATGTATCTTTTACTCAGTACAGTTATTTTCCTCAGTGATCTCTCCTGTGTATTAGACTGACCAGGACCTTTACACTTGTCCACTGTCCCAGCCCTCCCAGAAGCAGCCTGGCCTGCTCTCCTGGTGCTATCACACCCCACATGCCGTGTAGCAGCTTCCTGGGGCCTCTTCTTACCTACAGAGCAAATTGTTTGCAACAGTGAAGATAATGATCTGCTTAGCTATGGCTAACCCGCGGTATTTGCTGCACATCAGATCAGGTATCTTCCTACAAGTTCTGGTACAACCTCACCAGAGAGCCCCATGCTTGGGGAAGTACGTTGGCTTGTGCAACGCAGGAAGGCTGGGGTTAAACCAGAACAGATTTTAATAATGGTGCCTTTTGATCTCTAAGCAGATTGGAGAACGGCTTTCATTAGACATGCTGAAGAACAGGTTAGACCACCATCTGCCACTGACGCTAGAACTTGCCTCAGTGTAGGTATCTCTTCCAGGGCTGTATTTCTAGGGCAACGTAGGTGTTTTCACAGGTCTCTCTTCAGTTATTGGTTTTGAACTCCGATATGCAGACGTGTTGTCTGATTTCACGGCTGAGCTATGTGCCCAGAGCTCCAGCAAGTATGTGGCAAGTCTGCAAAGTCAGGGACTTACTGATGAAAGTCTGTTCTATTTTTCACAGAAAGAATTTTGGTTTGTTACTTTACCTGGACAACTCCCTGCTCATGCACTGAATAGTTTGCGCAGCCGAATGGACTCAGCCTGCACTTGGAAGCGTGGGACTGCTGCTGAGGATTCGTGAGGAAGCCAGCCCTGCAGGTTTGTACCTCTTACAGAAGAAAAAAACATTAGGCAGTTGAAAAAACCCACCTCTTTCACAAGCGTCTTTGATGAAGATCCAGCAGAAGAATATTCAAAGTGTGATTATCCACATAAAACAGCCACTAGATATACAGAAGGCATAAAAACTATGCAAAAGTTTTAGTTTCTTGAGGCGTCTGGGGAAAGAAGCCTCCTTTACAAAGCACATCTGCAAACTGGAGGTCGTATTCTCTGTGAAGAGATTTAATGATGTTGAACTTTGCTATGTTACAAAAGGGTACTTTTCATGTTAATCATTATGTAGGTACTACTTGCCTAGAGTTATTTGGAGCTATTCATTGGTACAACGTTCCACCTTGGCCCAGGCTGTTTTATACAGGTGTTGGACTAGTGACTGTCAGATGCTCAGATGCTCCTAAGCTACAAACCAATCTTTCTCCATGGCCATTTTGGTCTGCTCAGGTAAACAGCTTGCTGAGCACAGCAGTCCAGTTAGTGCAAGACAAGGGAGATGCCTGCATCTAGAATCACACAGGATGAAGCACTGCACTCTGATAAGGGTTTGAATGCTGTAGAGACAAAAGGGGAACAGGGCAGATGAAATTTCTTTTTCATTAACACCAAGCAAAAGGTGGATAGAGACACTTGTGTATTTTGGCTGAACACAACTGCAAGGAATAATTTAAAGCCTCTCATCAAGACGTGCCTTACACCCACTGTAAACACACAGGGCATTGACCTTAAAGCACCACTTTGCCACATCAAATTTTGCTTCTGCAGATAAGGCTACAAGTTGAAAAAAGCAGATGATGATTGTGGTTTTAAGGAAACCTGTAGTTCTTGTCTCACTTCTCCCAAGGCTTGCAGTTGGTTAGCCTGCAATCCAAACTACCGCTGTGTACTGGTTTTTAACTACTCCAAGCCCCCTGGACCCTGGCACCAGTTGAAGTGGGCATTAAATGGTCATATCACCAAGGTCCTTGCATCTGTTTTGTCTTTCTGTCTGACACTGGATCCCAGTGGGGGTGTTCAAAATGCACATTTAGGCTGAAATACTCAGAACACTTACCTGCAGTGGCTGTAGTGAGGCAAAATCCCCTCTAGGGCTAATGTAGCCTCAGAGCTCAGCAAACAGAGTATTGCCACTGCGGGTAACAGGCTTTACGCTGACTTTGTGAGGCCTCAGGGCTGAGGCTGTGTCTGAACTTGCCTGAACCTGCCTCAAGCTGTCCCTTCGCTTGTTTAGCTGTGAAAGCTTTTCTTCTAATGACTAGGAAATTCAGGTGTAATTGTAGGATTTGAAAACCAAGACGTCAAGTTGGCAGCAAACATCAAAACAGCCGTAAGCAAGCAAAAAATAAGGAAAAAGAAAGTAGCAACATCAGCATCATGCTCACCCTAGCGAAGCTGGCAGTATTTCCTCACTACCCTCATTGTAGCCACTGACTGTTAGACCAAGAGGATCAGTGCAAATGTAAGTACAACATAACATTAAAAGAAAATAATGGGGCAGATCATTGGAAGTGCACATACATGAATTTCACCTCCTTGTGGGTTTTTTCCCTATAGTAGTAGTCTTTTCTCTCCTCTCTTCTTGTCTCTTCTGTCTTGTATTTAGATCTAGACTAATAATAATTCATATATTACTGTTAAAAATTGTTACACTAACAATAAATTCCTGACTTTCCGCACAAGCTATGCCTCCTTTTCGCTCATAACAAGCTTTTTGAGTGTAACGCTAGTTGAAGGAGAAGTGAGCAGGCAGACAGGACAGGGGTGCAGAAGTGATGTGCTGGCAATGGCACTACAAAGTGCGACCCCAGCAACGTGTCCAAGGGCTGCTGTCACTCTGAAAACTCACCTCCTCCATGGCACGTGCTCAGCAGCAAACTGGCTTTGTGTTAAATACCCGGAACACCCGTGAGAGGGCACAATCCTGCAGATCCTGCCGAGCTAATGAAATAATCCTGTTGACGTCCTTGGTCGTGCACCCTTCCTCATGCTCCTGTTTTCTAAATACTTGTATTGTCGTAATTTTTATTTGCAAGGACGGACAGACATCTTCCCAAAGGTGATAGTCAAGCAATGTAAAAAGGGATAATTCATGGAATCAGCTGATATAGTTAAGAACCTGCCTATGTGAATATTACAATTAGTCACCACTGTTTAAAACATTTGCCTTGAGGGAGAGGGAAATGTCTGCATTGCGAGGTGAACAAACAAATTACCTCGGTGTAATGTCTCTGCATAGACATAGCCTTAGAGCACATACTCTTTAGGCTTGACCTGGTTCAGTATAGGTCAAGCACGTAATAAAAATGCAGTAAGTGGAATTCAGAGTGACACTGTTGTGGAGTCACCGTGTACTTAGCAGGAGGAGAGAAGCATCTTACTGAAAAGCAGTATTAAACAGGCTTCCTCAGAAATCCAATCCTGTGCTTGCATCCTTTCGGCCAGGATTCAAGAAAGCACGTGGGCAGACACGCCAACGTGTTGATGGTTATTCCCTTTAGTGCGCTCCAGGTCTGCCATTGGGTCTTCTATGCACGTACAGAGCCCTATTTAAATCATATTAAAACGTCTCTATGTCCAAAGTAACTCTGCCAAAGTTAGTGTAGTTACTTCACAATTAATGGCAGAGAGGTTATTATTTCAGTTCGTACTAGGCAAGAGGACAGAAAACATCCAAGCTGTATAAAGTCATCACCGTATAGAGAATGGAAAATTAGTGGCAAACGTTAAAAAAGAAACTTTGCTTATAAAATGTTCAGCCCATGTACTGCAGACGAAGAAACAGGTGTTTGGATATCATTATAGTGAACAATTTGTTACACTGAATTCATTTCACATCTTTTTCATGCGTTTCTTTATAAATTTTTTTTACACAAAGGAATGTAAATGCTAAAAAACCACAAAACGGCTCAAACAGAGCTCGGCTGAACACACATTTTATAAAGACAATGTAACAAGAGGTGTGCAAACCCGCTGCATTTTGTTCCACAAAGCATACCGCTGGTTTATCAAAGTGCTGAAAAGCCGCATCCCTTTGTGTTTGTTGAAGAATCCGTTTCTGGTGAGTGTGCAGGCAAACAAGAAAAAGGCATTGTCAAGTCGGAGGCTGTTTTAACCACGCGTGCAAAACGGCCGTGGAGTTGCGTAGAACGGTAACACAGGAGTAAACGTGGAAGCGGAACAATTTCAGATGCCATTCTGTTTTCACAAAATGTCAAGTTCCCTAAGCCCACACAAAGAGCAAAATGTCAACACCCCGAAACCAGTAAACCTGCTAGGAAGACCGAGTGAGCAAAAATCCGTAATAGATGACGACTGAAGTTTCAGAAGTCTGCGCAGTTACCAGGATCATTCAGTATAGAAACAGTGTTTCAAGGCAGAAGTATGGATGAGGTGTGAAAATATAATACAACCAATAAAAAGCTGATGCCATCAATGCATTCGTAGAGTCTTCCACCAATCCCTGCATTTCAAAATGCTGTAAGTGGTGCTGTCAAGGAGGGTACGGAGACCTACATGTTCTGGCGCTGATATAGCAGGGGGAAAAAATTCTGTCTTTTCAAAATAATGCATGAGTAAGTCCTGACGGTTGACGTGTCAAGCATAAGCTTCTGACGAGCATTCTGTGAACAAGTAACACGCTTTTAACTCATTTTCTTTCTTGTCTGGTCAATGGTACACAGCCCAAACAGCATCACACTCTGAAGAAAACTACCAAAGCCTAGTACTTAGAATGAGACAGGTGTGGTGGGAAGCTCTAACTGTAGATGTGGATTTCCAGTCTTAGCTGCTGAGGGAGAGAAAACACTTCCGCTGCAGCGCCTTTTTCTCCCCTTTGACATTTGTTTTGGGATTTACTCAAGAATGCACATGGCATTTCTATTCTCATCTAGAAATGTTTTTTTTTTTTTTGTTTAAATTGACTCCTAAAAACTGTTGCGTGTTCCTCATGTTATCACAATGAAATTGCAAAATAAAAGGTGAATTTGTCATGGCAGATTTTCTTTAAACTACATTTTTACATCACCTGGTCAGAACGGTTTTGTTTTGTTTTCCTTTGCAGGCATTTTAAAAAAGAAGCCGGATTCTTACTTTGTGTGGACTCATTTATATAAAACACTAATGCAGACCCTGGATTCATATTATTAAAATCTTTGTATACTTCATCTAATTAAAAATTCTCGAGATATTTTGAAACAACGATCACCGGTTTTCTGCAGTTTAAGGCTGTCAGCATGCTTTGGGGTGGGACAGAGATGATCCTGAAAGCAAGATGTTACTAAAGTTCAAGGACAGGTCAAGAACATGCCTGCACATTGCCTGCCTCGTCACACTTCTCCAAACACAACTGTATCCTGCCACTCGGACCTATTTTTGTGGATGAAAACTTCTCTGTTGGGCTTTTCTGAATGAGGAACTAAGAAGCGTGCGTGAAATCAGAAATGAAATACGGGACTCCGTAAGTTTTCCTTGCCTCCAACAATTTTGTTTGGATCTGAAAAAACAATGGCCACAAAAACCAGCTGCGTAAGTAAGGATAAAAACTAAGGCTGGTTAAAAATTTGTTAAGAACTCTTACGATAAAAAAAGAAGTAATAATGTTTTCTAAGTTATTAGATGATAATACTGACCTTCTTCCAAGAGCTTTTATAAATGAGTTTATGAGGAAGGTTGTGACAGAAGGTGGAAATGGCACCTGTGGACTGTGCCTACTTTTTATCTGCCCCTGAGAGAACATCTCCCTTTCACCTGACCCAGCAAGCATTTATTTAAGGACAGAGCATATAGCTATCAAGTTTAAAATGAAGAGAAACAAATATATGCAAAATTCTTCTTCACAGTTAATTAAAAAATACAGAATTTGTTCAGTCAGTCATGCTGCTGTTGTGACTGTCGATGAAACAGGGGCCATAGCCACTTCAACATTCAGTTTCTGTGGATGCATTTTCTTGCCTAACTTTCTGTTCTTCTGTTGCGCTGCCAAACGCTACCACCAAATTAGTCACGCTGCTGGCATGTCCTGGCCTATTTAATTTGTCCTTTACAGACTTGGCTTTCCGAGAATGGCTGTGCAAACTCTTTGACCGTACCGACGGGAACCCAGAAGTCCTTTCTGGCTTTACCGATAGTAAATTCTCTTTCTCAGCCTTTACCATGGCAGGCATAGAGGTGTAAGAGGCACTCATACCTGCTTCCCCACCGTCACTGTCATCATCTGTGTCCATCTGTGACCGTTTCTGCTCTGCTTGCCTTTCTGCTTCAGAAACAAAGCCCGGGTATTCTGGAGGACGTTCTTGAGAAAGTTGCTGCTCGACTTCGTATTTCCACTCTGTGGCCCATTGTTCGATGGCAGAAGGGCACACCTGATCCATGATGGTACTGTACTCCGTGGTCCAGTTGTTAACTCCTCCAACCACTTTTCCACCCTGTGCAAATATAAAGCTCCTCGACTTCATCATAGTGGTTTGACACGTACTGAATGTCTCAGGAGGAAAATAGCGCATTGCTTTGGACTTGTCCAAGGGGTAAGAGATGGTTGCTTCTAACTTGGTACGTTCTACCTTTAACTGAGTGTTCTGAAAATCTGACCTTGGTACTGATTGACTGTTTGTAACAGCATCCATCTGGTTTACCCTTTGAGGAACCATCCCATCGCTCTTGACAATCCCCTGCTTTTCATCGTCAAAAACACCCGAACTAGAACGGGCTCTAGAAACATTCTCTGCCATTTCTGCCATAGATTTAGTGGAGTCTGCTGTGGTGACTGCATTAGCACTAGAGCTATAATGGAGACCGGTGGGGGGTTCTGGAACCAGCATCCTTGAGTCAGCTCCATCTTCTTTGGTACCAATAGAGTGGGCTTTTCTACGCAGTCCCATGGCTGGTGACATAGGAGTGGCACTGTCATCATACGTTAACTCATCGCCACTGACGTGGTATCTGTACATGCTGTAGCCGTCAGAACTGTTAACACTGCTTTGCCTTAGGAGATAGCCAGCATCGCACTCGGACGAAGCTCGTGAACGTGTGTACGTCAGCTCAGATTTGTCAATACCCGCCAGCTTCTCAAGCGCATTCACCATCCGACCAGACAGTTCTTCCAACTGAGAGAGTCGAAGGTCAACTGTTTGAAGAGAAGCTTTCATAAAATGTTCTCTTTCATTCACTTCTTCTAGCCTCATAGACATATTTTCAACTCTGTTGGGTATAAAAGAGGAAGCATAGAACAGAAGCTGTGGAATGGTGCAGTAACCTGCTATAGGCACCACCTACTGATTTCTTCCCAGGGCAGAATTTTGTGCTAAGTATCATGCATCACTCTTTCTTTCCTACCTGCAGCATCACACATGCTCCGTGTGCACTTTCTTGCTAACTGCGCTTTCCAGAAACTATATTAGAGGGCTGTTTGAACCCTGCCCTTATCTCCGTGCAGTACAAGAGTTGCAACCCTTAGGGACAGCCTCCTGTGAACATTTCTGAGCGTGCTACCCGCTTCACGTTCCTCTCTCACTGAGGAGTGAAAGGGTTGTCCTCTTTCACTGTGAAGCATCAATTAATTATCTATCTCAAAAATACTTTTGAATGATGTGCTCACTGGATGACTTAAAACAGCATCAAGGCATGTTGTAAAATAGGTTTTGTAGCTGTAAGAGAGAACATATGCTGGTGTGGCAGGGGATTACTTCAACTCTTGAAACACCTTTCAATTAGGCATCAGATGGAGGGAGTGGAATTATTATCTAGTTCAATTACAATAATACTTTTTCCCATTTTTTTTTCATCCTTTGTGCCATAATGGAAGTGATGGTACCAGAACAAGGCACATAACAGTAACGCATTAGAATGTGATGTAGTGATCATACACTAGTAAATCAACTGTGGAAATTAACATTCTTTTGCTCTCACACACAAAAGATGACGAGGCATCTGGAGCAAGAAGCCATGAGAAATAAGCAAATCTGCTTTGTGGCCATAGACCATAGTGAATCAGTGACGCTTACCAGCCCTGCTTTATTCTCTGCCACAATACCTGGGATTTTGACAAATTGCCATGGATAAATAGTGCAATAGAAACTGCTCGAATACACGCAGCAGATTTCAATTACTTCTCTATTCTCAAACTTCACATCAAACAATGCAAGGTGTTCGGGGCCTCCCTTCAAGGGAAGGATGTTTATCCATTACAGAATTCTATGGCTCACAGACATACTTCATTAGAAGCGTTAAAAGGGAGACAGATAGATAGATAGATAGATTACATAGATTAGATAGATAGATAGATAGACAGACAGATAGGTAGGTAGGTAGATGGATGGATAGATAGACAGACAGACAGGTAGGTAGACGGATGGATAGATAGATAGACAGGTAGATAGATAGGTAGATGGATGGATGGATAGATAGACAGACAGGTAGATAGACAGATACGACAGATAGGTAGATAGATAGATATGACAGATAGGTAGATAGATACGACAAATGGATAGATAGATGGACAGATAGACAGACACAGATAGATAGATAGACAGAGAGATAGGTAGACAGATAGATAGGCAGACAGACGGACAGACAGATAGATGGACAGGCAGACAGATATGGAGTTCATAATCAGAAAACTGTAACGTAGATTAAGGTGAAAAAGTGTTTAAACTCTGTGTCATTTTCATGACAGGGAGAATTTTTCATAATCTCAAGCATGTGACAAAAGACCCCGTCCTTCGACTGACTTAGAAGAGCCCTGCCATGGACTGACTTCAGGAACAGTCCTGCCATGTCACCTCGGAAAGAAGTGCTGCTGCCATGAGCACTTTGTGCTTACACAGCAGTATGGAAGCATTACCTAGTCCTCAGAAAAGCTTAATGATTTCCACGTGAATAGTCCCTATCTTTTAAACGGGGAGGTGCACGCTGAAAAGCTAAATGTCTTGTTCAACCTTCCAACAGAACACATGGCAGAGATTAAAATTCAGCACTTGTAAGTGCTGGATCCTAGCATCAACCACAGGGCCAGGGGAAGAATCCTTAGTGCTTTTGTCATTAAGCTTCAACATGTTTCTCATGGCTGGACGAGCTGTTGGAAGGTCAGCAACTAGTCATTTGCTCAAACAGATAAAAAGCATAACTGTCATCTCCAGATGGGTGAGAGGGAAAAAATTCACCATGAACAAAAATGTTCTTATACCAAAGGTACCCAAATCAGCAGGAACAACAAAAACCTTGTGCTTGTGAGATGCGCCTGCACAGACATTTACTCAGGATTCAGATCAGCTTCAGACACAAAAACTCAGATATTGTTCCAGATAAGTGGTGGGGCTTTTTTCTTATAATAGGTACCTTTCGGATGTAACTCTGATGCGTTCATCATTAGATGATTGCTCCTCGTCCTCTTTTTCTTGGAAGTATTCTTCTACACACTCCTCTTCAAACTCATAGAGTTTTTTTAGCTCTTCATCATTCAGAAATAACTCTGTGCAAAACAGAAGAACGAAAGATGAGTTTCCTTTTTCTGAACTTCTGGTGGTCAATTTAAATCCAATTTAGAAGATTATTTTGGACATACAGATACTGCAGATTCTATTCCTGCACTAAATGAATGGATGATTTTGATAATAGGTGATGAGAGTTTAGTCAAAGACGGCCACAGCCGTAAAGGGAACGTAATGAATTATGGCCGTCATCTGCTTTTATGACCATCCACTGGGGACTGTATTTTCTCAATGGCTTTTGCACTTTTTAACAGCAGTGCTACATGCTGAACAAACTGATTAGATTTTACAGGATAAAGACTAAGCCAATTTCTGTCGGTTTGACTGTTCCTTCATTCAAATATGATTCTTAAAAGGATGACAGTTACAGGCAACAGGTGATCCAATATAACAGATTGTTCTCCAGACATTTTTTTGGATAAGAGCCTCAAAACTTTATAATCCTGTAAGGAAAATCCAAGGGAAATATAAGCTCTTGGGAACATTCCATCCTTTATTTGAATTTGTCTCTTTGTAATTGGAGAGAGCATTACATTTAATTTTTTTCTCTTTTTTTCTTTTTTACCTCAGGAGCATATTGTGCAGAAATATAATTACTTACAAAATACGTTTCCAAAGAGAATTTGTCTCTTTGTAATTGGAGAGAGCATTACATTTAATTTTTTTTCTCTTTTTTTCTTTTTTAACTCAGGAGCATATTGTGCAGAAATATAATTACTTACAAAATATGTTTCCTGTGAAATTTAGAAATAGAGAGAATTAACATGTCAATTATATGTCAATAAGACATATAATAAAATAACTAGTAATTACAGCATAGGTTAGGAGAAGAATCCTCACAGTTCTCTTGTGAAATGACAGATAAATCTCTAACATGGGGAAGTGGAAGTGGGAATACTCATAGACACAGACCGCTCACAATCACAGAGCAGACGCTACAGATGACATTTGAAACTGTGATCCCTTCTCAAGTTCCTGTTTGCCCTCCCCAACATACGGACTTCACTAGAACTTGGTAAAACTGGATTAAGATGTCATCTCACTGTTTTAAAAAAACATATTAAAGAAAGTCTTCATTAGCAGCACAGGACTGCGTATTCTCAGGAGCTCGTGGAGCTCAAGAGCTGTTAACTTGATATAAGTTTTGTCCCATACTGTCTTCTGCAAATGCATTTGACCATCAGCACAGACAAAATAGTTCAGCATTGGAAAAGCTGCTGCTTTCTGCTGATACGGTGCAAAGAGCTCAATGTGGATAAGATTTCTGGCATACTCAGTCCCCTGTCTCGCTCGTCCTGGTCTCCTTCACCCTTCCTGCAGCGACAGCAGATTCGCTTGATGATTATGTAGATGTGGCTGAAGATAATCATCGGCGGCGGGAGGACAGGTCTGTCATGGAATGTCATGATCAGCTGGTACCGCTGGAACTTCCAGACTTGGTTGGATATTGATTTTACCTCAAAGAAGGTATTGCTGAAAGGGAATATAAATACAGTTTCTGGTAGGCCCCTAAAGTTTACCTATCATCGAGCTAGCTAGCAGGTAAATAACAACCTGAGGCCACAACTCACTCCTTGTTGATGCTGCTCAACTGGTTTCACTACTCCTCTTGAGGGTAGCAAAGCAGAAGGTGCTCTGCATCCCTTTGGTACCACTCACAACATACCTCTCCTTCGACTGTTTTCTCTTCCTGTATAAAGCCCTTTAGGTGTCAGTGAAAAGAAACTTGCACAATTTAATAATCACATAATTGGTATTCTGGGGGGCTTAGTCATAAAGCATTTCTTCTAACACATGCCAGTAGTTATTACACAAAGTACTAAATCCATAAAAGGTATTTTGTATGCTAAACCCAGAAGCTTCACCTAGGTTGCCTTTAATATGCTAATCAGCATGACCTACATAGAAGAATTTTCAAGTTTTCACCAAATGTCCTAAATTCAAACTTAATTCACTCAAACTTCTGGCTCAAAAACACGGTGCCTATTCTTGTAAAGAAATTTGTTCTTGGAAGCTGTGGCCTCATTATTCCTACACCAAAATAGGATGTGTCATAAAGATTTTTTATCTTATAATTCAGTGGATATGAAGGAGCACAAGTAACAGTGTTTAATCCAGAGATAACAACAGTCAAGGTTCTGAAATACCAACTATGGGAAAGCAGACTTGGTGTTCTTAGATAAAGCTTTTGAAGCTATTTCAAAGTATGCGCACACAGCTCCACAAGGACGATACTGGCACTCCCTTTATTCTATTTTCTGTCCACTTCTTTCCTAACTTTCTGTGCGTCAGAACATCTACATTCACAAAACCAGTTAAAACACCTCTTCGAAACCAGAGGATTCTTCAGTACACATAGCTTTTGGTTGCTTTTTGGCCAAGTCTGTGTGAGCGAATTTACCAACAGCAAGTGGCCACCTGCCTTCATTCCGCGTCCTGCGTAGCAGAATTCCCCAGCTCCACCTCCCTGCCTTGCAGCCGCGCTGGGCGGGCAGGAGTTAACAGCGTGACCTACTTCCCAAACTGCCCGATTCCTTGCTCCTTCAGCCAATAATAGCCACCATTGTAGATCCTTCCCTTCCCCCTAGCATTAGAGCCCTTGAAAATTCATGACCTTTTAAGCTACATACATCAAATGAAAGACAGGCTTTGTGAGCTGTAGATTTCTGGGCACATGATGAATCGTTTTTGTGGCTGTGACACCAGCTACCTATGCCACCAAGCCCTCCAACACCACACGTTTATGGGCACCAAAAACGGATCACCTCCTCCACTCAGGTGGTGTGTTCACAAAGTCTTACGAGCAAGTAGATATTTCAATTTATGTTTTTTGTCCTTTTTTTTTTTTTTAATCCTGAGATCATGACAGGAAAAGCATTTATTTGTCTAAATGTAGATTTGTGAAGTAACATTCAGAATGTGCATACTGCACATACGTCACCGGCCACAGACTGGCAACACGTAGCCGTCCTTTCTCTTGGTTCAAGGCCATATAGCCTGCTTCTCTGGGTTGCATAAGAACTCTGCAAGGCCCTAATTTCTTTTCCTAAATGCAAAGCAAAGCGAGAAGAAAAAAGCAAAAGAAGGCAGACGATGTAGTGGAAATGCCTCCTGCTTTTGATGTTCAGCTTTTCAGCCTGCAGTTCTATTGCAGAATCTCGCTTACTAGTGGTTACAGAGGCTTCCATCCTCCACGTAGCAGGTTTCATGGATTACATCTTTCCTGAGCAACCTTGAGGCCTGTCACTGCCCACTGAATGGTAATTGGAAGTGGACAGATTCTCTCCTGTGCATTATCGCACTTGCTGGCAAATTCAAAACAGCCTTTCCTCTGCTCTTTCCCAGTCCAAGTCTTTGCCAGACGCATTTGCAGCGTGATTAGACTCTGAGTGCAAATGCAAACCCCAGCGAAACCGGCCAATGGGCTCTCGCAGAAACTTTATCTCAGCAATAAAAAAGTAAAGACAGTGCATGATCATTCACGTACTTGAAGACAGCGATGAGCAGGTTTACCAACAGGATATTTGCTACCAAGAGGTAACAGGCCATAATAGCAGGAGTGAGCCAGGCCCCTGGTATACATGGAGGGAGGCGTTTTCCATCATCGTCGTAGAGATTGTCCCCACACGGAGCTGAGGGAAAACCAGGAAAGGTATTTTTCACAAACTACCTGATACATAAAAACACTATTACCATTTATTCAAAGATGACACATGGATAAAATTTGCCAAACCGAACAAATCCTGTCGGTTTATTTCCAGTAGCAAGCATGTGTAATTTCTACTTCAAGTGCTGCTTCTAACTAGAGCACACAAAAAAGATTTCCCATTACAGTGACCAGAGAGGCAGCTATACTGTGTGGTCTGGCTTTCTTTTCAAATTCATAAGGATATCCTTTTGCTCATAGTGCTAGTCTAGGACAAGATCTTAATGTGCCTACGTACGTATTAATAGCAGCATTACAAATAATTCTCCAGCCAAACTTGTGTGCATACCTTCCCAGAGGTACACAAGGATTTACCTAGTGGTCCTACATAGCTGAGTATAAATTAAATTTTTATCAGGGCCCTGAGCAGCCTTAATGATCCTGACCAGCTTCCCTTGGGGTCTGCATTCACCCCCTGTGCCTGCTGCCTCCTGGATGGACCCTGGACCTGTGTTTGTCCCCTGGATGGACCCTTCTTCTGTCTCTGGCCTTGTCTTCTTGTGCCCTGGACTGGATCCCAACTATTCCTTGTCCAGGCTGGGGCTGTTAATGTAACCAGAAGGTGGCCCTGCCAATTTCTGTCTCCCTTATTTCCCAGAATAATTCGGAATTTTAGACTAGATTTTAAGCCGAAGAGATAAAATTAGAAAACACAAATTGTAGAGCAACAGTAAAATAGATGGGTGAGAATAAGACACAAAATTGATAATATGGATCAAACTGATGTAAAATAATTGCCTGAAGTAATCCTAAGAATATATAGGTTTTCTTGGGGTAAAAGCTGTCTTGGAGGTGGGCAAATAAAGCAAGTTTGTTCTGTCTTTTAATGGCAGTACCAATGTATGTGATTTCAAATACAAAGCTAACTTTTGGAACCAGTTAGGAGCACGTAAAGTGTTTATCAACCACAGGTTCTTTAGGTGAAATCTTAGTAAATACTAAGTCGAACGGTGAGTTTATTACAGATTTAGTGTATGTGAACAGACAAATCATTTTTTTTAAGCATTCTGCAAAAAATTCAGTGCTTTAACCTCACCTGAAAAATCGTATTATTAGCAAAAAAGACTAATTTTATTTCCTGGTGACTAAAAAAGATATTTAGACTATGATTAATAAAATATATTTTACTTGCTTTTCAAACATCAGACCTACATTTTTCCTGTTTATTGTACACAAAGTATAAGAGGAAAGTCAAGCAAACCACAGTATTATTTACATGGGCCAATGAAAGTACTGCCAAAGAATCACTAACTTGGATTACCTAGATACAAAGGGAATTAGTTATATCATGACACTCATGCATCATAATTTAAAAAAAAAATTATTTTACCGTTAATATACTAGAAACAAGTCACAGCAACCACATACACTCAATTAAAGCTTCTGCAATCTGCATTAAAATATTTTTCCCCTGCTTCTTTTCGAATGAAACTATTACAGTAGAAAAAACACATTCACATGAGAATATTGGATGAGCCCTGTAATCAAAATGTCAGCATCTAGTGAAGAAAAAGATTAATGAACGTATTCAGCTAAATGAGATAATCAGCTCTCCACAGAGACTTACGATTAATTTCCATGGCATAGACTGAACAGCATTCCAAAGCAACGAAAAGGAGGCAGGGAGAGAAAGAAAACAATAGAATAATGTAGAAAAAAAAGAAAAAAAAATTGAAAATACAGTTTTGCCACCAGGAGAAGATAAACAACTCAAATGTCAGAACAGTAGAGACATATGCTTAGGAAATGTCTTTTGTTAAAAATGCATTGCATTCCGCAATTTCCTTTTCATGTTGTGTTTCCCAAACGTTACACAAGGCAGCGAACTACCAATGTTAGTAATAAATCACAAAATGCTTCTGGCAGATGATCATTGAAATACACAAGATATTTCAGGCAAGTAAACAAAACTGGCCGTCAACATGAACACAAACCAACTCAAAATTATCACACAAAATCATTCTTTCAGCTTTTATAGAAACTACGGAAATGTTTCCTCTTTCTTTTTTGTTTTTAAAGAACCACCCTGGCTTTGCCTGCCAGTTGCACTGAGGTACCGGGTACAACACCATTAAAGCCCATTTTGACTACCAGTATGGATACTTGCTTGCCAACACCTAAATGGTGACTGTAAGAAAAGTCACACTCTTGAAACCAACACCACCAGGCTTCTCCATTGTTTAGGAGTGTGTTGCTGTTGAGTACTAGAAGCCACTACAAACTCTTGCTCATGGACATCATCTAAACAGAATGAACCAGCCTGGAGAAAAGAAGGGTCAAGGATGATCTTACCAGTGTCATAAATAGGTTGTTGGGGTGGGGAGTAAAGAAGATAGAGCCACTCTTCTCAATGGTATCCAATGAAAGGAGAAGAGGTAGTGGGCAAAGACAGAAATTTGGGAAATTCCATTTAAACCAGGTTGTTCAGAGTCTTCATCCTTCAAGATGTTAAAAACCTGACGGGATAATTCCTGAGCAACCTGCTCTAATTCACCCTGCTCTGAGCAGGGAAGTTCAGGTGACAATCTCCAAAGGCGGCTTCCAAAGGCAGCAATTCTGTGATTTGTGATCTTCGTCTTTAGGTGACATCCTGTCCTCAGTGAAGCCATTGATGGAAGTCCAGCTACTTTTTTTCAGATGGAAAATTCAACATAAGACTTTTTCCATACATTGTTTACACTCATGGGCCTTGGCAAAACTTGACACGGAGTCAGGTTAGACTGCCCACAGCAATCACCCCCCAGTGATTTCTGAGGTTGCTTTTGTGGTGTGTTCATAGAGAACCAGGGAAAGATCAGAGTGAAAAAACATCTTACTGAAAGCAAAAAGATCTTCGGAAGTCAGTCCACAGACTTCAAGACAGAAGAAATTTATAGAATAATTGTAACGTAGTCTAGTTATACCAGTAGCATCTTTGCATAGCCACTCCTATTTCAAATTTCAAACAACAAACCCACATGTTTCCAAGTTACCTTATGTTTAAGCAGCAACTTGGGAAGGTAGTGGAGCAAGTAGCTGGCCTGAACTTTTTTCCCTCAGTATCTATCCAACTGGTTAAGAAAAATTTATAATTGGAAGGATGCTGAGTATTTAACTGAGAAATGATCGGATGCCTGAGAGAGGTCTGGGACACCACTTAGACTAAAGAGATCAGTATTGTTGGTAATGTGTGAGGTTTTATTTGTGAAGGAATCAAACTGTTTCCACTAGCCAACATTCTTTGTTCCAACTGAAGTAGGATTTGTATCCACGTCATGGACGACAACGGTAAGGGATACCCCGTTACACTCTGTTCCTCCCCACAGGAGGATTAACCCACTCGAGAGATCCTGAGCTTGTCCTGGCTCACACGTGCACTCAAACCGCAATATCAGGCAATAAATCACTGGTTTCACCTTCTACTTGTCAAGAGTAATTTACTATATCCTAACTTCCATTAATGATACAAGCATTTGTAAGGAAAATGAAGATACGATCTTTGCAACAGTGTACACTGTTCACAAACAGAATAATGACATTTTATTCCTTCCCAACCAATTAAAGTGTACTTTAATTGGTATAAAGTTTTCTCAGGATGATGGATCTTTATGGGTTTTGTACTTAGAGCTCAGTTTCTTCAGCATTCCACTTTACTACTTGTCAATATATGCCGATGGCTGAAATAGCAACTTGTATTATCTCAGATAAAGTGCAAACTATTTGACACACACTAGAGGAGGCCAGCTGCATGTCTGTACAGATTTCAAATATTAACGCAAACCTGACACTAACATGACAGTTTGTATCTCCTCTAAAATACTATGCAGCTTTTATACAAGCAAGACTATCTCCACATTCAAAGCCAATCAAGCAGAGTGTTCCTGTTTTGGTTACTTTCCCCCCCTCCCCTCATAGGTGTAGAAAAGAAGCACATGAGTGATTCATGAACTGGAAATGTTTCTGGAAAGTTGGCAGATCAATGGGAATAAAAACATATTGGCCCATTGACTGAGTTGGAGATGAAAGGATACGTATTTTCATCTCCTGTGCTTCTGTTGGAACGGACTATTTAGCATCAAAAGAACATTTCAGAATGATGTCTCTTGATCCCTGCAAGTAAACAGAGCATGTAATACTGTTATACCTCTGGACAGGAGAGTATTCCAGACTATCACTCTCAGCGTTAGCTGAACTTGAATATAAACCGAGAGATGGAACATGCAGGTGGGGAACAAAAAGCTGTTCAGTCTCTGGAGTCCATCACAAGAAAACAACCACCGCAATATAATCATAAAGACAAAACGCTACTTCCAAATTAAAAGCAGTCATTAATTTGGATCTGATCATCTGCCTCAGAAACAGGAAACAGCCTCTTACTATGAATTCTACTCTTACGGTCTATCTGGTCTGCGAACACCTCTCCATAGATCATCCAGTAGGGCATGTAGAAGATGTTGCGAGCGAGTCTCCAAGAAGGCTCCTCATCTGGGTGCAGGATAGCTTGGCGGGCTACTCCAAAACTCATCAGAACTACAAGCATGATGACCACAAAGTACAGCATGTCAATCATCTGCACAGAGAGAGCACACACAGGCTATTATCATCCCGAGGTCTGCCAACGTGGCATTGGAGCAAACAAAAAGCATCAAGAGAGTAAACACATTCCCCTGGATAATTTTCTTGATGTTGTTTTTTCTTTTTGATTTTAACCACTGCTCAAGAATTAAAATTCATACATAAAAATGCAGGAAAACCATTCATTTAAGGGAATACTTCTATTTGAAAAGATTTAAAATGGTAAAATCTTTGCTATCTGAATTCTCTTTTGCACCAAGTGCAATGTGCTGTGCTTCTAGCACAGGCCTCTTTTGTGGTTGCAAAGAGATGGTATCATCATTGCCGTCACCAGCGATGGTTTATTGCTGTGGCTTTGGGAGGCAGAAGACAGGTAAAGTGCACCAGTATCCACACACTGGTTCAAAAACGAAATAACACAAAAAAACCCCAAACGCAACAGGAAAAAAGGATTCCCTCTCAAATCAAACAACTGTTAGGAAGAGCACTGCACCTTGCATGTCTGTGAAATTCACGTGGTAACTTCTTCAGCCTTTATTCAGAGTTCTACTCAGATATGAACCCTCTTTTCTAAAATCAGAACTGAATTAGTCTCCCATGAACTTCTGAAATACTTAATTTGCAGCAACTTAGGCACTAACCATCTTTCCAATCATCATGACGTAAGGTCCCAGGTATTTGTTCACACCAAAGATATCTAGTACTCTAATGTACCAGAAAATGATATCTACGCAGTAAATCACTCTTCCATAACCCATGTAAGGCTGGTTCTGTAGGCGAAGGATGGCTCCAATCATAAATACCGAAATAGCCACAAGATCAGTAATATTCCAGTACTCTTGGAGCCAAACCTTCACTTTTTGGCTCAGCTTGCCAGGCTCTGACATCAGGATCTGAAATAAACAAAAAATAGCAAAGAAATCATTAGGTAGAACTCAAGTTACATTTTGGAAGAAATTACCATGAAAAAAGGCCAATCTTGTCACATTCGATAGGTGTGCCCAGTCAAAACCTGCCTCCTTTCCATTTAAAATGGTTGTCCCTTGTACTGGCACTACATGTCTCGGTAAAAAGTCTCCGTCTTATTTTACAAGCCACCTTCACAGGCTGCAGCAAGGTCCCCAAGAACCTCCTCTTCTCTAGGCCGAACAACTCGCTCAGCCTTTCTTCACAACAGAGCTCTTCCAGTCCTTTTTTTTTTTCATTTTTGTGGTTCCTTTTCATCTTTTTTTCTATATTGGTTTTATTGAGTTTTTTTTGGGTGGGTCTTTTGTAGGTTTTAAGCAGTAACATTTGGCCTTTCTATTCATCTCCAAGCCCAGTTAGTACGGATTGTAAACCAGAGAAGGACAGGCTGAGCACAAACCACACCAGGGCACGTGAACACAGCAGTTCTTACGCTCTCTTCCTCGTACAAGAGTAAGGAGATCAGTCAGAGAGTGCTCCTGGCTACTCCCCTAGAACACCCGTGCCTGCAGTTCTCACCAAGGACTGCATCGGTGATAAAAAGACAGTGCGTGCCGAGACTTCCTTCACGGGTTAAGGCCCTGCCCTTCCTCAGAAATACGACAGCGTTCGTTCTGACTACTGACCCTGGGGCATTTTTGCAAGATCTTTTTGCCCAATAAGGGAAGGGAATGGGTTATAAATGAAACTCTCTCCAGTGATGGATATTTTTGGACTGTGGATACGAGGATCTACTCTCTCATATGTGGCTTCTCAACCCTCTGCACAAGTCTGTATCATTCTTACCTCTAAGAGCAAGCTTCATTTTAAGGATTATAGGTATGATCAGACTTTACCTCTCTTACTTTCTCTAAAGCCAACGTGACAATGTAGGAGATGACAATCCATTCCTGGATTGACGGCCACCTTTCCATCCGCACCAAGATGATATAATTAAATAGCATCAAGTAACCGAGGTATGATATCTACAAAAAGAAAAAAAAAATCCTTTATGGACTTCAGGTGATGGGTCCCAGGATCCCTGCACCACTAGGCAGTATTCCATTACCTGAGATGACTTATACACACACACAGAAAAATGAGTCTCCACTAATTTCCATTAGGAAGCTTTGGACTACTAGTAAAAGTCAACAGAGCTATCACTCAGTTTTCTGTAACTACTGGTGCAAATGTCAAACTGGTGATGCTGGTGTCTCCATGCCTCAAAGCAGTCTTTGATGACCAAAGAGCCATACAGGCCACTTGCTTTTCTCCACCCTGTAATGAAGTGGTTGAGACCATCATAGAATCCTAGAATGGCCTAGGTTGGGAGGGACCTTAGAGATCATCTAATGCAAACCCCTCTCAACCAGCCCAGGCCTCATCCAACCTGGCCTTGAACATCTCCAGGGAGGGGGCAGCCACAGCCTCTCTGGGCAATCTGCTCCAGAGTCTTGCCACCCTCGCACTGAAGAATTTCTTCCTAAGATCCAATCTAAACCCATTCTCCTTCAATTTAAACCTATTTCGCCTTGTCCCGTTGCTGGACACTCTTGTGCAAAGTCCCTCCTCAGCCTCCCTGTAGGTCCAGTCAGGCACTTCAGGCAGTGATAAGGTCCCCCCAGAGTCTTCTCTTCCCCAGCTGAACAACCCCAGCTCCCTCAGAGTGTCCTCGGAGCAGAGCTGCTCCAGCCCCTGGGTCATCTTTGTGGACCTCCTCCATCTAGGCAGAATATTCTCTTTATGTTATGGCAGAGGCATAGAGACTTCACGTACCAATCCCTACAACACTTCTTCCTATACTTGCTACTTAAACCCATCCACAGAAACAGCAGGTTTGCAGATACTTCCGTTCTTTGAAGTGGCCCCTAGCCTAAAGAACAAGCTTCTTGCTGAAGCCTAAGCCAGTAAAAGCACAGAAGGCTGCACCCTGTGTCAGAGAAGAAACACCAAGCAGAAAGCAGTAAAATCCTCTCAGCTGAGGACCCCACACAATGTATGAAAGTGCCACCTGCCCTAAGGGTGCCATTCATGGATACATACATGGAGGCTACGTGTGAAAGATCGTGGTGCTGAAGATCCCTACTCGCACAGGAAAGAAAATTTTCTTGCCCGGAGGAAGTAAGCCCATCACAACGCGCCTCCTACAGCTGCCATGCACACTGGCAGAGGCCACGGGCCTCCAGCAGCTACGGGATGACAGATGCTGTGGAACATATGATCCAAGCAGCCGAATTACCTCATTTGGTGAGAGAAGCAAAACAATAATTCCAAAGCACTCCCAATCAGGCCCTTTGTGCCTCTTTGTTCGTTGTTTTGTTTTTTTTAATCTACTAAAATGTAATTTCTTTATACTGTTGAAACTATGTTGAATACTTTTCTTTGGAATTAAATAGGAATTTTGCTTTTAAATTATTAATATAGGCAGCAGAAAGGGATCAGTGCAGTGTTTTGTGATTACAATGTGCTAAAACTGAAAACCTACATAACATGATGAGATACTGGATATCGGAAGTCTTAACTTTGAATAAAGAAGAAACCAGTACCTTTTTCATAGGGGCAGTGCCCTAACCCTTGACAGGCACACACAAAACTTATGAGCAACAGTATGGATAATTTTTACATTTTATTAGAACAGAGTTTAGCACCAGATAATTCTTGATGCATGAAAAAAAAATCAGATGTTTGTCAAAAATAAATCTGGTTTTAAATCTGAGACAAGTACTTATTAAGTCTTAGCAGTCTGGGATCTGTGCTTCCATCTAGGTAGCACTCCTGTGAGCCTAACTGACGACAGAGCAAATGGCAAGTCAGTACTATCTATTTATTTATTACTTGGTTATTATTTTATACACTGGAATCCTTTAAGTTTCACACGTGTGAGAAAAAACAATCGCTATCAGTTTAATCATCATGACTTACTGTGTAGAACCAAAATTTGACAATAGGTGCGTTATAAAATTCATAGATCTTTGTTCCGATTGGAAGGCTCTTTTGTTTTTTTTTTCCGTTCTCCTCATCTCCTTTTCGGGAGCCTGTATCCGCATTGGCATCCTGGAAGACCAAAGTTGTCAGTTTTCATCAATATACAATAGTAAAAGTAGTAGTTTTTCCTCAACTACAGCCCTAGCCAGTTGTTAACTACACAACGCTTCCTCTGAGCAACAGACCTCTTTTTAAAAATACAAATTCCATAAATCTGTGCGACTACACAGATAATTTATACATCCTGAGAATCCAGTCTATACACTCCCAAACTCATCACTGATTTTTCTCCGGCAGAGGCAGTTGGGATTTTAACCTGAGTGTCCTATAGCATAGTCAGGTAAGTCAGAAAGCTGAGCACCCCTAAGATATTAATACTTCCTAGCAATCTCCACTACTGACCGCGTTTTCCTCCTCCTTTTCTCTGCTTTCCTCATTTTCTCTGGATGTCTGGTAAGAATAATCATCATGACTCCGAAACTCTAGGAAAAGGATGGTGGGAGGGAAGAGAATCCCCATTATAACCTGTAAAACAAGAAAAAATTCAACTCAGGTGGCAATATTTATTTACAGTAAGAGATTGCGTAACAAGGCAAACTACTTAAACACTATTCTCTTTCGTACAGTATTCAAGATACTCTGGTACCCTCAAACCTACAAAACCACCCAAGTAGTACTTAAGAAGCGTTAGTCATGAAGTCTTGTATGGAAAGATGGCACCCTGGAAGGCTTCCCATCTCCACGAATACTGTAATTAAGAAACTGTGCTCCAGAATTTAGAGTTGTGCAGAGAAATTCCACGGAATGGACACAGTGGTGGCTGAAAGAGGGCTTCAGGTTTGTTACTGGAGTTTAGAGTTACTTTAGACACCTTCTCAATTAACGCACCTCCTCAATTAATGGTTAAGAAACCCATGAAAGGTAAGAGAAGCTTTGCAGATAGCACTGGGAGAGTTCTTTTACTATATGAAATTGCTGAGACAGAAACGCAAGAAGGAGTTGCCAAAATACAGAAAAGGAGCAAAGAAAAGAACGCAGGCACCGAAACTAGAATCACTACGGTGATTAATCCTTTGCAGAAGAGAAAGGAGATCAATAAACAGATTTAGAAAGCACCATGATGCAATTTGCAACACAGGACACTTGACTGAAGATTTTAAACAGGTTTAAGAGGGAGACATGGCAAAGTGGAAATAAATCGAGAATGACAGAGGGAGTGCACTGTGTGCGTCAGCAAGCTTGGGAGGATGACCTGGGAAGCCAGGTGTGGCATTCTGTCAGCAACGGGGGACTGAAGGAGGTGAGGCTGACGGTGGCACCATCACAGTGGTGCTTCCTACGGGTGACAGCAGCTGCAGAGTGTACCCAAGGAAGGATTACATCCACAGGGAAACACGCACAAACCAACACGGCTCGGCTTCCTTAACATCGGCTCACTCACATCTCTCTTTTGTGCCAGCCTACTCACATTGCTCCAACGATTAGGAAACAAAAAAGATCAGGAGAGACAATGTCACCAAATCACAGAATGGGGAAATAAAACTCACAGTTGCACACACTGCACTTGCACAGCTTTCACATTTTCCAATGCTATGTCTCGACTCTGCCTTCTGGTACAAGAGTAAGGGAGGTAGGAAGCACGTGTCCACATCTGGCTCATCTTCCCTCTGGTTCCCATTGTGTGAACTCCTAATGGAGATCTTTTTGCTTGTATTCAACTAATTTTTAATCACAGGTGTATGTTTCCAATGAACAGATCTCATCATTCATTGAAAGCCACAACCTCACTCTCAGATTCCCATCACGCTAAGTCCTTGATGGATTTATATTTTCCCTTGTCAAAGAGTGGCGTACCTTAGATATCCTGAATTTGGAAATGGCCATTTTCTTGAAATATCCATAATTAGTGAGCTCATTTATTCTCTGTATACACTGTGTATAATGTAAGAGATACATGTAAGGAATTAGATCGTTGGAAACGACTGCAGAGCAGAAATACCTTAAGGCCTGGGTTTTTCCGCATGCGTAGTCGCCCCATCCACATATCTGTTAAGAGCATCTGGCTGCACGTGTGAGCAATAAAGTCCCTGTGTTTAGCTGCCACAGCTAATTTCAGGCAGGTAGAATTGCTCCAGTTCTTCAGCTCGTAGGTCAGTAGTTTCATGGCAATCTGCTCATCATGTTTATAAGACTGATCCAAGAGTTCAACAGCCAGCTGGCCAAAATCCCTGGAAAATGCAAGGTACATCTAGTGAACTCTGACTTCGAGATCAGTGTCTGCTTGCATTTGGGGTTTTAACTCTGTTCAACGGGGCTCACGTTTTTTTTCCACACACATACACAATGACAAGAACAACTGAACCGCAAGCTTGATTTGGGACAGTCTGCCAAAGTTCCGAACAAATTTTCAGTGACCAGTGAGAATTAGCTTAGTCTGATAACATCTGAAGGCTAGTTTAGATCAGAAAGGCCTTAATTTATGTGAATAAATCCTGAAAATAACTCTGTGGAATAAAACTAGCTAGTTTTACAGAGAGAGAAGCTGAAGAAAGAGAGTGTTCTGCCAGAAAAAAGCAAGTCTTCTTGCTAGTATTGCCTTCAGATTCCAAGACCACGTTTGGCCTTGTTTGCTGTTGATAAATCGGTTTCAAGTGGCATTCTGCAAACCTCCATCCTAGAAACCCGTTGTACTCCACTAAAAGTAAAACTTCTCAGCAGGTCAGACAACCCCCTCTATCAAGGAGACATAAAATCTGCTCTGCGTCTACTAACTTTGAGTTGTTGTCCAGATCCTGCGAGATGTCATCCACCAGCTCGCTCTCAGAAGACTCATGGGCCATGGACTTGTACAGTTTACAGGCCACAAGTGCCTTGGCCATGGTTTCCTCCCCTCGCTGCCAAAGGAAGAGCGCCATCTTTTGCCGTTTCATCAGCACAGCCCATACCATCAGTTCATGGAAGGGATACTGAAAGCGGCTGACTTCTGGGTCATCCACATCAATATCGATCTCTTCCTCCTTTTTCTTCTTCTTCTTCTTCCCTTTGGTGGGAGGCTCATCATCCTTTGGAGGAAAGAAGAAAAAAACGTCCCCATCAGTTCTTAACAGCTCACCTGACAATGGCACCAGCCCAGAACAAGTACTGAGAGGACACATTAATAATCTGGTTTTGCTGCTTGCCACAATGAATGCCAATACGAAGAACACGAGAGAAGGCATGCACTGGGCTAGCACACATACTTCAGTATTTTATTCTGAGAACATACTTAATTACAAGCCACCCATCTTAGATAAGTGTAGTAGAACCCTACTGTAGCGAAGGCATCGCTTTACACTGTGTTGTAAGTAGATCTCTGCTGCACGTGTAACTGCACAGATGGATTTGTAATCTCTCTGCAGTGTCCACGGAGCTTGAATAAACCTGAATTCGATATTAATAGGTTCCACTGTAATTTCTGATTTGACATGTCTGCATCTACTCCTGGAGAGCAGTGCTGTGTATCTTACAGGTATCAAAGCACTTTGCACACTGACATGCACATGGAGAGAGTGGTGACATGCAAATGGAAAAGACAGGTAGATCGTGTCCCTAAGAACAGCAAGGTACTAAAGGGAGTTTTCACCTTCGAATAAGCAATCTCCTCTTATGTATGCAGTGCAAACAGAAGATATAAGCAATCCATTTACTAAAGGGACAGGCAGGAGAGGCCATTACTACCAGGAACTGAAGGGAAGAACTGACAATGAAGCAGGATCCTAAAGGGAGAAAAGCCAGGATTGGGAAAATTAGCTTTAGGAAGCACATTGCACATATGGGTAGGTGTAGAGCTCATCGTCACTGTAGACCTTGATTCCCATCTCAGAAGTGGACTGCAAGTAAAATTACTGTTCTACAAAATTAGTTCCCGTTCAAGCAAGCTCAGCGTAAGGCACTACGTCTTGACAAAATATGAACTTAAATTCAAACTGAGGGCTCAGCCTGACACCTCACAATTCCAAACTCAACTCTTCAGCTCAACAATTAATTAATTTCTCTTCCAGCAGTTTTAAGAACTGCAAGTGGTGACCTCTGTCTCTTACAGAATATTCAGGGGTCATTAATTGCATGCACATGAGGAAAGCATGAGCAGCTCTGGAGCACAGGACGTAAAATCTCAATTTTCCTGATGTAGGGAGGACCTAAGTTTTGGTCCTCCCTACACCAGAAAAATCAAATCAAAACAGAACCCTGAGTAAGAAAGACAACGTGCTACGGAGTCTAAACTTCCTGTTTAAGAGCTGCTAACACTGGAAATGAAAAAAAACCCAACAAAACCCCAACACCCGGAGTCACATTAATTTACAGGCTGCTTCAAGAAAAGAAATTTTTATTTTTCTTTTCACCTTTTCTGTTAAAACAAAAGCATGAGTTACACTCACTGCCAAGTGAAGAGAACACTTCAGTTTATGCCACATAAAATGTTTCTCATTGAAAGAAATAGGAAAATAAAAACGTGCTTCTGGAGAAGCACTAAACAACCTACGTGTGATCACCACTGATTAAAAAGGGGCTGCACCTCTGAGGGGCTGAGCTTTTGGCCTTGAGCCATTAAAAAATAGGAAACTGCTCAGAGAGATTAAACATAATCTGTACTTTCTCTGTGGAGAAGAAAGCTGCTTATCTGCTTGGTGAGGCTTTTCTGGGGGGGTATAGTTCAAATGTAACATAAGCAACATGGACATATACGGAGCTCAAATACTATCACAGCATTAATAAAAACATACTTCATAGAGAAATGTACCCAGCCTCTCTGTGTGAATGCTTTCCTAGTCTACATCAATACCTTTTTTTTTTTTTCCAGAAACAGAAACAACTGCCTCCAAAACAGAGTGAGTTTTTACACAGCATCCCAGCCTCGATTCTGATCCGTTTAAAATTTCTGCAAACACGCAAGTAATCGAGGCAGGAATTGGATCCAAAATTCTTGATCAGCTTCACTGCTTACAAAGCGTGGTGCCGTCACGGTTGCGAGGATGGTTTATGGTGGAGGACAGCACCTAAACATGCCAGATCACCTTGTTTTTTCACCCCAGTTGAATGTTTTCTCTATGGTAAAAACTCATCTGCACATAAATTGTTAACTCACGATTAAGGGGGATTTGAGTGCAAGTAGCGCTGCTGGCTCACATCCTCTTTCCAATATCATCGATGTTCGCATCTGAACGATTCAATCTGCGGTATGTTCCAATGTCTTATGTGTTACCTCACAACGGTGCTAAAAACTGCCTGAAGACTACTGAGCAAAGCTTTAAGCAGCCCTCAAGACCCTACCCATAAAAAAAAAGTCAGAGGTATTTCATAGACTGTTTGCAAAATGGAAGATCACATCTAATTGAAAGTTACTTTAAGCCACTAAAAGGCTAAGAGCAAGAGCAGAACTGCAGCAAGGAACGCTCTAATAAAAACAGTATTTTACAGTAAATCCAACTTACCTCCATCCCGAGTAGTTTAAGAGCTTTTGGCTGAATATTAAAAACAGAAAAGAGAATCAGTTAGATGGGAGAGAAAATTCAAAGGCTCATCCCTACCAAGGAAACCCACATTTTCATTTACAGAAGTACAGTATTTATTATTAAACCAACTAGTATAAATAATTGTACTAGTAATGGTACAACTAATTAATCTTCTCTTATTTGTATTTGCAGGAAGGCAATGGGTTAGAAAATATTTTCCATCCTGCACTTAACTGAAATATTTTGATTCAGATGGAAGAGTTGAATGAATCACTCAGTAACACCCTGCTTTGAGAGTCCCCACGTGGTCACAAAAGCTCGAAGAAAATAGCACTTCTAAGCACACACAAGGTAAACGATACCCACAGGAAACAGTAAAAAAATATAACTGACGTTCACACCTCCCCCAATTTCCCATTAAAAAAAAAAAAAGTCTCTGTTCTATTGCGAAATCTCCATTTGATATTTTATGTGAAGGGTTTATCTGTTTGTTCCGTCAGACAGCACTACACTGAACACGTGCTCTGTGCTGGCTAACGGCTACTGGGGCTGGGAGCAGCTACTCTCCTCGAGTGCTTCCTCGGCGTGGGCTCTAACCATAATTAGGCTGGGAAGCTTCACCTGACCTTCAGAGCTGAACCGATCAAATAAATAAGCGAATCAAGAAAACTACTCCATTTGCTTAGAACAGACTTTTTAACAAAGTCAGGGCCATGCTTGATATTCTCGGGACCGGTACCTGACCATGGAACTCTGAGTGCAGGGGCTTCTGCAGGGTAAGGTTTAGGCTCAGAGCAGGACTTAGTGCACTAGGTTCGCAGCTCTCCTGTGTTCAGACTAAACTCTGTGCCTCACCCAAGTTAAGGCTACTGTTGGTTATAATCACTTGATCAATAGGCCCGGCTCGATCAACAGAGTTTACAGCTGCAAGAGAGCTACAGCTTCAAGTAGGAATAAGTAAATATGCAAAGAGCACAGTTAGAAATGCTTGGGTTGACCACAGAAAGAGGAAGAAATTCTCCTCCAGGCCAATGTAATTATGTCCTCCCATCCTTTAACAAACATGCATTAGAGGTTCCTTCTGCAACTTCGCTACCAGAGTTTCAACTGCAGCCTTGCAGCGTTCTTTAGAACTTAACATGTAGTGTTTTGCAAAGAAAAAGGAACAGAGCACTATTTATTTTTCACCGTCAGCAGGGCTACATCCTGGATGAACTCGGTCTTACCCTCTTTGGTCCAAATAAATTATTATAAAGAGTCCGAAAACTTTTTCGAGTATAGTTGCAGCGATAAGCTCCGCCCATGAGATACTCAAGTACAAGACCGATATCTATTAGGCTGATATGGTAATCTGGTGGAAGATTTCCCTACCAAAAAATAAAAATAAAAAACAAAATAAGGACTTAGGGTAAAAAAAAAAGTAACACACACTAAATTGCCGGGCTAGACACAGCATGTCTCGTTTAAATTGGCACCCTGGTATTGTTTCCAGTCACTGGTTTCAGTCTTTTAATATTTGTATGAGATTAATGATAACTGATTCACATACTCAATAATTTGGGGGGCCAGATTTTTTTTTTGGTTTGTTGTTGGCAGTACTTATAGTTGAGGACAAATTTTCATTTGATTTACTCGTACAGTATGTCAGTGTCCACACAAGCCTGAGTTGTTTGCAAGGCTTATATCAAATAACTTTGTGCTGATTATCATTAATCTGGTATAAAAGCATGACATCATTTCACAGTGAATATCAGGCATAATTTACACTTTATGCAAACCTATATTACATCATAATATTATCCACAGAGTTAAGATTACAAAACACAACATGATTTAGACTAATGTGCAGCTCAGAATCAAAGAAAAAGGGAGACTATAATTTCCACTTAAAAACTGGAGAGTGTTATTGGCTCTGCCAGAACCATAAACTAAAAACTGCTTCATTGTTCAAGCTACATCCTACAGCAATCACTGATTCTACAGCAGCTGCTATGAGGAACTAGCTACATCCTAAGCAAACACATCACCTCCATGTTAACCCAACCGAAGCCCCGCGACTGCCGCTGAATGGGTGAGCCATGAAAATGCAATGAGAAGGAGGAGAGACGGACAGAAAGCAGAATGAAGAAGAGCATTAGTGACACTCAAAAAGACAAACACAGACCGAGAAAAGTGTTAAACTATGAAACAGATCAATATGAATTATACATTAACCCAGTACTGTGTAATTCCCACATCTAAAGCTCCCGGGAATAAATGGGAGTTTTCCTTGTTAAAAGGAACACAAGCTATTTCATGTAGCTGAATTTTACTGGATAAAAGCTCTGAAATCTCAAAGAGAGCAAATACAACAACAAATCTTACTGTGACCCTATTCACATAATAATGAACAAATTCACATGTAATGGAAACAAATGAAGAACAAATTTAGGACTTGTAGCATTGAGAAACGGAACACATTTTCTCCTAGGTGAAAGACTGATAAGAGAAAAGGAACGAAAACACACACAAGGAAACAAAAGAGAACAAACTCCGTGACTGTGATGGGGCTTCCAGTTAACCTAGCAGGTCTTTCCTTCCACTCCTCCTCTGTAATGCTGCATTGGGAGCTTCTGCTAGAGAAGAAACAACATCAACCCAAAGCTTAACTCTCCTCTCCTTTTTAAATTACTACCAGTGAAGTACAGCCATACCCGCTTTTGGACTAAAATCACCGTGTCACAAGAAGCAGTTTAACATTCCTTTTCTTACGAGCTAGCATCTAATTTCAAATGTCTGCTTTCCCTCATGCTAAGCTTGCTTCTACTGTTGACTCACATGCTGAACATGAATGCTTAACATGCTTAACGTAGTGCTGCTGGTGGTGAAGCTTACCTTTTTCACATCTCTCACCAGCAAATGCAGTGTATTTGGTGGACCCAGTCTCTGAAACAAAAATCATTCACGGTTCATTAGAGCTTCATTTCTTCAGGTTTTTTTTGCAAACAAAAATGTAAATTAATGATCTGGCACTGTCAGCAGAACTCTAGGCAACCACGTGCCATCACACTCTGCAGGAGTGGGAAGAAAGAACTGGGCTACAAGGACAAACATGTTTCTATCCAGAGCTGTGTAATCCCTTCCTTATAATCCTTTATGTGGTGACTCAAACCACAGTGGTCTGCGGTATTGTCTGCAGTTGTACTTTGCTGCAGGAGCCATAAAGGGGCTGAAGGACTAGACTGAGGTTTTATGTCGTATGACTGCTGCCTTAGACTACCTGCCACTTAAAGGATGGGAAGAAAACCAGTCCAGAAATGGCTGTGTTCCTGACAAATCTGCTGTGGGTTGGGTGGGGGAGAATTTGCGTTAAAAAGCATGATGTTCTACGGTTTTGGGAAAAACAATTTGCTTTGCTGGGCCACGAGTTAAAAATGACAGTGGCTTCTGCAATGTGCTTATGCTAAGAATACAAGTTGCCGTGTAAGTAGTTTGCCAGATTTACAGGCTTACTTCAGTAACATTAAAGTACAGGTACAGGAAAATGTAACCGAGATCAAAACGGCCACTGGTGGCTGGCATTAAATTTTTACTACCTACATTAGTTAAGTGTTCTGAACATGCATTTTAAATACATTATTATATTTGCATAACAAACTGCAATAGCTTCTGAAAGCTCCTGTAGGCTAATTAAGACTGCGTATACATAGGGAAACAATAGGACACTATATGTCGTAGCAATGGCTCCCTTTACCGCTATCCAATATCCGATTGTCAAGACATGCTCATTTTTCCAAAAAGCTCAATCTCAGCAGGAGAAGAAGTAAAAGGACACCCCTGTTAAATACAGTAGCAAAGGTATCACAGGGCATTTTATTATTTCCGCTCACTCACGGTATTATAAAGTTCTTCCAGTCGAGGAATAGTGAGGAAGTGCTGCATGTTCACCCCATTCTCAATAAGTAGTTTCACAAAGTCCACTCGATCCAGAACCAGTGCGTCCAGCATAGCCTGCTCCAGGGAATTCACCTGAATTGCAGAACGGAGAGTGGGAGACTACATAAGCACAGAGCCACAAACATTTCCACTGCTTAGGATTTTCCCGAGTTCCCAAACATGTCAATTCATCTGCAAGTGAAAAAGAATTTAGGAAATGACATTTTGCCCATGTGCAGGTCACTACAGACGGCAGATTGTTCTGATGAGGCCTTGGGTGAGAGGAGAGCAGTGAAAGTAACCTTTAGCAACATAACTGTAGCTTTCAATAAATTTGTTTAGTATTTTTAACTCAACCAGGCATACCATGCCTGACACATTATATCGAAAAGAGATTCACTTGCTCAACATGACAAGAACAAGTTAAATTCTTTTTTTTTAAAAAAAGGATGGTATATATTTAAGAAGAGGTTGACGTAATTTACCCTGGTAACTTGTGTATGTACCAACCACTCAAACTGCTGCCTTACAGAAAAAAGGCAACACGTAACGCTGAAAGATTCAAACCATTTGGGAAGAAGCACTTCCTCTTCCTTCATCAACTTAGTTTTACCTTCGCAACCTGCTGGTCGGGAAGCCTAAGGGATTTTCTCTTAATATGGCCCAATGGGTTAGAACCCAGTACGAAAGGGGAAAACCCCTTGAGCAGCGAGCCCCTTGACACATAAAGTTTAATCCAGGCGACAGAACCTACTGCCAATCTCAACTGTCCTCCCTGGATGTACAAGGAAGGATGAAGATGTTCCCTGGTGTTCTTATTTCCTTCTGACAAGGGCAGGGAAGAAGATGCTGTAGATAAGCACTGACTTGGGCTGTTGCCATGTGGCTGCATGTAGCGCACGTGGGATGAGAGAGGGATGTGTCACTCAAAGACTGAGCAGCATCCCTCCAGAAGCTACAGCTGAACTTGAGACTAAGCAAATGAGAGGTCCACAGAAGGAAAAAGTTCTCTCTTTGTCCCCCACGATGAAAAAAAAAATAATAAAAAAATACAAAAAATTAATTCTTTTCCCACAGTTTTAAAAGAAATACTTTCACCTCACCCAGTTCAGAAGTTCAAGCTTTCTTGGGTCTGTTTCTTCTTCTGGCTCTTCTTTTCCTTTCCCCCCCTTTTTCTTCCCTTTTCCTTTCCCTCTGCCTCCTTTAGTCTGAGGTGCTGGAGATTTCTTTTCCTTCTCAGGAGCTGTACCATCAGGAGCAGTAAGGCTTCCTAAAGGCTGTATTTAATAATGCATTAGAAGTATTAGACATCTGATTGATCGTACAGAGACTATGTCATCGAATACGCTCGATTGAGTTTGCTCCCCAGTCACCACTTCCCACATACACTCAACTAAAAATGATAATTTTCTTAAGTACTTTTCGCCACAGCTTTATTTTTTTTAAAGCTGTTCTGTCTAATGTAGTCAACAACACTGAAAATCAAAGCAGTGAAGCAGAGAGGCTGAGGAGGATTTCTCTCGCAAAACAAAATCGGTGCAAGAAGAGTGGGAAGAGACACTATTCCATTTTGTGACACTGCAGTTTCTTTGCTCTCAGTGAAAGTAATAGCTGTCAAAAGAAATAACAACAAGCAGGATAAGGAGCTGGACAGAAAGAGCATAAATAAGAACATCGCATGACGCCAAAGAGCAACCATACTGTGGAGGCGGAGAGGAAAGAGAGCTGCTACCTGGTTCATTTACATTCTGCCGACACTATTCCTGCTTATACCTCTTCAGACAGAATTACTCTTCGCAACACCCCTCCCCCTTCCGAACTACCTACCCCAGACAGGCAGGCACGCATGCAAATAACTGGCCGCTACTTGTCTGTGCTGTGGAGGCTTGACTTGCTCCAGTTAATGCTTGCGTTATGTAACCTCCGTGAACATGTAAACTGGATTACAACCATCCGTGCTCTGCACAGAGAACTACAGAGCCAAGCCTTCAACAAGGCTGATTTTCCGTGCTTTTGTTCATCTTAAAAACCAAAACTTCTCTGCGTAGCTACGATAAATCCACTCATACGCCCGGGACAAAGCTGCAGCTGCCAACTTGCAGCACAGGCTAGTCCAAAAGCAAGCCCTATGAATTTCAAATGAGAGTGAATCACAACTGACTGATACTTTTTCCACAAATCTTTGCAGAGTCTGAGTATGCAATAGGCCAAAGCAGTAACAGGCTTCAGTTGCTGCGTGGTACCTCTGAACCTAACCACAACAATATGGCAATTCGAACGTTCCATCCAAATAAATGTCTTGTAGTAATAATACTTCATCATCTTTAGGATGATTAAATCCTCTCTGTCTCAGCATTTTAATAAACCTTGAATACTGAAATGTCACGTTACTGTCAGTGAAGGAATAAACCAGCACATGCAGCAACGTTTGTTTAAATTTAATTATACCAGCTGCCAAATGAAATAAATCTCACCAATATGTACAGCGTGTACACGGAATAGTGTTCGAGTGTCTTTTATTGTACAGTTTCCGTAAAGGCAACTAATTAAAGAAATAAATAAATTCTTGCACTTCATTCTTACAGTCTCTTTCAGGCTCTGGTCTCCTCATGGCACTTTATAGTAATTCAGCACCAGATGGTTCACACAGTAGAGCAATAAGCATCAATACAGTGAGACAAGAAAGTGGCTTAAGCAGATGATTTTAGTTACACGGATGAACAAAGGCACTGTGGTGTTTCACCACTACTACAGCACCAAACTCCAATAATTTGAGAACGAAAATCCAATTTTAGGACCTAAAGCTTTACCGAAGATCTGCTCCTTAGTTCACCTGGCACAGCTCTGCCTGCCAGAGACCTCTCTTCTTCAATGGTTTCTTTCTTTCACAGAGTTTAAGTTATTGCTAAATATTTGCAAATGGCAGTAAAAGGAAATTTCAAAAATAATAGATCATTCTTAATTAAAGAGATACCCTACATCGGTTCAGCGTACACCAGAATTCAGTACCGTCTTTCCTGCCAACAAAACACAATGTGTGAATATTCCACCACTCATTTTAAACAGTTAGTAAACAGTATAACCAGGAAAATTTTGTCTTACTGGCCAGTGGTGTCCGAAGACAAAGATTTGGCTGCGTGCAATGTCTACACGATTCCAGGCTAGAGCCAAACTGAGCTGGTCTGGAGCGGATGCATTGGTGCCTAAAGAGAACCACACAGCTGTTCAGTATTTCATGCGTGGTGGCACAAGATTGGACAATCTTCTGTAATTCACGCCTCCAAGAAGAGTAGCCTGACTCCCTATCGCACTGCCATCGGAATAATTCTACTGCAAAGCAGTGGATTCATCAAATCAATTTCTAGCATCTTCCATCTAACCCCATAATCCTAATTTCAAAAGGATTAACCAGATTCTCTCCCGTTTTCCCTTAAAGATCCCACATTGACTTTACATTCTGGTGCTAAAGATAGACATTTAACTGTGCTAAAAGACTCCTCCTCTGAGCCGTAGATATAACTATAGTAATTCCTCTCCTTATTTCTTAGCTTTGGGGACACCGATGATGTCATACAGAGCCTGGATCAACTACAATATACCTGCAAACAGAAAGCGGTTGTTTCAGCAAATATAAACTCTAAATAAATAGGGAACTGATCCTAAATTCTGCGCTAAGCCTTAAAAAGCACAATCTGAGATGTGGAAAAATTGAGATAGTATTTTAACCTTCCCACGTTTTTTTTCTAACACAATTACTATATGCTAGAACTGCAATAAAATGTGTTGAAATATCAGCAACATAATTGCTGCAGCATTCCCACCTCGCTTTCAGGTGAGGAAAGCCACAAAAACTTTCAATGTGGATTTTATGTTTCGAGCTAATCTGAACCTTAAATCACACGCGTTTGGGTTACTTTTGGGAATCCAAGCGAATAAAATGAAAGAGTTAAACATCAAGAGTGAACCTCAGACAGCGAACAGGACTTCCTTCCTAATTGCCTGCAAAACTCACCTTTGAGGAGAGCAGTTAGGATAGACATCTCAATGTCCTGTTGCCCTTCGGACCCCATGCGGAACACGGTAATCTAAAGGACAGCATAGAACCAAACACACCAGATCACAACAGGTGAAAGAGAGAGGAAACATGCACATAGGAAAAAAGGGCAGAATAGTCTTATTATTTCCTAGGACTTGCGATTTTTCAGGAAGTTCCACTGATTTTTTATTTGAAATTTAATTTTTGCAGAAGCATTTTATTAAATGATTTCAATACAGTTATCCTAAAATATCCCTGCATTGGTAAACACAACAAACTTGATGGAATTCTTGACCAGATCCAAGAATTCTGCAAAGTGGTGATGAAACCGCGATGCTAAACTGATTGTTTTCTGACAGTTCTATTACTTTCCAGTAACAACAGAAATGCCAGCTTGGAAATGGAAATGCTAGCTACCTGAAATAGCTCTTGTTGCATTAATTTGATTGACAATAACACTCAAAAATAATGCCTTGATTGGTACTTTGATCACTGAGAGCAGTTTGTACAAAAAGAGGACTGCCACGAAGCTTGACGTACAGATTTGCGGGAGTTTCTTTGCACTATGACTAGTAGCATCGTGGTGCTCAGTGATTCCTCTAAGTGGGGATCACGTGCCATCTCCCTTGGTTATCTGATTCCCCACACACACTCTGAGAAGAAGCCCGTGGTAGCTGTCTCATTTCTATCTAAGAAAAATATGTAATTTTGGCAAAAAAAATACAAAAACCAGCCGTACAAGTTCCAGTTCTAATTAAAAAAAAACACCAAAAAATCCATCAGACTGTTCATCTGCTGTTAAAACAGCTGCTTGGGATTTGTATGAAAGAATGAAATGGAATTATACCAGAACTCAAGGGAGAGACTTGTTTACAAAAATCCACTAGGACAACTAGTCAAAGGAAAACACTCCACGATTCATTTCGCCTGCAGAGGTGCAGCGAACACAATTTCAAGACACTGCTCACTGGCGACAGATGTGAATGTTACAGATTTTCTTTGCGTGAGCACACTTTTCTTTCCTCTGGGGCTGGGGTACGGCAGGCAGGCAGGAACCCGAGTGGTACAGTACAGAGAAGAGGTCAGCAACAAGCCAGGATCTCCAAAACCACTTAATCTTTCAGTTTCTTTTGAAAGACCTGAATAGCCCATTCTACTGGAACCAAAGGCGGTTAAAAAGTAATTATATCAGTAGACCCAAACTGTCCTGATGCACTCTGAATGCTTATTGCTGCCAGGAACCCCTTCTTCAATTATCTTTCCTCTGCTTTCTGCAGTTAATTTTGGTTTCAGTGCATTTATCACAGCGTCCTTATTTTGCGGAATCAGAAGAATCCGAAACCGGTTTTAGAGGCTTTGCAGAAGACAAAATCCCTTTGCTGGCTTATGCTTACCAACGAATGTGTACACCTAAGGAATTTTATGGGGAAAAAGGAAAACCCTGGGCGAACGTTACTTGAAAATACTCTATAAAGCTTGTTCACAGAAATTACCTTTGTGAACTACTTTTAGGACACTTACAAGTTCTTTTTTTTTCATGCACTCCATAAGAATGGCGAAGAGCTGATGAGCTTGATTCCTGTTGTAGTTAAAGGTTTTCTGGATGGTAACTAGAAGCTGGTCCCTAAGGGATTCGCTTATTATCCTAAATGAAAAGCGAGACATAAAGGAAGACCTTGTCAGAATTATTATAAATTCAGAAGGTCTTGAGAAACAATTTTTCTTCCACGAGTGCAATGACTTCATCTCAAAAATAAATGAAAATACACAGCATCTTTGCATTCAGCACAGGTAAGGAGTTCATGAGGAGTTAAGAGTAATGAGGAAATTCATACCCAGACTGACTCTTACACATCTCAGTACCTCAGCATTGATTTAAAACTGGCAGGGAACATGTGCTGTCCTTTCATGGAGAATATAATGCAGGTAGATCTCCTGTTACATACTTTCATAAAGAAGTTCAGTCTTCAGGATTTCATAGAACCATAGAATCACACAATGGCCTAGGTTGGAAGGGACCTTAAAGATCATCTAATCCAACCTCCCTGTCACGGGCAGGGACGCCTCTCAACTAGCTCAGGCTACTCAAGGCTCTGTCCAGCTTGGCCTTGAACACATCCAGGGAGGGGGCAGCCACATCATCTCTGGGTAATTTATTCCAAAGTCTTGCCACCCTCGCACTGAAGAATTTCTTCCTCAGATCTAACCTAAATCTATTCTCCTTCAACTTAAATCCATTTCCCCTTGTCCTGTCAGTGGATGCTCTTGCAAAAAGTCCCTCCCCAGCCTTCCTGTAGGATCCCTTCAGGTATTGGAAGGCAGCTGTTAGGTCCCCCCGAAGTCTCCTCTTTTCAAGACTGAACAATCCCAGCTCCCGCAGCCTGTCCTCGTAGCAAAGGTGCTCCAGCCCCTGGATCATCTCCGTGGCCTCCTCTGAACACACTCCAATAGATCTATATCCCTCTACTGAAACAATCTAGAAAGGCCAGAAATGTTTGATCTCTCAAAGCAATCTGAAATGGAGACCTTCAATTCTTATGCATTCCCTAACAAAACTCATGTATTTTCAGATGATCACAAAAATGACCAGCAGGCATTCAAAGCAGTGGGACAGCTGGGCTTGCGAAGTGCAGTAAAATTCAAAGATCATCCTGAGAAAATGATTCTTTCAGACAGCGGAGCTGGCAAAAAAATTCTCATTTGCAGACTTGCCTTACCAGATGAACACATTTATGTCATCATAATTATTGGAGAAGAAAATTGGACACTGCATCATCACATGCACTGGGAGAGAAAGCCAGGCAGTGAGCAGATCTCAGACAGATGGATCCTGCTAAGCTCTTTCAATTACCTATGAGCTGGCAGGAAGGATAAACAAAAAAAATAATAAAATAAACAAAAAACCCCAAACAACGAAGGCAAGTTTGACCCAACCTAAGGAGGCTTGGTTGACAGAGAGGAAAACAAATAAGCTGAACTCTAAGTGCTGTTAGTAGGATTAAATATGAACATCAAAAAAACCCCCAGCATCAAAGCTGCTCTCCCAATTCAGCAAATAACATCTTCACTGCTTGATGATACTCCTTGTCTGCTTAATATTTAATCCAAGCCGAGTTTCAGAAAGCTGAGCTCCAGTCAAGAAAACAGCCTTCAGTGCAAGCCAGGTGTACCACACCCTAAACACGACAACGTACTAGGTTTTTGCCCGAATCTGGCTACTGAACATAAAATCCCAATATTAACAATGACAATGGGGAACGTATGTTATGTGACCGGGAGAAGTAATATTTTAAATTAAAAATGCAATACTCTGCTTCCACTCGGAGTATTTGTCAGGACAGACCTTTCACTCTGCAGAGCAGATGAGCTTTATGCTGCTAGCATGCATCTGCTCTAAACTCACCATACTTTCTATCAACCAAAGGGCCCGACCAGAACAAAAACAGATTCCAGAAAACTTTGGATTAGAAGTGATCTTTATAATGGACAGGAGGGTTCTGGAACAGACTGCCCCAGACAACATCCTCAACTCCACCCAGGACATCAGGCAGCACTGCCCCGAAGAATCATCACAGATGCAATAAACGAGCAAGAGAATGGAAGGAAGCTCAACACTTTTTCTGCTGGTCCGGCACTCTTAGAGAATGAAGCTCGTGCACACAACACACTAAAATCAGGCAGCACCAATTTTGCAAATATATGCACTAATCAACCTCAGTCCTGGCCTGAGGGTGGTTCCCAAGAACCACTTGTTCCTTGCTTCTAACACGCCCAACCCAGCACCAAGCAGAGGGCAGCGAACTTTGATGGAGCTTGTACGACCGCGTGCTGCGCTGCGTGCAAGCTGATTTCAGTGGACCATCAAATACTTTCCAAGGGGGAACAATTTTTACGGATTACCTCCAGGGCTAAGAAGCAGCAAAAACCGACTGACAGCAGAACGCCTCCGTTAGCAGCATTTTGTCCCTGAGGCTTTTTTGTCATGAAGCTTTAATGAAAGCAAAGCATGTAGTTCTACATCATCTTCCCGAGCAAGACACAGCTTTGGCGAAGATCTCAAACTCTTACCCTCCTTCTTCTGAATACTTGTGTGCAAATGACAGAATATCTGATGCTCGTCCACTACCATCACATATCACGACAGGGAGAGGGGGCTCTTCTCGAAGACACTCTAAGACGATGGAGATCACGTTGGGGCCCCCTTCCACTATGAGCCCAACTACAGGAACACCTTGTCCCAGCCCTGCAAAACACAGAAGAGCAGAACAAAAGAAGCGTCACTGAAACTTAGCTGAAGAGGCTGAGATACTATAAGTGGATGCGGTTTCTGGGTTACAGCATCACCTCCAACCAAAGCAATTAGGAAAAATGATGAACATTTCATGGCCAACGTGAGGGAAAATGTCCATACGCCATTTCATAGCCCCAAAAGCAAAGGAGTAAGATGTCTCTCTCTGCCTTTGCTTTAGTATCAGCTCCACACTGATCATTTGGTCACTCAGTGTTGGCGAACTCATTGTAGTGTTTTGACAAACAGCATGTGCAGATAAAACTGCTAGCATCCTACTGCTCCATTAGCTTCACTGTTACTTGGACGGCTCCCAACTACTGTGTCTTTGATGCTTTAAGTCTTCACTGGTTACCTACAGCAAGTCTTCAGCGAGGTGACATACACCTATGCTTTCTTCTAAGATCAAAAAAGATGAAATTAATGTCTTTATCATGAGGCTGAAATGGCTGGCCGATGGAAGAGACGACAGCTGAGCATCCCTTTGCTGTCCCTGCCTCACTGTGATCTCCAGGCATAGGATGACAAAGGGAAGCCCACAGGTCACATGGTCTCAGTAGCCTTGGTCACAAGATACTTGGGGAAATGAAGGACAAAACATTACCTGAAGGCTAATTCCACTACTATAAGCATTTGAGTTCAGTTCTTAACCTGTAAAAATGACCAGTGCTTTATAAAGATGCACTTTTTTATACGGCTGAGAATGCATGAAAAACCTGTATTTTCAACCTTCATTCCTCTCTGAAGAACAGGAACACCACGCACAACAACAGCAGAAGCTTCCTGACATCCTCCTGTCTGTATAACCCAGCTCTGAGAAGGAGTCACAGAGCACGGGCCGGCCTGTGTGTCCATGAAATCCTGAGTGATTCCTGCTGAGATTTCCAGAAGAGGTGCCTGTGCTTGAAGCGATTGAAAAGGAACAGAACAACTCCCTGTACGTTGTTACTCGTAGGTGTACTGCAGCTCTTCACAAAACTCTTGACTCCTATCTGTATTCCAAACTTGCCCTTCTCATGACAAAAATCACCAAACGCTGCTTAAATCAATATCCCCAGCCCCAGTGGTATTAAAAGAAAAGAAACCTACTTATAGATTACAGGTTACAGGTTTATGGGTTACAACTGCATCTGCAACAAGTCAGAAGCGCAATGGCTAGCACTGATGCCTGTTCCTCAGTAGCTTTTAATTTATGTGTGGATTCAAAGACTACTGACTGGTTTTGGACCATTTTTAAATACGATGCTGTTGTGGGTTTGGTTTTTTCACAGTTGCTGAAAAACCACAGCTATCATTTTTTAAATTTATTTAATCTTTAAGAAAAATCATATCTCTTCCACAACATGTTAAGGTAGCAATGTCTTTTAAAAGAATTTTTTTTCTGAGTAATGACCAAAAGAATTCTAGGAAGTTGTTTTAGAGAGGCTGTAACAAGTGGTAGAAATTTTAAAATTAATATGAAAGCACTGATGTGTTATTATCTTGGTAATGGCTTCATTAATCAAAGTCCCAGCTGAGTTTATCTGGAAGATCAAAGAATCTTGAGTGTGACATTTCAAATGAAACAAATTCATATACAAGAGAAAATAAAATGTTAGGATGAACATTTGGAAACAGAAACCACGGAGCTGCACAGGATTCCTGTAAAGAGGAACTGTACGAATCATTCCGTGTACTTACTGGTGCTTAGGAGTTCTAGCTAGAAGTGCACAAATTCTTTACATTTCCCTTTCCTTAAATTCTTATTGCTTTGAAACTTCTCCTCGCTATTTCTAGCGAACTTTTCCTCTTCCCTTTGTGCAAATCCTTACTTTTCTGTGTTTTCCATGCTGTTAGCTGTGGGCTCTCTCACCACTTATCAGAGGGCATGTTCTAGTTTAGTCACACAGTCCTGATCAAATTCCTGCTAGAAAGAGCTGGAAGAAGCATGGAGTTTCAATACCTTGAAGTATTTCAAGCCCTCCTCCCCTCTCTCCCTTCAGACATTTAGGGTTTGCCCCACTGTACTTACGTGTGTTAATCTTCTGGAGGGAAATGTGTTTTTCCAACTGACGTCGTAACTTGACTTCAGCTCCGTATTTACCTAGCGTCCCGTTGTCTGCCAGAATGAAGTGTGTGTGCGAACTGTTGAGCACAGAGAGCTTACTTAGAGGGTTTGACATAGTTTGATAAACCCGTGTTACCTGTGTGTCAAAAAGACAGACGCACCTAGATTAGAACCAAGGGCGAAATGTGAATATCATACAATCACAGAACAGCTCAGGCTGGAAGAGACCCTTGGGATCATCGAGTCCAACCATTAACCCTACACTACAAGTTCGCCCCTAAACCATCTCACCCAACACCACATCTAAGCGACACTTAAACACACCCAGGGATGGCGACTCAACCACCTCCCTGGGCAGTCTGTTCCAGGGTCTGACCACTCTTTCCCTGAAGAATTTCTTCCTAATGTCCAGTCTAAAAATCCCCCACACCGTCCAACAGAAGCACGTGCCTTAAAATTAACCAGGTCTTTACAGCCCAAACCAGAGGAGAGTTAGAAATGGAGTTCGCTTTTACGTTCAAAACCTGAACTTGTGAACAGCAGCGTTTTCTTTGGAGGATGACAGTCACATCTGTGCACTCTCCTGCCTGTTCCCCTAAGCTCATAAACGCACTCTCCTTGATCACACACTGTGTTACATAATCCTCTTACTGCATTTGAAAACACATTCTCATTTGGAGTTCCTAGTAATTAATATACTGCTGCAGAGTACCCCTCCACAGTAAATGCCACACAAAGGCTCTTACACGATTCACAGAAGTCTCAGCGTGCCATACTGAAGTTAGAAGCTAAAACTCTGTCACCACAGAGAGGTCTTTACTACAGAAAGCAATGGAAACCTCCTTGCTTCTGTATTTACTTTGAGGTAAACCTGACGGATACATTTAAAAAGCAGCTTTTCTTTAAGAAATCGTTAAATTTCAGCTCTCAGGTATGCGTTAGGAACAGTGAAAGTACTCCAGAAAGATGAACAGTGGATTTTGTTACACAGCTGACACTGCCAATTACACAGGAGTTTCCTTAACGACTTACGTCTTTTCCTATCAGATCTTCCTTGTTTTCTACAATGCCCCACGGTGCGATTCCTATGGCACATATCCGTCCTCTGGATTTGGAAGAATGATCTTTCAAGGCATCTCCCACATGACGAATGACACCTGTAGGTAAAATTAATTGAATTCATTCTTGGCACTTCTGAGAAATCACTAAACAACAGAATTTTCTTCTTGCCTCTCACGTAGCTACCTGCTTTCCTGGATTGCTTTCACTACTCAGCTGGTACCTCTACACACAGACAAACCCGTGCTTTTATTTTGTAATTTTGCCTTTTCATATCCTTGTTGTGAATTCAGCAAAGTCTTTGAAAGACTTGCCCAGTTCCTGAACCTGCCGCAGTGTAATCTGTACCACTGTCCAGAATGACACTGTTCATTGTCCACTGGGGTTCACTGTTCATTGACCACTGGGGTCTGAGCAATCAAAAAAACCCCAGCCTTATAGTTATCTAAGATATATCTTTTCCCTTGCAATTCATTCTGAACAACAATCATCACCTCCCCTTAAAGACATTAGACCTTCGCTGTAAAACAAAAGTCAACGAAACTCATTCTTATATAGTTTTCTGAGCAGTAACTTGATATATAGACTTATTTCAGCTAAACAAGGATATTGTTAAAGAAGTATTATAATGGAAGTTTGCATCTGATTTTTTGTATGTTAATATAAATTCTGAGCGACCTTCAGTGAAATTAATTAAGAGACCAATTGGTCTCAAAACTTAATATAAGGGGAATCATCAAAACAGCTATTTTCAACATGCCTTTCAAATTTTGGACAGGCTATCAGACACTGTTGCTTTGAAAGAATCCAGGAACCGTGCCATAACCCTCCTGGTGGAGTCCTGTGGAGCTGCTGTACAACCGATGTTTTAGATATGGCCAAAAAGGAAACACGGAAACCAAACTGTTTCAGGTGGCCAGAAGATGGGAGGAAAATGCAAACAGGAGATCACAATGTCATTAAGCAGAGAGATTTACCACTGGCCTCAGGTTTGTCTTTCGAGATTGCTCATTTATGATCATTCCGTTAAGAACAAATACTTGATATAATTACAAGACAGCGTGTGCATGAGTTGGAGGTGATCCCCTGGAGACAGTGACTCAGGGACATGGCATTTAAGATGGATTATCAACTGATCATTAACTCTCGGGAAGATCACACAGCCTAAAGCCTAACTCAGTCCTTGGCTGCATGAACAGGGAAGCGTCAAATGGAAGCAGAAAGGCTGTTTTACTTGAGGGATTAAAGGTTCATCAAGCACTGTCTCAAAAAATGAGGCATCCAAAATTCAAGAGGGCTGTTAAAAAAACAGAGAGAGCTCAAAGCAGAGGTGTGATAATGACTGAAGAAATGGAAAATATACTTAGTATGAGAGTTTTATTGGAACGCAGCCTGTGCAGTTTCACAAAAGCACTGTGTATGAAAACATGGTCAGGAAATACATTTTTAGTAACGGAAAGATCTTTGTACAAAAAAACCCCCAACAAACAGTAAGAAGCTAAAGTCAGGCAAATTTGGACTATGAGGTTAACCAACCACGGAAAAAAATTGATTATAACTACTGGTAGATTCCTTGCTGCTGAAACTAAGAATGAAAATTGTTTTCAGGGGAAACACAGAGTAATGCAAAATGACATTGACCCAGGAGATTCTTACAGTCTGGGCTGGGTAAGAGATTAACACGAATGATTACGATGCTCTTTTTTTGGTCTAGTGGCTAATGACTCATTCATGTAGACGTAAATCTTCTGCCTGTGGGAAAGATTAGTGAATGAACAGCACTGAATTCTTAAGTAAACTGAAAGCAGTCGTAATTGCTTACCTGTACTAACACCCCCAGTGAAAATCCAAGCTCCCGTGGTCATGGCAGCCTTTATCAGACCTTTCCCAAATACTTGCTTTAATTTAGGCTGCATTTCAAAGTTCTGGAGGCCTCCATGGACAGAGATTAAGAGTTTGGGCAGTTCCAGTTGCCAGTCTTTCACCATGAGATGCAGCAGAGCATCTGGTTTCGTGTCGTATGACACACGGATATACTGCCAAGAGCAATGTGTGATATTATCACTCCACCAGCCCTGTACATTGTCTATTGACTGAGCAGAACAACAGTTACACTAAGCTTTCCATCTTGAATAGTTTTACAACTTTTAAGCAACACTTTGCTAAATTTCTCTGCTGCCTAAGATTAGAAAAAAAACAGGCTGAAACCTTTCACTTTTCTATTGAGAATTTACCATCCCCTTCATGAATTTTAAAAGCACCACTTTCCATCCTTCACCTGCCAAGTCGACTGCGATCAAGTGATTCTGAGCTCTTATCACAAAACCGCATTGTTGGAAGCCACCTATTAAAAATGACTGGAAGGTGTCTTGTATTGCTCTTAAAACTTCTAGTTTGACCCCCAAAGAGAAGCAACAGCTCTCCTAATTGTTACATTTTGGCCCATTCTCTATTAATGTACATATTTCTGCATCCAAAGCAATGATTTGTATTCTTCTCAGTTTAGTTCCACCACTTTGATTTCTTTTCAACCGCCTACTGTCAAAGACAACTAGGAAATAAACCCGTGTTTATTTCTGTTTTAAAAACAAACCACCAGTAACAAAACCCACCAACTAGCCCCATACATTTTGGGTAAGTTTTTGCAGCGTGGCTGTTTTGAGTGGCAGAGAGATAAGAAAGCAAACGGGCAAAGAAACAAATCGAGGTTTGGATTTCTTCAGAGAAGAGGCAAACCAGAAAGACATTTTTTGCAGAAGCTTGACTTGCTGTTACTTCTGCTGCTAAGAAAACTACACAGTCCACTTTCCAGCTCTATCAGGCTTCTGTCTTTCAGGAATTAATTCCTAAAATAATTTGTTTTTATTAGACTTTGAACCACAGAAAAGATCTGTACCCATGCACGGGTTATGTGGCCCACAAATCTAATGGAAACAGACGGAATCTCGAGCAGCAATACACGCAGCTGCCTCCTTAGATGATATTTACTGACACTAACTTCAGTGAAACTGTTTCATCAAGCCATTATAAGGTTTTCCTAAATAGGTATTGGTTTTCTCTGTTTGAGCATCTTGTCCACACCTGTCTGAGACAGCAAAGAGGCCTCCTTTGATTTCAAGGGACTATGCACTGAGCTGGAATTCTGACACGTATCAATTAAGCTAACACGCCAAAGGAATATCCTAGAGCAGCCTATGCTCCTTTTACCATGGCCTTATTTGAATGTCCTCCTCCCTGGAATTCAAGGTTTCCATAGGCATCGGTTGGGTAGGTTTGGGTGTGTTTACTGACGGACCATTTCTCCGGCTGAGTTTCCACTTGCTTTGTTTCTTCTCCATTTTTATTGGCTGTTATACTCGGAGGAGGTGGAATATGCTGGTTAATGAGCTGGCCACAGCAGCACCTGTAAGTTAAAATTTCAGGCGACTTTGATTACAGTATCTTCAAGGCTGGACGATTAAAAAATAGTAAAAAAATAAAAATCAGAAATTTTCAACTAGCTGTGCCTTGCTCTGCATGAGTCACAGAAACACCTCTTCTAGGTCACCTGTTGCATTTGCGTACATATGCCAGAATCACCAGTCTACGGGTGGTTCTTAACAAGCAAAGATAAATTTCACTTCACTCCCATTACACACTGCAAAGCTGTTCTGGGCTAAAGGAGGAAGAATGCAGGACAGGAGCAGTGACCATCTGCTCCTTACTCAGAGGTGACACGTTATTGCACCCTTGCTTTCAGAATGTCGTACGAATTTATGCTCTGGTTTGCAAAGCTAGGAACTAACAACCCGTTGCCTCTCCTGCTGCCCAGCCTTATCATCTCTGTACGACACATCCCATGGCTCCGCACAGATCTGAGCGCAAGCATGTCTCACGCTTTTGTTCCCCTGTCACCTGCCTTTAAGGGCAGTGAATAAACCAGGTCTAAGTTTCACATGTCTAAATCCAAATCAAGCCCAGTTTCTTCAGTATTAAGTCTTCCTGCTGGCCAAAATAAAACTTTCAAGTGTTACCTGCTAACGTCTTTGTTGTTGGCAATTACATAGATGCATTCTCTTTTTGAAAAGGTCTTCTCTATCCAAGCCTTCTGACCCTTAAAAGGGAGGAAAAAAAAAAAAAAAAAGAAGAAACGTAATGACATACTTCTCTGTGGCAGATACAGTAACATTTTCCTTCTATTTTTAGTTAATATTTTGAAAAAACAAGCACCAAATTAATTAAATCACTTTTAAACACCAGCTACACCTACTCACGAAGCCAGTAAGTGAAGTAAATTTTCCATGACTTGGATAAAATTAAAAACCTTTATGAGCAAAGATACTGATCTTGAAGTTAGGCTGTTTGCCTGAAGGTCTCCTCCAAAAAAGTGCAGCTCCTTCTTCCTATTTTAGTCAACTGTAAAGGGTAGGAGAGAAAACCAGCACAAATTGTGACATTTCTCCAAATAATATTCTTTGTATGTAGAAATTGCTTTCCCCAAACTTCCTCTGCTTAACAATCTTCTCAAAATTATTTCCTTCCAGTCATTCCTAGGGCATCTTTAACAAGATGTGTCTCAGGAGACGTTTCTTACAGTAAAAGAACATTTGACGGAAAAAAGTACAAACTCTTCAGACACGGTGAAATAGGACAAGGGAAAAAAAAAAGTGAAGAGAAAGGGTTGGCCTATGGTTTGGCAAACCAGAAATTAGTGAAATGAAACACTGGTAGAGACAAAAGTTAAAATGACACGAAAACTTCCAAGGTGCCTTCAACAACAAAAAAAGGCCTTTCCTAGAGAAAGAACTGAACACCTTGCTGATATCCTGACTTTCAGCTGCAGATTTCTGTGGCACGATTGCTTTGTCAGCCTGGCTGGTAGTAGTTTTGATAGCGCCTTAAGTCTAAAGCATGATGAAAAGAGGGTGTGGAAGTTCATTTTTCTTTATTGCGTGAGGCAAGAGCTGTCTCTTGAAGTTTCTTTGTTGACTTGTTAGTTCCCGTCTGGCTTGTTTGCTTCCTCCATTATGTCTGACGTAATAGAAGACTACTTGAAGTTCCCTCATTGCAAGTAATTGCAAGTAAGTCGCAAACCCAAGCTTCTACTTCACAAAAAAGCTGTCCATAACCTGTCCGGGTACACAAACATTTGCCTCCCTCAGGTGTCCCTGAATCAGTGGTCTGGGGGATCCCGCGCTTGTGCTCTCCAATCTAATAAACTCACTGGTTTACCAAGGCAGAATCACCTTGTTTTGTTTGAAAAAGGAGTTGCTGGGGGGCTCACAGCGCTTGAGTTAAGAACTCATTACACAGAACTTCATGCAGCTTACCATGTTACTTGCTTCCCGAGTGCCAAGGCATAAATTCCAGGGATCTAGCATAAAGAGCTTGATTATGGATCAAATTTTGGAAGAAGAGAGTATGGAATTTAACAGCTAAAGGCCGCGTGACTTGGTCAGCCTTCTTGTCTTGACTCCATACATTCCTCCTTCAAATGAACCTAAAAAGCCTTTGCTCCCAAAAAACATTTCAAAGGTTCATTTTAGATGCTTTCTGGCAAGACTTTTTACAAAACGACAAGCTTTAGCAATAATATTATTAGAAACAGAGGTCAGAAAACGCTTCAGTTTTTTAGCATCAGAGTCTAGTTGTGGAGGCGCAGTTCTAGAAAAGCACAGAAGAAAACCCTCGAGACAGGGAGATCTCTGAGGCGCTGTGATACGCCTTGGCGGGTGGTTACATCAAAAAAAATATCATTTACCTCTTCAGACCCAGAACACATTACAGAGGTTACATCTTTTATCTACTTTTTAAATGATATACCTTCGTTCCCAATTAGTTTTAAATTAATTTATGTTTTTTATTATCTCAGACATTTTAAACATATGCACTTTTTCCCCCAAATAACATGTTAAGACTTCTGTGTGGTCTCTGATAACTCCTTGACAAATGCCTAAATCAATCCCACAGCGCAGGGAAAACTCTTCAAAATATAAATGGTAACAGATGCTGCAATTCAACTGTTTGGTAGAGGACACTGGAAAACGCAAGCTAGAAATAGCAAAACAACTTGGATATTTACCCCATGTCATTGGGTACTCCTTTACCTTATTCCTCATAGCTTACCAAAGAACAGAATTTCCTCTGCTACTTTGCATGCTTCGTCTAAAAACAGCCAGTTAAGCACTGGACTAAATCACAGACTTCACATTCGTGTTTGGAAGGAAGCTTTTGCATCTCGGTAAGTAAAGTGAGCTCTAGAATACAGCTGAGCTCTCTCTCAGCTCTGCAGTCGTTCTTAAACCCCCTCACTTAGGTCTGTTATCTACCACTACACAGAAAAAAAAAATAATTACATATTCACACCTAAAAACCCTGTTAGAAATCAGTCGCTATGAGCACTACAGTTGGACAACACATCATGCTCTGCTGGCTGTTTTTCTGTGCTAATGAGAGGAAAATCAGGCATTACAGACTGGGGAAATAAAACCTCAGCACATTTGGTCAGCCTTTGAAGTTTCACTGCTTTTGTCTACTTAATCTGCTTAACCAAAGCTTCATTATAATCTAGTGCAAATACTGGAGCAGAAACATTCACTGCCAGAAAGCAGGCACCTTCCCCACTGATTTGATACAGATTCTGTATATTTATTTTTTTCTCTGGATTGAAATTTATTTGGTTTCTGGAGGAAAAGTATAACTACACATATGGTCTCTTGGGAGCCTGAAAAAAAAGTAAGTGCTTCTGAACAGCCTTGGAACAGACAAATTGTTAAAGGACTACGACAGATGAGCTACAGTTTTCAGAGCAGCAGCCAGTGAGAGTATTAGGCTGACAAATAGTTGCTGCCAGAAAGATTATGGCACTAAAAACACGCACGTTTTCCATTCACCTCTAAGAAACACACAAAAAAAGCAAGATTGCAATGCGCTGATAGTAGTGAAGTTCAAATGTGCTTACTACTGCAAACCCTGAATGAACTACTCAACATCTAGTTTTGAAAAGAAACATTTCAGACATTCAGGGGCCCATTTGCTTTCCTTGATGAAAACTGATGACGAGTCTCCTGGTTTATGATGAAAACAAAACCGAACCACTGCTAATTCTTGGTCTTCAGCCTAGAACACAATACGTCGCCAAGAAATAGTATTAACTAGTGCTAATACTGGGTTTATATTATTCCACTTTATGGATTCGTTAGTTCTCCTGCAGAAAGGAATGGAGATGAGTGTTGTTAGTTTGTAAATCACGAGTTGACAAAATGAAGACAGCCTGCAGCTCTGCCTCACTGCAGCTTCATGCGAGAGCAGCAGGTGGGCTCTGGACCAATGCACCTCTGATGAAAAACACAGGGAGAGCAAAACCATCATGTCACAAACCCGTACACGCGCTCTTGCCACCAGAAGCTGTGAATTTCAGTTGTCACATACCTCTGCAGGACAGCAGCTGTATTTAGTGTCTGCGAATAATCATAATGATAAAAGTAACACTAAAGGAAGCGAAAGAATTGGGGGTGTGAAAGAAGGGCCAGGGAAGAGAGTCAGCCCTCTCAGCTGCCGCGATCCCCAGAGCGAGCTGCCCCACGCAGCAGGGAGACACGGCTGTGCTGCAGGGCTTGGTGCCCGTGGCTTGGGCACAGGTTGGGGTGGGGGTCTGGCTCTATCTTGCAGCTTGAGGTGCCCCTGTAGGGCAGCTTTTTGGCATCTGGAGCCCTAGAAAGCAGCACACGCTTGCCAGCTGCAGGCCCAGCTGCTCAGCAGGCACAGGGCTCAGCCACCATGGGGCACATGTGTCATGCCTAACACAGGCTCCAGCAGAGCTGTCTGGGCTAAATCAAGCACGGAATAATACAAAAATGCCAGATTTGAGCAAAGAGATGTTTGCAGTGAGAGAAAGAAGTCACCTGGAGGTGGAATAAAACGCCTACTATGAGCATGTGCACGGTGTGTGTGCGCAAACCCATTGGGCAGGTCAATGCCATGCAGGTAAGTGCCACGTAGGTAATCAGTCAGTTGTGTTACTTTAGAGAAAACAAGAAAGAACCCTGCCCAATAAACAACTGGGGAAAAAAAAAGAAAGAAATTGTTATACCAGCAAAATCTCTGTTACCCGGAACTTAAAAACAGGTATTAGAAACACTTCTATTTTGTGCTGCCTTTAAATGCAACATCCCAACCACACTATTCATTGTTGCTCTTCACTTCGAAGGCAATTCTCCAAGTGCCCAAATAATCAATCTTTCAGGTGATTAGTTCTACTCAGAACAACTGTTCTCCCAATAAGAGCGGAGGAAAATACTGATGAACATTAATATCCAATTTTGTAGTCTCTGATGAACCAGTAAGGTTTTACTGAAAAGCTATTAATTGCTAAGAAATGCCATCATGCTATTTTAAATGTGTTACGTTACTAAGGAGCCAGAGTCCCACCTACAGAACATAGTGACAGCCTGTGAATCCAGACTAAATTTCAAAAACCCTAGTTTGCACGAGTTGTGTCAAAAATAGCTATTTGTACCACAGATAATAGTTTTAGCAGTTACCAGAACATGAAGTACCAAGCAATATCCAAAAGAAAGAGGATCTCTTATATTGTTTGCTAATACGTACATCACCAAGAAGGGATTTATAACAGATGTAAGATTTCAAATACATGACTATTTTCTCAGGACAACTCTTATTCCCACCCTACCGCATTTTTCACATAGTTCAATTTGAGCCTGTGCTCTTGTGGCAAGCTTGTCAGGGAAACATTCGCTCTTGCGCTCCAGACTAACCCACAACCGGCAGGATGGCAATGCCGATAAGCAACGTTGATATTTCGAACTGAGGCCAGAAATGACTCCTGCTGACGACGTGGAAACCAGTGAGTAGCGCTACACTGCACAGAGAGCTGCACTGAGCTTTCTTGCCTTCATTATTCTTTGTGTTCCCGGCCTGCTGGTGAGGCACGCAGCAAACATCTGCTGAAACAAGAGCAATTCTTTTCTCTCCTCGTTCATTGACTTACGAACACAATCTACAAAAGGAAGTAAAGCTCTCTTTTCAAAGTTAATGACAATTCTGCTACAACAGCTCTTCCCCAGAGGCTGAGGGATGTGAGAAGCAGCTACAGCCTCAACAGCACAGCAGACCTGGCGTGCTGGGACCCAGCTGGATGTAACCAGCCCCAGCACGACGGCCACAGAGCCAGCATTCATGGCACTGTGCAGCTAATGCTGCTAAAATAAAGCAAGCCAACACTCACATAGAGCATCCTGCAGGACAGCTTGGCTCACTGCTCACCTGAGGAGAACACACCTTCTTGTAGTTTTGCAAAAGATAATTTTTTTTTGGCTTGGAATGCAGCGAGAAACTCACTGACCACGTTACACATCACATCTACCACGTTATAAGGTAGCAAAGGTAGCAAAAGCCATTCCTGCAGCAGCCTCGCCCCATCCCTTACTGCACCAAATTTGGGGGAAGAGGTTTTCTAAGAAGTGCTAACGACAATGTACAATTTCCATTTGTTACCTATTGCAGTTCTGTTATTAACTTGCCAAATCCTCCTCTTACCATTAGTCCTTCTGGTCCAGATGCTAGGGAGAAGAGGAACACAAATATATCTGTACTTAGCCTCCTTTCTCAGATCTGTTTTTGATTCTTTTCCCCCCAAAAAACCTTCAGTCTGGAGACATTCCATACAACCAGTTTTACTCCAAGATCTCAGTGAGTGGCAGAGTTAGAACAAATAAAACCCAAGATGCTGGGATGGGAAGTGTTGTGCAACTTTACCTATGGGCAGTGGAACGATCCCTACGTACGAGTAACCATTCTGAAGAAGCCAAATACAGCAGAGGGGATGAACAGGGACAGACAGCGAACGGCCTCTAACACGATGCTAGCAAAAGTAACCTGGTAATTACCACTGTCTCCTCTAAGTTAATTTGTTAAAAATTCTTATTTGAAGATATAAGATGACCCTGGTATCTGGCTCTGACAAAGGTCAGGAATTGTTTTTGTACAACAGTTACGTGCCCTGTCTAACATAAAGACTCTTTGCTAGACAACATTTTTAAAGGAAGTCAGGACAATTCCAGACAACGTGCACGTGGGATATTTCTCTTAAACTACTCTTTCCTAGGACCCTTTAATACAGGCTATTCTGAGCTGAAATAGAAAAATGCTATTACTGTGAAACCCCACGTGATTCAAGACTCTCAACAGCAGCTCTTCTTTTGTGAAATCCATCAATACGCATGAAATCACAAAGCAACGTAACAAGGTGCTTCCCTTATGACAAAACCATGTTCAATTAGAACTCACGTGGTTTAGGCAGAACTACGAAGAGTTCTAACTGAAACTACCCATTTATTTGTGGTTTGGAAAACGGTGTCAATAGAAATTAATTACATATGCAAATGAAGACCAGCCTGCACTTATTGATGCAGATGCGCAAAACGTTGATTGGACTAGAGCAGTGCCTCTACCTGAGAGACATCTGGCTCATTCGAGTTCACATTCTTAAGAATAATCACTGCTATGAGGAGAAATTATCAAAAAAGAGCTGTTTGGAAAAGAGGTTAAAAATGTAAGCACTTCTTTGATGTAAGTGGTTACAAGTTACTAGTTCAGAAATAACTTCTATAAAACTTCTGACAATCCAGTGAAGAGTGCTGATTTTTCATACATGATGTAACAGTACAGTTTGAGAACTTAAAATAATTTTTCTTTAAGAAATAGAGCGAACCATGAATGAAAATCATTTCAAGAGAATGACTACATGCTGTGTGAGATACTTTCTGCAACTTGTCTATGAGGGTTTGTTCTAGAACATCCCGCAGTACTGCTAGGCATGTTAATAAAACACACTATAAAATTCCTACAAAGTGAAATTTCTATTTTCACAATATGACACAATATACGCGTATGTCAGAAGTCTCTAAAATCTGGAGATGCTGAACAAATAGATATTTTGAGAAAAGAGAAATATTTACTTCTCTGTTGGGCTTTGCAAATATACTAGTTAGCCGATCTGCCCCTTCAGAAATGAACATTAGTTTGCAGTACATACGGTTTTCCTGAAAGCGAGATTCACCACGTAGAATTCTGTTATACAGTTTTTGAGCTGCTGAAAATTCGCAACTTTCTGTGCCTAATTTTACACTCGGTAAAGCAATTCTTTTCCAGGCATTAGCTAATATGTGAGCTTTAACAGAATATACCACAGTCAGACACATTTTATACCCTGTTGCTTTTTGTCCCTTTCAAAACAGAAAGAATTTCCACCTAATTTAACTCTTGGGCTGCAAGGTTTGCACAAAATTATTTGGTGTAATCTTTTCAAAATCATTGTGAAAGCATTGGAACTCAAGGGTTAAGTTACGTCGTGGAGATGCTAAATACATATGTTTAAAATACTGTATTATATATACACACCTGAGAGTTGCCAACATTCCTTGGGAACTTTCTGAAAACATGAGTACTTCAGGACCAAAATAATTACAAAGGGCAAGGGCAATGGGAGATTTCAAGTGAGTTTATAGATAAAAACAGTTTCAGAACACTTGGTCAATCTTCCTCTCAGACCTTACACATCTAAAACTCTTGAAGCAGTGAACGGAAAGAATTAATAGGTGCCACAGAGCCAGAAAACAGCATCTCCAGCGATATTTCTGGACTTTTTTCGTCACGGCATGCAATACATTGTTCTTCTCTAAAGACGGGGAAGAATACACCCACCTTCAACAGATCCTAATACAATCCAGGAAACCCTCTGCCTGTACAGACACACGGTAGCACTTACAGTTGTCACTAACATGTCACTAACATGTTTGGCTAGCTCCAGTCTACCATCCAAATTAAAATTGTAAGTGTGGAAAATGATGATAAAGATTTCAGTTGACTGGATTTAATCCGTTACCAAAAACACGGAAGAAAAATTTTTATAAGCCTGAATTAGAGGAGTTAAAGGAGACTCCAACAGGCCAGAAATGCGCTCATTGCTCCCTGGCTCGGTAGGGGAATACTCTTGGCGCAACTGCTACTCCAAGACGTCCCAGGAGCTGCAGGGATAGGAGCAACAGAAGAAGCATCAGTCTTCAGAGTCAGGATTTAAGAGCTAGGGAGTAACATGGGCCAAAACTGAGCTCCCTCAGCTCCGCGATAATTTGAGAGATTGGAACATGAATACTCAGGGATCACAAGTAGGTTGGGAATTCTCATAGAGATGTCTCGGAGCCCAATATGCTTTATGGCCAAACTGCATTACTCCAAAAGACAGCAGCAGTAGCGCTGATACCAATGGGACTGGGAAACTCCCCTTACTGGCAGCTCTCCCTGGGGTAAGGAAAACCACCATAAATTCTGTCCTTTTCTGTTCTAAGCGCTCCGTAACACCTGACGTGCCATTGAACCTCGATAAACTCAACTGGAAACACTCAGAGAAAGGCACTTTCTTATCAGAAGGCTTGTTGCTAGAAGGGAACTCCAGAAAGTAGCACTGGATGATTTTGCACACTGAAAACAAGCCCAGAACAAAGCAAAGCTGCAACGTACAAAACAAAAAACCTCCCCAGAACTCCATCCCCATTTGCTGAAGAGGTAGCTCTAAATTAGCATTCAAACCACTGCCATATGTAAGATATATTTTCACTTAATCTCTCTTTGTGGCATTTCCACACCTCGCTGTGGTCATACCCAAACAATTTTCTAATTTTGAAATGTTTCAAGAAACCTTTCCTGGACTTGAAGACTCATTTTGTCTTCTTGCAATTAGTACTTCAGGAGTCGCGGCTTTCAAAATAAATGAGAAATCTAGGAAGTAGTTAACCAGAGTGCTGTAATTTCAACAGAACTATCTTCCTTCAGTCAATCACAGGTCACCATACAACTCTTCAGTGCAAATTTCAGTTAGGCATATCCATGCTAAAAAAAGGTAGCAAAGCAGATGATGATCAGGAATTAAATGAAAAAGCATTTAAAATCATGTCCTACCTGCTTGTCACTGGAAGTGGTTCAGAGTTTGGAAAGACGCGTCACATCTAGAATAAATAAACTGCATTCAACTCTGAGCTTCTGTCCCATCTTTCTGTTTATTGTTCGGACTTCTCATTCATCTTACTGTTAGGACTTCCAGTCTCTCTGAAGTTCATGAGAATTCCCAAGGAGATGGGTTTCCACCACTTTAAGAAGAGAATCTCATATGATAAGCATGTGAGCAGCTTCTTTGTTCAGACCAATCTCATGACTCCCTTTGAAGGTAATCCTTTAGAAGTCTCATGACCCATCTCCCTGCCCAGAGGGTATTTTCATCTCATGGTGGAACAAGGCACAACAAATCTACTTTGATAGTGCCCAAATCTCCAATTTGTTAAACCTCCTTTCCTCTCTTCAAACAGTGGATGTACTTGCTGTAAAAACGCCGGCACTGCAGAAAGGCTGAAGCAGGAGCCGAAACTTTTAATTTGAAGTATCCCCTCCCTTCTGCTAAAATATCAACGTTATTTGCATAATTGAGACAATTGGACATAATAGTCCTTTCAGGGGTCCTCATTAGATGTACAGCTCTACATTCTTTGAAAAGAAGAAAAAAGGAGGTCATACTGCATTAATTATATCTAATCCTTTTTAGAACAATTTGAAGTTGGGCAAAATGCTGTACTGAAACAGCTGAAGTCGTAAATAAGCCATTCATTTTGTAACTTTACATATCACATGCATTTTCATACCCTCTTGCTTTTGTCGATTTAATTAAATCCTTTGCTGCGAAGGGCTTCTTTTGCATCTTCTCATACTTCAAACATATCAGGAGGCAAAGGACACAGTGTGCTGCAGGTAGTTCTTTTTTTCCACTCTAACTTTCAAATATCTACCTTGACTTGCTGTGCCAACATAAAGCAATACATAAGGATGACATCTAGACCCAGATCCGAGGATCACACTGTCTGGAGCTGAAGGCAGTCTAACTCCCTGCTTCTGCTGCACTGCACAGCCGAGCAGCCTGCTAGACTCTAATCTTGTTTCACTGGCCCCGTATTTCATCTCCAAAGTACTGAACACCTCCCCATTTGTGATGGGCAAAGAAGTATTTTGCACACCTGCTTTCAACTTCTGCCCTGTCCTAAATGCCAAAGCATGCAGCTTAAACTGCTTCATTTTAGAACCAGATCATGCTATTCCTAAAAAGTTCCTGGGGTCTTCATGAGAAACAGCAACGGGGTATGGAAGAATTAGACTTGTCTCTGGAAAACTACAATGTCAAACAAATTTTGGACTTTATTTCTGTTTGAGGAAATGGTAAGTTCTGAAGAAAGCAAGACACCAGTAAGATAGCACAAAGCCAGAGAAAGAAAGCAACCAAGTTCACCGTGGGGCACACTGCTTCACTAGTAACAGAAACACAGAGCACTCCTTCTTTTAGGCAATTCTTCATCCAAAGTTCACTACATTTAATGAGAGACTTTCCACCAGCACATTCAACAGACACTGAAACAAGCATCCCACACATGCACTTCACAGTTGCATAAATTTCTTTATCAGTGCTTTCAAAATGATATTGCTAGTTCTGACCTCTAAAATCACATGAAGCTGAAGTTCCAGTTGTTGCAGAAGCTGTCCGATATCCTGTGAAGCAAAGGGATTGTCTCAGAGCCACTACTCACCATTCCTGAAAGCTGAGCATAGAAAGGGAGGACGTACAAGAAAGGCAACAGACATTTCTTTTTCCAGTGAAAACCAGATTTCAGACATAGTGGCCTGTACAGACACCGCTTCTATCTGGAATGCAGTGTACTCTGGGAGCCAGGAAAAGCTGACCTACTGGACAAACTGCAAGAAATATTATCGAAGATAGATAACCCATAAAATCCATGCAAATAATGTCATCTGGGCACTTAACTCCCTTCTGAAAACGGAATTCAGACATGCAGTGTGGTATATTTCTTTGGTCAGGTTCTCTACAACAGAAGTTAAAAAGGAACAAACTCCTTTTTTCTCATCAAAGAGCTCTCCTTGGCCAGCCACCGTGCAAGAACGCGGGTCACCTCTACACTCCCTGCAGCATTTGGAAGGACGCATTTTAAGAATCAGTATTGGAAATATCACGCCTGTGCATCTTGTTCTTCCATTTGTTACCTCAGAAATGTACACCGGAGAAAGTACAGCGTCTCTTAAAATCAAGTGCAAGTTTTGCCGACTCTTCCCTGAAGGGAACCCTGAGAGGCCTGCAAGGCTGTCAGCGCATCCCTCCACACCGTAACTGCTCCAGCACCTCGGTTTAAGGAACGAGGCTGATGAAAGACAACCCAGCCACATCCGTCTACCCAAAAGGAAAAAGTTGTAGCTGTTCAAGTGCTCAGTTCCAGGTGATGGAGATCAAAGACGTTCTCTGTAAGCAATAAGAACATTTTCCTCATTTGCTCTTGCAAATAAAGAACAAGTTTTGAAAATTCTGAGACACACAAATTTCAGACTGGGTGTTTTAAGGCATTCTCTGATGAGAATGTTCTGAACAGTAGTTCAGATAGCACAAGATATAATTCGACAGATATAAAAATATAATAATAATTATATAATATAATACTATAATAGGAATTAACTAGCGTATTCCAGAACGCGAACATCTGTGCCAAAGCAGAGGGACTTAAACACGCTACATGTAAAATAAACCTTAACCACGTTGGCTAAAATCCTAATAAACACATACGTCTATTGTCAAGGGCAAACAGCCTACTGTCTGCTGTGCTTACTGCCTGAAATGCCTATGACAAAATTCTGCATGGTAAGAGGAAGAAATCGCTGGCATTTAATTCCAAATATATAAATCTGTCAAGTGCAGCCAGAGTGCTCATTCACAGTTCAAAGGAATAACACACATGAGTGAAAAAAACCCCTACATTCTCAGAGAAAATGCCACTACACAAAAGACAGTCTTCATGGATGCCTGCACTCATACTATGGGAAGGTTCAGAGCACTTGGAGTTTGTTTTGTGACATGGCTTGACACAAATGCACTGTGAAGGAAAGGGATAAAGATATGCATCTCTGCTGCCCTCACTGTGACTGTCTCAGAAAAAAAACTCACTTGGTTTGCAATGGCACTCGGTACCCACACGCTTGCAGGGAGTAAGCAGGAACGAAGAACTGTTCTATTGATTGAGTTTATTGATTTAAACATTATCTTTGCTGATAGCAAACACCTTATCTACCTTCAAAAAGTAACAATTTGTTAGGGTTTCATTGCTGTTGCAAATCTAATACTGGGCTAATCAGTTATATTGATGCACCAATAATTGAAAACTCAGTAAACGTACCTGGTTTTGCAAGTGCTAAGTTTCAGCTGGCATGTCTGATTGCTCATTTACTGAATGCAGCTAACAGCGTTTTCTTAACAAAAAGGTAAAATACATTACACTCCTCTCTAGAGATCTAGTACGTTTGCACGTCTCTCCCAAATGTGTGCATATCAGTGAGATCAATACAGAGACAGGCAATGTATAATTTCTTCTCACTTACTGATCCTGACACTACCGCCCTAACGAAAGCAAATCCACCATAGTACGAAGGAAATATTTCCCCCCTCCTCTTCTTCTTCTGCACTCTTTTTGTAGCATTCTCTAAGATTTAATAAGCCATGTCACCTAGAGACTAGTGCATTCATATATCAGAAGTAAAATTTACGGATAGCAAATGTGGGAGCTGAACTTTGAAACACCACAATGCTGTGTAAAAAGAAGCATTATTCTAGATTTTTTCCTGCAAAACTGCATATAAAATCATACGTCAGTAGGAATGGAGCTAGATTACATGCAAAACACCTAGGGATCATATTGTAATCTTAGTCATTATCAGACCAAATCCAAATGTCCCAGTAAACTATAAATACAGAAGTCATGAAGGTGTGAACAATAATTGCACTGTGACATAATTAAGAAAACGTTGAAGAAGGAGGTGGAAGGGGAACCAGGGAAAACAGTACCAAACTCCCCTTGGCATCTGCGTTTCCACATTTGAGAGGAACTGAGTGCTACTTCCTAACCACGCCTGTTATCATGACCAAGACAAAATGTCACTCAAAGAATCCCGTATTTTTTCATGGTTGACTTAAATCTTGAGCCAATGACTGGGACTTCACAGAACACAACACTCCTGATGTACTGAAACTTGTGATGAGCAGGATACAAATGCCAGAGATGGGGATGTCAGAATAGATGAGAAATGATGCCACAGCAACCTGCCGGTGAGGAAAAAGCTAACTGAGAGTAAGTCAGGAACGGATAAAGGCGACAGGCTGGGCTGCTTATTGCAAGCTTGTTCACATGAAAACAGAATAGAGTTACTTACTCATAACCATCCTAATAATACTGGTTTGTAGCAGCAAAATTCATAACCATTCACTGCAATGCTTTCGCCGGCCACAAAGAGCTCATTCAGCAGTAGCAGGTACGAAAAGACAAAAGCAAGCCTTGAACTACAGGTCTCTTACTTATTAAAAATTTTATCATCTTTAGAAGAGCATGTCCCAGCAGCTTCTGGTACACCATGTTTCACCTGCTACTATCAAATCTGCAACTAAATGGACTATTTGAAAAACAACCAGACAAACCACTGGAAGAGTATGTTAGTGCCTCAGGCTCCGATCACTGAGCAGGACTGAAGGGGTGAACTAGGTTCAGAGTGGCTCTGGTTATTCTCCTTTCTGCTTGGAGGCAGCAGCTGGCATTTGGTCCAGGAGCACACTACCTTAGCACAAATGAAAGGCTTGCATGAAATGTATGGGGGAGCTCAAACAAAACAAGTCAGTGACAAAACATCCAAGGCAGAACAGCACTCTACCCAAAAGCAACTGTAATTTTTGCTCAGGAGGGACATTTGAGTCTTTTCCCCGTCTGAGCCCAAGGTCTCACCGCACCACAGAACATGCTGGTGAGGTGCATGTGGGGCAGAGAAGGCAGAGCTTCCATCTACCGTACAACACGGTGCACTAAAACAAAACATGGACTACAAGACCTGAGCTCATAAAAGCAAAAAAAGCAACCCCACGGAAAAAAAAAAGTATGATAACAAAATGATCATAAATTAGTGAAGAATTACTCAGGCATTCTGGGTGTCAAACAGCTAATGCAAACAGCATCTCAAAAGCCCTACAGTACAATCAATTACTGGTATAACCCATGAAGAGAAGTGATTAGAAAGGGCTCAGCTCCCAATCTGATTTCTGCAAAGCAAGCCACATTATTGAAATGGGATCGCTTCTGCACAAAATGGGTTTGGATGTGCAATGGAACTACCTGCCTGGTTTGAAGAACAGGCAAATTTATTATGACCTTAAGCAGGACCCGATGAATCTGTGCAGTGCAGCAACAGCAAAAAATGTGATCTCCTCACTCCCTCCTTTGTCTAAGTTCCCACTCTGCAATCTGCTGAAACACCAAGTTCCTGTAAAATAAAAAATATACTGCTGCTTACAGAGGGAACGAATGCTTTTAGGTGGACAGGTTTGTAAAACAAATTTGATGGTTTCTTTCAGCTTTGGTGTATTATCACCGCAATTCTTCCCTGACAGACACGTATAACTAAAATCATTGCTTTCTTTACTGCTCAGGTTCATCTCTGAACACATCTGCCACATTCCTTTAGAGTTTTGTCAAGCGGTTAGAATTTGAAAGAGTGTTTTTAAAGCAGAACAGAGAAAAACACGACACAGCTTTTTTTTTAATCCGGTGCTAATGCAAGAAAGGCAGTTGCATCCTGTGAAAAGCGTGAGGGAAATGAGTTATATCTGGCAAGATTTCACCCACTGATTGGTGGTTTTTTAATTCAGTCAAGTGCTCTAAGTACTACCCCTCCCTCATGGAAACGCTTTTAAACTTCACATAGCAACAGTGGCAATTGTATACGTTTCACAAATCTCCCTCCCTCACCCTTTTTCTTTGTGTTTGAAGAGGCTTTGTGCAGAAAAAAAACGGCGGCGAACTGTGTGTTCTGCTTAAGCACATCAAAGATGAACTGGAACAAAGAAGAAAAAAGTGCTGATGGCTCAGGGTACCAACACCAGCCGTACCACCCCCCACAGGGACCTGAGAGCTTTTGTTCCTCTCCTACCTGCACTGCTCACATCCAAGTTCTAACACCAAGGCACTTGCTTCACTCTTGATTCTATAAACGCTTACGCACACGCTTAATTTCCTAGCCATTAACAGACCCCCTGATTTCCATGAAACTACGTCGCACGCAGAAAGCGGTTCAAAGTCAATTGGATGACTCAGGAGCGTCAAGCTAAGGCTGTGTCCAAATACGCACAGGATTGGGAGGTTGAGAATGGCATAAAAGAGGGTCTTCTGGAACAAAGATAACACACAGTGCACAAACACAGGCTCTCCCATTTAGCCTTATACAGCAAATGGCTATTTACCTCCGCAGAAAAGTTTGTCAAGTTAGTATTGCTCGTGAGGCAGACAGCTTGTAGGTGTTCTGAAATCAGGAAACATTCAAACAGAAATCCGCTGCCATAAATGCAGGTCCTGCTGATCAGTACACGGGTTAAGATAAATTAAAAGCACAGCAAGTTGCTGAAACAGTATGAGGTGAGGTACTGCAGCTTTCAGCTTTGTCAAGAGCATTATGTTCCCTCCAGTAATTAAAACAGAAATGCCAGCAAGCAGCAAATATTCTTGTTAGAGAGATTCTGTAGTTAATAATTCTTCTAAGAAATACGGGGGAGCAGGAGGGAGGAATTCTCTAAGTCTCATTTAGTTTCTGTAATCTTCAGCAGCACAACTATTGCAAAGAATTTAGGAATTTTCTCCCTAGTGCACTTAGTTTAACATTTGTATGCAAACATTTTCTCTGCTAACAAGCATGGTAGTGGCTGAACAAATGCAAGCATTTCTGAATACATGCTGAATTTCATTGTATGCCATGAGACGTGCATAATTCACCCTTTAAATCTGCATTTCCAACTGTCTCCTCAAACTAGCACTTGGATAACAGAAACACACGGGTTACAATACCATTGTTTCACCTTGAAAAGCCATAGAGTTTGCAAGTCAGTATGAAAAATTATACCAACAATCTTCTCTCTTTCTATTCAAGATATTTTTACCAAGTTCTCTTTGGCAGAGGAAAGCCCATGTTTCAAATACGGCAGCCCCAAGCTTTATTTCCTCTAGAAAGACTGTGGTAACTTAACTGTATGTAATGTAAATGTAACTGAATGCAATGTAAATGTAACTGAGCTGTACGAAACACGCAGCCCTGTGCACCATCACAAAAGCAGCTGGAGAGGAACCGTAGCTGGTGGCAAACCAGAGCAGCAGCTTAAGCTCCAAGCTGCTTCAGCGCACAGGTTTAACTGCAAAATATTTACAGGCTGTATATAAAGAGTCCAGTCAACTGAGGTTTGCTGGAAAACAGCCCGTGCCTCACTAATGCTCTAAAAAATGAACTGCGGATTACTTTTTCATTTTGATTTGATCGTTATACAACATTGCAGCACCTATTAACTGCTATTTACCTGCTATATAGACACGTACAAGAGCCATTTTCTGGACAAGTGCTAATTTGAAAATTGGAACTGGAGCAACAACAATTAAGAGTGATACGGAGACTGAACCACTTTCCAAAGGAATAGATTTCATTTTGTAAAGCCTCTTTCTAATGTCAGATATGATTTTTTAATACCAGAAACCGTAAGTTTCTAAGTGTCTCTGCAGTTCTTAATACACCTGAGAAGCAGAAGTACCTGTGGTGGTCCAGTAAGCCACAGGACAAACAACTGGAAAGGAAGGTCAAAGTGAAAAGCAGTGTGTTTACTCCCACTGATGGAGAACATTTAATTAAGCCATTGGGAAAGCTGAAAGGAGAATACCAAAAGTAAGGAAAAAACAGGCTCATCTCTCAAACTGACCATCACACCTGGCCATAAAGTAGTTATCCAGAGCCAAGCTCAGCCAAAACGAGCACAAGAGAGATTGCTTTATGGGGAATTTGCCTTCCCAAGGACACCCTTCAAACAGGGAAGAGACGCTTTTAATTACATAAGCTTTTTTTACTCCCCTCAGTACTCTGTGGCTATCTGAACATATTTCTTGTCTCCCTATGCACGGAAAGCCCAGCAGCCCCCAGAGTGTACTCGGAGTGCGACAGGCTGCACCTTCTGTTTTCAGTTCATGCCCTTCAGACCGTTCCATGCTGTGAGCCAAAGTAAGGGAAGCAGGAACGAGTGGTAGACTTGCTTCACAAACAGCCTCTCACTCTAAACTAAACTGAGTATGGTGTTTGCACTCAGCTACCCAAACTGGTCCCATGGTTAAAAGAAAAACAAAAAAAAAGAGGGACAATTTTCTTCTTTTAGAATGAAAGACACCATCGACTTATTTTACTTAATTTTCTTACATGCACAAAATATGTCATCTAAATAACACGGATACCAGTAAAAGCAAATCAATATTGCCCCAATGAAGCTTGAAGTCTGTGCCGTAAAACATGCCTTTAATAAAATATAAGAAAACTGTTCACCCTAAGGGGTGTTTATTTCGTTTCTGAGGTGCTTTTGGTCAAATGGGAATAAGTTTTTTAAAGAGGGGACTGTTATCCAGTCCCCGGGTTCTGCTTCAGGTAACGTGTTAACTGGGGTTTATATAGGAAGCAATGGCCACATCTCTGTGCCTATTTCCATGCTGACTTAGAAGTTAATTTGAAGAGACTGTAAGGGATACAGATTCCCTACAACACACGCTCAAAGCCATTGATCTGAGCTTCCAATCACGCACTGATACTGACACTGAGGGCTTGCCAAGGTAGAGACAAATATCTTTTTCTCCTTGTAAAGCACAAAGCCTAAATACAGATTTCATATCTAGGAATTAAAGTACATGTGCAATGTATTACATACAACTTTTCAAAACATTTAGAAATTGTCTAGTGATCTAGCTAGAGCAATCATATCCATGCTGCTTTCATGTGGTAGCCTGAAGTCTGGGGCATTCCCTCCTCTCCCAGACCTGCTCTGTAGGAAGACTGCTGGAATGTACCGCGGGGTATCAACCTTCCCAGCCCGCCTCTTCAGACTGCACGTTTCTCACATTTCATCAGAGCTGAAAAAAAGAAAGTTACAGAACTGTAGTGCTCTGGTTAATCAAGTTATTTGGAGTCCGTTTCTCTCAAATAACTATATTCTTTGGCTGGAACTCATGGGAGCTTCTCTTACATGGCTTTCCTGCTTGCTTTCCCTTTCTTTTGGGAGCTTGTGGGTGCATTCTGTTGGGACCTTACACTTACCAGTTTTCATTAACATCGCTGTATTAACTCTCACGGTATTTGTTGGTTCAGTGAAGGTTTGTAGCATTCCTGTTAGCTGCTTTTTCCTCCCTTTTCTGAGGGAAAGGGGCATGGGGGGAAAGAAAGAAAAAGAAAAAGAGAGAGAGAAGTCTAATACTGATCTAAACTTTCTGCTACGGGAGTGCTGCCTGAGCCTGGTTAGCACATTCTCTTCTAGAATGACGCTGGCTCTCTTTTACTGAAAGTCATGGAAAACTTTTGCATGCTGACTTCTTGCTGTACCTGATAAAGGCAGGTAGGCTTGAACAAGAGCTCTCTTAGCTTATAGCTGTGACAAACAAGAAGATTTCAAAGTGGACTTTGATACCTCACACTGCATTTATCTCAATGTCCTCTGAAGCGCTTGCCACTGTTTTCCTAGCTTGTCTGGTACTAACACTGTAGTTTGATGGATACGGGCTGGAGTCTTGTCTTGTCTTGAATCCTTGTCTGTTCTCAAACTGTCATAGTTCTGAAAAATCAGGAAATGATGTGCTCCTTTTCTTGAATGTGTTCCTGAACAGGTACAGAAGAGTACCAGATCCTAATGGAGGAGCATCCAGCCACACTGAGGAGTTTAAGGAAGGACAGTGTAAAAAGAAGGCACAGAGATACTGTCAAGTCTTAGTGCGTGCAGCAGAGCCATCATCAGTAACTCTATATAGTTAGGTAGGATCTAGTCTTTCCTTCTCGGCATTTTTTTGCAATAAATTGAAATTTTTATTTATGTCTGTATTTGACTTCATGCAGAAGACATTGGGGACAAACATTAAAACCCAAAGCTCTATCGTAAGGATACTGCAAGCACTGTGTTACAATCGTTAATCAACACCTACTCTTCCCTCATCGTATCTTCTTACCTGCTGTGCTCGGGGTGCTTTGCCTACTGCTTTAGTTCATAAAAGTATGGACGACGTATTAGTCACTGCACAGGTTAGTTCGGATTCTTCCTTGTGTTGTGTATACCTCTCTTTCCTGTATTTACTACTTGGTTCACAGTCCCGATAGAGGCATCTATATAAATTAGGTACGTATTCCTAAATTACGCCAGAAGATAAAAAAAATGCCTTTTCAGGGAGCAGTAGAAAGCACCAGTGTGCTTATTTTATTGGCTTTGCAAGCAGGAAGCTCCCATGAAAGATTAAGTAAGATGATTTGCGCCTTTTAGTTGCAAAGCTCAAGCTAAGCTGGGCGCTCAGGATGTGTTCTCAGCACTGTTCGACTTTGCTGAATGTGCAGTTCCACGGAACTCTGATTACTACAGAATTACAGCTCACTGGCATAAAGCATTAGCGTGAGATTTTACTTCCCCCCTCTACTCCACCCGGCAGTCATTCAAGAAGCGCACAGGGGAAAGAAAACAGCATTCTAAAAAAAAGTGTCATATAGGACATAGACACATTATTAAAAATACTGCCAGCAATCTTCATTTTATTTTATCATAATGCTATTTCAGGCCTAGCAGCGAATAAACCTATGCACAACAGCATGGGTTTGTTTTGTTGGGAAAAAACAATGAAATGTTATTGGTGGGGGTTTTTTTTGGACAAAAAAGCAATATGCTTGATTTACAGTTACAGGTTGCAGGTTAAATGAGTCCTTCAAAAACCAAAGGGTTACAATCAACGCTTTCAAGCACTGAAAAGCAAGCCTGAAAAGAAAAGGAGAATGCAAAGCTACAAGCAGGAGTTGATGAAAGTGCACTGTAACTCAACACACTCTGCCGCGCAGCTGAATTACAGAGACCAAACACCTCCCTCACTTTCTCCAAACAGAAAGGTGGGATTTGCAACATTTCTCTTAGGTCTTCTCTTGGGAATAGCTTTAAATGCCCATGCTGTTCCATGCTTCTCCGAAGAGCTGGTTTGTATCAAACCCAGCAACAGCATAAAAACATTGCTTGAGAATTTCTTGAGAGTAAATTGTATTCTTTTCACTGCAAATGAATCCAAACAGTAGGCAACTCACTGACCTTTTCACAGTGCACACATACCTCCATAGAGAACCAGGTTTAGACTACCTCGGAACACACTTACTGGGTATTTTCACAGCTACTTGCTAGCAGTTACTAGTATTTCTCAACATTTATTCAACCTATTTATTGCTTTTAAGTGCAAAAAGGGTCATTCTTAAAATTACTCGTCTTTGCCTTTCGGAGAACTAGGAACGCTGATGTCAGCTACTGCAGCAGAAATTGCTAATGTGCTCAACCGGTGCAGCTGTGGGCTGCTCTTACAGATGTGAAGCAATCACCATCCCAGTAACCAAAAGATATCTCTGTTCTCAATTGCACAGACTCTATATTAAAACTGAGATTAGGTTTTCTTTCATGTCACTAGCAGAGATCACAGCCTGTGAAGGAACCTAGCGGTGGAGTCCATGTCTCTGCCAGCAGCAGCACTGACTGGACCGAGCGCATCTACGACCAGGGAATTGTAACAACCAGGTTGTTTCCAGAAGTTTCTACCATTACAGTACCACGACTGAAAAATCTGCAAATAAAGACTTGGAAGGAAAAATGAAGCCATGACTACATACCTTTCTTTTAATCTTCTACCTTGAACGCTTTGCACGGCGAGGGGAAAAGGCATTTGGCACGTGCCAAACACAGCGCTGGGTTAAGTTTGAATGTCCAGGCCAGAGGGCAAGTTTCAGAGTTTACTCTGCTTGGTACCATCTTTGACAGAGGGAAAGGTAGATCAGTCTGTTAATTATGGGAGATACTAAAAATCAAAATAAACCAAACCCACACCAAAACTTTACGTACTTAAAAGTTACAAGATGCTCAGAAACTCTGATAGCTCTCTACCTGACAGTAGAAATATTAAACTTTCTAGTCTGCAACTTTAAAGGAAAGGTGGATACGGAACACAGGTCTTGAACTGGAGTAAAAGTATTACCGCTCTGGTTGCTACCAGAGTGGCAACTGTAAATGAAGACAGCTTTGTTAGCTGGAAGTCTCATGAATTCTGCATTTCAAGAACCCACTCCTATACCATCCCCATAAAAAGATCGGACTGGTAGCTTAAATATTTTGGACTGGTAGCTTAAATAACCTAGCTCCACTCATCACTGAGTTAGACCTCTTAAGAACAAACATTTATTTGTTAAACTAAACTAAGAGCGTTTTTTTTAAATTTCTTTTTTTGGGAACGAATCATTTGAGCAGTGCCTGTTTGCTCAGTCTCACTAACATACAGTTAGGTGAAAGATGAAGTTTGCTACTGAACAAGAACAAATCCCCAGAAAAGGCAGAGAAAAAGAGCAGGATTTGAGAAGCACATAAAAATGAAAAAAAAAAAAACCCAAACCAGTGCCAAAAACATTTGGCATGAGGAACATACCAGCTGTACTTTGCTAATCCATGGCTTATCCTTGGAAAGAATCAGAAATCCACTCAACCAGCAGGCTGAGTGCCATTTTATTGGCAAGAATTGGGAACAAAATGGAATCAAATACATACTCGTAATACCGGCTATTAAAATTTTTGCTTGGCTCTGAGAAAGCGTGTATTAAGGGCTCTTTGCTTAATTCAGCCACAGAAAATGATCAAGTGAAAGCAGAGTAACTAGATGTGGGAATTTTCTAGAGAATCCTTATTGTACCAAGACATACACCCACTGAACTGGCCCTGAGTCTTGCGCTTTGGAACCGTCAATGAGAGCCAATAACTGAACGTGTCACTAAGAAATACCCAGATGGCTTTCTCCCTGTTCGTGGCGGAGGCACACTGCCAGATGAAACATGGAAGAAGCTGCACAGTCAATGTTCATGTTACACCTGTACCTCCTGAAAGCCCCAGGATATCACCGATACCTGCCCTGGGTGTGGTGAGTCTTTGCTGAAGGGAGGTTGGCTTTGTCCTTTTCTTACCATAGTGTTTACTGCCAGCAGAAGATGTCGAATTCACACATTTTCAAGCCCCCTGCAGCTTTCACACATCTTTCAGGCTGAATTACACTATATTCTGCAGCTTCACGCAGTTACTGTAGTTTTTGTGTTAGCTCAGTACAACTTTGAAAAACAAAATCCGAAACACAGTCAAAGCTCTAACCCCATCATTAGTTGTTTCGCTCATGAGTTTTAGGAAAAAACACACCTCAAAAGTAAGTTTAGTACTAAAAAAATTACAGAAATAATTAATTAGCCCAATCTTGTGCTGGTTCAGAGCTCCATTAGATAATATTATAGGTAGTTCCTCTTTATTCATGTTTATGATCCTTTGATCAATATGTGAGCATTTCTCAGCACTGTGGGGGGTGTGCGGGAGGGAGGGAGTTGAAGAGTGCCGGGAATGGAAAAAGAGAAGATAATACAACCTTTGCTTTCAAGGTTCCTGTCCACAGCCATAAAAAAATAGCTCTGTGATGAGTGCTTGATTAAAAATTAATTGCTGTGGTAATTTAAAGATATGCTTTATTTAATAATTAATGTATGGAAATTAAATTGGACTATTCACTGAAGTCTTCTTATAAGGTATACTCAGAAAAATTCCCTGTGTTTTAAAGGTGGGGGCAGGGAGGGATGTTATTATCTTGGAGAAAGAACTCTTCCTGTTGTATGTCTTGTGCAACCATCGATCCTTATTTTGGCTCACTGCTAGGGAAAATGTGAATTTTAATAGAAGATTTCATAGTGAAGTCCTTTCTATATAGCACAGCTCTATCTAGTGGTTGATTAATCCAAGTGCATGTGACTGTTTAACCAAATCCTTGATTTGCTGAAGGCCGGGAAGGTTGGTGGTGTTGGGTCATAGGATAGACTTGATGATCTCAGAGGTCTTTTCCAGCTTCAAGAGTTCTGTGATTCTGTTTTAGGAAGGTGACACTTTCTTATTCTGATCTACCAGCATCCACCTCACCTAAGTCTCAAAATACACCAGCAAAGGTTGGCTACTTGCTAAAACCTATCTTTACACCCAGTGAAGAATGCAATTCCACGGACAGTTCTCCTGGAAACGCACATCTGTTCCAGTACAGTTTGCAGGAACTAACCAGGGTCCCCAACACTTCTGTGAGGGGGGTACCCAAGTACTGGCCTGACACAGAAACTCATCGAAGTCAGCTGGGCAGTTCCCGTGCTCAACTGTGCACACAAAGCTTTCCCCCTAAATTGGGAGGTAAAGTTGTGAGAATTACTGTGGGCATGTCTGGCGGCTGGGGAGCTGCTCTTTCATGGCGCCTGTGTCACTGCAGGAGACAGGAAGGCTTCCAGCTGCGTCCCAGCCCCAGCCCTGGGTGGTTGCGGGCAGTACCCTGAATGCGACGAGCAGAAGCGCTGGCTATGAAGCTGTGAAGCCTGATTCAGAAAATGCAAATAGCCGCTGCCTTTTTTAGCCACACTAACCTGTGTCAGCTTCTAATGGAACAGAGCAGGGGGAGAGCTGCTAACTTCTATCCCCTGTAACCGAGTAATGGATTTCATGGCCATGCGAAAGGTCAGCAGGTTCTGCAGTTAGCTACAAAAGCTCCACAAGACTAGGCCCTGCAGTTTTCCCAAGCTCTTCGGGCCATTTATCCAATGGAGGAAATAATGGGCGTTCAGATAACAGTTACTTGATTAATGCTCTAACAACACTTTTGGTTAATAACTGTATATGTAGCTACAGTTTAATTTAAATGACAACAAACCTGCTACAATATCCCAGTGTAGCAAAATCAAAATAGCACTGTAAAAGCACTGCAGTTAGTAGAGAAAGAAGTCATGTCTGCTGCATATACCAACACCAAAATAATGTGTAATTTTGAACACTGCGTAAGGTTAAGCCCACAAAATAGTTCTACAAAATTAGCTTTGAATGCTGTGTAACTTTTTTTCTAGAAAGTCTGGAAATCACCTCTCCTTTAGAATGAGCAGGGCACAGGAATTTGGGGTCTCGCAATACTCCCAGCACTAGGATCAGGTAACTCTGATCACTGAAAGCTTCGACAGTAAGCAGTGTCTCTCATTCAAGCTGCATCTGTTTCTCTACGTATTGTTCCAGTAAACGACTTGAACATAGCTTCATTATTTTGTGCACAGGAATTAAATAGCTTTACAGCCCCGTTTTCACATCTTCTCAACTCATGTTTTACCTAGCGTTTCTGCAGCAATGACACAGGTGACACAGAAAAGTTTTACTCGCTACATTTTCATTACAAGTTCCTCAAATGTGCTATAATTAACTTGCATATTAGCAAATGCACCCGATGTTTTGTGTGCCTGTGCATGGAAAACAAAAGCATTTAGCCGCTTCACCACTGCAAAGAGCTGTAACAAGAAATTTCACACTGGCAGGAAAATGTAGTATTACTAGAATATTCCACCTCATCAACATGACAATTACTTGAAGAGCAAAGTGATTTGACCAAACTAAATACACGCCCCAGTCTGCACTCCATGAAACTTCCATATCTTCTGTTCTCCTTTCAGATAAAAAAACCCAAGATGACATCCAGATTTACTGCCATGCCCTTGATCTCAGCAGCGAGAGGCCAGGGCGAATGGGAAATGGCACCAACTGCTTCAGTTTCAGCATCTTACGCCCCTGTGCGTTCCTCCTAATAATGCTCAGTTACAGAAAACAAAGGTAACACGGCTCTGCCTCAGTGCTAGGAAACATAACTTCAGAACGTTTAACTTCAATTAAAAATACTTTAAAATCCTACTGGGTAACACAGGTAGATGAATGTCAGAAAGGTCAGAGATTGCATTAGCGGTTTTGTTTGTTCCAGCTACTAAGGCTTTATCAACAGCAAACTGTTAACACCATAGGATTTATTATGGGGGAGGCAAGTAATAATTAAAACTAAGTAGGCCATAGGCTGGAGTCGGACACTAAGAACAAATGTATTGGACTAGCCATTTTTAACAAGCCAGATATTTCTCTTCCCATTATTTACCGCAACTGCAACACTGATCCAGAGCTCCTGGAAGACAGCCACCTCCCTGGCTCTGCTCCTCAGGCTGCCTCTCAGCATGGGTTCCTGTTTCCACAGGCCCAGACAGATGAGAACCCTTACACGCTTAAGGCTAAAAATCTCAATTCAGAAGCCACCTCAGCTGCTCACACCCCTCGGCGTTCAAGCAGAGAAGATGAAGCGCCGAGAAGCAGAGATAACGCATCCTGGGCCGTGGGGACCATCACCGTGGTTGTGTGCATGTGGAGGGAAACCAAAACCAAAAGATACTTTCAGATGAGACTGGTGTGGGACAGAGCCTGACTGCCCCCGGATCCTACAAGGATCCTCCTCTGAGCCTTTTGGTTCACGAGGAGACCTACCTGCAGCAACTACTTCAGAGCAGAGGTGCCAGTAAAACAGAATAAAAAGTAGTGTTACCTGACACCATGATCCTTCTGGAAAGGTGGAGGCATTTCTCTAGTAAATTGCCTGTTCTGAAGACAGAAGGCTGACACATCTCTAGGATGAAGGACCCTGCTAAACAGTCAGACTTCTTAGTGTTCAGTGAAGGCACATCGTGTCAGCGTTTCGCCATTCAGAGCCAGGAACTTAGGAAAGCACACTGACTTTTCACCTTTTAAGCCCTCTGTTCAAACCTAGGCCTGACAAATACAAACAAAAACATGTCTGAGTCACTTCTGGGAATGAGACAAGAAGCATTTTGTAAGGAAGGCTCCAGAAAATTGTCACGTGAAATTAGAACCAAACACCTAAACAGGTAGGAAATTCAACAGCAAAATTACAAGATTCTCAAATTGGGATACTAAATGTCAAGTTACATAAATCTTACCCAAACATAAAAGACTCTTTTCCAAAACTAACCAGCTCAAGCTGCCTTCCACGCTTTCACACAACTTGCAGCTAAGCTGTAGAACTCCTTGGTGAACGATGCTGTGGAGACTAAAAGGCAATAACATAATTTCACATAAAACCCCTCCAACATCACCTCTGCTCCAGACAATCCCTACCTTCAGTATCGCTGCACAGGAGCAAACTCTGAGAGAGAGGAACTAGAGCTTCTCCCCGTTCCTACAGCGCTCCCTCGAATGTGCTGTTACAGCATTGGGCAACACAGATTTCGGGTCTGTCCCAGCACAGCTGCTTTTATATTCTCATGCCTTACCTCCAAATTTAATCGAACATTAAATGGAAAAAGCTTATCAGCTCATGAGCAGTACGCCCAATTCTCACCTGGGTTTTCAGTCTTCAGTTCTATGAGCAACTTCATCTCCATAATTGAAAAATATTTAGGGGGCTCAAACTTCAATAAAACCTAGGTAAATTATTAAGTGATTAAGATGCAATTTCAAAGCAGCACACCCTGGGCTATGAGCATTGATCCAGCTAATCACATGCTGATTAAATCTTTTAAAGAGCTCTGGAATTTACCCTTTGCTCTTCAGTTCGAAACTGACAGAAGATTTTGCTTTTCTAAAAATGTAATCACTACCAACAATGTAGAACCATACAAAGATATTTACTACTTAACGTGAACAACAAGACACAAACTGAATGCATTCCTTCTCACCTCTCAACCTCTATAAAACACGTTCATAAATAAACCAGAGAAGTTAATGATTTGCTGCTGACTTGTATTAGTAACAGTGTGTATCAGAAACAAGAGAGTGAATGACTGAAACACACGTTTTTCAACTTTTTTTGTGAACAAAGATTTTAATACGCGACCTGTGACAGAAGAACTGAGAAGGAGGGAAATTAAAGTCAATTAGGAACTCTGGAAATAAAAGAGAAACACACTTAAATGTCTATTCTGCTAAAAAAATTACCAAGAGTACATTTAGCGGAGCTTAGTAACCACTGCTTGCTTTCTACTGGTAGAGGCTTAAGCCATTCAGCTATTAATCACATGAAAGTAGATATTAAGGAATATTAATCCATACCAGCTGTTACATCTTTTACTGTGCTATTATTAGAGATTAAGCTTTACAGAACAAGGCTGCCTTTTCATGTCATTTCCAAGAGGACATCATACAAGCTGATGCTGTTTTACAACACATCTTCATAAAGTGCCTGAAGAAAGCAGGAGATAACCACTACCTGGTGAAAACTACATTCAACTTCAGCCTTCAAATCTAAAGCACAACAAAGACACCGTCACTGTAATCAGTCGATTATTTAGTTTTTATTGTGACTGTAAAAAAATTGCTTTCATAGCTTGCTATTTACCTCAAAAGGAAAAGGATCTTCTCTTAGTGAAACTAAGAGGAAAGTTCAAGGCCATATAATTTCCCATCTTCAGGATGGATGAACCCAGTTAAAAGCATCTAAGATGCTCTAGTTGATGGAGCCTTAATGAAGAATATTTAGGATTGCAAGAGAATTTTTAACACAACAGAATCAACACGGTGAGCATAGTATTTTCCAATGAAATGTAAAAACCCTCGGTTGGGTGACTCAGGCTTTTTAGAGAAGTTGCTTTTACTGGTGGATACACTTCACAGATGCCTGCATCTGCAGACTCTAGAGAAACTCCTATGGGACCACGTGTTGGTGGAATGCTACCAAAATCACTAAAAGTATCACAGTGTTCTGAGAAAGTAAAATTACTGGCAGGAAAGGCCAGCATTATCCATTAAAGATTATGAGATTACCATTAAAAATAATCTCCTAATCAGTTTCTTGAGTTTTTGGATGAGACTGCACCAGCTGCACTAGGGACATCAGTTGTCATAGTTACAGAAAACCAACATTGTCCCTCTCTGCAGTCTTCTTGGTCTGTTAAATGCCAGATTCTTCTCTAATTATGTTGCAAGTATTTGTCGGTGTACTTTTGGTTTTTATACAACGATTTTACAGATTACCTGTGTATCAGTTTTACAGCACAGCCTCAGTGGTGAAGGAGCAGCTCTTCAGTCCCGGCTGGTGTGATTCGCTGTTCCCTCACTTCTCCTCGCAATCCCTCAGCAGTCACCACCCTGTCCCTCTCCCCAGGTTTGCCCGAGCCCTTCAGTGGCTTCATTCTCCCAGTCTGCTCATGCTCTGCCTGTTCAACTTCATCTGCTTCAGCTGGTCAACTGCTCCCTCCACAGCACTGCTGGAACTTGCCTCTCTCTCTGACAACCTGGCAAGTACGACTCCCTTTCGCAGTCTCGGCTACCTGCCTTTAATCCTCTTCACCTCCATTTTCACCTGCTGATCAACCGGCTGTTAGTTACATAACGCTGGATTTGATACCTTTTCCTTACCTCTCCTTCCAAATGAGTACCTTGAAATTCTGCTCTCCCCCTCTCCATGCCATTTTCCAGCCCCAGCAGGCTCTCCCATTCCAGCCTGCCTACAGGACTTGCCCCACTTCCAGTGTGGATCAGTGGCCAATGCTACAATGACGCTCCCACCGATTCATGTCAATAGTGTGCCTGCTGACAACCGGCAAAAGTACAGGGCAGACAGAGGTACTCACAACATGAAAGCTAATGTATGTATTGGGATTTACAACTCTGGGCCAAATGTAAGCCTTTAAGCAGTTTATCTCATTGCTTACTTTTAATTAAAATTGGGGGTTTGTTTGGGTTTCTTCTCCCTTCTCATTTCTTTCCTTCTCTGCCCCCTTCCGCTTCCCGCCAGCTCTGAAATCATAAGGGATAAAATATGAGAGCAATCAACCAGTTCCAGTTAATTAAGAGTCAGGCAGCCAGTTTTGTAACAGATATGAATCTCTGCAAAATCCTTCCATTCAGACTTCGTACACCTCTGTCTCCCAGCTGTGAAAGGCTGTCACAGTGAATCCTTGAACCATATACATGGTGAACGGTCTTCAACGATCCTCACTTACATTTCTCTTTATTTTATATATTAGCAAATGGCTCTGAAAAACAATCTCTTCTTGGGCAATTCAAATCCATTTAGAATTTTGGACAGTAAATATCAAATTTCCTGACATCTTGGAAAAGTTATAAAAATAGGAGTAAAAATGTGCCCTTGCACCTTCTAAACACATGGAAGTTTTCTGTTCTGCAAGTTGCATTCTAGGAATAAACAGCTTTCTTCTCTTGGCTGATGTTTGTTGATTTTCCCTTTCACTGCTTGTCTGCTGTCATGGATTTTGATGCTCCATTTCCAGTCCTCTGCACAGCAAGGAAATGATGGGAGGTGGCTTGGGGAGCACTTCCACCAGCTCTGGCAGCACCCATGGGTGGATCCGGGTGGATCCTGTCCAACCCTGTTGACTTGTGTGAGTCTGAGGGGTGCAGCAGGTCACTGACCATTTCCCCTTGGATTACGGGGGCTTTGTTCATAGAATGATAGAGTCATAAAGTCAGAATGCTGGGGGCTGGAAGGGACCTCTGGAGATCACCCAGTCCAACCCCCTGCCAGAGCAGGGTCACCCAGGGCAGCCACACAGGAACGCGTCCAGGCGGGTTTGAAAGTCTCCAGAGCAGGAGACTCCACACCCTCTCTGGGCAGCCTGGGCCAGGGCTCTGGCACCCTCACAGCCAAGAAGTTTCTCCTCATGTTGAGGTGGAACTTCCCATGTTCTAACTTAAAGCCATTATTCCGTGTTCTATGACTGGGCACCACTGAGAAGAGACTGCACCCTTCCCCTTGACCCCCACCCCTCAGATATTTCTGTACGTTAATAAGGGCCCCTCTCAGCCGTCTCCTCTCAAGGCTGAACAGCCCCAGGTCTCTCAGTCTCTCTTCACAGCAGAGATGTTCAAGTCTCTTGATCATCTTCAAGTCCCTTAACACTGCTCCCTGTTCCTGTCTTCCAGTTCAGAGGACTGGGTACCGTGAGAACAACTGGCCTTACTATTAAGACTAAGGCAAAGGCACAGGGTTTTCTTTTCTTTTTCACTATGTTTCCTCCCACATCCAGTAAAGGACGGAGATTCTCCTTTTGTTGCTAATGTATTAGGAGAAGGGGCGTAGTGGAATGCCACTTGTCTAGCCACGTTGGGTGACTCGTGCTTGCAGAATATAGGTTCAACTCCCTACAAACGATTCCTGTCAACAAAGAGATTCCTACAAGCCACACCTTACACATCTATCTTGAGAAGAAATCTAGAGGATGACAAGAAAAATGTCATGGATGCGCCATTTAGTTCTACATTTCAAAGCGGATAATCCTATACTTATACTGACGGCCTTTCTCTGGACTGTGTCACAGCAAAACAAACCCCTTATAATTCACTTGGCCAATTGTGCATCCTGCTTAGGGTGTTACAGGATTTATTTCCAATTCCCATCCAGATCAGCTGGTACTAACACATATCACACACTGTTTTTCACGATGCTCTTACCCAGTTTGTTGAAGGACATTAAGATACCAAATCAACACTCAACCGAACCAGCGTTGATTCAGCAAGGCTGTTCAGTCGGGAGTCCAAATCCCAGACCAGGACCATGCACTATTACACGTCCCTCAGAAAAAGGATTGTTAGAGTAGGAAAGGGAAAAATGACTAGAGTGGTAGGTGAAATTTTCACTCTAAATCTCTATGCTTAGCTACACCACATGGTTTTACTCGTTTCCTGCCTAGGTTTTCCAGATGTGTCCCCTACAAAACACGCACAATCAAGGCCAGTTTTGACCCCCGTTTTCAGCTGTCTCCTTAGCCAAAGTTTACATTTAATACAAATCATTCTCAAGCACAACCGGGTCCAGATTTCCTGCCTCGAGTTGTCCCGACTCCCAGAGATGAACACCTCCCTTTGCCTGCATGCCTGCCAGCGTGCTATTAGCCTCAAAGAGCCAACCAACAGAATGTCTCGGCACAAGTATAAGTTGCAGCCTACTCCTCAGACCTAACAATCTTGTTTGCTCCTGAACTCCAGAAACGTACTTTTCTCATGAAAGATAAAGTTTTTGTTCCAAAAATGAACATTAAAGCAAGTAAATACTAAAATAATCAGGAAGACTAAAAGAAGCAAGCTGTGAAGGGAATTTACAGCTTTCAAAAGGCAACTCTATTCCATCCAAGAGGTAAAATCTTGTACACTTTGGAGTACCAGGTTAGCCTTGTGGACATTACAAAAAAAGAAGAAGAAAAAAAAGAAGCTGACTGTACATGGGGCACTCTTGCCTGCATTACGGGTTTACTATTCCAATCTGTCACACTTAAAGAAGTCGAGGTATGTAAAACAGTATTTTAAAGGGGAAATCCTTCTCTTTCATTTCATTTATCATTGTTTCTCTGTATTATTCAAAAACTAAAATTGACATTACCAGCCTATCAAACTACTGCTCATCTTGGAAAAATCACGTGGCTGACAAAGCAAGGAATATAGAGCTGTTCATGAAACACAAGTGTCTTGCAGGACGACCCGTTTTTTCACACTGTTTGGACACAGCCACAAGGCAGCTGAGAAGTGAGTGTGCAAGCGATGGGAGAAGTTACACCCAGTGACAGCGTCGCTAAGCATTAGCTGGCATTTCAATCTGCCACTTGAGTTTATCGCTCAGAGGAGAACAAACAACCCACCACAAATGCTTTAGAGCCTTCTGGTCTTCTTGTAAGTGTTTAGCCTTGGCCCTGGTGACAAAGACATAACAGCTGAAGTATTCTTCCTTTTTCTTTCTTTCTCTTCTTTCCCCCCCCCAGCACTCAGTCTTTAATAAGGTCTGTAATACTGGCATTATATGCAACTTGACAATCTCTTTAGCATAGAAAACAGCCAGGGTCCCCACTTAGCGTGTAACAAACATCGCTGGAAATGACTTTTTCCCTAAGTAGTGTTTGCAATCCACCTGGTGATGGCTCATGACCATCAATCTCTGCAGAAGGAGTCCCCCAAAGCTAGACATACTTTTTCTGTACATTCACAGATGACCACGACCAGTATTTCACATCATATAGAACAATCTTTTTTAAGAAGGAAACGTTTTGATACACACTTAGTTGCCTGTATGTCAATGAGTAATTTCCTCCAAGATGCTGCCAGACATTTTTCTCTCAGTTCTGTTCCTTCAGACTTCCTTTCACCCCTCGAATTAGAATCTGACTCTAACATTGTGACAATTAGACGAAATCAGTGGTAAGAGGGTTGGAGGGGCTGGAAGAGAAGACAAAAACTAATTCTCATTACTTGAATGGAGTCAATTTAAAAAAAAATCAAAACATCAGCTGAGCTGGAATCTAAGTAATCTTGAGCTGAAGTTAGTCTATATTTTTTTCCTAATGAGTCTGTCAATCCACAGACAAAAGATGCATTTAAATTCCCTTCACAGCTCAAAACTGAATTAAAAAACAAATTCTTAATACTCATCTACAACATGTGAGCTTATGACAACAGCAGGGTGAGTTTATACATTACAAAGCAACCACCTCACATCTTCTTTCTCCCTCCTTGTCTTTTTCATTCGTACACCGCACAGCGCACGACCTAACCATGACGCGTACGTCTCGCAGGACCTCTGTGCTGTAGGTGTTCAGTGAACCACCTCAAAAGCCGTTATACATCCTATCAGTCTTGTTACTGATAGTATTCATGCCAAATTTAGATGCAAAGTATCAAGTCACCAAAATATGATTCTGACTATAGAGAGGAGTAATTACAGGCTGGCCCCGCTTGGTGACACTTCTCCCGAAGATCCTTGAGACAGCGTGCTTGTGAAAGAACTCACATAATAGGAATAAGATTAATTTCCAGAACCAGTGCAATGAACTTGACTGGTACCTCTGAGACTTGAAAGAACACAGAAGGAAAAAGAATTGTTCTCATTTGTAACGGTACCAGCTATATAAAAAAAAAAAAAAGGAAAATGAAAAAGGGGCAGTGTCTCCAGCTGTTTCCTTCAGATGGTATGATTTGGGTAATTACAGACTCACCCTTTGTGATCCAGACGCTGAGCCCTTAAACGAAGTGCGTTTGAAGGAGCCACTCATCCTCCGTAAGGAACCTGCGAACATTCCTCCTTTTCCTTTCTTACCGCCCTGGCCCTTACCCTCCATGATGTCCCTAGTACTCCAGCACCAAAGAAAACTCCAATTTTAATCATGTAGTCTGAACAGTTCTTTTCCTAAAGCCAACAATTGTTAAGTTACAGCTTAAATAAAAAGACAGATGCATAAAACAAAATCAAAGCTAGGTAATGAGAGTCCTGATCTGATATGCACCCTGTCACAAGTGTTACCAGCCAGCCAGCCAAGTAGAAAAACAAGGCAATACACTGATAGGAACTGGTGTCCCCCTCCCTCTTCTCTGCTGACTCTATAATCAGGCTTAATGCACACAGCTTCTGCAAGCTATAGTTTTTAATGGACAGAGATTTAATAAATGGTGATTGAAGGTAAATCTACTTTAGAAGCAGCAGCCCAAAAGGTTTTTATTTGTGCAAAGCACGGGGCAGTCAGATGGAAATTATTTTGGTATCAGTAGAAAGGCACATGAAAAGAGCAGATGGTCCTCAGCAGACCAGGGGTTAGAGGCCTGGTGGAATTCTAAAGGACAAGTGCTAACAGCAAGTGTGCCTACAGCTCGTCTCGGGGTGAGAGAGAAGAGGTTTTAAAAGCAAACAACCCACAAGATCCCAAGTCGGAATCTAATTAGGGAATATGGGTTGTGGCAAATAGGATATGGTGTGTATTACCTTCATGAATTCTTATTAATATCTCAATCTATTCTGTACGATTCTGCCTAAACATGCCAAGTGAAAGCAAAAGGACGAGGTTAGGTGAGAATAAACAAGAAATGAGGAAGAGACAAGGAGCTTTAAAAGAACAATGAAATTACCATTAAATGATCTCTAAGGTCCCTTCCAGCTTAGGCCATTCTGTGATTCTATGACTAGGAATTATCCAGTTGGCTCCAGAAGACTTGTCTTCTCAGACATGAGCCAGGAATCTGCTAGAGAGCCTTGTTTAGGAAAGATGGATGAGAGCACAGAGAAACTAGAGATACCCTTCAGAAACAGACACAGGGACTGCTGATTGGTAACTGTGAGGGAAGTCAGAAACACCACTAATTTACAAGCTTTAGTTATACAGTCATACTGTTTATTTAGTTATTTTCTTTTTTTGGTAGGTTCACCCCTTTATCCCTCAGTAAAGACGGAGTGGTGCCTGCTTGCAGCTGCTTAGAACAGGCAAACCTAAACCAAAACAAAGCAGAAGAGGCTGAGAGATGGAGATGCACCAGTTCTGTTTTTCTGGTCTGCACAGCCATAACCAAGGAAATGAAAATTCCCAGGCTGGCAAAGATAAGTAGGTGGCAACTTAAGATGTATTTAAAGCAGTGTTGGGAAATGGGAGAGCAAAAGTTCCATGTTTTGCAGCTGAATCACTTCTATGAGCACAACCAGCCTGTGGGATCAGGTTAAGGGGATGCAGAAGGACACTAAGGGCTCACAGAAGAGGTCGTCCTTTCATTAAACTTAGGCAAACCGAGGAAGGTGAAATCAGCATTTCTGTTAAGAATTTTGACAGCAGCTGTTGTATGATGTTGTTTTAAGACATGGCTCGACCTAATGGAACAAGGCTGAGGTAGAAGCTGGCAAACAGAATACAAAAATCTAGCAAGGACATATGATCAGACAAGCTACTTTACAGAATAGTGCCTCATAAATTCCATGTACACCTGCTCTCCAAAAGGGTCTCTCCATTATATCTGGTCGGTTAGCAGCAAAACATTGCAATTACTACATGGTCTTTTGTACTTTGTCACTGAGTTGGTGGCAAAAGAGAAAATATCCAGGTCAAAAACTGCCCCGTTGTGAGTTTCAACTGTTGTGGTCTTTGAAACAAAACAAACTATTTCTATTTAGACCAGAACTTGATTTTCCCAGTCCTGCCTTTTTCATCTATAAAAGTCATCGCTACATTCTGGCACATATTCTCAAATGGTGGTGGCTATTACAGCAGCCATTTCTGCCAATGCTGACAGATTAAATGAGCTGAGAAAATGTCCTCTTGATCTAGCATCTTATTTGAGAATTGTGAACAAAGCTGGAAGACACTGAGGTAATAGCATAGGCAGAACATTTTTGCTTTATATTGTAGATTAAACAAATACAACACGAATGCTGCCAAGGAACCAAAAAAAATATTCAAGGTTCCTTTGCACAGTTCCTCTTCCTCAACCACAACATGTGTGTGAATGCAATGAATGAACCAGAGGTGCATCCCAGCTGCTATTTGTGCCGTTACCTCACCAAGAGGCACCACATTATGAGAGTGCCACTCCCTGAAGTGATGCTGGGCTGCATTACTCAGAAGGGATGACTACCGGTGTTTCGGTAAAGGATAAAAACGGGCACATGTTTTTCAGAGAGCAGAAATTTAGAGTATGAATCTGTTCTCCAATATACAATGTAGAATGTGAATAAGGAATGCATTAACATGATCCTTTTGGATCTGTAATTCTAAGACTTTTGTCTTTCTGGTATATTTTAAGTACAACACTGGATTTTCACAAGTCATCAGTATCCAGGAGATGTTCTCATCCAAGAGCTGGATGAAAGCCTTCCAGAAATCCATGCAAGAGAAGCTGCATTTCCAACCCCAGCTGAAAAAATCAGATAACTCCATTCTGTTGATGTTCTTCTCCCCACTGTTTACATAACACTTCATGTGCTGTTTCCACTATACTTGAGGAACAGAAACATGCACCATGCTGGCACCTTCAAAGTGCTCTGCGATTTAAAAGCACGAGTTTAATGGATTTTCCAAAAGAACTTGTGGTTTTAGGAGTGCAGTCTCATATGAGGAAACTTTTTAAACAAACATTGTTACGGAAGGTTCCTGTCTCCCTTTGGAGTTTTCTACTTCATCGATTGAGCTGATTCAATGGCTTGTGTGGTCTACGTCAGATCTGTGGACCCATCCGGTTTAGCTCAGCACTGGGGGGGGAAAGGGGAGTCATCTCTTGCAGCAGCAGAATGCAGTTGACAACGAATGAGTATCTGGCACAATATGGAAGTGAAAGATCCTTAAAGTGCTCCTGAAACTGAAGAATCCATGACATGAAGAGACACATCTGCCCATCACCCTCCATGTTTTACAATAAAATCAAACTGGTCAAACTTAGATTAGGAAAAACCCAAGACCCCCATAAAAGAAGTAGAGCAGGGGCACGCTCCATTTGCAAGATCACCTTCAAGGTCCCTGGCAGCCCGCTCCCTGGGAAGAGTGGGATGCATCCCCTTCAGAGTACACAGAAGTAACACATCAAGTAAGAGAGAAGTACCTGTATACCCTATAGATACCACACCGTGGAAATTTAACATATGCAGTTATGGTAAGATCCTTGACTCAAAGGCCCTATCACAATGCAGTTTTAAAAAAAAGTGAACTGATAACTGTAGCTTTTTCAGCCTACAGAAGAACTAAAATTGATGAAGTTGCTCTTACCGCTCATGGTCAGAGCTACTCACACCAGAAGTACCAGAGACGTCTGATGTCAGCTTAAAAAAAAAACCCACAAAAGTGATTGATAGATTTAAAGCACTGATCTGTAGTCCCCCATGTGAGCCGAAATGTTTCCTCTAACTTCAGGAGTCAAATTAAATACGGAAGGCAGTAGCGCATAATCCGATGAACTTTATTTACACGGACAGACTGGGGTAAGATAGGCTTATACCTGTGTAAAGACTTAAAGGTAAGTGGCCTGTAGAATTAGACCTTCTTTCAGTTTGCATTTACTATGAGCACTGAACTAAACATGAGTTTCTGTGACAATGGATTACAAAGCAAAAACTGCAAGCACTTTTTTTTAAATGGGATGTCTCAAAAGAATACCTTCTGTAAAAAAAAGGTATGTCAGTGTCCTTTGACATTTCTGATACAATAAGCAAATTTAAACAATCATGTGGTTTAACTACAAAACCCTCTACATTCCGTTAAGAGTATTGCTTAATTAGGCTAAGAACAGGAGCTCCTGGTCTTGTGGTCCGTGCTGTGGAAACGTTTTTCCAAAACAGCTTATTCCAAAAGAGTCATAATTAGTTATGTTGTGTCCCCACAAGCAAATCCATCTTCTACCTCAACAGGAATTTTCCTCATGAGGACACGAGCATCTGCCAGAAGGGTCTGAAATCTCCACGGTGCTGTGAGCTACGACCATTTCGAAGTCTGTGAACCCTTGGGAAACCCACCTGCTATTCTGTCACAGGCAGGATAAACCTCCTACTCCCCCACACTGAAAACAAATGGAAACGTCAAAATTACTCTCTAAGACAATTTAATCCTGTTAATCCCCTTATGTTCTCTCTACAACTTGGCTAGCTTCAGGGAGCCAGTTCAGTTATTTAACGTCTTTTTAACTTTTGAAAACCTCTTCCACGTTGTTTTTCTCATTGGACTACATATAAAAAGCTGCAGGCAATCGAGACTAACGTCTCCTAGTTTTGTACAATAACCTATCTGAAATGAGCTGAGGCAGAATGAAGCTGGGTAACTTTTTCTAGTCAAGGGAAAAGAAAGAAGCAACAGATTTCCAGACTGCTGACGAAATGCTTTGCTTTCTAAGTCAGTTCTGCAGCAGCAGATTCACTTCTGAAAGAACAACACGAAACCAAGCCCGCTCCTCGTTCTGGAGTGTTGCATACTTCCAACTGTAAACCCAAAAGTGTGTAACATTTGAAGAACTACTACTATTTGTTCTACTGGCTTCTCAAGGATCTAGCATTGCACTTGCCTTTTCTCATTTTCTCAGACTGAACTTTCTCCAGAATTTTCCACCCCCCAGGCCTGCACATTCAGAAGCACGGGTCATGAATCAGGCAGATCACAGCAGCGTTTCACTTTTATGTCACGAACAGAAAGCTACGAAACCACCGCGAGATCTCAGTATTGGCCAAAAAGAAACAAAACGCTCTACTGCAACACCGTAGTCCGTTACGCGGTCTACTGCTTTTAGAACAAAACACCACTTTCTTCCTCTAAGATTTTTACAGTTTTCTTCTGTCTCGTTACCAAGAACTAAAGAATCAGGTTTTAAATTTTTCCTTCTTATTCGTTGGAGTGCTTCTTCACTTGTGCTACAAGAACTTTCAACACTTAGAAACAAAGATAAGAAGGGATGGAGGGAGAATCTAATGACAATAAACACAGCATTTATCAACATAGATGGAAAACAGAGAGAGGTAACTCTCCATAGGGGTTACAATAACTTAATACCAAACCAGAAAGAAATGTAGAGTGGTCCAGAAGATCAGCAGACACTGAGAAGAATTAGAGAAACATCAAATAGCTGGTTTTATCATAAGCTCTAGTACGGTTAGTGCCATTCAGCTTCCAAATCACTTTTTCTTTCTCTTCATTTTAAACAAAATCTATCTTTGTACAGTTGATGACATTAGGAGCAGATTAAAGAGCTGGTTTTGCACATTACGTTCAGGACTATAATTTCAGGACTTATTATTAACATGCAAGAAACCTAAATGATGGGTAAATTCATGAAGTTATGAGGAAACAAGCTAAACGAGCTAAACAAATAATTCCAAAGCTCTATGTCCCTAAAGACATTTTGAAGTTCCAAAGACACTTAAACACTTAATGAAATAATAACAGTTTTCCTCGGCAGAACGATAGTTTTCCAGGCAAAGTGCATTTCTTATACACGAAAAAGAAGCTTATAGTTTTGCAATACAGAGATTGACATCATCTTTAGGTCTGAATAGCCGCAAGTCAAACAATGAAGAGCATTTGGAGATTTTTACACTGGTTTTACAGAATTCTATTTAAAACTTCCTGGGCACAACAAAACCACGCCTTCAATTCCCTTTGACAGCTCACCCATCAGCTAAAACAGTAATGCACTGCAGTGTATATCTCAGTTACAGGTCTTAGCCATTACGTACTTTGACAGTTCTTGATTCTTTATAAGCGCAGTCAGAATGTTACTCTGTGCCGGTTACCTACCATGAGAAGGAGCACACTGCAGGTTGTTGGGGACTGCTGTCCGCTGGGCGAAGAAAGTTGGCTTCTTTTTCTGTAAACTACATATCCTCAACATAACACCGTAGTAGCCTAGGCAAAAACACATTTGGAATAAAAAAATGTAAGTTTACATAAGAAAAGTCAGACAGCATTTAACTGGCAGGAGACATCTATAGAAAAGAAAATTCCATTTAGTCAATTCCACACTTAAAAAACCTCAGAGAAGGCTATAGGTCACTTTGTGGTGCTTTTACTTCAGCATTGTCTGTTTACCCATTCCAACAGTCTTTGATAATTTAGTTAATTTAACTAACTTTCTGTCCCCTCTCTCCTTTACTTGGAAGAAAAAAAAAAGCAGTTTTAAAGTTATTTTCAAGTTCATTAAAACCCAATTTAAGTTCATTAAAGCCAATGTAAGTTCATTAAAACCCAATTACTGTGAAGTATTTCGGTTTTGATAAACTGATACTTTTTGACTAAAACCTGTTTCACTCATCAAGTCTCCAATCAGCAACAAAAATGAATCATTTCCATATTGAAAAAAGAAATGGAGATAGATCCTCATTTGAATAAATTTGTCTAAGTTACAGGGCAGATATTGGAAGTTTTGAGGTTTAGGGGTTGAATGCAAGTATTAGTAGAATTAAACCCAGGCCCAGTTAGTTTCTCATGAACCCGAGAATGTAGTAGCATTGATGGAGTGAATTAACCACCTTCCATTAGAGAACCCAACAAATCTGTTATGCAGTATTTGGTTAATACTGTGCAGAAGAAATAAGAATGCAAAATCTGCGTTTCCATAAAATCAACATTTTCAGTAAAACTATTTTTAGTTTTGTGAAAGAAAATAGGAATGTTTCCAAAAGAAAACTGTCCTGAGGAACAGTGTTTCTCTAGCCGATAGCATAACTAGCGAGTCCACAGCTCATCTAGGTGAACAGGTGGATCGTTCATGGGCTCTGGGTCATTGTAAGAAGCCAAGCAATTTACTATTTGTTTTATTTTCAAAGCCCAGCTCAGCACAATTTGTCTGTGAGAGATACTGATGGAAACAGGTGAGAAAAATCACCAGACCTTGGATACCAATCTAATGTGCAAAATCAGGCAGCAAGAATTACAAATGAGAACGACTGAACTGAGCAAAAAACTCCTCCCTCTCCTTTGTGTAGAATTTAGCTGTGGAATTGCCGGATCCAGGAGCTGCATCTCCCTGGTTACTTTGAAAGAAGCACAGGTAGCCCGTCATCCTTGGAGCAGAGGCATCTGCAGTGCCTCTGCCTTTAGTGGTGTGCAAACAACTAACAAGGACGAGCTTGGAAAGGAATTACAAAGACCTGAACTGAGCCCAGCAGTTCGGATATTACAGGCCATGCCGAGCTGGAGATTCTCAGTGACTGGCACAGAGCAACAGGAGAGGGCCAGCAGCTCCGTAACACGGTGTCTTAGGTTACTCACGAAACAAAGCTGAGCCTTTAAAAACATTTCTCATCTACTTTAATGATAATGACAACAAATTAATTACAATGATGTTTACTCTGTCTCAGCACACTTGTAAGTAACTTTCCTTTTGGAGAGGGAGAAAAACAGAACCCTTCCCAGTCCTCCCAGCCGCAGCAATACAATAAATCAGACAACAGAAAAGATTACGCTGCACTTTATGTGATTATTTTACACACCAGCTTTGCTGCAACCTCCTCCATTTCCTGCGCATCATCAACCCCCAGCAAGGATTTGTCACTGGACTATCGTGTCCATGTGACAAAGCATTTCCTTGTAGTTAATTGTAATACCTATTAGCCTAGATAAATGATAAAAAGTACTAACAGTGTGTTCACCCCTGGATGACCATTACAATCACTTCACTCAGATAATCTGGTCAAGTTTTTTCTTCATTCTCCCTGTATTTTTATTATTTTCTAAGCACTCTTGTTTACACTCAATTAGACACAGCATATAAAATATCTTTAAATACATCCTGTTAAATACAGTCTGAAATGTTTCTCTCCTACACCTAAAACATGTCTGAAAGTGAACTTGTCTGACCATTAATACAGTTAATTTTGCTCGGTGATAAAAATGGAATGCTAGCCCTGTTTTTGCAACTACAAGCTGGAGCTGAGGGGGAGAACCACGACTGTTGAGCTGGGCAGACTGGAAAGATGCTGGGGGCCTTGTGGGTGTGAGCAGGGTGAACCTAGATCCGAAATGCAAAAAAAGACTGATTTCAGTAGAACCATCGCTGCTGGTGGTGAGTCCCCACTGAAAATGAGATTGATGTAAGGCGACTTTAATGTATACTATATAAATATAGACAGCAATCAGTTTTGGCCTCACAATCATAAAAGCAAATGGGGTTTTGACACAGATTTCAATGAGGGTAGGATCTCTGATAGCAGCAAGAGTTTTCTTTTTAATTTCAGCCGAGGAAAAAACTGTCATCGTTTCAGTATTCATTACATCACTTTTTTCAATGCAGAAAAGCTCGTCTGTGGTCTCAAAGTTAGGTAAGTAAAAGCAGAACATTTCCATATCTACCAGCAACTAAAATAAAGGCTGAAAGAATGTCTCTTACTTAGCTAGTAACAGAGGATTTGAAAGGACGGGGAAGAAGAGGAAAGAGATGAAGAATTAAACTGTAAACAAAATGAGCAACTTAAATACAAGTAAGCATTGAAGCCTTTAACCTGGGCCAGTAGATATCAGCAAATATGAGAACTGAAAGATCCGGACTGATGTGAGAACTGAAAGAATGAGGCTGTAACTCTGGAAGTAGCTTAATTCGGCTTCCCACCACAGGACAACATCCACAGCTGGCGACCACAGCCCGCTCCCCACTTTGGCAAACCACGAAGGTGTAAGCAGGAGATGCGCTGAAATTCTGCTCATGTTCAGTACACTAAGTAACGCACCAAGGCATCCTGCTGTGCTCCACCATTCCTGAGGAAGCAACTGCTTCTTACTGGGAGATAAATTAATTACCAGCATTCCTAAAATGGGGGAAGGACACACTTCCATTAGTTGCTTTGTTAGTGTGGCATTTCTCTTATTCTTAGCATTCAGCTCCATCGTGAAATTCGAAATACATAGTGCCACATCCATGTGGTGTCTTCAATGGCGACTACTCTTCACCTCCTTCCTTGGGCAGCCTGGGTCTCCCTTCACAAGTAACACTTTTAATATCACCAGCTCCATCTGGTGGATACTCTGTGCCACATATTTTCTTGGAAGGAAAGAATAGTATTTTCTAATCCTGTTTTGTTTGTCCCCTCTTTAGAAAGATAAGCATTAAAATCATAGAACGGCTTGAGCTCGAAAGGACCTTAAAGATCCTCTAGTTCCAACTCTCTTTCCACAGTCTAATATTTAATTCCTGTTACCCTATATCAGCATATGGGAAAGGTCAAATAGGCTGTGAAGTCCATCTTTATTCACAACTAATAGTAGAGCAGTGGTTTAAAAATCTCTCTGTAATAAAAGCAATTTAGCTGGCCAGTGACCTTTCCTAAACCGTAACATACTGGTGTTGTACATTACCATGCTGTGAGAATCCCCTCCCGGCCTGCCTCACCTTCTCAGTTGCCCTGCCACAACGGGTATGGGGCACCGGGAGCTGAGGGCCAGGCGAATGCCAATGTAGAAGGAATTGTCTAGAGTGAGTCAGTATGCCCCACACATTAGGACTTAGCTGTTAAAAGAAAGAAAAAAAGAGTAATTGTCATAGGAGACTCCATTCTCAGGGGAACAGAAGGCGCCATGTGCCGACCCGACCCATCGCACAGCAAAGGCTGCTGCCTCCCTGGGACCCAGGTTAAGGATGTTATTAGGAAACTCCCAGGTCTGGTGAAGCCTTCTGATTGTTACCCACTGCTGGTAATGCAGGCTGGCAACGATGAGGTAGAGGATAGACGAGCAGAGGCAACCCAAAGAGACTTCAGGGCACTGGGGTGTACGCTGCAAGGATCAGGCGCACAGGTTCTGTTTGCCTCAATCCCTTCAATTGCAAGGAAAAGTACTGAGACGTTCAGAAAAACAAAACGGATAGATACTTGGCTTAAAAGGGTGGTGCCAACAGTCCCATTTTGGGTTTTTCAACCATGGGGAGGTCTACACGGCACCTGGGCTACTGAGACCAGACGGGGTTCAGACGACTGTAAGGAGAAAAAGGCTCCTGGGTCATGAGCTGGCGGGGCTCACTGAGCAAGATTTAAACTAGGTATGAAGGGGAAAGGGATACAACGACATTGAATGAAGACAACCCTGGGAAAGGCACAGCAACACAGGGAGCAAAACCACTAGCCCAGCTGAAGTGTTACCAAACCTCCTTGGGGGCTCCAGCACTTCATCGGGGGGCTCAGCTCAAAGGCCTTTATGGGAATGTCCACAGCACGGGCAATACACAACACGAGCTGGAGATGCTTGGTGCCTGCAGCACTGCGACCTGGCCGGCATCACTGAGACATGATGGAACGACTCCTGTAATCGGTGTGTTGGATTAGAAGGGTTTAAGCTCTTCAGGAAGGCCAGGCAGTGAAGATGAGGAGAGGGTGTTGCCCTCTATGTCAGTGAACAGCTCAAATGCATGGAGCTCCACCTGGCCAGTGATGATGCAAAGACCAGGTGCCTCTGGGCCAGGGTGAAAGGAAGCGTAGGAGACATTACAGTGGGGGTGTGCTACACACCACCTGATCAGGAGGACCAAGTGGACAAGGCCCTTCATAGACAGATAGGAGTCACTGCTCGTTCACAAGCCCTGGTCCTCATGGGGGACTTGAACCTCCCACTGTCAGTTGGAGACAACACAGCAGGGGAGATTCCTAGAATGCATTGACGATAACTTCCTCCTCCAAGTGACAGAGGAACCAACGAGGAGAGGTGCCATGCTAGGCTTTGTTCTCACCAACAGGGAGGGGCTGGTGGGCAATGTTAAGCTCACAGGCAGCCTTGGCTGCAGTGACCATGAGATGGTGGAGTTTAAGATCCAAGGGCAGCAAAGAAGGGGACACTCAGCAAGCTTGAAACCCTCGACTTCAGAAGAGCAGACTTTGGCCTCTTCGGCAACCTCCTTGATAGCATGCCATGGGACAAAGCCCTGGAGGGACTGGGAGCCCAGGAGAGCTGGTTGACTTTCAAGGATCATCTCCTCAAAGCTCAAAGGCACTGCATCTCTAAAAAGAAGAAATCAGGCAAAAATGCCAAGATGCCTATATGGATGAATAAGGAACTCCTGGCCAAAATCAAACACAAAGGGGGAATCCACCAAGGGTGGAAGCAAGGACTGGTAACTGGGAACGATTACAAGGAGATTGCTTGCGAAACCAGAAACTAGGTTAGAAAAGCTAAAGCTCTGACAGAATCAAATCTAGCCAGGGACATTAAAAATAACAGAAATGGATTCTATAGGTATGTCAGAGAAAAAAGAAAAACAAGAGAGAATGTGAAGCCTTTCTGGTGGGATACAGGTGACCTGTTTACCAAGGACACAGAGAAGGCTGAAGTACTCAACAACTTTTTTTCCTTCAGTCTTCACTGGTAACCACTTGAGCCACACCACCCAAGTCATGGAGGGCACTGGCTGGGTCTGGGAGAGTGAAGAACCACACAGGGTAGGAGCAGATCAGGTCTGGGAACACCTAGACACCCTGAAGGTGCACAGGCCCATGGGACCTGATGAGATACACTCACAGGTCCTGAAGGAACTGGTGGCTGAAGCTGCTAGGCCACTAGCCATCACAGTTGAGAAGTCGTGGCAGTCTGCTGAAGTTCCTGCAGATCGGAAAAGCGGAAACATAACCCCTGTTTTTAAAAAGGGACGCAAAGAAAACCCAGGGACCTACAGACCGGTCAGCCTCGCCTCTGTGCCAGCTAAAATCCTGGAGCAGATCCTCCTGGTATCTGTACTAAGGCACATGAGAAATAACGAGGTGATGGGTGACAGCCAACATGGCTTCATGCCCAACAGGGCAAATCATGCCTGGCTGATTTGGTGGCCTTCTGTGACAGAGCTACAGCTTTGGTTCAGCAACTGATGTCATCTACCTGGATGCAGGCAGCAGAAGGCCAGAAGCGCAGTCCAGAAGCCAAGCCTGTTCTGGGCTGCATCGAGGAGTGTGACCAGCAGGGCAGGAGAGGGGATTCCCCCGCTTTGCTCTGGTGAGACCCCACCTCGAATCCTGCGTCCACTTCTGGTGTCCCCACCGTAAGAGGGACACGGAGCTGTTGGAACAAGTCCAGAGGAGGCAACAACAACAAGTACAATTACTGCAAAGTGCTTGAGCAAACAATCTCTACATTTTCAGAAGAACATTCTCAATTGTATTGACAAGCCCACAGTTATTCACGGTTATGAATTAAAAAATTTTCCAAGATGTTCAAAGCATTTTGCCAACACTAATGGAACTTAACAAAAAAGAAAGGGAATCCTCAACTGAACTTGCAAGGGTGTTCGTTTCAAAGAGTCAGTCATACAAACCAAACATCTAATTTCATAGTTCACACATCACCAGAAGTAAGAAAAACAAAGGAGGAAAAATAGAAATGCAATACCCCTTTGCTATGTTGTAACTCTGACACTTAAAGGTCTCTCTGTTTCAGTTAAACTCACCTGTTTCCTGATGATACAAACAGGAAACAGAGCTCTGTAATCTCGCACACATCAGTGAGCAATAAATTAGCATTTCCTAGATGGTCATGTCTGGCAGAGCTTAGAACCTCTCATCGTATTGCTGGTCCCCATTTATTCTCGTTGCTTAACTCACGGAGACATTCCAGTGAGTTTTAGCATTATGATGGCTGCTTTCCCATTGTAGCATTTTACCTTCTGTTGACAAGTATTTGCTAGGAAAAGAAACACGCACTAAAGTAGCAAAACCTAATTAAATTGAGGTGAGATTTTACGATGCCAATTAGGAGAAAAATTCATTGCTCTCATCAGCCTACCTAGCACTAGACAAAAGTGCAACTGCATTTTGCTGACAGTCTACACAGAAGAACAGGGCAAACCTAAACCTGTAATGTTTTCATTGATTCCCTAGGTACTGCCAAGAGGAGCTGCTGTAGCGCTCCTGCTAGAGAACGACACCACCACGCACTCTCACTTGCAGGCTGTCAGGAGCACTTGAGCCCTTTCATCTGTTGATTACGACATTAGCTCCAGTTCCCCCTCAATGGTGAGATGTGCCAAGTTCATCATTAGAAACAAAAAGCTTCTGGACAGCTACAAATCACTACTCTTCCAGCAACGTCTTGACCTAACAGCCACCAGCCTGCTATCCCCTCTTATGGTGAGAGGCAAACAGAAGTTAGCTGTGAGGGACCCATTATCCACGTCTCTGCGCAGAAAATTCCCACCTTTACCAGTCCCTTTAGTTACAGGTTCTCTGTTTCTGCTGGGAACACTTATCACAGTAACACATTCCAGCCAGTCAACTCATGTCACACCAATCTCCACACACCTGACAGAGGATGGTGGGCTTTCTTTGACGCTTCCTAAATTTCAACAGGTGACATTGATAAGGAATTGGCAAGGAATCCTCTTCTTTCCTCTTTCATAGTCAATCTACGAACATTTTTGCAGTTGTGATCACATTTAGATTTAGCCGTCTCTCTCTCTCTCCTGACTCTAAAATCTCAGAGACGCCACTAAAAACAAGAATTGCTTCCAAACACACAGGCTAGAGTCAAAGGAGCAAAGCAAGACAATAAAAACTACAATCCCACCTGACCTTGCTGTAATAGGATCACATCAAGATTAGTCTATGTCATAGATTAAACCCACTGAAGTAAACTAATCTTTCTGCAGTCAGCTAAGACTATATATTTACTCACTAATCTGGGAAAAAACTCAGTTGTGTAAAATGCCTATCTGCTGGAACAGACAGACCACCGAGAGCGCAGCTACAGGAAGGTTTAGCGCACTTACTGCTGCACCACTGACTTGAGGCCGCTTTGGAACAGAAAAGCTCTTTAAACATGTTTTTGAAGTATACTGCGTGACTGATGGGGGGAAAAAGATATATTCAAGTCAGCAGAGCACTGTTAAACTAGAAGGATCTTTTAAACTCTACTAATTCACATTTGAGCAGTCAACTTTTTGTCTGAGCAAAGCAATGCAGACAGCTTCCAGAAGAGAGAAATTCTGCACATCAGCACAAAGATGCCTCGCAGGCAGCAGGACAGCCTTCCTTTGGCTGGCAGAGAAATATTCCATTCAGTCTGCAAGCACCAGGAAGCTCTGAGCCGTGGCAGCTCTGCGAAGGAACAGCATAACCACTGCACTGCTCTGGCCCTCCACACAGCAGCTGGTGACTGCAAATGTTCTAGCCCGCCTCTGTCCGCCCGTCAGTCCCCCTGCACAGTGACTGCCAGAGCGCCACCCTACCCAGTGGGGGTTTGTTCCCTCCTGAGGGCCAGCAAACTACTGCTTGCCCCAGCAGCAAGGGAATGGCATTTGTCTATCTGCATCTGGGGAATAAGGTCCACCTGGTGGCATTTTTTTTTCCTCATAGGAAGTTCCTTTCTAGTATATACATCCCACTTCTCCAGAAAATGGATTTACCAGTGTGCACACCTTTAGGAGCTGTCCATCCTGTCCATCTCAGCCCAGTCTGCTCACAATCCTTTTGTATATCTCCCTCTCTCCTTCACCTTTATTAAAATGTAATCCAGGATCTCCATCTTGAACTATCATCAAAATATCAACATCCGACTGAAAGAGGGAGGCAGAGGCAATTAACACAAAAATAAAACAAGTTCTGACAGTGTTTCCTCACACACCTTTGGTTTTCTACTCATGTAAACAATCACAGCCCGATGTCTCCAGATGACATGGCTAATGGTTGTACCTGTGAAAACACAGGAGCCAAGATGCTGAGCTGATACTGAAGATACTGCTTTCCCTGAAGGCATAGTCTAATTTTAAAAAAAGTAAAAATTAACATACCCACTTAAGAGTTTGCAAACATGCATACACATATATCCAGTAAACGTATTCCTGTGTATTAGCCTACTCAAAGAAGCTCTCCTCTCATGTCCTCAAGAAATTTCATCTTCATGTGCTACAGAAAAGTGCAATGAAATGAAATCCTCAGGAAATATTTCATGAGTAGATAGCGTCTTGAGAGCAAATTCATAAAAAATGAAGTCTGAGACTAGTTTGACAGAAGATGAAGGAAGCTTCTTGACCACCAGAAGAAATTCTAGTTCACAAAGAAGTACTGTCTTATGCTGCTTTTTTTTTTTTTCCTTAGCAATTACTGCAGCTTTCTGGGCCCAATCTGACACACCTTACAGGTGTTGCATTCTCCACATAAAATTTTACCATAGCTCAGAAACAAAAGCCATGAATATTTCACGACTTGGGGGAGAGTTAAGTACAGATGGGCTTTATGCCAGCCCTCAGCTGCAGTCTGAATTCCACTTTTAATGAAGCTGATATGAACTAGACTTTTCCAGGATCTGCAGGATTGGGCCTACTGCTAAACTAGAAAACTGTTGCTCTGTTGTGTCACTGCAGCCAAGTAATTCTCAGCATGCACACTTTTAAATCAGATTTTTGACATTTGTTTTAGTAGGGAATAAGGAGATCTACAGTGGGAGTCAACCGAAAGGAAGAAATACTGCAATTTCATGGTTGTATATCTATGATACAAATCCACTCAAATTATTTCGTTTAGCTCTTTGTACGTGCTGCCATTAATCACCTCTTTGTTCTGTGTTTGTACAGTATCTAGCTCAACAGGGTCTATGTCTTAGTTTTCCAGGATCAGATCAAAAATAATTAGATCAGTATCACCATGTGTTTAATGTTTCTGGTCTTAATCAAATCCACTGGGAAAGTAAGTATACGTTACCTTCTCATTACCCACTACTCCCACAAGATTCTGCTAAAAATATTAGTATTAAAAGGAGAAAACAAATTCAAGGCAAAAATATTTTTGCATCCATTAACAGGACTATCATTCCCTAAGAAAATTCAGGAAACTGAGCATCAAAGACCTATTTTACCAGGGCATATCTAGTGTTAACTGCAAATGAAAAAAAAAATAAATCCTAAACTGAACAAGGAAGAAACACGGTGATATGGCAACTTGAAGCATTTTTAAAATACAAATTTGGCCTCAGCCTGATGCAAAAAGGTTTTAAATTAGTTCTGATGGAAGACTGACAACTGGTTTGAAACAGGAACAAGACTGAAAGTATTATTTGTAGCTTTGAACACATACCCATGCAATTACTCCTGACGATTATATCCCTGATTGACTCTATTTGCAGACATTTATCCTGGCAATGAGCAACTCTTGCATCCTTTGCTTAACCCACGTTTTATCCAAGAATTAAGCTTGCCCACAAACTACTTTGGAACTCTGAAGGCACATGCTGATATCATTCAAATCGATGTTATGAGCAGAAAACAAGCAAGATTTCTGCAGTAAAATTAACAAGCAGTTTCAAACAGAAAGGTGCTTTGAAGAATCTCCCGCTGACACCCCTGAAAGCGGAAGCTGGGGCTGCAAAGGGAATGTCTGAGTTGGGTGTTGATACCTAGGACACACATGGTTGCATAAACACCCAGCAAAGGAGTGAGTCCTCGCAAAGTAAAACAGATATAATCGTGATAGACTGAGGTTTTATTGCTGCCACTGAGCTCTCTTTGGGAGTTGCTACTTCTGTATTCACTGGCGCTTCCTGGCTGCTGTGCGCTCTTTCAGTCCTGCAAAACTCCCAAGCCCTCACCTCAGTGGCAAGGAGGTGAAGGCAGTTTCTCACCTGAGTGACTCTAGGCTTGGCTGGGGACTGAGCCCAGCCACAAGCTCCAGTTCAGCAGCCACATCATCAATACGGATACAAGGAAAGCTTCTGTGTTGATCTAATTTCATTCTCTGCTATGTGTTCATCTCAAAATGAGTGTGACCACATCAGTTTCCAGCATGGTGAGTGAAGAGAGACGAACTGCAAAGATTCAGAAATCAATCCCTTTGCTTCAGGTCAAGGAGGACTGAAAGATAATGATGACAGTGCAACAAAAATAACACCAGTTAGACAAAATCAGTGAATTTTAAATCCTTGCATCTTGCTTGCAGTATCAGCCATTTTTCATTCATTGCCGATTTCTTTTCTTGTTCTACGTACCAGCAATGTTTTCTTCTACAAGTATGATGAGTACTAAAGAAACCTGAACTTCGATAAAGCATTTAACAAGTACATATCAGCAGATATGCACACACCTCTTCACTATTTCCTCAAGCGTGTTTCAGATGGCTAAAAATTCACTTTCATTATTCATTCCAAAGATATGAAAAAGAAACCCTCTCTTCTTTTAAATATAAGAAATATAGACAACGTCTTTGCTTAGATAACATATTTCAGATATATAAAAAATGTTACTGTATTAAAAGAGCAGCTCAGATTTAAACTACTTAGGATAAATCCAAGTTCAAGTGTCAGAAGATATACTGGAAGAGAGAACTATCACTTGGTAGAAAAACTCGGGCAGCTTTCATCTCACTGGAAGTGGAACAAGCCTTGCTGGTATACTGCTTTACAAAAGACCTTTGACCCAAGGAAATGCTCACTCAAACAACGGTAGAAAAGAAGACCGCGTTTCTTTTCTCAGTTGCACTCAATCTGTTCATTTATCTCACTGTTTCCCTTAAAATAAGAAAAAAAAAAGTACCTACCTCGTCAGACTTGAAGAAAGCACCACATCCTTGCAATGTATGTTAGTTACAGTAACAAAATACGCTTAGTTTAAAATCATGTTTAGTTTAAAATCAAAGCATTCTCCATGGTCCTGAGCACGCAGAGGTTCTTTTAGCTCTGCTAGAGGATGTGCAAACGTCTACTTCGGGTATTAGAAAAGGCTAATTCCTAATTCCCTTGACTAAGCCTGCTTGCTGCCATGGACTACTACAGGCTTTACTCCTATTAGAGACTTAGTGGTTGCCCAAGGTGACAGTGCTGTGTCACAGGTAGGTGTGAAAGTGACGTGGTAAACGTTTCTAAAAATTTAGCTTTGAGTAGAAAAGGTCAAATGATTAAGTCTGCAGCCTTTTAAGCCTAAAAAGCCAAGGAGGTAGTTATGTTTTACTTTTCCAGTATTAACTGATAAGACAGTAAAGTCACATTCCCTTTCCACTCTCAAGCCAAACTGTCACACAAAGAACCAATGACTGCAGATCGGAGCAGGCTGATACCATCCCCCAGATGGCAGCAACTGGAAGGAGTAATAAAAATGTTAAGCCATGTCAGAATTTTTCAATTCATTTTTCAATTCTGAGTGTAGGCCAAGTAATCTTTTCTAATCATGTAACTTAGAACCAGGCTGATCACCAAACAATAGAGTAGATCCTAGGAGGAGTTAACACCTGTAACTGCCATCTACAGCAGGAACAAGAACAATGGTATCGATCGGAGACACGTTGTTCGGTGTTCCTTGTTACTTTGCAAAGAAACAAATACCTAGCAACCTAGCTGTAATCACGATGAAACTCTCATGAAACAGCTGAAAATGTCATTATTCAGTAAGGCGTTCTCCAAAGCATATGTGAGCACAGACATGGAATTTAATGAGATTTGTCCATCGCAACTTGCACGTATTTCCGTAAGGGAAAAGATGCATTCTGTGTGAATTTTGGCAAAAATCTATCCAAGGCATTTCTGGTTTAGGCCGATGCCTACCATCCTGGAGTATGTTGTTTAAACAAACTATATTGCAGCATTTCGCTTCAGGTAACACTGAATAATTTGTGCTCACCTGGTCTACTGCACTTCAGCTTCTATTTCCATTTTCTCGTCAGCAGCCCAGACCGATTATCTGTGGTATTTAACGAGACCCTGGTCCCTGGCTGATGCTTTTGGTTAATATCACATTAGAAATGAGAAATAAAAATTAAAATACTGCAACTGGACATAATTGCATCACAGACTGCAGAGAAAGAATTCCATTCAGAAAACACATACATAAACTAGTCATCTCATTTTGATCAACCTCAAACCTCTCCTTAACTTTAATAAGTTTGGTATATCAACATCTTCCAGAAAAACAGATCATGAGACCCTTTACAGCAAAACCTGTAACTTGCAATTAGCCACCTTCAGTCAGTCTGTAGCATTTAACAAACTACTTTGCAAAGTTAAAACTATTCAAATGTGCAACACTTGTATGGACTGATGTTAATCTTTAGACACTTCTAACTTTCAGATTTCTTACGGTTCCATTAGAGAATACGACCTGTGCCAGGGAGAAATGAGGAATCACAAATAAAGTATAAAGTAGTTTTCTTCCAGCTATTCGAAGCAGGAATCTGTGCAACCATGACAAAAGAGAAAGCAAGAAAACCTGTTCTCATCCTAGCCATTCTTTCCATGGCTTCTCATTTCCTCCTTTCCAGTTCTAAAACACTGCAGACCTCACAGATATGGACACATCTGTGTCGTAACAGCAGCTAATCGTTTTTGTAGTGGGAAGCACCACCATGCCCAAGATCCACAGTCTCCTCTTCTGCTCCTGTTCCCCCAAAAGATGTCTCACGAGAATTTAGTTAAGAACAAGAACCTCCTTAAACATATTGAGGACCTGCACCAGAAAAATCACATTCTTAACTCTTAAGTACGGGATTACATAAACAAAGGGTTCTTTGGACAGAGTGCTCAACTAAAGAGGCTGCCTTGCAAGTAAACCTTTCCTTTTGCTTTTTTTGTGAGGAAAAAAGTTTAATTTAATGGGCAGACAAGTTTCCACAGAGTTGACGGAAAAGTTCTCAAAGTCTATCAAGTGTTATTCTGTCAGCAGCCCTTGAGTTCTTGTCTGAAATGCACAGACGAGCACACTTCCCATAACCGGAATTACTCTGTGGTCTGCTACTTATGAAACAATGCTTTAAATAGGAAACCATTTACAATTAATCTACTTTATAATTATCAGCCTCAAATAAACTACCTTCAGAGGCTCGTTTTCTGCACAGCCAAAGCAAAAGACAGCATTACACAGATCTGTATGCTGTTCTAAAAGTAATTGGTTTCCATTGTTTTGTGTGTCCCAAAAAAGAGTCATAATTGATGCAGGCACAAACTTTTAATTAGTCTTTACATTTTGTGCGTTCTGGAGATGGATGTTCCCATCTGGCTTTTCAGAGTCTTGATAAAATGCACCGAGCCCTTCTGCTTTAGGCACGTTTCTTTTTCTCCAGCCTTCCACCATGAAGCTCCGGCAGATGGAGGCAGCGAGCCACTTGTTTGGCTTAGACACAAGGGAAAAATAAACAGGCATGAACTAGACCACGATTACCGGGACTGCCTGATGAGAATTTCTCTTGTGCAAGTCAAATAGCCCTCTGCGATTTGTTCTTCCTGAAGCAAAATGATGGGCAGATTCTTCTCTACTCTCCTACTTGAAATCACGGCTCTCATGTCAGTACTTTGCTTACCTCTCTTCACAGAAGCACGGAAGATAAAGGCAGACATAGAGAAGGCCAGGTGGCTCACTACTTCAGTCATTTTTTCTTTTCGTGGTCCAAGTCACAGTTTACCAGGGATATGAATTCCCTGCTTAAGCAATTACAGTCCCCAACGTTGCTAAACTGCAAAAACATGACTGCCTTCAGGAAGGTGAAATGACACATTTCATTTAGACCAATCTGACAGCTATTCAAAAAGAAAAAGAAACAGGTTAGAATGCACCTTGCTGGCACCCCAGAGTAAGATTCAAGAACAATGAAGACTATAGGAGAGAGAATTAATAATACGAATTTGCAGGGGGATGCTCATCTTTCTGTTGCAGAATGAGACAAAGCTTCCGACACTGCAGAGGAAGTAATGTTCTCTTAAAGTTGTTGCTCCTTGGCTGCATGCTCAGCTACGGTAATAATTTTCTTAGGACAACAGCTAACAGTGCAGCGTGTCCCAAAACAGTATCTAACCTGCTCTGCCACAGAGTCTTTGTTAAAGATCATAAATTGAAAAAAAAAATCCTGCCTTTAAAGCGAGTCTCTGCAAACAGGGGCGACCAGCATTCAGAAATGTTATTTCCCTTACTTAAGTAATGGTGAGACTGTGTAATAGGTTCACTCACATCACGTGATCCAAAAAGATATATTTCCATCTGGCTATACAGAACTGACTAGAGCCCTGCTCTTCACACTGTTTAATCTTACTCTCCTCTTTGATCTATTGGGCCATACACCTAGAGAGCAAGTGCCAACATGCAATTATACCAACAAAGGCTGGAAGGTCCAGAACAGGACTATGTGGCCAACAGACTCCACATTACATGCCTCAATAACTCTTAGACATATAGATAAAGGCAGATGCTAACCTGTAAATTCACTTTTCACAGAAGCAGACGGTGAAAAAGACTCCTGGAAATATTTTTTTCACATTAATTTTCCGGTAATTTAATGTTTTGAGAGATATACTTTTAATACAATTAAAATTTTATCAGCTAGTGAAGGAAATGCTGCACTAACTGAGAAATGAGAGTAATGTAATTAGGAGCAGTTGAGACAGGTGGAGAATACTGATCTACTGGAACTGGATGCTGTTAGAGAGTCAGCAATGTACAAGCAATTGGATGCGGCAAAATTTAGCCAAGAACAAACGCAGAAAGCAGCTAAGTATTATTAAGAACAAGCTACTGTTACAACAAAACTGTTTTACAGGACTGAAACAACAATTCTGGCCAAGAACCCACTGCCCCTCTAAGGGGCTCAGAGACAAAGAAAATGGCTGAAGCCAGAATAATACCATTAGCAGTATCCTGTTAGAAAATTAGACTTACAGCTGGTAATAAGAGACTCTTAAAACTATTACTATTATTACATTAAATTCTGGCAAATACATAAGGAGATTTATAGCTACCATAAAAGATGATTGCTCCACTGCTATTGTAAGCAATATCAAACCCAGGCATTAAATTATGTCGAACTAGAACTAACCTAAGAAATTCAAGATTTCTGCTTTTAACTAGCTCAATTAAAAAAAAAAAAAAAAAGAGCAAGAAAGAGAGAGATCTGAATGTTCAGTTTTGGTTTTGGTTAGTGTTGACAGATTTAGAGAATTCCAGCTACTGCTCAGGATGATGGACAAAAAAGTAATTAAATAGGTTAAGACCTCCAGGCCCTCTCTCCATTCCCAGTAAGGCATTCAGAGTATTACAGGTCCCACGCTGGCCCATCAATCTCGCCCCAGCTATTCTTCCTCCTTACCATTTTGATGCACACTGAGAAGGAATAAGGCGATTCCTAAGCCAAAGACATCTGGCGCAACCACACGATCTTATTTCTGAAACACAGGTCTACTTTTTAGGCAGCTAGCCCACATACCAGCTCTACTGGTCAGTGAGCTCACTGTTCTTAAGCTTGCATAGCAAAGAAGGATTTTTAATTCACGCTCTTCCTCACCTGCAGGGACAGTTTGGCTTCTCACTGCTGTAAACAGACCCCTCTGTGGTCCGCACGGGTTCGTGGTGTTCCACGCAGAAGGCAGTCAGAGCACAGTGTGTTCATAACACCTCCACCATGGCCCACGTTACAGCCCAGTCTAGCAGATACACTGGCACAGAGCCATCATCTTTTCTAGAAGGGTCCAAGGAACGATCAGACAACGGAAAACATATGCTTTCCTTCTGGAAAGGGTCCTCCGAGGGGACAGCTTCCACTTGCCTGTCCTTTTCATGCTGCCAACGTGGTTCAAAGGGGCTACATATCAAAAGAAAGCTGATCTCACGGGCATCTTCAACTAAATGATGCCTTTGTTGGAAATAGGGTGGAGTGAGGATTCTGAGAAGTCTTGAAGGGTTTGGGGGGGCTTGGGAAATACAGCTCAGTAATACAGGTAGGTCACATAGGAGGTGTACGATGTGATGCCTGTCCTCATTCCCTCTAGAAGACAGCTCACGACTGAGCTCAACAGTAGTATAAAGCAGAGAGGAATAAATAGCTCTGCCTCCTACACATTAATTAGCTTTCAGATCTCTGCAGTGCATCTGTTTTGACATCTCCAAAGGTCTTAATCTATGTTAGGAACTAATTAAAGTGAGGAGGAACGAGTCTTACCCACACCTCAGCACATTTACCCAAGGAAAAGGGGCCTGAGAAGCCTGAAGTCAGGTAAAGTACAATATGCTGGCAGCTTCTGAGGACTCCAAAGACAGTTCAGGCGTCAGAGGAGGTCTGCCAGGGACAGGCCCAGAGTGCACAGTGTTGCTGACCTATGTCAGACATGAGATACTGTCCCTGTACTGTAAATCTTCCTAGCTGCTGAAGCTGTCTAGAGTCATTAAAGTGCAAAGAAATTGAAGTCATCTTCCCCCTTGCTAGGCTGTGGGTCTCGTGCTCTGCTTCTTCCAGCTATGTCACAGTATGGGCCAAAACTCACATTATAAAAAAAGCAAGCTGATTCTTAAAAAAAAGAGAGAGAAAAAAAGAAATAAAATACTGGTAGTTTGGTTCCCAAGCTGACACATTTGTTCAGCAGCGCTAAACAGAAGCTATTGCAATAAAAAGTTTTACTGTGACTATTACTGAAATTACTAAAATCAGAACAAGAAAAGTATCTTCACTTGAAGAGGTTAGTCTCACTGTTTTATAATTTCAGCTACACAGCTAGCTAACTGATGAATTTAGCCATCAGCTGTGGTTTAAATGCAATATTATGAATGCTGGCAGGTTCACTTACATAGAGGAAATAGATTTCTGCACCTTTTTGGATATAGCTTGTAATCCAGAAATGAACAGACGACTGCGTGCAAAGTCTGGTTCTCCTGATCTCACACTGATGTCAGCTCCAAAACCAACATTTCCTTCATTCAAGTTCCTTAAAACACTGGCCTACTTTCCATATTTGTATTCAGAACTAAAAAAAAATAATCGCAGTAAACACCGAAATACCATACAGCAGGTGTCGTGCAGATCAAGATCTTTGTTCCTGCTGGATTAGGTGGGGTTTTGTACTTTAATTGTGCTGGTAAGAAGTTTACATGAGTCACTGCCTCTCCTCTTTCCTGCCTTTCTAACGGCCTTGTACTGTACCAACAGGTCTGTGTGCGAGAGGACTATGGGTGTAGTAAAAAGAAACTTGAAGAGTCCCCGCAGAGATACCAATGCAGCTGGTGATGTTCCTAATCTTGATTTAGAATGACAATATATAAGAAGTTCCATTGCTAATAACAACAATCAGAAGAAAAACAGATTATTCAAATGAGTCCTAGAGAATCCAAATGAGGAACTAAACAAACGTACCCCAGCTAATCTCTTCTAAGTGCTGGCACTCCACCAGTTATTTGATAGCCAAGGCAGAATAAATAATAAACCAAAATTATTTTTTTAAACAATCTCTTGGGAGGTGGAAGCAAGAAAGGAATGTAAGTTGTCTTTGTGGAATGTTGTCAGATGAGAATTAAAATTCCAGTCTTTACTGCAGCCTCTGCTGGAATGTGCAAAACACTGTGTACACTCCCCTTTTGCACATACATGGTTCATGTTTTATTTTTCCATGGCATGTTGCTTAAAGGCTCACAGCTGCACTTTTACTTGGTTTCTCAGTAATCTTTCTACATAAACAGAGTGACACCCAAAGCTGCACTCCTCAGCCCTGGTGCCTTGGCTGAAAGAGAAGCTGTTTCACCCAGATGTGCGATAAGTCTGAAGGTCCATGCTGGGATGAGGAGCAAACTGCTGTATGGGACCATGCTGAGGTTTAGGCTGCTGCCTCCACCAAGAGCTTCTCAAACATGCTACCAAAGATTGCTTAGCAAATTTCACTGGTGAGCAGTGGGGCAGTGTGAGGCCCACTTTCAAATGGCTAGAATTTGGCTTATGCTCTAAAACACCACGGTTACTATCCATCATCTACCACACAGCTGAATTACAGTTGTTACTCAAAGCACTTACCTTGCATTCAGAATATCCTCTCCTGGGATAGAAGAGAAGGAGAGGTGAGATGTGATTTTTCTTGCCATGGCAGTTTCACAGAAAATCTCGTCTGACCACCACAGACAAGGAGGACCTGTAGAGGTGACAAACATGATCCCTTCAGAACAGGACTGTTCCACAGTTCGTAACAGAATGATAGGAAGGTTTTTCCTAACACCAAATAAATAAACTATACAGGCCACATTGTAGGCAGCTATTCAATAAGTCACAGAATAACAATGCATAAAAATAAAGTCAGATGTCTATTTCTGACTCTCTTTACAGTCCATTCCTACTGAAGTCAAATTTCCAAGACAAGTACAAATGGAGACTTGGAGCTGGATTTATGTATTTTTTCAATAGATGTCTCACGATGCACACAATACTATAAAAAAAAAAAAAAAGTCACTGCAGACCTTAATCCCATTTGCTTTGCCAAAGATGAGTGAGATTTCAACTCTGAAAGTCCCACTAAATATCATCTGAATTTCTAGGAGCTTAAACAGCTTTGAAGAAACGCATTCATGCATGAAACTCACCCTGTGATCTTACTAACTCCATTGGGAGCTAAGGTACAGAGGCCTTGTGATGTAAGACGCAAGGAATCTCATCCCCATCACAATCTCTAAGGTTGCACACGCCGTGTTATAATTTGGTGTTAAAACTCAGATGCTAGAATGTATGTAACTCCCACATGCAGGAGGAATGTAATAGATGGCAGTACAGAGCCAAGCTGTGCAGAACAAACAGAAGACCCTCACAGACTGTCAAAAATTATGTTCCTGGAAACTCCCCAGTGCCAAAGAGATTCCCCTTTTATGGGAACTTTCCAGAGACTACAAGTACTGTCCAGCTAGCAAGGCTGGGGACACAGAGTCCTGCCTATGTGCCTTATCACTAATTGGAATGAGTCCTTACTCACTGACTGCAGTTCCTGTTGGACTCACTGAAGGCAATTAGGCCAACGGTCGAGTTAAAATTTAAACTCATAGATACAAAATGTTGCTTTTCTAGTTAGTTCAAGTACACTTTAAATTCCACAAGAAAATCTCTATTTTCCACGGCAGAAGAGCTTCCCAGTTTTGGCAGCGCTGGGCATATTCAAGAAAGCCCTGTGCTCCAGATGACTGCCACCAAGTACCATCAAAGAATTCCAGGAGCACAGACATTAATGAAGTCAGAGTCCTACGGATTGGTATCTTACAGCCCCACAGCTTACATGAGCTCCTGATACAATCTCCCTCTCATACAATTATTTGGTGTCTTCCTTTCTTTCTATTAACCTATTTATCCTAGCTTCAGATACTGCTTTGCTGTTAAAACCAGCCAAAATTAGCCAGGGGAATCTGCAGCAGACAGACAAACACTAAGGTTGCATTAGGTCTCTCTAACTTAGGCCAAAATCCATCTCTCCTCTGTACAGCTATTGTTAAACTACTGTACTGTTGGGAAAGGTCAGGAAGAGAAAATTCTTAAAATTCTGAACATGTCTGCTCTTACTCTCTGAATAAAGAAATCAGAGTAAATTCTTTTCTGCAGGTCAGATTCCAGGCAGCCTAGGAAAATACAGGTTTCCTCGGATCTAATGCTGCCTAGTGCCAAGAGAACACTGCCCAAGTCGCTTCCAGAGAACAGGCCCCAAGCCTACGTTCCCAAACACAAACAGGCCTACCCATTTATCTAAAAAGTTAATATTAACACTTCTGACCTCAGTTACTGGGGCAGCCTGTGTTTCCTCAACGTGGCATGGAGAAAAGCAGCCTGCTTCACTGGATGACACAGTGGAGCGACGAGCCTTTCACATTCACAAAATTCACTCAGGTTCCGTTTGGCTGTGTGTTTCCATCCAGACCTTAAAAAAAAAAGTCAGCAAGAGGATCAGCTTTAAATGTCAAAAAGAACATAGAGTCAGTTGCCCACTTACAAGGCCAGTATTGCTACTAAATCATTTTAGAGCTGGGTACAAACTTTTTACTTCTCCATAATTTCCTTCTTAAATGAGGCAACAGCATCTATCATTTTCTTCCTGCAATGCCTTTTTTCAAAGATTGTTATCTATGTAACTTTGAAAATGCAAATGGGCAGAGAGAACTAAACATTATTATATCTTCAAGAGCAGAAAACAGCATAATTGACAGGCAATCTGAAGTGCATGTAAGCAGATATTTTGTAGTCCACATATTCACTTTCATAGAATGCCTTGAGTTGGAAGGGACCTTTAAAGGTCATCTAGTCCAACCTCTGCAGTGAGCAGGGACATCTTTAGCATCAGGTTGCTCAAAGCTGCACCAAGCCTGACCTTGAATGGCTCCAGGGATGGGGCCTCCACCACCTCTCTGGGCAACCTGTGCCAATGTCTCATCACCCTCATTGTCAAAAATTAATAATTTCATGGGAACCTTGAACTATTCAGATTCATACTCTGAAAATCCTTTTAGCCACAACTTGCAAGCTTCAATTTCTCATGACATGGACATGACTACCTGTTCATTACCCACTAAAACCAGCAGAAGCCTTTTCAGTTATTTTACATCAGTCCCTTGCAACAATATAAGGCCTCGGTTTAAAAATAAAAATTAGTCCTGATTTACATTAGCAAAAGTGAAGCAAGAGTAACAGACTACAATCAGATCTAAATTAAGAATGGAAATCTTGCCAGAAAGAAGCTTTAACTACATTTCCAGCTATACCTACTATCATCTTTTCACCTATTGTAGTTGCATTGTTCAATACACCAATGAATGCCAGGCACATCTGGTTTGGGTTTTTTTAAAACAACAACATAATTGATTACCCTTGCATACTCTATTACTCTCTTGCTATTACTTAAACAAATGCAACGTCCACTTTATCTAATTACAGCAGCATAAAGAGCCCAGGAATGAAACAGCACAATTCTAGTCAAGGTAACATTATGTGGGTCCAAACCCATTTGTTCACAGAACTGTCCAAATCTAATTACTGTCTCAGATACACTAAAAAAACAACACCAACTCACAATATGAAGCCAACCTTTCCAAACTTACATAAATAGCTTGAAAATGAATATGAGGAAAACTTATTCTTTACCATATCTCTCTTGCCTGTATAAAACAAAGGCAGTATGTGGGTATGCGAAGAGCTGAAGTCCAGCAGCCCGATGAGGCCTGCAGCACAGGTATTCACATTGTCACATGAAGCTGAAATAAGTGGTTAAGCTCCTTTTACACTCAGAAATATCATTTTGTATTTTAGCTTTGCATCATACAGATGGTAAACTCCAGACCAAATTTCTCCATGCTTCAAAACAAACTTAGCAAAGTCCCCTCTGACAACATACTGAGACGACTTGTCTCAGTACAGCGACCAATACTGCACAGCAAAATTAAACTTTGTGGATATGTAGCCCTCAGTTGATTTGGCCCAGCTGCGTTCAATTTGTTCAAAGAAAAGCTGACCCTCCAGAACACAACATACACAAACAACGCTGTCCTTGAACGACTTCCTCATGTTGTCCGTTCATTTAAGAATGCATGGGGCACTCAGCTTTCTGAACATTTTCAGATAATGTTGATCTTTTTATCTAGTCTCTAACATACAACTTTTCTTTGCGTGTATGGTTCTAGAGAGCTGTATTTATCCGAACAAATTCTGTCAGGAGATACCCTTTGTCTGTGATTATTTAACATGTTGCGAGAGAAACCCATGTTGTAATGCAGTGGGAATTTACTAGTGGACACTTTTGAAGAATAACACGATGCCACTGTCTCAAGAGGTTCATAAAGTATTTGTAGAGCAAAGCACCCCTCCAAAGAGCAAAGGGCAAAAGCATTACTAATGCACACTTGAGACTCCTGTTCTAATGCTGTGGTTTAAAGTGCTGAGAGCGTCACTGCACTTAAGAGATTACTTTTGCTCTCTTCACCCCAGACCCCCCCAAGGTAAACTCTGTCTGCCACTGCCCGATTTGTTACGTATTAAAGGAGCTGGTGGCAAAGGGTATGGGGATGCACACAGCATTTGTTCTGAAAAGCGAGCAAATCCCCTAATACCCAAGAAAGCTATAAAATGAGCATCTTGAAGACACTCCCAATTCATTCACACTCGGTGACTCACGCTCTTCTGCTGTAGCGCAGCTTTGCTGGCAGAGGCATTAGAGCAATTGGCCTTATTTTCAACGTGCGTCACACTCAGGCGGTCGCTGCTCGGGGGTGGCAGAACGCTCGCAGCTGCGCTCCAGGGTGAAGGAGGAGGGAAGCTGTTCCACACGGGAAACACCCCGCTGCTCTTCAGACGAGGGCTAGAGGAGGGATGCGAAGTTAAAAGCATCACACGGGGACACCTGCTCTTCCCACCTCCCCTCCTCAAGACAGAGCTGAGGCATTGCTTACTAGATTCATTCTCTGTTAAAAAAAAAAAAAAAAAAAAAAAAAAAAAAAAGACTGCTAAGATGTAAATAACTTGGGGAGGAGGAATCGTTGCCACACTCCCATGGATTTGGACTGAAATAACGTCAATTCTTAACGCCTAACAGAGGCATTTCTGACTGTATTCAAACAAAAAGCATATAAAAACTGAAGTTCCAAGGTGCAGGCCAACTACTGAAGTACTTTTTGCAACACCCAGTAACGTACCACAGCATTTTCACAGGCAGGGCAGGAAAGGCCATTCCCTTCCTCCGCGGTGTCTTTTTCTGTCTGGGTTCACAGAGGGTGCTGCAGCCGATGGCTCAGATCCAGTAGGACAACTCCTACTCCTCCCGCAGCACGGCCTCCTTGCCTCCTTGCCCCCTTGCTTGCAGGGGACACACAAACACACTACACAGCTACACGGGACACGGGCCCACCGCTGCTCGCACACAGTCCGGCCTGTGGGTGGTAAGCGACCCCCCGCCGTGGCAGGGGAGCGTTCCCTTCCTCCATTCCTTTCTCCCCAGATCACAGCGTGGGCGGGCCCGCTGAGGGAACACACGTCGGCCTTTTCCCTGCACGTTTCCCCTGTCCCAGAAGGAAGGGGCAGCGCTGCCTCTGCGGTCACAGCAGGTGCAGATGTGGGGCCCGAGCCCCGCGGGGCGCAGAGCGAGGGAGCGACTGAGGACACGGCCCTCACGCGGGCGCGCGCGAAGGCTGCACGCGGGCTGCAGCGGAGGGGGTGGGGGTACGTAAGAGCTAGGCGCGCCCCCGGCGCGTGAGGCGCGGCTCCGCCCCCTCCCGCTATTAATAGCGCCTCGGCGGCGGCGGGCGCCGCGCGCGGGGTTATCCGAGGACAGCGGCGGCGCCGGCTTAAAGGGGCAACGGCGCCCGCTTAAAGGGGCAACGGCGCCTCCGCCGCGTCCCGGCACCCGCGCGCGCGCCCCCGCCCGCCAGGCCGGGCTTGCCCCGGGGCGCACCCCGGGAGCTCCGGCTCTCCCGGAGGCTCCCCGGGTGTTACGGCTCCTCCGCCCCAGAGCCTGGGCTGCCCCTGCAGGACTCCCTCGCGGCGCTCCTCCTTTGGGTCCTTGTTTAGCTCACTCGGTTGAGCATCCTGCGGAAACACCACTGGTCGCGGGTTCGATTCCCGTTCGGTCCTCATGTGTTGCATGATCTAGTTGAGAGGCGTCCCTGCCCAGGACAGGGAGGTTGGATTAAAATGATCTCTAAGGTCCCTTCCAGCTTAAGCCATTCTATGATTGCGTATCTTCCAGGCAAGCTGTTGAGATTGAGTTTAGTAAACAAGAATGTCCTGGAAATGGATATCGACAGCACCCGTGTTTCACATACTCCCTTGCTTTTAGCAGACTGAAGTGTAAAGGAATGTACCTGCAGACCAAGAAGGAAACGTTTCTGGGATCTGAGCTTGGCCAAAGTTGAGCCTAGAGCCAGGCCTGCCTGACAGAGAACCACTCGCAGCCAGACACCTCGTGAGCAGCAGAAATTTCCACTTGACTGGGTGTTGCTCTTCTCGGGAGGAAAGTGGCTGCGAGCTTGCCCCTCTCTTCTGTGATCCTCACAGTAATCTAGAAAGTTGGGATAACCCAAAGACCTCCAAAGCCTTAAGTAAGTGTTCAAGCCCCTTAGTTTCTGCTAAGACCAGAAGACACCCTGACCTTCTGAATGCAAAACATCTGCTTTGACAACAGTAAAACCTTCCTGGACAGAAGGGCTTTGATCTCACCAGCTGGTTCCTGCACAGCAGCAAGGATCCCCCACACCTTTAATGCACATCTTTGAATTCACAGCTCAGCAGGAATTTCACCAGAGGGTCACTGAGAGGAGGAACTACAGAGTTACACTTAGCTATGCACTTAGTTTACCAGGAATCTACATTAATGGCTGGTTTCCACCTCTCTCTCACTCTCAACAAGTCACAAAAGCTTGGTGCACAATATTAAATCTTTAGGGATTAAGCAGAAATTACTGTCTTTGCCCTCAGCCCGACTGAATTTATAATGTAGTCTGCAACATTTGTTGTCATCACCTGCTGGCCTGGCCACAGCATTTTGATGTGAGCTGCTGACTCTGACCCCTCTTCCTACATACTCTAGCCCAGCAGCGTGTAAAAGCCAAAATGAGAACAGAATGAACTCAGCGTGTCCCCTAGCTGGAAGTCTTGCTCTTGCATCAGGAGTGTTTAGCTATTTTATACCTAGAAGGATTATCATTAATTTCTGGAGAAATTAACCACAACAGCAATCCTGCCCTCTCACGTCAAATACCCTAATTTATCTGTATTAAGCATGCCATCTTTTGCTCGGTTTGGTTGCTACTAGTATCACTGTGCTTCTCACAGACTGAAATCTAAACATGCCTTTTTTGACTCAGCTGAAGGGAGTGGCCCCAACTCTCTATCAACAGCTCTTTTTCTGTATCTGCACCTCCTTGGCCGCCTACAAGTATACATCCTCACTTTTTACGGGTTGGGATTATTTCACATGATTGGAGTGTACACACCACATGCCCCTTTCTACAGATCGAGCTCTTTACTCAACAAGAGCTAAAGCACACTCTGGAGTTACAGAAGCAAACACAATGTTCCACGCCCTAGTACACACGCGCTCGCCAGAAGACCCTGATGACAGACAGTACGTTTTGGTCAGCCTATTTACTGCTTGTGATTTTCTGATGTGTTACAGAATATCTAGTCACCCGGACCTGGTTGAAAATCAGTGCCCTTCATTTTTCAATTTTCTGCACTCTGCAGGCACATACAACTCAGCTGGAACACTCTGTCTCCAGTTCTGGAATGAATGTGTACCTGTATGCCAAAGTGGAGAAAAACCCCAAGGGGCCAGGACACTAAAGATACAGGAGCTAGTCTATACAGGCCTCTATGAACAAAGAGAGAGGTAGTGGAGGTCTGCCTGGAGCCATACACATTTCATTTGAAAGTATCCCAAACTGTTGGACTCTCGTGAAATGGAGCTTGTTCTGGCCAACATTCTTTAAGAGGTTTTTGCCAAGTTATGAAAAATGCGTCATCGAAACATAGTATTGTGCAAAGCATGTAAACATACGCCATAAAGGTTAGGCTGTTACTCCCTCCAGCCACAGATCACCCTTGTTTTTGTAAAGATGTTTCCCGAGGAACACCTAACTCAATTAATAGGATTCTTTTGTTATTGAAATTAGGTAAATAGTTTTCAGACGCATCACTAAAGTTTAATCTCCAGCATGCATGCTGCAAATAATGCATCACCAAAGCCCACAGGGAAAAGTTACGTGCAGATGAGCTACATATTTACGACGAACACAACAGTGAGCAGACAGGCTCGTGAGAAGTCTAGCAAAGTCAGAGATAAACTAACCTCCCTACTTTGGGTTAAGATGATGTTTTGACTGATAATTTCTTTAAAATGGAATGAAAACATAAGAGGAAGTGGCTAAATTCTGTAGGTAGTGAGATGGAGTGGAATCAAATGAGGATTGGGATGGGGGATACCAGGGCCTGTCCTTGTCCATGGCTGCTGATCACCATTTGCCACCACACACCACTCAACTGCTCAGATGTCTGGGTGTGATGTGAACTGCCTGGACCATTACAAGGAAGCCGAGTCAGTCTTTATGCTCAATGGCGGGGAGGATTCATTCTTTACACGGAGATATATACACACTTCACCTGCCCCATTCCGAAATAGGTGGTTGTGCCCAGCATCACCACGCTCATCCTTCTAGCCAAGCCTCAGGAAGGCAGAGGCACTCTCTGCATCTCTGGATATGGTCCAGACCAGACCTCAGCTGTGGTCTAGGATACTCCATGAGATAACATACAAACATTTTGCTTTAGGATCCTGACAATTCTGGCAAACCCACATTTTTGGAAACAGTGGTTTCTCCTGTCCACAATAGCTGTTATCCTATAGAGAGCAAGGGGTGCACCTGGGCCCGTACCACCCTCTGAGTAACTAACCTTCAAAAACCCCCCTCCCTGGCCTATACAGATGGCATTCTTGGCTAGACTGGTAAAGAAAGAAGCCTTGGGGACTCCTGGGGGAAACTGTATATGCAGACCACGTGAACCACAAAGCATGCCTTTATTCATCTGATCACCTGTAAAACCCTGCAATCCATCTGCTGCAGCGCCAAGTCACCCTAAGGAGCATTTATGACTAAACAATGAAAAAAGATGGGGTTGAAAATACAAAAGTCAGAACATACACTTAACAAAAATGAGCAGTCTTCCTCCTTTTCACCTCGGCATCGATGCAAACATTGGAGAGACAGAGTGCTTTGTGTCTTGCTTTGTGTCTTTTGCAAGACACAAAGCACTGCACTTTTAGGATCTTCCGTCACCTTTTCTCTATAGTTCAACTACAGCTGCTATTACTGGTGACATTTTGATTCCATATGATACATACATCCAAATCTCTGGGTATTTCATGTATGTGAGAAGGCAGGATTGTACTCTCCAGATCTCGCCAAGTTTCTCATCATTTTGTTCATGTGGGCCTTGGGATGCTCAGAAGATATGCATTACTCTTCTTTATTACAACAGTTATTTTCACTTCTTAAATTAATGAATTTGCATATGGAGAAAGTCAACATGCCACATTTTCCTTGTCCATGGTGGGTCCCTTTCAAGAACATCAACAGGTGTCTGAGGTAAGAGCCTGCCATCTATTTAACTGCATGACACTTTCCAAAACATGCCAAAAGCATATCTCACAAGTTGACAAGATACAAAACCATAGCTTAAGTGCTAAAGAACAAATCTTAGTTCAGTGTCTCTCACTGAAAATTTTTCTTTGTGTGGCTCTTCTGACAATTTCAGTAAAACATACAGTAATATACTCAGCAATTAATTGCAAACATCAAGGTTTTAAATTAAGAGAAGTCAAAATGAATAAAAAAAAAGAGAATAGGCTCTTATCCAGCATGATGTATGGTTTTAGGTCATCAATACATTACTTCCACAGATCTGAGTGACAGTACAAAACTGAAATGCACAGGCTACGCGAGTTATTCTATGAGGAAAACACACAGTATATTCTCAAAGGTGAAGCAGGCTAAACACAGGACGCTCCATGCCTGTAAGAGGGAGGTAGCATGGGCAAAAATCTAGGTAAGATATAGCATTCTTCAAGATGAACTCCACCAAATGATACAAGAGTGGGTGTTACGACTGGCAAAAAGCACTTTGCATTTCTGCCAGAATCTTTTTGAAAAAAGAGACAAAGGTAATAGAAATAGTGGAAAACAACTTTGAATAGGAGGTTAATAGGAAAAAAACCAACAACAAAAAAGAAAACTAAAAAAGTCAAGGGAGTTTAGCAAGAAAAAAATAAAATGTGTGCCTGTGCACATGTATGTATGTATATATATCTATATATAAAGCTGCTTGGAGTCTTTCAAATTGATAAGAAATGGCTGATATGGAATGGAAAACTAGTAAGAGAATTGCTTATTAAAGAACACACACAGCATTCATTGTTCTCCAGGTTTTTCATATCTTTGTATAGCAGTTTGAACTGCAGTACCACCAAATTCAAACATGTCCCTGCCAAACAAAGATCAGTACTCAACATAGCAAGGCATTACGTGGCAGCATGGTTAGAAATGGTGATATCACCATCCTGTTGTAGGTGAGCATGTGGAAGTAGGGATGGAAACCCCAACATTTACCTCAATGCTCTTTAGTTTTAGACTCTTCAGTTTTGGGAATGCTACACATTGGATATATAGATCACCTCAGGTCCAGCTGGAAGCCATGAAAGATTTGTATTTGATTCAGCAGCTTCCAACTAGGTACAGAGTCCAAAATGAATGAAGAGTTTTGAACTAGTTAACTGACTTGCCAACGGCCACACAGGAGATTTGGCATCTACTGGCTTTACTATCACCTTACTCAGAAAAGCACACATGGCAGGTATCATCTTCAGTGGGGCCTGTTTCAGTGGCACATTGCCTAGAGTCAGGTAGCATAATGGACAAGATATGGCTATAAGAAAACAGATGAATAGAAATAATATTTTAAACTTGCATGCTTTTAAAAATGGTTTCTTAAGGAGGAAACGGTTTTTACCACTCTGAAAACGTTATCCATGAGGCACCCTAAGGACATGCTGCCAAATGCAAGCGTTTCACAGCTTTTAACTTCTGCAATTTTGGCCCAAAGCAGTCTGTTAGTCTTCCAGTGTTAAGGTTATTTAAAATTGGAATGTTCTGACAGTACTGTCAGTTTTCACCCCATGCAGGAGGGCTGGCCCCTTCTTCCTGAACTACACCAAAGCCACAAGCGATACTGCAGATGGGCTGCTGACAGAACCTGCAGTGACAATGTGCACAGTCAAACCTGGAATCGGAATGATTATCCTCATGGAAATATCTGGGCAGAACAACTTACAAACAAACCTCTTAGCGCAGCCATTGCCTGGCTAAACAGGTATGGGGGCTAGGAAGAAATCACATATCAATGTAATTCGTACTTGTGCCCCAAAACTTAATACCAAAGAAAAGTAAAATGTCACTTGGAGCTACTGAGAACACTTGGAAGACATTTTTGCCACGAATGCTAACTCCCAGCTCCCACAGATGAGATATGTCGCTAGGATCCTGCATAGCAGAGGTTAAGCCACTTGAGAGCTATCTAATTGCTAAATTTAAAATAGGATCAGATTCTTTTACTCTCAACTTTCTGTTTCCAGTCTTGTACCTCAAAAGTCTGACTTAAGCTGTATTAAATAGCTCTCCAGCCTTGTTTGGGATTTGGGACAAAGTGAAACAAAGGTAACATGACAAGTTGAAGCAGTTTAGCTCATATCAATCCCTGGGGGATCTGTAGCACAAAACATTCAAAAGATCCAAGGCCTGAAAATTGTTTACTTTTGCACTGCAGAAGGACATTGCACAGACTGGAAGTACTGCAAGAAAAGAATTCCCATAGCAAGCCCAAACCAGTACATGTCCCATGAGGAAAACACTTTAGATTGTGGGCAAACCCTGAATCATAGGCATTAACTTGAGTTGGTATTTTGCCTAGGAATTAGCACAGGTAGAGGGATCAGACACAGTATCACACCTTCACCGAATATTTCTTAATCCGTTCATATTACAGCTGCTGACAAACAAATGCATAATATCTAGATGTGATCCTAATTAGGGTTTCTGCATATCCTGTGCCATGAAACCCTTGGAGGAGTATGTAGATTAACTAACATTTTTCTGGTAATACGCCGCTTCTTTCCCACAAACTCCATATCCCACAGGGGTTAAACGGTACAGTAACCAAGTTAAAATAGGCACAGGAAAAAGCACGAGACTTAAAAATAGATGAGGAATCCAGGAGGCAAAGATATGGGACGAGATCTATGAGACAGGCTGCAACAAGCCTGTGGAGGGCTTTGAAAAAACCCAAACTTGAAATTCTTTGCCTCATTTAAGTCAGCGTGGGTTTTGCCAGAGCCCTTTTACTGAGGCATTACGTCACCCAAAGAGATCAAACTTGGATTTGCTCAAGTCAATGAAAAGCCAAGGTAGAGACAGTGACAGTCACAAACATTTCACTGTTTATGTGGAGCACAGTGTGGTGGCCCTTGAAAGACATAGATTGGCTTCAAGTCTGCCTGTACGCAAGCAAGTCTGATAGCTTTTAAATGAAAGTATTAGAACAAGATATGCTTTTGTCCTGCAGAGCTATGAATCTCCCCCCTCTCCACCCCATGCTTGGGTTTTAAGGAAAATCAAGGCTGGAGGAAGCCTCGCTGGGTTTGAAACTACAAAAGTTACTCATTTACAAATCTTTAGCCTTAATGCACCACTGCAGCAGACTGCTTATGGGCTAAGTTAGTACAATGCATGCTTAGACACAAAGAACAACAAGAAGAACTGCACAGCTCAGTTTGCATACATCTCGCAGTGCAATTCTTCGGGCTCTTTAACCTAAAACATATAAGTGACTCAACTTAAAAAAAGAGCATAACCACTAGGTACCATAGCAGCAATTCCTCAAGCACGTATTTGCATGTGCTGACACTTCTGAAAAGAAGGCTGTTGAGCAGTTATGCTGGGAAATAAATATTGCCTAACCCTGAAGAGTAACCACAAGAACAGAAAAACATGCGTTACTGCAGCTGGTATCTTCCTCCACTAGTCTCTAACTATTGAAATAAAGACATTCAAAGTCACTTTACGGTCTACCTGGTATTTAAGTAACCTTCCTACAGCTATATAAAGTTGGCAGTTCAAAAACTCTAGTAACCACCTTGATTTGAGTACCCTCCACCCCTCCAGAAAAGTTTGGCTACTGGCAAATCAAAAGATGCTCAGTCTCAAAAACTTTCTACTAGGTGCATTTACAAGCTTGGCTCTGCAAGTTCAGCCATGATCTTGGCTCATGGGGACTTTAGAGACAGCAAAACTTTCTTGTCCCCAAGCAAAAAATAACATGATGTTTGCATCATGTACTAGGACATACATATGCAAGAGGCTGAATTACTGTGCTGCTGGTGCCTAGCCCCCTTCACAAATGGAGCTGCATCCAACCTTGCAGGCTAGTTTACTCTTTCAAGAAGCAAGTTAGCTTAGCCTACTCTCCATTTCATTGCTACCTCCACATGAACTAAAGAGAGTCTTGTGCAGACTACGTTTACAGTCACTGACTGATCACTGCCCATTTTACACTGATATTTAGTCAGTTGGATTAGAAAGTTAGTCTAACCAAGCGAGTCTCAAAATGCATGTATGATCTCATCAGAGCCAAACAGAAAAAATGTCTAATATTTGGGTTCATGAGCCTGGGAGACACAAGTGTGTGTCCTGAAATGAACTGCAGTCAGAATCGACTTGGAAAAATGATGAAGATATGGAATTTTGAAATGTTTTCTCAGATAAAACCACCAAGTAAGTCCTTTACTAGTTCGTATCCTTTACCGTTACGATATTATGCTGGGGGATACATGGTGTTGGCTGGCAAGGAGTCAAGAGGACCAGAAATCAACAGAATCTCTCTTTGCCCCAATTCTTTCTCAAGAGGTGGGCTCAGTTCATCTTTTCATTTTGAATTTAGTGAATAATTGTGAGAGAATAACCTGCCTAGGGAAGAGAACACATAGATGTGAAGCATCCTGAAAGGATCCAATCTGCCATACTGGCTACATTTATGGGGCTAAACTATAGCAGTTGTTCTCTCACCCAGCGACCTCGCCCGAGCTGAGGAGAGAGATTGGGAAGAGGAGAGGTGACCCGTGGGTTGAAATGAAAATGGATTTAACAAAACAGCAAAACTAATATTAATACTAATGCCAACAGGAAGTATAGAAAGTTATACCTTGGCAAATCTTGACAGGAGGAGAAGCAGCTCCCTTTCTCAGCAAACTTCCCTCTTTATAACGAGGGTGACTTTTATAGGAGTGGGTACACCTGTGAGCCAGCTCGGGCCAGCTGGCCTGGATGTTGCCCCTCCCAGCTTCATCTCCTGGCTGGCTGAGAACTGTTCACAGCCTGCACCCCAGGGCTGGCCTCTTATTCTATCCCAGGAAAACTAGGACACATATACAGATGAATGATCCGTGAACCATATGTGATGATTTGTGGAAACATTGGACTTATGGCAAATGTGTGACAGCGCCTCAGAACACTTCTGTTTGAAATTCCTAACTGGAAATAAACAGCTAACATAACAAGCGAACCTCCCAGGAACTCACTTCCACCTGAATATTATACAAGCTCTTCAGAGGTTTAGATTTTCTTTCCCTCAAGCCATAGGATGAGATGCTACGATTCACCAGCAGATCTAGCTTTTGGCAATAAAAAAGGAAGTGAAAACACACCATAGGTTGAGCAGCTGTTCTTTCATTTGTGGCTCTGTATTGCAGATTGGGGAGAAGAATCACCTCTCAAGTACTACTTGCAATTTAAAATTCCAAGCACCTTCTGGTCAAGCAAAACTCTGCAAACATGCCTGCCCCTCCAAGTTTTCAGGGGTCAGATTCACTAAAACCGCTATTGTATTTTAGCGAGTGGAACAGAAGAACCAAGGTTCTGCAGGGGGAAATAAAGTTTTTGAGGTACAATATTCCATATGCCCCTCTACTCATACAAAACCTTGTACAACAGCAGCAGCCCCAGGCTGACAATTTAGCTTTTATTAACAGGTAATGATTTCCACAGTGTATAGCTTATGCAGATGTAAGATGTAAGCACGATGAGTACAACAGACTAACATACTTCCAAAATTCAGCACCACAGAACATTACCTGATGCCAATCCAATGGTGAATACGATCCTACATAATAAGACTGGCGTGTGGGAGAAAAGGAAATGTGAAGAAAAAAACAACACAAAAAACTCCACACTGTGCTGTACATTCAAATTTTAGCCAAGAGTAAAACTGAAGCAAATGGCAGGAATAATACGCTTGCTATGAGGCATAAAGCCAGAGCTAAAAGAATTGCCTCTATTCAGTGTCTCAGCTTTAGAAACAAGGAGTGGATAAACAATTCGACAATGGGTTTGGTGTACGATTTCATTGCACTGAGTCAGAAGCAGTGGCGATGTATAGAGTAGAACTCTCGGAAAACTGATGCTTGCAGGAGGATGAGCTCCAGCACCATCACTTCTGATCCAAAGAAACCTGGCAGAGATTGAAAAACACCCTCTCCCCATGCCATGGATACCACTTACTTTCAAAACATCCAAACAATCCAAAACGCCTGCTACAGTTCTGCAATGCCAGCATTAGACTACATCGCATAGTGTAGTAAACACAGGGAAAACACAGTACAAAGCCCTTTGACGGGCTTCAGGGTGGGGGACAGGAAGGAGATTTCCATGCTTTAAGACCTTGGCAAGTAAAAACTTCAGCTAGGCCTGACTGCAATAACGACTCGCTACTTTATTCACCTATTTCTGTAGACACTGGCCTTCCTCCAGGTACTGCTGATGCTTTTCAAGCAGAGTGTGCTTTCCAGCAACACTCCTCACATGCCTCCAGCAGCCATCCTGGGCCTCTGCCCTGCGTGTCACAGCACTTCCAGCTGAGCACTCTTGTTTTATCAAAATGCCAGGACTTTGGGCAAAGTTTTTAGCTGCTCCTTAAGCAAACCCTCAGCTCCAGGTCTCGCACCCCCAACAACACATGCTATAGAAGGTAACAGTCCTTAAAGCTGGGGTTTGCAGCACCTGTGGGTTATGTTTTCATTCTAGTTTCCAGCTGTGCCACAATGCGTGTAATGGCAACAGGCTTGTGTGGGGACTATTCACCTCCTAATGTCAGCACCCTTTGGAAGAACAAGTTCTGGTTCAAAGCTGCTTTCTACCATCAGACAACTACACTAATGGATATCTACTGCACCTTCCAGTTACTAAGGCCAGCCTACTATTTCATTCTACTGGCTACATGTCCTTAAAACTAGATACAAATAACCATGTACCATCTGGAGCTTACTGGAGATGCTGTTGCTATAGTCCTGCTGAGCAGCATTACACAAGAGTATTTCACACAAGATTTCACAATTTCCTAAATTGGTCTGTGTTGAGAGTGGAAGTAGGAGATGGGGGGGAGAAGAATGCAAATACTTGATAGAATTAATTCAGTGTGACACACAGTCATGCATCTGAACATCTGATTAAATTACAAACCTGAGAGCAAGACTTGAAACCCATCTTGCTTATTTTACGCTCCCATTAGATATTTGCCACCTAGTGCTATCTGCTTGGGGGACAGAAGGAGAAAGAAAGGACGATATAGTCTGTGAATACAGCAGAAGTTGCTGTCACACTGCCCCGTCAGCCCTCACACCGACTACAAGAGCTAAATCTACTGGTGAAACGTGTCGCAGACGACAAAAACACAACTCCTTGCAATCAGGTGGCCCAAAATGCATTGCACAAAGCTGCTGTACTAGTCTGACAGCCAGCCCCTCTCAGAATGTCTCATCCTCTTTTCTCACTGCATATGCTGCGCGTCAGATACTGATAAAGATTACTTATTTTCACTTGGAGCAAGGGAAACAAAATGCATCACAACCTGCAGGTATGAAGCTACTCGGAGGTATCTTTTCTTGATTTTACTGTTTCTCTGGAATCTATGAAAGAATGTTTTCTTTTCATTAGACAAACAGCTAGCTGCAAGCATTCCCTGCCTACAGAGGGCCTAGGCACCACCCACACACCTGGGCAGAAATGGAGTCAACAGGTTTCAAGAAGGAGCCACAAGAGGGATTTCTGAGGGCAAATCCTGTGCTAAGGTGATGGGCTGCCTTCCAGCTTTCTGAAAGGGGTGAATGTATATACCTGTACTGAACTTAAGAGACCCACGTGTTCAGCTGCCAGGTACTGTCAGCGGAGTAGCTCCTCAGCTTCCTCCAGGACCCTAAAATCTGACAGAATAACCACGGCTTTTAGCGTTTAATACTGCTATAAAATAGAGACCTGCCCCTTCCATCACCTATGGCTTGGAGCCGGCATGGGCAACAAGAGAAAAAAACAAACAAAATCACCCCAAAAGCAATCCTTTACCTCAAAGTTGCTGCTTCATGGCAATTTCATTTTTTCATTTATTATAGAAGAATGCCTATTTGCACCTATAGCAATAAAAAAACGACTCTTTGCTGTTCACACTGAAGACCAAAACATACAAATATTGTGAGTATATGGAGAGAATAGTGCTTCAGGAAAAAACAGTACTCTGCTATGCAGCACCAATGCCCTGGCATCTCCAGCAATCCTGCATAGAAACTCAGTTACCAGAAGTTGCTCTTTTACCTTAAGTTTACATTTGGCTTTAGGATCACCAACTGCGGCTACATTGTTTTTGCTCCAAGGGAGAAAATAACGTGCAAAAAACATAATTCCATGTAACCCTCCATTAGTCTAGAATATAAACCATTTTTGAAAATAACAGCTTGAGGGTTCAAGTTTGTGGAAAATGCTAGAACACCCACATCTCGGTGGAAGTTGCAAGATCTCATGTCACTTTAGAAAAGGGAGGGTAAACACTTAAATTACTTGGATGTTTTCGAAGCCTCTACAATAAAGAGGAAAAAAGGCCCAATTATGTAGGCCTCATGCTTCCAACATTGCTAAAGGGCAAGGAGTGCAGGCCCTGTAAAGAGAAGGATAAAATAATGGGTATGATTGCGCTTTTTAACAAGGTGCATCAATTGCAGGAGTTAAGACGTGGATGTAAAGAGGTTGGCCAGTCTTACAGCTACACTGGCTCATTTCAATATCCAGAATACTACACACAGACTAAGGAGCACCTCTAGCTCCTTGCCTCAGTAGCAGTCATTTGTTTTAATCTGTATTTACTTCCACAAGTGCTGTTACACGTTCAACTGACTGCAGAAGATCACACAGGACCCCAGACTCTAATGCTCTGCATTAATACACACCTTATTGCAGGAGCAAGGGCTCAGTTGGCTGTCATTATTGAATTTTAATTTCTAGCAAATGTACTCAAAAAACAGCTCAAGACTATCAACAATCTACATGACTTAGTAAAGGGAAGGAGCAAGCTTCTACCTAAAGTGGATTTGCCCCTCGCCATACAGTTTTTTATTCAGTTCAAAATTTTAGTATTTGTTTCCTAAAATACTTTGGATAGAGGTGTCATGGCAACAAGCACTCACAACAAAGTGATTTTCCCTTCTAGTGCCCTGAGAAATGGCCATTTTCCTCTCCACTGAGAGAGCTACCAGCTAAATAAGGTAACGGGCAACTTCCAGAAGGTTGATAAAAATCAAAAGATGTTTCTGGAGCCTTTCTAAGCCCTTGACTCACACTCACCTCTCACTGTAAATAAGCAAAGCACCAGAAGCCATCCCTCATCTTCATCAAGAGCTCTGCTCTAAAAGAAACAAGCCTTCCAGGCCAACACTAACACGGTCCAACTACTACACTTGCCTCAATAGAAAGCTAACCCCTTTTTCTTCTTCTTGCTCTGGCTCCTCCACACCCACTACAGCCACACCCAACTCTTTATGCGATAAATGTTTTCTGCTGCTTTCTCTTCTGTCTGTCTCTCTGCCTTAGCACCTGTGGAACTAGGAAACGCCTGTGCCTCCTGCTCATTTAAACCTGTAGCAGCTGGGGCTTTCCCTCAGACCACAAAGACTACCAGCACTGAACTGCTTCCAGCCCCAGAAATCCCACGCTTCTTGGAGGACAACAGCCCTTGCAGAACAGTTAAGTGTTTGCAAAAAGCCTGTAATCTGTCCAGAAAAAGCCTAGCGTCTTACAAAGTAGAGCAATACTGTAGAGGCAGAGTAAAGAATTAGTTGCTTCCATTAGGCACAAATACATTAACTAAATCCAACATAAGAAAAATCAATAGATCTCCTGAAAGAGGTTACACTACTGTATAGCGGCATAACCTGAATGAGCTCAGAAAGACCTAAATGCAGGGGAAGTGTTAACTCATGATAGCTGCAAAGTCCTAGAGACATGCCGTAGAGCAGAGAGAGGAAACACTCAGAATTGTTAAATGGGCCCTTGATAGACATTATTGAAAAGTTTTCTCAACATTTTTATTAGAGAATTAAATCAGCAGTCTTAGCTGATGGGTTATTTGTGGCTATCCCATATAACAGATGCAACAGAATGATAAAACTCCACTGTGCTCTGAGCCACAGCGCTGGATTTTGCACCACCTCTCTGGAAAAGTGAACTTGTACAACTATTTATCAGACCTAAAGTAAACAGTTATGGCAGAAGGGCAAGAAGGGGTGTTAAAAAAATTAACTGGAGAATTAAGGAAAGATGACATGGTGAACCTAGTCCAGGTGTCAGGAAATAATAAAGAGGACACTCTTGTAACAGTTTTCCCACTGAATGAAAAACTGTAGGACTTCCCTTTTGTCAATATAGCATAAACTCTACACAGGAAATATTCCTACAAGGTAAACTGCAGTATTTGCTTAAGCAAAATTTACAGTCAAGCTTTCAGAGCTCTTCCTCCCTCAAATGTCAAAGCATTTTTATTTGCAACATGGTACATGCTAGTTAACAGTGTGATATTTTATTGCTCAAATCCTCTCTGAGACATATTCCACAGGCTTTGTCTGTAACTGTGCCATTTACTTCCTAGAGTGCATTACATCTCTTGAAATATACATGAACATTATGTGTGCAGAATACAATGGGCACTTTGTACATTGGCACTGATCCTTTGGGTTATGAGCAGTGAGCGTGAGGGGTGGGAAAAGGCCCCCTTAGAACCCTGGAGCCTTCCCCCACGGTTCACACACATTAAAAATGCTTGCTGCGTTATTAATCGTGCCATTCACTACGTGCAGAAAGTCCTTCTGCTAATCTCTGTAAGAGTTGGAGCAAAGTCCGTAACATGTATGACGTGTCCCCTGAAGACAGCTTTGGGGAATTCAGAGATCTGGGATAGAAGAGGGTTCTCCAAACTCAGGACAGTGCTTGGACTGAGTATTTCAAAGTGACTTCTTGCTGCTGCTGCTGTTATTTTTTATGCCTTCTCCTCCCCATTGGCTTCCTTGTATTTTCTCCCTATTTGAATTTATTTGCCTCAGTTTTTCTTACTAAACATTTTTGTTCTCTGGATGCTCTCTGTGCATATGTGGTGTTTGCAATTTCAGCTGTACCTGTGCAGGGCAGAGTTATGTCACTGGCACTACTCCCTGCTTGGGTGAGAAGGTCCAAGGCCCTAGTTCACAAAAACACTGTTGATTTTTGTCGACCTTAAGGACACAGTTAGGGAGCTCTTACTGAATACAGCTGCTTTTCCAGAACAGGGCCATTCCTAGTTTCAAGGAACAAAGCCAGACATGAGGAGTAAAAAAACATCATTGGTGGCAGGTGGAAGAGTTGGAAAGAAGGGCCCCATTTAAGATAAGCACTTAGTGGAAAAGGATAGACTGGAATTAAAAGGAGAACCCTTTTTTTTCCTCATTACTTTTTTGTTCAAAACAGACGCAGGTTGTCTCTGTCAACTGGCAAAATCAGTTTCCCACTGAAAGAGAAATCAGGGATGCAGATTGGCTCTTTAATCTCAAGGCATCCACGTCCTGCTGTTGGATCAGAGGCTGCCAGATGCTGAACCTCCATTCCTTCCTTCACAGAGAAAACCACAGCTCCCCTGCCCTTTCACTAAGGGTCAGATGCCGTTGACTACCTCTGCATGATCCTGCTTGTTCCTTCCTGATCTGCAGCGTTTCTCACCTAGGAAATCCCCCAGCCCAAAGAGAATCTCTTGTTCCTAGACGAGCTAGGGAGTCAACACTCTCTTTATGCACCTACTTTCAAATACAAATACAAAGACATCTCCAGTTCTGTGGGTGCTGTGAGCTCCAGCCAGAGGGTGTGTGCTCTGACTCATAATACATATTAACACCTTTCACCCAAACAATAGCATCTTATTTCATATGTTAGTCATATAATCACTAAAGCATTTCCATGTGTTATTAAGTATCACCACATTCTAATCTGAACTGCCTGTATGGGATTATTTCTGTAAGGTATTGCAAGTTACGACATTCAAACACACAGAATGAAAATAAAATCTAGCTTAGTTATTAAATGCTGGTTTCTAATTTGCAAACAAGTGCTGTCATGGTAGTGCACTAATTAGTGCAACAAGTAATTAAGCCTGCATTCTTATTTTGCCTGTACAAGATTTTTGTTGCAAGCATCAGCCTTCGTAGTACAACTGGAAAACTAGGCAGTTACAGGAGAACAGAACCACATCGTAAGTGACTGAATGTGATTCCAGAATGAAGTTATTTCTCTTATTCTGAGACTCAGGCAGTTCTGCACTGTGGAACAAGTACATTCTTAGCAGGAAGGCAGCACCCTTGCTGCTGAAGGCTGCAGAGTACAGCCTACTTAGTTCCCCCCAAAGTATCCCACTCACTGAAGAGATTTATGATTATTTTCTTGCATTTGGGTTTCTTGGAAAATGCATTACATCATGTCACTCATTCACTGTGCTTTGTTCGGCACTTATACTACGCAAAATCATCAAAAACTGTTGAACAGCCAGCCCTGCCCCGTGGCGTTTTGCTGTCACCACAGTGGGACAAGCAGTCCCTTGTTCTGGGCTGTTGTTGACCACAGGCATGGTTCAGATGAACCCTCATGTGCTCAGCTGGACAGAAGAACACTGGCAGCTGTGAGATGAACACATGCAATTAGCCAGCACCTGCCATGCAGAGCACTTGCAACCCTCATTCTTCACATCAAGCTATTCTCTGATAAATAAGAAGGCTACTAAAACCAGAATAACCACACTAGAGAGGCCATTATAAATTAGACAAGCAACTGTTGCAGCTACTAAAACCTAGACAATAAATGTAAATGTTATTAAGGGAAAATCTATCTCTCCTCACAGGCACAGAGCTAATGGCAGAGACACTGTGGGGCTCCACTGTAGGCATTCGGCAGGGGAAGACAAGAGAGGGTTTGGAGAAGAGCTACTCACAGGTTGCACCCAAAAGCTAAGGTGGTTGCTGTTAGAGAGACCCATTAAGCCTTTCACCGCTTCTGGCTCCAGCAGGGATCCTAAGTTCATTATCCACTCAGAGTTTACAGAACTAAACACTTTGTCCTAAATTCAAAGGAATATCAGCATTTTATATACTGTGCTGAACATCACTGAACTCATCTTCTTACTGACCAAAGTGGGTTTTTGTTTTTTTTTTTTTTCTTTATTTTTAGTACACAAACCACCAAAAAGGAAGCCAAGCTTCTCAGGCAGGCAATGAATCTTCCCACTGCAGAATGTATTCATCCACTTAACTGCAGAAAATACAAGCCAATTGCCTAGCAGATCTACCCATTTCCCACCACATCTTCATTCCTGAAAACAGACAAATGCACAAAACAAAGGTCGGTTTCACTACACGAGTAAATAATCTGGGCTAAGAGTAAATCAACTAATGTGCTTGGAAAACTATCGGTATCTGCATTCTAAACACATTCCAGTTAGTGCTATTTGAGGCTTTTAAGTTTGGTTTCCTTGAACTGGAGTGAATGCACTCGATTCTGATGAACGACAAATTCTCTGAAGAGCTAACTTAAAGTCTACGTTTATTTTGTAAACATTTGCTTAAAGTAAATTCTGGATTACACAATTACTCTGCAACAATGCAAATTGTTCACTGGAAATCCATGTTGCCATTGCTTACCTATGGCAGTTACCTTCAGGAATAGAACTACTGCCTGAATTGGGAAACTACCCAGTAAAACAAACTGCAAATTTTGTCAGTCACCTGTCTGTAAGCCATCTTCACACTAAGAATTTTCTAGTACAATGCATGAATAGTGTTAAACAGCAAACTAGGTTTTGTGATATATCCCCAGGTAGCCCAGCAATAAGAAAATAGTTCCACAGGCAGCTGAATTAAAGAAAAATTATTTCCTAGGGACACCAGCATGAGATCACTGATACCAGTTTCTGCACAGTGCTTAGTCAAATTGAGTGATCATTTCTGCACTTTACACTACAAACTGAGCCTTTTGGTAGTTTGATGACACATTTCTGCAACTGTCCTTATCTGCTTTAGAAATACAATCTATCTTCCGAATCAGGATCTGACTCAGGAGAGGAGAAAATAATGTCATGTTAAATGATGACCTTGTCACCTAGTGTCCCTGAAAAAAACAAGAGAACTCTCCGAAGTCCATCTGCATGTGACATGTAAGATCTAAAATGCGTGTCTAGCACTTAATCCATTTAATGGCATAAACTGTGCCATTAAAAAGTATTTGCTTTTCAGGTGTCAGCAAAATCTGTGCCCACTGCCCTGCAGCTGGGCATTTCTGAAAAGCCAAGGATCTAATTCGCAATGAATAGACAAAGGCAACACAATTCTCATCCTAGAAAAACTATGTTGCTTTGCTGGGCTTCAGAGTACCTTCTAGTTTATATCAGCTTCCCATATGGATTAAGTTTGGGCATCTGTGAATTGTGATGGGGTAACTCATCCTATCTCAGTCAAAATAATCTGGAGTTTAGGCATCTGTTGGGCTGGTACTCAAGCTTCAGTATGTAGATATCAGGGTTATTGTAAAGATGAAGAGAAGTTGTAACACTGTCATGAAAGTGAGAGATGCCAGCACAGTGGCTGAAGAGAAGGAGACGTGGACCAGATGCAGGTCTTGTACTGATAGTCTGCATATAGTGCAAACATGGGCAATAAACAAGAAAAGGAAAGAAAAACAGAACACAGCTTCATAAATGGTTTCTGTTCATAAGGAATCATACAAACACTGCTTTTAAAAGAGTACATGTGTTAAATATATAGGAGACAACGAATCACAGAGTTTAGAGTAACATAAGGCAGAGAAGCAGCGTACATTTACAGATGAGAAAGAAAAGTTGGCTTAGCTTCTCAGGCTCCGTTGAGGGAACAAGATTATCTGCTGGATAAATCTCCTTTGCAGAAGTGGCAATAAAAGTTTTTGGCTGCAGAAGAACCGATAGTGGTGCCAAAGTAAAAAAAAAAAAATAAAATCAAGTCTCATGAAGTCAGGCAAATCTCCCATTGCTGCCAAGAAATCCACGGCAGAGTGGGAGTCACCAAAAGCCTGGGCCAGACCAGCCAAAATGGAGCATGAAAATACTGCCCAGGAGAGAGAGGATCAGGAAAAGGGACTGGTTTTGGTTATCACCAGCAGGCAGCTAAGTTCCACACAGACACTCCCTCACTCCCTTCCAGTGAGATGGAGGGGAGAATTGCAAGGATAAAACTTGTGGGTTGAGATAAAGACAGTTTAATAAGGAGGGGGGAAAACAAAACATACCAGTGATTCAAAAACAATTGCTCGCGACCAGCTACACCAGTACCCCGCCAGTCCCCAAGCAATGGCAACCCCTGAAAAACTTACTGCTGAACATCATGTTGCACAGTGCGGCATATCCCTTCGTCAGCTGGGGTCAGCCATCCTGGCTGCGTCCCCTTCCAGCCTCTCGCCCTCCAGCAGCCTACTCACTGGGGGCACTGTGTGAGAAAGGGAGAAGGCCTTGATGCTGTGTAAGCACTGTTCAGCAGTAGCTAAGACATCCCTTGAAAACACCCAGCGTGATGTCAACACTGTTTTGTTGACAAATCCAAAGCACAGCACCACACAGCTGCTATGAAGTAAATTAACCCTATCTCAGGGACCCACGCGCAGACAAATAAAGCTGACTGAACCCTGTCAACTGTCACTAGCCCACGGCACATTCAGCCCACGGCTGCACTTGAGTAATGGCTTCCAGGAGAAGGGAATTCAGGCTTGGGTGCTTCATTCTGCTTTAATGAATCAGTAAGAGACAAATTTACTTCTTTTACATAGAACTCAGGGAGCTGACTTGCACAATCTACACAGAAGGCTGTGCGGATGACAGACAGACCATGTTCTTGGCATAGTGACCTTCATACAAATACAGCCTAATGAGAGGAATAAAAGGAAGCGTCACGGCACAAGGGCCAATAAAGCTGAAATTGGTGCTGATAAACGTTTTAACATACAGCACAACCACTCAAACATTCTATGTTTCTGCCACAGCTCTGGATAGTGCTTCCTCAGTTGGACACTTTGCAAACTCCGTTGGGTTTGGATTTTGCCGCACTGGTGCCACACAATCTTGATGGGAACAGGTGGCCAGGGCTCTCCCACCCTTGGAAACAGACTTCGCAGAGGTGGGACCTCACAGCCAGCTCTCAAAATGGGTCAAAAGTTTCCCAGCTAAATGGATATCTTGGGCTAACAGTTGTATTACTTCAATGGCAGTCTTTAGGGAAAGCAAAAAAATATACAGGCCACATGACACTGCTGAAAACCAACTAGCTTTACTTTAGATATCAGAAGTTATAGAATCACAGAATGTGTTAGAGGCCGTAAGGGACCTTTAAAGGTCATCTAGTCCAAGCCCCTGCAGTGAGCAGGGGCATCTCCAACTAGATCAGGTTGCTCAGAGTCCCATCAAACCTGACCTTCAGTGTCTCCAGGGATGCGGTCTCCACCACCTCTCTGGGCACCCTGTGCCAGTGTTTCACCACCCTCATTGTAAAGAACTTTCTAACACCTACTCTAAATCTACCCTGCTCTAGGCTTATACAAATGCGGTAACCGCGAGCCAAATGCATTTTGTCACTTTTTCGGCAACTTCACAATAGCTCTCATACACCAGAGGTCTCTGAGTAATCTAGCTCAGTGCCACTCAGTCTCTCTCAATGTCTCTCTTTAGTTGACATTGGAAGAAAGCAGCAACAAAGCAGATTTCTCTCTCTCTCCCCCCTGTCCTATCTACCCTCTACTGGTAGTATGCTTACACTCTCCTTAGAAGGAAAGCCAAAGGCTATTCAGAGATGCTTTTATGTAATATAATTTGCAGTTACTTTACTAAGCAATTGGCCAGTCTCATCATGTCATCACCTCTCTTAAATCTTGATTATGGCCTCACCTTTACGGCCAGGTTCAGATTACAAATAATGGCTTTCCATGGAAAGCAGCCTTTTCTTACCCAGGCATGCTCCACTGGGATGCAGAGCTACCAACATTTTACCACCTCATTATGCTATCGGAAAGAATTCCTTTCAGGCAGGAGAAAATTGATAAAAGCTCCTACTCCAAATTTAGTTTGCCTTCTAACAAAAACATACACCAACTGCCCAATAGCAAGCACTATACATCATTTGTACCCAAATATTAGATCTTTTCATAATGGTTCTACAAATCAAAAATGGCAACTTGTGGGTACTGAACAGCTTACTAGGCCTGACACATTACTGATCCAACATTATAATATCCACTTCAGATAGTATATTGCAAAACTATTCAGCTGACTGTTTTGCAATGGTATTTGAACCTGCAATTAATTGCTGGCTTGCAAGCATGAGCATGAATAAAAGTTACACAACATTTTTGAATAAGCTACTAGATCAATTCACTCATCTGAGAGCTTCCTGGTGATGTGTTGGTATTTTCTGTGCTCTTGAATGAAATGAAGCGTAGCAAAAGTGGCAACATGCAATATTCACGTGTTGTAAAAGGCACACATAAATGAAGAAATAGAAATTATAAATGGTTAAATCATAAAAGATCTAAACCAACACTGAAAGGAGTTAAGCAGAGCTCAAAATGATTCTGTGGATCAAATCCAGTGGAAGTGATTATTCTCAATGCTTCTAACTTCCATCTCCTTCTGCTTTATACCTGGGAAATTCTGACAGAAGTCTCATGCTTCTGAAAAACAGGTAACAGATAAATTGGTTATTTTATATTTTACCTTCCCATGCTTGCTGTACCTTAACCTGAATACCCTTCTTTTTCTCTGGTAAGCATTATTCAACTTGCTGTTGCATTTAAAAAAAAGTTACTTTCTTCTTTTTTTGATCCAGTTCCTCACAAATATGCACCAGATGGAGAACTGGATTTCGTAATTTCAAGTTCTATGTTTTTTTTTTTATGGCAGGAAAGTTACATTTGCCAATATCCTTAAGTTTTTACATCAACAGTTAAAAGGCCCTTTACTGGTGCAGCTGCTGACTTGTTATGATTGGATGTCTCAGAACCACTGGCCACCACATACTACTCCTTCACTTGGAAATTTTTTCATAGTGTGTTACAGACCACCGACTTACAGCTCTGCTCTCACTGAATTGCTTTCCTGTAACGTACGATGAACAACAACCTTATGAAAATTAGGAGACAGAAAGGTAAAAGAAGATGGAAAAGAAAATTAAAAGCAAAAAACCTGTACGTTTACTTGTGGGTCACCAGTTCAGGGGTTAGAGCACAGCAGAAAGGCATGTCTGTACCTGGAAATGAACCAAGGCGTTCTCACACCCCAGCTGCAGAGGTCAGACACACATGGAACAGGCCTGCTTCGTGTATTCAGCGATGCTGATCACTGTGAAGCCTTTTAGGATGTCCTGCTGATTTTCTTGCAGGAACAGCACTAGTGTCTTAAAAAGGCCTCTTTGCCTGCTTCATGGCTGAAAGATACCAGAGAAGTAGCCCTGTACAGCCTCAGGTATGACATTCCTTTGGTCACAGCTTTCTCAGAGATTGTCTATAAAAAAGAATGCCAGGAGCACAGCAACTGCAGATGTCTTCTTGATCTGCCCAGTACCTGACGTATGACAGCTGAAGCAGAAACTGAATTTCGTGATTTGGTTTGCTGCTCCCGAAGAAGTGCTTCACTTATGCCCCTGGGCTTTCCAGCATGGAAAGGGCAGTGCCCAGAAGCCACAGAACTTTACAAGCATGTAAGCCCTGCGCAGCCAAGAGGTGCCCGAATGCTGGCAGTGATGCCAGTTCCCATGGTCAGACCTGAGGAGAGTTGTGCTATGGAGAGCAAAATGGGAGGAGTCCGTATGCATGACTCTATAGGTCTGTCCAGCAAAGTCAGAGGCAAGTCTGGCTTTGCTATACAACAGGTCCTATACAGAGCATCAAGAAAGCCTAAAAAGGAAAAAGGAAAACCAAAAAAGTACACAAAACCATAAATCTCACATTTCAAAACACACCTGTCCGCTTACCAAACATTGTGGTATCTGAGAAACCACAATTAAGAAAATTATTGAGGAAAAGAAGGAACCAGGGCTGGATTCCAAATAAAACATTTCCCTGCACAAACAGCAATGGTTTCATGGAGGCTTCCTCCTTAAATAAATAAAAATAATAGCTCAAGCCCTTCCGTTCACCCCACGGCCCCCAGTCAGTCTCGCTGCTTAAAAATGCACGGGCATTATTTGCACACATGGTGGCTGTGATGATTATGTGGATAGCCTCACTAAGAACCCTCCTAAGAAATCCACTAAAATGCATACAGTTTGCATATAACATCATCAGTGCTCATTTCTAACATCTAAACTACTATTTCATACTCTCTTACAGAAAAGGACCAAGTATTGAACAAGAACTGTGCTTCCTTCTGCTCCTGAGCTTTTAACTTTTTCCACAAAGATACACCATTATCCAATAACACTTCACTCAGACCAGGGGGAGGGAGTCCAGTTAACTCTCCATTTCCCTATCGCTTACATTGCCATTACTGGTCACATCAGCCTCCTACTGTAGAAATAGACAGATGAAAGTAAAATAAGCATTTAAATCACTGTGTTTAATGCAAGAACATTTTTACATCTATATTATACTCTCTTTTTCACAGCACACACAATAGCACAAACTGCTGTAGTACAGTTTAGAGAAAACAGTCTTTACCGTGTCCCATCTTCTGAAAGTACCAAAATGCTTAAGTATTTTTTCTTAAGAGATTATTTTCCCAATTATTAATTTGTCTCTGCCACACCAAAAACGCTTTCTGCCATTTGTGCAGGACTTCTCTAATTTTAGCATGGAGGAAGAACAATACTCAAGAATTCAGAAGTCTCTGCCCATCACGAGAAGCCACGAAATTACACTGAAAATCATATGCGATAGTTTGCAAAAACAATTTCATAAAGTTTCCAATGTGCTTGGATTCAATTGAGCTAGAAAGATGGCAAGACCATTGTTTTGGGCACTGCTCTGGCACTTTTGATTCCTGTCACAGCCACTGCACGAAGCTCAGTGACACAGCACATTGCCATCACTACAGCTTACAGTGATTTCTCTGCCCTCCAAAGCAGCTTGCACTATTCCTGGAACACCAAAGTTGCTGACTCCCAGATGCTGTGTAAAACTGGCTTCTTAATTTCTATTTCTTTTTTTTTTTAACTATTCAAATTTTACCTCCACCTTTTGCAAAAACATTGTCAAATTTAAGCCACTAGAGGTTATGGTTTGGATTTCTTTCTGTGGTTTTTCCCCTTTTATTATGGTCCAAGTCTTTTAACAGCTGGAGACTCACTCCTGATATGAACTCAAGCAACTACTTGCTACATAAGACAGTCATTTGGCCAAAAATAAAATGAGCTACAGTGATTCTGAAGATGAGGGTGCAAGTCTGCTACTCACTTTTTTATTATGGCACTGGGAGCCACGGCGAAAACAGCACCGTGCAAACATTGAACTGGGAGTGTGGCTCATCACTGGCAGAAAACTGTTAATTTCCTCCCTCTCATCCTATCTTCTACAGCTCTGCGTTATTATTAACCTGCTATCAACAAAAGAGACATCCTCAGGCATGCTTATCTTTGAGAACACTACAGGCTTTGCAGTTCTGTCCCCTTTTATTCCCATGGCTATAAACTCAACCAACCACTCTCACACAGCGCTTTCCAGAGCCCCCTCACACCATGGAACCACTAACGAGCAGCCACAGGAAAGTAAAGACTAATAGTTTATCAAAATATAGATTGGGAATACAGGTACTGCAAGAATGCAGGTAGAGGTGTCTGCAATTTTCTATTTCCTTTTTTTCCTCGCTTCTTTAGTTTTATTGGACAAGATAACTATCAATGTAGACAAAATTAAACTGGGTCTTTTCATCTTATAGCTGCTGGGAACGAAGCAAAACGGGGAGGGCCTACATGGCCTTCTGCTTTTTCTGTTCTCACAAAGAGCTTCCTGAGGTGATGTGAAATAACGTAACTTCAGTGAGGTCCATAGAACTCCTGTGGTTTACACTTTGTGCGTCTGACTCACTGGATCTAAAGCAGAAGTGTATGAAAATAGAAGAAATTATTGAGCAAACTCACACAGGAAAAGTGCTGATGAAACGTCTGATATTATGAAATGGCATGGTTAGATCTCATCACATAATTTGGTACTGTAAACTAATTTTTCTCAGATAAAATCCCTCATATCTTCCACTCATAAAATTCCTGCTTCAGATTGCCCAATTTTCCATGTTTCAGACTTTGGTTATCATTTGGTTTGTAAAGACAAGATACTACAGCATCTTTTCAACTGGAATAGTGGGGTTTACAGCAGTTATGAAAAATGCTGCTATAACTCAATTATTTATTTTGGCCATGCAAAATAAAACACCAGCTGATTTTGAAGCAATTCTGGCATTTGTATAAGGACTTTGTTCTGTTTAAAGTTCTTGTTAACAGAGTTCCTAAAACTATTTTCATTTCACAAAGCATTTCAGAGTTTCTTATTCTTGTAATTTAAAACAATCAGCTATTTTGGGAGGGGCAGAACAGGGTGGATTCAATTTACAATTATTCTGCTGCTATATACTTGTAGCTAAACAAAACTCTAAATTATGTAGTAAGAAAACACTAACTAATGAAAAACCCTGCCCCAAGACCTACGCTGTATTACTTGAGTGGATGGAAAAATAGTGCTGTAATAGAGGGAAAAATCTGCACCTCAGCCTGTGGGCCAAATGACTGCAGGTGAAACACATCAACAATGTAATCAAATAAAGAAAACTGAGGAGGAAGATAGGATCTATTTTTGTAATCATAGTTTTAAAATTCTGCTCATCCAGTGAGAACTGGCTCACAGTTGTAGGATGTTCGGCAGAGGTAAATTTAAGATTTACTGTATACTTAGAGAAAGTCACTTTTCCACTGGCTCAGAGAAAAAAAAAATGCAATAAATAATAATAATGAACAAACAGGCAAGTAAATATATTATCATTACAAGAAAGAGTTATAGGCACGGTATTTTGGCTAGTGATTTTCTATATAATCTCTTTGTACTACTGATCTAATGTAACGACTGCAATTTCTTACAAAAGAAACTCTTCACCCCTGCTGCTTGCAGGGAGGCTACCTGCTACTATTAGTCCCCACAGAAGCATTTAATATTTGCAATCCCCCACTCAAAGACAAAGCTGCTCTCATTAGGCAGCTGAAATTTTCATTTCCAGATGACAAATGCACTTACTACACCCTGCTCTTGTACATGCAAAAAGATTGTGACCCTTTCATAGTTCGAGTGTGCAAGGCAGGACAACTTTTTACCTCTAGCCAACTGCTAGAAAGTCAGAGGCGTAGTTTTATTCATAGTCACGATTTAAGACAGTAATGAATTAAAAGACAGCTGCGTGCACATCTGCTGAATATGACTAACTTCTCTTCCGCATTTAAAAAGGCCTTTCTGTTACAAGTAACCTTTACAACACTGTTCTATCCCACAAAAGAACTTGTGCCTAAGGGGTCCATCTGACTGAAAAAAGGAGGGAGTTCTCACCAAAACGAACCTCCTCCCCTGCCTCAGCAGCCAGCATCCCGCTGCCAGGCCGGCATCGGAACAAGCTCTTAACCGCAAATCTGCAGAAGTACTAGAAAGTTCATGAAGTTCACTAGGGACTTGGTTGCGGCCATTAATTTTACATGAAAGGCATTCCTGTAAAACCCATGTGGTGTCTGATCTAGGTGAGAGGCGTCCCTGCCCGTGCCAGGGAGGTTGGATTAAATGATCTCTAAGGTCCCTTCCAGCCTAGGCCATTCCATTCCATTCCATTCCACTCCACTCCATTCCATTCCAAAACAGGAGTTGCTCTCAGGACAAGGCTTTAACCTAACAGATCTGTTAAAAAATGGCATCTTCCTGCCATCAGCGACAGCCAGCCCTCACCTCCTCACGTCTGCCTGCTCCTCACGCCGCTCCCTCAGGCCAAAGCCTCCCGGAAGGCGGTGAGGGGCGTCCTGCCGGCTCACCTGCCGAAGGCAAAACATAAGGAGCTGATATCAGATTACCCCCCTGCAGATACAGAGGTGTCCCCGCCAAGAGGGAGCCTGGAAAACACTTCTCTGAGGGAAACCTCACACGTGTGTAAGTCCCCTCCCGATTGGCTGAGCCTTCTAGGGAATGTTCGAGAAGGGGGCAGAGAAGCCAATCACATCCCTTGGCTCTCCTGAGGGGTTTCGCCTCAGGCGAGGCCGGCGGGACAGGTCTCCGGGCTTGCTGAGCGCCTGCCGGCCTCTGCCCGCCCCTCTCCTCCAGCTGCACCAGCCCCTCCGAGCCACAGGGAGCTTCGGAGAAGCCGCTGCTGCTGCTACACAGCGGGGCCAGCAGCATCGCCATGACAGGCTATGGAGGAACATGGCTTGCCGAGACAGCGGTGAGGAGGGGGGGCACGGCTATGCTGAGGGGGCTGCACGGGGTGGGGGCACAAAGGTATCGGGCTGTTTCGGGACCCCCCTCACCAGTGCTGGGGCAAAGCTCACCGGTGTTTGGCAACCAGCATAGGCCACGTCTCCCTTTTCCTGTGCGTTTACTGATAATGGACCTTGGCAGTGGGGTAAGGACTGAGAACTTGTGCCTAAACTCTGCCCGTGCCTCTTTTCCCTGAAAATGGCCCATGTTTCTCCGCAAAATGGAAAAGCTGTGGGGTTTCTGCTCTGAATCTACTACTAATTCTAAAGAACTGCCAGGTTTGAACAATCCTTCACAGAATCACAGAATTGTTGAGGCTGGAAAAGACCTCTGAGATCATCAAGTCCACCCTCACGGAGGAGGCTGAGCTTGAAGTCAACTAAAATGTCTCATGAATTTCCCTCCCCCCCCCCCGAATTCTTTTTTCATCTAGGCATAAACAGGTTAAGTCCCAACCTCAACCTTTTCATTTGGAAGTGTGTAAACATTTCCTGTAGATCTGCTCAGCAGAACAAATGGCGTGATCCGCCTGCAACAAAGTGATCTGTCTCGCTTCAGCGTTAAACCACATCCTCCCACGCTGGTCGTAGGCCTTATTCCTCCCTTTGCTGCAGGGACTCGAGTCCCACATAGTGCTACAAGCTGCACTGTTCAGGGAGAAAACATGGAGCGCTGCGGTAGACACAGGTTACTGGCGAGCTTGACCCAGAGGGAAGCGTTGTATGAGAACCTCAACCATGTTTTGTCATAAAGCACAGCGGTACCATAGGCAGATGTTGCTTACACGCTTTCAAGTGTATGAAACCAACTTTTTACTCAACCTAACACCAACACTGTTTGAGTTTCTGCAGCAGATGTTCACCTCCTCTCACACGCCCTCAAAATACAAAACTTTCTATCCAGAAAGAAAGGCTTGCAAAGAAGCCCTCCTGCATTCTCACTCGGGTGAGCGTGGTGCTGAAACACAGAAGGTCACGGGTTCAATTCCCGTTGGGTCCCCATGTGTTGCCTGATCTAGTTGAGAGGTGTCCCTGCCCATGACAGGAAGGTTGGGTTAAATGATCTCTAAGGTCCCTTCTAGCCTAGGCCATTCTAGGATTCTGTGATTCTGATCATCTCTGATTCGGAGAAAAGGCCCATCTGTACTAAAGTCAGGAATTTTACATGGAGAAACATGTTCCCACAACAGGCATGAAGCACCACAAAGTGCTTTCAGATCTGAATCCAGCTGCATTTCTTTACTTTTGCTTTTCAAGTTAGTCACACACACACACACACACAGAGCTTGTTCGTTCATTCAGGCATTAATGTCTATAAAACCGGCGGAGCTGTATCTTTTGCAGGCTGAGAACAATAATGAAAAGCAAGTTGGTTTCATTTGTACTTTTAAATAATTTAGAGGCGGCAGAGTGCTCGGGCGAGGAGAGTTTTGACAGAAAGGCAGGCAATTTCAAGTGTGTTCCCCGGCGGTCAGTTAAACCTGTCACAACCCATTCAAATCCACACACGACCTCCATCTGCCTTGCTGCACACCACAGGGCGCACTCTCGCTCTTCCCCGTCACTTGCATCAGTCCCAGTTTTACCGGTTGTTTTTTTTTTTAATCTCTGCCTTTCTAACACCTTCGAACCGTTAACACCCGTCGGAGGGAGCGGGCGGTGACCGGGGCCGGCAGCTCCGGCGCCGCCCGCGCTTTCCCGCCGGCGGAGGGGTCCGCCCCCGCCGCTCTGCACGCAGCGGCGCGAGCGCGCGGGATGTCCCGGGGACGCGGCGGAGGGCGCTTCGGGGCGCGCGGCTCCCCCCGCCCCACCCCCCCTCCCCGCCAGCCAATCGACCGCCTCCTTTCATTTGCGGCGCGCGCGGGCAGGGCCCCGCTCGCGCGCCGCCAACCTGAGGGGCGCAGGATGTGGCCGGGCGGTGACGTCAGGGCCAGATGTTTTCCCCGGGCCACGCCCCCGCGGGGCTCCGGGCGGCTCCGAGGAGCGATAACGGGGAAGGCTGAGCCCCTGTCACGGCGCGATGGAAGGGCTGGGCAAGGCGCCTCTCCGGAGCGCGGCGTTCTCGGGAAAACGGCGCTGACGCACACGCCAAGCAACAAGCTGCCCGTGCCGGGACCTGTCCGCTCTGCCTTTTCCCTTCCATTGGACGCTCTTTCGATTTAGGGACAAGCTGGGTGCGATCGTCACGAAGAAAGCGCGTTTTTGATGGCTCCTAAACCAGCCTTTACTTCTACAAAGAAAGCTCAAGAAATAAGAGAGGAGAAAGTCCGCCTGCATCATCTTTTTTAAAAGGGAAAGAGCAGTTGTGGTGGTGGTCGTTTGGTTTTTTTTTTTCCCCTCTCCTGTTTGGATTTCTTTGTAAACTTAGGGAAAATGGCAACAGCGGCATATGTGGATCATTTTGCAGCGGAGTGCCTTGTTTCTATGTCCAGTCGTGCTATTATCCATAGTCCCAAAGGGCAGCGTGAGCCCCAACCTGATGCGGCAGTACCTCCTTCGTCAAATGGAGAAGATAAGCGGGAAGTCAGAGAAACCGGGAAAGACAATGGATCATCACTACTTGTGGTAGCGAGCATTTTAGCAGACCTGAACCAGCACGTCCCAAACTCACCAGCTCTGAGGATGGATAAAATGGAGACCTTTGATATCACAGAACAAATCCACATTTCTGTTGCTCCGGAGGAGTTTGGGGAAGAAAGTGTGTCTTCGGCTGGTAAGCGTGGAGGAGGAAGAGCGGCCACACCTACTAGCCTGGCTGCAGTAACTGAGCCAAGCCCCAGACAAAAGAACAAACGCACGAGAAGCTGGACTGACCCCGGATCACCCCAGAAAAAGCACAGATGCCACTATGTCGGGTGCGAAAAAGTTTATGGCAAATCTTCCCATCTTAAAGCTCATCTAAGGACCCACACAGGTTAGTTACAATCCAGCCAGAAATTTATTTGTTACAGCTTGGTAATTGACTGCTGAGAAAACAAAACCTAACAAACTTGTATTTGGCCACCATTATGGTTTCACCTCTCAGAACTCAAGCTCGGGAAAACCAAACAGCAACAACAAAAAAACCCCTCTGGGAATAAACCTTTACTGGGCATAGATTCAAAGCTAATGTTGCCCTTTTTTCTTACTTAATGTCAAAGGGAAGGGCATGCGGGTTGTCTGTGGATTGTACCAAGCTGTAATTTTTAGCTGCTAGCCTTCATGTTAGGTGCGTCTTCTACTTCCCTTTCCAATGCTTCTTGCCCTCCCCCATGTACTTTTTCTACCCCATGCTCCTGTCACTACCTTTATACCAGCTTATCACTTCCCATGCAAGCATCAATACTGATATTTTTAAAATTAAATGTTCTAGAGGCACCTGAATGACTGTGTGTCTGTTTCTTTCTTTAGCAGACACTTGTGTGAAAGCTAGAGTAGGCAGGAAGGCAGATGAGAAGCTGAACATGAGTCACGAGAAGACATTTATCAGAAGCATAGAGAGAAGGGGGACATGGGCAGTCTCAAAAAAGCTTTTGCCAGCTGGGTAGAACCGATTTCAAAACAAAACCCAACAGTTGAATGCAAACACAACCTTGTTCTGATCAGTGTGACGTGCTTGCTTCTTGGTGAAGACTTACCTGACCACTTTTTTTGTTACTGTTGTAGTTTATGAGACACACAGGAAAAGTGGAAATCTTGAGAGCACTATGGAAGTTAGGCACTGAAACTATTGAGAGCCATCCTGAAGCAGGCCCCATCACTTGCCAGACCTCGTGCCTCTGCCTGGTGCTGGGAAACAGGGCGGCTTCCCCATCAGACAGGGAGCACTGAAAATTGAGATGGGTCTCTGCTGAAGGCCCCGATCATAGCGCCTATGATTAGGCACCACACCGACTAGAACAGGCTTATGCAAGCTGTTCCACTGATTTCAGACAACAAATTAGTTTAATAAGAGCTATGGTCAGGTCACTTATAAGGAGCATTAAGATCCTCAGAACTAAACATGGCTTAATGACTCCAAAACAATTTTAGCTCAGAGGTGGCAGCCTCACCCACGGCTGCCATACCTCTTCAGTGTGCCTTCAGCTTTTCCTGCTGCCTTCCTGAGACAAAGCAACAGCCTGTCCACACTGAGGGTATGTTATACTCTCAGGGGGAGAAAAGAAAGCCCCATCAAGTTTGAGCATATGGATGGACAATCCCTGTGCTGCACGGCCAAAGGAACAGCATGTTCCTGGCACCCTAGGCAGCCTGCCCTTGCTTTGCACTGTGTAGCTGCTTTTTGCTCCTCGGGAGTTATGCAGAAAAGGTGCTTCCACTTGGTTTGCAGGGAATTGTCTCCATTAATTTTTAGTTCTTTTGCTTTCTTATTTCTGGCATTTGCCATTGCCCTACAAGCGAAAGATAAATTTAGCAATGTTCCTGGGCTCCCGAACCAACTAGAGACGGAGAAGGGGAACTCCTGCCCCTGATAAAGAGAGGAGGGCTGGGCATGCCCGCCGTGCGGGGAGAGGAGAAGGGAGGGCAGGGCCGCTGGGGAGTGTCGCTCTGGGCTGCCAGCCCAGCCGAGTCATTCGGGGACGCTGGCTTGCCTCCAAGTTCTCTGTTTTTTTTCTATTCCTCTCTTTTTTTTTTTTAACTCTTCATTTCCTGTATTTTTTTTTTCCATGTCTGCAGGGCTTAATTGGTTATTGCTGTAGCTAATAGCGCTGAGAGAAGAGAGCATGTGCGTGTCTGTGAGAGCTAGAGGAAAAGCCGGGAAGGGACTGGTTTTGCCCTGGGAGTGGCAGGACCCGCGGGGACTACAGCTTCTTTGTTTTCTTGCATCTCCAGTGTCTGTGTGGGAAGCTTTAAACAAAGCTGCCAAGTTTCCCTCCTCACTGGCAACAGGTCTGTCTCTGTTTGGATTGAGTTTTAAACAGGCTAAAATGCCTCTTACTCCTCTTGCAGAAGGTTTTCTAAGGTGTTGATTTTTTTTCTTGCTTTAAAAGAAATTGCGACAGGCTTGGAACAAGTTTGTATGACACTAGGAGTGTAGCTGAGAGAACAAGCTACAACTTCCAGGACTGGCAAATGTCTGCTTTTACAAAACACGTAATGGGTTTTACTGATTTCGAAGTTCTGGGGTTAGAAGATTTTGTGTCTCCTCTTTATAGTGGTCCTGAACTAGTTAAGTACCATGGACACATTGATCTGCCCATCTCTCAAATCGATAGGTGAGGTGATGGCTATCCACCTCACCAGTCGGTGCGGAACTACTCGAAGTAGACATGCAAGGGTGCTTTAAACCCCAGAAACTCCCAAACCTGCTTACTAAGAAACAACCAAAAACTTCAGCTATGGAGTGGAACTTCTTCCATGTGCTGTATGACTAGATGAGCTGGTATTTAGGGGTGAACTGAAGGCTAAGAACAGTACCGCAGGCTAGAAGGTACTGATGATAGCGCTAGAGAGATTTGAATAGTGCAGCTTGTGATCTGCTTTTGAAACTTGCTTGTCCTTATCTGCTACCGAAAACCTAAAAAAGGTTTTGCTGTTCATGCTTGGAAGAAAAAGATTGTTGAGCCTAGGGTGTGTGGCAAAAAGATACAGAACTTTCCAAGTACTATTGGGTCAAATCCAGCCCACACTGGTATGGCCTGAGAGCTGGTTCCAGCTGTTTGCTGCCCTGTGTGAAATCCTTTTGATAGTTACAGCCAGACTTCAGTGCTCAAAAGTCCAAAGCAAAAACCATAGTGCAGAGGGTGCTAATGATTCTAGTTAAAGCAGAAGAAATAAGATGGAACAGCCAAGGAAGCAGCATCTGCCTTTTGTCCTTAGGCCCTTGCTCCGAATACAGTGTTTCAGAATGAAGTTCTCTGTTAGAACATGATGTTCTAGAACAGCTCATAGTTTCTTGTGTTTGGTATAGGAGCAATTCTTCCAGTCTGGTGAAGGCTTCATCTTTATTAAAACCCTTGAACCAAGCAGAAAACATCAGTCACTAAAATATTTGCCATTCTCTCCGCAAGCTTTCAAACCCTTCCCCTCTCCCTATGTTTCTTTTTGTGTTGATGTTTTCCACCCTACTCTGTCACTGGATGTCCTAGAGTTCAACGTGATCATCAGACACAAAACCCTTGAAGTTTTAATGTTTACCAGAAGGTTATATTTAGTGTCAGTGGGCAGATGTCAAGTCCAAATTCTTTTCCACTGAGGCTTCCGAGGATCTCGGAAGCTTTGTTGTGATCTGCAAATGCAGCTCACTGTGTCCCCAAAACTATATTAATCTCATAGATGCAAAAATTTCAGGGGCACACCAGTTTTAAAGATCCTCCCCCCTCCTGAGAAAATCCCTAAAAAAAAAGGACCTTCAGAAAATCAGATAAGCCATTTACATGACAAAGTTCTCCTTCCTCTAAGTAGGTTTTCAGCACAGGGGCACTAGGAAGGTTTGGAAATTCTCTGGAGTCATTGGAAACCAATTTGGCTCTATTGATGGGAAAAGAAGCAATGCAGCACGTAATAGCCATCTGCGGACTACGACCTCATAAAACATTGTCCAGGACCACTGTGTTCTGAGAGGTTGTAGAGAGCCCCAACTTACTGCATTATGCTACACATCTATAGGTAGAGAAAAACTGACAGGGATCACAAGAATCCTGTGTATTGCAATGCCCCCGAAGTCGCTGTGACCTCTCAGGCTCTTAGCCATCTTCATTAGCACACCATCAGGAACGCAGGGAAAGCACACAGTAAACCTCCATTTAATTCCATTCAACTATCCTTCTAAACTTCCTGGTTCTAGTAAGCAAGTAGTACATCATAACACACAAACAGCTTGTCAGCCACCGTATCAAGGTTTGTTTGTGCAGATTAATATACGCTAGGGAGATGTGGGCGCCAGTCTCAGTCTGGAATCTTGGTGTGGTAGAATCCTGCAGTGAAACAAACTTGAGGTCGGGGGGTTTTGATAGTGGCTCCTCTGTACTGTTGCTTAACCAGCTGACTCCTGTATGGCTGTTTGGGCACAGGAATAAGAGAAGGCCACCCTAATTATGTTATCCTTGTTCATCAGTGTCAGGTTAGGACTCATCCAAGAGAATGTGGTCAAGACCTTTGCTGGCAGAGTGAGCTTGGGCAACTGTGTACTCAGCCTGCTTAACCTTGCAATTATGCAGGATATGTTATTTGGTATCTGTTGCTTTTAGCCTAATCCTTATTCATGAAATATTAGCTGAATTGAAATAGGCAGAAAAGACAGACTTATTTCCATTCACTTGCAAAGAAACTTCCATTTCTTTACATTAAGTCTCTATAATCAAATTTTTGAGTACAGCACTAAAGAACCCATATGAAAAAGTTAAACTTCTGTACCCTTTCCACCTTCCCAATTATATATCTTGTTGCCCTGTGCAAAGTTCTTTTCTGATGACTTTGTAACCGTGTCTAGATGTTATTTCAAAGCAATCTGGGAAATAAAGCAATCAGACATCACTGTGACAAGTGTGACAGCATAACAGGCTGGACAAAAGTTGAAGTAGCATTCGGCCTGAATTTCACTTGGTAAAGAGGCCTTTATATAATCATAGAAATCCTAGAATCATAGAAACATCAAGGTTGGAAAGGACCTTATGATCATCCAACCTACAGCCCTACACCACCCCAACACTAAACCATCTCCTCAAGTGCCACATCCAGCCGGTCTGTAAACACGCCCAGGGATGGTGACTCCACCACCTCCCTCGGCAACCCGTCCCAATGCTTCGCCACCCTTTCAGTGAAGAAGTTTTTCCTAATGTCTCATCTAAACTTCACTAGGGGCAAGAGGCCAACACCGGTATCACTACAGTTGCCTTTCAGGTAGTTGTACAGATAAAAAACAGGAGGTTGGTTCTCACTTTCAGTTCTAGTACATCTGATTTGCTCCTACTACATTAATTCAAAAAGAGCAGTAAAATACAACTTCAAAGAAGTTGGTCTGAATCAAGATGCTACCCAGGTCTGGGTGAAGGAACTCATTAACCAAAGTAAGGAGAAGCATGAATCTGTGAAATAGTTTATCTTCTATTTTAGCACCTGTCACTTACCAGAAACAGCTAGACAGCTGAAAAATGTGGACTAGACTTAGCTTAGGTTTCCTTTCGCTTGCCTGTAGGCACACAGTGACTCTAGAAGGGCTATACCTGCATGTGTGTGGCAAGGGGGCAGTGTTTGTGAAGACTTAAGCCTTTGCAGAAGACTACAAAAGGAAAAAATCTAATGCCTCTCATGCCACTCAAGAGCAGAGGAAAAAAAAGGGCTGCAGGTTGCTCCTATATAGAGCAGGGTGACAGGAGTGGTACCACTAGTTCAGTCCATCACCCGAGCTGCTAATCGGGCTGCTCGGGACTGCCCTCAGGATGCCAGGACTGAATATGAAGCTGCCTTCCCTCTGAACAGGATGTCAGAGGAAATTGGAACGGCCCTTCCCTAATACCAATTTCTCACAAGCAAGAGTACAGACTAAGTGAATTTGGCCCACTGCATGTTGCTCAGCAATTTCAGTTTTAGTGGTTGGGACTCCTGTTTTTGAATTCTTCCTGTTAAAAGTTAGATACAGCTAGCTGGCTCTGCATGCCAACTCAGGATCATTAGCATACACCCAGATGATCAAAAAGGTCCAAGGTGCCTCTAGGCTGTTGTGTCCCCATAATGTTCTAATGCTTTCCACCTCCCCTCTTCACTGAGTGCATCAAAATCTTTTCCCTAAGATTTTTCTCTGAGACAGGCTCAAACAGTAGCTGCAGGACAGCTTCACTTACCAGCTTCGCGGAGCAGTTGTCTTTCTAGCCTGAGTTAACTGTTCTTTCTCTGTGTTAAGTGGTTCAGCAGCCAGCTCCTGCGTTTTTCTGAAAACTGGTAGTCTTCACTGTGGGTGAATAAGCCTGTATTTTTAAAAATGTAAGACTGCAAAGCTCTGAAAGAGCTCTACAATTCCTTCCTTACTTCCTTCAAGAAAGTTCCAGCACATTAAAAAAATGAGTCACTGAAGACATAGAACAGCTTCACTTACAGCACTGCCGAAGTCCTCACCCTAACATGCGATTCCAAAGAATAAAGTTATTGGTTTAAAGTATTGATCCTAAGCCTGGATCAAACAGGCTGCATTCATTGAAGATAACAAGCAGGCAGTATATCTACTGTAACTCTGTTAATATTAAAAATCTCTGATACAAGCATAAATTTCTTCTAAGAGTAAGCAAGTTTTAGAAGTTAGATTTTTCAAAAGGAGCTGAAGTCAGGAAGAAAAGCAGAGCTATTCCTACTCACTCCTTTTACCGACTGGTTCAGGATTGAATAATAGGTTTCAGCTGCAAAAGGGTTAGGGTTAGATTGGTTGCATAAAGATTCCACCTGGCTGACAGCATTAACCACACACATGAGTAGTATTAGCTACTAGAAAGAATTAAATCTTCTGATTGTTATAGAGATTTTTCTGTGAAAGGCTTTCCTTCCCTTTGTCCTCCTCCCCGCCCCCCCAGTCTTAAAGGAGATATTAATTGTGCAGAAGTCACCGAGATAAAGCTTCTGATAACAATTAACAGAGTTTAGATATTGTAGCTAAAAAGCTTTTATAGCAAAGCTGCACTTAGCATTGTCATAGCTGTGATGGAGAGAGGGTCTGCTATAGAAAATACTCTGTGTTCTTTTTCTCTCTTCCCCATTGTCTTTGAAACAGGTATAATCAGCATAAGCTAAATATTGTGTCTCCATCATTTTTCTGCGCTTTTCCTCTATTTGCTTTTGCTGAGTGAGGAGGGAAGAGGCAGATGACAATCAGTTTAAAAGATGTATGAACACTGCTTTGAATCCAAGGGGACACACGTATTATGTTGCACTGAAACACACGCAATAAACCAGGAAAAAAAAAAAAAAGGCCAGAAAGAAAAAGAATCAATTTGTGACTTCCACAATTCTTTGGAAGTCACATTTTGCAGAGACCAAGACAGTTAGCAAAAGAAGTCTAGGTCAGGCAGGGAGTTGCCAACCTGCGATATTACTGTAGTTGAGTAGAGTGTAATTAACAAAAAAAATCCCAACTATAGTATGGGCGTTGTAGCCAACAGCATTCACAGAACACAGTGTTCAGGGATTGCCTTTTCCATAGGGTGAAAACTTTGGGCATATAGTGGAAAATTAGAAACTTACCAAAATTCTCCTTCCATGAACCATCTTCCTTGTAGCAAGGAGGTCATACTCAGGCCCCCTGTAATGAGGCCTATTAATACTGAAGTGGTGAGGAGGGATCGTGTAAAGAGGCTTATTTATACTGAAGTGGTGAGGAGGGATCACTTTCCAGCTGTGTTCCTCATCCTAGACACTGGTAGCAGCATTTTCTTCTCAGTAGCAGGACCTAAATCTTGCTGTCTGGAGTAAACCAGCGAACAATCTTCTTAACGAGTGGATGATTGCAACTGATAGCTGTGTTCATATGAGAAATTAATCACAGCCTTATGGAAAGAACGTTCTGAGGGATCTGTAGAAGATTATCCTGCAGTAGCATCTACTTCTCTGCAGGGCACTGGAATGTATTTGCATGTGACCTGAGTTGTGCATAAACAAAACTTTCGCTAAACTGGAGTTCTTTATGGTACAAATTCACAGTTGGAGTTCATCTGAAAAGAAGGCACCTTTAACCGTTTAAAATACAACTGTTGCATTGTGTTATTGTCTGGCCGAAGATGGTTATGGCACATCCAACAGCAGAAACCTGGAACTTGTTTATATTGGACGTGTGGTTTCTAGCTCTGTTTTATAAGTTAAGTGTGTTCCAACTTCTCCCCTGCCCCGCTCCAATCTTGGATCAGCTGTTTAGAAGTCAGTGCTGACAGAGCCAAAAAAATACTCTGCTGTTCAAATGCAGGACAACCTTTGAAGGGACCTTTCTGTACAATTTCTATAGGTATACTTTTTTCCTTTGTTACCCACTTGGCTTTTATGAGGTAGATTCGCATGGGCAGTGAGATCATTATCTTGCTGTGTTCAGCTTAACAATAGCTAGACAATGTGGGTTATTTAAGTGCAGGCACTGAAGTCAGACGCACATATCCTGTATTTTTCAGGTCTTGCAGATTCAGCAGATCCTACAGGGCCTCCACTTAATATAAAAGAAAAGTTTTTAAAAGTTCAGAGCACCACTGTTGTAGTTACTGGTAGGAAAACGACCTTAGAAGCTTTTTTTTTTTGCAGCCCTAACATGAAAAGCATTTACTAACCAGGAACTTGGCTCAAGTCAAATAGTATTAGAGTGAGCATATCCTGAAATGACCTCTAGTGCAAGGAAAAGATTTTCTATAATCAGTAACAGCACTTTTGCAATGCTCTCAGGAATTATAGGCAAAACATTTGTGACTGATGTTGCAGTCAACACATCAATAAGCTATCTTAGATTTATGGCACACTACATTTCTACCAGACCGCTCTCTATTATTTGCTGGTAAGTTATATGAGGTTTGGAACAGAGGCACCTGAAAAATTCACGAGAGAGCATTGTGTTGCTGCTACGTGTTTTGGCAGCTTTCCGTCTGCTTTGGTGCGGCAGCCGGCTAGAATATCCCCGGACAACAAATACACAAGCAGAAGGAGCATGCTGGTTATGGAGCCTGCACTGCCTTCATCAATAGCTTTAAAAACTGGTCAAGGAGAGGGGCAGAAATGCTCACCACTCAGTTCCACTGTCAGAGCAGCCAAAAAGGGTGCAGTGAGCTTTTGATGCTGAACAGCTGTCGGTATTCCCACTAGAGGAACTTAAAATGGAGCCAGCTGAGAAGGGTTAGAACAGGACAGCCCAGTCCATCTTCAGATGTTTCCTGCAAAATTTTGTTGAAATGGTGAGCTGGTTTTTAGGAGATGAGATGAATGATTGTTTAGCAGTTTGGGGGGAGGCGGGGTGGTGGTGGTGGGTGTAAATGCATGGAATTACACTGGTACAAATTTACATACTAGACGGGGGCTTTATAGAGTCTTGCAAAACCTCACAGTGCATGTAGAGCTTTCGGTGTTCTTAATCTGGTAGTTTAGGATACTGCTATAACAAATGTGAACTGGGGTGCTGCTAAAATCTCACAAACCAGTTCTTGCTAGATATCGTAGGGGCTTAATGAATTTAAATTTGCCATGTCTTTTAAATGCCAGCAGAAGGACTGCAGACTAGCATTAATACCTGATTGCCTTGGCAGTTTTTGATTGTTCTGGCAATTGCTGTATTTTCCAAGAGCAATGTGAATTGTGTGCAGTTTTCTTATGCGTGTATGTCAAACTCTTCACAGAGCATGGAAAGCCCCTCTAAGTCAATGCAAGTTTCCATTCCGTGTGTATGTGTCCATATGAGCAGTGACAATGGAATGTTGGCAGATGTCTAATCTCATTGTATAATAAATCCAGGGTGTATCTGCAAAGTATGTTTTTTTAAATTCTCAGAACATGGCCAAAACGAACCCGAATTTCTTAGGTACCCCAAAGGATTACGTTGCCGCCAGCATTCACATTGATACATTTTTTCCCCTTTGTGCAGAGATGTACAGTATTCGCACCTTCCATTTCCCCCAACTTTCATCATTGTTGGAAACGAATTATTCTCACCAGCGTTTTGGAAATAGTCTTTCTCAGACTGGCAACATGCCCACCGAATTCTAGCTTAAACAGGAATGTATGACCAAAATTATGAGCAATCAGAAAAGCAAATGCTTTGGTATTTCTAGATGGCCCTACATAACTGGAACAGGCTGCCCAGGGAGGTTGTGGAGTCTCCTTCTCTGGAGACACTCAAGACCTGCCTGGACACGTTCCTGTGTAGCATAATCTAGGCGTTCCTGCTCTGGCAGGGGGATTGGACTTGATGATCTTTCGAGGTCCCTTCCAATCCCTGACATTCTAACATTCTATGATTCTATGATTATAGATCCATAATGATACGCTGTTTGAAACCTACATCTTTCACTTGATGCTTCCTTTTCCTCATCGTTTAAAATGGGATTGTTTAACAGGCTGCTGTTAATTCCTTGAAGTTTCAGGGCTTTATAACATAAAAACGTCATGGTTCAGCTTTTACTATGCTTCACAGGATAGTAATAAGGATTTGAGAACTTTCCCCTGTCTCAGTCTAACACCAAGTTGCTCAGTGAAAGAATCCTTCTCTTCTTTTATCCTTACCTTGACTGGCGCTCTTATAGACTGTTGATAAGAACATAATTAACTTTTTGCATGCAGTTGAGTACTCCCTTTTGAATGTATGAATCGCTAGACGCTTTTTTGTCACCAAGGCAAAAATTACTAAAATTTATTTTTTGTCATTACAAAAAGACTCTGAGAGAATGCTATCTCGCTGGCGCTTTGCTTTTAGAACGAATTCTTGGAAAAGCAGCTCTGCTTTCTGAGGATGGATCATCAATGCCCTGCTTTGTGCTGCTGAGGTTAGCACTTGTGGGTGAGTTACAGACTGATTATTTTGGAAAAGCATATGACAGCTGTGCTGAACTTCAGCGCGGATGTTGTCTTAAAGCTTCTTTCCGTAAGCCAACCCTGGTCTCACAGGTAGCGTACACTTGGGCACATCCAAGTTACACTTTACATTTCTGTAGGATACATATTCACCGTAAACTCGATATGGCCGCTGTTGTTTGCAAGAGACTCAAATTCATTTGACATAAGCTGTGTTCTTCTGCTGTTAGCATAAAAATTGCTTTCTTAGATGTTTAGACAAATTTCTTGCAGAAAAGCAAGGAACCAACGTGATTGATACACCTGATAGTTTTTGCTTTTTTAATGCTGTGGGGGAACTGAGCTCTACTCTCATTTGTAAAGAAATCCAAGTTACCAAGTTACAGTTTTCTCAGCCAACTTCCACCGCACAACTGTTTTTCACTTGGAAATCAGACCGCCTCTGGGATTTTTAACATATATGCATTTTTAAAAAAAGACATAATTGCTCTTAAGTTCCTAAGTCAAGTTTGTGTTTGACTCTTCTGATTGTAAAACACAGCGGCAGCTCCTTACCATGTGTACAGAACACCACTGACACACCAGCAGTCAGTGAATAATCAACTCTAATCCTTCCAGCTTCCGTGTTAACTTTCTGTGTGGACATTCCTTGCGCCCAGTTCCCTCTCCCAGATATTAAGGCATGGGAACAGGCCCTAGCTGCCTCACCCAGAGTGGTGAATTTATTCCCTTAACAGCATTTACAGCCTTGAGTAACGGAACAAAGGGGTTACATTGAAAAGGTGATTTATAACTGTGCATCTCAGCATGCAGGCAGCGTTGTGTCTCTGACTACAAGTGCTGAGGTGCTGTAACTTCTGCACAAAGCAGTGAGCACCTACCTGCTTGTGTACAGCAGAATGATGTATCACTTCTCCTAAGACTTTCTTCTACTTGTCCATCATTCACAAGGAGTAGCAAACCTAAACTTGAGCTGTAAAAACTTTTCTTTTCAGAAGGAAGTTAAAACAAGTTTCCAAGAATTGGCTGAAATTTGTTGTACTTTGTGCATCGCGTCTTTTTTAGGAATAATCAACCGTCCTGCTCGGCGCTGTCAAGCTGCAACAGCAGTAGTCGGATCTTCTCAATCCCCCAAACCTATGTCAGGATACAACACAACCTGTGAAGTTGCAATTCCTGTTTTCTTTGGCTTTATTTACAGTCAGTCTGTTGTAATAGAACCTCCTGATTACTCAAGTTTTTGAACCTTGCAACTCTGCATACTGCAATTCCTGAATCCCGGCCCAAGACCCCTCCTTGGCTGCCAGAGTTGTGCTCAGCAGGAGCTAGGAACAGGGACAGGAAGCCAGGTTCAAAAAATTTTGCAGTTCCTAGACTTAGCACTCGATTGGCCACGAGTCCAAATGGAAATAAGAATAGCTGGGAACTTCTAGGATCTTTTTCAAAGCATAAATTACATCCCCTGCATAGGGTTTTGGAGCTAGCCTGTGACTTACGTGGCAGGGATAGCTTCTAGAATGTCACAGGAATAGTTTAAAAAAATGTGCATTTCCTGTTCTGTATCACAGAACGTTTCCACCATAGGAAGCTTCTCCTGAAAAAACTTGCACCACAGTAAAACCTTGTATTTTACAGAGTATTTCATTAGCCCCTCTGCTCTGGGCATGCAAAGTGTGGTCAACTAACTTCCTACCTACACAAGGAACAGGTGCACCATCTCCAAAAGCCAGAAAGGCCAGCAGGTTTCTTCACCTCACCCCAAAAAGCAGGTCTGTTAAGAGAGTAGACCTGCTCACTTCTTAAATGAGGAAGTGTAGCAGAGCATGAGTAGATGTGCCTGAGACACTCCTCATTTATGTTTTGGCAACAAATAGGGATCTTTCTGCTACAACTTTTCTACCTTCACAGCAGTTGCATTTTTACATTACGTATATATGCCCTATAGATTCAGAATCTCTGCTAAGGAGTAACTCGGTAAAATGAGTCAGGAGGCTTTTAAAGCACGGAGAGAAAATGGTGGCTGCTAGGCAGCCTTTTCTAGCGTGATTCATGTGTAAACCACATTCGGTAGTGAGACGTAACTGGTTTTAAGGCTAGACTGTTTGTAAAGGCAAGCAATGAAGACAGGGGTGTGGCATGCAAGGGAAAACAGAGTTAGAGTTGATAAAGAGGCCATGCTTGTCTATATGTGCAATTTGGAAAATTTCAGGATGGTAAAGATGATCCTTTCAATACTCCTTCGAGAAAGGGAAGCATTTACGGTAGTATTTCCTTTAGAAAAAAGGAATCTAGTTGATTCCTTTTTGTGAGTATACGATGAGACAGCTACCTCAAAAGTAGAGAGAGGTGTTTTCAAAGTTATATATCCCAAGATGCCCTTGACAAAGCTGCCTTTAAAATATGTCCATGTTCTACTGGAGATCTTAGCTCTTCAGTCATGTTTCACAGCCAGTCATACCCGTGTAATCACCTTCTGACTTGTCCTCCTCCGCCACCACGTACTTCATTCATTCATTTCCAGCACTCGCCACAGCCTCTCCCCTACGCTGTGACCCCACGTATCAGACGCAGCTGGTGGGGCTGCGCTCCCTAGAGACCTTGCAACCAGCTGTCCTGCTAAATGATCATAAAACACAGGGAGAGCACGAGAGCTGAGCTGCACCTAGGGGATGTTATACCGTAGGGTGAATGCTCAGAGAAGCACCGCGTTATTTGGATATTAGGAAAAACTTCTTCACTGAAAGGTGGTGAAGCGTTGGAACAAGCTGCCGAGGGAGGTGGTGGAGTCATCACCCCTGGGCGTGTTTACAAACCGGCTGGATGTGGCACTTGAGGAGATGGTTCAGTGTTAGGGTGATGTAGGGCTGTGGGTTGGACTTGATGATCTTAAGGTCCTTCCCAACCTTGATGATTCTGATTCTGTGATAGCAGTGATGCTTCTCTAGCCAAACGGCCTTTCTTGTGTCATGTGTGGTGCCCCTCTCAGTGTGTCTTGTTGATATCTGAAGTTCTCCGAGTCTGCCTAAGGAGGAGTGCTAAGGGCATCTCAGTGCAACGTCTCATTAACAACCATTTGTTTCTATTTCGTATAGAAAATGGCCAAGGTGGTAACACAGAAACAGCTTGAGACACAGGAGCCTTATTCTTCAGAGAGCTGGGTGTATGTCCCTACAGGTTCATTCCAGTGATTAAAACATTAAGAGAGCCAAAATTAAATCTCATGGGTGATAATTGCTGAAAACCTCCTACTTATTTTCTGCTTATATATGAGAATGAGGCCTAGACGTGTATGTGCTTACAAACATGGTGATTTTAAAGAATTAACTCATAGAAGAGTCTGAAAAACAAGCTGAAACTAGAAAGGAGCAGGTACCTGGTGGTTTGTTTTTTTTTCTTTTCATACAGCTGTGGTTGCAGGAGACTGCTAGATGCAAAATAAAGAGGGAAGGTATTGTCAGAATAGAACATATAAATGAGATTTGCAAGAGTTGAATGTTGAACTGCAAATAGTGTTTTCTGTAAACAGCTGGCCTGCTTTGAAAGTGAGCACATTAGACTATGAGTACAACTGTTATCATAGAATCCGATTCCTTTATTAAAAACAAAACCCCAAATCCTGCTTTAAACAGGAGACGTGGCTTTACAATCCGGGCAGGTTTTCTAAAGCGTATGCAACAGGTTTGTGCATACCTTGAATGGCAGCTGCCTGGTCTCAAGCAACAGACTTACTGTTTGATTATCAGCCCATAAAACTACTTTCCAGAGCTGCCTGTTCCCTAAAGCTGGATGCTCCACATGGGTCACTGGCTGATGCTGCTCATAAACTACTTCAGCACCACCTTGCTCCCTGGCACATCAATCCATCCAGAATGAGAATTAAAATACAAGGAAATTCCCACTCTCTCTCTCCTCCATAGAGCTGCAATAAACTCTCAGTACCAGATTTTTCATTCAGCTTTACAGCTTTAGCTGTACTTACAAATGCTAAAGTCCTATGGTTCATGTGTGCTCTGTTACTGTGAGGTTGTTAATTAAACAGTTCAAAAGTTCACAGAGACATTTTACAGTTACAGCCAAAGACAACTTCACTAACTTGTGTTTGCCTGGCTTCTAGCAAAATAAAATCTCATCCTGTCCCCAAATCCTGGGAGATGCTGTGTACAGAAAATGGCATAACTTGCTCACAATATCTATTCATGCCAAAGTATGTGGACTTCAGCTGGAGGCAGATGACATTCAACATCTTCCAGAATTCAGATAAATAAAGTATAGGTTTCAGTTTAGATGAATAATCCTTTAGTCTGTTATTTTGCATAGCAGGACAACCTTTCATTAATTTGGTAAGTTTTGCTTTTACAAGCACTTTTCTGTTTTTAGTAGAACAGAATAATAAAAAAATCATTGATATGTCATGGGGTCATATGATTCCTTCTTTGCACTTCTTCATGCAAGTTCTGGGTAAAGCTCATGGAGCCAAAGTTTCACAGTTTCAGCATGAATTCACCCACAACTCACGCCAGATGAATATAATTTGTCATTACCTCTTTAATTGCTCTCCCACTTAAAAACATTACAGTTGTCATACCAGACATCAGGAGCATTACCATGCAATTTTTTTTGAAAGCCATGACAAAAACAATTTGGGAGGCACACTTTCACTGAGAGCAGGCTCAGCTACTGCAGAGGTTGTTTCTGTGTTCATCGTACAGACAGGGATGGTTTCTGCTGTTTTGGTTGGTTTTCAAACATTTTTGGAACACGAACCTCTCCAGGTTCAAGCTTTTAGGTTTGATCTAACTTTTAAGTTCCTAACTCCCACAGTAATCAGAAATCAGATAGATGAAAACTTGAGACCATCTAAGGAAGCTAACCAGAATTTTCAGTCAAGGACTAGATCACAGCAATTTCAGGTTCGAGATACATGATCCATGGGGTTGTTAGAAGAGCAAGAAATTACCTGTGGCCCACAGCGAAAGCTGAAGAAAAACAGGTCATCACATTACTCAAAAAAAGGAGCACAGTTATCTGTGGAGATACATTCACAAGAAAACCTCCAAAGCAGCAGTTACAACATACAGAAGTCACTACATCACTTTTTTGGTTCCTGCCACATGAGCCATGAGTGCTTACTGGTTAATTCTGCCACACGTGTAATTCCACTGAGAATGAATGGCTTGACAGCCTGTCAGCTCTGTTGGGACAGAATGCTAGCTCTGGAGGAGAGGGGAAAGTGTCCTCTAGTGAGCATGTTATCTTCCTTCCCACCGTAAGAGCGGGCTGGAGCAAGACAGCATGCCAAGGAGTGTCATATTCTTTCGAGCTCCCGTGGAGCTGCTAACAGCGTGACCTGTAGCTGGTTTGAGTTTGTCCGGTGGGCTGGGTAACGGAGCGAGCACAGGAAAGATCCAGACAGCAGTTTGTAATGGAAACCTTGTGTTTCTGTCGGTGCCTTAACCACATGTTCCTTGGAGGACACATTTGGTTCAGTTGTATCAGCTACGGGTAAGATTTTTTCTTTTCCTCTCCTGGAGGAGGGAGAATCAAGTCTGGGGAGTTTTCGTTCTTGGCTTCAGTTGCTGTCTGCATAACATTTTCATTAATCACCTTATTTGCTGCAACAGAGGGTGAGTGGTGCAGCTGAAGTCATCAGTCTGTAGCAGACAACAAATTGACAGGCTAGCGTGCTAGAACAGAAGTAACATGAGACTGCGGATGGCTAAACAAGATCTCAGTCCCGCATATGTGTTTATCAAGGTCCATATGAACACTTGCCTTTTCGAGTTTTAACTGGACTCATTTGATAAAAACACTGTGTTTGTTAGATGCACCTTTAAAAGGTCTGAACTGACTCGTCAACATGACAGTAAAAGAAGAACAAAATCCTACACACCTTCCCTGGTGTTAGTCTCTGCAGTGTTTTAAGAGGCCAGACTTCTCTGACCTATACGAAGACAAAACCTTTGTACGTAAGGAATGAAGAAAGTCCCTTAAACAACAAGTTTTTGGCTCTAGGCAAGAATTCTAGGCTGAAATTCCTTTGCTTGGGTGCTGTAATAGGTCAGATTTGCTGATTAGAACTTGGATTTTTTTGGGTTTGCGACCCCAGTACTCTTTTGAAGTATGTTTGTTAAAAAGTGTAATTGATTGGTGGAAAAGGAAAAAAAACTCCCATCGCTTAGTTTTGTCATTCAGTAATACCCAGTTGTGTTCAGAAGCTCTATTTACGGTGGGTTTTTTCATTTATTTTCTATTCACAACAGAAGTTTTAATGATCATCTTTCCTTTTCTTACATTCATACATCTGAGTAGGACAAATTAGAGAAATACCGTCATTAAAGGGCTACTGTACTAAGCCCCAGAGTCCCCCTCTTTGCAAAGAGTCTGATGCTTCGGAAATGCCACGTAGCGAAGACACATATTCCACTCTCCAGAATTCACCACTTCATCGTTTCAGCATAACACAATTTAATTACCGTGCATTTAAGTGCAAAGTCAAAGGGTCAGCTATTGATCTCCATTCTTGGAACAAGCCACAGGAGAGCCAAAATCAAGTGAAAGTTGCTGCTCTTTTACATTTCAGTTGTTTTACTGAACACTAATCTAGGATTTAATGCCTCAGATGTAAGGAGACCCAGTCAGAGTTTTAGGCTTACTGACCAGAAATTACATACAGCAATTGCAGGTTCTTAACTTTGATAGAACCCCCAATGTTTAGTTTGTATTATTTTAGAACATAAGCTCTTTGACACGGAGGCTGTTGCCTTACATTTCTCGAGAGTTAGGCCTGTCATTGGTACTCAGTAAAAGAGAATTGTTTACTCATACATCCAGCAGCAGAGGGAAAAAATGCTGCTTTTATGATAGGATGCGGCAAATGTCTACGCAAAAAAAGGCACTGCACTTAATGGAAACACGATCGACACAAGTGATTCCTGTGGGGCAGCGAGGGTGCATTCTAGCCTGCACACTCCCCCAGACATGGAAACTGTCGCTGCGAGGCAGGATTCCTGTGAGGAGAAATACACATTTGTGCGTCTGTCTCTTCCTTTCCTGACACGGCTACCCTGAATACCCAAGGTATCAATAAGCACGTTTACATCCCAAAAGAATTGCTCTTACTGCATTTGTATCAACTCCCTCCAAAACGCTTTGCTAAGAATATCACGAAAAGTAAAGAGGAAAATACCACAGCCTAGAGGCCCGGCAGTGGAACACGTGGCAGCCAGCTTTGTTCAATTCCGTGGGCTGGGGAGGCTTCCTCCCCCCTTTCATCTCTCCAGTAAGAGCTGTGAAGAAGCGGCATTCACAGCAGCTAATCAATGCATGCTACGGACACGGTGTAAGCAGTAGAAGCGATGAGTTCCTAGACTCAACTTACAGTATTTGCTCCAGGAAATCAGTGCTGACCTACAGCCTTGATGTTTACCAGGTGATTAGTGTATTCAGAGGCATCACCTCTGTCTAATGGTTAGAAATAAGTAACAAAGAAGAGAAAGGAGAAACTAAAATACGACACATTTACTATTTTAACAGAATCTCGGCAGTATATGTATAAATATACTATTTAGAGCTGTTTTGCTAAATTTCTGTGCTTGAGATACCAACGAGAATATTGTTTCTTTACCTTCGTGCCATGGCTTTACGATGGGAAGCCGGGGAGGACAGCAAAGACGAGGATGCCCTCATCTCCAGTCCCTTCATTTCGCTAGCAGTTGCAGACAGCCCATGCCCCTCAGTTAGAAGAATGATGAGGAATCTCTAAGTCTTGGGTTTTTTTTATGAATTACACAGATCTCTGTTCCCTCACTTTCATTGTCTCAGCCTTTAGTTTCAGGGTTGTCTTTCTGCTGGCTTTTGTGTTCCACTGGATGCTACCGAGGCATCAAATTGAGTTGCTAAAGTAGCTATAAATACTTATATTACTTCTAATAAAGAGGATGGATTTGAAAGATTTGCAGCTACGTATCTAGACCCCGTCACAAAAGAAAAATATCTTGAAGGCTAAACTCACATTAGCACTTTTGTATGTGAATGTGTTTCAAGAGAAAAACTCTTTAACAAGTAGAACTATATTTACACAGTCCCAGTTTTAATGTAGTCTCTATAACTGACTTTCAGAGCTTCATGAGCCCCTGGCTTAGTGCAACTGATTTTCTGTAGTTTCAGAGGAGGAAGGAACATGTAAGACAGGGTGGGGTTGTATGAGGAAGGGAGAAGAGATAACTTGTGAACTCCTCAGAGACCAGGAAGTGACAAATGGCACAGGAGAAAGCCTAATGTTAGCGATGACAAGTTTTACTTATTTTAGTACAAGAGTGCAGTAAAACGAGTAGGATCAGACTCTCGATGCTTAGGTCTACAGACACAGATGGGAACTGAAAACTGTGGAACTCCCAAAAGGTTTCTTATAACTTCATCATGGTCTTGAACTGATCGGAAACAAACTGATTTCTCAATTGCCCAGCAGGATTGCCTGATTTTTGGAGTAGTCTCTAGCAAAGAAAGAGACCACAAGGTAAATGTAGCTAGAGAGAAGAAAACCAAATACAATTCACTATGTATCCATAGAACTCTAATACTCTATCTCAGGCCAGACAAGATCATAAAAATACATGTTTGGAAAACATGCTTGGTCTTTCTGGCACGGGCCGTTGGTTGGGTGCTTCTTGCCCTGATAGTAGGGCATCTCTGCACTTTTTGGAAGAACTCAAACCACACACACAGCATTTTGAAGGGCTGCATCAACTACCAAGAGCGTGCAAAATGGCTCGGGAAGACAGATGTACAAGGAAACTTAGCATGACACTAGAAAATAAGTTTTCTCTACTTGAGAAGCTGTAGGGAATCACCTAAAACTCCCTGGGCCACACTGCAATGCTAGAGGGGATCTTTCCAGTCACATGCTCAGCACAGATTAAAATCTATTCCATGATTTCTCTGTGAAGGGGAGGACAGACTTTCGTGGCTGGTTAGCCTGCCCTCGGTGGCTGTCTCTGAAAATCCCTTGTGCTTATAAACACGGGGAGTCCGGTGGAAGGTGAAAGGCAAATGGAATTGTCCCCTTAAGAGATCAGATCTTGAGTTAGTCACTTAATAGAAATGTCAGGCACTTAATCTTCATGCTGCCAAGAAATTTGAATGAAGAACATGAATAACTTTGCATTTCTTCATTAGCAAGAACTATAGAAATTGTATTTTTGGCAAAAAATCATTCACTGACAAGTAGTCTTTTATGAAGACCAGAGCTATATGCCAGCTGAACTCAGCGAATAATTTCGGTTGACTTTTTTTTAATTTCATAAAACTTGCATGATAGTGGGTTTCATTGATTTGTTTCAGATTAACATTGTCATTGTGTCAAAAACTGTCCCCTAAGCTAAAGGAATTAAATTAGTTTTACAAGGAAAAAAAAAAAAATACTCCAAGAGAAGAAAAACATTTTGGTCAACCAAAACTAAAATTACTATGGGCTTCTTGGTTTGCTGAATTATTCTGCAGTTCAAAGTCTTTTTAATTTTTCATTTGAGCAGAAAATAAGTTATCCACATAAACTCTCTAGCCTTTATTTCACTCTTTCATTCAAAACCCTAGCAAAGGATGTAGCAATGTTTATTTCTATTAAATTTATGGCCATTTGCTTTTAAAGCCAATTTGCTGCAAGATTTATTTTCCGGATCCTGGAAAGTAACTTTCAGCTACTTACTGGCTGTTTGTGTGAAGTGGTCTGGAACCCAGCTTTCGCTGCGAGTAGAACAGAGCTTAACGTACCGAACACGCAGCGATTGACTTCAGCAGAGATAAAGCGAGAACTAAACAGGAGTTAACATGGTAGGCACAAAAGGACTTGGCGAAGACAACAGATTTTAATTTCAGATTCTCAATTCATTGTGCAAAAACGCTGGATAAAACACAGGAGCGTTTTAAAAGCGCTAAGCCGTAGGAACTCACACAGGTGGAGCAGTTCGCCTTGGGCATCCCAGTTTGAAAAGGGATTCACTAAAGCCATGGAAGGCGTATTTTAGACAACAGAAAGATTATGTGATGGAGTGGCCTGGAAAAAAATAAATAAAGCTGAGAGCTACAATGATTCTGCCTTGACAAAAGACAGGCAAATGTGGCTGATAAAAATACAGTAAAGTAGCTAAAATTATTATTAACTGAGCTTATCTAAGGTATTATTGAACAAGTTTGAAATAAAGGCTGAGAATATAACTGGTAGAAGGTAATCTGCTTAGAAAAACATGGAACGTACCAAATCGGTTATTTAGGTTCTTGGCTGGACCAGACTGGGGAGAAACCTAGGGAAGGAATTTTAGACAACTTAAATTTCTCTGCCATTGTAACCATTGTCAATTATAGTATCTGAACATGTGTGTTCACCATTTACTATTTGAGTTGTTCGAGGTATCGGTGGTTTTACAGAGAAGGTTCAGGAGTTAATCTGGGCTCCCAGATGGAGCAAGACAGGCACTTCCAGAGCACACAGGAACACGCATGTGTTTAAAATGTCAACTTGCCACTTGGAAATTCCCTTTTCAAGAAACATTCATGTATGCCTAAATAACTCCATGAAAATGTTAAGGTACAGGAAATAAACCAAGGACTTAAATAATGGATATTATGGTAGCTGTTGCAGCTCCTGCTCAGTAGTAGTTTCCTGTGCAGCAGGAAATGCATTAATAAATTAAATTCATCAATTTAATGACTGGATTTGTTAAGAATAAAATAAAGATGCGTTCAGGTGAGGTTGTATGATGCCTGAGTCCGTGCCTGCTAACTCCAGTTCACAGAAAAAGGTCACACCCCAGACAAAATGCACCCTTTGGCCAGCAGGTCCTACTGCTCCTCGTGGCCATGTGTCCTGGGGGCTCGGGGCACTCAGTGCCTACCGTGTGAACTCTGACTGCATTTTTCTTGGATTTGGGCAGTAATACCACACGCCCGTATCGGGTTTCTGTTGTCTAGTGACAGTCAAATTCACCCTGTAACTCTTCCCTGAGAACATTACTAAAACTTCCTCGTTTTTCTGGAACTGGTCAAGCTTACTGTCGTCGAATTGGTTCTCTCTGTCAGGTAAGGCTGAAGATAGTCGAGACATTCACAAGCTGTCGGACAGATGCACAAAAAAAGAATGCAAAAAAACACGTTGGCGTTTGACTCATTTGCTTTGGGTCACCTCCCCCCAAATCATTAATTTAAAACTGTTTTCAAATTATAGGAATTTGGAATTGTGAGGCTTTGGCATTTTTAAAATCCATGATAAAGAAACCACCGTTCGCCTAACATCAGAACAAAGCATTATTCTCTCTCTGGCACTCGGAAAGTTAAGGGCTTGTTTATAAACAACAGAATAACAGAAATAAAAACATTCGTAAGTACGTATCAGTGCTATTGAAGGATGACCTTTTCTTCTTTTTTTAAATAACAGCCAGTCTCAAGAAACGTAGCCTGCTTGGCTGATTATTTTTTCTTCCCACGATAGCATTTCCTCTCTTGGAGGAAGGCTGCTTCAGTCACATCTCTCTCTGTCTGCCCCTCGTCCTCCCCACCCAGCCTGCTGAGCTCTGTTTCCAAATATACTGTTAATTATGTATATGAAAATGTAGAAATATAAGAATAGCACACAGTGGCGTGCTCAGGTTTCTGGTCTGTTTTCGTAACAGCATACAATCCTGTTCTGCAAAGTGGCAGAACAGATTAAAGATCACAGAAAATCGGTTCTGGCTTACTGTTTCTGGTTTTGCAGGCACTCGTGGAATTCCCTGGGTACACATTTCCTTGTTGCTTGCATGGCCTTGGCATATGCTTGAAGATGCTAACATAATGTGCACAGCTACTACATGAGTTAAATTGAAAAAGTAGCCTCCAGTATGTGGTTTGATTTAATAACACTTGAATCTGTAGGGCAGTGGATATCACATTTCGACTTGTTTAGATTCAGCTGCCTCATCTTTGCATTGTAGGTCTGAAAATGGTTGGTATCATGGGTACCAAGGCATAGACTTTAAGGGTCTCAATGACCACATTCACATGGCTTGATATGTTTCCTTCTGTATTAAAGATATTTGATATCTTTTCCACATTAATGTGTAGGATCAGATTCTGCAGTGGTTGTATAAAGGTAAAATTCTGACTTCAGCATTGCCCAAGATGGAGCTCAAAGTCTTTATTGTGTTGTGAACGGCCACTTCAATGGTGAAATCTCTCTGCTGAGTACGACACGTCCATGGGTTATTGCTTATGCAAGAAAGTTTTACTGTGGCGGCATGTTCCCTGATGAGATTAGGCAATCAAGTCATGTCATCTTGCATTCTGTTGATTGTTTTGCTGCCAGTAAAAGGACTTGTAACTTACCTGCACAGAAAACCACATCCCCTCTGTGTGAGAGATGAGACTGATGGCAGCCTGTGAATTTCCATGTGTGGTTTTGGAGCAGCAGCTAGGTCTTGTCTTAATTAACACCCTGCAGCAACTTTGTTCCAGACTGTGTACTCATTTTTTATTAGTAATAATGACTCTTGTATCTTCACATAAGGCATCCAGCATTTACTCACAATAAAGCTTTTCTTTGAGGAGGTATTGCTAAACCTCAAGAAAGCTGGGAAGCACTCGAGAGAACTTATTACTTCTACTAGCATTTTGCCAGCTGCCAGAGAGCGCAGGGAGACAAGAACCACTTGGCCAAGAAACTTAAAGGCAACAACCAAGAAGATATCAAATCAAGACTAGAAAGGACTGAGGGGATAAAGTAGTTCCTAGGAAGGAGGAGAACGGGGGACGGTAGAGAAGTAGTGGGAGAAAGGCCACATTTTCTTTGGCTCAGCACCCAAATCATCACCACCATCACTGACGTCAAATCAGGCAGGTGAGTAGGAACCTAAACGTTCTCATCCAGATCCGAAGTGCAGTGAGGAGAGGGGGAGATAAGATGTGCAATACCTTCGTCACCTAACTGTTGGTGCTGGCTAACACAGATCTTATACAACCCTGCTCCAGAACCTCTCCTCTCATTACCGACGGGACTGTTGTGCCTACTGCTGGCTACCAGATGCTAGACATAGGAAAGAGCAACCGATGCCATGCTAACTAATCAGCAGAAAAGGTACCCTTTTCTTTTGTGTTTCATGGTGGTGTCAACAGCAGACGCAAAAAATGGCTCATTAACTCTTGCCCTCCTTTTCTGAAAGCAGTCATTCATGGAGCAGTCCTTCTGGTGAAGAACATTTGCTGACACCATTTGTAATGAAAACAGAGAAAATGATGTTGGGCAACAGAAGCATCCAAAGGCCTTATGAAAAAATGATAGCATAGCTCAGGGATAAGGAACTTTGATTCCATGGGTCAGATCCAGCTGTCAGACCACTGCCCTTCTTCCCAAGCGCCCCAAAGTCCTCACAGAAATCTCTCTGTTGTGTGACCAAAACACGGGGACAAGACTGATGAATGTGGTCACACAGCAGGGTTGGCTGGCACGTCCCACCGCAGGCACAAGTGCATCTAACAACAGATGACTGGATGCATGACACAGCCAAAATAGATCAGTCCCTGATAGTTTGCAGGAGAAGGCTGAGAAGGACATTGACTGGATGTGCACATGTGTTTTTAAGCAACAAAACTAGGGCCGTTAAACCAGCTGGTGGTGGTTTCATTCTTAAAAAAGTCTGTGGGCTGTAAGTTTTTTAGGCTTTACTTCAGGGGAAGCCAACTGCAAGCGGTCCTTTTATAGCTCTCTGGGCCTCCTGAACTGGCTGTTCAGCGTTAGAAAGACTAAGCCTAGTGCAAGTAGGAAGTTATAAAAATTGCAAATAAAAAATTGCTAAGTTTGTGCATTCACAAAAGAATAAATTAATGACAAATAAAGAACATGTGATGTTCTGACTCAGTGACAGTAAGAGCCAAACCAATATACAGAAGTAGCAGACAGCACATTTCATGATTTCATCTTTTCATTTTTAACGAGCAGAGAAACTAAGGGTGGAAATAAATAGTACTAGTTGCCAAAGACTATGGAGCGCACAAAGATGGGAATATATTCCAGATATGTGTCCACCCAACAACACCACTTCTGTCTGTGACCAGGGCTCGAGCTTCTCAGGCTCCACATGTACGGGAGCGCCCGAGCGCAGCCCTGCAGCACAGCCGTGCCATGGCACGGGCACCTGGCCCTCCGAGAGGCGTGTCCCCTCTCCGAGATCCCGTCTCATCAGACTGCACTTTCTCTGAGCTCACTGGTCACCACTTCTACCTTAAGCGTACCGGTCATGGGTTTTAGGTTAGCTGTTAATAGAAGGTTTCTGCCTTCGATGTGGCGCATTTATCTAGCTGAAAGGCAGTGCTGCCTGCCTGACTTCTGAACGAGACCGAAAGCGAGGAACAAGAGAAACTGAGGTACGCTGTGGCAAATGCAGACAGCACAGGCATGGCTGTGGAGGGAATACAAGGCGAGAGCCTCACAGCCAGTGCCTCAAAATTGCCATTTTGCGTTTTCACTGTAATGGTTTTTAAATAGCTGAGGAGAGAGACTTCACCACACCTTCAGTCAGGGACAGCTTGGAGGAAAAAGTGAGTATTTTGTAGAGTTCAGCGCAGTTATTGTAAAGTCCAGCGGACTATAAGAGATACGAAATGTGACATCCATTAAAGCATCAGGAGCCCAGCATCCCTGAAGATCCAGTTAGCAAATGAGGTATCACTGGTTTGCTAAAGCAAAGAGTACTTTTGGATGGGTTGGATACATGGTGGCCTCCTCTCGGGCAGAGAGTAACACCTTCTCCATGCAATTAGTGCCAAGGGGCATCAACCCTGTTCCCAACCTTTTTATTCTAACTATTTCATTAAAAAAAAAGGCATTGCTAACCCTTCTAATCGTGCCACATTTGCTCCCTGCAGGTGAACGGCCTTTCGAATGCAACTGGCAAGGGTGTAACAAGAAGTTTGCTCGCTCCGACGAGCTGGCCCGCCATTACCGCACTCACACCGGGGAAAAGAAGTTCAGCTGCCCTCTCTGCGAGAAACGCTTCATGCGCAGCGACCACCTGACAAAGCACGCCCGGCGCCACGCCGATTTCCACCCCAGCATGCTGAAGAGGCGAAGCGGCAGCAGCTCGAGAACAGGCTCTGTCAGTGACTACAGCCGCTCGGACGCCTCGAGCCCGACCATCAGCCCCGCCAGTTCCCCGTAGATCTACCTGCACTGGATGTCAGCACTTTGCTTCTAATATCCAATGTGGAGTTTTGGTTGTGTTGCACACATTTAAAAAAAACTCTGTCGCTTCCCCTCCTCAGTCCCCCCCATCCCCTGTTTTGTTTTTTAAAAATTTATCAGTAAATAGCTGCCTCCCACTGCAATTTCCAGTCAATTTTCTTTGCCCAACCACACAAGTGGCTGTTCTAACCTCATGGACAGACTTATCTATTACACATAGTGACTCCTGCTGTCTCAGTATTTCATCCATTTTGCAACCATTTACAGATCCTCTTGATTATTCTTTATAAAAAAAAATTAAAAATCTAAAAAAAAAAGAAAAAGAGAAAAACCCACTTAATTCACCTCAGGTGTCAAAGTAGTTTTGTAAGACCGGATTGCACAACATGAGCATACACACACTTACAGATCAACTGTGTTGGATTGTGTCCCCCTTCTCCTTTCTCAGGGATGGATATTTATGTTACACAATAATTACAATGAAGACACACCCTAACCGCAGCCTTAGTCTGTAAATATATTTGCACTCGGAAGCTTTTTTTTGTTAGATTCTTTCACACACTGGGGGGAAAAAAACCCAGAAAAACAAACAAACAATACGAAACCCAAACCAGGACTGGAATGTAGTACCAGACTCTGCCCCCGTTTGTTTTCCTGACTGTGTACCTACGTTGGGGAGTGTCCAAACAGGAGTCTTGTCTCTCTTCTCTGCTTTTGGCAGCAAACCGTCTGTTCACGTCGCGCTGAAGATGCTCCCAACCAACTGCAAAAATCTCTGTGAGGTTCATCAGCTTGTTGGTTTGTCTCACGCCACATAAAATTCTGAGGGGGGAAAAAAAAAATCTAAACAAGATGCCTTAAGTCAATAACCTAAATCACGAGGAAGCATTTATGCTGGTTAACGTTTTATTGCAAGGCAGCGTGGAATCTCGGGAGGTCTTCTGTCATCACCCTCTCCAAGTTGTTAAGCTCTCTGCGCTGCCTGCTCGGTATGGGACCAACAGACTATTCAGATCAAACCACACTGGCTTGAACAATTTTCTTCATTTTTTTTCCTTTCCTTTGTCTGTTTTTCTTTAACTGAACTATAACATAGCTGAACCAATGCCCACCAAAACTTTTATCAAGGTACTTACCTACATTACAGCTCCATCTTAGCGAGACAAATTGGCTAAGACATAGTTTCTGGATCCTCTTGCATCACAATCGTGATCACTGATAGAAGTGAAAATCATGAGGTATCTTCTGACTGGAAAAATAAGATACGCATTTTTAAGTTTTAAATTAACATGAAAATTTAGCTCAGCACTGCTACAAGTTTCTCAAAAATACACCAGCATAAAGGTGCTCTCATTTCTGAATAACTGCTTAGTAACACAAAGGAAATCTTGGCTAATTTTCAATAACTTTCAAATATTTGACACTAGATAGAGCCCTAGGAAGTAGATTTTTGGTTTAGATGGTAGAAAATATGGCAAAAGACCAGGAGCATTGTAACATACTGGCAGCAAATACACTTTCCTTAGTTTGGCTGGGTCTGTTGGTGTATCTTATAAATTCAGGTCCTTTTGATTCTGGAACTTTTGGGGTTTTCTTGTTTTTACTGTAAGGCAGAACTGCAGTGAAGTGCGGCACGGTGAAAAGAAACTCTCGCTGTCAAATCTGCCCTTTGATACCAAGTGAATGCCTCCGGATTCCAAACGAACTTCTGTCTTACTTGCTGCTTTGCATTCATCCAATTTTGCAAGTTTCTTATTGTACTGTATGTTAACTGTGAGAGGCTAATATAGATTTCAAAGTAGTTTCATAGGTACTTCCATAATATTTACATTATTCCTAATACTACATGTTCTATTAGTTGTATGGATAAATACTTAAAGACAGGTCAAAGTGCAGATACTCCATAGTTTTCCATGTTAATTTGCTTCAGATTTCACCTCTATAAAAATCACCTTTTTCCCCTTTTAAACTGGAAGTCATGCGAGGCACAATTTTAATGTTTCATTTCACAGAAAGTGAAAGAACATCATAAGGATTTTTTGCAAGACAACAAATACTGTGTTTGTCTGATGAGTTGCCTAACTACTGTGAGTTAGGGGAAAGCCAGGTCTGTTTGCCTCCACAGATTTCCTCTTTTCTTCTTCTTTTTATATTTTTTTTCCAGACCTCATCTACTGAGATACACAATTTTAACGACTTGATACAATTCAGGTAACAGGAATTCACATTCCAATCATTTCTGTGACTGCTACAAGTGCTCTTTTGCTGTTCTTAGGAAAGAGGCATTTACGATACCGAGCTAAAGGAATTCTACAGGTCAGCTGTGTCTTGTGCACGTACTTTGAAAGAAGTCACAAACACATTTCTCATTACCATTAGACTTTAAGGGAGGAATTTTTTTAGGGGGACGACCCAAAATCAAAAGGAGAACTAAGTCTCAGCAAAAATCTCAGGCTTCATGTTCCAAGTTCAGTTTGTTGTGAAATCCTCTTTTGCAACAAGAGCATCATTAAATCTTTAGCAAAGGAACCACTCGGGTGCATTTATTTAGGGCATAATATTTCAGCAGGTATCAGTAACTGCGTTACAAGCGAGTTTTCATAGCCCGGAGAAAGAATATTTGCACCAGGTTTTATTAGTACTGAGATTATGGAACATAAAGCTTATGGGGCAGCCTACTGTGAGTGACACAAGAACTATGTGCTCTTTAACTCAGACAGTAAACTAAGCATTTTATGTATAATCCTCATAGATATTACTAATAATTCTTCAAGTTTAAGGAGAAAAAAAAACACATCGGTTCAAAGAGAAATTTTCAGTTCAGCTAATTCATCTAATGGGAAGGCTACGAGACTAGATGTAGCCAACATAGCTACACTTTCAGGAAAATCTCTGAAGTTTGTCATGAAAATTTTATATTATTATTTTTACATGTTAGCTGTAAATACCTCAGTGTGTGTTAGGCTGACAGTCTAATTACTGTGTTTTAAAGTCCTAGCTAGAGTTTAAAATATCTCCATTAAATGTTTAATACATGATAGCTTTAGGATAAAACGAATTCCAAACCACTAGTAGTTTCCAAAACTGAATGTGAACAAAGCTTCTCTTAACATTTTCATACAGAAAGAGAGTGTTTGGGGGTTTCTAGCCTCTCCTTGATTCTAGAAAAGAAGCAGAAGCACAAGCACGGTCATAAGACTCCTTTCTCATGATGGTTCCTCCCGAGTTTTGCAGATATGAGAAGTCTGAACAGCTCAAATTGTGTTTTGAAGTGTAGGTGCTTACCCAAACTAACCTCAGTTTTTTACCCTTGTGTTTTCACCCGGCAGCGTAGCCTAAACCAGTCTCCTGGAACAGCCCCAAACATTACACTCAGGACATCCTGCTGGGGCGAGGTGCGCATTTCGCCCCAGCCCTCCCTCTGCCTCCACCTCGGCCCACACGATCTGTGGAGGCGGAATCCTCACAAACTACAATGTATTTTTTTTCCTTTTAATTTCAGAATAAAAGAATGGGTTTATTAGTATTATTAAGAAAGCCCTGAAAGTTTGTTTGGATTTCTCCAGCCATGATTCTAGCTTGCTCTTTAAGACTTGAGCTTAACTGCCTCGCTGCAGGCAATGGGTGCAAGTTGAACTCCTCACTACCACCAGTCCACTGAAAGTAAAGATGCTCTTAGAAACTCCTTCACCCCTTCCATTAACCTCATCCTGTGCAAAGGCCTAGAGTGCATTAGTGGCCACATGAACTCAGTTTTCATCCTGCTGCTTCGAAAGCAGTCCTGGGAAACTCCTGGCAGCTAGATTTTATGGTGAGAATTGTTTCTATCAGCAAATTAGTCGCTCCTTGCTTTTACCATATATGCATCGCATCCGTTTACGGTATGTAACTGCAAAGGTGTCTGTTTATAACAAGTCGCCAGAAGCCTCTGTTTGATGGTAACATGTAATTCCTGTCTGCATCCCACCCTTGTTACTGCATTAACCCTTGCAATAAGTTTTGGCCTCCGTACGCCTTTCAAGCCTCCTTCCCTTCGGCGCTTTCCGTGTTGCAGGCAGCCAGAGGCTGCTGGGTGAGGAGCCCGCCCGTTTGTAGCGACTCACATCCACAACCGCCTCCCTCCAGCTCTTTGGCAGGACTTGTAGAATTTGCCCTGCGTGGAGTGTTTTGGGAAACACGGTTGGTGAAGAAAGATTAAGGAAAATGAACTCTGCATGCTTAAAGCTTGCCTCTTCCTTGCCATCCGATTGACTAATTTCGTCAGGTGAATGCTTACAGACTGACTTTCAGGTGCTCTTTTACTCCATCACGCCGTCTGTTTGTGCATTGGGTGCTAACGTACAGCCTATGTCAGTGAAAGGTATGAAGAACATCTGTGTTTGAAACTCTTTTGGGGATAAAACTAGAGCCTTAGGCAAAAGAAAATAACCAACTTTGACTTGTTTACCCCATAAGTCAGAATACAGAATGCAAAAGCCCATCCACTGGTAGAGGTTTTTTATAAATATATATATATATATAAATATTTATATATATGGATTGATATAAGCATATGCACATATATAAAAATAGATATATGTGTATATTGCATAGTATGTATGTGTATACATAAATACACAGCAGTGTGGATATACTACACACTGAACAATGAAGGGATGTCTACGGAGCAGAGACAGGTATCCATGTCATCAGAACTAGCGATGGGCCTGAACCGAAATCCTAGATCCGAATGTCGTCGCATTTGGAAAGTTTGAACCTGCTTTTCTGAGACTGGTGGTTGAGTCTCATCTCTGGCTGCAGCCACAGATGTTTGTGTAAACGTGCGTCCTGGGGAAGGTGCGCGTGCGCTCATTCACAGGCGCGTGCCCGTGGGGGTGCTGGAGAACACGCGTGCCAGTGAGCGTGCACGTGTTTCCGTGTGTACTTCCAGCTTTGGTGAACTGTAGCGTTACTGGTGTCGCCTCACCTGTACAGTTTCATTAGCAGCACACGAATGCTTCCGTGAGTCACGTTGCAACTCTTTAAATCACTACATTGAAGTATTACAGTTGTACAGTTATATATTCATCTATTCTTGCTCTGCTGTAACTTTTTATGTATTTTGTACCGCATAGATTATATATTGTGATAATGTCCTATGCAACAACAATAAAAACGGGAAAAAAACAGGAAAAAGGAGAATTAACAGCTGTAAAATATTGTCTTAACTTGTATGCATGGTTAGTGATGTTTACATTTTCCAGAATAAAACTTATAACGATGAAATCCTGGTTTTCTCTTAATTTCCTTCTCCATGTATCAGTTTAAAAGCATCGGTGGTTAATATTTCTGCTGCTTGTTTGAGGCTTGATATCCTACTCGAAATCTTTGTTTAAATGTCACCCAGTGCTATGGCTTAAAATGGGAGATTTTTTTTTTGTTTTTTAATTGTTAAGAGAAAGTTTCTGTCATGTTGATACAGACACTTGCTCGTCTTTTCTGTGAAGGAATGAGCCTGAAGTTTCTTGAAAATACAGGTTACGCAACACTTCTAAGCGCTATTTGTTTGTGAAAATCGGCCCTGAAGAGCAGCATTTCTAAGTCTTCCTACATGATGGCTCTGCCTCATGTTTGAGAACAGAAGAGCAGCCAAATATTGTTTTCTCAACTTTCTAGGAGAACAAAAAGATGAACAAATCCTTTTACAAGGACATGCCTTTTTGGTCTAAGTATGGAGTTGTTGCCTTGGTACTGTGATGTTCTGTGCCTCCCCACCCAGACACCCACACTCTGAAACGTGGATGTTGACACATTCTCACCTGCAAAAGAAACTTCTCCTCTCGGGTTGCTAAATGTGTGGGTTTCTGTCTTGCCTGTGACTCAGCATTTGCCCTGAAATGCTCACAGGCTTGGCAGTGGTTCCTCAGCTCAGAAGAGAAGCAGTAGGACTGCTAGGATTAGGATGGGATTTTCCTATTTACGTTTACCTGGGCATCAACTGGGGCTTCAAAGCGGCCCATCTCAAGGTTCATTGCCCCAGCTCTGCAAGGAACCACACCCACAGCACGCTTTGCTAGCTGACTGCAAGAGATTAAAGAGACATAAATAACGTACACAGGCAACAGAAACAGAGCGAAAAGCAAGAGAAGATGGAAATCAAAGACCTGAGGACCACGAGATAAGCAGCTGACCAGAAGGGCTCATACGGCACCAGTATCCGTGGGGGGCCTCCTAAAGGGTTTCAGAGCAAGCAAGCCAGGCAGCATCTCCAAAGGTGACCAGAGACTGCAGCGTCTTGTCTAAGAGAAGAGGCAGCTAAGTCAAACAGTAATTCAAGCAGGCAAACACACAGGTCTAGCTAAATACAAGGCATTGCTGGCACAGCTAAGAGTATCGAGAAGGGGAAGGATTATTTTAATAGATGTCTCAATCCAAGACAAGGGAGGAGAGTCTGGATGCCCAGACATCTGACGAGCAGAGAGAGAGGGAAGCCTGAATGAACACTGGCTTTGGGAGCTGGGTTTGGGCTTGGGGCAGCTTGGAGAGCAAGATTACATCAAGCAAGTCTGGAGAATAATAATAATTAAAAAAAAAGTAACAAAAAATGAAGAGACATCTGAGAAAACCCGAGTGGGGTTTTAAGCAAAAACAGGCCCCAGAGGTCTGCAAACAAAACCTGGGCTTAGTGATACCTCTACCTGACCGAGAGAAAACAGCTCTAGAGTGTAATTGCTGCCTCATCATCATTGTAAATCAAGGATCAACCTGTCCTGCCTGGTTGGCACTGGCAGGAGATAGATTTAAACTTTGACTCCCACTGGCTGAAACCAACGCTCAACAGCAGGAGAGGGGCTGGGCTACGAGAGGCACCGAGACGCTGCTGCCGGCGGGTCTCCGCAGAGCTGATGTTTCTCCTCCGCGTCGCTGGAGAAACGGGGCAGCAGGGCTGAGCCTGGTGAGGAACCCTCCAAAGGGTCCCTGAGGCTCACGCTGCCCAGGCCGGCTTGTTCTGAGCTAGTCCAAGTGTCCTTCCCAAGGCCTGCTTGGTACGAGTGGGGCATCTCCTGGGAGCAAGGTGCAGGACACCGAGTATGGGGGTGAGAGAGCATCACTGAGAAAAAAAGTCCAGTTGAAGGACAAGGGGGGTGGGGCTGGTTAGAGACGGGGTTTCGGGTGTTTGGCAGCAAGATGAACAAGCTGAAAGGACGTGGGAAACGGAGATGAAAGGTGCAATAAATGGGGAATGTGAAGAGGGGGAAGACGAGTATAGAAAAATGAGAAGGGAGTACAGGGTGGGATGATTTTATGTGGTTTTTCAGAGAGAGAAAAAGAAAGGCCTAAGTTGCAAAATCCAAAAGGGGGTCTAGAAGGAGCGAGAGAGCTCATGTGGCAGCGTTTCCAGCAGACTAGAAGGCGAGGCATGTCAGTGCATAATAAACAGCTCTGTGCGGCTTTAAGAGACTGATGTTTGTGCTTTCCCATGCTCGCCTATTGTGGAAATAACTTTCTGAGTCATTTCTCTGATCCTGGAGACAAACTGAACAGGCACAAAAACATAACAAAACACAATAGCAACGGGAAGAGAGAAATTCCTCCCTCCCCCTTCCAACACACACGCATTTTACGTCAGCGATCTCGATGCACTCAAAGCCTCTGAGTGGAAGAGAAGCAAGGCACAGACCGACAACGTTGCTTGGTACACGGCCACTGAATCCAGTTCGGCTTCTCAGCCGCCACATAAACAGTTAAAACATGAAAGCCACGCTTCCTCAGTCTGTTACTTTTAAATATGTTATCCAGTTGCTTTGGTTCAAAAGTCTTACCTCCAGATTTTCCACAGACAGGAATTTGCTAGCTTTTTTCAACTTCAAAGCTTTGCACTTCAAAGACCCTGCAGATTTTCTCTCAAGCCTCATGCCCCACCCTCGGCAAAGATGATGTCAGTTTGGGACTCTCTCTCAAAATGTCACGTGCGAAAGCTCACGCACATCTGAACATCACCATCACAACCGTGATCTTCCCAGAGGGGAGTACGGAGATGGGCACCCCCACAAGTGGCTTGCCCCAAACCCAGGCTGTATCGAGACTTCCTAATCCAACCCACAGAACCATAGAATTGTCAGGGTTGGAAGGTGGGACTGCTCAAACAACATGACCGGGTGAATAAATCAGGCCTGGATGTTGGCTTCGGTGTAAGAAACCTTCCATTAAGGCTCCAATGGATATTTTTGGACTCCACCTGGCTATTTTTAGGAGGGATAATTAATGCCAAAAGAAATAAGGAAATAATAAAAAAAAACCCAACAACGAGCTTTAAGTCCAAGAACGGAAAAATTGGTATTCTCCACAAAATCACTATGATTAAGGAGGACTAAAAAGGCAGGGTTGCATTTTAGGCATAAAAATATGCTACAAGTCACTGTAAAAATTGTACGTTACATGATTTTTGCTAAGAGAGGGGAAGCATTTCATGAAGACAGCACTTCACCACTTAACTGCTATTAAATAGGAGTCAGGGCCCAGCTTTAAAACGCAGCTGTACTCTGGCTGTGTTTCGTACAGCTGTGCTGAGGCTCCGGGCTTCTCTGCGTGTTGAGATCTGGCTTTGGGAGGGGCTGGCTGGGACCTCAACAACAACCAGCACAAGCTCTGACCGGTTCTGTGCATGGAGTTAAGCAGCAAGAGAACAAAATCACAGCCAAGGTACATAGCACCCTCACCAGGTCCTTGAAATAATCTGCCGGAAGCACACGGCTATTATAAGGCTGGAGAATCTGGTTTACGAACTAAGATGGGGCACTCTCAGAAAAAAAATCCCTGCCCTCTTGGACACGGGAGCCGAAACAAGCCCAATGCTTTCACAATTCAGCTATTAATTGACTGATAGCAACGGTTTAGATTCACATCCCTCAGCCTCACGAGGGTGTTTCGTATCAGCATTTCCATTCCCGTTGCCCGTAAAAGAAAAGATCCTTCTCTCAGTCATCTTTTCTTCGTGTGTTCACATCCCATCTCACTTCCAAGAGCGATGGCTTCAGAGCAGGGCCTCCCGACCCGCCTGCTCAGCACCTCCCGCGCAGCACCTCGCCGCCAACAAGGACACGCACAGCATCTTCGCTCTCCTCCGAGGAAAAACACTCTGGCTCCTTGCTATCCAGCCACAACCCACACTCGGCATTGCACACACACATTTTTTATACAGTAGGGGTCAGCTCATCTTAGACCGAGCCCAGTTCGCAAATTCCTGACACCACAGGGAATATCTGTGTGAAATACCTACCAGCAGTGGAACACATCCCAGGGCAGCAGTCAGTATCTAAAGCAGCACCTCCCTTTTAGGTGCCTCCAAGAAGAGCTGCCTTGCTGCTTTGGGGAATACCGCACAAAAATGAGCTTTTTAACTTTGATTTCCTGAATAATCGTGCTCTGGGAAGGGCTGTTGCTAGGAAAATTCCCTGGGAATCACTCCGCACAACTTCCTAATCGTTCCTTTCCTGCCTGATAAACATTTGCCACCGTGTCTCTAATTACACAGAACGTCTTTGCAAACCTCCTGAATGATGCTCTCTCTGTTTCTCAGCTCATGGAGGTAAACGTCTCTTCTCGTGAACGAGAAGGTAATTGGAAGAACAAGGACATGCTACAGAGCATCCTTTTCAATGAACAGTGTTCCTAATTTTAAAAAGGTTTGCACATGTGGCAGGGTAATGAGCATTCCAGCCACGTTTTAATGATATGAAGCACTACAAAGTAAAAGTCAGCTTAAGCATTTATATTTTGTATTTGCTTTCAGTTACTGTTGATAAAAAACTGCTACAGCAATATTGACCAAAAATCTAAGAAGCCCCTATTCATGAGGTATTTATGCTACAGCTAATGAGCTCCTGGCTGCTCCGATAATTTCCTCAAGAATAAGAGTCACTGACTGAACGGCAGAAGGTCCCACTCCCCGAACCCTACAAATTCTTTAGCTTCGACGGCAAATTTATAGCACGCCTGGTACCAAATTAACCAGCCTTCAGCACCTTGTTGGTTACTGTATTAAATCCCAGCTAGAACCCAGAAATTCAGGAAAATTATCAACATGTGATGCGTCAGCTTTTTTGAAAAGAAAGGGCTGGTCAGACTTCCTTGAAAAAGTCAGGGAATTTCAGGTCATTTCATGTAGTCACACATCCATAATCGGGAGTTCCTGGCCAGAAAAAAACTTCCTTTATTCTTTGTAATTCCTTAAGTTAAAATAACTTTCTTCAGAGAAGAAAACCGACTTTTTTTTTTTTTTTTTACATGAAACTTGCCAACATTTAAAATCCCCATGATGGTACAATTTGCCAGTTTTGCATTTTCCTGGAATATTTTGCAGAAGCCAAGAAGTCAATAACAGACTTTATAACTGATTCTGATAGCAAATCAAAGGCATTATTCTTCTCACTTCAGAAAAAACCCTACTTTTTGGAGAAAGTTACCCATAAGCATTGCAAAAAGAGATAGAGGAACATTCCCCTGCAGTTACATTCCCATCTCCTGGTAATTCCAATGTTATGTACCTTCAAATCGAGTTCAGTTCCAGGGCAGAGAAATTCTCACTCTTGCAGATTGTCTAGGCAGGGACAGGACTTCAAATCCAAAGGGGACTCTTTTGTGTAACGCTTACCAGTGTGCCAAACCTACTGTGCCGGGGACGTGTGCAACCAACAGAAAATATATGTTAAATGGCAGTTGTGAAGATTTACCTCCGTGTGCTGTCAGCAGAGAGCACCTGGTGGCCTTTCGGGGCAGCTCACGCACCCGAAGAGCCAGATGACACGTACTGAGCTGACTCTGATCTACCTTTGGCAAACACACCCACGTACTTATGAATTAAAACGTATTCAAACCTGGGTCCTGCACGAACCGCTGCCATTTGCTGTGCCTCCTTCCTACTCATTTGAATTCAACCATCAGGATTTTTTATTGTAACTACCGGCAGGTGAAGTCTCACGTTTGGTATTTCACATCCTATAAAAACCTGGAATACACCCCGACTTACGTGCTGTCGGATCTCGTGTAGGGTGTACGGGTGCTTGGGGCTGCCTGGCTTTTACTCCGGTCGCTCCAGCGGTTTTCAGGCATCCTGAAGATGATTTGCTGCAGAATGGAGAAAGTAAATTGGGTGTTACTCTGCACAGCGCTGAGAATCAGGGCATGTCTGTTCAGGACGGTTCTGTGAACTTTTTGAGTGGACAGAGACTGAACATTGTTCTGTGCAGAAAGACGGTATTTTCATCGTGCGAGTGTAAGATGGGGCACAACAGAGGGAGGCCGGGAATCCTGTGGGAATCTCTGCAGCCCTGGAGCTCAGGGAACTGCCACGGCCAGTGCAGCCCCATAGGGTCTGCTTCCTCCCTGAAGTCTTCATCGTCCCTCCTAAGAGACACACAGCTGCCGTGTCAGCCACGGGTTTTACTCTGTTTTAGGATGCTTACGCCCCTCTCAGTTCTCCACTCTACCACCTCTGGCCTTTCACCGTTTGTTTTCAGACTATTGACCCCGAGGGGCAACATCTGCAATGCACTCTCTCTCCGTTTATAGGACATCTCTGCTCTGTGACTCGTTCTTGCCGTGTGTTAACTGTGGCACAGGTGCTTTTAAATGGTACAATTCCACCGTCACCACTCCTGATGTACGCTGGAATTAGACAAGGGAGAATTAGCCCCTATAACAGGGAGAACAAACTAAATTTTTCCCACGTGACTAGTGCTTGCTCTCGATCTGATTCTTATAGCTACGTTCATTTCGCCTCCTCCGAGTTAAGAATATTAAGAGCTTTATTTTGGCAAGGCATCCAAGTTAGGTGGAGTCCAGGGAAAAGGTATTCAATTTATCCTTTAAAATGCACTTTTTTTCCCCTTGAAAATGTGGTTACGTGAAGAAAAAACATTGCAATTGCATTATAAGTAGTCTTTCAAACACGGTAACAACTCGGAGTGATACATAGATTTATTTAAGGAGACCGCAGGGAGTATGAGAAAAAGCCTGTATAAATACTGGGTAGATGTAAAAACTGAGGACCAGAACTACAAGCAATGAAAAACGACTCAGAAATGATTGGGAAAATATTAAGAGTGAGTAACAAAGGGTGAAAGGACTTGCTGCGAGATGGCACCGTCACTGGAAAGGGCTTAGCTGCAAAGCACAGCCCCATACTATGAGGAAAACTCTATTCTTGAACACAATTCTATAAAGTAAAATCAGCTATGCATTTACTTCCGATTAATTTTGTAAAACCTCTTTTTATTTTGAGCTGGTTACTTGCTGAACTATTTAAAGTATTAAAATCCAGTCAGATAATCCATATATAATATGTTTTTTCAACAGTTCCAGCTACAGAGTTGCCCTCTAGTTCTAGGCGTCAAGTTTACCCAGTCAGTAAACTTTCCTGACATTTATAAGTGGCAGGGTTTAGAAATCTGACTCACACTGGGGCTCTAGAAAAAACTGCTTTTTGGAAATATTTTCTAGTTACACGTAAGAGTCTAACCAAGAGTTTAACACTGCTTTTTGGAAATATTTTCTAGTTACACAGAAGAGCTTAATCAAGCATAGAAATAAGACAAATGAAAATGAAATTTGGAAGAGTTTTCTTGTAACAAAGTGAGACAACATTAGGAATAAATTAAGTATCTTTCTGAATAGGATTTGAAGTTACCAGAAGAAACACGTATAAATGCCAGTTAGTTGGGAGAGGGGAAAAAAAAAAGCTCCCAAAGAAAACAAATCACTTGCAACAAAGCAAGTCCTTATTTACTAACATTGCTTCTCCTCTTTAAAACTTTCGATATACAGAGGTTAGGAAGAAACTGCATAAATTTAAAACGCTGTTTTTCCAAATCCCGGGATTGACTGAACGCTCAACCACGATACAGCGAAAAGAAAAAAAACCTCTGTAACAAGCTGAGGCAATCTGAATGTTGGGGTTTTGGCCGGGATGCCCAACAGGGAGGCCAACCTACGCTAGATTTCAACAAGCAAAGCCTTAAAAGTTGCTTTACTGGCCTTCCCCCAGAGAAGTCTCAAAGCGTTTCTTGACTGTAAATGCCAGTTCTGCAAGCAAGTCTACCCTGCCTTTTCCTGAAGTCCTCTTGGAGTTGACAAAGCTCTAGGACGACTCAAGAATCTGAACAAATTGTATGACTGTGGCCTTTCAATCAATACAGAAAGGGTACACAAGAATGATTTCAGGTACCGCTGCAATAAAGGAAAAATAATTCCCGTATCAATCAGCCAGGCAGGCAAGTTGAATATTACAATGTCCTTATATTTAAGAACGTTATTCCTAGAAACTAGTCATGCCAGATGAGAAAACTCTTCAGCAAATGCACGGATTTGAGCAAAACTATAACCTCTGCTGACCCTTAGCTTCTCTTCTGTCTTCAGGTACAGTGCGTTTGCACCGGGAAGAAAGGAAATCCTAACAGCAAGTTGGCAAACTAGTAGATGGAAACCTCTGAGGACAGGGAGAAACCTGGAACAGGTGGAAACCTGCAGAACAGGTAGACATATTCAAAGTTTTTTTTTATCTCCTCCCCCCCCAAACTATTTTACTACTTGATTCATTGCCAATTCAAATTCAAGATGATGTCAAACAGCAGCTACTGAAGGTAAACATGTGCTGCGAACACAGGCACAATAGTAAAATAGTTAGTAGGGAACTTGAACCAAGAATGAAAGAAGGCCGAAATAAAAAAATAATTAAAAAGTTAGCATTATGTTATAAGAGAATAGGCCCTTTTAAATATTTTTAGATTACTTAAAAAGATTAAAAGTTCAACCCATAATTAATCAATCTACTGTCTCAGGAAAGGGCCAGTCCTGCACTAACAGTTTTATCCATCACCAGGGGAAAGTGCTTGAAGGAATTATTACTAATATTAGGAAATTAAATGATTGGATGCAAATACAATGTAATCCGGATGCTCAGTAAACCGGGTACGAAAAAAATTAACTCAGACACTTAGGGGAAAAACCAACAACTTGGTAATACTCACCAGGTGGAGACGCTAGCTCGGGAAGCAAGGTCTCTGAAAAACACAGTCAGTGATCAGCTGAATGAGAATTCCTTGCATATCTTATGGCCAGAAAGACTAAAGACATCTTTGTGAATAAATAGACAATAAGTTCAGTTAGGAAATAAACTTGTACTGAATTGCACACGCTATCGATTCTTATATAGGTTCAGACTACTTCAGAAGAGAGGGTGTTGTGCACAGTCTGCAGCAGAGTCTTCCCGAATTAATTTGTGTTGGAGCGGGAGCATATTTCACAAAAAACTTCCAGGGTATCTACAGATCAGGGGAGATGTTCAAAGGCTGGAGGGCACTTGAAGCACAGGCAGGAGAAAGATCGCATTGCGGGAACGGCAAATACGCCTCGGCAACACTCTTGGAAAGTGTGAGCTGCTTAGCCCGACGCCGAAATGGTGAAGGGCTCGCCCTGGCCGAGGGCACGAGCAATCCGAGGGCAACCGACAGCTCCTCAGACAGGAGTGAAATGAGACCCACGGGCAGAAACTGGAATTCAGCAAATTCAGGTTAGAAACATCAGGTTTTAAAAAAGACGGCTCGTTAACTGTCGGAACAACTTACCGCACATTAACGTGATTTCTTCAGCACTCGAGATTTCTCCCAAGAAACACCGTCGTTCAAAACTCCTTGTCAGACGACTCTCCTGTCTGACAACACGGGCACAGCTTTCCCCAGGACGGTGCCAGCCCGGGCTGTCCCACGGCAGCACCGCGCTCCCTGCACGGAGGGGCCTCATGCTTTGCGGGGATCCTCCGTGGAAACGAACGCCGAAGGGGCCTGGCAGCACCCGATGTCCGGCTTTTGCCTCAGGTTGTCATAATTATCCCATTTAAGCAAATGAATCTAGAAACCAAACCGAGGAAAAGCTTCTGCTGAGCCGATCGACCCCTGGCCCAGCCTGTGACAAGCCCCTGGCCCCTGGGTTCTTTTCTAGGCTTTGGTATTTCCAGCCTTCCTTGGCTCTAGGAGGGTACTCAAAAAGCATGGACAAGGATTAAAGCCAACAAATACTTTAGAAATAAGTTAATTTTATTGAATAGGCATTATAGCTTCTCTCCGTTTCAAAGAATGGAGAAGCCAATTCACACAGATTACAGAGCTATCAGTTACTTTGAGTAATCTTTCATAAAAGAAAGAAATTAAATACAGTTCTGCTATAAAAAGTGCAACAGTTCTAACGGGAAGGTTTTCCAAACAAAAGCAAGTTTGACTACCTATTGCAAAAATTGGGTTTAGTGCTTTATTACTTTACAAAGTAACAATCCCACTGCTAAAAACAGCTCTTAAACATCATCTTTGTCAAAGTGCGGATCAGATTAAAAATGACATTTAAATTGAATTTGAATGAAAACTGCATGTAGAAAAGGTTCGCAAGAACTCACACTTTTCACAACCAAAAATATTCCTTATCCTTTAATGGTAATTAACGGTCTTATTTTCTTCTGAACAATGGATTTAGACATGATATGGCAGTCAGCTTAAAAATGACCAACTGTTTTGTGTGCAGATGAATGTGACCAATTCTTTAAATTACGAATAGGGGAGAGAATGGGAAAAGATAAATCGACTCTCTTCACACGGAATAAAAGTTCTGCATGGAAATGGTCAAACACAGAGAAACCTCCAAAGTCACTTCAGCTTTAAGTAAATTTCAGATGTGTCCATTCTCTAGTTTATTGAAATCCTAAATCGATCTTTGCTAAAATATTATAAATTTAGAGAAGACAACAAGAAACTCAAGACTCTGAAAGATGAAGAGGGTATGACTACAAAGAAGTTGAACTCTTAGCCAACAAAAATCAGGGAGATTTGCTTTATTCCCAATTAACAATTACTTAAGCCCTGATGAGAGCCAACTACTATCTTTCTTTGAAATACGGACTTCAAGTACAAATACCTTTATTGTACATTTCTTCAGTTTTAAGAAGGCTGAGTTTGCTGTGTTATCAGAAAGAGTTGCATTACCTGGTCTGATTTTTTAAACTTCGGTTGTAATTGCACAGAGACCCTCAGTTAATGAGCAAACGAATAAAGGTGTGACATCCGTGTTATCTTAATTCTTGTTTGGGGACAAATACCACTGTATATGCAAACTAAGCTGAGAAAGCCAAGCCTTCTCTAGTGGAAAATCTACTGCAGGCTTGAAGGACAAAGAAGAATTTGTCTGGAGAAGCAGGAGATGAAAAATGTTAGTGATAGTAAAAATGATGTACAAACAGTTTGAGGAGGGCGTGTTATGCAACAGTAATAGCAAAGCTCTGATGAATTTGCTCCATATACCTTTTGTGTATAGTAATTCAGACTGTCCTTCAAGATTTGCCCGTATCTGAGACGCATCAGGTTTTAACAACACACAACTGTGTAACAAAAAGGAAAAATTATAGCCAATGGCAGATATACATGTAAACAGCATTGACATTTTCAATGATTCATTCAACTTTTTCCATAGAAAAATGTTACTCACAAGAACCAATGAGGAAGAAAGAGGCCTTCCAAGGAGAACAAAGTCTGTCACAGCCACACAGCAGTCAACTTCGAGGCATTACGTAAAGTTTGTAACAGCATTTTGTGTCTTAAAATTGAATGTTAAATAAAGCTCTAGACAGGTTCCAATAAGAAACCAAGAGCTCTAGGCAGATGTGAAAAACTGTTTCATAGCTGAGTCATGGCAAGACTGGCACATTGCAGATGCAACAAGGAGTTAGCAGGGCAAGAGCAACGGGCTTGGGACAGACAGAAGCGCCGTCTCCTCGCCAGGAGGGAGCACAAACCTCATCTAGATCGTTGGCACAGTTTTACATAAAACTGTCAACGCTGGCCTGGAATACTCCGGCTGGTAATTCCTAGCTGCTTGGGTCTATGTGGCTAATTCCATCCGTGACTTACGGTACACTTAAATCCTGTTTGTTCTCCTTGGCTTACGGTATCGTGAACAGAGACCAGCAGCACGTGCATGCAAAGCTCGTTGAGCGGCTCCAAGGGAAAAGCACTTTTTTGTACCGTGCACGCACCACGTGCATCATACAAACACTGTATTTACAGTACTCAGAGCAAATAAACAATAAAATCCTTGCTTCAACTTGCGTTCATATTAAAACGTAAGTGCACGCGACTTGCAAAGTTTAGAGATGAAGGCGCTTCTGTCACGCCCACATGGCTGCGTTTCAATTCGTACCCGATTGAAGCCCGTTAAAAGGAGAGAAGGAGACGCAGGGCATTCTCGGAGCCTGAGGCGCCGTGTTTTGCTGCTACATCTCCTGCACAACTGAACCAAAAGCTGGGGGGACAGGCTTTGTGTTACTTAGACCTGGAGGGAAATGGCAAGGCAGTGTTCATCCTCCCTGCAAAGACACTGTTCAGACACCACGGGCCACAATGAACCGTATGTTTTAAAGGCAAGAACGACCCGGCTCGCTCTGTTTTGGTTACGTTGGCCATGGTTTGCAGGCTCCCAACCCGCTGTCAGGCTTCATCAGGCAAAGCTTCTGTGCCAAGGGGTTCTAATTTTATTCTGTCGCAAAGCAGTTACATAAGCTTTACTTAAAAAGGTGGCTTTTACCTCTCTGCTTATCTGAGAAAGCGCAACTCCAGTGCAATTCCACTTTAATGTTTATATTGATTTCGCATGTGGACAAAGGAAGAGCTGGGTCACTATCGTACAAGCTTGTTCTTTAATCTCCTCCCTCTTTTTTTTTTTTTTAACCAAAACAACATCGGAAATAGGCAACATGAAAATGAAAGACACAACTCCCAGGAGTTAGGCACAGTTTAGTTCTAACACTGGATCACATTTTTGCAATCTCAGATGGTTCTGCCACTAGAGCAGAATTTGGTTTTTTCTCCTCTTTTTTTCTTCATCAGCAAAGCTCTGCAACAAAGTAAGAGAGTAAACTGGACGCAAACAATGCACAGGAAGAGCTATAAAACTTCCAGTCATCACAGGAAATAGTTTTTGATCCATCTGAATTGTTCTCCCTCTATTTAGTTCTTTGGTGCCGCGGTTACCTCACCAGCCACCATCCTCTCTCCATTTTTTTACCCCACCTCCCCCTTTTGACTAAGGTTCCCTGACACTTATCAAAGAGTTTCCATTTTTGGAAGAAAACATTCTTGTGGGATTCCAGGTTATTCAGATGAGTAGGGACACAGTCGCGCAGACTGCGGCAGGCTCGAGGGTTTTACACCGTGGTTAGATGAGGGAGCGGGACGGAGGCTGCACCCAGTTAAGTGACTCTCAGTCCCCTGAGAGTCGTAATTTTAAGGCTGTTTGGAACGCGGTGGCTTTGAGCCCTTTCGTGTGTTCCACAGTACAAATGTGCGTCAGCCAGTTCAATTCTCTCGGTACAGAACGTGCATTCAGGTAATGGGAGATAAAACCGCAACGGCACAGTCACTCGAGAGGAAAAACAAACCAAATGGAGCGATCAAGGGGGGAAAAAAGAGCTTATTCCCCCCCTCCAAAAAGATCAGTGGCACACAACAGTGAAGAAGGCAGCAGTTCAACGGACAATTAGGTGGTGTTTTGGTACAAGGCAAGCCTCTCCATATTCAAGCAATCACTTGATGAACAAGCCCAATTCTTTGTTCGCACATGGGAAATCGCTAAAGAGTAACTTCCATTGACTGGGAAAAAAAAAGAAAGCCTGAAATAATTCTTGGAGTAATGCTTACTTGATTTTCTGAAACCAAGAAATAGCTCTTGATCCCACAGAAATTGTTGCTCAGTATACCTTAAAGTCAGCCTATTTTTTAGGGGAAAACTAGATGCAGAATCTTAATGTTAGACATCTAGAATTGAAAATTTTGCTTGCAGTATAGACCTTAATAGTAATTCTTAAATAAAACAACCTCAACAAACTAAACCACAGAAGTTACAGAATTTTAAAAACTACACTGACACCTAACTTGAACATACGCATTAGTCTGCAAAGTCTTTTTTTTGCACAGTTCATCAGTAATTGATATGCACAGTACAAAGAACTATGAAGAAATGAAATCTGAAGACTTTAATCTGCAAGAAGCTAAGGCGCACTTGATATACATTAAGACACGACGTTTCTGCCAATTAGAGGATGGTATTTCTACAATCTAGAGTGATTCTATTCCCACAGATGTTAAAGGATTGCACTGGTTATTAATTCTTGATTTTCATTTTGATAGCATAATAAATCTGATTGTTTTTTTTAAAAAAAAAATAATCAAAGTAATCCTACTCCAATGGGTAAAGGTTCTACTATGAACATCCCAAGTCAATCAGTACCTGTGCAGAAATGTTTCAGTTGGTAAGTACAACTTTCCAGATGAGTGTTTAGTTGTTAGGCTGTTTATAAAAGTGGCTGTTGGCAGGGACTGGAAGGAAGAGTGGAATTAAATAGGGAGGGATAGTGTTGTACCAAAATATACAAAGAAAAATGGAAAGCTTTTCAATTAAAAAAGAAAAAAAAATCTGTATATTGAACTCACGTTAGATACAGATGTGCACAACAGACAGAGCAGTTAGAAACCACGAGTACATTTACAAAGCTTTCTTTTCATGGTTAGGTTCTACCAGCATTTCAGAAGGTAACCTACTAAAATAACGACCCTGTTTATTATAATAAAGGTGCAAAATATTGCTCTGTAGCATATTTTGAAAATAATATAAAAATAATTTCTATATTACAATTTAAACTTGGCTTGTAAAATTCCAACATAATACAGCCTTAGGTCTACAAACGGAACGTACTTACAAACACCTTTGTGTTGTTTTCCTCTCATTTTTAACAATATAGTATTTCACTCATATACATGGGAAATTAATGTGCAAATTAAAATAGATACTAGTGCCTGTTACAGAAATAATTTAAATTCTATGCGATATACTGTCTGGTGATCCTCTGCATAAGCTGTCATACCTTAAAACAAATACTCTTCAAATACACTGACAGAGAATTAAAATACACTACACTGAGAAGCCAGCTACCCTCAGCACCAGTTACCTCGTTTCTCTGGAGCCGTGCCCAGCTGAGATCTCTGCGGTTTCTATTAATGTACGAGTTCCTACCTGTGCAAAACACTTCCGGCATTAGGAAGACCTCGCTCCCTCACTAGCTCGCACTTTACATTCACGTGCAGCTTGCAGGTATTCTGCATGCCCATGAAGCACCCGGTTAATGCCCCCACCACCGCTGCGGGATTAGGAAGAAATTCTTCAGTGTGAGGGTGGTGAGACTCTGGAACAGGTTGCCCAGAGAGGCTGCGGACACCTGCCTCCAGGTGTTCAAGGCCAGGCTGGATGAGACCTTGAGTAGCCTGATCTAGTTGAGAGGCGTCCCTGCCCGTGGCAAGGGGCTGGATGAGATCATCTCTAATGTCCCTTCCAACCTCAGCCGTTCTAGGATTCATTCTATGATTCCCATCGCTCCTCAGGCAAAATCTCTCACTGGAGAGGAATGTCAGGCAGCCTGAGGGGAACAAACACGGGCTAAACACTCTGGCCTCGATCCCACAGTCATCTATGCCTGTTCTTTACAGCGAAGTTTCTGAAAATAAGCAGTCTCCTTGATGCCAGGGAGAAACCTCCTATTGGGGAGGTTGAGCACCAGTGTAAGTGTTTGCAGAGCCAGAGGGCAGTGCTGGGTCAGGTCTATGCCGAGCGTTTTTTCCTGTCTACACACCCATCACACGAGCAGCACCTGACCCTGAGCACGCGTGCGTGCACAAGGGCCGACATCGCCTCAGCGGGCCGCTCTGATCTGCAGCCAAATCCACGCGAAGCGTCTCCTCGGTGCTCTCTGCCAAGTCCTACTGCTCACATAACGAGATCTGCAGTTCTAGAAAAGATGACTCTGAAGACTTCACCTGGCCTATTTAGACTCCTTCAGAAATAAGCAACACAAAACTTTCCAAGTACAGCATCTCTCTTTCACTGATCCCCTCAACTTAGGAAGAAGCAACTGATTCCTAAAGGAAGCTGGGCCACACGTTGTGTTCCCATTGCATTTATAAAGCTCGACGAACCACAATAACAACAAGTTCATCAATTGTTTTACATTCCAAACTACCTGAAGTTACTTTCCATCATCTACACCACCACCTTCTGAATGAGCTGCTTGTTAGCCCTACGCTACAGCTGATACCCACAGCTTAAAAAAATACTTATAAAGTCCAGTAAGAGTTCATTAATTCTTTACAAAGCGTTTTTAATGGAACTTTAATATAAAGTGTGACTGAAACCCATTATGTGTTACAGGTGTCCTCTGTTATGAACGCACCTTTTTATTGGAGTTTATGAACAGTGTAAAAAATTTGCATAACAGGTTTAAGCCTTTTTTTAAATTGCACATTAAAAAAAGCCAACTTCCTCCAACCTAAGTATCTCCTGCTGATTTCAAATCTATTTTGGGAAGGTGCAGCCTACCAGATTTTAGAAAAATCTGTAATAAAATCTGTAATAATTGTTGAGTAACTATCAGAGCGGGGGGGGAAGCACACACAAATACAAGAATATGCATGTGTATCGCAGCCCCTTTTGCTAACAGAAGAAATCAATGGGATCCTGCAAAACCAAAACTGATTTCTGCACAGCTGGAATTAAGTGGCAACTCTAGCAAGGTGTAGAGAGGGCAGATGAGACACAAAGACTTGCTTGCCGGGGGGTACGTATGCTTTCAGTGTACGGAAAACTAAGCCCAAAGAGCAGTCAAAGGTTAGTGGTTTAGTGAACAGAAAAATACATTTGGCGATTATTCCCTCTCACACCTAGCTAAGGAACGTTCCAATTTCTTTCGGTGCTGGTGAATGCAACTCATAAGCAGTTGGGCATTCCCTCTGGAAAAAAAAGAATTGGTAGAAAATTTCCTCTTCTAGCTAGACTCTTTGAAAGGGACAATCACTTTTCAGGAGGAGGCACTGTTTCTGTGTGCTTGGACTGCTTAATACCAACTACGGTATACCCTTAGACAGCTGCTACAAATAGCTCAGAAGAAAGAAAAAAAAAGAAAAATCACATTATTACTTATGTAGAAAAAAAGAACAACCGCTAGGAAAAGATGGGTAGATTTACACTGGCAAATTGCACTGTTCTTTTCAATATCAAATGTTAAGGGATGAGAGAGTAGGGGGATATTTGCAGCGAGTTCTAAAAGAAAACAGCAATCTTAAGCAAATTATTCAGAGATATACCAAGAACAGGGTTCTGAGGAAACAGGCACAACTAAAAAGGGTTCTGTCAGTTTTCCATGCAATAGGCATTTTAAAATGAGGAATCCAGTAGAGGTAAATATTTACGGAAATATCTGAGTGCCTTGAGGATGGCAGCAACCACTTAAGTTTGGGATCCCAGACACAGAGGTCTATTATTATTCAGAAGACCAGTTAATTTTTCAAAGTAATCTAACATACGGGGACAATCTAGTCAATGATTCAGAGTAGAATTTAGATAAACATTGACCGCTCTAAACCTCTCTCTTTTGTGAGCAGGAGATCTTAAAAACATGCTCATACAAAGGAGAAACAACTTCTTTGAAAGAAAGAGAAACAGCAAAGTCTCATAGTAATTGCTTACTTTTCCAGATGTGCTGTTCCTTTTTTGAGAAAGAATACAACCGAATCAAACTCTGGGGCTGGTGTAGTTCGCTGCCAACGGAACATTTCTTAAGCAAAACTTTACCCAGAAGAAATTCTCAGAGTCTCAAACGCTACTCTAACAATTCGTAAATATTTCTTTTTTTTCCATGAAGTTTTAACCTGTCTGTTTTTTGAGTCTCGGCAACAAATACAATCAAGTGTGCAATTTGATTTGTTTTAACCTGATCTGGCTTGTTTTAGCATAACTGCAGTCACTGATTTCTTTGGCAATGACAACTCACATGTAATCACTACTAACCCAAGAAGGATGCTGCTTGCCAGTATAGGTGACCGGAGACGTGGGTTTTAGAATGAGCTTACCTTAAAAACAGAAGTCACGTGGAGTCTTAACCTCTCCTTACGCATCCTGATCTCTCCCTTCTGTGAAGGAATGCAAATTCCACAGCACCCAGGGTGTGCTCGGTATATGGCCAGAAACACGAACTACAGGTCTGGATGCACGGAACAGCTAACGTGGCAAAACCTGTGATTCTTTCAGAGTGGCTAACTGACTTATTTGGAAACTATTCTTTAAAACTCCCATTCAGCAGAAGACCTAAAGATACGGTTGACATTAGCAAAAGCTTCTGGGCTTTCCCCGAGAGCCAGGACAGGTCAGTGGAGGTTCACGTACCTTGTGTCACAGGCTGCTCGAGGTTGGGTGTCAAGGCTAACCAGCACTCGCTGCATGCAGGGGAAATGGATCCACCTGTGTTGAGAGTGAAAATTGGGGTACAGCAGAAAAAAACTGGAAGCAAAGATTCTTCGGCAAAGAACCTTTGCTGTGCCAGCCAGACAAATGCTACTCTATAATGAATGAGGCAGAACTCGTGTTCTGCGCCTTTGGGTGAGCAGCCCTGAAGGCAGAACTTCACCTGCTGGTGGGAAATGAGCTCTTTTTCAACAAAAAAAAAAATTAAAAAATGGATAGACGGTAAATGAGGCATTGCTTACAAGTGCAACAGCCCTGAAGATCTATTTTTCCTCCGCTACGCCAGTCGATGGGGGGAAGGGGCGCGCAAACGGAAAGCACTACCTCAAGAAAACTTCCTCCTGCCATCCATCTACTATTTGCGTGAATCCTTTACACATTCCTTGTGCAAATCCATGCTGGGAGTTGCCATTGATACTGGAGGTATTTTGTGGGCATCTTGGAACCTCCTGTGGGTATAGAACTTGAGGAGAAGACTCAAAACTAGGTGGAGCCAACAGTCTTCAAGAATTCATGCTAGAGCTAAGCAAATAAATCAATACTTTTTTTTTTTGACAAGCAGTTCATTCAGCTCTAAAACAATCCTAAATTTCCGAGCTAGTCATCGAATTTTCCACATGTAATAAAATGTTCATATTTCAAATTTAGTTGAACAATTTCTAATGATTTTAACAGCAATTAAAACACTACTGAAATTCCTGTGCCCAAAACTATGCTATATGGGGGGGTTTTGCGTGTGACGGGAAGTCCTGCAAGGCATAACGGTTAGGTTTTTTAATAAAACCTGTTTAAAAGCTCAGTACAAATAGAAGTGGCTCAAATCTACTTTTTATGGGATGTAGAAATAACTGGCAAGAACTTAAAATTAGGAAGGGCTACATACCCTCACGAATTCAGACCTTTCGCTCCCATTTTCCCCGTATCATTCCGTTTCAGACCAAAGCAAGTACAAACAGTAGTAATGCAATACGCTGTCGTGTTAAAAATGTGCAGTACGCAGAATCACTACCCTCCTGAAAAAAAAAGGCTATGAAAACTTTAGGTTTTACGGAGGAAAAAAATACTCTCGTAACAGCTATAGGATTTCATACATCTGCAAAGCAGATACTACCCTACTACAACACCACATCTCCGGTATTACGACTTTCCCCGATCGTTCTACTACCTGAGTGATGTCAGTGTAAATTCAGGCACCATTAGTAAATTTTTGACCAAACATATACACAAGCACTGACAAAGGAGTAAACAACCCTTCAGCTTACACCAGTATATGTAAAAAAGACACTGACAAAATGGAAAATAATAATCTTTTATGATAAATTAATCCTATTATTTCCTCATTGCCCCGGAAAAGCGAAAAGCTAGACACTATTTACTCATCAATCCTTTATTCTGTTTTTTTAAGGATTCCTTTTACTTCAATTCAACACCGTTTACTTCGTAAGTAAGAAAATGGTAAAACTAAGTAGTCACGGAAGAATCCTCAATGCCGGTGTCCCTTGCTTTCTCTCTCCCTGCGCTTTAACTCCTCTTTGTAGCAGTACGAACAGTAATTTTCAGTCTCAGGACGACCGTAAAAGGAACAGTTCTCCTTCTTACAGCGGTTCTGCTGGATGGAATATATCGGGCAAACTGTGCTTCTGCCTTGAGTTTTATCATTGTTCAACCAGGTCTGAGGGGCGTCCTCATCGGCGTATTCCAAGCAGTCCCTAATATCGCCGGTATTGAATCCGTTCGTGTACGTCTGCGACTTGTGTTCGGTAGGCATGGCGTAGCTCAGCGATTCCACCGTGTTCACCGTACGGATGCCAGATATCCGGGCTGGGCTGTAGCTCTGAGAAGACAGCGACCTGTTTTGCTGGGGGTAGGTGGCACAGGTTTTCAGGGTGCCAACCACTGGCTTGTAGGTGTCATCTTGGAAGCTCGATGGCTTGGCATTGACGTCATGCAGATGGATGACACTTTGCCTTTGGACGGGCGGCGTATGGCTATAGTGGGCAGATACTGGAATGGGGCCGCTTTTCTTAGCACCGTTACTAGGTGAAGAAAACGACCCAGGAGTGGGACTAGTGCGATCCTTAAATTTTAAAACCAGTTGAGTCGTATGGCTTTGAGGCAAGACGGGTGATGCCCTATCCTGAGGAGATGTTTCTAATTTTTCTTTTGAATATGCTTCCGGTTCCAGTTTCCGACTGGAAGACCCATTCAGTGCCGCCTTTTTCTCGGCATCCTTCCTCTTCTGTTCCTGTTCCGCGTTGAAACGTTCCTGCGCACTGGTCAGGTAGTAGCCTATCATCTCTTCGTGGAACTGATGCCTGTGACTGGTCAAAAGAAGGCCGGCAAAAATAAACTTTCGTTCACCCTGCATGGCAGCTCGCAAAATATTTAGGCTGAGTTTCACATCGGTGCTGTACTTCCACGGGTCAGCCTGCTTGTCAGAGAAGGATTTTGTGTTCGTCTTCTCGATGGGAGAGCTGCTGGCTCGGTCAGTCGGAGACGGAGTGGTCTTTTCAGATGGAGAAGTGCTCGCAGACTGCCCGGATTCCTCTTTGCTCCCTTTCCGCGACTTTGACTTCTTCTCTTTGACTTTCTCTGACGTGTCACCATTTTTCCCATTCCCTGAATTGGCTCTGCTCATTTTACCGTGCACCAGGCCTCCAAGACCACCCATATTCTTTTTCAGTTTAATTCCCAGGGTTTTACTGAGGCTTCCTATTTTATTGGCAACTGAATCCGTCCTGGTTTTGTCTTTATCTTTCCTCTGTTTGTCCTTTTCTTTTTCTTTACAGTTTTTGCCATTATTGCCGTTGGAATTACTACAGATGGAATCTCGGTCCGAGTCCATTGAGTCAGCCAGAGACTGAACGTCTTCCCCAGCTGAAGCTGTAGGGGATTCTGGTTGAGCCAGAGGGGCCTGCTATGGAAAAGTAATTAGAATTAGATACAGTAAAATCACTTTCATAAAGGGACTTGGTGCAAAAAACCCGCAAACAAACAACACCCAAATCTAATATAGTATTTGACATTGATTTTTAATTCATGCAAGGATGTTTCAGGCTGCTTTCTTCAACACATAAAGCTTATTGGGCTCTGCTGACTATGTGGCTTGCTTGTTCCTACAGTAGCTTTTGGCTCATTTCAAGTGTGTTTGTAGAACTGAGGTCGGTCATTCAGAGGGTCTGTGAAAATCAGTGTCTGAATAACGGAGAGATGAGAGTTAGTGCCGTGTCGAGGGGAAGGCTGCAGCACAACCTCCCTGCTCGTGCTGCCCAGCCGAGCAGCAGCCGCCGCAGAGATTGGCCTCTCGGGAGGAGGCATCTACCGTGCAGGCTGCCCCTCAGCTCGGGGGGAAACAGGGAGCATGGAAAGTGGTGATGTTGCAATGGAAAGAGAACAAGGTTCTGCCGAAAGCTGCGAGAGGGATGCAGCAGTATTTCAAAATTTAACTTATTTAAACTGATTTGGTCGTTGTTCAGGTCTCTGGTTTGTGAAAAATCAAAGGTGGGAGGCACCAGAGCTAAACAACTTGCCTGAAATATTAAATATTAAACTTCAGGAGCTAGACTGCTAGGTACAATAAGGTGCATTCATTCTTACTGGGAACAGAATGCAGATAAAACTGGTTCCAATTTATGTTTTGGATAAGGTGATAAAATGTCTTTCTTGAAAATGCAATAACTACGATCCTAGGATACTTTAAAATGTGGCTCTGTTCATTTACTGCTGCAAAAGTTAATCTTGCCTTCAGGCCCCATGAAGCTAAAATCTGCTAGACATAAATATGAAACATTTAACTAACCATAATGATTCAAATTAAAAAAATAAAAAAGCAGCAGCTCTGAAGATGTATATACTTCCAGTGTAGAAACGCATGTCCGCTCCTTGTCCCTGGATACTTAAGTGTCCCCCATCTCTCTCTGAGACCTCTGAGCAGCTGCCACCCGGCGAGGAGCAGACGGGCGCTGCAGTGACCTGACCGTGCTCACGGGGTGACTGTGAAACAGGGAGAGGTAACCCAGGTCTCCTGAGTTTCAGGCTCATGGCCGACAACTACAGGACCATTTTGCCCCTCCTTTTTTTGACACGGTAGCTACTGCTTTAGAAACTGTAGGAAAAAAAAAAGATTTTTCCCCTCTTGCAGCTTGTTAAACACCTTCTCCTTTTGAGTTCTGTTCCTCCCTTCAAACTTCATCTGTGGAGGCTGCCCAAATCACCTCTCCTAGCAACCTTTTGCCTCCAGACTAACCCCTCCATCTATTCAATTGCAATTTGCAGAGAAATTTGCAGCAGACTAGGTGCCAGCTGGGCATGGTTCTGAAATAGCTCCCTGAAAGACCCAGGCTCCAGTTCAGCGCCAGCCTGTGGCCTTTTGCCAGTCACTCTACTGGGAGCCATCCAGGGGTGCAAATGTGTTCTCAGAAAGAGTAAGGCCTTGCGATTGGTGACCTAACGGTGGCACTAGGAGAGCAAGCCAAAGCTCTGGGAAAACAATGGTGAGCAAAGGTCTGTTTTAAGGATTAGCTGAACTACACGGACTACTGAAATAAGCAACGTAAAGATCAAGTTAGAAAATACATTTCAGTACAAACTGTGAAAAAATATACGAGCAAAAAAAAAAGTTTTAAAGTCTGGTAACCTCTCTGCAATGCCAATGAGCCACAAGTGATTCGTCCCCGCTGCCAGGACACGGAGGTTTCCAGGCAGCCTGCCCTATGCAACGCCCTGTCCTCCCTCGCATCTCGCATGTGCTTTAGACCGAGGGGGAAGTTTACCTTACCCGTGTCTCAGATGGTATGCGTATCCACGTTACATTCATATAGCTGTGTAGAAGATTAAGCTTTGCCTCAAGAGACAGAATCAAACTAAGGGTGAAAAAAAAAAGAAGGGAACAGTCAAAACGCCTGAAAGAAAAGGCAACGCTTTGTAACAGGGAGAGATGTAACAGCAGCCTGAGCTTGCCCAGCAGCGGGAGACCCACCCACGCCTTCTCCCGCGGAACCAGAGCACGGAACCAAGCCCTCTGCCCTAGCAGCTCTCCCGGCACCTCCATCGGGCACAGCTCAAGACATTTTACTGCTGAACACTAGAGTTACAGAAAGGTCTTACTTGGCCAGTCTGGTGTTATCATTGTCATCTTTTCCCCACTCCCAGTCTTTCCCAGGATCGACAGCAAAGTGCAAAGGCAGTAACTTGTGTTCAGAGTCAGTCAGAGGGATCACCGCTGAAGCAGAGAAGAAAGAAGGATTGGAGTGGGAGGGACAAAGACAACACAAAAACGATTTAGCTCTGAAAAGCAGCATCACTGGTTAAAGAAGGGCAGAATTTGAAACAGAATTGTCTCAACGAGAGCACCATGAATTATTTATACCCGGCTCCATCTTCCTATTCTGATGTTTGTGCAGTAGGAGAAGGAAGGGTTAATCCTGGAGCAAAAGTTGGTCACCTGGGGAGGAGTGGAGCCCATTCTACTCTCTGGGAGGACACCACTGCCATTTTGCAATGCAAAATACACATCTCCTGGAGACAGAGCCGTTAGAATAGCCAAACGCAACAAAAAGTCCAAACGCTCCTGCCCCTCTCTCGAACAGACACACGCATTTATTATTTTTTTTGTCTGCTCAGCTCAGTGCCTTTTTGTTTCCCCACCATCAAAGAAACACAAATATTTGATAACAGTGCTAAGAAACACAGCAAAAGCGATTTGGGACTCCAGCTGTGAGTTAATGTAATCCGCGGCGAGACGTGCTGCTCTGTCCCAGCATCACTCCTCCTGCCCTGTCCCTGTCCCTCTGCCTTCCGCCCACGCTCAGCACGCAGGGACCGTGCTCGCATTTCACAGAGGGTCCATCACTTGTCACCGGCAAGAAACCAAAAGATAAACACCGTCAGCTTTAATTAAAGCCAGCCGTTTGCTTCCATTTAATTAGGAATAAAATAAAAACCAAGCTGTTGAGGGACTGGGTGGGATCCTCAGCGTGGAGCAGGTCACTGCTGCTCCTCTGACAACCAATCAAGGAATTGAATTTTCTATACTTGAACCCGTAAGGACTTTGTCTAGTTATTCACTCCAGTAAAGCCAAGGGGAAAGAAACCCAGAGAAATCACCCAAATGTCATGGCCCTGAATTCCTGAAAACTGATTGCACTTATTGGTTATATGCTGTTAATAATCTTTTCTGCAATTCAGGAAACATGTTGTCAAAGCAAAGGTACAGCATTTTTGATCAAACATTGTTCCTCACCTGACAAAACACAGGAAATTTAATTTGCGTTTTAGATTAACGTGAAGTTAAGTATTTGATTCAGGCAGTCTGATGACAACTGCAGAATATAGGTGGGTTTTTTTTTTCATTGTTGCCGATTGGAAATAAAAAGGTCAATGCTCTACAAATTTCAAGGAAACGTTGCCCCCTGCTGCTTATAGCAGGTAATTCGTGAAATATTTTCCCTGTGTTAATTGCAAATACGGTATAGAACAATTGGAGATCAATCAACTTTAGTTGCAGATACCAGCGTAACATGCGCAAACTAATATTGTAAGAGAATTTAGCTCCTTAAAGAACACCTCAATGTAAGTAGTGGAGAGTCTACCTCTACAGTTCCAAATACACTGTAAATGGAGCTTCTGAAGCACAAGAATATGAGAAACACAGAGCAAATGTGAATCCCCTTTTTTACCACTCCCTGGTGTAATATGAGGGCTTGCCTCACTGCATTCAATGAAATAATTGCAGCAAAGGAGCTGGAGTAAACGAGAACGCAACTAACTGAACGTTTCCCAAGGAAAACACGTATTCTGCCAATTAACTGAATTACTAGCACTCCTGACTGGAGTTACAGCTGACCTCACAATGCGATGTATCAACTAATTAAAGAAGAAGGCCACTTAGAAAATAGGAGCATTACGTTAAAGGGATCCTTTTCAAAGCTGGCTGCTCCTACTGATACTGAAAAAACACTTTTTGAAAATATTTAGTGATACTTCATTTTATTACCATCTTAGATAATATCTAAGTCCAAAACAAAGCTTTGGGGGCAGCTGAGAGCTGCCTTTGCCTTCCATAAACAAAGATACAAAGCATCTGTATAAATACTAAAGTATTTATAGGTTTTTAACCAGACATTGTGGATTTCCAAACGAGGGTCTACGGTGACCATGAGAACGCCAGTTGGTAAAAAGATGATGTGTCAAAACGTGTTCTAAATCCCCACCAGGATGTTAGCATGTTCTCTCTCTTTCTATACATTTATAGCAGTGCCCAAAATAATCTGAGAAACTCCTAAATGCCAAAGCAAAACGTCAGGCATTCACATTTATCTGACCACACATTTCACAAATATAGGACGTGCTGCCTCCTCCGCGGGAGAGCTTCTCAGCAGCTTGAACCTGTGTGCGTGCACACACAGCAGCTCTGACAGCTTCGGCTGCGGCTCCTGACGTTGGGTTGCGTGTTTAGAGCACAAACACTGCAAGTTCTGAACGACCTGGCTGTCAGAGATGCTCCTTTTAGGAATCTGTAGCTCTAAGTTCTCAGCTGCGCTCTGCCAGTTCAAAATCTGGCTGCATCCCAGTGGCACCTGTGCTGCTGTTTTCTCAATCTTAGCAATTGTGGCTTTCCCTTCCTTCATGGCAAAGCTGACAACGTCTCTATGCTGACAAGGTTAAAAAAAAAAAAAGGGTTATTTTTGATGCACCCTCGTGCCGATCTCTTTGCTGTCCCAGTATCTGCAGAACAACAGCAATGCTGTGCTCGCTGTTAGGCTGCTGCTGTTTCTAACAGCCACCAGCTTGGCAGCTGAAAGCTAAAGCGTTCCCTTCCTCCCAGACTTAACGCCAAGCGCTCTCTGCTGCTCCGCGGAATCGAGGCTGGTGTATTCAAGGCCCGGCAGTAGAACATGTAAAATCGGATCACATAAAACAGCGACCCTCTTGATTAACCTAGATGAACTTACGCATCAGCCAAGGCGGTATCTAACATTATTGACGCTGTGCTGGGTATTTGGGAGATGTTCTCTCGCAGCACCTTTTCTGCGCAACCGCAGGTGGGGGAAATTCTACAGAAAGTCGGCTTCTAAGCAGAAGTATACTCAAAATTACTGCTAGCATTTGCAGGAGGAATCAAATAGCAAACCCAAGATGTCGCAGCGTGTAATGAACGGGAATATTTGGCTTGCAATATTAGGAGTATTTCAGTAGGTGGCACCAAGTTGTATCACCAAATACTTTTAATACATCCTGAGAGGTAGGGTCAGAGCAGCCAAAGAGTAATTTTGCTCACTACCCTTTGTCAGTCCCGTCACTCAGAAGATGACACAACAGCAAAACGTCTGGTGGGTGGTAGTTATCTCCAAAATGATTGCAGAGACTGTTAAGCTCTGCGTATTCTATCAAGTTATTTACACACATGGGCAAGACCTGTGGTAATCAAGTATTGTATAAAGGAGATAGATGTGCCTGAAATAAATGAAGTTACTGTTCTGCTGATCCCAACTGTTAGACAGGAAAAAACATATTCAGCCTACTCCAGGAATTGTCTTGTTTTACCACCAACAGAACTCAGACCTAAAAAGGATCAAGACCAAAGACATGGAGTCTTGTTCCACGACTCTACAATTTGCAACGTAACATCTATGCAGGACCCGCCAGCTTAGCAGCGTGCTGACACTGCAGGCCTGGCTGCAGCAGGACATCAGCAACCACCAACAGTGAAAGAGCATCCTTAAAAAGGCTCCCCAAAACCTTACCTTCACTCATATCTCATCATTGCATTAAAACGGCACACGTTTTGCTTGCAGGCTTTCATTTCTCACAAGGTGCTGCGCCTCAGACCTCGGTGTATTGCTTTGGAAACGGTCCCTACCCGAAAAGCCCCTTCCTAAGCACTGCTGCCCTGCAGCCTGAGGGCTGGAAGGCAGCTGCAGCAGCCCAGTGCCCAACGCCAGGGCCAGACCTACTGTCAAGCACTGACCTCTGCAGCCCTGAAACCACTAAGTGACACTGGGGGCTGAAGAGTTGCACTGGACTGATTTTTCCCACTGAGCACCTGACATCTAGATCAACCTGTTTCTCCATTTCTGTCTTAGGATTCAGTCTCCTCTTCACCGACACAAAGTTTGTCAGCACCACATGCAACCCTTGGGGGTGTTTCTCCCTTGTGTAAAAATCTCACTGCTCCTTCCAAGAGGGATGACTCGACTAGATGCCAAATTCTTGCACGAAGATGTCTACAACAAAATCTGTCGTTCGAGAGTTTCTCTTCCCCTTTACACCATTTTAATGAATGTCTTTCTACTTTGCCCAGCTGCAGCACACTGACTGTCTCATAAGCCCAGAAAATGCACCGTATATCCAAAATCAGATTAAATGCACGCAGGGGTAGGGAATTAAATGAAGGATATTTATAGGTGCCTCTAAAGTACTCTCTAGGAAGGAAGACTAAACAAAATTCACTAGGGAGATCTCAACAATCAGCACACATTCCACGTTTCTGTAAGGGATTTGAAATACCTCTGCAGTGTCATCAGAAGGAAAAAAAAAAAAAAAGAGGACTCATATCTAATGGCCAAACGCCACTGGTTTTGGCAAAACACTTTTCCCCTCCCCGCAAAAGCACAAAGACAAATGGAGTTCATCTCACAGTCTTCTGTTCTTAAGCAAACATGTCTTCGAAGCAAGGGCAGAGTGGCAGCTTGCGCCCAGGCTGCTGCTGCCGGAGCAAACCCGAGCCTTCGGCTCTCGGCACTGCCCATCCCATGCCCAGGAAAGTCGCACTTGGAACAGAAATATCTGGTCAGACTGTCTTGTCCCTGAAGGCAGTCTAAATGACAAGATAAAAACATTTTGACCCAATGTTTTTAAATGAGAACAGTGCATTTAGCACACCAGAAGAGAGATTTTTTCTGTTACTTCATCTTCAAACACTTCACTAACCCAAATTACGTTCAAGAACCCGGAAGCACAGCAGGTAACCACGATTATACCTGTTCACATATACGGAACTTACAGAAAAGCTCTAAGTGCCCAAGGCAGACAGCAACAGCGTGAGGATTAGGACTGAGAGCTCTTGGCTCCCAGTCTTGTGATTAGATGACTTAGACTTCCAAGAACTCAGCAATAAAATTGAGTGGATATGGTTTCCTTTCTGACAAATACAGCGACCAGGTCAAAGGAAGTACTTTGTGCAACGTATTCAATATACACCCTTGGGGTGCTGTGTTTATAGCGTACCTTGTTCTCTCTGCTGATCTTTTTGTTCCATAGAAACAAGAGCAGAGAAATGGGCCTGATCGTAGGCTAGCACAAGAGGTGAGCAATGGCACCTGTTCGGCAGAACTTCAAGCGGCAAATAAATTCCTCCAAATGGTATCGGTGCAAACGCTGCAAAGACAAAGGAGATTTTTTTTTTTTTTCACAAAAACCCCCCATGTCACAGAACAGACAATAATGTTGCTTCTATGACTGCGCTATAACATTTTCAGAGCTCCAGGAGAGCAGCCTAAAGGGGAGCAATCAATGCAGAGAAATCTTAACAACAGGTAAGATTTCATTATATAAATGTCACCGAATACACAAATAATGAAACCATCCTGCTCTTGCTTATATTTTCCTCGCTCTAGTCGTTTACTGGTGAAGCTCTTAAGGTCTCATAACAAAATCTTGATGACTCTCACACATGAACACACCTTCCTGTAGTACTTTTAAGTAGAAGGCTATTTCTAAATACCAGCACTAAACACCTATCGGATCTTTTGGGAACACGCTCTGCTCCTGCCTTGCACTACATTTCTGTAAGGAACACGACAAACATGTTTACAGTGCACACGAGTGTCATCACACATGAATGTGTGTATGTCTGTATATATAATAATGGTAAGGAAAGATTAAAAAAAGATCATAAAAGTAGAATTTGAACGGTATGCTGCATCTGCATGGGCAAAGTTCTTCCCTTTGAAAGATTCTACTCTTGTTTATACACAATTATGGCAAAGAGCAAGTCTGGGCAGGAAAATTCTCTCAACGTGCTTGCTTCCGACCAATTATTTTTCATTTTCTGTGAAAATACGAATCCTTATTGCTGAAATCCTTCTAAAGTGAGCATAAGGAAAAAAAAAATGTAAATAATGCACTAGAAACTTTTCTTGGAAGAGGTCTGCTGTGTTCAGGCTTTGAGATAGAGAATAGTATTGCTTTGGAGGCACAAATCGACATTTTGGTGAGTCTATCCAAATATGACCAAGTTATTAGTCTTTTTGAACACCTGTACTTTGTACATACAACAGTGAAATCGAGGTAACTTGATCACCCTGGGCCATGAACACAGCAGTGAGAAAATCACTGGGATTATTGTCACAATCCATCTTTGGAGCAAAGAGAAGAAAATGTGAGGGGGAGGGCATTTTGGGATAGGGAAATTCCAAATTCAATTTTTCCAAGTCCGATTAAACTGATTTACGCAGAGCTTTAAGGGGCACAAAATCCCGTGTTCAGCAGAATTAGACCCCTGTTAGCCTAGATCAGTTAAAAAATAGATGGTAGTTGGTAATTTGGTGGTTATTAAGCTAATAGTGAATATCTAGGGTAAACAGTTTTTCAGCAAGACTTACATAATAATCCTCTATTTTTTACTTTTATCATTTATCATTGAGGGGTTTGTTTTCCTTCAGAAAAAGGCAGCAGCTCTCCCATAAATACTCCGACTAACTTTCGTTTGTGCTAGTTTACAATTGATCCAGTTTAAACAGGTGCAGAAATTTCTAATGAAAAGAACTCTTACCTTCTCCCCCTGAGTCTCGTAACATCGTGTCTGCTACTACAACAATAGGTCTTCTCAAAATATGGGCTAAGACAAAAACATGGAACTCTTCTAAGCTCTCATACACGGGATCTTCTGAATTATCCACTCTGGAAGACACAGCATCGAAATTTTTTGAACCAGCTTGTACCAACCATCGACACTTTCGCGAACCGACACGTTGCAGCAGCTGTTTCTTCTTCCCGGTCACTCCTATTGCCACTTTTCTGAAATACATATTCCACTTACGGAAACAGGCGACGTAAGAAATCGGAAAATACATTTCTGGAAATGAAATGACAGCAATGAGGAAAGCGTTTTCACTCGCAGACTCCATACTTGTTTAGGAGTCAGCAAAATTCTTTACTTTCTGATGTTGTTTGGTAGCCCAACAGGAATCAAAAAGGTAATTCTTCGCCAAGCTCCTGCGTTAAATCTGCTTTTGTCACAAAAAGTGTAATTTCCTGTGACACCCTTGGCACGCTGACTCTACAACTAAAAGAAAGTGGTTTTCTAGTTCCTCTAAACAAACTACGGTGCGTTTACCTTGGCAACGTAAGAAACACCGACATCAGCTTGAATAGGAGGAATTTAACTTATAACGTCGTCAGATTTTTTCCCTGGATTATTACCAAAACATTTTTTTTAAGATGAGGAGGGGTACCTGTGTAAGGAACTGGAGATTCATTTTCCTACTACATTTCCCAATGAGATTAATTACATCTCCTTTCAGACAGCTGAAATCAGAAGCTTCAGCATTTCACCTTGACTCCCTCTATGGATAACAAGAAAAGACAGGCACCTCTGGAAGTTGGATCATCCCTCTCCTTTCAAGCATTTGCCCAAAAAATGAGAGGAAAATTCTAAGTTTCTCTTTATAGAACACAGAAGGTATCTGCATCAAGATGTAGTTAAGTGAGACACGACCAAGCATTTTTGCCTGTGGAGCTTCGTGTTTCAGAAAACACAGAAAGAATCAATGCGAGGATCTTCTATGGTCGGAGAGAAGAATAGAAAATTCAAACCGTAAGACAGTACTACAGAGAAATCCAAGTCTTTTCTTTACATCGGCTTCTCAAGGTCTGATCCAAATACCACAGGAATTAATGAAAATCTTTCTGTTATCTTCATCTACCTGGAGTAGACACAGAGCACTTCAAATTAAAATAAATGTTTTGCTGAAGTAAAAGGTCTAAACGGAGTTAATCCTCAATCAGCTTCACAACGAGCAAGTAATTTCAGACAAAGACAAATAAGATCTGTTCTTGGCAGGAATTAAAAAAGAATAAAAATGTAAAATTGACATAAAATATAATTGGAAGACAATTTGAGCACTTGGAGACTCTTCTGCACCCTGAAGATTTGTTTCTTCCCTTGGAGTTGTTGATATCATTGTGGAATATACATCTTGGGGAAAATGTTAAATTCATTATCCTTGCTTGGTGAAATTGCCTTTCAACGTCTAGTTCTCCAAAACACGGGTATTACATGGCAATATGCTGACAGTATAGTGTGATGTGTCAAAACCATTGTCATTACTCCTAAATTGCAAAGGTGGCCCCAATGAATAAAATACCTCCTGAAAGAATTGGACAAAGACAGGTACACACAGTATGTGTTTTTAAAAAATGACACTGCGCTATCCCCGGTCCTTTCTGGGATAGTTTGGGCAGTTTCTGTTCTATTCTTAACCTGATGTCTGAAAGGTATAAACAAGGACAGAAGAGACTAAAGGGTTGTCTGTTAGAAAAGATATCTGGCTGCAATGGGAATAATTACTACTATGAAGAATAAAACACAGATAAAACATCTGTCTGTATAGCACACAGAGCAAGACCTATGATTTTTTCACATCAGTACCAGAAAATTATAAAGCACCCAGAGAATCAGCCCATCAGATTCACCTGCAGCCCATACGTACATCTATTCTCAATAGCATCAAGAGCCAGAAATTCAAATTTAACAACACAAATCAATACCATTAAACCGTGTACATATAGAGAGGCAAATCCTTAGACTAAGATACTTAAACTCCTTAAAATATACCTGTGCTATCCCATTCACCTGAATATAACAGTCTTACCTTCCCAGTCTACACAAATCTCAAAAAAAGGTTTTCTTCATATATGAATGGACAAACATAATGGCCAGGTTTGTTTTAAACGTTCTCTTTAAGTGAAAAGCTTATAAAATGTACAGTCACACATTTCACGGCTCACAACTTTTGACAGTAAGAAGAGAGAAACCTTCTGTTAACAAATGTACTACTAGCTTCTAGGGATAGGCTGCTTGTCACTAAATGCAACGGGGCGCTTCTCCCCCAAAAAACGCTAAGGTTGAAAACCTGACTTAGAATCGAGTGACAAAATTTAAAAAAATACGTTTCACAACTAGCATCGGTATGCTTTGGGTCAGCCCCAAATGGAAATGGAAATGCCCAACACCTTTGAAAAGCTCACCTATAAAGTCAATCATTCATGAAACAAATCATTCCTCCATCTGGGCTGCACAAATCAAGTTGCTGAACTTTGTTCAACTTTTTTTTTTTTTTTGTTATACGTGAAAACCAGCAGTTGAGCAGATCAGCACTGACACTGCGCTGGGACCCGAGCGATGCCACAGCAACCTCGGCGCAGCTCTGACGGCATCCAGCCCAGCCCAGGGACTTCCCGTTCAAATTTTTTATCTCAGCCTAGGAGCACAGCGGGATGGAAATTATGACAAGAAGGCTGATGCAGGACTCGCTGCTTGATCAGAGAATTTGTGACACTTCTGTATCCCTGCATCTGTCTTCCCGGTACCCAAACTCATCAGGGAATTTTTTCTGATGTTCAGACTAAATTCCCCATTGACCGTGAGCTTTTGAGTTTCTGGAAGGAGAAAGACTTCACAGCCTCCGTGGGAAACGTTCTCTATTTTTCAATTTCATTTCATCATTGCTAGTAATTCATGTGGGCTATCTTACATTATTTCAGTTGGAATGTTCCTGAAGATTAATGAGAATGAAAAATCATCATTAACAAGTATCCATAGCAACCTGCCACATCCTTTGATTCACATATCAGTCCACCTTTTTTTCCATAGACCTTATTTATGCAAACTACACGACCAAGAAAAGGGTGGACAAAATAATTTTGTTAATAAAATGTGCAAGGAAAGGAAATTTAAGAAACTGAAATTATTTCCTCTGTTCGTGTAATTTTCAAATAATGAAATTCACATAAATAAAAAGCATAGAAATCTGCATTGCAGAATCCTACTCAACCAGTGCACTCTGACTAAACGATTTATCTTGATTGTAAGAACAAATTAACGAAAACAGAAAAAAAAGAAATATATCTTAGTCTATACTACAGGACTACTGATACCTGAGTGGACACCAGCTCAGCACTCCAAAGAGATCCTTTCTCTTATGGAAAATCTAATTTGTACTGGCGGCCAGTAATGGCAAAAAAAAAAACCTCCGGGAGATGAAACAAAACAAAAAAAGGCACCCTGCCTTGACTAAAGGACATACGGAATGTGAGCGTTTCCTGTTCCAATTTTTATTTCTCAGTCTGTAAAAATACCAATACTTTTTTCCTCAGGCAACCACAATGCATAGGAAGCAGTTTTGAAGCATATAACAAAAGAGAAAACCTAAATCATCTTTTCCTAGGTTATTTCAGTTTGTATGTTATTTTGTATTTAATCGTGCGGGAATGGATGCTTTGGTGTCATCTTCCGCAGCATGTGAGATCCAACCATCTGTCAAATGGGAAATATCGTGTATTCAACAAAAACTTGTTAAAGAAGGCAAAATCCAATCACTACTTAGGTACTAGTACTTAATTTTAATATGACATAATGCTGATCCTTCCTTTGCCCTCAGTTTCATCTCTTCTCTGGAGTCTGTGGGATATCCCCTCTTCTCAGATCCGAAGAGCTGGCTGAACTGGCAGATTTGGATCACCATGGCAATTTGATTATTTTCAGGCTGCATTTGGCTTAAGCACAATTTACATCAATTGAAAATAGGCCAGATGAAAAGACTTATTAGCCATCAGAAACTTCTGCAAATAAGGAAAAGGTAGCCTGTTATCATGAGCCTATTTCTGTCAGAGCCCTGTAATTGCTGCACATACTGAGCAGTTAAAAAGGAAAAGCATTCCTATAATCAGAGAATGCTAGGAGTTGGAAGGGACCTCAAAAGATCATCTAGTCCAACCAAATATATATAATATATGTAATACATAATAGACATATATATATAATATATAATAGACAACCAAATGAAATAAAAATATTTTAAAGCAGTATCTTCATTGAGTGATCTAAAGCAAATTCTCTACAAGACGAAGGTGTTTGATGGACACAGTAGTTAGGAACGAAGAATTGTTTGTTGAAACGCTCTGAATACCTAACCTAGCTCAAAACCTCAGAGATGACCTGCGTTTCAGAGGTATTCACTGTTTTACACGTTCTGCTTTTCTTCCTTAAATAAACCTCTCATGACACATGGGAAGATTACAGTGATATTCCCTCCCTTCTTTATTAATAAGATAGTGCCAACATCAGACGAGCCAGAAGGTGAGAGCTAATTCTAAATACGAATACCATCCACTTCCAAAATGTGTATCGGCTCAGGCCGTGGCACAAACCCACAGGCAGCTTTCAGCTCCACCAGGTTTTCAGGAAGTGACACCACTGATATTCGACCCAGCACTAGAACAGGCTTGGAAACCTCTGATTTACAGCAGCCTGCAAAAATGAAAGAATGGGTCAGAGGTTCACTTTAGCAGGTTTGCCATAGTTTTCTTAACACAGACAGTACAAGACGTCTTCCTTTTTTCAAGGTATTTGTTTCAATTTAGTACCCCTGATTTTGCCTCTAAACAGAGATCAACAACTACTTTACTCTGGAATTTGTTTTTTACATTTACAGAAAAAAAATTGCAAATGGGTTTCAAACCAAAAATCTGCTTCACAGTTAATCTGTTTGCTCTGCTTTAAGCGTTTGAAGGATTTGACATGTTGGGAACAAGCATTTGAGGTTTTGCTGTGTTCCCTTTATCTTTTTCTTTTAATCCAACTTCCAAGCCTCAGAATAAGAACACTCTCAGAGAAGAAATATTTGGAGATGTAGTGACAACTGCTGATCTCCTTTCCATGTCTCCTTTCCGCGATCTCAAAAAAAATCATGAGGAAGTTGCAGGTGAATGAGGCAGCAAGAAGCATGGGGAATAAGCAGGGAGAATTAGAAGTCTATGTTCGGTTGGAGAACTATGATCTTATTGCAATTACAGAGACGTGGTGGGACAGCTCACATAACTGGAATGTGGGCCTTGATGGTTATGTTCTCTTTAGGAAAGACAGGTTGATGAGGCGAGGTGGGGGAGTTGCTCTGTACGTGAGAGAGCAACTGGAGTGTATTCAGATCCATCGAGCAGCAGATGAGGAGCAAGTAGAGAGTTTATGGGTGAGAATTAAGGGGCAGGCTAGCTTAGGTGACACTGTGGTGGGTGTCTACTATAGACCACCTGATCAGGAGGTGGAAGTTGATGAGGCCTTTTACAGGCAGATGACAGCAGCCTCTCAGTCCCAGGCCCTGGTTCTCATGGGGGATTTCAACTACCCAGACGTTTGCTGGAAGTCCCACACAGCCAGCCATCCTCAGTCCAGGAGGTCCCTCCAGTGCATCGATGATAACTTTTTGATGCAAATGGTAGATGAGCCTACCAGGAGAGGAGCGCTGCTGGACCTTGTGTTCACCAACAAGGAAGGACTGGTTGAAGCAGTGAAGGTTGAGGGCAACCTTGGCTGCAGCGACCATGAGATGGTGGAGTTCAGGATCCTGTGCGGTAAAAACAGAATAGCAAGCAGGATCGCAACTCTGGACTTCAGAAGGGCCAACTTTGGCCTCTTCAAGCAATTACTGGGGGATACCCCTTGGGACAGGGAGCTGAAAGGTAAAGGGGCCCAAGACAGTTGGTTGGCATTCAAAGACCACTTCTTTGAAGCTCAGGATCAGTGCATCCCATCAGGTAGGAAATCAAGAAAGAGATCCAGGAGACCTGCTTGGTTAACCAGGGATCTGCTGGGCAGACTCAGGTGGAAGGGGAGGGTGTTTAAATTGTGGAAGGAAGGGCTGACCACTTGGGTGGAGTACAGGGCAGCTGTCAGGGAGTGCAGGGAGGCAATCAGAAAAGCTAAGGCCTCCTTGGAGTTAAAACTTGCAAGGGAGGTCAAAGACAACAGAAAGGGCTTCTTCAAATACATTGCTGACAAAACTAACACTAGAGGCAATGTAGGCCCTCTGTTGAATGAGGTGGGTGCCCTGGAGACAGAGGACAGAAAGAAGGCAGAGTTGCTGAATGCCTTCTTTGCCTCTGTCTACACTGTTGGAGACCGTCCTCAGGAGCCTCAGTCCCCTAAGGCCCCAGAGGAAGTCATGACAAAGGAGGAGTCTGCCCTGATTGATGAGGAGTGGGTTAAGGATCAGTTTGAACACTTGGACATTCATAAATCCATGGGCCCTGATGGGATGCACCCACGGGTGCTGAGGGAGCTGGCGGGAGTCATTGCTAGGCCACTCTCCATCATCTTTGGTAAGTCGTGGGTAACAGGTGAGGTGCCTGAAGACTGGAGGAAAGCGAATGTCACTCCAGTCTATAAGAAGGGCAGGAAGGATGACCCGAGTAACTACAGACCGGTCAGCCTCACCTCCATCCCTGGAAAGGTGATGGAACATCTTATCCTTGACACTGTCTCTAGGCATATCAAGGATAAGAAGGTTATTAGGGGCAGTCAGCATGGCTTTGCCAAGGGGAAGTCATGTTTGACCAACCTGATAGCCTTTTACGAAGACATAACCAGGTGGATGGATGGTGGCCATGCAGTGGACGTGGTCTACCTGGACATCAGCAAGGCCTTTGACACCGTCTCCCACAGCATCCTCATAGGTAAACTGAGGAAGTGTGGTCTGGATGACCAAGTAGTGAGGTGGGTCGAGAACTGGTTGAAGGGAAGAAGCCAGAGGGTTGTGGTCAATGGGGCCGAGTCTGGCTGGATGCCTGTGTCTAGTGGGGTCCCTCAGGGGTCAGTGCTTGGGCCGGTGCTGTTTAATATATTCATCAATGATCTGGATGAGGGATTAGAGAATGTTGTCAGCAAGTTTGCTGATGATACGAAGTTGGGGGGAGTGGTTGACACACCAGAAGGCTGTGCAGCCATTCAGAGAGACCTGGACAGGCTGGAGGGCTGGGCGGGGAGAAATCTTATGAAGTTTAGTTATGCTGCTAGTGGACAGCAGGATGACCATGAGCCAGCAGTGTGCCCTCGTGGCCAAGAAGGCCAATGGCATCCTGGGGTGTATTAGAAGGGGAGTAGCAAGTAGGTCAAGAGAGGTCCTCCTGCCCCTCTACTCTGCCCTGGTGAGGCCGCATCTGGAATATTGTGTCCAGTTCTGGGCCCCTCAGTTCAAGAAGGACAGGGAGCTGCTTGAGAGAGTCCAGCGTAGAGCCACAAAGATGGTGAAGGGAGTGGAGCATCTCCCTTATGAGGAAAGGCTGAAGGAGCTGGATCTCTTTAGCTTGGAGAAGAGGAGGCTGAGGGGTGACCTCATCAATGTTTATAAATATGTCAAGGGGGAATGTCAGGAGGATGGAGCCAGGCTCTTTTCAGCGGCGTCCACTGACAGGACAAGGGGCAATGGGTGGAAGCTGGAACACAGGAGGTTCCAGAAAAATATGAGGAAAAACTTTTTCACTGTGAGGGTGACTGAGCACTGGAACAGGCTGCCTAGGGAGGTTGTGGAATCTCCATCTCTTGAGACATTCAAAACCCGCCTGGACGCGTTCCTGTGCGCTCTAGTGTAGGTGATCCTGCTCTGGCAGGGGGGTTGGACTAGATGATCTTTGAGGTCCCTTCCAACCTTTAACATTCTGTGATTCTGTGATTCCCTGACTTAGGCTTGTCACTGAATTTTTCTGAAGCAGATAAAACTTCTGATGCATCAGCTAATTCTGACACCGAAGCAGAATGTCTCATCTACAATTCAAAGACTAATTTGCAAACTTAACATGGTACCTAACTAGAGAGTGTAACATACTCCATCTCAAAAATACTATTTTGATATTCCTTTTCCTTCTCAAGGACTCTATTTCGTACATGGATCCATTAAACTGAGAAAATGATTCATTCTCTCTTTAGAACAATTGTACAGAGAAATACATTTTCACACGTTTTGTAGGCTTTCTTGCCTCATTCCTCTTTCACTACTTTAAGGGAAAAATTAACAGTTGCCTATTTACCCTGACTTTATTTGGATTGCAAAGAGATAAATGCAAACCACAATGAGAACGTTCAAACCAGTTTAAATTGACTGAACTGTATTAGGAAGACTGAAGCGTATCAACAGCAAACTCTCTCCAAATACAGGAAACGAGTGAGAGAGTCAAGTGAAAATCAACCTGTTCTTTTTAGCCTCAAAATAGAAGAAGATGAGGCACATTATGGCTGACATTTCTAAACCATGTCCTCCTGCATGAGTAGAATTATCCGTTCTTGACATCACAGGGTTAAAAGGAAAATACAATATTCTTTCAAAGCCCAGAGAGTATTTTCTAAAGATTTTATTACTCTCACCGTGTTGTATTGCACTGTTTTGCCAGTTTACTTACTGCCACATGCCATATTCTGCAGGGAAAACAGTAGCGAGAGAAATACATGCACTGGTAGACAAACACTAACAATTTTTAGTGCTCAACTTTATATACAAAACCCAAAGCTTCTGCATTCTTCAGGCTGGTCAACAATCCTCTATGTTGAGCAGAACTGCGCTGAAAGTGAGGGATGGTTTACCACACCAGATATTTAAAGCAGATCCTGTGTATGCATCAGGAGTATTTAAATGTTGCAGATACTATTTCATCCCAAACTTTTTCACAAATATACTTCTATCCATTTTATCCAACAGCTTCTGAACACCTAAACCCAAATCACGTGGGCGGTAAAGTAGACAATAGTGGGTTTTTCCCTGCAACCACCAAATTTTCTGGTGTTGTTCATAATAAGCTAAATAACTCGAATGCTACTAAATGAGTATTATACAAAGTTTAAGCACGCATACTAAGGTCTTCTGCAAGAAAACACAGTCTTTCCTTACTTGCCTGTTAGCACTGGGTAGTAACTGGCAAACATTGCAATTTTGCAGAGTGTAACCAAAGTAGCTGCAATCAGCCATACTCTTACGGAATCAATCTAGATAAACAGATATGAAATTTGGTAAGAAAGGAATCTGACCTGGTTCTTTGAAATACACACATACCTTAAGCAGAATCTTCCAATCACATCAGGATGATGACCATCAGTTTAATTTGAAAAAATCAACCCCTGTTGTCCTGAAATAACTCCTGCGTTTGAGAGCAGTATTTGTTACATGGGTTTAAATAAAAGCTTGAATAGTCAAAGGAAGGGCAACTGTTCCTATCAGTGCAATATTAATTACAGCAATTTTTGAAGTTTTTTCTAAAAGTGGTATGTTGATTTTTTTCAGAAGGATTTTACGAGACTACGAAGTATAACTCCATATTCTGTTTTCTGCTTAAGAAGACACTGCACCCAAATATTTCATCTTTAATACCAAAAAGATTACCTTTTTGCCCCTGCACGTTTAGGGTTGACAGCATTTTAAAATTACAAAATGTGAGGAGTTACTTGCCCTCAAAAAAGATCTCTCTGAAGATTTTCCGTTTGAACTACAAAGCAAAAAAGGACTGAAATAAATGTATTAATGTGAGAAAGATGGCATTAAAGCTGTGCTAAAGCACAGCAAAGGTGATTTCCAGACACAAATGACTTTCTTCCAGAATACTATTAGAAAATGTGATGCTATCCTGCCATGCCATGTTTTCGTGAAAGTATCTGAGCAGAGGCTATCTTCCTCCTACATCTTCCGCAAACAAAAAGTATGTACCTTCAGTGAGATGAGGCACTTCATCTCCTTGAAGGTAAATGCTACTGGCAACATGCTTGTTCCAGAAACCGAGAAATTCGGATTTATGAACTCCAGACTCTTCTGGATGCAAAGTAACATCAAGTTAGCACAGTAACTGTACAAGGAAACTTAAACAAAATGCTAACTATTGTAACAGGATGCTCAGATAATTATATTCTACCACGCAAAAACAATCGCAACCGGTTGAATAAGCAGTTTGATGTCCCATTCACTTGCACCGTGTGGTTTTCCCACTGAGAAGCAAACCAAAGAGATTTTGTCATACTCTAAACTTACCCACCGCCAGTGCCTCCATTTTTGCTGAAATGCGTCCGAGGTTCACTTGATGCCAGTTTAAGCAGCTCATTCCACTCCCGTTCCCATTCTTCTTCTGTATACACTAAACCTGACTGTAGGAGAGAACGAGACACCTTTATAATTATGCTGGTAGCAAACGTAAGCAGGGTTCTGCAGTAGTATTTTAAGTTTCCTATATGATACGGTTTAATATCTTGGACGGTAAACAGTTCAACATTTCTATTCAAGTGAGAATATTAACTTAATAAAAAAGATCTAAACCACTAATTGTATATCGGATTACATTTGTAGACGCAGGCCTGCCGCTGCTAACACAGTGCTCCACACGAGCTCCTTGCAGCTATGGCTGGCATGCTTTACTGCCCATTCCTGGAGGCTTGCTTGCTTCCCCAAAGCCTGCAAGCACTATCAACGCCGTCCCTGGCAGCCAGGTGATGCCTCCTCCCTCTGTTCAAGAGCAACAAGGCACAGAACTGCTTCAGTGCCCCTTGCGCTTCAAGGCAGCCTGAAGCAGCTGAGTCAGGCACAGCTCAGCTGTGCTCTCACTCACTGCTGCCAACAAAAAGCAGCTGACAAGTAAGGCACAAGCATTTAAGCATATTCAGTTGATTGCATTCAGGATTACTCCTGAAATTGGCCTTTCTAGACAGTTTAGGCACAGACACCTTCAGAGAATAATACTTGCTAAAGTACAGCTTCTAACGAGCAATTAAACCAAATTCTACAGGTGATTTAAGTTAAGAAACATCCACTCAATATTTGGTCACAGCTCTAAGAATCCCAATGCGCCATTCTGGGAATCTTTCCAAAACAGGGTTTCCTTTTTGTGGATTTTATCCACTCATTTTTTTACTGCTTGTGATAGCTAACTTATACATTAAATTCTGCAGCCCAACATTTTCTACAGGTTCCAAACTCATCTTAGACCTTTGCAGGCACAAAGCTGTGCAAATTTATGCCCACAAAGCTACAAACACATTTGCATCCAGATACAAAGCCCCTAAATACGAGTGTCTCTCTACCTGTGTGAAATGGAAGCACTAGGAATTTGACAGTGATTAAAATGTTCACACCAAACTTCAGAAGACTGCTTTTGACTCAAAATGATATTCACAGTCTTCAGGCCATACAGACCTCCTTATTCTGCTGGGTCTGCTGCCATCTCCATCTCCTTTTCAATGCTTCCCTTTCAGCTCCACTTCTCATCATCGTATAGAGCGCTTTACGTAAAACAAGGTCCCGGTCGTGAAATCCCCACATCCCTAAAAGTGGCACAAGATGACACAAGTTTTAAAGAAGCTGCAGTGAAACAGCAACAGTGAGTCCTAACACAATAAATACTGCTCTGTTGGTAAAAGAAGCACAGCTTACATGTTATTCAAGATTTTCCTTGGCAAATAATTCACTCATCATTTTTAAGGCTTCCTGAAGAATCAGTTGATATAGATAAGACAATGAAAGAGAAGAGGGAAATTCAAAAACTTGGATTAAGGAATGATTAAGGGTTTGAGTTGTTTCGGTGCTCGCTTGCAGGCAACTTCAGCTTTGCTGCAAGCAATGGAACACACGAGGCACGGCTTGCTTGTAGCTGTGGTTGCCAACAGAGCTCGCAGACACGAGAATGCTGATGACAACTGCGGGCACTTCTGCGAATCGCAGATGAGACTGGCACCCAACGGCCTGATGGCAAATCCCCTTTGGCTTCAACATCCAAATAAAGAGACGAACATTCAAGTCTAAAAACACAACCAGCCCCAGGCTTTCAAGTTCATTTAAAGACAAGAAAACATCTCCATGTAGATAAGAACAGGAGCCTACAACAAAAGAGAGCAGAGCTCTCATCAAGGCATGTGCCCGGAGACAGCCACATTTCAGTTACCATATTGTCAGCTACTGGCATTAAATACATTTATTTAAGGTTTTGCAAGTCAAAATACCCCAAACGTTTGCTGTAAATCATATACAACTCCTCCAAATTAGAAATGATAAAAGATTCTTGAAAAGAGCAAAAGCTCTTTTCTTATTACTCCTTTCAAAAAGAAGAGTTTCTTCAAAATATTAAACATTTCAGTGTTTTTTTAAAAAGTCACCTTTTGGAGTTCCACTGATAGAAGATTTTCATGACTGCAACAAAACAAGAAGCTTCCTCCTAAGAGGTTAGAAGGCACATCAAAGACTTGGAGCTTCATGAGTTTCTATTTATTTGATTTGGGTTCAAGATCTTTCAAGCCTTTTCTAATGATTAACTCATCAACGGGAAATTATTTTAATTCATGCCAAAATCTTGAACTCCACAAGGAATCGACAGAGGTAGCTAGATATTGCAGTCCTGAAGACAGCAAGAGAACTGTTCAGACAGCAAGAGAACTGTCTGACAGAAGCCAGAGGACGAGTGCAATTCCTCGCCCACAGCGAGGACAATCCCCCAGAAGCACCCAGCGTTTGCCCGTTCTGGAGCAGTTTGGTTGGGCTCTGTAAGGAAAATGAAAATCCTGGGTGCTTACGATACCTGGGGTTCAATACTGTTCCAATTATATTTCTCTTCTATTGTGATAAAACGTCTACCTTCCTCCCTCGAGCACGCCTAAAGCAAAGTGAAATTTGGAGAATATACCGCTCCAGAACAAAGGCTTTCAACGAAGGTCTTTATATCTCATGCTTCTGTGTTTGCTGGAGACAGAGAAAAGTGGTAAATATTTTTGGCGGAACGTTTCATGTACAGACTCTCCCTTACCTAAAGAGGCAGCATGCAAGAGGCAGTTTCCGTCACCTGTGGTAGCCAAGGGAAGAAGCCGTTTGCAGCTTGTACACACCGTGGACCACCAATTCAGTCGTCCTGAAAAGAAAATAGTGGACATTAAACCAGGATACGTAGGTGTAGGGCAAAGACATGTCATGCTGAACATCCTTTCTGCCACACGCATCAGAAGTGAAACCCGAAAAGGTTAGAAGAGGCTCATAAATTTATTATCTAAACGTATCTGGAATGAGAAGAGAGCACCTGTAATTATTTTGCATCTTCTACTCTCACATGCTGCATTCAGGGATGGATTTCCAAGGTGTTAATTGCCTAAATAAGTCTTTGTATCAATTCCCAGACATTGGCCTCCCATACAGGGACAACAGATTACGTTACAGTAGTAAAGTCTCTAAAGACAAAGGCAATATATATGTTTTAATCAAGATGTTCTACTGTCAGGTAAATTTATTAAGTACTATTGTTTCAGCAGTAGATTCTCCTCTCATTTACCACAGTGTAAATCACAATTAGACCTACTAAAACAACAGCTACACTACCAGAGAACTGAAATGAGACCAAAGGTATAGCTCAAGGGGTAAGCTAGCATGCGGCTTTCCTCTTTGAGAACATTTAGAGATCCACTTATCTGTCACTGCCGTGTTTTAGAGACAACAAAACAGAGATGGATTATGGAACAGGCCAGCAAGAGGGCAGACATGCGATGTGTGTAGATGAAGCAAAGAAAACCATGAAGAGTGTCAGCGCTGGAAGTACGTAACTCCTGGTACCCAGGTTGCTGTGCAGCAGCTCACTGAAATGCTAAGACTTGGTTAAATGGTCATGAGAACATTCTAATACAAAGAAAGAACGTGACTAACTGTGTAACATCTTTGGGGATAAGGAAGAGCAGATGATGAACACTGAGGAGTAGGGCCAGTGCATTTCCCAAGACTTCTGTGAAGTCTGCAGGTAATGCACACCTGAATAATTGACTGAAAAATGCAATTAGGCAGCCTGTGGGGACTCCGTGTCTTTGTCTGTCCTCTTCTGCAGATTTTTTCTCCCCCGATTCCTTTACTTGCAAGCTGAGAGGAAATAGCATCTATATACTTGTACAGTCAGTCTGCATTTAAGATTAAATCCTCAGAACTAAGTTCAAGCAATGAGAAAACTTTTCTCCATTAATATGTTTTCATTACAAAACTGTACTGAAGTTTACTCGTAACAGCAGGTACTGTGCAACAAATAGTACAGTGTTATTTTAACATCTGCCCCAAATTACTTGTTCCAGGTACTAAAAGCTGTAAAATTAAATTTCAGTTAGTCAGTATGGGTTGAGAGTTACTGTACTACAAAGGTAAAGATGCATGGCAGATCAGGAACCAAGTACATCCTCACACGATTTTCTGTCACAGAGGAGCAGTTGCACTTGGTCAGCAGTTTATGACTACGAATATTTGGGTCCAGGGATTTCAGTGACAGCAATTTTAACACGGCATTATGGGTCCTATGTACCTTTGATGCAGTAGCAGTTTGAAATTCATTAACACTGTTATGGTAAATCCTAAGATCAGGTTCTGTGATTTTACAGCAATACTTAATCAGTCAATAATCAATAATTGTTTCTAATCAATTCAGTGATTTAGATACAATTCAGCAAGGTTCTCCAAGCAAGTCACACACACATATGTAAACACACAGGTATAGAGGTCAACCTGTAATTAAGATGTTTCCTTTTCTGCAAATTCTAGTGAATTACTGATTTTTTTTTTTCATTCATTGGCTTTTACAAGCAGGTGGTCTTTCCCTTTGTCGGCTTTACCAGCAGACAGACTGAGCCCGGTCCGAGAGGGGTCCCAGCTCAGGGGGACAGGCTGTGATCCAGGAGAGCTCCAAGGGGCTCCGCCGAGGATTGGTAGTTGTAGGGTCACCAGGTGACTGACTTGAGTCAGTACTTTTTCGGTACGGCCATTATCCTGGTTAGGCAACCTTGGCGCCCTTCGAAGCGGGCTGTGAGCCAGGCAGGAGGGGTTGTGGGTCCATTTCCCAGGCAATAGGGGTTTCACGTACAGTCGCTCCAGTTCACCGCGCTCGTGCTCAGGATGGGACCGGATTGCTTCGACCCTCTGCCTTGTTAACGAAGATCAGAAAGCCCCACGTGTTTTGTCATTAAACAAGAACACAATGGCTGGTGCTGACATCGCAACTCAGCCCAAGGGAGGTCCGCACCACCACATTTTAGCAGTTAGTTTGTAAATGCCCGACATCTCAGAGCAGGCTTATCGAGTTGTAAATTAAATATGCATTAAAGAAGCTTAATTAAAAGTGCTCCTGGACAGCCTTCGGGAAAGATAAATCTGAAAGAACAAGTTAAACTTTTTAGCAAGTCCTGTGACACAACAATTTGCCACCTGATTTTCACAGACGGTTTTGGTGGTACCGTATTCAGTAATAAGTTATACCAAGGTGCTGCTTAAAGCATAATTAAAAGACCTAAATCAGGCAGACTTTAGCACTTAAGGGAATAATGAGTGGTATTGCTTTGCAGATTAACTAGCAGCTATTGGCAATAAATGTCAAAGTCCGGCATTTATGAATCTTTCGAATAACAGGAGGTTTCTATAAAAGCGACCTGCTTTCAAGTAGATCACGCAAAAAATGTTTGTGGGCTTGGTTAACATCATAAAGTTTATGGCTGACTAAAAATTAGCAGAAATGCATTGGATTATAACAAAAAAAAAAAAGAAGCTGTGCATTTCATTTTTCAAATCAGGTGGTTATAGTGGAATCCTTTAGGGAAGCTACAGGCAAGTGGAACTTGAATGAAAATTGGAAACAGTTTTGCCTCAGGCTTATTTCTGTCTGCTTTGATAAGACAAGATTTATGGGCAAATTAGACCCAATTCTCTCTGACTCTATTGGCCTCCTACTTGATCTTGCTTTTTTATTTTCTCACAAAACCTATTTAATCTTCAAAAACACAGTTCCAAGAAACCAATCTCGTGTTTTACAGCACAAATACTCCAAGAGTTCACATAACCACATTCCAGTAAACTAAAACGTGATGTTAATTTTTGAAAAGTCCTGCCCAGGTGTACGATCTAGCACCACACAATCGGAGAGGCAGAAGCAAGCACGCCATACTGCTCCTTCTCTGCGTGATACTTAAGACTTCAGGTGCAAACTCAAAAGAAATGTTAGCAGAATCTAGTACCCTCCACGGCTGAAGATTGCTGTTTCTGTATGCTGTCCTGCACTACACAGTGTGTGTCAAAATTTGCATAATAAAAACCATGTTGTGGCTCCCCCTGCTCTTTTCTTTGCAGGGCACAACAAGAATCCCATCATTCCCACACAGAACCAGTTATCTATTTTTCAAAGAAAGTAAGCTGAATCTCAGAGAAAGAGTTAAGAGTATTATTAATAGACATTAGAAAGGTTTAAGCATCCTTAGGGTAAGCTTCCATATTGTATCACAAGCCACAGGTGTATCATTTCTTGCTGCAGGATTTTTGGGACAGAAAGCTTAAGGACGGTTAAAAATGTGAAAGAGCGCAAGGCGTTGTGTCGCAGCTTGTCTAATTTTATCTCAAACTGAGTGTGATTGTATTTTAATGTGCTATTAACAGTCTTCTTGCACACAGCTAAGTCAACCAGTCTCAGGCCACCTCCTCAAAACCACTGACTGGGTGGACACCTCGCTGAGGAAAACAAGTCAATCAGTGCACAGCGGGACTCGGCGTCCGGCTCCGGGCGCTCGTCGCACGTGTAGCTGGAGGCGAAGCTTCCAAGGGCTTCGCTTTTGTTTGTGGTTGAACTTTCTGGAGGTCTTTCCTGTGTGGGTTCTGCAGGTTTTAATAAATAATTCTCACATTGTAAGTTTTTTTCTAAGGAAATACTATAAATAAGCTAGCTGCTTGTTTTCATGCAACTTCTAAAAGCTTACTCACAAATGTGTTTTAAATTGGCAGAGTCAAGCTTAAAAAATAAACAGTGGTAGAATCTTAAGAGACAGCTTGCTGACACAAGCGCAGTCTCCTTAAGAAACGAGGCTAATATCAGCCTTTCTTTCATTTCTCCAGCACATCGTATTTCCAGAAATCCACCTCTCATCCATCTCTCAGAAGGAGCAACTCGCAAAATAACATTTTCAACTTCCAAAACAAGTCTAATTCTGGACACCCCATATATTCATCAAAGCAGTGGTTCACCCTAAACTCTCACTGACTCCCCTCTGGAATAACTGCTCTGGGGAGTGTGCAGGACGGACTGGAGAAGGCAACGGAGGAGTACTCAGCCCACTCAGAATAATCAGACAATTAATTACCAAGCTGTGCAGGAACCTCAAACTCACATTTTAACAGAGCTACTTCTACGTTTTGTTTCTCCCATGACCAGCTAAGAAGATTTGTTAGTTTAGTTTTAGTTCCTTCATACAATGAATGTGCCCTTGCATGAAAAAATTTACAAAGAGTATTTTCGATCTGGGCTTATATTAATCAGTTAGTGACTGTTTACTTTTTAAAACAAGCATTTACCACCAACACATTTTCAGTACTCCAAAGGACCCCCTTGTAGAAGTTCTCTTCTTGTCTAGGGGTTGAAAATCAGCTTCACAGTAGTTAATTTCAAAGACTGTTCATATTATTGAGAAGTGATGTTGAGCTGTGCATGTTGAAATAAGCAAAACCGAGCAATCAAGTAAATGCTTTTAGCCTGATGCCATAAGCAGCACAGACCCTGTCACAGAAGCTACTGACCAGAATGCAGATCAAAGACCAAAATGATCTCTAAGGCCCCTTCCAACCTAGGCCATTCTATGATTCTATGATAAAAAGAGATGGACCAGAAGCACACGACTCAGCCCAACTGGCTGCAGACAAGAGCTCAGTTCCCTGCAGGTAAATGCAGGTCCAGTATCACTGGTTGTTTTCATTTGTTCCCTTCATAATGTGAGACAGATGGTTTTCATAGAATCACAGAATGTTGGGGGTTGGAAGGGACCTCTAGAGATCACCCAGTCCAACCCCCTGCCAGAGCAGGGTCACCCAGGGCAGCCACACAGGAACGCGTCCAGGTGGGGTTTGAAAGTCTCCAGAGCAGGAGACTCCACACCCTCTCTGGGCAGCCTGGGCCAGGGCTCCGGCACCTGCACAGCCAAGAAGTTTCTCCTCATGTTTTTGTGGAACCTCCTGTGCTCCAGTTTGCACCCATTGCCCCTTGTCCTGTCACTGGACATCCCTGAGAAGAGCCTGGCTCCATCCTCCTGACACTCCCTCTTTCCATATTGATAACCATGAATGAGGTCACCCCTCAGCCTCCTCTTCTCCAAGCTGCAGAGCCCCAGCTCCTTCAGCCCTTCCTCCTCAGGGAGATGTTCCACTCCCTCCATCATCTCTGTGGCTGCGCTGGACTCTCTCCAGCAGTTCCCTGTCCTTCTGGTTGGATTTCATCACATTTTTCCCCACCCAACTCTCCAGCCTGTCCAGGTCCCTCTGAATGGCAGCACAGCCTGCTGGGGTGTCAGCCACTCCTCCCAGTTTGTGCCATCAGCAAACTTGCTGACAGTGCTCTCTGTCCCCTCCTCCAGGCCGTTGATGAATATATTGAACAGGGCTGGTCCCAGTACCAACCCCTGAGGGACCCCACTAGATCCTGCCTCCAGCCAGACTCTGCCCCAGTGACCACAACTCTCTGGTTTCTGGTACAACTTCTTCTAGGACATTATTGCATTTCATCCTACTCTGTGACACAACGTTTGTCATTCCTATTAGGACTGAATTACACAAGCTGGGAAATCAGGACACCAGTTCTCTTGTAACTGTAATGGTTGCTATCCCAGCAACCCTGCGTATACTGTGTGTGAAGATCTGCTAAAAAATTCCGGCATAAGAAAATGCTTCTACAACCTGACGAGGCATCAGTTTTTCTTTAACTAAGCTTAATTTTTAACAGTTTGAAATCAAACGCTTCCAGAATTTTGGTGGATTTGTTTTGGGGCCTGTGAAATCCAGGCTTAACAATGTATTACTATTTATTTTGCCTATAGCTGTCTAAAACGCTTCACTGAAAACACAAACCTAAATACAGAAAGAAAAGTGTAAGTAATATTCTTGAAGGTTCATACAGCATATTTTTTTTGTATTGATGCATAATTTAGCAGTGCAACTGAAACTTTTTTTTTCTTTTCATTAAAACGCTGTGTTAGACCAGCCATTTTTTCTGCCCATAGTATGTTTTTTTTTTGAACTCAACAGTGTAGCAGAAGAAGTTTTGATGATGTCCCTCTTTGTGCCAGCCTACACGTTAATGACACACGGGGGAACACGCGCATATAACGACAGTCAACTTCCTGCAGCAAAATACTTGGAATTAAAAAATTCCTTTCACACTGACTCCATTTAATATCTTCAGTCCCTGAGCCATCCCCTGTCAAAGGAGTGAACCGATTACTGCAAGAGCACTTGGTCTGCACAGCACTTACAAGCTGGCCTCATTCCAGCTCAGGCAATACTGAACAGTGGAGTGCATAAGATGCACAAACCCCCAGAATGCTTTTATGCATGTGGCGAATTCTATCCTCTAAGGGAAATATTGAGAAAGCAATCACACAAAGAGTAGAGGACGGGCTGCAGCAGCAAGAGGGAATCACACTGCTGCAGCTGGGCTTTTCCTTTAGAATCCCACACGGCATTTCCACGTAATTCGTGAATTTTGCGCTGAGTTTGTATACAGGTAAGCTGTGACCCTAACATCCTTTCACACTTGGATGTAACAGTAGCAAGTCCTTGAGCACATAAAAGAGAATACAAAAACCTTATATCTAGCTCATACGGCTGCTTTAGACACCACATCTGACAGCCTGCTCGTAGCTAAGTTGCTCTCCCAATCCATGCTTGCGAGTAGCAAGCTGCTCTATTTTTCTAACAAAGTTCCTCCTCCTTTTGCCTGATCATCTTTTTCTTTCCTTTCTCTTGACATTTACGCCCTCAGACTCAAGAACAGGCTTCTCGCTTCCTTTAATAATAACCCCAGCCTCAGCTACAGAAGCTACTGCCCATGGTGGGGTTTGTTCTCTTGTTTTGAAAGAGACTTTAGGGCCTTGGCAGGGAATGCACCTTATCTGTTCATTTTTTTACGTCATGGACCAAACCACAGTCAAACTGTTGGTAGGAGAGAGTAAAATGTCTAACGCTAACTGACTTCCCAATTAATTCACTCTCCAATTCAGACAACGCTAAGTGTAAAACGGACAGAAAATGAAAGGAAATGAGTATCCTTGTGCCTTAAACAGAGACAAAAGGTCAGTTTACATGAAGTCTTATATGATTTTCTTAAAGCATTCCCTGTCTGATCTGTTTAACTTACTTGAGCTGAAGGAACTGCTCCCCAGAAAGGTCCAGTTTATTTGAAAGAAACGCTCACGTATGTAAACTAGACTACAATACCCGTGGTCAAACCCACAAGCATGTCAAATGCTCAAAATGCCCTCCTTTCCAGGATGCAAGAGGCTCTGGCGAAGACTCTTCCAGCTTGACTTAAGTCACTGCCCTAACTAAAGTGATGTGAAGAAAATAATACATTCTTTATCCTAATTCTCCCAGAGGTTTGAGCTAGCAATGCTAAGAAGCAGCAAATTCGGTAGTTTCCTATTTCAAGTGCAAAGCCAGCCAGCTCTGTATGAATTAGAAGATGTCAGCTCTAAACTCTCTGATTTTAAGGTCATAAAACCCCTGTGATCCTCTGAAGGCTGTAAGCTCACTGACACAAGTAGGGCAACAAAGACAGTGTAAGCCAGGTATTTTCCAAGAGCCCTAAGGAACCCCAAGTGTTTGGCAGAGCAGCCGGTGGAAGAGTCGCCCCATTTTATTCCCTGTCCTTCTTGGAGTAGCTGCTTCCTAGAGAAACCAGATGGATTTGCTTCGTAAGCGACTGACAATTCTCATTCTTTGTAGTTGCCTTGTCACATTCCTGCGTTATTTTATACTGCTTGTTTTTTTCAGAAGGCAGTTTTCTGAACACTGTTTGGATTTTTTGGTTGTTTCAATTTGTTTGTTTTTTTTTTTGGTGGGGTTGTTTGTTTGGTTTTTGTCACTTTTCTTTCGCAGGTTTTTTTTCTTAAGCATTTACTGTTTGATGCTATGCTCTAAGTCTTGCTTTTCAAATACCAAAGCCAAAAAAGGAGCATATGGCAATTCATGGTGAGCACTCAGTGTGACACCAGGTTAGCAGAGGTCCTGCCTAAATACTGCCAACGCAGTGCCCTGATCAACGACGAGGAACGTGTTACCAGTTTGAACACAAACACGCGGAGTTTTGAGAACCAACTGTCAGATAAACACAGCGTTACACAAGCCAGCATAGCAATCAGCAGAAAAAAAGTAACTGCCTATTCAATATTCCAGAGGCAGGCATGAAATTTTATTTTATAACTCCTTTATATCACCAGAGTTAGGCATTTCGTTATAGAGATGTCTTCATTTCATGGTTCATTAATATATTTGCTATTTCATAAGGCACTGATACTAATTTTAAATACAATTCTTTACATCTTTCGAAACTGACTTAAAACTGCCAAGAAATCTGAATTAAAATCAATTTTTAATTTCTTCACTTTTTTTCTTGTGGCAATAACGAAGCCTTCACATTGTTTTAGTTTCTTACTGCAAAAATAACAATCAATACATAAAAAACATGTTTTAAAAACTATTTTCTCAGGCTGCAACAGAACTTGATTGAAGATGTTTCCTTTGTTAGTCAAATTTCTCATAAGAACTTGAAGTACCAACCCTCTCCTATCACCCAAACTCACGCCACTCATTATTGCACAATTCCTCCATCAGTCCTCACTCTCTCCATTTCTTTTATTAAGTAAATTTGACAGTTTGTCTATAATGTTTTCAAACAAACAGAGTATCAGGGTCCATGTCATTTTGCCAAGATTTGCTTTTACTCTCTGGCATTTATTTCCCACACAGGAGGCGCAAGCGCCACAAGTGAAGCATGATGAGAAATGTCAAACCCAAATGCCAGCCCGCCCAGCCACCGGCATCCCGAGGATTTACCCACCTGCTTGCTCCAAAGCAACCATCGTGGCCTGCTCAATTAAGTCCCGTTCAATGAAGCTTCTGAAATCTTCGCTGTACACGCTCAGGTCAGGCAGTTGGAATGTATAGATGGGCATCTCCAAGGGAAACTGCTCGTTGCTGCACTCGTTTGCTACGTGGGATCGAGCGAGGGAGACTATGGCTGAGCTGGCGTGAGAAATACCTCGGGAAAGACGCTTTTCTGCAGAGAAACCAGAGGGGGTTACATAGTCTTACAGGCTAGAATAAGGGCAGTCAGGCAAAGACTGGCAAATGCCTACTCATTTCACCGAGGCATTTATTCCACTTCTCGCTTGCTACCTTTTTTGGGGTTATATTTCCTTACTGTAAAAGATTGCTTGGTTCTGCCTATGGCACACTGCAGAAACTTCACCTGCTAGCAAAACAGACAAACAGTAAAAGCAGCGAGACAGGAAAGACAAGTATTTCTACTGAAAAAATTTAATGTCTTTAAATTTCAAAAGATGCACCGTAAGCAACATTTATTAGCAGATAATCGATGAATGTGTTGAATTCCTAATTTGACTTCTTGTGAATGAAAAAAAAATAAATCCAGCATTCTGCAATCACTTCATATCGCATGTGCCACATCGTCTCAATCTCAGAACAATACACCTGAAAGCAATTTAAAAATCATTATGCTGAATTTAAGAACTCCGTTTTTAGGTGTACGTTTCTTTTTTAAAATCCTGATCTAAGAACCAATACATAGTTCAAAAAGAAAGATGGAATTAGCCAGCTTGGTGCAAATGCATTATTTTATCAAAACAAACATGAGCTAATATTGTAACATTTATTGAATTTCTCTGTGGACAAATGCTATATAAGGAACAGGAAAGGATCATTAAAGCAAAATAGGCATCAGAATGTTAAGAAAGAGACAAAATACTACTATTGTATCAATTTTTCCACGTTTTATTAGTGAGCTCACACCAGGCTGATGGGGTTTCTTACATTTCTGAATATGCAGAGAGCTTCCTCGTGGGATTTACATAATGATAAATTAGATATTTTCACTGATCTTCCTTGGAAATGGGTACCTTATCATAGTGGAAGCTTTTGTAAAAAGCTATCTGGTGCAACTTCACCTCTGTAGCTTCATAAATACTACCGGAGAACTAGCTTTTAGTGATTGCCTCTCACCCATTTACAATGGTGTATTAAAATAAAAGAAGCTTTACTGACATTCCCAAGGGAGTGTCAAGGGAAAAGTTCCCAAGGGAAAACTTTCTGTTCCTTTTAAAGCTAGTGTTGTTACCTCGCTACATGACAAGCTGTCAGACCTGTAGGCTTATTTTGGTGCAAACTACAGTTCCTTGATAAATTTTTATACTCATAAAAAACCCCAATCAACCAACCAACCCCTCCAAAAAAAACCCACCCCCAAAAAAACATTCCAACACTCTGAGGGAGATATAAGAGATCCAAAATAAAACCTATAAAAAGTCTGGAAATAAAAAAAAGTATATTCCAATGTTTATCATACTGTTCTGGAAATTAACTGCTACAGGTAGTGGACTCATTTTTCTAAAGGTTTCAGTTTCTGTTTGGCAGGGGATAGGAAACTGTTCTTTCACTGCTCTGCAGAAGAAAGGACACGTTCTTAAAGCTGGAAGGTATTCAGAGATTGCCTACCCTCTAATTACACACTCTGAGTAAGAATGAAAAGATTGAAATATGGATTTTTTTTTCTTATTTTTTTTGGTCTCAATAAGCCCAGAAAACTACACACAGTAGTGGCCTGTGACATCCTCCACTTCCTTTTCTATGTACCACAGGATTGCTCGAGGACAAAGTATTTTTGCACTTCAATCCCACTTGAAGAAAACAGCTTGCAGAACTGAGGCAAAGCTCACACCAGCCGAGCAGCGTGAAACACAGGGTCCGCCAGCAGCTCAGCGAATCCCACCCCAGCGACACGGCTCGCAGGCTGACGGCAAGCGACTTCCCGCAGACAAACACAACTTTGCAAGAGAGGAGCTAGAAAGCTGCCAGCCCCCAAAAGCCCCAGAGAAAAACTCTTACCTTGAGCAATGTCATCCTGCCGCTGCAGGCAGGGCCGCTCGGCCTTGGTCACCTGGGGAGGCTGCTCGGGCTCCTGCTGCTTGTAGTATTTGCCCTCGTTGAACACCTGTGGCAAGTTGGCCGTGTGCACCTGCCGGAGCTGCTCATAGTCATTCAAAGCTGCTGTCAAGTCCCAATTTTTGCCTGCCGAAGAGCAAAAGGACATTCTGCTCATCACATCCGTATGTGACCAAAGGGATAATCTGGAAACCATCCTGTAATGCACTTAAAATATAAACTTCACTAGGCAAATCACCCTTACTTAAAGCATCAGCAAGGAAACACACATGCTTTGGATAAAACATTTTAAAACTCCTCTGCCCAGCACAAAAATACCTTGAAAGTACACAGCAAATCGACAAGAACAGAATTCCTTTTTTTAAAATTTATATGATATATATATAATGTCTGCATCATTAGTGAAAAGCTCTTGTTCAACCTCCTGCTCAAAGCAGGGTCACCGCTAACACCAGACTACATCCCTGAGGGCTTCATTCAGCTTGGTCTTTAAAACACCGAGGCTGGAGGCTGCACAACCTCTTTGGGCAAACTGTTCCCGTGTCTGCCTGTCTTCACGGGACCCACGTCCACCTCGAAACAAATCCAGACGTTTTATCCTACAAAGCAATTAATGCCAGGAATTCTTTGCTCAGATTCCGATCAAGCGGCTCCGGAAAGCGGCGATTTGAGATAAGCAACAAATCCCACAGCGTTTAAAATAATGAGAGACAGTAATAATTTGCTTCTATATAGTTGTATTATTAATAAATAATAATCAGCAGCACTTATGGAAAGACATGACAGCACAAAAGAGTGAGAAACTTTATCTTTCTATTCACAGGGCAGCTAGAACGCAAATGTAAAATACTTTAGGTCCCTTTAGCTTCTACATCAGAGAGAACCTGCTCTCTCGGAGATTTTAAATGTCTTGTGGAAAGCAGATAACTTAGGGCAGGGTTTGTACCAAAACATGCAGGGAGAGGATGCAGTCGGTGTGGCTCTGTATTTCAAAACGATCCTGCTAAGATAAAATACAGGGAAGTCTTAGCACTCTCTGGACACTTGCTTTTAATTGGCAAACTACAAATATTTAATAGTAAGCAAAAAGACGCCGCTAATTATACAAGACTTTCCCAGCATTCCATAAGCACTTTTTCTGGGAATTCAAAAGTAACCTGATTCCGACTAATACGGGATTTATTACACCATAAAAAGTTGGCACCCTACGTACTGTGAGAAGCTACATTACCTGAGTAGCAGTTAAATATAACTTATTTGCTTGCATGAAGGAGAAAAAGCTAAAAATAGAACAAAGCCGTTTTAAACAGATAAGAGTCTTTCACAGTTACAGTCATTTCTGTGAAGAACAAAAACCTAACTCTTCAGTTAAAAAAAACAAAACAGCACAAACAGCTGTTACCTACAGGGTTGAGCTAAATTATTTCAGGTTTTGAAGTACTAAACGAAATTGTGAAAAGAGAATTAACACCAGCGAGCAAGAACGCCATACACATCCTGAGTAGCCTATAACATAAAGCACCATGTCAGCCATATGGAATTGCTATATATGTTATACTGTCATCTTCTAAAAGAAAGCCTGTATAATTTAGTGAAAACTGTCACAGATCCTGGCAGAAGCATGTGAGCTATTGTCAGCTTTTTCTATTTTTCCCCCTACAAAGCCCATGCAGATTCAACGGCCACCATCCAGTCAGGGCTCTACTCTAACTCCAGATATCATCTGAATCAAGTTGCGAGTGCTGTCTGAGAGGGCTTTCATGTACGTAATAGGGAAGCAGGAAAGCAGCAGAGCAACAGAAATCCTGCTGTCCTTAATTTGAGGCCAAATAAAATCATCTTCTATAAAAGCTGCATCATAAGAATTCCAGTCAGCCTTCAGAAACCAGGCTCACAGTGTGCTGTATTTCAAACTAAATTGCATAGTCACTCTTGACTTATGCTCCACAGTACAACGTAGCACCTGAACTTCTTTCTATCTGAAACCATAAATAAAATAAAATTTCCGCATCTAGATGTATATTACCTAGAATATTTTTTTTTTCTCTTTATATCCCTGGAGTTGTCTCCATCTCCTGAACAAAAGCACCAATTCAGCACCAAAGCCTTGAACCAACACAGGAAATTATTATGGGACTCAGTTTCTTCAAATTTGCTGGAGCCTCCAAGCTTGGGAACGTAGGAAAAAAAATCAACTAAATTAGAGAATACATTCAGCTCTTTTCCATCTCCATGAGACAGTGTTTTTGAATATTAGCCACTAGCATAAGTTTTTTCAGCTACTCTCTGTACTGGAAATATGTAAACCTGCCCTCTTTAACAAAGCTTTCCCTCATTTTGTTCTATATTTTCCAAAGTAAATACAAATGGTAGATCTTTTGTTTTTCCCATTGCCCACAAAAAAAAAAAGGAAAAATCATCAGTCTGGGAGGATTAAAGAAGAAAACAGAAGTCCCTCCATCACAAGGCTGAAGGAGAAGCAACAAGTAATTCACCTGTTTTGCACAGTTTCACCAACTAAATTAAGCAAGATTTTCTATTGCAATCTGAAGGCCAAAACCAACACGAGATTGTTTTTCAGATTGTCTTTTTTCATTATTATTTTTGCATTACTTATCTGACCTCATAGCCTTTTACGAGGATATAACAAGGTGGATAGATGATGGCAGAGCGGTGGATGTGGTCTACCTTGACTTCAGTAAAGCATTTGACACAGTCTCCCACAGCATCCTTGCTGCTAAACTGAGGAAGTGTGGTCTAGACTCTCGGGTAGTGAGGTGGACTGCGAACTGGCTAAGGGGAAGAAGCCAAAGAGTCTTGGTCAATGGGGCGGAGTCTGGTTGGAGGCCTGTATCCAGTGGAGTCCCTCAAGGGTCGGTACTGGGGCCAGTATTATTCAATATATTCATTGATGACTTGGATGAGGGACTAGAGAGTACTATCAGCAAGTTTGCTGATGACACCAAGCTGGGAGGAGTGGCTGACACGCCAGAAGGCTGTGCTGCCATCCAGCGAGACCTGGACAGGCTGGAGGGTTGGGCGGGGAAAAATTTAATGAAATACAACAAGGGTAAATGTAGGGTCTTGCATCTGGGTAGGAACAACCTCGGGTTCCAGTATAAGTTGGGGAATGACTTATTAGAGAGTAGTGTAGGGGAAAGGGACCTGGGAGTCTTGGTGGACAGCAGGATGACCATGAGCCAGCACTGTGCCCTTGTGGCCAGGAAGGCCAATGGCATCCTGGGGTGTATTAGAAGGGGGGTGGTTAGTAGGTCGAGAGAGGTTCTCCCTCCCCTCTACTCTGCCCTGGTGAGACCCCATCTGGAATACTGTGTCCAGTTCTGGGCCCCTCAGTTCAAGAAAGACAGGGAACTGCTGGAGAGAGTCCAGCACAGGGCAACTAGGATGATTAAGGGAGTGGAGCATCTCCCTTATGAGAAAAGGCTGAGGGAGCTGGTGCTCTTTAGTTTGGAGAAGAGGAGGCTGAGGGGTGACCTCATTAATGTTTACAAATATATCAAGGGGGAGTGTCACGAGGATGGAGCCAGGCTCTTCTCGGTGACAACCACTGATAGGACAAGGGGTAATGGGCTGAAACTGGAACATAAGAGGTTCCACTTAAACTCGAGAAGAAACTTCTTCTCAGTGAGGGTGACGGAACACTGGAACAGGCTGCCCAGGGAGGTTGTGGAGTCTCCTTCTCTGGAGACATTCAAGACCTGCCTGGACACGTTCCTGTGTAGCATAATCTAGGCATTCCTGCTCTGGCAAGGGGATTGGACTTGATGATCTTTCGAGGTCCCTTCCAATCCCTAACATTCTATGATTCTATGATTCTATGATGCACCCTATTATTCGCTGATTGTTAACTTTTTGATCCAGAGCAGTGCTTAACACAGTGGGTTTACACGAAAGGCTTTGAGTTTCTAATGGTCAGAGAACACCAGTCAGCAAAAAACTGGAGCCACACACTGGCTGGGAAACACAGGTAGTGAATCACGATCAGGATGCTGGAATCCAATTAATTCACTAACTCGGAGAGAATGCTCCTACTGAACAATTGTTTTCCTAACAGCTGCATACGCTATGTGAGTCAAAATTTAACACGGCTGAAAGGTCTCTGCTTTCAAACCAAGTCTCTCTATTGTAGAGGAAAAACAACAAAACAAAAAAAACCCCAAAAGTGCAGCTGAGCACAGAAGGGAAGATGCACTCTGAGAGCTAGTACTGACAGCGTCAGCAACAGCAGGCACCTACATGAAAGGGAAATTCAAAAATGAACTTGGTCACACTGCGAAGTTTCTGTCCTAAGTAGCAGCTGACAGAATAACAACAGGAGGAATTTTGCCTTACAACCTCAAACCAGACGAGTAAAGGGTTAAAAAATAAAAAGATGCTGGAGAGCAGCAAGAGTAGGACTCACCTCAGCAGCATTCCAGATGATTCCCTTTTTCCCAGTCATCAGAGAGGACTGTTCCCCCCATCCCTACCTTTGCCCTATTTAGGCAACTTGAAGAGTCCAAGAAGTGTTCAGAAAGCAGTTTCCCAGTTGGTCTGATGCTCTGAGACCAAGCTGAGACACCAAAAATTTTCCCAGACCTTGGTCCTGGTCCAAAAGCCTAGCTTTCCTTGGGGAGCCTCAACCGGTGACAACGTAAAAGCATCAGCAGTAGAAGAAAGGGGCGAGGGGGGAGAGCCGTGGGGCTTTTGGGGGTAGGTTCACTGGACCCCAAATCCCAGGCTACAAAGAGGCTGAGCAGGAGGGAGGGATCAAGAGCATTCTCTGTGTGAGAATACTACCTGCAGCATCCACAGAGAGCACCTTCTCCCCTCTGAGCACTGCTCTTCGGGTATTACATCTCTACTGAACACTGGTGAAACCTGTTTGCTACTAAATCCAGCTTTTAAGAGAGGGAAAGGTTGAGGTGATCTCATTAGGACTGACCACGCCACGGGCAGAGAGGACACTGCATTGCTTTACCCTTCCCAGCCCTTCCACCTCGCCTTCTTGTCCTTCTTAACCCGGGGACACAGCAGCAAGAAAACCAGCCCAGGGACAAGACTGGGAATGAGATGGACAAACTACTGAGCCAGTAAGACAGTCAGAAATATAGAATAAACCACTGTGATCTTACTCAGACTCTGCAGGAAGGAAAACGGGCGCATGCGAATGGCAAGATCAAACCAAACCAGAGTAAACTTCACAGGACAAGAAATACTCCTGTAGCTGTTTTTTTTTCGCATCGCTGGCTCTGCCCCAAGCTGCATGGAGGTTGCATCATCCACCACGCTGGATCCATGCACTACGTACGTATCCGTACGTACAGCACTAGAGCAGACGTAAAACATTTACCTGCGTGGAACCAGACACGTTGTACTATCACAGAGCCAAGGGGTTATTTGCCCAGGTGTTATTTTAAAATACCACCCCTTTGTTGAGCTTTAAATAAAATGATAAATTGCACAGTTTAAAAACAAAAAAAACAACAATATATATATTGTGCTTTCTACTGGAAGCTCTTGGAAAAGTTGCAGAGTGACCTTCTGAAAAAGTCTTGATTTCTTTCTTTTAATAGATATATTTTCAACTTACTGCACATTTGAAGCAGCCTGAAAGCTGAGATGCGAAAGCAGAAGAGAAACTAGAAACTTCGGACTTTCACTTCAAACCGTTTACCTCAAGGCTCTTGCATACTGTAATTTTTCTAGATGAGAAATAAACACACTCTGCCTTCGCAAAGGTGGCACAGTCAGCACCACTCGGGTTTTACAATAGTTTCCACAGTTCTTAGAGAGCTGCCTTCACCTTGTTCCTCTGGAGAATAAGGGTCCGTCTCAGTTTTTAATTTTGCCTTTCTCTACCCAAATCTTAACTTGATTGTTCTGTGAAGAGAAAGCGACTCGTTAATGCTCCGGGTTGTGTGAGTAATCCTCGCTTGCTCAACGTTACGCACGCGCTTTGTCAGATCACAACTCGTACTCTCAAACACCACAAATCAGGCACCCATTAAGCAGCCTACACTAGTTGTGCCACTACTACATTTTACGTTTTTCAGGTTTATAAATTTTCAAGCAGCAAGACCTGAGCAACACGCTATTATTTAGTTTTGGGGTTTTTTCGGGTTTTTTTACTATTTCGGCTACTAAACCAGCATAGCTTAGCGGGGTTGAAAGAGTTAATAAATCTCCTGTCTTTCACTTGTTAAATCAGACAGAATAAAACTAGGGGCCATTTATCATTAATTAGTAGGAATAGCAAGCACGGAACTAGAAAGCACTCCCCCCACCCAAGCTTTCAGATATCCACCTACTCCAATATGTTAAAAAGAACATTTGAAAGGTCACCGGCAATTCTTGATTTAATGACAAACAAAATGAAAGAAAGGATGCGATCTGAGATGAGGAACTAGAAAAGATCTAAGCAGTAAGGCCCACAGGGAGGGAAACCTGCAGCAACAGCACACACCCAGGAGTTCAGCACTGGGTCCAGTCCCGTTCAACGTCTTTATTGACGACCTGGATGAGAGGATTGCGTCCACCCTTAGTAAGTTTGCAGAAAGCACCAAGCTGGGGCTGCAAGTAAGATCTTGAGGGGCTGGAGTGGGTCCAGATACTTAAAATTGCAATTATAGGCACAAGGCAGAATTACCAATTAAGTAGTAATTCCAGCTTCAACTGCAAGCACTCTCCAATGACTTCTTCGGTTATTGATAGCACTGATAGTTCTAGGAAATCTTTTAGTAGATTCAAAATATGTATTAAACCTAGGAGCTTTAGGTTATTGTGTTAAAAATACATTTGGAGAAATGATAAGTAGCTTCTGTCTTTAAAGACTGTTGATCGATTGTTAGTTTTCACCAACACAAAGCGATCCTCGTTTTGTGCCACTGGGCCAGTGTACAATTAGTTTAAAGAAATTATATCTCTATATATATAGATATAAAAATAATATATGTAAATTTAAATCGCCCCAACCTTACGATCTGTTCATAATAGGAAGTCTGCCATCACCTTCTTTCCCATGTGAGGAAGTTTGTTCTTACAAAACAGCTGCTAATAAAGCAATCCACAAGTTCAGCTTAAATGCAGTCACTTCTTCTTTGGCATGAAGTAGATGAACAAATATTAATAGGCATAAGTTGAAGAGCTCAAGGCCAGCTTTACTCCTTCTGAAAAACTTATATGCAAAACTAGGATAAAATTAGACCATAGGTTTTAAAACAAGATTGAATTTTGGTCCATGTTCTCAAAGGAAAATAATGTAGCAAGGACATTTTGTTCACATTTTGGGCTAGAATGCAAAGTCACTCCAAGCTGAACAGACAGCTGGAAATGACAATTTTGATCTCCGTGTGACAAGACATTGGTAGCAGCTCGGCTTCCTCTCCCCTTTGCCAAGCTTGCCACAAGAGATCTAAAAAAGGAACTGTCTGAGGGAGAGGAGAATAAGAGACTATTTTGGGGGACTTAGCTGTGTACACTCAATCACATGACAGTACTGTAAATTTCTCTCTCCCTCTCCATTAATTACACACTTTTTCTTTGAATTCCACTTATACAAACACCTTTCTTGGAGCTGACATTGATCTGCTGCCTCTCTGTCATTTCCACCGGGTCGGTCTCTGTGTACACTTCATGACTGGAAAGCAAATATTCTCCTTTCTGAATTAACGGTGAACTATGTATACCTTGATTAATCGCTACAGAAAGCTGGAAATAGATGGCAATTACTTTTATATAATAGTGAAATACTACGTTATTTATACAAACAAGAAAACTGCGCTGTTTTCTAACCAATTT